>JAUMIR010000006.1:144351184-145690684 GCA_030847615.1 Gambelia wislizenii | reverse complement strand
CAATATTACATCCTTTCAACCTTTCTGAAGGGCAGGGAATTCAGTATAAACACTGAGTTCCTTTCAAGCCATGTTTATAATGATTTATACATTATACAGGAACTGTACTTGCAGAAGTTCACACAGAAGCATGAGCTATTGCTTACTAATTTAAAAGAAGGTTTGGAATGTTAGTAGTCACTGCTCAGTTAGAAAGTTTGATTAGTTTCCATTCGACCATTCATAGAAGAGTACAGTACATAATGCATATAAATAGGTAAATCAGGCTAAAAGATAGGCAGCTCCAAGGAGAGGAAAAATATTTTGGCTCATGATTAATAAGAATTTAGTAAAATTCCAAAGTTTCTTCATATTCAGAATGGAAATAATTTGTATGTGTGTATGTGTGTTTATGAATGTGAGAGAAAATGGAACTGGAAGATTTGTCCACACAGGTGTAACAATTTAATCTCTATGTATTCAACTGTTATAGTGGTATATTAGTAGTATATTCAACCACATTAGTGCTTCTTTCTTATGAGAGGGTCTTCAGCTTTAACATGCATATGGCAAGCGAAAGATGCAGCCTTCTGTGCACTTGAATTTGGCTGGTGGCAATGTAGGAGAATATCATTTCATCTTGTTTTGTTTAATAATTTGCCAATATTCACAAATTTCTTCATATATGAAATGGACAAAAGTATGAGATTTTTAAAATTTCAAATGCTGGAGGGGAAAATTGACAGATTTCTTCATCCCTATTCAAAAATCCCCAAGCTACAGTTCAGCAGAAAATTCAGTGAAAGTCCCTCTACTTAAAGTAAAACTGATATAAATCTGCTAGATTCTGGATCTGCAGTGGACTAACTGCTATAGTCCACTTGTTCTATGTGGAACATAACCCCAAGTGCATTTATTCAGAAGCCCTATGGTGTTTTTATGGTTACTGACAAATGCAACTTGCATTTTAAAAGAACATTAAATAGCACAGACACACGCCAATCACCTTCCAATTGAAACTGAAGGGTGAGAGATTTGAGACATAAAAAAGTATTTTTTCAGAGAACACATAAGCTATAGAAATCAGTACTATAAGACCTGTTGGGAACAAGGTTCCTTTAAGACTAGGTAAAATATTGTGTTTGCCTGTGAAGTGTGTAACACCAGGTGTCAACCCTGAGCAATAACCACAGTATATGAGTGAGCTAAGACCCAGAGCAGGTGTGGGTTGTAGTGGGTCAGAGTAGTTGCTATGTGAGTTTACTGAGAGTAGTGGATTGATTATTGTATTTTGTATTACTCCAGACATTGTATGTTGGTGATATATCTTGCCATAAGAGATAAAGAACCTCCAAGGATTTTGGAAGAAGCCAACTGTGTCTGTGCATCATTTCAAGGTTGGTCAGTGCCATATTGCCAAATACTGCTAAAGGGTTCTGTGCTTCTGAACTCTGCTATAATAGCTACTGTTGAGTACAAGCACCTCAGACAGTGCTGATAGTTGCCTTCTCACTGGGCCTAGTTTTTATATTTGTCACTGCTTGCCTTGCAGGACATAAAAGAGAGCCAACAAGACCTACTGCTATCAAGGGTGGCTTTAGAAAAGGATTACACCAATGCAGGGAGGACAAATCCTGTCTGTTAATACTACCCCTAATGGTTACATTCTACTCTTAGTATAATAGACAATATGCTACTCAGTGCCAGTGGCTGGAGCTAAATCCAATTGCTACCCCTACTAGAACAGACCCTTTGAATCAGTGGAACCTATGTAACTGTTGACAAGTTTCCATTGATTTAGTGGGTCTACTGCAGGTGGGGCCAGCAAGTGGATTTAGGCCTTAGACTACATAGGGTTGTCTTCCGTTCTTAATTTCTTCTTTCGCTAACAGGGAACCATGACTTGCTGATTTGCTTTGTGCACTGTGATCAAAGCTGTAGTTGTGAATAGTGTAGAGTATAAACTGAACTCAACTGTTGTAAGTAGGAATAACTAGACTCTTAACTGCTGATGTTGTTTTAGATTAACTACCAAAGTGGAAAATGCTACAACACTGGTGTTGTGTGTGTAGTTTTGTGGGACCACACAGGGGTGAAAAGGGTTCTGATTCAAATGTCCATCACAGCCCAGAATCTTTGTGTTGCAGACAGAGCAACACTTGAGAACGAAGACATACCTACCGAAGAATGAAAGAGAAACTGGTAGAGAAGAACGTTCCGTGGCTGCTAGTGTGGTGGACAGAAAATAACTGAGGTACTTTTGGCCAACTTGGGTGCCAATTACATGACAGAAATTGCCGTGGTGCTTACCGTGATTTTGTGATCACGAATCCGTCCCTCGCTGTTTATACGATTTATGTCACTGATCTGGATATCCCAGGTGGTCCCGTGACTGATATTTACACGTCCAAAGTTCTGGGGGTTTTTTAGGTTTTATTTATATATTTTTTTGGCTGTCAATCAAGGATGCGATTACTCGTGTTTTCACAACCTCAGTGATGCACTTCCTTTAGAGTTCCGCGCCACGAGCGATGCTATTGGCTGGCTGGGGGGGGGGGAGGAGAGGGGGCAGAGGTTTGTTATTCTCCTTGCTTCTTTAAAATGTTAACCCTTTAAGAAGAGGCAGAAAGCATTTTGAAAGATCCAGACTGAGATCTTTCGCTCAGACGCAGGAACAAACGAGTGCTTTCCATTTGAAATCAAACCGAGTGAGGGGGGGAGGCTTCGTATTCCCCTTGCCTCTTTTAAATGTTAACCCTTACAGCAGAGTTAGCTGCAGAGTTCAGGTTTCAAGCCAGCTATAGACAGGCGTTTTGAAAGACAGACACAGAGAGGGGGAATTTAAGGGGTGTTCATTCGCTCAGAGGCTGGAATATTTTACTGTGCCTGTTCAGATCCAGGGAGGTGACCAAGGCAGGGGATGAATGGGCAACCCTCTGCCCACCACGATCTCTCTGTAGCATGCAGTGTAGAAATCCATTTTAAAAGGTGATTGAGTACACACGCGCGCGCACACACACACACATCAACCTTCGTGCAGCTGGAAGGGATGCCTTTGTTTTCGGCTGGTGAGGCTGGATCTGTTGAACAGGTGACTGACCCCTCCTTTTCTGGTCGCTGATCTCTAAGCCCGCCCCCAGTCACCATTTCCGGTCATCCCTAGTACCGAGATATTTTGTCCCAGGCTGTTTACATTTCCGATTTTCCGAATCCTCCAGTGACTTTTTTAAAAACCAGCACAAACCGCGGGACTGGAAGTCCCGCAGGTTGAGGGATAAAAGGTGGCCCCCCTTCCGAAAATCACGTACCCGACCCGATGTACGTGTAAACTGCCAGGGATCGACACGAATTCTTCCCACTACATTTTCAACGTGTAAACGACACCTTGGTATTTATATACCACAGGGAAGTGGGCGGAGCTACTGCCCAAAAGCTTTGTCTAACTGCTCTAGAATGTTCTGAATGCTGTTTCTGCACAGGTGCAGTACCCTCAATTGTGTGATTCACAGAAACTACGATGAAGAATATTGTCTGTTCCCTCTGGCATTTTGGACTACAGGACTGCTTTGTTACTGATTTCCAAGTACATTACATACAAATTCATAGAACCTGAATGAGTTGTGCCAAATACAAAGAAAATAATTACAATACAGAAAACCAATTATTTAACTAAACCAGCCCTAATTTTCATGTAGGCAAAATGCAATGAAACACAGAATATGAAAGATGAGAGATGTATCAGAGAGGGAGATATTTTATTTTTTAGTAAAATAACAAAATGCAAAAGGAAGATTCACTATACTCCTGCCCTACACAGTCACCCTGGCTTTTTTCCCTCCCTCTCTGTTTCCTTACCATTCCTTTTTTATTTCCAGAACTGGCTTCTCTTATGCAGAAAACTAGAGGCACCCCTCCTACACATAGTGCCTGTTTTGCCTGCTGAAATGTTGACAGGTGCTGTACATTACAACCTGTATTTGGAAAGACACAATAAATACGAGCTGAAAAGGTCATGTCTCACGCAGATACCTTTGACTGTTCAGGCAGAATTTCCCTTAAAATTTAGCTTGGAAATAGCTATGGTAACACACTCCAGCTCTCTCCCCTCCAGCATATTGAAGAGTGGAATTTCAAGAAACATTTTAATTCCTTGTTAAGGATTCTGACTGGGGAATATTTGCTGCTTCATTATTCTGGCACCCAGAGAGGCAGTCATCATGCTGCGAGGTGTATGCCACTGACTATTCTATTTGAAAATCGGTATCTAGGAAATATGCAATTATTCTTGTTCTCATCAAAAGAATTAGAAAGATGGTCTTTTGATTAGAGAAAAGAGCAATAACCTAGCTGTAGCTGCAAAAACTTCACCTAGCTCCCTTCATCCTCATCAGTGTATTTCCATTAGCATAATAACAGGGCATTCATACACTGAACAGAAAAAGAGGGTTAAAGGTTAAAACAATCCTAAGAGATTACTACAGTTGCATTCTATATTGTCTGGTTATATATATGCATTATGAGATGATGCACGGTACTAATTAAAACTCTTGCATATAGCTTCTGCTCTCATTATCTTGGTATTTTCCTCTCTCGCCCATTAATATTTCAGCAGTTAATGATGCTACATCTCCTGTATAACAATTCAGTCATGCATATGAGTACTTGATTACCTAGCATGGAATGTTTAATCTAATTACTGTTTAATCCAATCTTAAAATGGGTTTTGCTTCTTTCATGTCATGTGCTAGGGCTTTCAGTCACACACTGAGATATGCTGGTGTGCAGTCTTGCCCCTCGCTGAGGCAGTTATGCTAAAGCTCAGTGAGTAGGCTACCTCAGATCATTTTCGTTTCTCTCCTCTCTTTAAGAACCAATATGAGTACTTCTCGCACTTTATGAAACCATATACTCTTTGAATTTACTGGATAGATCTTCCAGGCTTTCCATCTACCAAGCTCACTCAGCACACTATAGCTATTTAATTTCCCACATCTCTTTTCTCAGATTTTGTGGTTCCTTTCAGGATCCCTTCCTCCCCAATCCTTTTAAACACTGTTCCCAGGCCAGTTACCACTAACACATAAATCCTGTTTTGAATTCCATTTCCTCATGACTGCTCCACCATTCTAACAAAACCTGTTCTGATAAAAACTTTGCTAAAACAAGACTGTCATAAATAATTGTCTTTCATTCAACCTAAACGTACTCCAAATAGACACTTTTCTATACCTTTTCTTATCACTAAAGCCCTGCTTGTGCTTCCCTTAGACATACACATCTAGAACCATATACTCTTGATGCTCTGCACGGAATATACCTTACTGACATGTGACTCTGCTGGACTCCAGGCACCGGCCTCTTGTGCAGATTTGCTCTGAAAGATTCGAATAAAGCATTCCTACAACATACAACAACCACCTATAAAGCGTGTCATCAGCAGCTTATTTAAAATGCAGGATATAATACTTTAAGCTTTCCTGTTACAAAAATCTTCCTCTAAGCTGCATTTTGTCTGTCCCACTAAAGAAAATATATCTAAGGCTTCTTAGCTGGAAGTCCCATATACAGTAAATCATAAAGTAACTGCTTGATTGCTTTTTTGCTTTTTTTCATTTCTTATAATGCACTCAATTATCAGACAGAATATACAACATTGTCAAGGAATGAATTGGGGGGGCACCTACAATATTCCCCAAATTTGTTCATTTATAAGTCCTCCTCAGCTCAATATCTCTGGTATTGTTGCTGTTAGCAAGCCAGCAATTACTTTTTTACACATTATTTAAAGCACTGCTTTTTTTATTGGAGATAAATTTTCTCATAATCTCATATGCAAATGTCATAGACTTCTTCAATGTTCCCCCACCCATGCATCCAAATATTTTAGTCAGTGTAACAACCTGGCCTAGCTAGGATATGGACAGAAATCAGGTCCAATTCCAGCCGTCTTCCAGAAGTTTGCTTCTGCAAATATCCAAATGTAATACAGTTCAGCAATCACCTGCCTACACTAGCAAGCTAGTCATCTCAGTCTCTTTGGACTTGTTATATTAAGCTCCACGCAGCTTGGACTCCACACTTGCTGCTTCTTATCCCTGATCCTCTTACAGCTCCCTTGGCACCTGCAGCTAATTAGGCCTCAGTGTCCTTCAGTTCCTTGATCAATATTAGACTCTTAATACCATCAGAAAATTTGACTTTGGCAAACATAGACTGAAATCACAAACTATTATGAGTTAATTACATTGCTTTTTCTCACAGATTATATCCCCCAAATGTCATTACTATCTTTTCCATATGGTGCTGAAATAGTCAACAGTCTAAGTACTCTGTGACTGGAGGCACGGGCATCGTGCAATGTTTTATATACTTGTATGAAATATATCATATTACGAAATAAATTCTACTGTCTTACCATAAAAGGCTCTCTACACTAAGATCCACAACCTTGCATATGTGTGGACTACTTTAGATAGATACTCCATTACTTGAATGCCTTCCACTGTACACAGACAACTATGCCAGTTCTCAACAAGGTACCAGTAGGCAATTTATCAAAGCATATGGAGAAGTAGTTGGTGTGTTTCCTAACATTTTCTGGAGAAAGAATGTGTGCTACCCCTGATATTTTGGGGATATACAAAAGGTTAATAAGTCTACAACATGAAAAAATGATTCTGGACTGTATCTCATTCAATATTCTCAACAATTCCTGTGAACATCAGTGGTGATGCATGACGTTCAGCCATCCTGTACCATATTTATTTTGTATATAAAATGTCAGGTCTTTTTCCCCCCGTTTAACAGGAAATAACTTTTTATTGCAGTAGCTGCAAAAGGTGAAGACAGAGAAAGGTTTATAACCGAAAAATGTATTTCTTCTCATCATATCATCCCCAGACTGTTTTGGATAAACTATTTCTTAACAGGAAATAAATATGTAAAAGGTGACATCAATTATTAAAGTTTCAATTACAACACACACAAAAAGGCTGGAGAAGTCATGCATAGCGGAAATGACTAATCTGAAAAGGGAATAAAGTGTATCTGTTCAGATAAACTGAAAGGCATCTCATTTCTGGAGAATTCAGGCAGGATATTTATTTACATCTCAACAAAAGAGAAGCCGAAATCTATGTATGATAAAATCTTTTTGCTTTCTTTTTCCAGACAAAGGTTTGGTGACAGGGATGCTTTCATATTCAGATCCCTCTGTTATTAGCTTTCCTGACTCCTTCTGTGTTTGACATTGAATCAGCTTTTAGACATTACTCAGTACAGAACAGACTCCTTCCATGTACTCCAGTATTGTTGGCCTACATAAGAGCAGAATGCAGGCAGCAATTTAAACATATTTATATTAGGAAAGAGCTGGGTCAAACTTCCTTTTGCATCATGATCAAAATATTAAACACATTGAAATAATGTCATATATACAAATTTTCAAATGAAAGGAATATTTGAATCACAACAAAAAGCCTTCTTCCTGCAACAGAAACCATTTTGCCACAGGAACTATTCAGAGTTTACAGACTATTCTAAATTTAGCTATCCTGGGATTTTCCCCACCTGTGCTTGACTGTTAATTTTTTTTAAAGAACATTCTTAATGACAATCCATGTGGCTACTTTGAATCTGTATGTATTAAAATGACTGCTTTTTTCCCCCAAACAGACAATGAAACAACTATTTGGGATGTCTACCCAAACGTAGTGCTCGAGGTCACTGGCCATTTTTATGGCTCTTTGGAAGTATTTTCCCCATCTTTTCACACTAGTTTCATTTAGAATCAGTTTTAACATGATGTTTTTTGGAAAATGAAGGAATAAAGCTTGACTTGGGGACAGTCACAGTTTTACAAGAGGGTAAAATATGGAGGGAATATAAAGGAGAAATTAGAAGGGTAGATCATGATCATGTGAAAACACGGCAGGAAGATGTAAGCTAGAAGGGAAATAAGGCTTAGCTTCCTGAGACTTGAGAGATTTTCACACAGGTGCTAAAAGCCCCAATTCTGTCCTGCCACCTCCTCTCCCGTTCCTGCAATGGAATAGAGGCAAATGTTTGCACACTTACCTCCATTCCGGAACAGGAACGGTTCTCCTCCCTCCTTGCCCAGCTGGTGGTAAATGCAGCTGTCGTAATGCTGCTTTTATGACCGGCCAGGGGAACTCCCACTCGTTCTCGCGAGAGAACGAACAGGAGGGAAATTCAAATTAAAAACCCCCCAGCAGTCAAAAGAAAGAATAAAAATAAAAAAAAATTAAATGTAAGTAACCCAGGAAGGAGGATGGGAAGGGTGGCACTTACCTGGCTGTCCAGATCGTGGCAGGAAGTACCTGCCATGGAGCTTCTCCCCCGTCCCTGTCATTCCAGAAAAGGGACGGGATCCAATTCGCACACCCGTGATTCCCTAACAGAAACGGAACCGGGTGCTTATTAACGACTTCTCCCTGTGAATACTATATCACGGGGAGAAAACAGAACAGGCACAATGTAGGAACCAAACAGGGTGGACATTGTCCGAAAGGGAAAACCTTTCCCGACCCTGTTTCATTACTGCCATGGGATATATAGCCCATGTGAAAATCTCCATGGTCACTTTTGGACACTCAGATACCTCAGCTTTTTGCTGTAAATGGACATTTAAGCTTGTTTGTCTGAATTTAGCCTTTATAATTTAAACACTGACTACTGTTATGTTTATATTTGCATGTACTGGATTGGTCAAGACAGAATTAGATAAGATAAAACTGGGGGAAATTAGACACTAATACCACCCCCTATCAGAATTCTTTTGAATTCCCTAATTTAATTTACAATACCTATAAACAATAACAGTAATGCAGAGAGGAAGAGCAAGTACCTTAATACTTGCTTAATACTTAATACTGTTAATATGGTATTTATGCTTCTAGAAAAGTTTTAATTCTCAGTGTTGAAGCAAACTGTAAGAGCCTATGCAAATAATTCGGAAGTATGCTGTTCAAGGACCTATCATGCAAGCCTAGCAAGACCAACATTAATTTTAATTTTTAGAAGTCTGTTCACATGATAGAAGAAACCCTTCTTTGTTATTTTCTGTTGCTCCCTTCTATAAATTAAAAAGTGGCCCCTGGATTGCCATGGAAACCTACCAGCTAATGTCATCAAAGGAAATTGCAGAGAAATAGTGTTAAACATTTCACTTTTTCAAAACACTAATTTCTAGATCAGGATTGGGGAAGTGTGGCCCACAGCCTAGATGCAGTCTTTGGGGGCCCATTTTGTGTCTCCCAGCCCCCTGGAAATCCCCAAAGCTCCTAGAACTTTGGGGAAAAAATTATGGAAAATGGCTGGAAAACTTTTTTAAAATTTCTCAGACCACAAGAAAACATGGCAGTTTGACTCACCCCCACTACCTGCAAACCCTTCAGAACTGTGGGAATTTTGTGTAATTCCTGGAACCAGAAGTAACATCATCTCATTTCCAGTTGTTCTAGGAAAAGCCATACTTGGGTTGGCAAGAAATGGAGTTCAGCAACAGCTAGAGGGCCATGGGTTCTCCATTCTTATACAAGACTGACATGAGGATGTGCACTATGGACAAAATCTAGCATACTCTCAGAAGAGACAGAAACTATCCTCAGGTAAGAGCACATAGATATAAAACAGAGTTGGCTATTATGTCTTTACATATATTGTTGGACTCTGACTCCCATAATCCCTCACCATTGACTATTCTGACATTAGTCTGGAAGGAGTTGAGGTCCAGTACAATCTAGAGCTCCACAGTTTCCCACCTTGATATAACATATGAACAAACACCGGAAGGCCTTCAGGCTATCTATAACACAAAGCTCTGCTTGTACTCCACTTGCATCTTCTAGTACTTTATATCATAGGTTTACAACTTTTAGCCGAAAAGCTGGGTTAACTCACCACCTTTCTGTTCCAATACATGTATTGTAGCATCACCAAAAGATAACATGTTTGAAGACCAATTCATTTCCCCAGATCTCAAAAGGTCAGTGAACACTCAGTTAGGTTTAAACTAATGATTTGGACTCAATGGCTGAAAATTAACATTTTTACATAAAGTGATGTATTCTAATTACAAGACATAAAAATGTACATTAAAAGGACAGCCATAAATGCCACAATGCAAATACATCACACAGTAAATGATCTAATTAGTACATAATTACTGTCTATTACCAAATGCTATAGTGTGGGGGGAATGAAAAAATATGTACATGTTTGTTTATTTCAGCACTATACATTATTTCTGTTACTAAAATTGTAATTCTGATAGAGATAATTAGATGCTTTCAGACAGAAATTGAATATTGTCTTACATATTTAGGTTTTGCCCAGATCAATTAGGTGATCATTGGTGTATATTTCATGCTTTATAAGGCTTTTGGACTTCAATGTAAAATGTGTGGTTTGGTCCTAGAGAGTTTTGCTATTGGCTTGTAATTTATGTATTATGAATTTTAGGTATTTTTAACTTTACTTCATGGGTTTTTTTAAAGGATTTTGTGCTGCTAGATGCACTGTGCTTTGGAATAGTTTCGAAGAGGTATGGAATAAAAGAATATTCTCTCTCTCTCTCTCTGGCTTTTCTTCGCAAACGAAGATTCAGGAAGGACTCATCCCGCGCTTTCTGCAAGCGCGCTGATGACTAAAAAGGCCAATCCGAGATAAGCAAGTCCGGTTGCAAAAAGCACAGCAGAAGATCTCCTTGGGTGATGTTTTTGGGTTGTGATTCTTTCTGCGTTGTCGTTTCTCTTCAAGACTTGTTCGTCGTGAGTTCTCAAATAAGGCTGCAGCATTGTGGATAGTGCGTCTCCATGCCTCCCGATGTGAGGCCAGGGTGGACCACTGTTGGTGATCAATTTGGCCAAGCCTGAGATGTTGTTTCAGGGAGTCTTTGTATCGCTTTTTTGGAGCGCCCCTCTTACGCTGACCCGTGGCGAGTTCACCGGAGAGTAGTATTTTTGGGAGGCGATGGTCCTCCATCCTAGAAACGTGCCCTGCCCAGCGCAGCTGTGTTCTCAATATCATGGCCTCAATGCTGGTGATCCCTGCTTGCTCAAGGACAGCAACATTCGTCACATAGTCAGTCCAGTGTATATTTAGGATTGTGCGTAGACAGCGCCCCCTTGTCGTGGGAGAGAGGCTTGCGTACCCTAATGATGTTTTGAGCTATGCTGGCGGTGGCATAATAGCCACTGGTAGGGTCTCCCATGCCAAAAGAATATTGCATAAGTAGATATAATGTTTGAAATCAGCTATTTGACATGTCAGTAATAATTAGGGTTGTCACATGGCATGACTCAGGAGTGCACTTATTCCCTCTTTTACAGTTGCTGTTCAGCTGAAGCAAATCAGTAAGACATGAATAAATGTGCAGGAAAAGCAGATTGGCTCTTTTTTATTTGGGTTTTCTTTGTACCATAGACACAAGATTCAGAATTCAGTAAAACATTAATTTGCATTCAACAGTTAGCTTAAGGAAAGCATCACTGGAGCCAAGCAGGCTTGTTTAACATCTTGCCAATTCATACTTAATTGATATATCTGGACAACAGTCAGGTTTGTCCAAATGATTTTCAGATCATATGTGGGTCAGATCATACACTCAGCCATAAATGTGGATGAGTTATGCCATCTCTAATTCAAACCCATTGCTTTTTCAAGGTCACCTGCATACCTTATGAACTACCATAAATTTTTGAAAACTTACCATTTCTTCCTACTGAGTGTTTATATCTTTTTTCAAGGTTAAATACACTCAAACCACAATCTTTCCTCATATGCCTTGCCTTCATGGACTTTCAGCATCTTTCTATATTTTTATTGCTTTCCCATTTCTCTTGGAACTTATGGTACCCTGAACTGAATATAGTAATCCAAATATGGTTCTAGCTCACACTGAGGAAAGTGCTAACTTTAGTTTCTATGCTTTTCATTTGCTATTTCGGTTAACTTAGTCATGGCAGCACTTGTATGTTTCTCCTCCAAAGAGGTAGAGTTTGCATGCCTGATTTATCTTCCATTCATACTTTATGCACAGCCAGCAAAATGATGATGGATTCTTGGAAATTATTACAGGTTGAGTATCCCTTATCCAGAAATCAGAAATACAGTTGTCCCTTCATATTCGCTGGGGTTTGGTTCCAGGACCCCCTGTGGACACCAATATCCGTAATACTCAAGTCCCATTATATGCAATGGCATAGCAAAATGGTGTCCCTTGTGTAAGATGGGGAAATCAAGGTTTGCTTTTGGGATTATTATTTTTTAAAGAATATTTTCAAGCCATGAATACTTAATTCCATGGATACTAAATCAGTGGATACAGAGGGACAACTGTACTCCAAAATCCATGATATTTAAATATATTGAAATTTAAATAACATTTAAAATATTGTATAAAATTACTTTTAGGCTATATGTATAAGGTATACAGTTGGCTCTCAACTTTCACAGGAGTTAGTGATTAAGCTGAGGCCAGTTAGAATGAGAGGAAAGGCAGGGAATTGGGGAAGGAGGAGACATTTGCAGAAGCAGCCACATCCAGCACCCCTTTGCCTTAATGCCTGCTTCCCTTCCCCACAATGTTGTTAAGCCAAAGCCAGCTAGAGTGAGAGGGGCAGCAGAGAAGCAGGCAAGAAGGGGGCATTCGAGAAGCAGCAGCACCCCTTCACTTCTTCCCCACCTCCACCTCTCACCCCTCTCACTCTACCTGGCCTTAGCTTAATATCATCATCAGGGGCTGACAGGACAGAGGCAGCAGGGGGCAGAGGCACCCATCAAGCAGCAGGCAGTGGAGGGGCTACTGGAGCGGTTCCCAGGCTAAGTGAGGCAAACAAAGTGAGCCAGCCAGTGAGAAGGATATTGAGCAGAAAGGTGAGGGAGCAGCCAGGTGAGCAGCAGGCAGAAGCTGCCTCGGTCATGGACTGCTGGTGGGAAAGGAGACAAAGAGGAGGAGGAGGAGGAGGGCAAGGAGAAAGACAATGACAACAGCGGGAGATTATTGCAGCAGTATCGTTGTCCTACAAGGCAGAGGGGGGAAGACTTGGAAACTGGTGGTGGAGGCAGCTAAAAATTCACAAATAATCAAACCCATGAATGCTTAACCTGCAAAAATGGAGGGGCAACTATATATGAAGCATAAATCAATTTTGTGTTTAAATTTGGCTCCCATCTCCAAGATATCTCAATATTTATATGCAAATATTCCAAAATCCTTCTGGTCCCAAGCATTTTGAATAAGGGATACTCAGCCTTACTATTTGTTCTACAGTAATGTTTTTTATACCAAGCAACTAGTAGCTTGACATCTTGCTGCTTCCATAAAAAGTCGCATAAAAACACACTGGTTAACTTTTAAAGTAGAAGAGGACAGTACTAGAATAAAGGCAAACAGTTGATGTTAAAACATGCAGAAAGAAATTTAAAACTTCAAAGAAAGGTTTAAGCAGAAAAGTGATGAAGCAGAGTAGAGACAATCTAGAAGGAGTGAGGTTCTTTGTAGTGTTCTCATTTGAAGAAGTCTATTATTTGGATTCCAGATTGCATAATCTTAACATGAAGAGTAGATAATTGTCATACCGCTGGCAAACAATGAGGTTAGTGCTTAATATATATGAAGATCATATCTTATGTATTGCATCCTTTTGTTTACAGCATCAGAATTGTGTTTACAGCATCAGAAGCAGCATTGTGAACACAGGGTATGAAGTCTGCAATATTACATTACTATAACAATAGAACTTCACTACATTATGTTTTAGTATTGTTGAGAGATCTAAAGAAGTGAAAATATATATCTAAAGTATTACATCTTTGTGCCCTAATACCTGCATTTCCCTTCCTGCTTTCATTCCATCATAGAATTCTTACTAAAAAGCTGCATTACTTCTCATTTGATAACAGCTCTTAAGAAAAGTCTGTCAGCTTTGTTCATTCACTCTGTCCCTCACACAAACACTGGCCATCTTTATTCACTGTAGTAATTTTCAACATCAATTACTTCCCATTTAACAAATGGTTTGGATAAGAAAGAACTACTGCAGCAAAAATAATAGTTGGTGTTCCATAGCAATCTGTTTAATTCACTTTGAACAGTTCTCCAGCAAAAAGAAAGGTTCCCCTCATTTTTCCCCCCAGCCTTTGCATTGTTACTGTACACTACAGTTTGCCTGCAAAAGACAAGACCCACAGTGCCTCATACCTACCTTACAAAATATGTCTATGATGCCTTTCAGGGAAATAAAACAGAAAATAGTATTTGTGCAACGAAAAGGTAGGCTTCAGTTTATCACCATGTATTTCATGACTTGTTCATATTTAATTAGGAGATCACAAAATCTCAACAGCTTATTTGGCTATTTTATGAAAAGAAATTATGGTGAGGAAATAGCTCATAGAATTAAGAGCTCTTTGTTTCATCTTGTAAATGTTCATGAGAACATTGCAATTTTTCTAAAGCCAGAATTTGGTGTGGATCATTCACTGTCATGTACTTGCATGATCCTGACATTCACATTTTATAGGAGGTAAAAAGAAAATGTAGGAAATTTGCATAAGAAAGCATTTGGAAAATTATGACACCAATAACTTACTAAGGAAAATTATGACAAAGCATGGACGTGAACTAGCTGCTATCTCTGAATGCAAGGCTGCTGCTTACTGCTGTTACAATTAATTAATTAAATAGCATCCCTTCCTCCAATACTTGGACTCAAGACATCTCACAATATCAAAAAAATAGACATAACTTAAAAAATAAGTTACAGTATTAAAATATTGTTAAGCCAAATGTGCCAAGGGATAGGACTGAAAGAAAGGATATTATTCCAGTTTAATTGCTATTTAGTAAAAATGAAATACTGTATACAGATATATGGTGGGTGACACCCAGCTTGATAGCAGTGCATGTGAAAGGGATCTAGGAGTCTTAATTGACCACAAGCTGAACATGAGTCAGCAGTGTGGTACAGCAGCTAAAAAAGCAAATGCAATTCTAGGCTGCATCAATAGGAGTATAGTGTCTAGATCAAGGGAAGTCATAGTGCTACTCTATTCTACTTTGGTCAGACCTCACCTGGAATACTGTGTCCATTTCTGGACAGCACAATTCAAGAAGGACATTGACAAGCTGGAACATGTCCAGAGGAGGGCAACCAAAATGGTAAAAGGACTGGAAGCCATGCCCTCTGAGGAGCAGCTTAGGGAGCTGGGTGTGTTTAGCCTGGAGAAGAGAAGGTTAAGAGATGACATGATAGCCATGTTTAAATATTAGAAGGGATGTCATGTTGAGGATGGAGCAAGCTTGTTTTCTGCTGCTCCAGAGACTAGGATGTGGAGCAATGGATTCAAACTACAGGAAAAGATGTTCCACCTAAACATTAGGAAGAACTTCCTGACAGTACGATCTGTTTGGAAGTGGAATACACTGGCTTGGAGTGTGGTGGAGTCTCCTTCTTTGGACATTTTTAAACAGAGGTTGGATGGCTATATGTTGGGAATGATTTCTTTGTGTATTGCAGGGCAGGGGTTGGAGTAGATGGCCGTTGTGATCTCTTCCAACTCTATGATTCATACAGAAAGATGCCAATGCATGTTGAGATGGTATTTGATGCTGGCACTACATTACTTACACGGAAGTTCTAGGATGGCAAAGGCTGCTCCATTCCTCCCAATTGTGCAACAGCAGCCCTGGTGAATCCCCACAACTAATCAGTGTCCATTTGTGTTGGTGAAGCCAAGCTGTGAACAGCAAATATCTAGCTACCATTGTGTAACCAGAGGGACTACATAGTGCAAGCAGCTACTGGTTGCTTCCTTGTGCAACATCTGAGAAAATACCGACACTGACATAGCCCCCAACCATATCAGCATAAGTCACCAAAAGATTCCAGTCAGGATCAGAACTCTTGGATTCTGATCATCTTGACTCAAATGGGAAAGAGAACCTTTTTAAACAACTATTTCCAGGGAAGACAGTCTTGCAAATAAAGTTTCTACCACAGTGCTCAAGAAATGGGGAAAGCAATTAAGTCTGAACTTAGGAATGTAGAATACTGCCTTATATGAAATAAAACAATCTATCAATCTAGTCCAGGGTGGGTAACTTTTGGGGATACTGGGCCTAATTTTTTGCCCCTGGAGCCACACAGCCTGCCAAAAATGCCCCCAAAAGAAGAAAAACAAGTCCAAACCAAAAGTGACCAGGACTCACTTCTACTTTAGAAAGAGCAGGATTATTAACCAATGTAGAGAAGCCCTGTGACATATTTAAAAAGTGAATGACCACCTGGATATGTTGCAGGAGTGACCATTCACCCTTAGGGCAGTTCAGAGGAGGCATGGGACTACAATTGGAAGATCCCATGCAGCCCTTAGGCTGAACTTTGCCCCTCACACAAACACCTTGATCTATTCCAATATGATTTCCAGCAACTCTCAGGCACAGATCTTTCACACCAAACTACTACTAAAACCATTTTTAAGTGGAGATGCCAAGGACTGAATCTGGAAAGTTTGGCATGCAAAGTCATGTGCTCTGCTACTGAGCTATGGTCCTTTCCCTAATTTTCCTCTGATAAATACAGCACAGTAACTTTTGGTAAATCTTGGTGTTGATCCCCCTTTAGTGGTCAGTTGTTTTGCTTCACCATTAAGATGTTAGAAAAGTAATGTTTAAAAACAACATTTTCTGTGAATCTAGCCATAGTTGTAATTTGTCATACAACCACAGCTTTTTTAGATCATAATTACAGAGAATAGCTATAGGTATAAACACTTGTTTCCTTGAGATTATTTCTGTAATTGGAAACATAGCCTCACTCTGGATACCAGGAAGAATTCTGTCCAACAAATCAGTAGGAGAATGAGTGATATAAAGAAACAGGGTTATGTAAAACAACATTCAAATAAGCCTATCAACACTTCCCATGTTTTTCAAATGAGATTTCCAGACCCAATTCTATTGTCATTCACATTACTTTTATGTATGTAACTGGGCATATCAGGGGCTTTTCTGTATATACTCTTTGTAAGAAAATGCTAAAAAAAAATATTAATCATTATTTGGAGTAAAAGAGAAAAAAAATAGCATTAAAATTGATTACAAAAAACAAAAAAAACCAAACAGGAGACTAGTAAACCAGAAAAGAAAAGAGATGAAATTAAAAAAAATAAATAAACAAGTGATCTAAAAGAAGACAGCAATGCATTTAATTTTTGATTGAGAATTTTTATAAAAGGTCCATCTACAATAAAGCAACTTGCTCCTTGAACAAATTTAGGTGCTTTGCAAAAACAATCATTCTGGAAGTAATTCACAGAAGGGGAAGCTAAAATATAATCTTATTAACTTCAGAACTTAGTATTCAGTATAGAATATGTTACATCCTTTGGTCTTGTGGTCCTATATATCCAACTGATATGATGTTGCTATTTGGACCTGCCTCTACACAGTGGCTGCTTAAAGAATAAAACATTAATGTGAAGCTGATTAGAAATGCTGAATTCTCCCTTAATGAGTACATGTAACCAGTAAATGTTACCAATAAGACATGGCAATGAACAGTAGAAATACTGAGCTAAATATCCTATTACAGATAGGTTTGGAGCCCATGGGATCCTGAAATCAGACTGCATTTGCAGGACCATGGGTAGCTGCATCTGAATGCCTTTACTCAGCACCTTTTGCCTTCTGTTGCCTTCTGTAGAGACCTTTATTTTGGTTGCCAGCTTGATCCAACCCTTCCCCAAAAAGGCTTTTTATAATGTCCTCCTAACTTGTTGAAATCATCCCCCACAAAGGGTTTTGTGGGGAATTCCCTCTTTGTCTTGTTCTGAGAGGCCTTGTCTATTAGATTTACTTTTTTAAGTAGGTTGCATTTGTGGGATCTTGGATTGCTCTAAGCAGTAATGCTTGGCTCTGACCAAGGCTCTCTGACTCAAATACTTCCTTAGAAGGCTGAAGAAGTCGATGTCTGGCCTTTTTTGCTTATCATCTCTATGAGATGGAAGTCTGGCTCACTACCTGTTGTAGTGAATATAAAGTGGGAAGTGTAGGGGCCTGGTGCAGCGAGGAATAGTTTCTCAAGGTGATCATGCTCAGGAAGCCCTCTTTCAAGGGCCCTAACCTCTTCAAATGGCACCTCACTGATACTTTCATGGCTACTCCTCCTCTGTATGCTGGTTGTCTTCCAGGACCAAAATAATAACAGGTTGTAAAAAGAATAACAGCTAGGTGCAAATGATTCTGTTAGTTCCATAGGCTTAAGGTCAGCACAAATATCCATGAAGCTCTATAGCTACTGAACCAAGAATCTTTAGACTGAATCTTTAGACACAGGAGAGTAGGCCATGTTGATTCAGTGTACGGTATGGCATGGACCTTGGTTTCTAGCCACAATCATTTTGACGTGTGTCTGTGTAATACAGACAAAAGGGCATCCCAAGTCTGCTTAGGCTAATATGAAGGGCTTGAATAATCTAAGAAGAAATCTCTGACAGGTTTTAAAATGTTTTTAAGCTGTTTTTAACCAAGTGCTTTTTAAACAGAATTACTTGTTTGTTTGTTTTAACATTTGTAAAATCAGATATTAGCTGAATTTTGTTTTAAATTTTTGGAGGTCATTTTGGGTCCCATGCTGGGAGAAAGGCAAGCTATTAAATAAATAAATAGATAAATAAATAAATAAATGCCTATTATCAAATCACAAAATGTCTGCCATGAAATAAGCCATGTTTTTGAGAAAACAAGGCAGGTATTCCCTTTGGTTCACAAAAGTAGTTTCATGGTTTGAAAGATCCTAGCCAGAGAAGACTGTTATCACTTATTCATCATTGTTAAATGTTTTAGGCTATTTATTAATCATTCCTTTTTTGTAGTATACTTTGCTGTTTGAACTTCACAGTAGAGAAATGTAACTGTGGATTTAAAACACACTGTGGTGACAGCATCCTTCTTGGCCATTATACATTTCATTTCAATTCTAGCTTTTGTACTAGTCAGTCCTTTTATGCAGCCTTGTGGCTTAGCCCACCTGAAAAGCTCACTGTAATAGTAGTTCTTCAGTATGATGCAGGAGAAAAATCATAAGAGGCTTTTACTGAGGATGGAGGATTGGGGAGGGAAGGAAGGGGAAAGTAAAGGTTTTCACAGCCATTCCCAAAATGAGAGGTCCAAAAAAAAATCAATTTGTAATTATCTGCCAACACAAATCTAAAGGCTTTTCTTTGATAAGGGTGGTAATACACAGGGCTGTAATGTGAATTATTTCAAAGAATAAAAGACTGATTGTCTTCATGACCTATATAGCTTTTAGTGAGCTTTCAATCAAAATTACATTTCATACAGCTCATGAATGGCTTTCCTTTCCTCTTTTAAAAATGGGAGGGGGTATTCCATTTGGTAAGCTTTCAGGCTTAAACAAGACTCAGGTTTCTTCCTATTTTGATACATTCTGTCCTCCTGAAAATGAAGGTTCTGGCTTTTCTGAAAAGATAGTGCTTTGTCTAAACAAAAGGCTGCCCTTTCAGATAAGATCTAAAATAAAGTACAAGTTGTCTATTTATTTTTCTGCAAAAGTTCAATGTTGTAAGAAAATCATTTTTAAGGGGAAATGTTGGTACTTTTTGAAATGTTATTTAAAAGAGTTATTTAATACAACATAAAGTCACTATTTAAATAAATAGTAAGATGCTGTGATAATGGGATGGGTACTACATATCACATTATCTGCAAACAGCTATTGTCTTGCCAGCATGGCATCAGGTACAGAAAGGGTTAACGGGTGAGGTCGACCACACCACCTCCACAGAGTCACCTCAGTGATGACATCAGATCACCAGAGAAAGAACTGGCCAATTAGGACTGCAAAGGGACAATTTGAAAAAAGGTATAAATGCTGTGTGCAACACAAGGTAAGATAGTGGGACAAAGAGATGCCCTGGGAGGAAGACATCATGTCTCAGAGAGAGATGAGAGAACAAAAAATTTAACATGGAGGATGTTGTGGGCCGGTCTGGGAGCAGACATGTGTCTCGCAGAGGTCTCACAGACCTCTGAATGGAAGGACTGAACTTCAGTCAGTGAGTACACTAGGAATGTCTAGTAGATTGCATTAGGGCATTATGTTTGATTTCTAACTTTGGCTGAATGTAACTCACTGAATACTTTGCTATCTTTGTAACCTTAAGTCTGGACCTGAAGAAAGAAGTGCTTTCTTCATGAGAGATTTGCATGTCTTAAGCTTTGCTTGAATAAAATAAGCTTTTTCTATCTTCCTTACAACTGATGCTCCACGTGATCATTCTCGGCCATTGCTTTTCCTCTCTCCTTGGGTCAGGCAGGAGGGGTTTTGGGAAATCTCAGCCAGTGACAGAGAGTTCCCCAAGTTTCCCCACGGTCTCCTCTTGGAGTGCATGAAAAAGGAGGTGTCCAAATCAAGAGGTGGTGGCAGCATGAATAGAAGAGAGACATAGTTTAGAGGGCTCTCCAGCTAGGGGGATCCTGAGTGTGTGTCTCAGGCAGATCAGCTTAAGATTAGCAGAAGCACTGTTGAGCTGATCACAACCATATACAAGCCTCGCCTCTCAAGTGTGTGCCTGTGTGCATGCACAGAGGGGCGCTGGAGCTTTGTGACATGATGGCAGTGGTGGGATTCCTAGCGGTGGTCCTCATCTTCTGAGTGAATTCCATCTTTTCACCTGTAGATCCTTTAAACAGTCCGGATTCATCAAAGGGCAGATCCTCCATGGTGGCTGAGGCCTGTGGGGTGAGGCCGGATGAGCGGAGCCAGGTGTGTCGATGCAGGGCGACGGATCCTGCTAGCAGAACAATCGGCAACGTGTCGAGCTGAATTCATCTGTTGCCCAGCGAGTGATTGTGCCTCCGCCTGGATCGCCTCGGCCATCCGGAGCCGTTCTTCTGGGAGATCTTGGATGAGGGGCATCATCATCTCCCACAGCACCTGCTGGTAGGCCCCCATGCAGGCTGAGTAGTTGGCTACACGAAAACTCAATCCAGCCTCTGAGTAGATTTTCTTGCCCATAATGTCGAGCTTTCGACCCTCCGAGTCCGGCGGGGTAGATTGAGGTCGGCGTTGCTTCCTGTTTTGGGACACCTCGGTCACCACGGAGTTTGGCTTCAGGTGAGTCTGAAGCCAGTCAATGTGCTCACCTCCAATTCGATATAGTCAGCCGATTTTCTTTGAAGTAGACTGGATCGAGGAGGGGTTCTCCCAGGATCCTTGCGCGAGCTTGAGCAGGGATGGTAAGACAGGGAGAGCAGCCGTGAGGGGAGCCTTCGACTGAATCTGATGGAAGATCGGGTCCACCGGTTCAGCCTCCTTTTCCACCACCTTGGGGTCGAGGGCATGAGACATGCAGACCATCTGTTCCGAAAAAGCACAGATGTTGTCGGTGGGCGAGGCAGAGTCTTCCTCAATCAGGTTGGGTCTTGGTGATGGTAAGTATTGTAAGTAAGGATTCCACGAGCCCAATGAAGAAGATGTTGATTCCACTGGAGATGGACTATGATCGCCCCGGAGCAGAGAGGTGGTGCGTGGAGGTGGAGTTGGAGGAGTTGGAGGCAGAGGACGTGGAGAGACTTGACTCTCTGCATCCCTCCTCGGAAGGACTCAAGGCTCCTCTATGTGAAAACGCCTGGGTGAACGACACATAGACCGGCCGGCATAAACATCCCCGAAGTCATCCCCTCGGGATGTCAGTATCTGGGAGCCCGTAAGCAACATGATCCCAGTTTGACAAATAGATCGTGCCAGGTCGTCGGCTGTATAGGCTGGAATGTCCCCATGGATGCCGGATGGAAAAGGTTGGGTTTGAGTTGAGAGCTCGGATTCAACAACCTCAACCTCAACATCAGACGAGGAGCGCTCTCTAGAAGTCGGGCTCTAGAGATAGCAATGGTTGGTAATTGGCCCAGCCGCTGAGGTGTCATCTCCATGTTGGTACCAGAAGGAACTTCTACAGCCACAATCTCTACTGAATCAGAAGGGGTAGGAGGGCGTCTTGGCACACCAGTCTCCGTAAGTGGAACTGGAGAAGGTCTGGTAAATGTGCCCTCGGTTCCCGCAGCGGGTTGCAACTCTACGGTGTTGACAGGCCGCGCAGCTTTATCAGGAGAGGCTGCAGATGGAGCAGCCACCGACTTCGACTTCTTAGATGCCTCCTTTGGCTTGCTCTTAGATTTAGAGCCATCATCATGCCGAGAGGTATGTTTTTCTTTCCTCTTCTTTTTCAGAGACTGGGAAGCCTCTGCAGAAGTGCCCGGCCGGGCAGTGGATTCAGAAGGCGCCTGGTCCTGAGGGACAGCCGTCGAGGTGGAAGGGTCCTGTTCCCGAGTTGACATTGATGCTGTCGAGAGGGCTCGATCCCGAGCCGAATCCGACAGAGAGTGCTTGTGTGAATTATGCACAGCTTCTGGGTCCAAGGCAACCGAACAGCTTCGGGACGGGCTACGGGACCGATGACGCTTCTGACCCTTACCCTTGGGAGATAGCGAACGACCACATTTTGAGGGCGCAGGCATTCAGGTAGCAGCCAGCGTTGGTGTAGCGGCCGGAGTTGAGGCTGAAGTCGGAATTAAGGCTTTCTTGTATAAGAAAGATATTAGCCGAGATAACCTGTGCTTGTGAGCCTGAGGGGTTAAGGCCATGCAATGCACACACGAATCAACATTATGGGTTTCTCCCAGGCAAATCAGGCAGCGGGAATGACCATCCACACTTGGAAGTTTAGCCTGACAGATTACACACCTCTTGAAGGCCCCTTTTCCAGACATTATTGTACTCACAGCATCGCCAAGCCAAAGAGAAAAGACGGAGAGTAGTCAAAAACAGTCCAAGTTGACACCAAAAGTCAGAGGTAGAATGCCAAGTCCAAGGGAGAAACACGAAGTGTAGTCAAAAAACAGTTAAGTCAGCACCGAAGATCAGAGAAAAAATGCCAAATCCAAGGAAGTGAGAGAAAATCGTCGTCAAAAAGCCAAGCCAAGTCAATCCAAGTCAAACCGAAAGTGAAAGAGAGAAAAACTAGCAAACGAAGGTTCCTTCAAGCTGCTAACACGGTGGAAAGAAAGGAACTGAGGAGAATTCGGTGGGAATCCCTTATAAGGGACCGTTGGTGTGAGCGAAGTTACCGCCAAAAATGTATCAAAGCACATTCTGCCTAGCAATTCCAGAAGGTTCTGATGTTTTGCGCAGGCGCAGGAGTTACCCAGCTGTGTGATTCACAGAGACCACGAAGAAGATGGGGCAAGCGTCTGCTCTATCCCCCACCAAACTGGCTAATACAGCCCTCACCCCTTATTGCATATCCACAATTAATATCTGGATCCCCAGATCTGCCTGATGGACCCTGTCTGACCTATACAGTTCAGGTCGCTGATAATCAATCCCAGGATGTGGTAAAAAACCATCTGAGCTGCTTGTCCATGGCTTTGTGAATCTCCCTATTTCCTCCCCTCTAAGCCACATCTATAATTTTAGATCACCCTTGCCAGTACAAGTCAGAAGAGGTATGATGGCAAACCAGATTAAAAGTATTTGAGGCCATGCAGACCTAACATTTCACCACATCCTGGAAGGCACAAATGATTAAGCTATGCCCCTGAGCAAGCCTAGTAGATATCACAAATAGGAACAACTAAAACATGCGGGGGAGGACAACTGCACTCCACAAATCACCTCCCATACGCAAGGTTACACTATGCTGTGAGGGGTGTTAATTCCATTTTTTTAATTTTTTTTGTAAGCACATAGCCTATTTAAGTGTTTTTAGGCCAATGAATTAAGTCACAGTAATGACCACAGAACAAACATTAAAATCCTAATTCCAAGATCATACAGAGACAAATAAATAAAAATACAGCCATCAGCAAAGTTCAGCAATTAAGTTAATTTAGCTGTTGTAGTCCAGTCACGTGAAGAGGCAATGCTACTACCATTGATTGTACTATCAGAGTAAGGCAAGGTTTTTTTTTCTAAACTGAGCACAGTTTTTTAAAAAAAACATACCTTCAGAGTTTGTTTTTAATTATCAATGAGCACTGAACTTTGCTGGAGCCTTGTTCATACCTTATTAATAAAGGATATGATGAAGTCAAGCAAGGGTAAAACTCAGTAGCTCCATTACTGTTACCCTTATACTATAATTTTAAATATATGTGTGTATAAATTCTATATGTATAAATTATGCACATCATGCAGGCACTTGTAAGAGGACCTTACAAATAGTGTCGCCTCAAGGCAAATTATATGAACTCTCATTAAGTTGTATCCAATGATGGATGTAGCAAACAGTTTTCGGCCTTGGGAGCATAATCTATGGCTAGTAAAAACTATTAGTGAGGAGGTAGGCTAATTTACAGCTTTCAGAAACCAGCAGCTATCAGTCTCTGCCATGTAAATGAGCTGGAAGTAGTATTCTGGGGATGCAAAACATTCTGCAAAGTGTAAATGGGAGTATATTGCTAATCATTCCTCTCCCAAGTGTATACTTTAGCTTTGCTGTGAATGGTGTGTATTGTTGAACTGGTTATCTAGTAATAACACTTCATTCCCTTTGAGACATAGAAAAGTGAGGAAGGGGGCATTGGTCAATGCCAAAACTTAAAATTTACTTTTAAAAAACCTATTTTCTTCACTCCTAAATGTTTCAAAAATTGTAAGAATGCAACTACATTTCCACATGTTTAGTAAATGACTTTGTTGACATCACTTAATGACACTTCATTCTGCTACTACATAGGAAGGGCTTTCACATATTAAGCAAATTAGGGATACTTGCAAAATACAAGTACACAGAAAGGATAATTGAGGAAGGTAGGCAGAATCCTCTTGGTGCACTATGGTAGTAAAACCACATTGGCATAGGCGATGGCAACAGGAAGAAAATGGCTGCGGGTGCAGCAGTCATGAAGGAAGTAAGGCATTGGAAAAATACACTGCTCAGAGTTAGAAGATTTTGTCTATCTTTCCTTGCCACTATCATCTCTCTCTCTCTCTGGCTTTTCTTCGCAAATGAAGATTCAAGAAGGACTCATCCTGTGCTTACTGCAAGTGCGCTGATGACAAAAAAGGCCAATCCGAGATAAACAAGTCCGGTTGCAGAAAGCACAGCAGAAGGTCTTCTTGGGTGATGTTTCCGGGTTGTGATTCTTTCTGTGTTGTCGTTTCTCTTCAAGACTTGTTCAGCATGAGTTCTCAAATAAGGCTGCAGCATTGTGGATAGTGCATCTCCATGCCTCCTGATGTGAGGCCAGGGCAGACCATTGTTGGTGATCAATTTGGCCAAGCCTGAAATGTTGTTTCAGGGAGTCCTTGTATCGCTTTTTTGGAGTGCCCCTCTTACCCTGACCCGTGGCGAGTTCACCATAGAGTACTGTTTTGGGAAGGCGATGGTCCTCCATCCTAGAAACGTGCCCTGCCCAGCGCAGATGTTTTCACAATATCATGGTCTCAATGCTGGTGATCCCTGCTTGCTCAAGGACAGCAACATCCGTCACATAGTCAGTCCAGTGTATATTTAGGATTGTGCATAAACAGTGCTGATGAAAGCGTTCGAGGAGTCGTAAGTGGTGGCGATAGGTGACCCATGTTTCAGACCCATAAAGGAGAATAGACAGTACAATGGCTCTATACGCACTGATTTTTGTGCTTCACCTCAGGTGTTTATTATTCCAGACTCTTTTGTAAAGTCTTCCAAATGTGCTATATGCCTTTGCTAATCTGTGATCGATCTCTTTGTCAATCTTGGCATCTGAGGAGATTATGCTTCCCAGGTAGATGAACTGCTGAACGGACTTAAGCACAGAGTTGCCGATGGCAATGTGGGGTTGATGGAGTTCGTCCTGTGGTGCAGGCTGGTAAAGAACTTCCGTTTTCTTCAGGGTGACTTCCAGCCCAAGCAGCTCTGCAGCTATTGCGAAGCAGGATGTTAGGTGCTGCAGAGCTGCTTCTGTGTGGGCAACAAGGGCAGCAGCAGCAGCGAATAGCAGCTCATGGGCTAGACAGTTTAGAGTCTTAGTGCGAGCCCTCAGCCGGCTTATGTTAAACAAGCTACCATCAGTACGGTAACGTATATAGATGCCATCGTCTTCTTCAAGCTCTGCCGTAGCCCTTTGGAGCATCATGCTGAAGAAGATTGTAAATAAAGTTGGCACAAGAACACAACCTTGCTTCACTCCGTTCGTTATTAGAAAGGGCTCTGAAAGAGCATTATCATATCTGACTTGACCATGCTGGCCCTCGTGTAGCATGATAATCATTTTAAGGAATTTGGGGGGACATCCTAGTCTTTCCAGGATCTGCCACAGACCTTTTCTACTCACTGTGTTGAAGGCTTTGGTGAGGTCAACAAATGTTACATAGAGACCCTTGTTCTGCTCTCTACATTTTTCTTGCAGTTGTCTAAGGGCAAATACCATATCTGTAGTACTCCTATTGGCTCTGAAGCTACATTGGCTTTCAGGGAAAAGTTCTTCTGCAATAGCAGGAACTAATCTGTTCAGGAGTATCCTTGCAAGGATTTTTCCAACAATAGAGAACAGTGTAATGCCTCGATAGTTTGAGCAATCGGATTTTGCTCCTTTTTTCTTGTATAGGGTGATGATGACTGCATCTCGGAGATCTGATGGCAGTTCCCCCATTTCCCAGCAATTCACAAGGAGTTCGTGGAATTATCATGGAGTACATGACCTCCATGTTTCCAAACTTCAGGTGGGATTCCATCAATCCCAGCTGCCTTGCCATTTTTCATCTGCTGTATGGCCTTAAGGGTCTCTTCCAAAGTGGGAGCTATTTCCAATTCATTTTTTACCGGTTTTTGTATCATACGTTAGATAGCTGAGCCTTGGACTACTAAGTTGGCATTAAAGAGACTTTGAAAGTGTTCAGCCCATCGACTCAGGATGGAGGCTTTATCAGTAATTAATGTTTGACCATCTGTACTGTATAAGGAGCTTTGGACCTGATAAGTAGGTCCAAACACTGCCTTAAGAGCTTCATAAAATCCTCTAGAATCACCCAGATGTGCACAGCGTTGTGTCTTTTCTGCTATATTGATCCACCACTTGTTCTGTATGTCTTGGAGTTTTTGTTGAAGTTTACTGCGTGTGACAAAGAAAGCTGCTTTTCTTATATGGCAACTTGGCTGGGCAAGGTATGCCTGTTGAGCAGTTCTCTTCTTTGCCAACAGCTCTTGGATCTCTTGGTTGTTTTCATCAAACCAGTCTTGATTTTTCTTGTGGGAGAACCTGAGGGATTCTCCCGCAGACTGCAGGATACTGTTTTTGATATGCTGCCAAAGCACTGTAGGAGAAGGATCTGTAGGATGGTCTTCAAGTTTTGTTTGCAGGTTTGCCTGGAATTTGTCCCTCATGGTAGCTTGTTGAAGATTGTTGACTTGGAGTCTCTTCTTTAAGATGCCACCCCTCTTAGGTTTGAACTTAAGATGAAGATTTAGTTTACATCTTACGAGGTGATGATCTGTCTGGCATTCTGCACTGGGCATCACTCGAGTATGACGGAATCGCGGATGTTTCTCTGGCGGACTAGAACATAGTCAATGAGGTACCACTATCATACAACCCTGGAAAAAGGGCAACTACTGTCATGGTGCAGAAGCAAGATTCTGCCCCTAGACTCAGCTTACATATATAGTCTTAGGACTCAAGACCCATAATAAACATTATATAAGAGGGACAGTAAAATGGATTTAAGAGTTCTCTTTACAACTATTATTTAAAAGGTCTTGATATCTCAAGCCTCAAGTTTAGTTTACACAGATAAACAGCACTCCTCTTTATTATCCATCATCTCTGGAGGCTGTGGGACCATAATTTAGCACATCTCGGACAGATTTCAAGGCCAGGTAAAAACAATCAAAACTACCTATTTCCATGAAAAAAAAGAACCACTGAAGGAAATTGTTTTATGAATTCTATGTACACAGGAGCTTTCAGAACAGCCACTATTGTTACAGCACCCTAACCAGCTACCACTAATCGATTGATGTCATTGGTGAAACTTGACTTGATTTTTTTTCTCATGGGGAAAACAGCATTATCATCAAATGTAATTACTGCTATTTTTACTTCATGTCTAAGTATAGATTTTTGTAAGATGCTGCATGAGTCTTTTTTGGTTGAAGAGCAAGGCAAATATTATTTACTAAATAATAAATATTAAATAATAAATAAACATTTTACTGTAGAGTAACTTTGAGATTTCTTCATCTTTATCAGCTTTGGCCTCATGTTTATCCTGAGTTTCCCAGCCATCTCCAATCTTCTACATCTACACAATTAGTATGGCAAATACTATATTGTTTAACACAGTGGCCGTTAAGACACACCACAGTGTCAGTATGTGTAGTTCAGTATGTCAGAATAGTCTTGCCAGGAAAGACGTTCACAGTTGTTTTCATGACAACAAATTGCATGTCATCAAGACATTTAAATACTGAATTTTTATAGTTTTTCCTATAAAAGGGATGTGTTTTTAAGAATACTATGAGATGTGTTTTTAAGAATACAAAAAGACAACAATATGTAGTTTATGAACAGTTTCCTTCTTGGTATGGAGTGTACTGAGTCTGTGGGAATAGAGCCTTTTACTGTCTCCTCTCAAATTGGTCTGGCAGTTGTTGTCTCACCTGGTTAGCCCCTCCTGTTACCCTGCAGAAACTCTTGCCTGTTCATCTGCCCATAAATAATGTGTAACGGTATAAAAGAAGCTGCATTACAAAGAATTGAAATGAAAGTCTCACAAGGGGCAGGTGGACAGGCATGCTCAGTATTAAGCGGGGCTGTAATCCCTCTGCAGGGATTATTAGAGAATATGGTGAATGATACTGTGGATATGGTGGAGGAACTTACCCAAGAAGCTAGACAATTAACTCTCTGAAATTATATTGCTTTCAACTTAATCCCTAGCTTTGCAAGGGGGAGTTTGTGCCTTAATTGTGTCAGAGTATTGTGTTTTGTAAATGATACCTATGAGTCCACTTGGAACAGAACTGAACATCTTTGCCACATTGCCAAAACTCATGCCCAGGGACACCCACCCACAGATTGGTTAGGAAAGGTAACTGGTTGGATACCTTGGGGCAATTGGCTGAAGTCCCTCTTTGTTGGGGCTCTAGCTCTCCTGATCCTGTTAACTTTTCACTTGTTGTGTGGTACAGTGTCTCCCCACACTCCTACCTACCTGTGTTTCTGTTTTTCTAGACCTCAACAATTGGCTCCCCATGAATATCAAATGGATTTCCTCCAACGGGATGAATATTACATTTACCTAAATAAAAATATGGCCTAATTCTCAAGATGGCACTGAGCTGACCCCTTTGTGAGTAATCTTCAACTAGGGGACACCGAATGGCAAATTAGGCTGACCCATCCAGGATGAGTAAAAGGTGTCCCACTCCCACATGATTCAATGGCAAATATTCAGAAACCAATCAGTGAACCTACAGTCCAAATTTAACTTATCTGCTCTTACTCTAGTGAGGCTTATAGATCAGTGCCTAAAGGATTTTACTCCACCATCTTGTGCCTGCTTCCCATTTCTCCTTAATGCCCCATACACACACTCTGCTGGAATAGACAAAGAGAGTTACTTTTGCTGACCTTAGCTGGGAAATGAATTCCATGTTTCAATGTTGTTGATATCACTATATGGCTGTCTAAGTTCCCGATATCTCCTCTAATAGACTCCTTTTCTTTTCCTTGCAACATTCCTAGCCAAGCTGCTACACAAAATGGTATTTGTAACCTGTTTGCTTATCAATTGTGAGAAGCTAGAAATTTCACTTTGCATATGTGCTATTGCCTAACATGAGATCATACTAAACTGAACTTATATGAAGTAATGCTTGACCTAATAAAGTTCTTCCTCTTGCTCACAAAAGTGGCATGGCTGTTCTTCTCTTGGGAGGTGAAGACTCCTTTGATCAAAGGTAACTATAGTGTGGTCTACCTTCCTCAGCTGATTCAGTACCTCACAAGGGAAGCCCCAAGGGGTTCTGATTTCAGAACTCACTCAAAAACTTCAGACATGGACAGTAAATACAATAATGAGCATATGTTAATTCTCTCTTGCACCACAGCTATACTACTCTGTTCATTATTGGATTTATATTCTGCCTTTCTTCCAAAGATGGAACTCAAGGCAGCTTACAGTAATATTAAGTGACAGAAGAACAGTATTAAAATAAAATGAAGTTAAAATCCCTGTTGGTAACAAAATGAATTCTCAGAAAGTTAGGGATGTGCCAAAATTCTACATGAAAAAAGGCTTTTAGCCACAGCAGATGGATAGCCACAGCAGATGGACAATAGAGAGGGGACCATTCTAGTCTCCACTGGCAGGAAGTTCCAGAGCCTGGAAGCATCCACTGAGATAAATCCTTGTTTTCTACATAAAGCCTCTTTCCAGACAAGAAAAAAGTCTCTGAAAGTCCCAGTTTTTGTTCCAGTACAAACTGACCTCCCGAACTGGAGGTCTACATGATGTTTCCCCATCCCAAAATATTCCCAGGGAACTTGTGGCACTTTTCATTCCCATACCCAAGGTAAATTTAAATTAACCCAGTATTTCCCAAAATGAAATGTACCTCTCCACAGCTGTCTGTTTGTGCTGTACCAGAACTAGCTTGGATGGCTGCCACCAAGAAATACAGGACTTTTTCAAATGGGGGGGGGGCTGAGGAGGCTGGGAGAAAAATGGTGCTGTCCCACTTACAGCGTTCTGTTTCACACAGTGCCGTCCTCCTCCCGAAGTTCCCTCGTGCTTCCTCTGTGCTTCAGGCACTTTTTTTTATTGACTGGGGTTTTCCATCAATAAAAGTGGTGCATTTCTCATGCCCACAGCACAGAGGAAGCATGGTGGAAGGTCGGGAGGAGGATGGTGTTGTCCAAAATGGAGCGCTGTAAGCGGAACAGCGCCGTTCTTCTCCCAACCTCCTCGGGGGGGGGGGTTCCCCCATTTGAAAAAGTCCAGAGTGAATGTTTCCAGGACCCAGATGCAACAGAGATCAAGTGACGGAAAGAAGAATGCTAGCAGTAAAAGAAAATGATCTTCATGCTTAACTAGTGTAATATTGCTAAAGCACTGTAACTCCTGAATAATTATTAAAAAGGGCTCAGTGGAAACTGATGAAAGTAAATTTCTGAAACATTGCCTGAGTCTAGATGTGCCATATGATCAGTGGGAGGGGCAGAGGAACAACTCAGAGGAGAGGGGAATGAGGTAAACCTAGGATATTTCAAGAATGTGTTTGGATGCAAAACCATGACTTATGTAGATAAAATCAAAACAAAAAGAATGGTAAAGTCTTGATACTTCAAAACCATTTTCACACATTTGTAGTAAAATTCCAGACTGGGTACAATCCACCTGATACTATTCTTACAGGAAGCTGCCTTATACTAAGTCAGTCATTGCTCCATCTAGTTATTTATTGCCTACATTCGCTGACAGTGGCTTGTCAGTGTTTTAAAGAGCCTTACTTGGCTGCTGCAGATACCAGAGACTGAGGCTTTTATCTGTAAATGCAAACTTTACTATGGTGTTGTCTAGATGGTGAAAAAAAAATCCTCAAGGAATGCAGGCAGAATACCTTTTGTATAGATGAGCTCCCACAAGGATTTGCCATATTTGGAAGGAGGGGCTGAAAACTCCACGTAGTCTGCAATTACAGATTTTCATGCACTAGTTTCAAGTGGCAGAGCAAAAAAGAAAAAAAGTTTTTAAGCATAAGATTGCTCTTCTGCATCTCTCATTTAACAAGGTAAAAAAGGGGGGAATGGAGGGAGCTTTGGGGGGGGGATAATAATGCAGGTAATTCACCCGCGGCCACCATCTTTTCTCACGGGCAAGCTCCGTGTGAACTTCAAACTCAGATAGCTTTCTATGCCAGTGTTCTTGTGAATGGATCATGGGGACAAACGAACACTGCTGCAATAGTGAGTTAATGCACTATTTTCTGCCATTAATTCTCCTGTCTAGCTGAGCCCTGTGATTATCCACCCCCACTGCATAACTTGCCTTAATTTCTATTGTATTTTATTGGCTTCAAAGGAATAACCAATCACAATAAGGCATTCCAAAGAAAGAGGACTAGGAAGAAAGAAAGAAAGAATATTTGGGATTCAAAATCAAAACAAATGAACAAAGGACCAGTCTGCACTATAGAAACATAGTAGTTTGGCACCACTTTATCCACCATAGTTCTATCCCATGGAATCCTGGTATTTGTAGTTTTGTGAGGTATTTAGCCTTTTTTTTAAAAGGTATTTAGCCTTTTTTTATCAGAGAACTCTGGTGCCTCCCCAAACTACAAATACCAGGATTCCATAGGATAGAACTTATTGAAGTTAACTTTATTAGGGAGGGTGTTTAAAAAATAATCCACGCTGGGTGTCACATATGCTTGGTTTGCCGCTGAACTAAAGTAAACTGATGAAGAAAGGGAAACATAGAAGGGAGGGAATGAAAACAGAACATTTTAAAAGCAGCTAAGAAAAAAAAATCCTACCAAACATATACAGTTGGAGGGCATGAAGTCCACCTTAAGGATAGTGGCCACAGAAACATTCACAGGGCAGCAGAACAAAGGGGGAAAGACACGGAACCAATCAGGAAGGGGGGAAAAGTATGAACAAGGTAGTTGTCATAGAGAAGCAGGATGAGAAACAGGGTCAGCAGACATTGCGGATGAATAAGTGAGAAATTTGGGGGTTTTGGTAAGAAGATGGCAGATGATTCAATATGAATGAGCAAAGAGGAGATTAAGTACATAATCAAAGGCAAGTGGGAGATGGAAATAGGGAGAGTTGATAGCTATAATTTGTGCATATATATTGTGATTTATGCAGAGAAAAAACACAAGTTTAGAGAGATTGCACACACCTTAGGACAGTGGGACCTCCAGGGGTCTGTGATGTCCTCACAGGGGGTCCGCAAAGGCTTGAAGGCTGCTCAGCCCACCTCCTCCCTGCAGTGGAGTGGCCACCTGACAGGAGCCAAGGCAGGCTGGCTGGCTTTGCCTGCACATTGCTGTTCAGTCCTCTGCAGCCACCAACTTTCAGGAAGAAGCAGGAGAAAAGTCTTCCCCCCACCCTCCAGTGCCTCTGAGGGAAGGTTTAATGGATGGTGTAATTGTGTTGTTGTTGTTGTTGTTGTTGTTGTTTTAAATCTTGCAACAAAATATATTTTAAGGTCCCTCATAATGAAAAGATTAAACAACACTGCCTTAGGATATAAAGAGAAGAAAACATTAAGATACCCACAATCACTATAAAATTGTTACTCTTGGGGGGGGGGGAATACTATTCCTTTTAAACAAATGTGAATTTAAAGAAAATGATAATCAATTTTATATTTACCTAAGTTGGCTGCTTTTTCTCTTTAAGAACATCTTTACATATCAATTAAAGCAATGGCCACTGAATTATTTTGTTGTGAGGTTTACTGCAGAGTTTATATCGTCATCATTCAAATTGTAAACTATGTTTCAGTGTTACTAACCCCCATTCTGCTGGAAAAGTTCAGCTCCTCAAGAAAGATATGAGACAGTTCCGTCCAATTAAATTGGCAGTGACCTGACAAAACCATCATCTTTTACAACCTTAGCCTCAAGCATGGTACAGTGAATTTTTTTTTTCTTTTTGCACTATAATCTACACAAAAGCATTTCAACTGTTCAGATGAAATGCTGTCAGTATAGTAGCATTTGGAAACATTTTTGATTTGATCTCTTTTCTCTTACTAAACATAAGATATGGTTTATTTTAAATAGTTTATGACTTTTTAGTGTGATAGTTTATTTTTTTAATGATCAAATAGTAATAAAGAAAATCATAGACTTTTACGTTTAATCTTGCCAATTTTTTTCTAAGCTTTTTTGTTTCTTTGTAATCATTTTAAAAGGGTGCACATTCCAGCAACTGAGAAGTTTGTTTCTGTTTACTAGTAATTTTAGAAGGTGAACAACCTATTGCAACATACCATGCACTATGTATACTTTGGAGCCCCATATTATCTAATTTCATACAATATAATCAGAACTTAAATTGTCTTCAGCTGAGACAACAAACAGAGGGTATAATAGCACAGTGGATTATCCTGCAGACTAGAAATAGGACCAAACCTTTTCTTTGGTGCATTTTTAGTTAAAACCTCTGCAAAGTTTCCTCTGTGCCATAGTATTCTATGTCCAAAGGAATATTCCAACTGTCAGATGAAGGTTTGAAAGAGAAGTGCCATAATGTCTGTTATAGTAGATAAAATGGATTATATGTAATTACTGAATTCATTGTAATTTAAACTGCTGTATTTGTCAAGATCTTTTAAACTTTTTCTTAAATGTGAAAAAGATTAAACAGGTGCGGTACCCCACCCCTGTCTCTTTAGACCAAAGGATTGAGGGTCTTTGCCACTTCTCAACTAGTCTGTCTAGATTATGTCTAGGATCACCTTTATCAACTTCTGGTCACCTATGTGCCCAACTCATGATGGTGGCTAGATTAAACAGACTGGAGTTAGCCTCAATTTAAGCATCTTTAAGTATTGGAATCTCTTAAGCATCCTTAAGTATTGGCATCTCAAAATATTTACATGGCAAATGAACAGGCACTTTGGTACTATTTAGGGTATTTATTATGTGTACAGTCGTCCCTTCACATTCGTGGGGGACAGGTTCCCCAGACCCCTGCGAATGTGAAAATTCCACGAATAATGACTGCCCTCCCCCTCCCACACCAAAGCGACCATGGGGCCTCCGGAGGCCCCATAGTCGCCTTTCCCCGCCTCCCTCCTCCACACAACTCTCCCACTCATCACACAGAGATAATGGCAACCAAAAAAGCCGTTTTCCAGGTGAGTAGGTAAGGAGCACAAGAAGACATAGGCTCAAAAAGAGGTCAGTAGAGTTGCATGAGGACCAGTTCAAGATCCCAAGGTGGAGTGGGACCCAAAACTGGAAGATGAAGGTTTCTGTACCCTTTGAGGAACTTGATGTGAAAAGTCCATTCATGGGTTGAGCGACTGAGAGCATCGGCCACAGTGTTCCTGGTGCCTGGGAAATGTATCACAGAAATGGAGATGCGTTTTCACAGAATCACAGAATCATAGAGTTGGAAGAGACCACAATGGCCATCCAGTCCAACCCCCTGCCATGCAGGAATACACAATCAAAGCATTCCTGACAGATAGCCATCCAGCCTCTGTTTAAAAACCTCCAAAGAAGGAGACCTCCACCACACTACGAAGCAGTGTATTCCAGTTCCAAAGAGCTCTTACTGTCAGGAAGTTCTTCCTAATGTTTAGGTGGAATCTCTTTTCCTGTAGTTTGAACCCATTGCTTCATGTCCTAGTCTCTGGAGCAGCAGAAAACAAGCTTGCCCCATCTTCAGTATGACATCCCTTCAAATATTTAAATATGGCTATCATGTCACCTCTTAACCTTCTCTTCTCCGGGCTAAGCATACCCAGCTCCTTAAGCCACTCCTCATTGGGCATGGCTTCCAGATCTTTCACCACTTTGGTCACCCTCCTCTGGACACATTCCAGCTTCTCAATATCCTTCCTGAATTGTGGTGCCCAGAACTGGGCACAGTATTCCAGGTGAGGTCCATCAAATTCATGGATGAGCCAAGGCTGGAGAGGGTGCATGTGAAGTCTGGCATAAGGAGTCACCACAGTTGTGGACACCATGAATCCCAGAGGACCTGGAGAAGATGGGCCTTCACACACTTTTTCTTGATGCAAAGATGGAGTAGGTCGAGCAGACGTTGGTAATGCTTGTCTGGAAGGAACGCCTATAAGTGCGTGGAATCCAGCAGAGCACCAATGAAAAGCACCCTTTGTGAAGGCTTGAGAGAAGCCTTCTCATACTTTACAATGAGGCTGAGAGAGTCTAATAGAGTGAGAGTGTAGTCAACGTCTGCGAAGAATTTGTAGTGAGTAGAGGCAACCAAAAGCCAGTTGTCTAAATAAGGATAGACCTGGATTTCTCTTTAATGTAGCCAGGCAGCAGCACGCCACAAATTTGATAAAGACATGTGGAGTGGTTGAGAGTCCAAAAGGCAGAACTCAGAATCTGTAGGACCTTACTCCAACACAGAATGACAGGTAGCAGCAATGACATTTTCAGATCCCAATGTGAAAATAGGTGTCCTTGAGATTGAGCATCACAATCCAGTCCCCATGCTGCAACAGTGGGAAGATCATTGGAATCGTGACTATCCAGAACTTCTTTGGATGGATGTAAGAATTCAGCTCTCTCAAATCCTGGCCTTCAGTTAAACGACGGTTTTTATTGCGGTAATTTGCGCTTTATCGCTGTTTCGCAGCTGTAGTGCATCGTTCAGATGACATATAGCTTAATTGATCTATCGCTTTTGTTTTCAGCTGTGTTTCACTTTGATATTTACACAGCAGACTGAGACAAGGGCGTGGCCTCCCAAGCACATCCTCTGATTACCACAGGAATGCCTGAGAGGAACATTCTCACACCACACAAGACAGACTGGAAAAGGCTTGCTTAATTCTTCAGATCGTAGCAGCTGGGCACAAGATAGCATGGAGGGAGGGAAAGTAGGAAAGACGTCTTTTTTGTGGCTAAGCACAAGACAGGGAGAAGGGCTGAGTTGATCGCAGGAGGCGAGATTAGATCATTCACACACACTGAGAAAGGCGAGAGGGAGAGAAGGAAAGATGTCTTTTTCGTGGCTAAGCATGGCGCAGGAGGGGAGATTAGATCATTCACACACACGGAGACTGACAGTAGCAAGGTGGGAGGGAGAAAAAGACACACACATGATTAGGAGGCTAGCACACAGTCTTTCGTGGCTGGAACATCTTTCCTCCATCCCCTCCTTGTCCAAACCCCTCCCTGATGAGTTCAACCAATCATGGCAAAGCTCTGCTGTGAATTTATCCGAAAGATTGCTGGTAATTCACATAGCATGTAGTGTGATGTTTGTTCAGACTATTGAAAAAGCGCTACTTTTCAAAAAAGTTGGGAAAAGTCCCGAAATCCTTTATTGCGTTACTAATGGGTTTTTGAGCCCCCCTCCTTCTGAAAGAGGCGACTTTGTGCTGCAACGCATGTAAACAATTAGGAATCTTGGCAAATTCTTCACGGTTTTTTTTTCACCGTTTAACCAAGCCCCAGGATAGGGTGCAGATCACTGTCCTTTTTCTCAACAATAACATACAGGGAGTAAAAATTGAGGTGTTAAGCAGAATAGGGGATGGGTTCTATGGCCCCTTTGTCGAGCAAAGTGGAGGCCCCTTGGAAGAGAACTTCTGAAGGAGGAGTAACAGACAGGAAACCAGTGGGGGGGGGTGGGAAGGCTTTCGAACTTGATGGTGTAGCCTTGATGGACGATGTCCAGAACCCGAGTCTGTTGTGATGGATTGCCTAGTAGAAAGATGGGGAGAGAGCTTGTGTCTAAAATAAGATCCAGAGGTAGGAGATGGAGGAAGATCTGGTAAGAAGTCAAAGCTGATGCTTGCCTGAATCAGAAGGCTTTTTCTTGCCTGGTTGCTTGAAATGAGGATATGAACACCTTGGTGGTAAAGCAGGAGCTGATTGATTCGAGGAAGAACATCGAGCTCGAGTCAGACTTGCTGATCGCTGGGATGATGATGGGAAAAACAGCCTGTAGCGGGATTTTGATTGGAAGCGAATTTGAGTGGGAATACCAAACTTCCTTGCCATGGTTCTCATCTTTTGGGTCAACTTCATCTTATTGTCTGTATCCTAGTGGAAGAGGCCCTTTTCATCAAACAGCATGTCCTTGATTGTTGAGTGTGCTTGGAAGGACAGGGCCAAAGAATGAAGCCAAGCATGTCGATGAAGAGCAACGGCCCCAGCGAAAGTCTTCGCTGAAGACTCTACAAAGTGAATGGACAAATTCAGCTGATGACCAGCCAAAGCATGAGCTGTCACCATGTGCTTATCCTCATCTGGTAATTTTTCAAGAAAAGCGAAGACTCTTTCCCACAGGACTTGCTGGTACCCCAACATATAGGCTGAATAACTGTCAATCCAGAGAAATTCCAGACTACTTCTGGAGGCTGGACTGGGAGGGCACTGGGATTCCCAAAAATTCCCAAGAGAACCAGTATACGTGCATTCTCTGTTCTTTGGATTTTTTAAAAACATTATTTTATTTTATTTTTATTAAGGGGAGTAATGCCCTTAGAGTAATTCCAATGTAATCCTGTTAAGGATTAATGCACAGCAAAACTAGAGTTCAGTAAAAGTTTAAAGAGTAATATACAAAACCAGAACCAGGCAAATGCTGGTTCACAGGAAAAAGCACAGGAAAAAAATGTTGGAAGGGGCATGTTGCTTTTTCATCTTCCCGATCTGGGTGGGGAATGGGGAAGGAGGGTTCCATAACAGCCCCCTCTCTCTGGCTTTTCTTCGCAAACGAAGATTCAGGAAGGACTCATCCCGCGCTTTCTGCAAGCGCGCTGATGACTAAAAAGGCCAATCTGAGATAAACAAGTCCAGTTGCAAAAAGCACAGCAGAAGGTCTCCTTGGGTGATGTTTTTGGGTTGTGATTCTTTCTGCGTTGTCATTTCTCTTCAAGACTTGTTTGTCGTGAGTTCTCAAATAAGGCTGCAGCATTGTGGATAGTGCGTCTCCATGCCTCCCGATGTGAGGCCAGGGCGGACCACTGTTGGTGATCAATTTGGCCAAGCCTGAGATGTTGTTTCAGGGAGTCTTTGTATTGCTTTTTTGGAGCGCCCCTCTTACGCTGACCCGTGGCGAATTCAACGTAGAGTAGTATTTTTGGGAGGCGATGGTCCTCCATCCTAGAAACGTGCCCTGCCCACCGCAGCTGTGTTCTCAATATCATGGCCTCAATACTGGTGATCCCTGCTTGCTCAAGGACAGCAATATTCGTCACATAGTCAGTCCAGTGTATATTTAGGATTGTGCGTAGACAGCGCTGATGAAAGCGCTCGAGGAGTTGTAGGTGGTGGCGATAGATGACCCAGGTTGAAGATCCATAAAGGAGGATAGACAGTACAATGGCTCTATACACACTGATTTTTGTGTTTCGTCTCAGGTGTTTATTGCTCCAGACTCTTTTGTGAAGTCTTCCAAATGCACTATATGCCTTTGCTAATCTGTGATCGATTTCTTTATCAATCTTGGCATCTGAAGAGATGATGCTTCCCAGGTAGGTGAACTGTTGAACGGACTTGAGCACAGATTTGCCGAAGGCAATGTGGGGATGGTGGTGTTCGTCCTGTGGTGCAGGCTGGTAAAGAACTTCTGTTTTCTTCAGGTTGACTTCTAGCCCAAACAGCTCTGCAGCTGTTGCAAAGCAGGACGTTAGGCGCTGCAGAGCTGCTTCTGTGTGGGCCACAAGGGCAGCATCATCGGTGAAGAGCAGCTCACGGACTAGATAGTTTAGAGTCTTAGTGTGAGCCCTCAGGCAGCTTAAGTTAAACAAGCTACCATCAGTACGGTAACGTATATAGACGCTGTCGTCTTCTTCAAGCTCTGCCATAGCCCTTTGGAGCATCGTGCTAAAGAAGATTGTAAATAAAGTTGGTGCAAGAACACAACCTTGTTTCACTCCATTAGTTATTAGAAAGGGCTCTGAAAGAGCATCGCCATATCTGACTTGTCCACGCTGGCCCTCGTGTAGCAAGATAATCATTTTAAGGAATTTGGGGGGACATCCTAGTCTTTCCAGGATCTGCCACAGACCTTTTCTACTTACAGTGTCGAAGGCTTTGGTGAGGTTGACAAATGTTTCATAGAGACCCTTGTTCTGCTCCCTACATTTTTCTTGCAGTTGCCTAAGGGCAAATGCCATGTCTGTAGTACTCCTATTGGCTCTGAAGCCACATTGGCTTTCAGGGAAAAGTTCTTCTGCAATAGCAGGAACTAATCTGTTCAGGAGTATCCTTCCAAGGATTTTTCCAGCAAAAGAGAGCAGTGTTATGCCTCAATAGTTTGAGCAGTCGGATTTTGCTCCTTTTTTCTTGTACAAGGGGATGATGACTGCATCTCGGAGGTCTGATGGCAGTTCCCCTTTTTCCCAGCAATTCACAAGGAATTCATGGAATTTTTCGTGGAGTGCATGACCTCCGTGTTTCCAAACTTCAGGTGGGTTTCCATCAATCCCAGCTGCCTTGCCGTTTTTCATCTGCTGTATGGCCTTAAGGGTCTCTTCCAAAGTGGGAGCTATGTCCAATTCATTTTTCATTGGTTTTTGTATCATATGTTGGATAGCTGAGCGTTGGACTACTCGGTTGGCGCTAAAGAGACTTTGAAAATGTTCAGCCCAACGATTCAGGATGGAGGGTTTCTCAATAATTAATGTTTGACCATCTGTACTGTATAAGGAGCTTTGGACCTGATAAGTAGGTCCAAACACTGCCTTAAGAGCTTCATAAAATCCTCTATGATCACCCAGATCTGCACAGTGTTGTGTTTTTTCTGCTATATTGATCCACCACTTGTTCTGCATGTCTCGGAGTTTTTGTTGAAGTTTACTACATGTGAGGCGGAAAGCTACTTTTCTTACATGGCAGGTTGGCTGGGCGAGGTATGCCTGGTGAGCAGCTCTCTTCTTTGCCAACAGCTCCTGGATCTCTTGGTTGTTTTCATCAAACCAGTCTTGATTTTTCTTGTGGGAAAACCCGAGGGATTCTTCTGCAGACTGGAGGATACTGTTTTTGATATGTTGCCAAAGCACTGTAGGAGAAGGATCTGTAGGATGGTCTTCAAGTTTCATTTGTAGATTTGCCTGGAAGTTGTCTCTCATGGTAGCTTGTTGAAGATTGTTGACTTGGAGTCTCTTCTTTAAGATGCCACCCCTCTTAGGTTTGAACTTGAGATGAAGATTTAGTTTACATCTGACGAGGCGATGATCTGTTTTGCATTCTGCACTGGGCATCACTCGGGTATGACGGACATCACGAATGTCTCTCTGACAGACTAGAACATAGTCAATGAGATGCCAATGTTTGGATCGGGGATGCATCCAGGTTATCTTCAAGCTATCTTTCTGCTGAAAGATAGTGTTTGTAATAGTCAGCTGTTGCTTTGCACAGAACTCTAGCAGGAGGCATCCATTATCATTGCAATTTCCAACACCATGCTTGCCTAAGACACCTTTCCAGGCTTTGGAGTTCTTTCCTACTCTGGCATTGAAGTCACCAAGGATAATAATTTTATCTTCTACAGGGACTTTTTTGTATGAGGTGGTGTAGGTCTGTGTAGAATTTGTCTTCTCTACAGGGTCGGCTTGCATAGTTGGGGCATATATACTAAAGAGAACAACATGTGGGCGGCGTAAGGAAATAGTGTGATCAGAGTGTCCTGTTGGCAAGGTTTCGAGTTTGGAGGCAATGGAGTTTTTAATCATAAAGCCTACTCCTGAAAGATGTTTTTCGGTTTTGGGTTTGCCAGACCAGTAAAGTGTGTAGCCGGCGCCATGTTCTTTAAGGCTGCCTTCCTCATGGAAGCGAACTTCACTAAGAGCAGTGATGTCAATATTAAGCCGTGATAGTTCATGGGCTATTAGGGCAGAACGATGCTCAGGCCATCCACTATCTTCAGAGTCTTGCATGGTTCTGATGTTCCAGCATGCAAGTGTCAGTTTATTTACACCTTTGGAGGCCGGTGTGTGCCTTTGTTTCTTTGCCTTGGTTTGACCGGATCAGAAGATTCCCGTTGGCCGCGGCTAGCCAACCAGGTAGTTGGGGATGAGCTTTCTTTAGGCCACCTTTTCTAGGCCCCTCTCCATATGGAGCAAGCAGTGCTCTCCTTAAATAAGGCTGCTTGGTCGTTCAGGATGCTGCCGAACAAGACTGTCATCTCCCGGGTCAGCCTCGAGCGACCCATGTCCTGAACCGCCTGCATGCAGGGTTGGGGCTGCGGCTTCCAGTGCATCTTTACACCTGCCGGTTTCGTCCCTCGCCTGTCTCTACAGGGCTTTTTTGGAACTGGATTTGCCTTCCAGCCTGTGCAATGAATTTTTCTGGTGGAGCGCAGCGTGCACAGAACTGGCCTCACCCTTTAAACCAGAGATTCATCTGCCATGGCCTTGCAAGCATGGACATGGCAGCGAGGTCCTCGGGCCGTAGGTTTGATTAGAGTTTACTTCTCTTAGATGGTTGATCTTACAGGGTTGGACGAGCGCCATCTGCCCGGCTTTGGGATTAGAGTTTTCCTTCTCCTAGGCCAGTTGCCACAAGGCTAGAGAGCCCATCCTGCCCTTTGACGCTCTTTGTCAGACCCTTCGGTTTTGACCTGTCTGGCATGGGTCAAAGGATGCCCCCTTGTCGTGGGAGAGAGGCTTGCATACCCTAATGATGTTTTGAGCTATGCTGGCGGTGGCATAATAGCTACTGGTAGGGTCCATAACAGCATTATAATGTAAATTACACAGTTGTGTAATTACAGCTTCCTTTTTAAACAAAAAAGCCATCAATCATGAAGCAAGACACAGAGCAAACAGGGTGGTACAAATGGTACTGTCATATTTCAAGTACAAGAAAGAAAACACAAAAACTAACACCACTGAAGTTGAAATGTAGTGATGGCGTGAAAGAGTGCATGCTATTCTTCTACCTTTCAAAATACAGGAGAAGTGGTTTTGATGCAGAACAACTTGAAACAACTGCCTCTCTTTCTCTCTGGCTTTTCTTCGCAAACGAAGATTCAGGAAGGACTCATCCCACGCTTTCTGCAAGCACGCTGATGACTAAAAAGGCCAATCCGAGATAAACAAGTCCGGCTGCAGAAAGCACAGCAGAAGGTCTCCTTGGGGGATGTTTCCGGGTTATGATTTTTTCTGCGTTGTCATTTCTCTTCAAGACTTGTTCGGCGTGAGTTCTCAAATAAGGCTGCAGCATTGTGTATAGTACATCTCCATGCCTCCTGATGTGAGGCCATGGCGGACCATTGGTTGGTGATCAATTTGGCTGAGCCTGAGATGTTGCTTCAGGGAGTCCTTGTATTGCTTTTTTGGAGCGCCCTCTTACGCTGACCTGTGGCGAGTTCACTGTAGAGTACTATTTTGGGGAGGCGATGGTCCTCCATCCTAGAAATATGCCCTGCCCAGCGCAGCTGTGTTCTCAATATCATGGCCTCAATGCTGGTGATCCCTGCTTGCTCAAAGACAGCAACATTCGTCAACTGACTAGTGTGAAACAACTGACTAGTGTGATAAACACCTAAGGAAGTAAAGCTATAGTTCTTAGTAACTTTGATAAAGAAAGTCTAAAATTTTCAGGAAAATCCAAATCTATTTTTAGGACTGTCAGCTAGCTTATAGTATTGTGCCTACAATTTTGCTCCTGAGGTAAGGTAAGTGCAATTCATGACACATTACCATTTAAAAAACTCATTTGAAGCAAATCAGCTAGATACTCAAGGATTAGAAATTGGCAGAGCAATTATTGACAGCTGCAAAAAGCACTTACAACAACTGGGTCCAATATCAATATAACTATTATTAAGTTTAGAAACACCCCTTCTCATTGCTACAATGCTCATTTAGTTCAAGCTGTTTAATGCTAGCACTGATCAAAGTCATATGTAGGTATAAATTCCATCAAACTGTACTCAGAACAAGTATGCCAAGGCGTGTTGTTTTGTTTTTTTTTTACAAGCACAGTAGTAGTATGTGTTCTGTTATGAGCAGTGAGAGATGGAAAATTAAAATAATGCAAAACAAGAAGAGAATAATGTATATATGGTTGAAATGCTAGGGAAAAAAAGCTATATTGGGTATATTCACACACATGATGATGTGTGCTTGTGGCAGCATCTTGTTGAATGCCATAATGGAAAATTATTTTTGAGGTTTGATGTGATCTGAACAGCTGCCTTATGCAAGCAGTATGATTATGGGCTTTTTCAGACAGGAGAAAAAAATCCCGAGGAGGTCGGGAGAAGATCAGGGCTCATTCTCTGTCAATAAAAAGCAATGCCAGCAGCATGGGGGAAGGTCAGGAGGAGGTCGGGAGGAGGACAGAGGAGAATGGGGCTGTCTGAAACAGAGCTCTGTAAGGGAAACAGACCAGTTCTCCTTCCAACCTCCTCGGGGGGGGGGTTCCCCCCATCTGAAAAAGTCCATAGACTGTAATGTGCACTTAATCTATCTGACTTTTTTGTTGTTTAAATAATATAAGCAGAAAAGAATTAGAAACCAGACTGCAGTTTACAACGAGGGAAGTTTAAGGTTTTTCTATTTCATTTAAAACACAAACATACGCACTGAAGCTACTGTTGGTGCCACCTTCATAGGACATTATCAGACTAGCATCTAAAAATGCTATAATTTTGTGAATGAGGATAGCAGAAACATCATGGCATTATTACACTTATTATCACACATCACTGTAATCACGTGGAAGAACCACCATGGAATTATCGCACGACGACCAGTAGCACTTTAACAAAGGGAGTTTACATCTGTGATTTAGCATGGGTGAGATTTCAGCAGTTCTCACAAGAAGATGAGAGCAGGTTTAAAACTCCCAAAACACCTTAATTAACAAAGTAAACGAGCACACAAGCACTGAAACAAACCTAAAAATGTGCAAACTAAATAGGACAGTTCATAAAAAGAGTGTCCTGTGCTTCATTTTCATGTTCCCACCCAGACGTTTTCTTTCTGAGGACCTTGCAATTGTAAATCTTGCAATTACAATGGGATGTGGTTTTGCATGCTATCAATACTGTGGAAAAAGCAATCTTGAAGATCCATTCACAGCTTGTCCCATGAATTAGAAGAAATGCTTTTTTTGCGGCTGGAGCATACTGTAATAACGTGAAGACAACAATGTCATGCAATAGCAGGACCCATTCACGCTACTGTAGCATCATAATCCTGCAATTTTTGCCACTTCTGATAATATCCTGAATTTCAACATGTTAAAAAATCTGTTTGATTCTTAAAATAGCTCAGTACATTTCAGCCAGAAAATATTTGTATGCCTTTTTAATTACTATTAGCAAAGAACAAGAGAGCAGAATCTAGATGTAACTGAGACTAGATCATTATCGAAAAATATTTGGAGAAGCAATGTTCTACTTCCTTTTTTACACAGAGACAGAAGGTACTGGAGAAAACACTCTGACATAACTTTTCATTGGACAGCCTTAAACCAGCTATTTCTCTACAAGCCTTGCCAAATAAAAGTGCAATAACTGGAAGTCCAATCTCTATTTTAAAAATTGTTCCATCTGGAAAAGATCAAAGCCTAAGCCAAAAAAAAAAAAAAAAAACAAGCCAGGTTTCAGCACATGAAGAGTCACTAGTGCTACTGCTTCCATATGCTTTCCTTCCTCGTGGGATTTTCTAAAAAGGGAAGTCCATCTGGCACAATCCATTCTGTCTTCTAGACAATCTGTCAAATGTTTTTATTCAGAAAAGTTTCTGTTTGCTAAGGCAGAGTGATCTTGTTGATCTTATGAATTCTGGTTATTTTTGAATTTCAGTGATTGAATTCATATATTTTTATCAAGATATTTAAACCCCACCTTATTCTCTAATGTACAAGGCAGCCTACACCATCAGATTATAATGCAATCAGAATACAAGAAATACAATACAAGAAAGACAATAACTGGGGACCATAACTAACATGTTGATGTGAACTGCACTTAGGCTACACTGGAGATTTTTTTAGGTCAGAATGTTAAGAACCTTGCCACACAGACGCACACACACACTTCCCCCACATTACTTATTCCATGCAGTTCCAAGGCATTTTCCTGCAAACAATACGGGGAATAATATTTTCATATCCTCCTCTGTCCCTGCCCTCTGCTGCCTCCCCTTTCATCCTTACCACCATTTTCAGTCGCTGGCAGCCAGTCCAAACCACAGCAGTGAGTGGCATGAACAGAATAAAGGGGGAAGAAACCAGATCAGGATGCTTGTGGTACCTATGTACTGTCTTGTAATACAGTGCACACAGAAAGAAAGAGAGAAGATGAGGAAGCAAGTACATGGGAAAGAAGAGATGAAGGAAAGAAAGGACCACTGGAAGAAGGGGGAGAGAGAGAATGGACAGATGAGAAAATAAAGATGAGCTACAAATGACACATGATGAATCAAAATAGAAACTAAGAGTTAAGGAGACAGGAAGGGACAAGATGAGAGAGATGAGTTAGGAGAATTGAGAAAACAAGACACCATATCAGGGATAGGCCACATACAACCCTGCCCAGAGCAGTTTTTGTGGCCAGCAGAGAGGTTTTTAAAAATCACTTCAATAAGGAGATACCCTGGAATGGGTTCAAGCAGCTGTAATGTTTATAACCCAGAACAAGGAAAACGTAAGTGTGAAGTGCAACTACAAGGTATTTCCAATGAGTTACAAAGGCAAACTGGTCAATGATAATATCTGCATGTTATATGAAGCAACACAGAATCATGGAGCTGGAAGAGACTACAATGGCCTTCCAGTCCAACCCCCTGCCATGCAAGAATACAGAATCAAAGCACTCCCAGCAGATGGCCATCCAGCCTCTGTTTAAAAACCTCCAAAGAAGAAAGGCCCACTGCACAGTGTATTCTGCTGTCAAACAGCTCTTACCATCAGGAAGTTCTTCCCAATGTTTAGATAGAATTTCTTTTCCTGTAGTTTGAATCAATTCCTCCATGTCCTAATCTCTGGAACAGCAGAAAATAAGCTTGCTCCATCTTCAATATGACATTCTTTCAAATATATAAACATAACTATCATGTCACCTCTTAACTTTCTCTTCTCCAGGCTAAGCATACCCAGCTCCTTAAGCCACTTCTCATTGGGCATCGCTTCCAGACCTTTCACCATTTTGGTCGCCCTCCTCTGAACACATTCCAGATTCTCAATATATTTCTTGAATTGTGGTGCCCAGAACTGGACACAATATTCCAGATGAGGTCTGACTAAAGCAGACTAGAGTGGTAATATTACTTCCCTCACTCTTGGCACTATACTCCTATTGATTGCACTGCCTCTGAGTGTGGTGGAGTCTCCTTCTTTGGAGGTTTTTAAACAGAGATGGCTATATGTTGGGAGTGCTTTGATTGGGTATTCCTGCATGGCAGGGTTGAACTAGATGGCCTTTGTGGTCTCTTCCAACTCTATGATTCTTTTGTTGTTGTTACTGTTACTCTCCCACTGATAACTAAAAACAATCTGATACTTCACTGGGGATCTGAAAAGCAGTTCTCATATTTCACAATAGTTTTAAAAGAATATCTAGATCTGTGGTTGTTATAACTGTGCCACATAAAATGCATCACAAGCTTGTGACAGCCTCCCTCTTGAACAGAAGTCCCAGGATAATATCAGTCTTCTGTTGTTTGCTGAAGCATATATGAAGCCTGTGGATGCATACCTCAAAATGTAATATCACAGAAGAAGAGCTCCAGGCAATTAATAAGGCTGCATATAATGTGAACATGTACTATGACCAAATGATTTTTTTCTAGAAGTGTTTTTATAAAACAGAAAAAGAGTTTCAAAATCATTTTCACATAACATCAGCAGCACACACCATTTCAATCTTATTTTTCTAGGTAGATTTAGCATTGCCTACCTAGCAGCTCATCAGACATTAAAACACACAACCACACATAAAGGACATCCAGAGACCTGTGAATTAATTCAATAAAAATAGCTTTACTTCACTTTCCTTTTGCAGTGTATCTATTTCTTAGTTACTTTTATATTTACAAGCTATGTGTGTATCACAGGGCAGTGGCTTTGCAGCATTCTGAGGTACAAAAAAGTAACTATAATGTAATTACTCTGGGTACTCATGATTAATATAGACATAAGTTACTTTAAAAAATATAACTATAGTAACTATTTTAAGCTATTAGAACTAGAAAGTGTACTGCCTTTTAAAAAGAAGCTCTGGGCATGTGCACACATCTCAAAAAGGTCTATGGTAAAAGCAAAGAACTGGGCACTGAGAGTCACAGAATTATAGGAATCTCAGCTTTTGCATTAAAGTAGTAGGTTTTGTCTCCTAAAGAAGACCCAAGTACTCTTGAAAGAGTCTGGAAAAAACTGGTGAAATTGTACAAGCCATTACCAGGGAAGTGAATAAAACGTTCAGCAATAAACCCATTAATAGCACAACTAGAATAAATTATGCAAATTTTCTTGCACCTGCATGTTTTATTCAGTAGTCAGAACTGTCCAGAACTGAGGTTCAATTTCATCTCTCAGAAGGCAGTAAAAGGAACAAGGGGATTGTTATCCTGAACTTATCCTGATTAATAGGCAAGAACTAGTTGATAAAATGACAGTGGCAGAAAAGCTGGTGAAGAGTGGCTGCATCATTTTGGATATCATGCTACCAGCAAGGAGTGTGAAAACTGAGCCAGACAAGTACCATGACTTTAAGAAACCTTATTATTTATGTATTTATTTAACAAATCAATCAATCAGATTTACAAATTTTCTTTAAAAAAAAACAGAGAGGAAGTTGTGCAGATTTCATGCCTAAAAATTCTGAAAGAGAAAAGGGTCTGGGAGGCTATGGAATGTTGCAAAATAAATACCAAAAGCACAATTATGAAGTATTTCAATAAAAAGAGGAGAAAATGGAAGACATCTAACAAAGCCAGACTGCTGCACAAAACTCTTTGATGAGCTAAAGCTGAAAAAAACCATAGAGAGAGCATGATAGGTATAATCAGGGTTGAGCACAAAAGAGCAGATTCCATCTGTAAGAATGGTGTCAGAAAGACTAAAGCCCAGAATGAACTGAGTCTTGCAAGGGATGCTTTTTAAAAAACAACACCTAGCTTCTTGAAAATGTTGAGAACAAAAAAGTATTAGATCCACTTATTGCAAAGTATGGTGACAGAGAGAAGGCAGAATCATTCAGTACCTATTATGGCTTGCTCATACCCTGCAAGAGAGTTGTGTTTAATAAAGGGAAGATAAAATAAATAATATAAGAGGTGACATGTATAGGTATGGTGATAACTAGAGAATACCTATTATAACTAAGTCCAGGGCTCCAAACTAAGATTAATTATGAAGTTGAAGGCTTTCATGGCCTGCATCCATAGATTTTCCTTGGGTTTTTTCCAGGCTGTGAAGCCGTGTTCTGGAAGAGTTTACTTTAAAGATGCAAGCGAAACCTCAGAAGTAAACTCTTCCAGATCACAGCCTCACAGCCCGAAAAAAACCATAGGAAAATCTAAGATTAATTACATCCAAAGATTCTGAAGGAGCTTGAAAATTTAATTTCAGAGCTGTCCTCTGTAGCTTTGTAAATGTGGGGATAATGGTTGAGGTGCCAAAAGAATGGAGAAGTGGGAATGCTGTCCTTGTCTCCAAAAGAGGTGGGATAGCAAAACCAGGAAGCCTCAGAACATTCAGCCAGATTTAGATTCATGATGAACATTTGTCCTAGCTAGACTTTGAATATCTGTTGTATCCTGATTTCAGCAAAGTATTTGAGGAAGTCTCCAATGACATCCTAGCTTTAAAACTGAGGGTTAAATAGTAATACTGCTTAGAGGATCCACAGCTGGTTGAACTACTGTACCTGGCATGTGCTCATTAGTGGTACTGCATCAATCTGGAAGGAAATCTCAAATGGAGGGCCACAGGGCTCTGTTCTTGACCATGTTTTGTTCAACAATTTTATAAGTGACTTGGCTGTAGCTACACACCAAATTCACAGCAGACAATCTGGGAAGGAGAGCTAATACTGCAGAAGGCAGGGTCAAGATTCAAAATGATATTGAAAGACTTTATGCCAGGCCAAACCAACAAATTGAAATTGAACAGTGAAAAATATAAATATTTTGGTTTTAAAAAATCAGAGGCACAGGTGCAGAATGGCAAAGATCTGGCTTGGCAACAGTACAGGTGAAACGGGTCTCTCTTAGTTGATTACAGCATGAGCCAGCAGCTGGATGTGGTTGCTAAAAAGACAATGCAGTTTTAGGTTGTATTAAGAACAGGTTGATTATTTGTAATTGTGGTTCTTTGAGTGGCCATCTGTGAATTCATACAAATGAGTCATTGAGCCATCACAGAGCCTTCTTTAGAATTTTCCAGAGCTCAGAGATTTTGGCAGGAACCCTGCTGTCTACTTCTGTACTGCATGTCCAAGTGTGCCTCAGCTCTCTCCCTTCAGCAATGTGTCCACCATATATTCAGGCAAACATGTAAAGAGGGGAGGAAGGGAGTGTTACGTGAATTCACAGATGACCACTTAAAAAAAACACACACAAACTTACAGATAAACTGCTCCTTTTCATTGTAGTTTCCATGAATCACAGAAATGGGTGACTAGCAAGCTAACTCACTGCAGATGGCCCCACATGAAGACAATAAGATGACAGAACTGCAAGGCTGAAAGATGTGTCCACTCTGGATCTAGCTGATAATGTATGATAAATAGTTGCATCCAGGTTGCTGCCCTGCACAATTCCAGCAATGGCATTCTCTTCAGAAAAGCCGTGAATGTCACCATAGCCCTAGAGGAGTGGCCTTTCAGTCCTTCAGGAATAGGAAGGTGAGCAAGCTCATAGTTAACTATAATAGCTTGCATAACCCACTTTGAAATTCTCTAAGCTGATACTGGACAACCAATAGTATCTCACAAAATGCTGTGGCGTATGGTGAAAAGGTGCTGCATGGTCAACATAGAAAGCTAGTGCTCTTCTGACATCTAGGGAATGTGGTGCCCTTTTCAGCTGTAATGAAGGGTGCTGCAAGAATGTAGGCAGCATCAAATCCTGTTGCAGACAAAATGTCAAGATTATTTTAGGTAAGAATGAAATATCTGGTCATAGCATGACTTTGTCCTTATGAAAAACTAGAAAGGGATGATCAGATCACAGAGCCACCAACTCATGAACATGCCTAGCTGAAGTAATAGCAATAAAATAAATGCAGTCATCAGCACCAACAAATAAAGTTCAGCCATTGCCAATATATTACGCAATTTTTGTGGGTTACCCTGGCAAACAGCAAGGCTCCAACAGTCCACTATGAGGCTGAATGATGATTCCAAAACATCCCATTCATGAGTTGTTCCTGTATCTCAACTCAGCACCAGGCCAAGTGAATGTTGACAAGAAATGTGTGACATAGGTAGTACCAATACCATATGTGAAGAGTCAGGTTCAATAAGACTCTAGATCTTGTACCCCTTGCTTGTTCAAGTTAAACACAGCAGTTGTATTGTCTGTGGCCACTGGTACCACTTAGCAACATAGGAGAGACTCAAATGATATGAGAGCTTTGTAAATCACCAGGAGCTTGAGCACTTTGGTGTGCAACTTGCTTCTGTAATGAGTCACTAGGCTTGAACTGCAAAAAGTTCAATGTTCCCCACCCACCCACCCACCCGCCCACCATCCTTCCTGAAATGCATCTGTGGTGACCATAATACATGACTGCAGCTGCTTGAAGGGGATACCTCTGAGAAGGTTGCAAAGATGGGTCCACCAACTGAGATCTTCAAACAATTCCCACAGAATGTATAACCACTTCCTCTAGGAGTCCACTTCAGAAAAAAACACTGAAAGAAAGTATGCTTGAAGTGTCCTGAAGTGATGCCAAGCAAATGTGACAGTGGCCATTGTGGCAGACATAAGCCCAAGAACCTTCTGGATTCACAGAAGTCTGCATCTGCCGTGCTTCATCTATAATTGTGCTGACCCATTCCTATGGGAAAAAAACATTGCAGACCGGGAGTCTAGGAGAACCCCTTTGCAATGGATGTGCTAAACTGGTGCCAGCTGGGATTTGTCCCAGTTGACTTGAAGGCCTGTGTTCTGAAGGTGAGACAAAGTGAAGTGAGACCCTTTTCAACATGGTTTTGGTGTCTGTAACTATCAACCAATTTTCTGTGTAGGGAAACACAACATTTTGCTGTGAAAGGGGCCCTCACCATAAAATGGTAAGTCCTCTATGTGAGACCTAGTATCGGATGAAACTGTTGTAGAACATAACCAGGCATATTGATGAAGACTAGCTACTGCTGCCATAACCTTGGAAAAGCAGTTAGACGCAGCTGTGTTAATCTGATTTGTAGCCAGCCTGTGTGCCTCTGCTTGGAAGAGGTTGGGTAGATTTTCCTGTTCTTGTGGGAATAACTGAAGCAAAGGTTGAAACTTTTCTCACAGAAGTATAGACAAGTGGCCGTTAATACATGATAATTTCCTACTCTCATAATCAGGACTGCAGAGGAATAAAGTCTCCTGGCCATCAAGTCTAACTTCCTCTCTTCCTTATCATGTGGAGTGGAGTGAGATGACTTTCCCCCTTTTGTTTGAAAGACCTTGGGCTTGACTACACGGGTGGTAAAAATGTGGGTGAGATTCAGACTATTTTGGCCCAGAGCTGTGGCACATGACATTCACACTACTCTGGCCTGGATTTAAACATCACACCTGCCAAAGCCTGAATCTGCATTGGGTTTGCTTCCATTCAAAGCTGTTACTCACACTTGACTCTGAGCTCTGGGAAGAGCAAAGTGCCAGTGGGCAGTCACCTCTCTGAAGCCAGAAAGGATGGCTACTGCTGGCACTTTGCTTTTCCTGGAGCTCAGAGGGCCGATTATGCATGAGAAAAGCAAAGTGACAATAGTAGTCACCTCTCTGAAGCCAGAACAGATAGTTACTGCTGGTGCTTTGCTTTTCCCAGAGCTCAGAGGGGTGAATGTGCATCAGAAAAGCAACCTCCCAGTGGTAGTCACCCTCTCTGAAGCCAGAATGGGCATCTAGCCTCATGATGGAAGGGCTCACCAGGGGTTCTGACCTCAGACAGAGTGACTACCAATGTCACTCTGCCTTTGGAATGAGAAGTGGCACCAACAAAGGGAAAATATGGCAGCACCTCAGACGGTGCTTCTTTTCCTCCCTATCTCCACTCCTGATTCCAGTGTAAATGGATTGTTCACACAGCAATTTTCTTCCGAGTTTCCAGCAAACACCAAACAAAACTGAGAGCTTTCTAAAACTCGTATTAAGCATGTATTTCCCAAGTCTTGTGTGAATAGGGCCATACATCCTGGAGATTATCAGATGACCTTTTAAATCCACAACAGGGATGACAGGAGAGCACCAAAGGGCTCTTTTTTCAGATGACATTGTCCCTGTGTAGTTCTGGTCCTGTTCCGGTTGCGTTCTCTTCTGTTGATGGACTGGTTTGCCCACTCCATTTCTATAACAGAATAATGGGATTGTGAAGAGATGTCCCATTATGCTGGCACTATGCGAGCCACAGTGGGATGTCCCTGCTGGACACTTGGAGCTTGGGTTTTTTTTAACTTTTATTTTTACTTTTCTTTTTAATTTTCCCCACATGATCATTCTCTCATGAGAACAGGCAGGATTTGCTTTATGGGACGTGAGTGAAGCTTTACGGAGGGCCATGGGGAGGGGGGCAGTTATTATAGTGGAATAAGGTAGGTGTATAAAAAAATTAAATGGAACAGGGACAGGAGTGGGGAGGGAGTGGCGAGACAGGGATGCTATCAGACAGTTTGTCTGATAATCTCCGCTGTGTCAGTATCACAGCAGATTTGGCAAAATGGCTGCATGTCATGTGGCATTATCAGGTGAGATTTGGGGAGATTCAGGGGTTTTCACTGGTGCAGACAATAACAGAATTGGGAGCAGGGTGGTGAAACAAAAATCCAAACCCAAGTCAAATCCAAAGGCATAGTCTTACTTCTAGGCTTAGCCAATGGCAGGAGCACAGTATGGTGGCTTTTTGGCCACCAAACTTGCTGAGCTCAGGTGGTCCTTCCAGGCAGCAGAACTCAGCTTAATATGCTTTTTCTTCAGAGCCTATACAAATGGGACAGGACTGCATCTTATAACCCTCACCCAGGCAAATGAGGCACTCCATGCATCTGTCAGGGTGTACCAGTTTTTTTCAGGCAAGAGGTTTACAATTTAAACAAGGCTGTAGAGGCCATCCACCATATACTTGTGTGCAGAAAAAAACACCAAACAGTATCTCAAGGCAACGCCTAAGGCAAAACACAGAATCAAAGAAAAAAACAGAAAAATAGAACAAGTAAACAGTCAGCAATTTCTGGATAAAGATCAGGCAAAGAGAACATTCTGAACAATGCTGCTGACATGGCAATGAGAAGGAACCTGGGTGCATTTGGACATGCACATTGTGGGGAGGCAGGCTTCCTGCCAAAACCACCAAGCTCTGAAAAGCTCTGAAAAAGGCTCTGTACAGGTGCAAAAAAAAACATTCGCAGAGACCAGGATGAAGAACAGAAATATTCTGTCCACATCAAAATTTCAGTACAATGTAAGTCATGTGGAGAACTGCGACTAGTTTAAAGAAGGACCATGAAAACTGGATTATATCCAGAGGAGATAAACTAGGATGGAGAGATCTAGAAACAAAGTACTATGAGAAGGAAGACATGATGGATGTTTCAAAGTATCTCTGGAGTGTTACACAGAAGATGAAGAAATTGTTCTCAGTTATCCCATAGAGTAGTACTAGAGACAATGGGTAGAAACAGCAATGAGCCAAGTTTGGGAAAGTATTTGGGAGGGGGGAACTAAGCACAGCTGTTCAGCACTAGAAGAGTTTGCCTTAAGTGGTAGTGTGACTCTGGACATTTTTAGACGGTGCTCACCGCGGGATCAGGTCCTGGGAGAGGAACAGCACTCTTGCACGACAGGGGGTCCCTTTCGAATGCCGCTGTCCCTCTTCTGGGATCATTCGTGGCACGTCCGTAAAGCTTTGGAAGCGGCCGCGCCATATTTTAAGCACGGAAGTTACCCGTGCTTAAAATATGGCGCGGCTGCTTCAAAAGCTTCATGGACGTGCCACGAATGATCCCAGAAGAGGGACAGTGGTGTCCAAAAAGGACCGCCTGCCACGCAAGAGCGCTGTTTCTCTCCTGGGACCTGATCCCGCAGTAAGCACTGTCTGAAAATGTCCTCTGTTTCGCTAGAGTGGTGAAAACAGTGTTTTTTTGTTGTGGTCACAGGTCTAGGGAAAGTTCCCCCCAGTGGGTCTCACCTGGCCCCCAATATTATAATCTTTTCAGCACAAGGTAAAATGTTTCTCTGTCTCTAAAGAAGTCAAAAATCAAAAATCAAAATTCAGAATGACCTGGATAGACTGGAGAGCTGGGCCAAAGCTAACAAAATGAAATTCAATACGGAGAAATGTAAAGTACTGCACTTAGGGCGGAAAAATGAAATGCATAGATACAGGGTGGGAGAGACCTGGCTGAACGAGACTACGTGCGAAAGGGATCTAGGAGTCCTAGTAGACCACAAATTGAACATGAGTCAACAGTGTGATGCGGCAGCTAAAAAGCCCAATGCGATTTTGGGCTGCATCAATAGAAGTATTGTGTCTAGATCAAGGGAAGTAATAGTGCCGCTCTATTCTGCCTTGGTCAGACCTCACTTAGAATACTGTGTCCAGTTCTGGGCACCACAATTCAAAAAGGATATTGACAAATTGGAGCATGTCCAGAGAAGGGTAACTAAAATGGTGAAAGGTCTGGAAACGATGCCTTAGGAGAGACTTAGGGAGCTGGATATGTTTAGCCTGGAAAAAAGATGGTTAAGAGGCGATATGATAGCCCTGTTTAAGTATTTGAAGGGGTGTCACGCTGAGGATGGAGCAGGCTTGTTTTCTGCTGCTCCAGAGACTGAAACACAAAGCAATGGATGCAAGCTCCAGGAACAGAGATTCCACCTCAACATTAGGAGGAACTTTTTGACAGTAAAAGCTGTTCGGCAGTGGAATGCACTCCCTCAGAGCATGGTGGGGTCTCCTTCCTTGGAGGTCTTTAAACAGAGGCTGGATTACCATCTGTCGGGGATGCTTTGATCAAGATTTCCTGCGTGGCAGGGGGTTGGACTGGATGGCCCTCGTGGTCTCTTCCAACTCTACAATTCTATGATTCTATGATTCTAAGTAGTCGTGTTAGTCTCTTGCAGCATAAAAAGAAGTAAGGGAGGGGGGGAAATAAATGTGGCAGCATCTTTAAGACTAACCTTAAGGCTTTTATGTTACATTGGGGTTTTGTGTATGTAAACCTACCTGGAATTTGTGAATATACGAGGTCAATCTGTTAAATAACGAGACTGTTTCTACCTTTCAGACAAATCAGGGAGAACTGATTGTAACCACTTGAGTGGTGACCTTGAACATGTCTGAACTTGCATGACAAATATCAACATTTTTGGACATTCAGTTAATTGTCAGTCATCATTTAAAGTATCTGTGTTGTCTGTTGTGTGCTGGAAAAATGCTAAGTTTAAAAGTTGAACAATTAGATATTCTGCAGCACTTGAGGCAGACCCAAACCTTTTTCAAAAAATCACTTGTGATGAAACCTGGATCTTTCAGTCTGATCCTGAGACAAAATGACAGTCAATGCACTGGAAAACACCATCTTCACCAAGAATGAAAAAGCACATCAAAGCAAGTCCACATTCAAAGCCATGCTTATTGGAGCGGGGGGTTTACATCAAGGACATAATTTTGGCAGAGTGGGTTCCAGAAGGCAGAACAGTGAACCTGCATTATTACATGGATGTTTTGACAAAGCTGAGAGAGTCGGGGCGGGGGGAGGCCAGAACTGTGGGGAAATGGTTTCATTCTTCATCAAGACAATGTGCCTGCTCACATAGCACTTTTTGTGAAGCAGTTTTTGGCCAATAAATGCATTACTACACTTGAACATCCTCCATCTTTGCCAGATTTGGCACCATGTGACTTTTTTCTTTTCCCTAAAGTAAAATTGGTGCTTAAAGGGACACGTTTTGAGTCAACTGATGCAGTAAAGAAGAAAACGGCAGATGTGTTGGCACAACTGACAGAAACTGATCTGCTCCACGCCTTTGACCAGTGAAAACAAGGCTGCATTGGTGTGTGAGTATGAACGGGGAGTATATTGAAGGGGACAAGCATTAGAATTGTAATACATATAAATAAAGATGTATTATTGTATCAGTCTCATTATTTAATAGACGGGCCTCATAATTCAATTCAGCTGTTTCTCTTTCTATAGAGTTGAATTTTATTCACAAATTCCAATCCATTAGCAGAGGTATGAATAAAGACAATGGCTTCATGGCACACTACATATATTAATACAAGAGTCCTCGCTACTGCACATACAACAATAGGAATCTTCTCAGACAGGGTTTTGAACCCAGGGAAACTGAAAGTAAGGAGAAATATTACTTTCACACATCAACACTAACTGACCACTGTAAAGATATGAAAGACCTCACCCAGCCCTTAGAAAATTTGGGGCAAGGGACATTATTTGCATCTTTCTGGATCCAATTACATGCTAACCCATTCCCACAACTGTATACATACGCTTTATATCTGAGGCCTTAACATCACTCCATACTGCATCTGAAGGAATGGGTTTATAGCCACAAAAGCTCATGCTGAAATAAGAAACAGCTAGTCTTAATGGTGCTGCCATATTTTTTTCCCCCTTCCCTTTCTCCTCCCCCGCCCCCTCTGTTTCCAGGCATTCAACAGGATGTGGATTTTAAATGTTAGCCTGGGGGCAATTGATTATTACTATAATTGTGTGGAGCAGGGAGGTTGTTGTTTTACATTAATTCATGTTTTTAATTCTAAGAACTTTATCAGATATTCCCTTTAAAGTATTCTTTCGCTGGCATAAAAAAAAATCCATTTTTATGCCAGTAAATGAACACTCCCCCACTCACTTACCTCTAATCCTGGCAAAGGCAGCTCCGGCAATGAAAGAGGAAGTGAACGGAGCTCCATTTGCTTCCTCCTTTGAAATCCCATGAACTATCACGAGACTTCATCGCACAGGAAATTTTTAAAAAACACACACAAAAAAAATTTAAAGTGCAAAAACACTTAAAAACTTACAAGTAACCCAGGGAAGGTCATAATAAGTGTGTCACTTACCTGGATGTCATGATTTCACCTGGAAGTGTTCACGCCAGACTGGCCACTGATGGGGTAAGTACGGGGGGGGGGAGGATATGAGGTTTCACATGCTGGCTATGCTGGCAAAAAAATGGCAGTGGGATCAATTGACAGCTTAAGCTGTCAATTAAAAAGTATGGGTTTTGGCAGGGACATAACGGCAAAAGGGCAATGTTGTCTGCCCTTTCACGGTTATGTGGTATCATTATGACACCATATTTGATACTTCTAATAAAGTCCCAAGACTCCTAGAAAAAGGTGTACAAGACATGTTGATTAAGTGCACAATGTATTCCTTCTTGGAATAGTATTTTAGGCCTGGTACTCCATATTTATACATATCTGCACTTTACATGTTGTATTTTTGCATTTAAATTATTTGTACTGTTCAGCATCTGAATTATTATTTTTAGGTTACATATCAGTTATTTTTGTGGTTAATTCATTTTTAAATTATTGTTATTATGTGTTTTTTTTACATTTACGCCACCCTCTATTTCCATTACACTTGAATAATTAATTGGATTGATTGTTGGTTTTGCATCACACTGGTTTGAGGTACTGGTATGTTACAGCAAACCACAGTTTAAAGAACGCATAGTTTGCTTAGCTGAGATGTTATATAGAACCAAAGGTAATTTGGAATAAGAGGCAAAAGCTCCAATCTAATTCGGAGGCCACACAAGAGTGAGAAAGCACAAAGCCCCCAAAATTGTACAAACCCATTTACAAAGCGGGGACCTTTGGTTTTTTGTTGTCTCTGAACAAATCCAAAGTGTAATTTTCTAAAACATGTAGAGATTGCCTGTTTAGGACATCCTGTTTGCATGAACCAGCTCACATATAGATCTATACTTATCAGCCATCCTCTTATGCTTTGTAGACTATTCCCAGCAGCATTGTTAATTTCAAGATGACCATATGTACCAAATGTTATGAAAAGCAAATGTTATTTGGGTAGCAGCTGAGGTAAAATTTAGAAGATAAAAGTGAATGTAGATCACAAGATTTGATGAAGGAATATCATGGACAGAAGACAAAAGGATTTTGCAGGAGAGTATAATAAAGATTTTTGAAGAGAGACTAGAGATGAGTAGAGCATGCTGGTCATATGGAGAATCATGGAAGCATACACAAAGGAAGAGGGAACAAAAGGAAATTGAAAAAGATCTCCTTTTTTGCATTTCCACATTGATTATAATATTGTAGGATATATCAGATACAGCACTGTAAGAAGTCAAGGAGAACAAAGAGATAATGTATACAGAGAAACAATCAGCCATTGAATGTGTGGATGAAAATGAAACATTTCACACAACAAGGTGGAACTCCTTTGATAAAAAAAAAAGCTTTGTATCAACAGCAGGCAGAATTGTATTATACTCTGCTGTCTTCTAGAGGAGATTACCTAAATCTTCTAAATTAATAATAATGTAGTTGTAATATTTTTACTTTATTTTATTGATACTGAATCTCTTTGATCCATCCTTTGATCATAGATATAATTTGGAAGTAATCAATGGCAGTATAAAAGGAAGAAAAACACAGATGGAAATTGTAACAGGTGAATGTGTTATTATCAGAGAAAGCACAAGTCCAAATGGCAGAAAATGAAACATGCATCCAGAAAAAGTGTTACAAAAATAGAGATTTCCTGTGTAATATTTGGCAGTGTGGTAATGTTATATAGCCAGTTTGGCTGGCTGCTCTACACAGCCTTTACCAACAGATTTCTTTCCATTGGATTTAGCAGCCTCCTGCCATGAGACTGTAAGTAGGACTACAGAAACAAAGAGTAGCTCTGCATAGAACTACAGTTTTCTAGTCTCTCCTGTCTCATAGACGAAGGGGATTTGTTTTTTTCCCAAGCAGTCAAAGAAGCATAATCATTGACTGATGTGGCATGACACAGGTCACCTTCTAATCTCTACAGAGAAGAGATGATGAAGGAATGCTTTCTGGGGGGGGTTAAAATGTCATTTATTTCTTGGCAATTTTACATGAACAGTTCAGAGCTTGACCAGCTCCATAAATGTTATAAGATGCGATTGCTAAAACTTTAACAAAACAAAAAAAGCTCAAAGCAATGCAATGCCCACACCCCTTTGGGTTACTTATTCAACAGAAACATGCCTTATATAACAACTTTATTCTGTACAGTACCTCTGTGCAATAGCTTCTCTAAGATAATTTTCAAGCGCTGAAGGACAGGCTGTGAAACTTCGTATTTGTATACGTCTATCACCGGTACCTGCTGACACCTCCCAAACACTCCATCTGGAAAAAGGGAAAAGAGAAGTTGGGAGGAAAAAGAAAAGAGTAGATTGCATTACTCTGTGACACACTTATTATACAAAGACACGTGTATTACTATTTGCCGTAAGTCCTGTATATGGCAGTTGTACATACAGAAGCAATTGGATACCTCATTGGTCATCTTTCCTTACAAACTATTTTTTGATCTAAGGTTTTCTGTCTATAGCAACCCTATAAAAAATAAATGAAATAAATATTCTTAATGAAGAACAGCAGGCTGAGGAAACATGGATGTTAGTTTGCAGAGGCCCAGAGTTGTTGTTGTTGTTGTTTAATTTTCTCTTTTTAATGCAGAAACTCTGTAGTTGTAAATGAGTGTTGAATCGATAATAGGCAGCAAAGGCTAGTTTAATGTAGTACCCTCTAATGAATGCAATAAAAGAGAGCTGCTCACACAACAATGAGATATTAATGGAACCTAATTTATTTAGCTCCATTCCATTCATCTAAAATGACAGACTCTTCTCATCAAACTCTTTTCATATCACACCTTCTAATTAATTTAGGTCCTAATTAGTCTTTATTTAGAGAATTGTTCATTTCAAGAGAAGCTTCCTGTGTGGGAAGAAGAAGATAGGCAGAGGAGGGGGAGTTCAAACATACAAATTACCTTTCTCCCTTCCATATAAAAGACTAATTTAGAACCTAGGTGCTTATAATACCCTCTGACCATCTGCAGCTCTAGGCTTCAAAGGGGGCGGGGGCTTTATTGTTGTTCTCTCCTATACATAGTGATCCAAAGAAAACCATTCAAATGCAACAAGTTTAATTAGCATGCTATTCTTCATATTGCTTGTTTTAATTCAGTAATTACTGCAGATACTGCAATGATAATCAAAAGGGACAGTGCAATTTGACTAGTAGAACATAACATTAAGAATTAATTTACAAGTACCCATTTATTTCTATGGGATTTCAACAAGATGAAAAAGAGAGGAAAAATAGGTGTTTTCCAGATCTGAGCATTACTTCTGTGAGAGTGTAGATACAGACTTGTACCAAAGTCATTTTTTACAATATAAATTGAGTATTAAACCAAATTTGAAAGTATATAAATTAAAATAACAAAAACTACAAACTCGTAAGTATCTTTTGTTTTTACTTACAATTTCAGCAAAGATTATCCAAACTATATTTGTTTCACCAGGAAGCATTTTTCTTCTCTGACAAGTACAATGTTTTTTAATCTAAGATCTCACCATGCCACTCTGTACTTTGGGGCTTGGTTTCATATTTCTGTATCTTACAAAATAATGAGTTCTGCTACTGCGGAAGACTATTAAAGGTTGCACAAAAGCAAGGTGATATCTTTTTTACCTCCTGTTCACAAGCTTGCTGTACGTCCTGTACACACTCTTATGGCAACAGAGGTTGATCTGATAAGTGGTTTTATCTGTCTTGTGCTCCTGTACTCCAAGACTAGCTAAGCGATAACTGTCTTTAATGGCCATAAAAGAACACAGTTTTTCAGAGTCGCTCAACACAAGCATCTATTATATATTAAAGAAGTGTACGGTTGTTGTGAGACTGCACACACTTTCCCCATCCCTGACCTATATGTGTTCCTGATAACTTGGAAAGAAACTTACTTGTGTAGCAGTACAGTTGTATGTACACTGTCCAGTGATTTTTAACATAGAAGGTAATTACTCCCCAGAGACAGCAGTTTGGTTAGTCGTAAGTTATTTATCGTGGGTTTGTTATCATCACCTCTCTCTCTCTCTGGCTTTTCTTCACAAACGAAGATTCAGGAAGGACTCATCCCGCGCTTTCTGCAAGCACACTGATGACTAAAAAGGCCAATCCGAGATAAACAAGTCCAGTTGCAGAAAGCACAGAAGAAGGTCTCCTTGGGTGATGTTTCCGGGTTGTGATTCTTTCTGCATTGTGGTTTCTCTTCAAGACTTGTTCGGTGTGAGTTCTCAAATAAGGCTGCAGCATTGTGGATGGTGCGTCTCCATGCCTCCCAATGTGAGGCCATGGCGGACCATTGTTGGTGATCACTTTGGCTGAGCTCGAGATGGTGCTTCAGGGAGTCCTTGTATCACTTTTTTGGAGTCATCACCACCACCACATTAATATAATATTCTTTCATCCAGTGTTTCCCCACTATCAATAGGCCTATTGTGGGAAATACAGAGCATTTCCCAGCTAGGCTCAAGGCAGCAGTATTGCTAGAGATGTACTGCTCTCTGTTAAGAGGGTTATTCCAAATCTAGGAGGCAAAAAGTTTTAGCACTTAGTGGAACCCACTAGCATATAGCAGGTTCCTTTCTACCAGATTTATAACCAACCTCCCCAAGTCAGGTCACAAAGACATTCAGTGAAGCAGGCCTTGCCAAAACTAATGAGCTAAAAGTCATAAACCTAAAATGCTATAAGGAGTGCAGAAAATATATTCTACACTTTTACTATCTGTAAGGACAGTTTGCCACCTTCTCCTCTTTCCGTAGCTTCTCAAAAGGGAAGTGTGAAGGCATCCCAGCAAGTGGAGCAATATGAATTCTAAACAAGGTTGTGACAGGGATGTCACAACCTGTGAGCCCCCCACCCCACCCTACCCCACTCCACCCCATGATTAAATCCAATTCTACTATGACTATATTCCTTTTAAGGAATCACTTATATCCTAAGCAAATCCAAAAGCAAAACTGTTAGGGCACCTTACGTCATTCCTAAGAATTATGGATTTGCAGCTCTTTCCAGTCCATTTTCTTTAAACTGAAATTAAGGAATTCATGTTGAGCACATTCAGTAACCATAACTGAAAAGAGAAATTATGGGTGCTTCTAATGATATGGATGTTCAGGTTCTGTTGGTAGCCAAGAGTGCTCAGTTTGCTCAATTAATCCTAGTGTGCCAGCTGGAGGTATCATTTCTAGCCACAATGAGCCCTGGTGGCACAGTGGTTAAAGGCCAATACTGCAGCCCCAACATTGTGAGTTTGATCCTGCTGGGCTCCAGGTTGACTCAGCCTTCTATCCTTCCATAGGGTCGTAAAATGAGAACCCAGCTTGTTGGGGGCAATTACCTAACACTGATGGCGCAGTGGTTAAATGCCAGTACTGCAAGCCACCACGTCACAAGTTCGATTCCAGCCGGCTCCAAGGTTCACTCAGCCTTCCATCCTTTCGTAGGTCGGTAAATTGAGTACCCAGCTTGTGGGGGGCAATTAGCTAACTACACATTGGAAACTGTTTAATGCAGTGTAGATGTGTAAATAGCTATTGCTTAAAACAATTTGTAAGCCACTCTGATAGCCTTGTGGCTGAAGAGTGGGGTATAAATAAATAAAAACATTGTAAACCACTTAAGAGAGTGCTTAGCACTATAAAGCGGTATAGAAATTCAGGTGCTACAATGACACATCCCTTCTGAACTAGTGTACCATGTTCTATGTGGGATTGCCTTTGGTCAAGACTACTACAACCAGCCTGTTGCGGAGGACCAGCTGCGAGAGCATGCAACTCTTTTGTTATAGCAGCTGGACTGGCTAGCTGTCAGTCTCCAGGCACAATTCGAAGTGCTGATTATAAAGCTTCATATAACTTGTGGCCAGGATTTTTGAAAAACTGCATTCTTCTTCGGATGCCTGCATGGGTTTTAAGTTCTCTTAAGTTCTCTTAAGTTAAGTTTTAAGATCACACATCTCCATCCCACCACCTTCTGAAACACGATAGGTGGGAATGCAAGGAACAATGTTATTCAGGCCTACTCCTACACTCTAGAACTTCCTTCCAACAATAATTAGGCTGGCTTCCTTTCTACTGATCTCTCACTATCATGTAAAACATTTTCAATCAGTAGGGCTTTGACATCTAAGTCAGGTTACAACACTCTTGTTTCTTTTTATTGATTATGTTCTTGTGTTTTGATCTGTTTTATATCTTAATTGTATTTCTGTGTTGTTTTTAAATTTTAGTATTTTGGCCACTTTGAGTGCTCTTTTTTTTTTAGCAGAAACTTGGACCCTCTTCCAGATGATTCTAAGTGCACTATCCATACACGCCCCATTATGGATATCACCCACTGCTCCTAAGTAAACAGCTTTGGATCATGTAACACACAGACACTAGGAGCATCTTATACTGCTGGCCAGTTTGCAGATGCTTAGTTGAAAATCTGGCCCATTAAAAATTAGTTATCAAGTGGGGTGGGGTGCCGCAGTTTACAGTACACCATTGAATGTTATAGGGAGCATATCACACCATGTTCTATTGAAGCAGACATCAAAACATTAATAAATTTTGAGATCAGTATTTCCATTGTTCAGAAAGCCTCCACCTCTGCTAGGACTTTATCAGACCAAGCAAATACAGGATCGTAAGGATGGCTAATGATTACAAAAGGGCATGCATACCAGATGACATCATCCTTTTGCAATCATGTAAAGTCCAAAAGCCATACTTTTTTATTGACGGCCCAAGCCGTCAATAGATCAGCCATGCTGCTTTGTTGCCAGCATTGCCGGCATTTGAATCTGCATGCCATTGTACTCACGTGAATGCAGCATCAATGGGTGAACATTTCTGTGTGAGATCACAACAGCCAGGTAGGGGACACTTGTTTTATGACACACACCCCTGTGTACTTGGGACTTTGTGAGTGTGGTTTTTGTGCTTTGCTGTACTTTTTGTGTGGTTTCTTTCTTTAATTTTTAAATTTCCCACACCAGCGTCTTATTGTGAGAATCCAGTAAGGCATCCCTTTTTATTGGAAGCATGTCCCCATCAAAGAAAAAGGGAAGCCTCATCTGTGGCAGCGCTATGCCACCAGAATGGTTGAAGTTGAAGGTTGCATTGTCTGGTAAGGTCACCCATTCTGTTCTTCTAGCGATCTTCTGACACTGTTGGGAATACAATTTTTTTGGTGCGTTCCCCTGCATCTGATAATCTTCTAAAACCTCTCTTCATTAGACTAGTGAAAATAAAATAAATGAAACTGCTTTACACACACTCTCTGCCACTTCTCATGTTTATTCTGTTGCAGTTTTGTCTGATAACTGCCAGCTACCAATTTGTTGCAATTGAGAAGGGAATGGGACATACTGGCCTTCTCTACTAATGCCTTCTGGCATGCCTTCTACTAATTCATGCAGCATGAAAGGATATGGTGGAAATTTCCCTCCCTGTATACGGACATAAATCAGTGGTTGCCAGTTTCACCTTATAGATTTTAGAATTCTAGAATCTAAAGTCTAGACAATAGCAGCATGCTAATTGGATATGGGAGACAATTACAGAGCTTGTGATTCCTCTAAAGTTGCCCTACATTATATTATATTTTTAACTTTTTGCAGAACATGGAAAAGTTATTTTCTTCACTACATCTCCTGTGCTGACAAATCCTGGATACCTTAAAAGCTAGACAGGCTATTGTGGGGAGATACAGTTCTTCAGATAGCCTAGACCCAAGTCGTATAGGGCTTTACAGATTATCATCAATACTTGGAAACAGATGGGTAGTCAATGAAGCTGCCATAACAAGGGACTAGTATCTTCCCTTTACCAACCCTAGTGAACAGTCTGGCTACAGCATTGTGGACCTTCTGAAATTTCTTTCTTAGATTTATATGGAAAGGAGGTATAGGAGATTATCAGATGGACCCTTAGGGTCTGTTTCTGTCCCGCTACCCCCCACCCGCTCCAATCCCATTCTTGCCGCGGAATAAAGAGAAAAGTTTCACATAACTACTTTAATTCTGCAAGAGTGGGACCCCGCTCCCTTCACTGCCCGGTCATAAATGCAGCCATCGTAAGGCTGTTTTTCTGATGAGGAACTCAAATCCCAGCCATTCTCGTGAGAGAACGGCTGGGTGGCAAATTTAAAAATAACCCCCACAGCTGTCAAAACAGTGAGCCAACCAGGAAAACACATTTTTTTAAAAAAAAAAAAAAGTGACCCAGGGAGTGGGGGAAAGAATTTAACTTACCTTGTTGTCCAGACTGCACCCGGAAGTGTCCGGCACGGACCTCCCCATGACGTCACAGCCAGTTGTCATCCCAGAAGCACAACAGGGCTCCTGTTCACTCACCCGTCATTCCATTATAATAACAGAATGGGCCTCTTATTCATGGATTTTTCCGTGAATAAGAGGAAACAGGGGAAGAACAGGAGCAGAACGGGATCATCCCAGGACAGGGACGACGTAGGCTAAAAGGTAAGCCTTTTAGTGATATCCTGTTGTCCCTGTCCTGGGATATTTTTAGCATCTGATAACCTCCACAGATGTGGGTGTTACTAGCATAATGATGGCACTAAACCCCAAAACTCCAAAGTTTCTCCTCATGGTTTCATGTATATGTTAAATATAATAGAGGACAAAATGGAACTTTAAAAATGGCAGTAACTGAATGTTACGTATTCGTTTTTCATTATACTGTTTGCTGTACTAACATAATCCAGAGCCAACTGTTATATTGTTTTTGTGCCTGCTGTGTCTGTCCTTAAAACCATTCATCTGGAGAGCTCAGTAGTACCAGCAGAACTCTCTCTCTCTCCCTCTGGCTTTTCTTTGCAAATGAAGATTCAGGAAGGACTCGTCCCGCACTTTCTGCAAGCGCGCTGATGACTGAAAAGGCGAATCTGAGATGAACAAGTCCAGTTGCAGAAAGCACAGCAGAAGGTCTCCTTGGGTGATGTTTCTGCGTTGTGGTTCTTTCTGCATTGTCGTTTCTCTTCAAGACTTGTTCGGCGTGAGTTCTCAAATAAGGCTGCAGCATTGTGGATAGTGCATCTCCATGCCTCCTGATGTGAGGCCAGGGTGGACCATTGTTGGTGATCAATTTGGCCGAGCCTGAGATGTTGTTTCAGGGAGTCCTTGTATCGCTTTTTTGGAGCACCCCTCTTGCGCTGACCCATGGCGAGTTCACCATAGAGTACTTGTTTTGGGAAGGCGATGGTCCTCCATCCTAGAAATGTGCTCTGCCTAGCACAGCTGTGTTCTCAGTATCATGGCCTCAATGCTGGTGATCCCTGCTTGCTCAAGGACAGCAACATTTGTCACATAGTCAGTCCAGTGTATATTTAGGATTGTGCATATACAGCACTGATGAAAGCTTTCGAGGAGTTGTAAGTGGTGGCGATAGGTGACCCATGTTTCAGAGCCATAAAGGAGAATAGACAGTAAAATGGCTCTATGCACACTGATTTTTGTGCTTTGCCTCAGGTGTTTATTATTCCAGACTCTTTTGTAAAGTCTTCCAAATGCGCTAACTACCCTAAGGACAAATGTTCATAGGTTTGAAGCTTATGGTTAGAGAACAGCACAAACATCCTCTCATCATAAAGTCTGGACAAACACCCCTCCAAAAGAAAAAATGTTTTACTCTGGGATCAGGAAAGAAGAATTTAAGCCACAATGCACTCAATTTAATGGCAGCAAAGATTTTCAAGGCACTATCCTAAACCTGTCAAGCAAACTTGGTTTGTAGTAAAGCTCATTCTTCCCTGATGCAGTCATATTTGGAACTACCTGTTAACTGTTAAGGGTAGAAAGATAAGCAGCAGCAGGGCAGCAAAAAGGAGGAGGTTTATCTATGGCAGCTAATCTCTTCAATCAACAGCACTCAGCTCTGCTCAACAGCCGTTGCCAAGTAACAGGCCAGGCTTCTCTTATCAGCTTCCTAATGTTTCATTGACTATTCAGACAAGAATAGAAAGATGTGACATAGAGGGTTATAAGCAGCACAAAATGAAAATGGCATATAATGTGGGAGGAAAAAGAAAAATCTTTTAGTCCTCCCATTATCTGGATAGTCACTGGATGTTGCTGGTAAAGGGAGAAATGTTCAGCTCTGCTTATTATAAACTATAAAAACAAAGGGGGAATATACATTTACATAAAGAAGATTCTTTTGGCTTTCTTTAGTGAGGGCTTAGCCATTTATTGGCATCAACAGTTCCCTTCATACAAACAACTATTTCTCACATGTTGCATTGGCACATCAGAGTATTTGTGGTAAGTAGGAGAATTACATTGTTTGTATATTTTATGCTCTATTTGTAATAAAAACAAATTCATGTCAAATCAGTGATGTTAAAATGTTGTCTACAGCATCATATTTCTCACACATAGAAAAAGAGAAGGGTAGCAATTCCAACCAAACCATTAAAAATACAGGAGACTATCAGATGCACTAAATACGGCATAATGAGGATGCCAGGGAATCACTAAAGGGCTTTATAAACCCTGCCTGGATTGTTCCTCCCAACTCTGCCTGGATTCCCCCCATCACTGACTAGATTTCCCCCCCATCCCTGCTGGGTCGTTCCCCCCATCACTGCCTGGAACGACCCCCATCACTGCCTGGAGCGACCCCCCCCCCCGTCTAATCGGAACAAGGAGGTAAGTGACACTCTTTTTTTTTTTACACTCCCCTGGTTACTTGGGGTTTTAAAAGTGTGTTTTTGTGCTTGTTGTCGCTTTTTTCTTTTTGGTTTGCTTTTTGTTTTTGAATTTCCCCGGTGCTACTCTCTCCCGAGAACAGCCAGGAACTCAAACCAGGAAGTGAATGGGGCTCTGCTCTAGCTCCATTCACTCCTGGCTGCTGAGGGGAGGGTGCAGCCATGTTTTTAAGGTAGGTCTGAAACAGAGGGTTATCATGCCGGGATGGGAACGGGAGGGGGTGGAATATTATATAGCGAGACAGGGATGCTTTTTAGGAACCGTCTGATAATCTCCACAATGTCTGTATTGCCTCTTTTCACACTCAGGTCTAAGAGCAAGAAATATCTTGAATTCTCCTTTGGTACTTCAGTTAAAAACTGATTTTTAGTGCAGACACATTTAATTAACATGCAAACCTTAATTATGAGACTGAGCATAAAGACAATTATTCTGCCATTCTCTCAGCATAATAAGTATAAGTAGTCAATATTTCTCTTGCTTACCCTTGCAACATACATTACCATGTAACTATGCTAGATTAATATTTTCAAGCTCAAAAACATGCTTACTACACATCACATTTAGAGATACAGTAGTGTACAAAGAATTGCCATTACAGCAAAAGTACAAATGGACAATGTCAAATCGTTTGAATAAGCCCATGGATGCAATATGTGAGAACAGCATATACTTCTGAACTGTTGACACAACAGTAAACAAAGGAATCCTACAAACATTTATCCTGTTAAATTTCAAATACATGCAAATTGTTGTTGTTGCATGCTGTCAAGTCATATCTGATGATGACCCTAAATCAAACCTACTACAGGCTTTTCTTGGCAAGATTTGTTCCGAGGGGGCTCACCTTTGCCTTCCTCTGAGGCTGAAATAGTGTGACTTGCCCAAGGTCACCCAGTGGGTTTCCATGGCTGAGTGGGGATTCAAACCCTGGTCTCCAGAGTCATAGTCCAATGCTCAAATCATGGCATAATTGCTCTGTCATATATAATCAAAGCATCACAGTATTCATTTTCATTTCATAGTGAATCCTGTCATATATGAAAAAAGCTAAATGTAAATTGTTACAAATTATGCTTGATAAATAGCATTAGCAAGCAATAGCATTTATATTTCTATACCGCTTATCAGTGCAAAGCACTCCCTAAGTGGTTTACAATGTGTTAGCTAATTGCCCCCAACAAGTTGGGTACTCATTTTACTGACCTACTGAAAGATGGAAGGCTAAGTCAACCCTAGAGCACTGTAAGATCAAATTCACAATGTTGTGGCTGCAGTATTGACATTTAACCACTGTGCCATCATGAATTGCAAGTAGACTCTGGATGCCTAAGGCAGGGAGCTGCCTATTGCCAGAGTCTGCACACATTGTAAGAGGCCTATATTGGAAGAGTAGGGCAGTGAAAAGCCTGGATCACTGGCCATCTTGGAGAGTCAAGTCTTATTTTAAAGTACAAACTGAAATTGAGGCTGCAATTTGAAATGGAAGACTAATGTGGGTGGAGCACAGGAAGGAACTGCATTACTACACTTTTCTATTTGTGTTGTTTTCCCACTGAGAATTGTCCCCTTTCACACTGTTTTTATCCCTACTGGATAGTGGATATAAATATGAATATCCTTCGCACAAATGGAAAAGGGAAAGCACAATGGGAAAAGATTAAGAAAGTCTCCTACAACCTCACTGATCTTGCACTTAAAATCCCACCTGCAATGTATTTTAAAAGACCTTTCAATAGAAGAAGTTTCTAGTTCTTCCCTTTATGAGTTTTTTAAAAAGTGTAGGTGTCTAATACTGGACATTTTGATGTAAACTTATTTTGACATAGCCAAACCACTGGTCCTTATGAAGATCTGGTAGAAATTACTCTAGCAAGATTGATGGCAAAAACTCATTGTACAGTAGTTACTTCTCCCTCTTATCTCAAGGTTGAACAAGTTGTGACCCACTAAACTAAGCACAGCCCAATAGCTATGCAGGATAACTCACATGGTAAATCTCCTTGTTTTCTTGGCATGTTGGGACCAGGAATTAGGGGTGCTGGTAAGCATCTGGCAGGCTACAATATATGGCTAGCACGGCTAGTTTGCATTTGATTTGGAAGATCACGATTTGAGTTGCTTGTTCATGAAAGCTTTTGGGGACTAATTGGTTTTACAAAACCCCTCCTATGCACATGGTTTTAATTCATTTTAAACTAACCATTTTAATCTGTCTTTTAATTTGTTAATAATTTCATTTTTAGCCTTTTAAAATTTAAATTTGTTAGATTGGTTTATTGTACAGTATTGTATTGTAAACAGACTTGCTTTAGCTTTAAGCGTACTGCACTAATACATCTGACATGGTATGTGCTCTCTCTTGCGCTCTCTCTCTCTCTCTCTCTCTCTCCATATATATATATATAATTCTTTTCTCAAGTCATTCTTAATGTGAAAGTTCATTGTGCTTTTTGGACAGTTTCACTCACCATAGATTCTCCCTATCTATCCCTGCAGCATCTGCTTAACACTAGCAGTTGAACACCCAACAGATCAAAAAGTACTGCAACAAAACTGTTTTACATGATTGATTCAGAAAAGTGACAACAGTAATAACATCATCAGCAATAGCATCAATATGTGTCATATGTGAAATTGGTGAAGGAGTGCAAAGCTGCCTTTTCTGTGGCTGTATATGCATTGTGGAATTCTCTTCCAGGGTAAGACAAGTTGGCATCTGCATTTCTGCATTTTTCTCCCTATCTTGTTCAGACCTTTTTACTTAGACACCCTTTCAACTTGGTAGGCTGCACTGATGAATGCATTGTTTTTAATGGTTTTTATCCACTGTGATTGCTTCTATTGCATATATATATATATATGGATACTGTATAGTCATTTTGAGTGCTGTATGTAACAATTGAAAGGCAAGATAAATATTTTTAAAGACATAAGTAAACCTTGAGCTAATGATGCCCTTCATTGGTTTGCACTGGCCAAAACAATTCTTACATAGTGAATATAGACTTGGGACTTTATCAGACTAGCATCTAAAAACACTGTAATTTCATGACTGAGGACAGCTGAAACACAGGGGCATGATTACAATAATTCTCACAGGTTGCCATAATCATGCGATACTACTGCCACAGAATTATTGCACAACCACCACTACTGGTTTAAAACTGGGATTTCAGCTCACACTATAGTAACACTTCTCTTCGCATTGCCTTCTAATGACAGAATATTAACACTTCATGCTGGCCCATGCATGCGCCTTTAAGAAAAAAATCTCTTACTTGCATGATTTTGCATGGGCAAGATTTCACCTGTTCTTGTGAGAAGATGCAAGACTTCACTCTAAAGCACTTAATACAAATACATAATGCATTAACTTCACAAATAATCACTTAAACAAACATTAAAATGTACCAAGCAAAGTTCATTAAAACAGGATCCTGCTGGTCATCCTCATGTTCTCCCCTGGAAGAAGAGGACTGCCCATTCACACTGTAATCATGCGATTACAGCAGGACGTGATTTTGCATGCTTGTCAGTACCGCAGAAAGAGCAGTATTGAGGGCTATTGATAGGTTTTGTCCATCAGTGAAAAGTTACACATAATTAATGGGTGGAGCACACATGGACCATGGAAGGACAATGATGTCATATGATAACGGGAAACCATTTATGTTACTATCCTGTCGTAATTGTGCAATTTCAGCCTCATGTGATAAAGTCCTTGGAATACACCTGGACATTTACAGGTTGATTTCGGGGTGTAGGGAGAGGAGAATCCATACTGGAGGAACTGTTATATCCTAAGCCCTGCTTGTTTACACTGACAAAGAAAAAGATGCTGGACCAGCCCAACATATTTCAGTGCCTGAGGCTAAAGATAAGATGACAACCTCACACAGTTCATAATTCCCAGGAAAGCAACTGGAATGGCAGTTAAGATTTACTTAAACACTGATAATATGGCAATGCTTTCCACTGTACTGAGGGCAGCAGACTAATTGTGAGGTACACGAGAGGCCACATGGCACACAGAACTCTGTATTCCAGAATACTGGAATTGCAGGAGGTTGTCATTGCTGTCCCCAGCTTTTACTGCCTGAAGCAGTTGCCTTACTCTGCTTAATGCTAGAGCTATCCCTGAGAAGATGGTTGGATGGGTTTTTCTGTGGGTTTTTTTTTCTGCTGTAGTATTTCCTCCACCCATCAACATTAATGGATACAAGAATAAGTGCATCTCTATAATACTTACTTTTTGCTTGTGTTAGAAGATGTAAGACAAGATCTATAGTAGAGGACCTCCCACTCAAATGACAGAACTCCCTTTCTGCCCATTGAGCCTGAGGTCCACAAAAGCCTAAGGTCTCTATGGATCTCCTTGGAATCATAGGATTTCATCTGTACCTGAATATGGCAGCTTCTTTAAAAATCTGTTTGAACAAGAGCCTGTAAAAATGGATTTGGGCTATAAATCTGATACTGCTTCATGTTTGAATAATGATTATAGATAGTAAGTTCTGCAGTTGCCATTTATATCTTATTTATTGACTTGTTAGCTGAAATGTGCTATAAAGGGGTGGGGGCAGATATACTTTTCTCATTCTATTTAATAGACTCTCTTGCTTTTCTTCGCAAATGAAGATTCAGGAAGGACTCATCCCGCGCTTTCTGCAAGCGCGCCAATGACTAAAAAGGCCAATCCGAGATAAACAAGTCCGGTTGCAAAAAGCACAGCAGAAGGTCTCCTTGGGTGATGTTTTTGGGTTGTGATTCTTTCTGCGTTGTCGTTTCTCTTCAAGACTTGTTCATCGTGAGTTCTCAAATAAGGCTGCAGCATTGTGGATAGTGCGTCTCCATGCCTCCTGATGTGAGGCCAGGGCAGACCACTGTTGGTGATCAATTTGGCCAAGCCTGAGATGTTGTTTCAGGGAGTCTTTGTATCGCTTTTTTGGAGCGCCCCTCTTACGCTGACCCGTGGCGAGTTCACCGTAGAGTAGTATTTTTGGGAGGCGATGGTCCTCCATCCTAGAAACGTGCCCTGCCCAGCGCAGCTGTGTTCTCAATATCATGGCCTCAATGCTGGTGATCCCTGCTTGCTCAAGGACAGCAACATTCGTCACATAGTCAGTCCAGTGTATATTTAGGATTGTGCGTAGACAGCGCTGATGAAAGCGCTCGAGGAGTCGTAGGTGGTGGCGATAGGTGACCCATGTTTCAGATCCATAAAGGAGGATAGACAGTACGATGGCTCTATACACACTGATTTTTGTGCTTTGCCTCAGGTGTTTATTGCTCCAGTAGACTATAGCTTATAGAAATGTATACCTCAATAAATTAGTTATACAAACACTATTATGGCATAATAGATAAATCCATTTCATGAGTACACAAGGTTCTTATCTGTATTTTGGCCATGTAGCCCTTGCATTGTCTTGGAAAAAGGGATTGTGCAGGTAGGTGCCATGAATTGTAGCTGCTGCAATTTCCACAGTGACTTCAGCATAATAAAAAAATGGAGGTTGCATGTATAGTATCAACATAGATGTGCCAGTTAAATGAGTTCCATCAACAGAGCTCCAATTGTAACTCCAAAGTAATTATTAATCAGTCAATCAATCAATCACTTAATTTAGGTTTAGTGGACCTTAACCCATTACTGTATTATTGCATCAGACCAATTCTGTAGACAGTTGCTGCAGAATAGTGCCTAAGAGACCTTGGCCTCATCTACACGGGCCAGAATATGGCAGCTTCCCCCAGATCAGGCCCATTGCTCCCCCACTATCTGCACAAAATGGGATGGAGTCCACATGGACACACCAGAGGCTATCAGACATGGGAGAACATGCCAAAAAATCGCATTCCCAACCATGCCAGAAGATTGCTACGAAAACAGAAAGGGAGACTTTACCAGACACCTGTGTCCTTCAGCTGTTCGGGGGGCATAGTGCTGCTGTGAACAAGGCTTCACTCTTCTATGATGGGGACAAGCTGCTAATAAAAAGGGATGCTTTTCTCATGGCCATGCTACGCCCCTGGAAAGCTGTAGGATGATGTCATCTTGTAAGATCGTCCCTTCCTGTTCTTCTAGCAATCTTTTGATGCAGTTTTGCTGCACCTGATCATCTCCACCAACCTGTCTCTGTAGCTACCACAGCTGCTGTCCACCTCACACTCTCCAAAGCCAGGAAGCAGGCCTGCAGCATGTGATCAACCTCCCTGCATGTGGCCAGTCTTGGTTACATGCTGCAGGCCTGCTTCCTGGCTTTGGAGAGTGCTATACAGACAGCAACGGCTGAAGAGATGGGCCGGTGTGGCAGTATTGTCTCCTGTGTTCCTCTGGGGCCTGATCTGTTTTTCCTAAATGAGGCAGTTTTTACCGGGTATTTTGATGAAATGTTTTAATGGGTTTACCCCATCTTCATGTCTTTGCCCCGGATGTCATCTGGACTGCATTGTTTGGACTGCAGGGCTCTAAGATGGGGACAAGATGGGATAAATAGCCTATCTAGACAAGCCTCTTGCAGTAAGAGACCCAGGCTGTAATTCCATATATATTTACCAAAGAATAAGCCTCACTGAACTCAGTGGGACTTCTGAGTAGATGTGCATAAAATTGCACTGTAACCAACTAAACTATAAGTATGAAGCCCCTGGTTGAAATAATATATCTTTCTTACAGTCATAATAACAGCTCCTCTTGACCCCAAATATATAATAATATGATCATTATACTAAATATACCCATGTTGGGCTGTTTTATAAATCACCAGATTTTGTATGTGAAATATTCTGAATACTTTAAAACATTATTGATACTATTATCTGTGGCAGAACCCACAGGCATCTTCTTCCGCGATCAGAAAATGTCCCTGTATCCACGTAACGGGGTGATGTTTCCTTCCACCAGAAGCCCTCCACATTTCACATTTTTCACAATTCACTTTACATTTCATTTATACAATATTTGGTGCTGTGTGGGACTGAAGGAACTGAAAAGTGCCCCTGCTTGAATTAAACAATGGGCATAGCGTTTCATGTCTCAGGCATTATTATCTGTAAATTGACCTTTAATTAAATATAAACAGGTTGAGCCCCTCTTATCTGGAATGCTTTGTATTTCTGGGCTTCCCCAACCCCAGATTTTCAAATACCCATTTTTGCATATACATATACACATCTTGCCATTTCACAAATCCTCATGTCTTTCTCCAGCCTTGTGTCTCATACATGAATGAGATGCAAGGCTGGAAAGAGACTGAGGATCTGTGAAATGGCAGGAGGCATGGATTCACGCCAAGCACTATGCTTCAGAAGATGTTGAAGAAATATGTAGACACAGACCATTTCCTCCTCAACCAGACTTACTTCTACCTTCCAACCCGGTGGGGTGAGAGAGTCAGTTTTTTAAAAAAATGTATGGGAGAACTGAGCACAAGGCAGCTTTAACCAATGCCTCTTGTTAACTGATTTTTTTCCTGAAAGTGTCCCCACACCTACATTAGCATTATTAGGAAAACAAGGGATAGAAACTTGTATTTTCTTTCTAATGTTGAGGTATATTGGCTTAAATAAAGATTTATAGCATCAAGAAAGGTTTCAATTTAATCAATTCATTTAAACTGAGTTTCCCATGTATGTGTGTTGATTGATACAGAATTAGACCACAATACGTATATATGCAAATTTACAAAAAGCAACTTCAAACAAGATATAAGAAAATGTAAATAACTTCAATAGTCAGCATTTAACAACTGTAAATAGCATAATTATATCTAATGTTTTCACTCATTTTGATTAGATGTACAGGTTCCAAGGTGATAAACTGACATTTTTGTACTACATTTTCTTCTGATGAATTGCAATAAGGTACCCTTCCTGTTTGCCAAGTTATAAGCAGATATCTCTGTAGACTATCACTCTACTGACATGGTTATCTCTCTTCTAATACAAGCAACATTCAAGATCCAGTTGTGTACTTTGGCTTCCTAACAAGTGGAATTGGGAGTTTCTTCCCTTCTACCTCCTGCTTAAGTGTTCTGTGGTGCCAAAACTTGCACCTCTATCTGCCAGGTGGCTACAGAGATAAAGGAAGCTGGTGATGCTCATGTGAGAACAAGATCAGAATTAGGAGCTAAATAATTAAAATAAATTAAATTATAATTAAATTGTAAATTTTCTAACAAAAAGGAGCAAAATAATTAAAATTATTTTTACTTAACTGATTAGATTGAATTAAATTAGAATTTCAGCATTATCCTAATTCCAGAATTAAGTTACTAGTTAAGTGATTAATTATTGAAATGAGAGATCAACGAATTTCAAATTTCCCAGTTCATTCTTTACACAAAGCCTAGTTATCATGGCTTTTTGGAAAATTGCTTCTTGCTTCTTGCTCTCTGGAATTAGAAAGTTTCCATCAAAACATTCAAACCACTGCAAATATAAAAGACTATAGGGATCTTTGTTCATTTTCATTAATGATTAGAGTATGACAGATTACAAGGTTAAAATCTTAAATCAAGGGTGAGCAACTGCTCAGGTCCTGAAGGCCAATCCCCCCACCACACACACACACACCTCCTGTAGATTGCACCCCTGCTAACATGTGAAAAATATCTATAAAATACTGCTTTTCATCCCTGTATTTCCCAAAACAGTAACAGAAAGTAGTGTTCCAGTCACCATTTGGGGAAGGATACAGACACTAATGGTATTTGAGGGTGGGTTTCTGTGGAATTTTGTATCAGTGTGCATTGCCCTGGGTGATGGGCATCTTTAGGTGGCTTTTACAGGTTTTGGGGTGAAAATTGCACAAAAAGTGAATGTTTGGGAGAATTTCAGGGGACTGGCAGAGGCAGATCAGGGGCTATAGAAAGAGGATCTGGGCTTGTGAGCTGCACTTTCCACATCCTTGCTTTAAATGAACAAGTAGTAAGGGCAGCTTGGCGAGTAAAGGCAGCTTTGAATCCAGATTGTTCCCTTGTTTTGTTTATTTTCTGCTTCTCCAGAGATTAGGACATGGAGCAATGGATTCAAACTACAGGGAAAGAGATTCCACCTACACATTATTAGAGCTGTTTGACAGTGGAATACACTGCCTTGGAGTGTGGTAGAGTCACGTTCTTTGGAGGCTTTTAAACAGAGACTGGATGGCAATCTTTTGGGAGTGCTTTGATTGTGTATTCCAGTATGGCAGGGGGTTAGAATGCATGGCCCCTGTGGTCTCTTCCAACTGTATGATTCTATGATTCTATAAACACATTAGGTTTTTCCTACTAACTTTCTTACCTTTGAGCAGGACCCAGTAGAAGAACATCAGTGGATCCTGGTCACTGATTCTTGTGAATAAGGTACACAATTGTCTGAATTGCCGATTTCCATTTCAGAAAGGTAATAACTTGGAAATAGGATTGTATGAACTAGTCTGATTACATGAGCTAGTTTCAAAAAGGCCTGTTTGAATCTTTCTCTGTGGGCCTTGTATCATACTAATATCACAGAAAATGATAAGAATTGAAGATCTCATCTTCAAAATATCAAGGGGCATATGCAGATAGGTGATTTAATTAAGCTTGCTTTCATTTACTTCTCCTGTCTAATATAAGAGTGCAAACAGGTAAATAATTACAAAGTAGTAAAAGACTGCTATATAAAACTTCTGTTTTCTTACTAGTCTTCTGGTATACTGGCAAACCTCCCTTCTGTTCAAGTGCAATAAGGACTGCATCCCCCCAGTACAATCTTAACTTTTCAGATCATCCCCACTCTGATAAATTTCGGATTTGTTCTCTACTCTCTTAGTTAACTTAATGTGTTCTACAGCTGTCAGTGAGCATTGGCTATCATACATTCATAAGGACTGTCATAGTCCTTACGATTTTTTTTCTTAAGCACATTCATTACAATTTACCATCTGATCAATAAATGTCTTGCCTGTTCATTTGTCCATAACTTGTGAGTGACATTCATGGGTCACTGTGGCTGTCTACAGAATGCCTATCCATAGTTTCCCTGATCTATAACTGCTTGCCTTTCTTGGGGGACACCCAGCCTGATACTGTTCTCTTTTTCTACACTGGTAATGAGGGCTGCAATCATCTCCACATCCTCTGGCCACCCATCTAGCACATTCTTATTCCCTCACAGCAATTTCTGGACCAAGCTGGACTCCAAAATACATCAGTACTTTTTGTTGTAAGTCTCAGTAAGCAGCCTCAACAAGAAACCTTGATATCTTTTCCTTGATAATAAGCTCTTAGAATCCTCCTTAGTTTTGGCAGGATGACTATACAATCTTCTTCCACACAACTTCTCAGACTGGTTTGAAGGGAAATCAACTCCATCTTGCATCAGCCCAGAAGCAGAATGGCCCTGCCTCCATCCCAAGTTCCATTGCCCTGGCTGCAGAGGGAGGGAAGGAAGTCAGGCAGAGCTCCATCTTGCCTCAGCCCAGAAGCAGAACAGCTCTCCCTCCATCCCAACTTCCATTGCCCTGCCTGAAGATGGAGAGAAGGAGTGTCAGGCAGAGTTCCATCTTGCCTCAGGCTAGAAGCAGAATGGCCCCTCCATCCCATTGTCCTGGCCAAGGAGGGAGAGAAGATAATGCTAGACTTAATCCCTTTACCTACTGCCATCCCCTTTCCTTTTGTATCGTGTCTTCATCAGATTGTAAGCTTGAGGGCAGGGAACTTTTTTGTCTTCTTCAAGTTAACTACTGCTTCCATTTTACATTGTCCAGAGGAGGACAAAGGTCTGAAAATCAAGCCCTAGGAGGAATGATGTAGAGAGCTGGGTATGATTATCTTGGAGAACAGAAAACTAAGAAGTGATATGATAGCAATCTTTGAATATCTAAAGGAATGTCATGTAGAAGATGGGGTGGACTTTTTTTCTGTTGCTCCAGAGCACAGAACACGAAACAATGTATTAAAATTACTAGAAACGTCACCTAAATATTAGGAAGAGGTTCTTCACTGTAAGAGTTCTTGACGGTGGAATAGACCACCTCAGACGGTGGTGGACTCTCCTTCTTTAGAGATCTTCAAAGTCCTTTAGTTATGTATTCCTACATGGCAAGCAGCAGGACTAGATGATCCTTGCAGTCCCTTCTGTGATTCTGTGATTCTTTTCTTCCATTTCTGAACAACACTCCTAAAACCCCGCTTTAACCCAATTCACTAAACCAAGTCCTTCCTGCCCCTGCCACCCCCCATCAAATCCTAAGCTACAGCAGTAGTTTGCAGCATGAGCATTGAGAGGCACTTCGCCCTTCCATTTTGCAGTGATATGCCCTCTCTGCTCTGATCAGAGATCATCCCTGCCAAGCAATTCAGGTAACCTGAATTCTCTCTTAAACAAGACTCAAAACTAGGATGGTTTGCTTCTACTGTATTGTTGCCACACCTTTCTGTAGAGTTACTCGTAGTAGCCTGAAAAAGTCTAGCACAACTAGTAACTCCACAGGGAGGAGAGGAAACAGAGATGGTATGTGATTTTCTTTAAAAACCACTGTTTGGTTATCAAGGCTTTTGCAATACCAGTTGATTTTTCCCTGCTGTCCAACTTGCTCCAGAGAATCCCAAATCATCACACAAGCCCAGAACAGCCATAGTTTGGAGATGTCAGCTGTCCCTCTGTTTACATAGAAAGATCTTCCATCTTATCAGTGTATCCCCATAAGTATGACCCCAAAAATTCAAGCACAGATGACAGCTGCATAAACCCTTTAAGTGACCAGTGCAGTTTGGGTTCTGTACAAAGCTTACCCACTTTACAGTGGTAAATAACCTCACCAACTATCTAGTGCATCTAAACTCTAACACATTTTATCACCTCATGTGAGTCAAACAGGATGTTTTTATTGACAGTATGAACTACAATAAAACAGCAAAACAACTTTCAGCTAATCCTCCTCACTATAAACTTTTCCTCCTACACAAGAATACATGTAAGACCAAATATACATTTAAATACATACATTATGATTATTGTTTTCAATTTCAGTTTAATGTAGAAAGGGACTAGAACTGAATGACTGGTAAATACATCTGAAAGCAAATCAAACTGGAAACAGATTCACCCATACACCATATGCTTTACGGAACATTTTCCTGGATAAGCATAACACCATTTAACCAACTCAAGGTCTAGATTAAATCATATTAGGAATAAATATAGCCCTATTTGGTTTGTCAATTAGACCTCATATCATTCCCTGTTTGACTGAGTATACAGACTTTTTTCCATTTTCCAAATAGTTTGTTAGCATAAAAGAAACCAATATAAAGCCTTGACAGAGTGAGTTCAACTAGATCTGCTACTACTAACTGTTAAAAAGCAGTCTAACTGGTTGGAAGGACTATTGGTTGTGTGAAGGTAAGCCTTTCATAGAACATATGCACAAATGCTGGATTATTTTTTAAAAAAAATAGGGCCACATCTTTCATTTCCATGAATGTATCTCTTCAAAGCCTAGATACCTCTCAAGTGAACATTGGAGCCATTTAAGCTCATGGGTGGGGTTTCAGTAGCTAAACAGAATTTTAAATTTTTGATCATGGTCATGCTTTCTATATATCTGAAAATAAGCTTGAAAGATAATATTTTAATATTTAAAGGACTTATCTTCCTGTATGAGATCTGCAGGGAAGCTACTTCTCTGTGGCTGCTCCCACACTTTGGAACTCCCTTGCTAGGGAAGTTAGGAAATCTCTTTCTTTTGAGTTTATCATACTACACTGTTATGGTGGTATTATTCCACTTTAACTGTGATGGCTGCCTCCTATGAAATTCTGGGGTTTGTAGTTTAGTAAGGCCTAAGAGCTCTCTGGCTCAGAATTCTAAATGTCCTTCGCTAAACTGCAAATCCCAGGATTCCACAGGAGGCAGCCACAGTAGTTGAAGTGGAATAATAGTGCTATAACACTGGACATTATCAGACTAGCTTTAAGAACAGGAGTTTACTTCCTCGATTTAGCATGGGCACGATTTTTGCAGTTCTTGCGAGAAGATGTGAGCGTGTTTAAAAACACCAAAAACTCTGTAATTAACAAAGTAAATGAATATGTAATGCATCTGGAATGCCTTGCTGCAAGCTATTTGCACATTTTTTTACTGAAGATATGAATGAATAGTCTCAGTGCAACATCATAAATAGCTATTCTACCTGTGAAATGTTGAATGACAATGTTCCTGTTTCTATTGTTTTACAGAAAATTCTCTGTAAATAAGGAAATGGCTTTACAACTTATTCTGCACTAACTGAATTATTAAGCACATCCAGCAAAACATCAAGCAGTTTGGAGGGGAACAGTCACATTATTTCAGAAGTATTTTGTGTCAAATTAATTTTGGATGAATACAAAAACACACACATCAAGCCCCGTTAGCCAGACGTTTATTATCTGTCACAATTATCAAAAAATTCCCCATATGTTCACATGTAACATCATATCAAAACAAACCAACATAAACAGCATACTTGCTTAACCAAACATCTCATTATTGGGATGTTTTCAGATGCTTTCCTGACCACTTGGCTAAACAAGACTGGATTAATATTCAAATATGTGCCATGAAGATATATCAAGAACTGAGAACCAGCAGGTCTGCCAATTATAACCAAGTAACACAGCTTAATGGGAGGATGAAGAAGAACGTGGGTCTGTGGGTTAGTTAATACTATTAAGCCACCTTTCTTTTTATAAACAAACTGAAACACTTTCCGTGTTTGTGGAGAATGTCTACATGTTTCCATTCATTCTTGCTGTACTTTGGGTCTGGTATTTTTAAGGGCTGCAGAATAATTTCTACAAAATCAACATGGATCATCTTTAATTACTATATTGCAACCATGGTTATTTAAAACCCTAGTCTCAGAATAGTAGATGACAAACATTAATGAGCAGTAATGCACACATGGTATTGTAAATGAAAGGATAATGAAAGCAATTTATTTGAAAATTAAAATATGATTAAGAATGGCAGTCTGAACTAGGGCCCAGATGCGTGGAAAAAAAGCAACCAACATGCAACCAGACTCTCATTAATTTAGGAACCTTGTGAAATTGCTTTTCTTTGTCTAACAGTTTTTAATATACAGAAACTTAACGAGCAGATTGTGTATACAGTCCAGAAACCCAAATCTCCTTGAAGAGATTGACAGAAGTTTGGAGGACCTAGTCAGCTTAATCCATAACATAAACCATTTAAGGCATCATACTTAAGTTTAAACATAACATTATCAACCAAAGTAGGTGTTTTCTCTTCAGTTGTTCAGTTATGAGTCTGAACAACATTTTTCCACTGAGTTCCAGTTCCAGCAGATTACATTTTAGCAACTCACTTGATACTATGCCCAAATACGGAATAGCTCTGCATAAGAGCATACCATGTTACACTGATATCCAGGTTATGCATCTAATGAAATAAGCTCTTACCCCTAAGAAGAACCCTGTTGGAATGGACCAAAGGTCCAACTTTTCAGCAGTAGTTGATCAGATGCTTCTAGGAATCCTCTAAGTCAGCTACAAAAGCCAATAGGGCAAGCTCTCTCCTTCCCACTTCCATTTTTAAGGATCGATGTTATTATGTGTCCCTAACAGCTGGCATTTAGATAAATGGTGCTTCTCAGTATGTTTAGATATCATGGCTAATAATTCATGTAGGGCTACAATAGGATGGAACATCATAAAACATATAGTTCAGTGATTCTTGTTCAAAAATACACACTGCTGTGCCACAGGGACTACTATTTGAACAAGACTTTTTTTTCACCTACTCTAAATAAACATTCATCCACTCTAGCAAATATTCAAGTGTAGATTTACCAGTATTGAGACAATTTAAAATTGTAAAGAGCCTGTACAAAACAGTCCATGGAAACATTAGACAGTGCCATCTATGGTCAGAAACATAGATCACTCTGAAAAACTCTGATATTGGAAGAAATATAATGTTTTCCAACAAAAGAAGTATAGAAAATATTCCTTCCTGATTTCAGCTAGAATAACTTACCTATTAATACCTAAATGAATTCTGAGAACTCTGTATGTTCAGAAGTGCTTTGTGTTATTTCACAAACCAGTATATATTTATTATTTATCTATGGTATTTTTATACTGCCCCCTACCCATCAACCAAGTCTTCTGGATGATTTATAAAATCTTAAAATCAACAAAATACAGTAGAAAATGAAATGAAAACATTTCCCATATATGATATTTTTATCAGGTAAAAACACCCCATATCTAAAAGCAACACAGAAATCAGTACTGTATAACATAAATACAAAAATACATTTTAAAAATATTTCTACCCTCTCTGCTTAAATTTTACCTCATACAAAATGCATTGCAGGGATACAATCCAGACCGCCAAAGCATCCTACATTAAAATTTTATATTTTAAGTTTCCCACAATAAAGTAGCCAATCAAATTGAAACTGACCATCCAAATAGGGCAAGCAGGGCAAGGGCAACTTAATACTATCCACTTAAATCCAGAATTGCTAAAGGGAAAACTGTTATATTGACATTGCAATTCTATGCATGCTTACTCTGAAATCAGTCACAATATATTCAGTAGGGTTCAGCTATAGTTAAATGTGTATAGAATTTCATTCCAGATGAATAGACATCTGAGGCATCTTAGATGAAGTAAAAGGTAAGATCATTTTAAATGCAGACAAGACATAAAAAATAGACAAACAAGGACGTTTAAAAGTTATATAGTCAGCCCTCTGTATCTATGGATTTTGCACCCACAGATTCCACCATCCACAGTTTGAAAATCCCCCCCCCCCCCGCAAAAGCAAAATTTTATTTTGCCATTTTACTACACCGCTGTATATAATGGGAATTGAGCATCTATGGATTTGGGTATCCACATTGGGTCCTTGAACCAAACCCCAGGAAACACCAAGGGTCCACTGTAATGATCTTCATTAAAAACCTTCCGTTTCATTGCTAATCTTTACTTCTGAGATAATTGTCACTGTTGCAATTCTGTAACGTTACTGTTCTGAAATTTCATATTAGGTAATGTTTTACAAAAGGCCAGGTTTTCATTTATTTATTAAAATAGTTATAACCCAATTAATCAGTTAAAAGGGTCCCAAGCACACAAACATGAAACTTTTTAAAAAATCATACAAACATATATCAAAACCTGATCCATCCACCCATTAATTTTAAGCAACTGAAACAGGGTAATCAATGCAACTAAAAAAAAAAATGACCTTAGTCTGTCATCAAAAGAAAACATGGAAAAAGTACAGTTGCCTTCCTTAGACAGAAAGAACTCCACAGTACTGAAGCCATCACAAAGAAAGTCCTGTTGTACAGTGCCACATTCCATGTCATTTTAGGCAAACCCATAACAATCCACTTATTTTCAGACAGACTTAATTGGAATAAGTATTATACTTATCTTTCCCTTTGCACACCCATGGTAGGGACACACAAGTAGAATATTAAAAAAAATTCCCCCCTTATACCTTATATTTTGAAAGGCAGGAGGAATGGCAATTTAATTATCATGGCATTTTCATACGACTTTTCACTTTATGTAGAATCTGAAAGCAATTCACAAAAATTACAATGAAACTAAAGCTCAAATATAATTTAAAGAACAATAAAATCCATGGAAAAATCATTAAAAACTAGGGGTGACTAGTAACAAACTATCAGGAAATTGCCTGGGTAAAAAGGCAAATCTTTAATTGATCACAGAAACACCCCACACTGGGAATCTGTTTAATCTAAACTGAGAGAATATGCCATATAGTGGGGTCACAACAGAGAAGACCCTTCTCTGTACTGCAACTGAATTATCCTCAAGAATTTAGTATAGAAAGCAGACCATTTCCCCACTCCCATGTCTCAGAATGTAAGGAATGGGGTGGACTACAAATGGATTATCTGCACCTGCTCAGTGCATCATTCGGAACCTTCTAGAGCTATTATGCAAAGCTTTTTGGCAGTAGCCCCATACACCTCAATAGCTCTGTCCTCATGGTTCCTGCCTAAAACCTCAGTTCCATGTCCACTGCATAGGCAGCATCCATAGACCAAGAAGGCAGGACATGATGAGGGGAGGATGGCAGAGTTGTGTGAGTTCACAGATGACCACTCAAAGAACTACAATTACAGGTAAGCAACCTGTCCTCCTTCTTTGTGGTCTCTCTGACTCACACAAATGGGAGACTAGCAAGTTACTAAGCTAGGAGGAGGGAGTATCATACCACAGATGTGTAGTGCTCATAGGTCAATGGTGTAGAAATGATGAGAGTACTGCTTTCCCAAAGGCTCCTCTGCCCAGGAATGAGCATCGAATCTGTAATGAGTCACAAAGGTCAGAGGTTGACAGCTGCTTTGCAAATCTCTTGTAAGGAGGCACCAGAAAGGAATGTGGTAGAGGCCACCTTGGCCCTGGTGGAGTGACCACATACCCGATGAGGAGGATCCTTCTTGGCCATCTGGTATGCAAGATAGATAGTGGAGACCACCCACTTGCATAGAGACCGGCAAACCCAGCCTGGAGTCTGCATAGCACATGAAAAGTCAGGGAGACTTCCTGAAGGAGATGTTCTATGTACATAGAAGGCTAGTGCTCTGTGGGAGTCCAAGCAGCGCAGAACCCTCTCAAATTCAGATGAAAAAATCTGCATGAAAGATAGTAAAGTGATATCTTGATATCTTTTTTTATTTTATTTTTATTTATTTATTCATACCCTGCTGTTCAGCCACAAGGCTATCAGAGCGGCTTACAAATTGTTTTTTAAGCAATAGCAATTTACACATCTGCACTGCATTAAGCAGTTTCCAATGTGTGTTAGCTAATTGCCCCCACAAGCTGGGTACTCATTATACCGACCTACGAAAGGATGGATGGCTGAGTGAACCTTGGAGCCCACTGGAATCGAACTTGCAATGTGGTGAACTTGCAACGTCTTGGGTCACATGGAAGGATGAACCACCTTGGATAGAAAGGAGATATTGGGTCTGAGTACAAATTTGTCATTCTGAAACTGAAGGTAAGGTTTATCAGCTTGCAGAGCACAGAGCTCACTTGCACAGCTGACTGATGTAATAACCACAATGAACACAGTTTTCAGGTGAGTAGGCAGAGGTCCGTGGTAGCCATAGGCTTGAATGGATTATGAGAAAGCTGTGAAAACATCAAATCCGGACTCCACTCAGGAATGGAACCCTGTATTGGTGGAAATAGGTTCTGAAGACCCTTAAGAAGCTTCTTGACTAGAGTGTGCTTGAAGCAGGAGGGAAGACCGAAGGCCTGGAGGTGGAAGGACAGGACTGCAAGGTAACACATGAGTGAAGATATAGAGAGGCCGGAGACTGAGAATAAGAGGAGGAAATCAAGGATATCAGTCATGCATACCAAGACCGGTGAAATGTCCTTCAAGTCCAAGAAATGAAGGAACTTCATCCATTTGTATGCATAAGACCTTTATGTTGAGGGCCTATGCGTTGTGGAGAGGACATCTTGAATGGCTTAAGAAAAATTCTAAAGGAAAACCCTCCATATGGTGAGTCTAAGAGTCGTGATGTTGGGGTAACGAACTGACCATCATGGAGCAAGAGGAGGGCTGGTCAGAACGGAAGACAGAGGTAGGTTCATTTGGGCAGGAATAGAGAAGCAAGTGTGCCTGGGCCACCAGGGGGTGATGAGGATACACCGAGCCTGATCCACTCAAATCTTAGATAGCACCCTCATGATTAGAGGGAACTGTGGGAAGGTGTACACTATCAGGACTCTCCACTTGTAGAGAAAGGTGTACCACCAGGAACCCACCAGGAGAGGATCTCAAGCAGAATTGATGACATTGGGCATTCTCCAGAGATGCAAAGAGGTCCACCTGGGGCTGGGCCCAAGTCTGAAACACATGCTGTATCACCTCAGGCTAAAGCCTCCATTTGTGACAGGAGGTTTGACCTCTGTTTAATGTGTCCACTAGGACATTTTCACCTCCAAGAAGATGAACAGTGGAGAGCAGAATCTGCTGAGATATGCACCAGTCCCAGATTCAAAGGTCAGGTGTGACAGGGATCTCAACCTTGTTCCACCCCATCTGTTTATGTAGAACATGACCATGGTGTTGTCGGTCACAATCTGGATGGTCTTTCCTGTCAAGAGGGGGACGAATTAATGTAGGGCCTTCTCCACTGCTAGTAGTTCCAATAGATCAGTGGTTCTCAACCTGTGGGTCCCCAGATGTTGTTGGACTACAGTTCCTAAGAGCCCTCTGAGGTCTCACCTTGACAGCCAGGTGGTCCTCCCAGTCATTAGTGAGGCTGTGAGTTCAATCCTTTTTTAAAAATGCTGTAATGGGCCCTACCCTGTCTTAGCCCCGTCTTTGCTCTGGGAGTTATGAAGACTGCCGGGGGGTAAAATGGGGGAAAGCCCTGTTTCATCAGGGCTGCAGGGCTCCAAGGTGGTGGTAAGAGAGAGTAAACTGCACATGGAATGCATTACAGTAATCTAGTTGCGAGGTTACCATCATATGGATCGATGTAGGCAAGCTGTCCCTGTCTAGGAGTGGCTGTAGCTGCTGTATCAGCTAAGGCTATTTGCCACAGAAATCAGTGTGGTCTTTACTGATACCACCCTCAGACTACACATCTGTCAGTGTAAAGAGCGTGAAACTCCATCCAGGACAGGTAAATTACCCAACACTAGAACCCAGGAACCCCCTACACATAGGGACTAGGTCTTTCCAGGATTCAGTCACAACTGATGAGCTCTCCTCTGGCCCTGTAATTCAAAGCAAAAGGGAAAAAAGCAAAAGGACAAATAAGAGAATATAGAAATGCATGACTAATCCCAAAAACATTGCTTTGGTAAGACATTTCAGTAGACATTCACAGGAAAATTATTTAGTCTTGAAAATGCCGGTAATACAGTTTTCTGTTGGTTATCAAAGTACTGTGGCAATTTGTTGGAATGGTAATCGTGTGTAGCATGAAAAGCAAAAGATACATTTTAACGAGTTTCTGCATAATAAGGACCTGATCTCCACTTTGCTTAGCTTCACAAGATGACAAATTTCTAGATTTTGGAAGGATTTGAAAGGACTAATTATGAGACACTGGCTGGACAGACAGTGGTCAGATGAATAAAATGAAAAGTTTGTTTATCGAACGAAAACAGCAAGAAGTGAAGCAATCACAGAGAATTCTAAAGAAATATCCATGTATTATAATATGCTTGCAAAAACAGAGGAAAACAGTGGTCCACCAAATAAGACATTATAATTCAGAAGAAATACATTCTAACTTGAACTAAGGTCTCCCAGTCTTCTCCACATTTTGTGTAACTTTTTAATGACAGTTAAAACTCAAGAGTCATTGGGTCAAAAGAGTGGTAGTAATGGGGTCACTGGACATGATTGAGTTCATGTATCTTTTGTATTTCTGCATCTAGCTTTATCTTAACATTTCAATTTTTAAAAAAATCAAAGAATGTGAAATTTCAATGGGTCATTTTGCAACTTTTCTGGCAATAGATCTTTGGTCTATCAAGTACTGATGGTTTTCTACTTTTAAAACAATGTTTTTCATTAAATGGTTTTTTAATATATTTTTTGCACATGTAAAAAGATTTAACATGAAAACAAATGTTTAACTTACAATTTACTTGTGGGGGGGGAGGGGTAACATTAACTGAGCCAGTGTGGTGTAGTGGTTTGAGCATTGGACTTTGACTCTGAAGGCCAGGGTTCAAATCCCTGCTCAGACATGGAAACCAACTGACTGACTTTGGGCAAGTCACACTCTCTTTATCCCACAGGGCAAAGGCAACCCTCCTCTGAACAAATTTTGCAATGGAAACCCCATGATAGGGTCGCTTTATGGTCACCATAAATCAGAAATACTTGAAGGCCTACAACAACAAAGATAAACTGGAACATTGGGAGTTGGAAGAAGCTTGGCAAGTTAAAGACAATGAGAAATAATACAGACAGAAATGTGTTTATACAACACAAAATCTATTGAAGCATAGTATTTATGTGAATGCCAAGAAAACCCTGTGATAGGTTTGCTTTAGGATCACCATAAGTTGGAAATGATTTGAAGGCACACAACAACAACAACAACAACAACATTCACTATTATAAATAAATGCACTTTATTGATAGGTGATAATTATGAAAATTACCTGAGTTTGCAGTTCACATGGAAGGCGATGGGGGAGAGGGGGAGAAGCACACACAAACACACACACACGGAGACAGAAAGAGGTGGCGAAAGACAGAGGAAGACGATGGGGGGGTAGGGGAAGAGGGGGGAAACATACACGCACACACACCTGAGAGGCAGCAGAAGACAGAGGAAGGGGATGGGGAAAGGGGAAGGGGGGAGAAATACACACATACGTAGAAACAGAGGAGAATTCTCCCTCAATTCCCCCACCCTTTTCCCCCCCATCTATTTGCCCCTCTGTGCAGCCAGGGAGTGAGAGGGAGGCATGGCTGGCTGCGGTCTTCCCAAAAGGCAGCCAGGTTGCAGAAGCAGGAAGAGGTGGCAGCGACGGTGGCAGCAATGGAGAAGACAGCATCTTCGGAGAGCCTGCAGCCAGCCAAGCTTCCCTCTCACTCCCCAGGTGCACAGTGGGAAAGAGACGCTCCAGCACTTGCCAAGGAGGAAGGAGATCGAGGGTTCAGCAACATTCTTGGCAGTGGCTGATGCCGGGGCTGCTTTGGCAGAGGTGACAGCAACTCACTGGGTGTGTGCAAGGGAGGAAGAAATGGCTTTAAGGAACACAACAACAACAAAACACCCATCTCAATATGTTCTGGAGTTTCAGACCAGTCCCTCAGAAATCTGCCCTTACAGGCTCAAGAGTTCAGCCAGCAGTAAAAACAACTATAGTGGTGCCCACGGGCTCACAGAGCAGCCCATTCCTGGCAGGGGGAAAGCCTTCAAAAACCTCAGCATCTGCCGCAGAGCAGCCTGTTCCCTGCCAATCACCTTTCAGCTCTATGAACTATGTTCTGCTGTGTCCCTTTTCGCAAATTGGTTGTACACATGACCTATTGTGCACATTTTCGCACACTTTTTCAAAAAGATCAGGAAAAATAGCAAAAAAAAGATATCATGGACAATGTGGAGTTTTCAGCCCACCCTTTCAAATATCGTGCATAAAGGCCATTGTCCATGAGGACCATTAGCATTCTTAGCGAATTCTTTGAGGATTTTTTTCATCGTGTAGATTACCCCTTCGGCTCCTCTGGAGCTTACAAAAGTAAAGCTGGTCAGATCCTTCTCCCATCTGCTCTCAGGGCTTAAGATTGTTCCATAAAGGTACCATAAAATTCTCTGTCTCTTTGTTTTAGCAACAGAACATTCTATTTTATTTCCAAGTTGTATAAACCAGTTATATTAAAAAGATGCTATTAAAATCACTGAACATGATGTATTTCATAATCAAGCACTGATGTTTAGTGTCTTCTGTACGTGTTAAAACAAACATTTAATCTGCATGTAGTATGCACCTTTTTAATAAGAAGGGCTAACATAATGCAAATACTGGAAGGTGTTGAACAAATCATCTGCAACGTTAATCTCTAAATGAAAATATTTCCTGGCTAGAAACAAGGCTCATTTTTTTCAAGATGTTTCTTCATTTGAAAGTATTGCTCAAATATGCAAATTCTAATTATGGGCATATTATATACCACTCATTTAAGACAACCACTAAGCAAATTGTAGTAAATAAGAACAATACCTTGTTTTGTTATTAACAAGGAATTTTAAAAAAACCACTGGTGAAGATATGAAGATGTAAAATAAGTCCCACCACTACTTAAATTCTATTTTAATACTTAGCAATACCCATGGGATAGCAACAAAAGATGGGGGGGGCAGATTGCCTGTTAGAAAGGCTTCTTATAAAACTCACATGAGGAAAAGAAGACAGCTCCAGGAAAAATGCCAGTATGTTGTAGAACAACATTATGGAAATGGAAATTGGATACCAAATTGACAAGTTGACCTTGGAGCCTTGGCTTATGGGGGATGAAAATGACTTGTGAGATGAAAATTTGGCTGTAATTTGCTAATGCTGTTCCGAAAGGGTTGAAGGCTTTTCTACCCCAATTGAATAAGAATGCCATTCATTTCACAGTATTAAATGGGCACTCTTAAATGCCATTATTTTAGAGCATTCAATACATTATTGTAGGCTTTTTCTTAAGCCTTAGGAAGAACGAAACACATTTATGAGATCAATGAGAAATCAGCAGAGAGAAGGAACAAGATCTATAGTTAAATAGTTTTTGCAATAAACTCTTATGTTCACTTGAGAATCAAGTATTTAAAACTGTAGTTCATGACTATACATAGTTTAGCCCTTATTGTTTCATCCCATGTCTGACACACCTCTAAAACAAAAACACACAGAAATGGGAGATCCACATCATTGATACCCGTTTCCACATGTGAAATGTCTCCTCCACAAGTACAAAAGGCACAGGGAAACAGGAAACCCCTAATTGCAGGCCCATCCTCTATTACACTCTTCTTAGGAACAGGGGGAAAAGTTCAGGCACTGACTCTTGTCAAAGGCAGATTTGTACAGTAGGACCCCCGTATTTTATTTATCTATTTAGTTAGTTAGTTAGTTAGTTATACCCCGCTCTTCAGCCACAAGGCTATCAGAGCGGCTTACAAATTGTTTTAATCAATAGCTATTTACACATCTAACTGCATTAAACAGTTTCCAATGTGTGTTAGCTAATTGCCCCCACAAGCTGGGTATTCATTTTACCGACCTATGAAAGGATGGAAGGCTGACTGAACCTTGGAGCCTGCTGGAATCGAACTTGCAACTTGCAATGTGGTGACTTGCAGTACTGGCATTTAACCACTGTGCCACCTTATCCACTGATTCATTATCTACAGATTCAATTATCCGCGGGACAAAAAACAGCACACCTACCATAGAGTCTTCCTAGAAAATGCATCCTCTCTAGCCATTTTCTAGGTCCTCCAAGGCAACTATATGTTATTTTAAACTGGAAGTCCCATTATTTTTAATGGTGTTTGCTGTTATCCACAGTTTTCACTATCCGTGGGGAGCCCCAGAACCAATCCCCAGCAGATACAGGGGTCCTACAGTATCTATATATAATATGTTATATGCTCTGGCCCTGTTAAAAAGAAATAACATGGAGAGATGGTACATTTTATCAAGCTAGAAAGTTTCCTAGTAGAAGGCAAGAATGGGCAATTCATTCCTTCTTTGAAAATAGATCATTTTATCATATCTAGACTACATCTTTGTTCAGATTCATAATTTTCAAAATGTTCAATTATCAACATTTACTGCAAGGTTTGACCTCCAAAACAAGGCCACTGCCATATCCTCCAACATTTCACAGATGACAATTGGGACATGTAGCCAAGCAACATGAGTGTGTGATCAAGATAGCAGAAGTTATTAACATGGAAAAACACACAAGCTAGAAGAGGTGGCAGCACTTTGCTTTTGCCTGAGCCTACTGAGAAGGGCAAAACACCACTCCCACCATTCCTTCCCCCTTACTGAGTCAATTATGTGCAAACTACATTTGCACTTGGAACTCAGTTTGCACCAACTGAAGTAAACTGAGGGTGAAAGAGATAAGGAGGAGGAGGAGGAGGAGAAAGAAACTGGGAATTTTAAAAGCAGCTGAAGAGATGGGACAACAGAGGATAAATCAGGACTGTCTCTCTGGACAGTTGAAAAGTATGTAAATGTCACTGTAATCAGTATCTACCTTAATGTAGACCAAAACATTGAACGTGAACTCACAACATTAACAGGTGGCTGGAAAAATTATTAAGCTGTTCTCTGTTCTGTGCTTCCTCTGGCTGTTGAAAGAAGGAAGGACTTAGCTGAGACTCTGCTGCTGGGCTGCTTTGGGAATAAAACCCTTGAGGTTTAGAACAGGCTTGGACTTAGGTCTTATGTACTTTGAAACACACTGCATGAAGAAAATGTAGGAAAGACATATGCAGATATGTAGCAGTATCTGCTTCCATATCTGGAAGGTGGCAGATCCTCCTACTTGGGAACCACAACATGGATGAATTGTTCAGGTTCCTATCACTGACCTCAGATTTTTCAATAAAAAGCCCCCGCCCAACAAGCTTGGACATTACTAATGGTTGAAGAGTTCTCTTAGAACATGAATACTGAACGACTGGAACTTCTGGCACCATTTACACATGACTATGTTTCCCTCAGAGATTGTGACAGTAACTTTTGGTTATCCAAAAGGTGAAAAACACCCCTCATGGAATGCGAGGAGAATCCTACCTGTCCTAATGGCATCCCATGAGATTTCACCACATTGTGAAGTGGGGGGAGGCAAAAACCTCACCAGAAAAGCCTTCCCGGCTTTCCCTGGCTTTTTAAAAAGAACAACAATGAGGTGGTGTGCATTTATGCTCATTAGGACAAGCGAGTAGATCTGATTCACTTCCCCTGTCAGGGTTCCTGTCTGAACTAGGGTCCCGTCTACACGATTTAAATAATACATACGGCGTGCGAAAGTTTGCACTTCCGTACAAACGGCCGTTCGGATGCACACGAATGCAAAAGAGGGGGGGCGGTTTTCCACCCTGAAATATGCACATGCGGCATTCGGGAAGGAAAGCAGATCACGAAGAGAAATCCGTACGCCGTTCGGATGGCTGACGGGTCTGTACGGTCCGTTCGCACACATATGAACAGGCAGGGTAATCTGATTGACTGGCCGAGTAGAGGGGGAGGGGCTAGCACAGAGGGGAATTGGGAGCGACCGCCATGTTGGTTTCCCGGCTAGCGAGCGTCCGGTAAGTCCGTGAATTTATATGTTTATTTATTTTTATTTTATATTGTAAATACGGAAAACCGAATGTCCGCAAACCAGGAACCTTTTTTTAAAAAAAAAAAAAAGCGGCGGGAGATTTAAAACTGCCGCTTGGCTTGCTCGCTCCAGCCAGCTTCGGGAAGAGGGAGTCATACGGAGCTTAGGGGGCTTAAAAATCGTATAGCCGGTTCGTATGCATACGAATGACAGGCTGTTCGTATTTTTTGCCCCCCATACGGATTTTTTTATGATCGTATAGCCGCACCCTAGGCCTCACTTAGCCTAAGTCCATCCAGGGTCCTGTCATGCGCAGTAGGGGCCTGGATACTGTTGCTGTGTTAGGAGCGGGGCTGGAATGTGAGTATATTAGAGTTCCCAGGGCTGGAGTGATCACTGTATATCTCCAAGGTCACCCAGCTGGTGAAGGCATGGGAAAGAGAAAGGCGGATGGAAAGCGGGGGGAGGGGGGCTCAAGCCCCTGATTTAAACTGTATTTTTCTTCCTGTGAATCAGTTCTGCCAATGGCTTTGGACCTGTTCATTTCTATACCTCTGCAATAAAACACTTTGACTAGTGATTGTTGTCTGAGTGAATTGAACTTCTGACTGGATCCTTACATCCTCAAATGAGAGGAAGCACAAATCTGATTGGCCAGATGAGTGCAGGGGACACGACTTGCTAACAAGGCAAGCACCCGCCACCACCATGTTGGATTTTTGCCTTAGTGGACTAGGGCTAGGGTGATAAAATAGTTCTTGGTTGGTTTTGTTTTTTATTTTATTTTATTTTATTTTTATTTTGTATTTTATTTTATTTTTTGCCTTTGTGTCTAACCAAAAATTGCTCAATCACACCTTGGACATAATTTTTTTAAAAAAAATAAGGTGACAGCAAATTGAGGTAAGTGCAAATGTGAATAAATCACCTGCATCTGCCATGTTTACTAACGGGTATGTTAACAGGTATGGGGGCAACAACAACAACAAAAAATTAGGACAGGTTGCAGCTGCTGCAAAATGTCCTTACTATGAGGGGCTCCATTTTTTATGGCACATATAGGAGATTTTCACACAGGCAATATATTCCAAGGAGCGGTTAGGGCAGAAATGGGGCTGTTCCTGAAGCAGCGCCCCGTTTCGCACACCCTCTGCCTTCTCTCGATCTCGCATAATCTTCATTCTGTGCAGCTTCCAGTTCCCTCCTGGTATCTTCCATCATTTTTTAATAACGAGGAACTTTCATTATTAAAAAATAATGGAAGATCAGCCCCGTTTCTGCCCCGATCGCTCCTTGGAATATATTGCACGTGTGAAAATCTCCATAGACAAACCCTATGAGAATGTTTGGGGGAGTGGACGACCATAGCAGCAAGGTCTGAGCTACCAGATGTTCCTTCCTCAACAATCAGTCCTTATAGAAAAGGTGAGCAACAAATGCAGTTTGGGTGCTAGAAACAACATTTGATGCTCTTCTGTAGTGGAAGACATCCTTACCAGCTCCAAGACTCTGCTTTGATTACCTTGACAGCTAGAAACATATTCATACTATTCTCCAGCTTGCCCCTGTGCTGAGCCACTCCAGAAACACTTTCACAGTTAGCTGATTTATGTCCACCACCGTCTAAGAAAGAAGCACACCACAGTCACATGAATCTGCATGCACTACATGCCACACAACATGAGCACCAAAACATCTTCATTCAGTTGATACAGACTGCCTGTATTTTTTGCACAGGGATTTCAATCAAGGAATTCATTATGGCTGACATTTGGAACTGGCAGGCACTTTTGGTACTTAGCAGACCATGAAATGGTGGTTGGTTTAGGGCCACAGAAAACTTGGGCATAATCATTGTTCTGTGCTCTGTGTCAACCTTTGTGGGATAGGGTAAGACTATTCTTGGTCTATTTGGATCACATTCCCAAAATTAACAGATGTATTGGTGAAGGTATCCACAGCACCACATATCACAACAGATGTTTTTCCCTGCATGGAAAGGTTTTCTATGGCCAAACAAGTGGCAGTATTAGCAAAGATAAAGCAAGAAACAAGGTATTTACAACATGAATAATGTACTATTATTCCTCACATTTCAGACCCAACCCCTTCACCTGTTGGCAGGTCAAAGGAAAACATGATTCCTCCACCTCAATTTTCTTCCCCCTGCCACATATGATTCCACTACTCTTACATGGATAATGAAAATCATGGTTAAAACTTCACCTGTTTGGGATCTGTGATTACCAGATGGGAACAAAAAAAGTGTTCCCATCCCGCAATCTCCTCTCCCGGCCCTCTCCCATCCCTGTCCTGAAACAGGATGGAAAGTTTCAGACCTACCTTATTCCCACATCCATGGCAGCCCAGGAGTGAATGGAGCTCTAACAGAGCTCCATTCACTTCCTGGAATGAAATCCCGCTGGTTCTCAATGAGAAGATGAGAGTGCAGGAAATCCGAAAATAAAAACCCTAGTAAAAAAGAAAAAGTGACAGCAAGCACAAAAACACACTTAAAACTTTACAAGTAACCCAGGGAGAGTACAAAAAGTGTGCCACTTACCTGGATGTCCCGATCTCACCAGGAAGTGTTCTGGCATGGTCCTGCCATTGATGCTGGGATCACACCATCGAAACGGGCACCTTTTCACTCGCAGGACATTCCACGATAGAAACTGAACAAGGGATCTATTGACAGCCTGTCAATTAAAAAGCAGCACCAGCATAACGAGGGCCAAACAGGAGCATTATGAGAGGGGAATGACTTCACGTGAAAGGTAAGCCCTTTAGCAATCTCATGGCATCATGATAATGCCATATTTAGAGCATCTGATAATCTCCTATTATATATGTCAATGTACAGTTTCAAGGATTTTCTTTTTCTTTGTTTTGATAAGACCATAGTATAATTAATGCAAATGTATATATATTCATAATTCTCTTCCATGAAGACATGTCTCTATTACATATAATATAATGTAATATAACTCTATTACAACATGACACTATTTTTTTCAGAAGCAAATGTTAAAATAACAATAACTTAACATCTAAAAATAGAATTGTATCATGTTAATATACTCATAACAGCTAAAACTGACTGTAGATCTTTGCTGAGTGTATATACTGGCAAACATGGATTCATTGTTGTGTACCGTACTGAACACTCCTACTTAACCCTACCAAGTAAAATGGTAGCTCCAGTATGCTACCATTGCCATAAATCACAATCTATTGCAAGGAGCACCTGCTCATACAAAACAGATACTCTATAATATAACATAATTTGAGACTGAAATAATATATCTATGTTTTAAGAAGAGTGAAAGAAAAACAAAATGTTGCCTCTAGTTTTTCAAATAAAACCAGCTTTCAAAACTCAGAGAAAACTGATAATTTCTTGGAGGGAGACATTAACACAAAAAATGTCAAAATGAATAGGGCATAAAATGAAGGTCTCAATTCTTTTTCCTGTACAGAATACTTAATTAACATATTTATTGAATTATCCTGGCAATGAAGACAGGAATACATTGAAATGCATTGATTTTTCCTCCTCCCTGATAACTTAAAAGCTACACAGATGCTTATTACAAAGCAGCAGCTCCTTGTTTTTGTTTTTCTCACCTTCTTTTAAAAAGAACCCCCAACACTGACAATTTCAAACTTAATAATTATATATTCAGCATGTGTGGTTAATGACATTAACTACATAGATCACATCAGAATGCAGTGTGTTCAAGAGGTAATCATGTGCTGATCTTACAAATTTAAAATGAAACAAGAAGCTCCATAGACCTCCCGACTCTTCAGGCTGTTTAACAACAGAGTACTAGAGATCATTCTGAATGTCATTATACATCAAAAAGATGAAAGATGTGCCTCCCCTGTCATATCTGATGTACCATTTGCAAAACACAATTTAATTGTACATTATAGCAATGTCTGCCAAAAACCACTGTCACTGAAGCTACAATATACTGGCACTGCATGCTGAAAAAGAAATGGTAATGAAAATGAGGGAGGATACATAAAGTAAAAGCTCTACACAGAATAAAACCTAAAGATGGGTCAGTAAAGAATGAAAGGTTTAGGAAAAGTGTATCAGGAACAGCTGTTGATCCTTTGCTGTAATGCACTAACAAGATGACAGCAATGAAGTGAACACGCAGCAGGCTTATCAATAATAAACAAATATTAGTTGGTTTCTTTTCCCTCCCCTACCTGTTCTCACATTCACCTGACCAAATTGAACTCAGCTCCATTAGATGTGCAGTGACTGCCAATAGTATTAACCTGCTTTTTTAAAGGATTTTTTATATTTGAAGAAAGTTGCCCTTAGGCAAAGCAGTAACTTCATACTTGGTGACGACTACTAAAAATACAGTGAATAAGTGAAAAACAGTGGTCCCCCTGTAATCTTACTTCAATACCTGCTAGATCAGTGGTTCTTAAGCTACCTGGTGTAGCGGACTGGCATCCCCCCCTCATATGCCCCCAGGGCTTGTCTATATGAACCCATAAAAAAAGGAGTCCCTCATAGTAATGACATTTCGCAGCAGCTACGACCTGTCCTAATGGCCTTTTTGCCCCCATAAGCTTTGCATGCCCGCTAGTAAACACAGCGGAAGCAAGTGATTTACTCGCATTTGCAGTTACCTCAATTTGCCACCACCAACCTTAATTTTTAAAAAAATGATGTCCAAGGTATGATTGAGTGATTTTTCGCATGAACACAAAAGCAAAAAAACCACACACCCTCTTTTTTCACCTTAGCGCTTGTCCGCTAAGGTGAAAATCTAACATGGCAGCAGCGGGTGCTTGCCTTGCTAGCAAGCCCCTCCCACTGCACTCATCCGGCCAATCAGATTTGCACTTCCTCTTGTTTGTGCAAGCAAATCAGATCGACTCGCTTGTCCTAACAAACAGAAATGCACACTACCTCATTTAAAAAAAAAAAAAAGATGGGGAAAGCTGCAAAGGCTTTTCTGGCAAGGTTTCTGGCCTTCCCACCCCCTTCAGAATGTGGCGAAATCACACAGAATGCCATTAGGAAAAGTGGGATTCTCCTCGCATTCCATGAGGGTTTTTTTTTCACCGTTTGGACGACCCCTGGTATTCATACCTAATTTGTGCCCATTAGCTACAACATACCTTCCAATATTTCACAGATGAAATCAGAATATGTGTGGCCAAGCAGCCTGCCTGAAATTTACTTGGAAGCGCAACATTCCACCCCATCCTCTTTCCTCCCTGATGAGTTCATTGCAACAATTTCTGGCTAATTCAGTAGTTTCATACATGCTGCCACAAAGCTTCTTAGTGATGAAGTAGGCAGAGGTTATGGGAGGGAATAGATTAGGGGAATGTGTGGTCATCCAGCTGTTGTTGTCTTTCAGGCCTGATCAGTCCTAGCCAGAACAGGCAATGTTTGAGCATGATGAAAATTATAGTTCACTAACTTCTTTGAAATTAAGCATGACTGGTCATGCCCCTTAGAGATCTTTGAAAGAAATGGGAATAGAGGAATACCAGATTTGCATTTTTTTTAACCAGTCTTCTCATGTATTGAATTTTGTATTCTCTGTTACCTTATGTAGTATCAATATAATGTATCTTTATATGATCCAACACACAACTAGAGTTCTTCCTACATATTTTGAGAACCTTGCTGTACCCTTGCACAGAAATATGTACTATACAGTAGCTGTTTTGGGTAGCAGGGTGCCTGCATACAATTTTTACCTCCTGCAGAGGATTGCAAATTGCAGCACATTGCAATCTCAAAAAGGCATATCAGTTAAAAGGTGAGCCATTTCAATCAGCAAGTGCAAATACAGTTGCAGGGACATGAGAGCATTGCAGACTAATGGGAAGCACAAAAGGAAGAGTGATAGTTTTTGCTCACTTTAAACAAGCTTCCCAACATATCACCTAACAGTTATATTTTTCTTTAGCTTATGTTGTTGTACACTACAGTATATATGTTTCTTCTCAGTTTCATCAGGTAGAATTCCATAACATCTTTTAAATTGCTCTCAACTGCCTTTATAGGTTATATTGGACAATACATTGAATGTGTGATTGCACTTTTGTTGATTGTGGTTCCAGTAGGGTGGAATCCATATCAGGATTGTGGTACAAGTGGATGGGGTTTTTATTTTTTCCTCATGCCATTCTCCCACCCAAAACCACTCTCTCAAAAGCTTCTCTTTGCTCCCGAACAGCACCTCCAATCAGATTTCTTTTAGGAAAGCAGTATCAGGAGAGCTTAAAGCTCATCTCACAGTGCCATGGTCCCAATGCATATGTGTCCCCCCCCCCCCATCCATAGCTGCTATTTAAAGATTTTAAAAAATGAGTGAGGAGGAGGAGGTAGATTCTCTTTTGTTTAGAGATTTTTAAGCAGGGACAAAACGGCCAGCTGCAGAAATGCTGTATCAGCATATTTCCTGCATGAAAGGATTATGGAACTAGACACCATTTGGTGTCCTTTCCAACTCTCTGACTCTATAATGATATATTTGATTTCACTCCTAGTTTGGTTAACACAGCAGATATGGATGTGCATGGATAACTTGGGGAATCATTTAGTTACTACATTCATATCACCAGTGCCAGATCCTGTTTAGAAGAGCTTAGTTCTAATTGTTGAGGATTTTGGCATATACAATTTAAAATACCAAAAATAAAATCCTGGAAGTTGCACCAATGTAGTTATACTGTCAATGATAGTGGAAGTGATGATTGCAGGAGCCCTGGTGGCACTGTGGTTAAATGCCAGTACTGCAAGTCACCACATTGCAAGTTCGATTCCAGAGGGCTCCAAGGTTCACTCAACTTTCCATCCTTTCATAGGTTGGTAAAATGAGTACCTGGCTTGTGGGGGCAATTAGCTAACATACATTGGAAACTGCTTAATGCAGTGTAGATGTGTAAATTGCTATTGCTTAAAACAGTTTGTAAGCTGCTCTGATAGCCTTGTGTCTGAAGAGCAGGGTATAAATAACTAATAAATTTAAAAAACATCAAGAAGAAAATTTCAGCAATATGGTGAGGAAAGGAAGGAAAAGACAGCAGCCATGGGAGAAGGAAGCTGCTGGCTTCAAGCCATCTATTACTGGAATATATAGCTTCTGTTGGGCAGGAGGAGTCTATGGAGAGCCAAGTACATCCGCATAAGCAGAAGCACAAAGATGAAATCAGCATTGACATCTGTGGGAATCCTCCAGGGTCTCAGAACTTTCTGTAATCATTGTGCATCTGACTATGGGAAAGTAGTCAGATGCCCCTCTCATCCTGCCTGCTTGCTCTGAAGTATGGAATGGTTGTGTGAGGTGGCTTCAAGGGCTATACAGTAAGTTTGTGGGAGAGTACAATTGGCCCTCCATATCCACAGATTCTGTATCCATGAATTCAACTATCCAGAGCTTGAAAATATTTTTTTAAAAATTTCTAAAAGCAAACCTTGCTGTTCACCATTTTATATAAGAAACACCATTTTACTATGCTATTGTATATAATGGGACTTGAGCATCCACAGATTTTTGAATCCATGGGGAGTCCTGGAACCAAACCCCAGTGGATACCAAGGGTCTACTGTATATGGCTCAACATAGTGTAGGCCCACATGTGGATCTTTATGCTGCATTGAGGGGATATTGGACTAAGACAACTATTTCTTAACTTAGTAGAAGTCTGTATTCTTCTTTTGATTACATTGATTGCATCTATAACTCTGTACAATAGTTAGCATTTGTATCTATACATGTGCCTATATGCAGCCTTCCCCAACTCATAAACTTCCAGATGCGTTGAACTAAGAACTTTATCAGACGTGGAGAAACATGGCAAAAAACCACATCCCAAACTATGTCAGAAGAATGTGATAATAACAGAAAGAGCGACATTATTCTCAGCCATTCCCAGGGTCTACCGCTGGCGCAGACGAGGCTTAACTTTTTTATTGACAGGGCTAAGCTGTCAATAAAAAGGGACGCCTTATTCATGCCTGTGCTATACCCCCGGAATGCTGAATGACAATGTCGTTTGATAATGTTGCCCATTTCTGTTATCATCACATTCTTCTGACACAGTTTTTGCCATGTCTGATAATCTCCTAAAACAATACTATATGCCATAGGTTTTCAAACAGCACCTTGCTTGTGCAGATCAGATGAACAGTTTCAAAGCCTCTTCATAACAAAGAAACAAACTGTGTTGCTTATGTGCTACACAGTCAGAAAGCATTAAAGCAATGCAATGAAAGAACTATAAAAGAACTTATATGAACTGTTGCAGGGAACTGACATTGAAATACCAGCAGATAGTTTTGTAATGGCTGGGATTCTTAACACACTTAAATGGGATCTTGCAAGAGCTCATAGCCTCATGGAACTTTTTCCAAGTCTCATGAGATTTGAGCAAGCCTCTCTTGACACAATGAGAAGTCCATCAAGAATTAGTTAACAATACACCCTTCCTCAAGATTTCTTGCTTTCAACATGAGAATGAGATGAATTCTTTTTTGGAGGATGAGATTTCCACAATTTGTACAAAATGTACAAAACTAGTGTGATTAGGATAATTGATCAATTAGAACAATCAATCAACCTAATGCTTTTAATTTTTAAAAGTCTTAACATTAAGCCAATATCATACTTTTGCCATGTAGTTTGCACAATTCATGAGATTTTTTTAAAACGTGCACAATTTATTCAAAGTATATTCTCATTAATGTAAAAATATCTTACCATTTCACAGGCAAAACAAAAAAATCTGCAGTTTCTTGTTAATGCACACAAAAATTAGAAATATTTATATCCCTTATGTTGGCTGCATCTAATGTTGGTGTAGGTGTACAGACATGCACACATATCTAATACGTTCTGTTTATTTGTGTGCTGACTTTCCACGTAAGCAACTCACAACATGTCAAATACAGTATATATAACAAGAACTTGCAAGTGCCTACTTAAATATCAAGATTGAATGGTCAGCAAATAAGGCATGAAAAATTCAAATTTATTCAGCAGAGGTTTATTTGTGTACCTTCAATAAATCCTTTCTTGCATTGCATTGCAGAGGACAGTTTCCATCCACTATGAACAGCTTTAACAGTTGGAGAATTTAAAATCCTGATGGGAATATTTGTCCTGTTTTTTTAAAACAGTAAACCTATAGTGGTCATGATTATGCAAAAGATCTGAAATAGAAGACTGCAGATGTACCTGAACAGCCTAGAATTCAAATATATATGATCTTCTATTTAGTTAAATCTATCATTTTAATTTTTATGTTTTAGAGCAGAGAGGGAAAAAGAACATCACTATGTATTTTCATTGAATGTTGTTGGGTTTGCTTTTCAGGCTCTCAGACCAATTTTGCTAAACCTTATATAAGCAATTTTAATTTACTCACCAGTAAGATAACAGTGTTGTTCTTGATAAATTATTCCCTCATGAGTGAAAAGCACTAACACAATTAAACTTTTCACATATTAGAGAAACTTTTATTTTTTTCCTTTCCCTTTGGGGGATTGCTATATTATATATATGAAAGTAGACAGCAATATTGAATCAGAACAAAGATTTCCTTTAAAAAAAAATCCTGTCTTAACTCTAGCCCATGAGTTTACTTGCTATTGTACTGGGCCTTGATTATTACAGTTAAAAATTTCAATCCTCATTTTAACAGAGCCGCATCATGTATTTTGTTATATTGTGACAAACACTCCCTCTGCTGTACAATCTACAGTGTTACAAAAAGATATACATTTAACCCAAACCTGTACAAACACAAACTAAAAATATAATAAGGGAAAGTCACAGGGGCTGAGAAAACCAGCATGGGGTAGTGGTTTGAGTGTTAGACTAGGACTCAGGGAAACCAAGGCTCGCACCCTTGCTCATGCATGGAAACCTGTGGGTGTCCTTGGGCAAATCCCATTCAAGAAAAGGCAAGCCTCCTCTGAACAAATCGTGACAAGAAAACCCTGTGTGATAGGTTCACCTTAGGGGCACCACAAGTTGGAAATGACTTGAAGGCATACAACAACAACAACACTGATGTGTCAAAGTCTTGCTTTGCCTGACTGAAACATAGTAAGTGGAGAAATCATATAGTGTAGCTGGTACCAAAAAAAGGAACAATTTTGCAATCTTACACAGACTAAGGACTTTATCAGACACATCAAATACGGCATCAAAACAACACCACATAACCGTGAAAGGGTGTGCATATCAGACGAAGTCACCCTTACGCAATTATGTCCCTGCCAAAACCCGTACTTTTTAATTGATGGCTTAAGCTGTCAATTGATCCCCCTGCCATTTTTTTTGCCGGCATAGCCAGTGTGTAAAACCTCACATCCTTTTTTCCTTGTACTTACCCCATCAGTGGCCAGTCTGACATGAACACTTCCAGGTGAGATCGTGACATGCAGGTAAGTCATACACATGTTATGGCCCTCCCCAGGTTACTTGTATGTTTTTAAGTGTGTTTTTGTGCTTTAAAAAAAATTAGTGTTATTTTGGGGGAATTTTTAATTTCCCACGCGATGACATCTTATGATATTCCGCAGGATTTCAAATGAAGAAGTGAATGGAGTTGCCTTTGCTGAGATTAGAGGTAAGTGCTGGGGGGAGCGTTCTTTTGCTGAGATAAAAATGGATTTTTTTATGCCAGCAAAAGAACGCTTTAAAGGAAACGTCTGATAAAGTCCTTAGTCAGAAGAAAGCCCCACTTGACTTAGTGGAGATCTTCTTCCAGAAAAATATGCATATCAAAGTTAGGTCTTGTCTATCTATACAAGGGGGGGAAATACAAACATGTTCGGAAAGGCAGGCGTTCACAACAATGCGAACTGCCTACACAACCAAGACACCCCCCCTAAACTCCGCATGACCCCCTAGCCAGCCGACTGCCGTGAGATGATTTACTCATGATTTTAAATCTGCCAACGCCGATTTAAAAAAAAAAAAAAACAGCTTCCCAGGCTGCTCACAAGCAACACTTTGTATTTACAAACAAAGACATTTTTAAAAAGAGTATAAAATCGCTGTTTGATTGACTCACCGTACCCTCACTTAGCCAAAAATCCAACACGGTGGCCACAGCTGCTTTCCCTCTTTGCTAGCCCCACCCCATTCTCATCCAGCCAATCATATTGCACTGCCTGTTCATATATGTGTGAATGTGAGCATACAAACGATCGCATATTCTCATGTCATACAGAGCTTTAAAAAAAAAATCAGTACGAAGCCCCGGGCGTGACACACATGGACTTTGCATTGGATTTTGCTTCCCCCCTTCTGAATGACACATATTTGTGCAAACAACCATTTGAATGGATTGCCGTACATTCACATGCTGTTTGTATTATTATTTTTTACCATATAGACAACACCTTAGCAACACCAGTGTATTTTGGTAAAGTTGTGAAATATATTGCTCCAGTCCACACATTAAATTAATATCCAGTGCTGCCAACTTTATCAAGGAGAAATTTTGCATGTTTGAGTTTCATGAAAGTGACAAAGCCAGGACCACTTTTCATGAAAGAAGCATTTTTTTTTTATTTCTTGGATATATATATATTTTTAATGAACAATTTGGTGCACTTGAAAATCACTTACAACAGTATTATACTCAGGAACATGCTAAACTAATACAGATTTTTTTCCTTCTCTACTCTTAAGGGATCTTGATACAGATAAGATATAATGTCTGAAGATATCTGTAGATGCCTATGCCTATGCAAATGCTGAGCTGATTTTTCAAACACACACACAGAGAGCAAATGCAGAAAAGACATGTAGTATTTGACCAAGAATTTCTAGAACTGCTAATTTAAGAAGATATCTGGTCTGTGCGAAGCCAGGGGAGCATACCTCATTAAACAAACTTGTTTACTTCAAAGGGAGACCAGATTCACCTGAACATATATGGGAAACTCTTCTCCATTGAAGTGCATAGGAAAGTTAATGTTCCAAAGAAAGTCTATGGATGCACCTACACTGTAGAAATAATGCATTTTGACATGGCTGTAAGTGCTATAACTCCATCCTAGGGAATCCTGGGATTTGTAGTTCTACAAGGTCTTTAGCCTTCTCTGGCAAAGAGTTCTGGTGCCTCACAAAACTACAAAAACGAGGATTCTGTAGGATGGAGCCATGAAAGTTAAAGTAGTGTCAAACTGCATTATTTCTACAGTGTAGATGCTCCCTATGTATGCATCAGAATTGTCAGGACTACAAGGGAATGTGGAAGTGAAACAAATACTTCCAGACATGCATGAATTCAACTCAGTAGAGCAGTGTTTCTCAACCATGGTTCCCTGGAACCCTAGGGTTCCCCAAGAGGTTGCTAGAGGTTCCTCGAGATTGTGATTGTGGGGGGAAGCAATAGCAGTATATAGAATAATGTTTATGCTGAAGTTCCCTGAGGCCTGACAATTATTTCAAGGATTCCTCCAGGATAAGAAGGTTGAGAAAGGCGGCAGTAGAGCCTTAAATGTCTGTCACCTGTTGATACGTTAGCAATTGCCTTTGTCCCATCAGAGTTGAGATCAACTGAATATGTTGTCTTAATACCTCTGATATGTCTAGTGCAAATACCAAGGTCTTGTAGAAGATGTCCTTTATGACTATGCTTAAGTTATTGAATCCTAACCCCTGTTAGAAAATCTTCTTTAAAAAGATGGTTGTTGATGCTTAAATAAGATTTAACTTTGTTTGTTGTTGATATTTATGGTTTCATCTTACAAAGAAAGGAACACACTTAGTAGCATTATTTTACCAATGACTTTCATACATTTTGTTTCATTGCTCAAATTTTTTAAAAAGTAATGACAGGATAAAAAAATCTACCTTTCTGTATCATCAGTGTTTGTTTCTCACATATTTGAACAATTAATTAAGCAGAATGGAAAGGTGCCTTTGTCTGAACAGGACAACATCTTCCTTCTGGAGGAGAGATCAAAATTAGGGTATAGGAATCTGAGTCCTTTATTTAGTCCATAATGATTTACTTACTTTCCATTCTGCTTAATTAATTGTTCAAATATGCAAGTTGAAAGTCTGTGTATTCCAGCAATAATGCCATATTCACTACTATGTTGTATTTTTTCACAAACACACACAGCAGAAACAGTATGACAGCCACAGTGCATACATAATGGGTTTGCAAGCAAATATTAAACCTGGTTTGTAGAAGTTCCCACTGTAAGTAATTAACCTCCTTTGATGCTTTGTTTCTTTATGTTGGTGGGGAGGAATTTTGCTAACATCCATGTGTGACCAATGTAACCACATTAATTCCATGCCACCGCAGAAGCACAATTCTTGCTAGCATCATGTTACTGTTTATGTAATGTTCACTATAAAACTTGACAAGGTCATGCCTATGCAGTACTTTAAAACAACCACAGGATGGCAGAAAGAGCAGCTGATAATTCCCTGAGTTTCATACAAACTGCCAGGAAATGCTAGTAAATGCCTGTTAAACCAGATGTATCTAAATATAGCCATGTCGAGTTACATATGCACTACACTTGCCAACTTTATGGAGCCCTTTACTGTGCAAGATGAGAGAACATTGCTGAAATCTAGATGCGTTTAAATTTAACAGTCCCAAGAATTATCTGTTTGTAAAACTGAAGCAAAAAACAACTAAAATTTGGTTTTAGACGTAGACTTATGAGGAAACATCAGGCAGGGGCCAACATTTGAAACCCGCTGTTTTGAAAGCATTCAGTGTTAGGATGAAGACTAACATGATGGAAGGTGTTTTGAAACAGATTTACTGTACTAATCTCTTCTTTCTTTTTTTTTTAAGAGGAAAAAATGCATGCAAACATTAAAGCTTTAATTTTCTCCCACAGGTTCCCTCATCCCAAACTCTTTTGGCCAAGCAAACCATTTACCAACTAACTGAAATTGCATGTACAGATTCAGTAATTGTCACATCGTATCAAGCAAGAGTTGCAACATGTTTTGCATACATCATTGACAATATAAAATGTTATTGTTGTTGTGTGTTTTCATGTAGTTTCCAACTTATGGCTACCCTGAGACAAATCTATCATGGGTTAATCATATTAAATACCACTGCAGTTTATATTACAATCAGTCAATACAATTGACCTTTCATCCTTTCTAAACCTCCGCCACAATTTAAAGAATTGAAGGAACCTGGCACATAGGAATGGTGGAAGAAACAAAGCTCATGATAGATAGTGTGCAAGTCTCAGCATGATCCATCTTTAAAAGGTTTCCATAGATCTGATCACTAAAGGAAAGGTCAGTTCTGACAAGCAACTGACTTGCACTGTAAGAGACAAACAAAGCAGACACACTAACAAAACACACAGGTTGCATGAGAGTTTTCAGATCAGTGCTCTTATTTGGATCAGTGGTATTCACTAAGCCAAACTGTCCAGTTAATAGCCAAATACACAAGAGACACTCCTTTTGAGCCAATGTTCACAGAGGTGGCACAACTCACATTCAATGGAGGCCTCAAAATTAAAGGTCATGTGGAGGGCAAAGCTTAGATTTCAGCCTAAAACAGAAACATGGTGATAATGTGACTTTAAATGTTTAATATGACAAATAGTAGGTCAAGACAATTCATGATGGTGAGAAACCAGAAGAAAAACCACCAGGTGTGGTGTTGTGGTTTGAGCATTGGACTATGACTCTGGAGATCATGAATCCCCACTCAACAATGGAAAGCCACTGGGTGATCTTGGACAAGTCACACTCTCTCAGCCTTAGAGGAAGGCAATGCAAACCCTCTCTGAACAAATCATGCCAAGAAAACCCTGTGATAGAGTTGCCTTAGCGTCACCATAAGTCAGAAAGACTTGAAGACGCACAAAAACAAATATGAACTGGTACAGTGAGACTAGAAAGAAGCTTGGCCAGGTAGAGAAACAATGAGAAACACAATACAAACAGAAATACATGTACAGAACACAACATCTATTGGAACATAATATTTATGTAAGTGCCTTTGCCCTGGATAGACACAATAGATACATGGGATAATATATATTGTGTGACTGCACTCCATGTCTAAAGGGAGATAATAAACCACCTTTAGGCCACCACTTGATGTGGATCTGAAACCTGTGGGATCAGACTCTCATTAGCAAATTTCTTGCATGCAAATTGCAAATATTCATAGAAGCTTGGCGTGACAAAACAGCTAACATGGATTCAGTATTTAGATGACAATGGGAGACAGCTTGGGAAACAATAGCATATTGACAACTAGCAATTCACTAGAATGTATGAATTGATACTGCTCTTTGAACAATTCCACAGTTCTTTTTCTTTCTGTTATTATGCACCATGTGGGTGGCTTGAGATTGAATAAGAACTAGTAGGGGAGAAAATTTTCACTGTTTTCTTCCTGGACATGTGTATGCTCAGACTTTCTCCTTCTTCCACTCCCAGCCCCATATCATAGCTGCTTTTCTTCCCAAAAGTAAAAATATTCTTGTATCTTTAAACTTTTAGGAAGAAAAGCAAATAGCTGGGAAAGAGATGGGGTAGAAAGGATTTCTCTTACATGCTCTCTCATTCTCTTGCACACACAAACACACATTCTCTGATCAAGTCACCTGAAGCTGTTTTACATAATTAAAAGAATCTACCACCACCAAAAACCCAGCTACACCCAGTTGATAGCATGGTCCTGAGAAATAGGTCCTGAGTAAAACTTTTTCACTGGAAGACTACTATACCTTCCCCTCTATGAAGCTGCATGTGGCATTAAATCAAGGTTACACTGGTAGGCACAGTGTATGAGGCCTTTCAGGTGGTTGCCCGATGTACCTATGGCGCTATACTGCTATAGCACGATCATTCCACTTTAACTGCTACATCTGCCTCCTGTGGAATTCTGGGGTTTGTAGTTTAGTGAAGCCTAAGCGCTCTTTGGCTGAGAATGCTCTTCCCTAAACTGCAAATCCCAGGATTCCACAGGAGGCAACCATAGCAGTTAAAAGTGGAATAATAGTGATATAACAATGTAGTGCAATAAGTCCCTTAGTTATAGAACCTTCTGTAAAAGGAAAGTTACTGGTCCTACCAGCATCACCATCCTTAAAGCTTTAAATATTCCTTTTTCCTGCTTATTGTTTTTTCCCCCACAATACTATGCACCTTTTCAAAGGCTTGGTTAATGTCTTGGGACTTTATCAGACATGGCAAATATGGTGTCATAAGGATGCGTAATGATTGCAAAAGGGCACGCATAATAGGTGCCGTTGCCCTTTCATGATCATGTATTGTGAAAAACTCATTTTTTTTTATTGATGGCCCAAGCAGTCGATAGATCAGCCATGGTGCTTTGTTGCCGGCATTGCCAGCATTTGAATGCTCACGCCATTGTACTCAAGTGAATGTAGAGTGAATGACAGAACACTACCGGGTGAGATCGGGACAGCCAGGGAGGGGACACTCTTTTTATGAATCCCCCCAGTGTACTTGGGACTTTAAAAGTGTGTGTCTGTGCTTTTGTTAACGTTTTATGTCTTTATTTTACTTTTACTTTTAAATTTCCCACGCTAGCATCTTCTCGCAAGAACAGTAGAAAGGTGTGCATTTTGCTAGCCATATCTTCTGCTCCCATCTTCAGCCCTGCCAAACCCCTCAAAATGTGTGATCTACTGAAGACATAGGAGAATGAAAAGCAAAGTGGATGATTGTTGGGGGAAGGACAGAAAAGACAAGAGAGAAGGAAAAGGTGGTGGAGGAAAAAAATTCCACTTAATTATCCAACCGCTCAGCACTGTGTGAGCAATAGTAAAAACACTAAAAGATTAAAATAGGGTTCAATGGGATTTACCTCTGCCACATGGGTAGAGCACGGATTTAGCTTTAAAAAAAGTTTGGCTTCAAATTAATGGCTTCAGTCTCACAAAATCATTCAAAGCATATGACCCACTAAATCAGGTGAAAGGGTGGAAGGCAAAATGACCGGTGTGGGGAAAAGCCAAGAGAGGATGCAGTGGGGTGACTGAGATTGATTATCTACATGCTTAGTGCTGTATGAACACCGGTAAAATACACTAAAAAGGTTCAATGCAGCTCACCCCAACTAATAATATAATACAATATTATACAATAATGTACAATAGCAACCTCTCTCTCTCTCTCTCTCTCTCTCTCTGGCTTTTCTTCGCAAATGGAGATTTAGGAAGGACTCATCCTGCGCTTTCTGCAAGCGCGCTGATGACTAAAAAGCCTATCCGAGATAAACAAGTCCGGTTGCAGAAAGCAGAAGGTTGCAGAAAGCAGAAGGTCTCCTTGGGTGATGTTTCCGGGTTGTGATTCTTTCTGCGTTGTTGTTTCTCTTCAAGACTTGTTCGGCATGAGTTCCCAAATAAGGCTGCAGTATTGTGGATAGTGCATATCCATGCCTCCCGATGTGAGGCCAGGGCAGACCAAATTGGTGATCAATTTGGCCGAGCCTGAGATGTTGTTTCAGGGAGTCCTTGTATTGCTTTTTTGGAGCGCCCCTCTTACGCTGACCGGTGGCGAGTTCACCGTAGAGTACTATTTTGGGAAGGTGATGATCCTCCATCCTAGAAATGTGCCCTGCCCAGTGCTGCTGTGTTCTCAATATCATGGCCCAGTATAAAATTAGTAAAGGAGGGAAACTGAAGAGAGAGTCACAGCAGGGAGCACTTCTGTATTGTACTATATCAGTGTCCTCCAAGTGGAATGAAACATCAGGCTAAATCCAATTGCTAGCCCCAACTACAGTAGATTTATTGAATCAATGGGACTTACCATCCCATTTATTTTAATACATCTACTCTAGTTGGGACTAGTAATTCGTTTTAGTTTTTAATTCCTTATTAACCTTCCGTAATCCAGACAATCTTCAGTGTTTGATCAGCAAGCATATAGCACACATGCTTCCAGGATGATGCATGAAAGAAGGTGGGGAGAAAGGAGATGCAGATCAGTGATAAAACACAGTGGACAGATTGTTAGTAGCATGCTTTAAGACAGCCATACCTATCAGTTTCCAGATATTCAACTATAAATCCCACATCCTCAAGCCAGCAATTGAATTCTGTGGTTTGTAGCCTCTGAAAACTGTGAGGTTGTAGAAGATAACTTCATGTACAGAAATACTAAAATTGAAGGTGCAAATAACAAATTGTGTCATTAAGGAATAATCGTGTCAACCTCAGTACCATTAGCCAGTGTGCCCTAGGATTTGTTTTACATCTAATATATTTGGGCCAAGTTCAACTGCAGACTTTAGCAGACATGCGTCTAAAAATGTTTCTTTGCCATCATATTCTAAACTGTTAGTGTGCCAACAAAATAACCCTATTTATCAAATGTTGCTGTAGTAATGTGAAGTCAAAGGCTTTCATGGCTGGCCGGCATCCATAGATTTTCCTTGGTTTTTTTACAGGCTGTGTGGCCATGTTCTGGAATAGTTTTTTTCTGATGTTTTGCCTGCATCTGTGGCTGGCATCTTCAGAGAATGGTTGGGTAGGAGTGTGGGGGGGTGGGATATATACTGTGAACCCCTATTTGGCATGTCATGATGGAGTGGAGGATATGTAAATTTGTGTATTTGAATGGCTAGTTTCTGGGTGGGAGATATGCAAGGAGGATTAGTGCAGACTGGGCCAGCCAGAAAAATCAGCAGTAGCAGAACACATAAACCAATGTGGACACAACATGTTATGTAAAAACACTGAAATTCTGGACCAGGCCAACAACTATCATGTCGGAATGCACAGAGAAGCTATTGAAACCCACAAACACCTGGACAACTTCAACAGGAAAGAAGAAACCCTAAGAGTAAACAAAATCTGGCTGCCAGTCCTGAAAAACACTAAAATCAGAACTCAACACTTGCAAATGAACTCCACCCAGGGACAGGGGAATTTCCAGCAGATAATGTCCCATTAGCCAAACAGACACTAATCCTCCTTGCATATCTCCACCCAGAAACTAGCCATTCAAATACACAAATTTATATATCCTCCCCAACAGGAGTTCACAGTATATAAACTCCACACACACTCCTACCCAACCATTATCTGAAGATGACAGCCACAGATGAGGCGAAATGTCAGAAATAAACTCTTCCAGAACACGGCTTTACAGCCCGGAAAAAAATCAAGGAAAATCTATATTGCTGTAATAGTGTGAAAAAGCAGCCTTGTGCTTCCATGTTGCATGATGCACATGATCTCAGCGGTTCTCACGAGAAGATGTGAGCATGCGTAAAAGTTGAAAAACAGCTAAATTAAAAAATAAAATGAACACACAAGCACTGGAACACACTTAAAAACTTGCCTGCAAAACAGGGAGGTTCAAAAAAGCTAGCTTTCACATTCTCACATCGACATGTTCTGGCAGGAACCGCCCACTGATGCTGGAATCGTGCCAGTAGAATGGGGCATGGTTTCACACACTCACAATTACTCGAAAAAAACACCACGACCAATCAATTGATGGCTTGGCCCATCAATAAAAAAGAACACCTTATTGACCGCACAAAATTGAGAAAGCACAATGTCATGCAAAACAGGCACCATTTCGTATTCATTGAGCATTGTTATGACACCATATTTGCTGCGTCTGAAAAAGTCCTGCTAGTTCCAAGTAAAGTAGTCTTTTAAATCAATTGCTGAAAGATAAGTCAATATCTGTATAAATACAATTGATTCAGTGGATCTCCTCTAGTTAAGACTAGCAATTTTGGCCAGGGAGACAATCATCTGGCCCTCCAACTCCCAGCATGCCTGATCCTTGGCTATACTATGGACTGTTGGGAGTCGCAGGCCAACAACATCTGGACACCATATGATTCTCTCCCTGATTTAGGCCTTAACATTTAATCTATTAACAATGCTTTAAAAATGTCCTAACTAACAATAATATATACTTTATTATGTTTTTGGACCTTGTTACTAAAATCTTACCAGATCAGGCTCTTTATAAGTAAAGTTTCAAGTTCTGTAAACAACAGTAAGACAGGCCCTACCCAAAGGCCAGTTATCCCATGCCCAGCTAGGATGGAAACAGCCTGATGAATAACCAGTTCCTAGATAATATTGGAGGGAAAGCCAAAGATAGCTGGCCTTCCAAGTAAGACAATGGACCAGCTCTACGAGATGCCCTGAAACTCCTTTATTTCCTCTATGCCTATATCTGCCCTGAATAATACATCCAATTCTCAGTGTTACTTTGGGAAAGATAAATCTCCTGGACTTCATCTTAGCCCATCCCCCAAGTTAAAAAGATACATTATTCACAGTTAAATACATGGTTGTTTGTCTCAATATACAACAGCTGGTAATATACTTTTAAAACGCTTCTTGTATATACTTTTTTCCATATTAACCCCTTATTCCCCCATCATAATAACAAAAATTGTTTCTAAGTGGCCTTTAAAGCATAGGTCTGTACGTATCAGTGAAGCTGAACAGATGGTTGCAAAATGAAGGAATAAAGATGGCAGAGTTTGCAAGTCAGCCTCTTTCTGAATGACACTCAAAGGAGGTCTAAAAAAGGTTGGGCAGGCTTGCTCAAAGAGTCTCAGAATTTGTGTAGCATTACAGCGTTTGCTGCAATTTCTATAAAAGCATAGGGAAATGGACATTAAAGAAAAACTCCTCACTCACTACAAGATACTTGCTGTTGTTGTGTAAAATGAAATTAGCTTCAGCAATAAGAGATCTCCAAGAGCCACAGTCATTATTTGTCCTGCTCAGGTCTTGAAAACTCAGGGCAGCTGCAATTTCCTTCATACTAAAAATATACTGTAGTAGTTCAACTGCTTTGTGATTCAGACTCATTACAATAATTGCCTTAGGATCATAGAATCTTAGAATCAAAGAGTTCAAAAAGACCTCAAGGGCAATCCAGTCCAACCTCCTGCACTCCAGGAACACACAATCAAAGCATTTCCGACAGATGGTGGTCCAGCCTCTGTTTAAAAACCTCCAAAGAAGGAGACTCCAGCACATTATGAAACAGTGCATTCCACTGCCAAACAGCTCTTGCTGTCAGGAAGTTCTTCCTAATGCTTAGGTGGAATTCCTCCACCCACCCACCCCGGTGTTTGAGTCCATTGATCTGTGTCCTAGTCTCTGGAGCAGCAGAAAACAAACTTGCTCCATCCTCAATATGGCATCCCTTCAAATATTTAACCATGGCTATCATGCCACCTCTTAACCTTCTCTTCTCCAGACTAAATATACACAGCTCCCTAAGCCATTCCTCATAGGTCATGGCTTACAGACCTTTCACCATTTGGCTGGACACATTCCAACTTGTCAGTATCCTTCTTGAATTCTGGTGCCCAGAACTGGACACAGTATTCTAGGAGAGGTCTGACCAAAGCAGAACAGAGTGGCCCTATTACTTCCCTTGATCTGGACACTATACTCCTGTTGATGCAGCCTAGAATCACATTTGCTTTTTTAGCTGCTGCATCACACCGCTGCTTCATGTTCAGCTTGTGGTCCACTAAGACTCATAGATCCTTTTTTCATGTATTCCTGTTGAGTCAGGTGTCACCCATCCTATATCTGTGCATTTCATTTTTACTGCCCAAGTGTAGTATCCTACATTTCTCCCAGCTGAAATTCATCTTGTTAGTATTGACCCAGCTTTCTAATCTGTTCAGGTCATTTTGGATTCTGATCCTGTCCTCTGGGGTATTAGCTACCCCTCCTAATTTGGTGTTATCTGCAAACTTGATAAGCATGCCCTCTATTCCCTCATCCAAGCCATTGATAAAGATGTTGAATAGCACTGGGCCCAGGACAGAATCCTGTGACACCCTGGTAGTTACTGTACTTCTCCCTAGGATGAAGAGAAGCCATTGGTGACTACTCTTTTGGTGACTAGTCTTTTCCCCCTGCTATTCACACAGGGTGAGTGTGTAGAATTTGAGCTTACTTATTATTGGAGATCCTACCATTCAAAGCATGAAAATAGAAGCTATAGGACCAAATTTAAGTCAGGCCATGGGGGTAAAAAAGGAAACAGAAAAAAACTTTAATCTAAAGCACTTTTTTTTCTACTGCGTGACTTTATTTGTTAGATCTACAACCAATTTTTACACAAACATAAACTTGTATCATTGAAGAGGCATGGAAATTAAATAATATTTGGAAGCTAAAGATAAGAGTGTCTTCAGCTACAAAACATGCTTCTTTTCTCATTATCTCTCAGAAAGGAACATTGCAATATAAATGGTTCCATGGCCCTAATGAAAATATTCTCTTAAATGTACTTAATACAGTATTTTCCTCTGGTTTGTGAGTGACCAGTGGCTGCAAATGCCCTGCAAGGCTGTTTTTGCAGTCCTGCACCTCACATGGACCACCTTTTTTCCGAAAGGGACGCCCTGCAGCGCAGCAGCCTCGCAACGGGGACGAGGCTGCTTGCGTTATAAAACCCCATCCGAAAAACTCCTAAATTGAACTGAGGGAAACTATAAATTTCTTAAATACAGGTTGAATATCCTTTCTCCAAAATGCTTGAGACCAGAAGTGTTTTGGAATTTTGGAATTTTTCAGATTTTGGAATACAGTATTTGCATATACATAATGACATATCTTGGAGATAGGACCCAAGTCTAAACACAAAATTCATTTATGTTTTATATACACCTTATACAGGTAGCCTGAAGGTAATTTTATATATAATATGTTTAATAATTTCTGTATCAAACAATGTTTGTATACACTGAACCATCAGAAAGCAAAGGTGTCACTACCTCAGCCACCAATGTGGACAATTTTGGATTTTGGAGTATTATAGATTTCGGATTTCTGGATAAGGGATATTCAACCTGTACTTTGTTGAATATTTTTTTTAATTATAACATTACTGTATGCACTTTTGTACCTTTCCCGCCTAGGTTTACTGTTCAAAGGCCGACGGATACATTTCTGATCACACAATTTTCTTTCCCAACACCTCTTTACTCTTGTTTAATAACAGTTTTGGAAAGTTTGTCTTTGTCCTGGTACTTTCATACTACCTTGCCTAGGAAAATGTACAGCCTCAGTCCCACTAGGTTCCTATCTGTTTTGTATAATTTTCAGTTCATGGTTTCACCCTTTCTACCAGCAATTTCCCTCTATCTGGTATTCTGCTCCCAACATAAACCAAACATTTTTTCCTTGCTGCTTTGTCAAAGCCCTTGGGAGCTTGACAAATAATGGGGGATGGCTGAACAGACAATACTTATTTAACAATATATAAAGGTAAACAAGCAGCCTTCCAAGCTCTAAATAAGTAGGCATCAACTGTCATTATCTTAGAACATTATCAGGCATGGCAAAAATCGCAGGATTACGACACCATGGTAGTGGGAACAGGTTCTTCTATCACATGACATCATCATCATTATGTGGTTACAGCATGCTCCAGCCATGAAAAAGGCATTTCTTCAGTGAGAAAACATCTGGGTGAGAGTGTGAAAATGAAGCACAGGACGCTCTTTTTATGGACTGTCCCATTCAGTTTACACGTTTTTAAGTTTGTTTAAGTGCTTGTATGTTCATTTACTTTGTTTATTAAGGTGTTTTTGGAGTTTTAAGTGTACTCACATCTTCTCATGAGAACCGCCAAAATCTTGCCCATGCTAAATCATGGAAGTAAACTCCAGTTCTTAAAGTGTTAGTAGTTGGTGTATGATAATTCCATGGCGGTTCTTTTGCATGATTACAGCAATGTGTGATAATAAGTGTAATAACGCCACAATGTTTCCGCTATCCTCATTCGCAGAATTAGAGCATTTTTAGACACTAGTCTGATAATGTCCTTAGTCTCTCCCTCTCATATTCTTCCATCTCAGCCAATGAGCATCCAGCATACTCCAGCATCCTACTTTACTAATTTCCTTCATTCTCATGTCTTATTTATTTTAAAATACCAACCCATAAACATTTTACCTTAAAGTCCAAACATGCCAAACCATCAAAGAGCACATGTGCTGTTGTGCATGAATAAACATTTGAAGAGAAGAAACTCTCACACCTATCATCGGAGCAGTTAGCAATAGCAGCATAAGTTAATGTGGATGAATGATCTAAATTAATGAAACTGACAAGATTTTTCTTCCAAGCTTCTCTTCAGGAAAAACTTATTCAAATGCAAGGGGAAAAAAACAGGCCCAAATCTTTATAGCTCCATGAAAAAAAAAATGACTGAAATCTCTGAAACCTGTCTGAGTAGGTCTGACATTAAATTCAACTTTATTCACCTCTCAAATCCAGTCACATTTAACTACTTGGTAATTATTGCTGAGTAGCTGATTTAAAAAACTAGCTGCTTACAACTTAGATTACTTAAGTAAGTCTTCCATTCCAATAGGATTTCAATGAGGTTAGAGACAAGCGCCCTTCAATCATGCTTTAGCCTTAAAATGTATTCAGCATACAGCTTCCAACCATTATAGCATGCATTTAGAGTGGAATTATAAAGTACAAAAAGAACTGGGAATCACATTGGTCCTGATACCAGTTCCTGAATACATGCTTTTATTTGTGTGGATGAGTCTAAAAATCAATATTTTAATAGTTAAATGTAAGATTTAGTACAGTCTCTGTGGGTTTTGTTTCCTCCTTCAAAGTTATATTCTTCTCTTGCTATATAGTCATACAATTAATAAGCCATCTTGTGTTAGGTGTCACTGAAAACTTTATATGTGTGTGATTAAAAATTAAACCAACAGCACTTCTCCCAAGTTTGACCTGGATCCCAGTACAATATGTTGGCAAATAACAACTGACCTGCGAACACACTTCAGGAGCCATAAGTCTGCTATCTAGGGTCCCGTCTACACGATTTAAATAATACGTACGGCGTGCGGAAGTTCGCACTTCGGTACAAACGGCCGTTCGGATGCACACGAATGCAAAAGAGGGGGGGCGGTTTTCCACCCTGAAATACGCACACGCGGCATTCGGGAGGGAAAGCGGTTCGCGAAGAGAAATCCGTACGCTGTTCAGATGGCTGACAGGTCTGTACGGTCCGTTCACACACATACGAACAGGTAGGGTAATCTGATTGGCTGGCTGAGTAGAGGGGGCGGGGCTAGCACGGAGGGGAATTGGGAGCGGCCGCCATGTTGGTTTCCCGGCTAGCGAGCGTCCAGTAAGTCCGTGAATTTATATGTTTATTTATTTTTATTTTATATTGTAAATACAGAAAACCAACTGTCCGCAAAACAGGAACCTTTAAAAAAAAAGTGGCGGGAGATTTAAAACTGCCGCTTGGCTTGCTCGCTCCAGCCAGCTTTGGGAAGAGGGAGTCATACGGAGCTTAGGAGGCTTAAAAATCGTATAGACGGTTCGTATGCATACGAACGACAGGCTGTTCGTATTTTTTGCCCCCCATGCGGATTTTTGTATGATCGTATAGCCGCACCCTAGGAAGCTAGAACAACCGGTGACCAAGCACTTCAACTCAGAACATCATAACTTCTTTGTCTCTGGCATTGAGGTGTCATCTCTGTCAGACATATTAGACAAAAGGGAGAATTTTTGGATTTGTAGACTAAAAACTCTAACACCACATGGCCTCAGTTTAGAGGAGCATACCAGAATCCACTAAGAATGTTGCTAACATAGTGCTCTAAATTGCTACCTTGTATGCAGCTCGGTTTCATCTTTGGCATCTGAAGAAGACTGAAGACGAAATGTTTTGCTCTTGAAATATATCAAGCCATCAATGAAGGCTTATATTAATAGCTTTATATTACTGATGTACACTTAGCTACCTAAGAGATTTGCAAAATAGTGTACACTTAAAAATTTGAAATGCAACAATAGAGAAAGAATAGACAGACAACACTGGAATCTGCTTATATAATGAGTCTGGAAAAAACTTTTCCAATAATGTTCTATCATGATGTATACTTGTTCAACTGCCATCTGACACACTTGTGTCTGAGCTTCTCTTATCTTTCTTCTGTCAAAGTAAGTGAATGAGCATTTGTAATTTCTTGTTCGGTAGTCTGACCTCTAATAAATAATATGCTAATATGAGTGATGCTACAGAACACAATGTCCTCAGCATTACTTAAAATCAGAGAATAGGCATATATCTGGAGTACAAGGATGTATGAATGCCTCTCCATTCCAACAAATTCAGAAATAATCTAGAAACAATATAATAACAGTGACTTTAAGAACTGGGACACTTTTCAAGGACAGTAATCATCTCAAAGGAAAGGGAAGCATGAAGAAGAAATCAAACATCACGGAAGGCTTAGATGTAATGCATTGGAGCTAAGTATCGAGAGGTTTTTTTTCCATTAAGAACTCTTCATCTCAGATTTTGTGATGAATACTCACTAGCTGACTTTTCTTGCAGAAATCCCATGTTCAAAATAGCAGGATAACATTTCTTCATGACAGCTGGAATTTCTGCAGAGGTGGCATCTATATGATTAACCATTTTAAGTATGTGATATTTTTAATGACACATTTGGACCAAATGCAAAAATGCGGGAGGGGACTAAAGTAGAGGACCATAGCTATACAGTATATGTTCTGGGAGAAAGATTCATAAAGAAAAGGAAATTAGCTCCCAGATAATGTGTGGGAGCAACAACAAAGCTTGTCATTCGTAATGAAATTGCTAGAACAAGTCATGAATCCATAGAATAAATCAGACTATTAATATAAAATAAATAAATATAAAATAAAATAAAATAAATGTCTATGTATGAAACAGAAGCACAATAAATGACTAACAAGGCTATTCTTCTCAAATTTGTTTCCAACAGCTTTTTAAAATTTCCCTTTCCACTTTCTATTCCATTTTTAGTACTCAAAACTTTTCAACTACTTTGTATGTTAAAAGTTCTTTTACTTTATTATTTTTTTTTGAACAATAGCAATCACTTAAAATGTCTTCTGTAGTTGGCATGATTCTATTTTTTTTCTTGCCTGTGTCAATTTTTTTTAAAGGCAATGAAGACAAACATTTTATATCAAATGTTGGACCACCGTTCAGCAGTAGGCTTAGCTGGGCAGTTAGACTAGGGGTTGTCTACACGGGCCAAATAAAACGATCTCACTTTGTTTTCACAGAAAGCCAACCAGACAACATACAGCCGAAATCCAGGTCTTTTCCATGCCTCAGGGCTTTAATCCAGACCAAAACGAGTTGGGATTTATTATGGATTTGGAAAGACGCTGCCCATGTGTCATGTCCCTGGTGCCATAGGGATATATAGATAGCTTTCACTGCTGTATTAGGTATACTTGTTGACATTGTTGGGCCTGCTAGTAATTGCACTAGGTCTTGACATGGGCAGAGAGCATTATGGGAGGCTGGTGTGATTGGTATGTGCAGGTGGAAGCCTGCACAGCTTGTCAAAGTCAGTTCTCTTGGGAAAGTTTAAGGAGTGAGGCACGTGGCTGATAGTACCAATTACCCAGGTGCTGATAGTACCAATTAGCCAGGTAATGGAAATTGAAACATAAGGAATGTATTAATGATGGGCTTTTGGTACCAAGACCTTAGATCTGTCAATGAAGTTACTGTACGCATCTGTATCCTGAGACAATAAAGCATTTCCAGTGATGCCTGTTGTGCTGCTGAGTGGATGCTGACAGAGTTCATCACACTATGCGACTCTGACCAAATTGAATCTTTGGAACACATATTTTTTCACTACTTGTTCTATAGAGATTTCTGATCTGATCTTATCCTGCCAATACTCCACAAATATACTGGACACTGAGCAATCTCATGTCTCCTTGTTTCTAGCTGATACTAATCCTTCCATAACATACAAAGAGGCCAAATTCTGCACAGCAGCAATTAAAACGAGATGAGCAATTATTAGCATCAAGGTTTAGTATAATAATGTAATGCTGCACCCTTCTAGGTCTAGTAGGGCTCCTCCTCCAATAAATAAATGCTTTTTTGGAACTGTATTCTTTTATGTACCTAACATGTAATTTTACCTAATTTTATCTTGTTTTACTTCGTTTATTTTTTAAAATGTATAAATGCTAGTAATTGTATTTTTAAATGGTTTTTATATACTGGTCTAGACTGCAATAAATATTTACTACTGTTCTGGATTTGAGCAGAAAGTCCAGATATTCACGTGAGTGTGTGTGGACTATGCTCCATAGTAATGTTGGTGTGGGGCCAGGGGGAAAAGTTTCATTGGGTAGGCACAAGAGGTCAGGAGGAGGCTCCCTGGGCCAGGGGATCAGCTGACCTTTCCCACCAGGAAATGCCTCCTTCCCTTGTCCAATTTCACTTTTTAGCAGTTCCTTTGTTGCCATTTATTTTGCATACGCAGCAGTTGTTCAGAGAAGTGCATACTAGCATATGCATATTGTTAGCTGCACCTACCTCCACTTAATAGAATGCCCAAAGCCCCTCTGAGCTGTGGGGAAAAGAGGTGATGTAGACATGTACGTTCACACACGTGAGAGGGGGAACCAGAGTAGCCACAGCCATGTGGACATGCATACTGCAATGTATCAGACCAGGGTGCAAGGGAGAAATATGTGGACAGTTGCTTCCAAACTTGCCTTGGTGTGTGTGGTGAATGTGTGGACAAGCCCGTGGTCGCTGCAGATCAGGGTAACCCTGAGGTAAGCTGGATTTTCCTGTTAGTGTAGATAAGCCCTCAGTCTCAAGATGGAGATTGTGGTCTGAATGAATCAGTGGTAGGTGTACATACTAATATAGGGATTCGTTCAATTTTCATTACCACAACATCTGGCCCAATTTTCTCTTTTATTCACCAAGCTCCTATTAATTTGTACCAGCTGGACTGATGAAGACTTCTGAAGAATCTGAAGGCTTGTGACATTTTTTTTAGCCTTAATAAAGGTATTACCCACTGTTGATTTTGTGCTGGTTCCCCCTCATAGAGCAGCATGTCTCTCTGTATTATTTTATATCCATTCAATCTTGTCCCAATTACCAGTTAGGGATCAAATGCTCAAAAGTGAAGCCTTTAACTTATAAAAGATTACTGAGTTTTCCCCACTCAAAATGTGAACTGCAGAGGATTTAATACAAGGTGTTAGTGATTTTCACTCCAGTGGCACTTTTCTGAACTTCTCAAAAAAAAGAGAGAGAGAGAGAGAGAGCTGAAAAGTAGGCTTTGATAGCTAGTTAGAATTCTGTACTTTCTTTAATCAATGCTTTTTGGATGCTACTTTAGAAACCCCTTTCTGGCATATGCCCTTCTGCAGAAAATCCTTTAAGCAGAAGCTATGCTGCAATTTGTTCCATTTCAGAAGAAGAGTGAGATGTAAACAGATGGCTGGGTTATATCCGAACAGGCATTAATTATGGAGTTTTAGGACAGCTGGGGCACTTTTACAGAAAAAGAAAAAAGTTTCACCAAAAGCAAAGTGAGGCTTTTATCCTGTTTTAAAAATCAAAGATAGCTTGATATTCTCACTGCTTGCTTTCTGATATGTATATTTGAAGTAATTTCAAATATTCTGTTAAAATGATACTGGCCAAAACACAAGGCTCAATAATTCTTTCAAAAATTTAGGGGCAATCTCAGAGATTTCAACAAAGTCTGGCATGCATTATTTAGCTCACAGGGTTCAGCTTCTGTAATTTCATTTGTGTCACTGATATTTTGATAAGGCCAGTTCTAAAAATTACTAGTCAGCTATTATGTTTTGATCTTTTCTAAGACAGCAGAATAATTCCAAAGGAGTAACCATGTTTGTTACAACAAAATAACAAACACTAATGTGGCATTGTTAAGGATTAACAAATTTATTATAGCATGAACGTTCAAGGTTGCATGACTCATTTCTTCAGTTATATATAATTTTAGGGCTTCAGGTATTTCTTACTGGAGCAAAAGGGGAATGGGGGGGGAACAATTTATCTCACTTGTCCCCATAAATTAGATCCCAAGATCCATAGGCAGACAAAAACTCACCATCACTTTATATAGGTGACACAATTTATCCTTACCATTTCCCTCTTGCACTGACAGATTTGAGGGGTAAAAATTCCCTTCCCCACCAACAAAAAATGGTTATTGGGGTGGACTAGGGATGCCATTCTCGCTTCCCCTCCAGAAACAAAAAGAGCCCTATTATATGAGCACTCAAATTGAACATGAAGGTAGCTTTCCTCTCTCCTTGACTAATTCCTCTCCCTCTTCATTGGCCAAGAGACACAAAAAAGATTGCAACAGAAGTATGGAAATCAATTGTCTTCCACCTCCCCACATATGAATAAGCTTTTGTTGCTATATAACTTAGGACTTTATCAAACACTCAAAATATGGCATCATAATGATACCACATAACTGCAACAGGGTGCGCAGATCGATGCCCTTTCGTGGTTAAAAACAGCCCAAAACCCATACCTTTTAATTGACACTTAAGCTGTCAATAGATACCCCTGCCTCGCACTTATCCCAACAATGGCCGGACCGGCATGAATACTTCTGGATGAGATCAGGACATCTGGGTAAGTTTTGCTCTTTTTATGACCCTCCCTTGCTTACATGGATCTTTTAAAGTGTGTGTGTGTGTGCACTTTTTTCAACTTTAAATGCTTTATTTTTGTTTTTAATTTTGAATTTCCCACACGACAAAGTCTCGCGGGATTTTGAGCAAGGAAGTGAATGGGGCTCCATTCACTTCCTCTTTATTGCTGGAGCTGCCTTTGCCAGGAAAGGAGGTAAATGCGGGGGGAGCATTCTTTTGCTGGCATAAAAATTGGGGGGTTTTATGCCAGCGAAAGAATGTTTTAAGGTTAGCATCTGATAAAGTCCCTAGTGTTTATTAGTTTCATTAAGAGTGCCGCTGCTGTTTCCTACAGCTGGATTTTCACCATGGTGTATTTTCAAACATGTCCTTCATTCATCCTCTTACTCTGAAGCACTTAGCATCCATGCACACTTCACATTTGTGGGTTGCTTTTTCTCTCCCTGATTTTTCTCCTTCTTCATTGGCCAAAAGACATAGAAGTTAGTCCTTGCCAGAAGAGGCAAGCGACGAATAACCTAAGTATGTATGAAGGAAAGCACAGGAGGAGGACGGAGACTGAAGCACCATCAGCTAACATCACATACACACATAGCCTGTAGGGACCTATGTGGGTGGGTTTTGTGGCAGGATTGTTGTGATGAGGAAGAAAGAGTGAATTGAAATGCAGAATTACCAGCATTTAAATGAGAATACCATCTATTTATTAGAATCCAATCTTAAACAGACTGGTCTGACATTTTTCATTGTGGCAGTTTATTGAGAGAACAAGAACTATCAGATTGAAAAGCCATAAACAGATTCCAGTTTTTCAACTTAAGTGTCCAGCAGCTGGCAGCATACAAATTCAGCTGCTCTGCTTTTAATATTGGGTGGCAGTGTGGGTTCAGTAACATGAATATACCCTAGTGCTCATGGGTGCATACACACACAAAAACAAACACTCATAGGATTCTGAAGAAGAATCTTTCTACATCTCTTCTGTGTGTACACCTATTTAGAAGTAAAATCCAATGAATTCAGTGAGGTTACTTGCTAGAAAGTGCATACAGAAGTACTGGGAATAAAACCAGAGATTAACTGCCAGAGATCACAAGGATGTGGCCTTTATTGCCTTATATTTTATGGTGACTTAATGTTTCCTGGCATCTCTTGCTTCCATTATGGTTGCTAATTTAAGCACAGAAGAAGAGGCTAGAAAATAATTTGGTCTTAAAACTAGAAAAATGAAATTATGTGTCACTTTTTGAGCCTAATTTTGTTTTCATGCATCAACATTTTTATATTTTATTATAATAAGGGGCCCAGGCTTCTCTTCAAGAGTCTGCCTCCAACTATTTACAGGGTGCAAATTGCCTACCTAAATTTTGTTGTGTTTTAGAGAGTACAAGTTAAACTTAGTCATAAAAATATGTAATATGCCTTTTGTGATGTAATGCAGAAGGCAAGAGTGACCATAGCCTATAAGAACGTCACTGAAAATTGCACTGAAGTTATCTGTATGTGGCTCATACAACCCGTGTCATTAAAGTCCTGACCCAACTGCACGGTACAACTGCATGCTATAATTTTGGTCTGAGATGATAATACAGCTGTCTTCATTTTTACTAATTAGCATACTTATGTTGTACAATTAAAGCTCATCATGCTGCAACATAGATGACATTACAGTCAACCTGCCAAAGTGTACCTTCAGCTGCAATGCTTGTGTTATGTAGTTCTGTTGCTGCTCCTGCTTTTTGAAAGGGAGAATTGATTAAATTATTATTTAATTCATGCAGTTAAGCATACTAATCTAACAGTTCAAAAGTAGTTCCTGAACAAAATAGGCTGATATTCATCACAGATATATTGTCTATTTAGAGGATCTATCTATTACAGCAAGAACAAAAAGAAAATATTGAAAGGTATGGTGAAAGCAATATCTCTTCTCTGCAACATAAATTTGGGAACTGAAGGAAGATTTCATTGGGAGAGGCATGTCCTCACCCCACTCCCACCACCAATAGCTACATCTCCAGCCTCCCATATTATCTATACATTTAGTAAGTAAGTGAGTGTAATTTATTGTACCATCATCCCTTCACATTCACAGGAGTTAGGGGTGGAACACCTCCGCAGAAGTGAAAAAAGTGAATAAATTAAGCCCCACCGCAAACATGCTGTAACAGCACTGCCAGAACCGCTCTTTCCTGCCTTTGCACAATGCCTCAGCTGATTTGCAAAGTCCCTCTGCCTCCCTGCACTTCCAATTAAATGCTAGTAGCAGCAGCTGCTGCGGCAACCACCAACTAGACCACACCCCTCTCTATCCTCCTATCCTTGCAACAAAGCGACTCCATGTCTCCTGCTGTCCTGGCACCCAAACAGACCTGCACCACCTTAAAAATTTTATTTCACCCCTTCTCCCCCCAAACCAAAGTGTACAGCACAGTCCCTGCAGCAGCAGCAGCAACAGTTCTCAGCCACACAAAATTTTCCCACCCTTGCCTCCCACTCCTTCTGCCTGGCCAGCAACAACATTCCACGTCTCCTGCTCACCTGGAATCCAAACTGGTATGATTTGAAGCTAAACATTGCTACACCACCTTTAAACTCCATTGTCATTCAAACATGGGAAAGGACGAAACAGACAATGTTGTTGGTTGGAGTGGAGGAAGAGAAGGGAGAGGACAAGGCTGGGGTGGGTGAGAGGGCCGAGCCAGTCTTCTCACCAGAGTGGAGGGAGGTGGATGTACTTTGCAAATCTTGCAGAATCATGGTGGTGTGAAGACTGAGGTTTTTCAAGACAGGAGGAGGGGGAGGAGAAGGTCTTGCAATAACGGTACTGTAGACGTATTCCAGTAATAGCTAGAAACCATGAATAATCAAATCTGTGAAAGTGAAACCCGCGTATATGAAGGGACGACTATATATGACCATAGGTTGTCACAAAAAAGTAGGTATAATAAGACAAAATAATAAATATCATGTTAAAATATCATTAAAAATATTAAAGGTTTAGTGTTAAAACCTTGAATTAAAAAGTCCCATGTAAACTGGTCATTATGTCAGTATATAGTTCATTCTGTTTCATTTGGTACTTCATACCAGATTCTGTAGCTTTTCTATTCTGTCTTCTTGGTTGATTGACCAAGGAGGCAGGCCCATGCCTTGGATACGGCCAATAGGAAGGTTGCGGCTCTTCTAAATATAGTGGGGTCTTTGTTGTAAGGTAAGAATTTGATTTTTGATTTGATGTCCAGGAATCTGACTTGTAAGGGGTACGAAAGGAATTCATTTCTAATTTCAAATGATGAGGGACAGCTAAATAAATAGTGAGAAAGATCTTCACCTTCGTTTCAGCCACAATGACAGAAATGCGATTGATAAGGGATTTTGGCAAATCTGCCCTCTACTATGGCTAATGGCATTAGTTGAAATCTGGCTAGTGTGAGTTCCCTCCTTAGACAATATTTGTCAGTCTTACGCAAATTGTCCTCTGGGCCACAAAGGAGCTTTAATAAACTGTACCATGGTGCAATCTTGCTAGTACCCAGGCCAGTATGATCATTTTGCAGGCAGATGTCAAGAATCTGAAGTTTGAATTCCTTCTTTCCCTTTGCTTTATCTTTCTAGCAAAAGAATGTCTCTGAGAAGCCAATTTGTTAAGAAGGTGAGGTGTGTTATGCAGTCATATTTTATCTCTTGAAGGGACAGAAGTTATTTGTTCATTATAACAGAGTTTAGCGAGCCAATTTTCAGGAAGATCCTTCAGTCTTAGGAGATTTTCAGACAGGCAAAAATCGCTCTTTGCCGCGCGAGCAGCCTCCCGAAACTGCTGCGCGGCAAGGGTCTTCTTCGGACGACGCTGTGCCTCTGGCGAAACCGTCCGTGTCACTTCCGTGAAGCTTGGGACGGCTCCGCGTCATATTTCAAGCACGGAGGCTGCCCGTGATTGAAATATGACGTGGAGCCGTCCCAAGCTTCACGGAAGTGACACGGACGGTTTCGCCAGAGGCACAGCGTCGTCCGAAGAAGACCCTTGCCGCGCAGCAGTTTCGGGAGGCTGCTCGCGCGGCAAAGAGCGATTTTTGCCTGTCTGAAAATCTCCTTAACCAAAAGTTAAATATAGATAAACAAAAATTGAGGACAAAGGTTGGGAGCCTTTCTCCAGCCTCAGGAACTGTACTGGAGTAGATTTTCATCACAGATCTGATTTGGTCAGATCTATGAATAGTGATAAAGTTGTGCCGTGTTCTAGTCTATACACTAGATTACATGCTAGATTAGAAAATATCCTATGTTCAGATACACAACGTTGATGTACAGTTAGCCAAGATAACTACCAATGTTTAGGTTGTAGAAATATTTATTGCTATGTCTCCCATTTTCAGTATCAATGATTCTAATACATGCTATTTACTGGTTTGATACATACCGTAGCATTTATTGTCTTTATACCTCCATATAATCATTATCTTATAAACATTTTACTGTGTGAGAGTGAAACATACAAAACATAACATATACATTATAGAAAATGACTTAAAAACTCAGAGAACAATAACCCCTGGAGGTATTGTTTTTCATTAATATACATGTTACCTTCCAACATTTAATCATGAAGAAATTCATCCATTTTAACAATGCTATTCTAATGAGCAACCAAGTCCATATATTTAATAACTCCTGTTCTCTATCAAGTATTGGCAACAATCATTTGTCTTTAGATACTGAAGAACCTCTTAAGCAGAAGCAAAAAACTGATGAAATAAGAGGTCAACTTTTTTGTATTGGAACTCAGTCAAAGAGCAAAGAGCAGTGTAATTTTCAGTAAACAGACTATTACATTTTGATTGCTCTTAAACCTCCTAATTATACCATATTAGTAGCAAATGCTTCACTGAGCACTAATTTAATTTAAACTAGAACAACTTTCACATCCATGGAGAAAGAATACAAATCAAAAGACCTATTTCTGAAGCTTTCCCTGAAATACCTCCTGATAAGGTTAAACAACCTCTCAAATTAATATGCAATAGCCATCAGACAGAATCAAAACCATACCGTGATGGTTCCTGTAAACATAGCAATATGTGTCCCAATTAGCAGACTTTTCCATGCAGTTTTACAGTATGGACATTCAATTTAAAAGGCCTGAGTCTAAAAACAACCACAGGCTAGGAATATGACTAGGCCATGATAGGAACTTATAAAACAGGAAAGAGATCATAGAATCATAGAGTTGGAAGAGACCACAAGAGCCATCCAGTCCAACCCCCTGCCATGCAGGAATAGAAGATAAAGGTAAGATTTTCCCCTCCATATGATCTTTCCCAATGTCTAGAATCTAGGGATGGCAACCCTTTGCCAGTCTCACCTTTTTGGTGGTTGCTCCTTAACTTTTTTTTTTTTCTGAACCAGAGTCTAGTATTTCAAAGGGCCAGTTTTTTAAAAAAACGGCACCTTTCAGAGAACCTTTTCATAAATACAGTAGTATTTATCATTTATTTTTATGGTGGCTTTTGATTTATCTTGTCCCTCTTCTATTTCATTGTTGCTTTGTGCTATAAAGTTTATGATCATCTGTATTGCTTAAAACAATTTGCTTAAAACAATTTGTAAGCCGCTCTGATAGCCTTGTGGCTGAAGAGCAGGATATAAATAACTAAATAAATAAAAATAAAATAAATACTGTATATTTTAAACTGTGTTTTGTTTTGAAAATTGTTATGATTGAAAGGCATGCTTAAAAATAGCACAAATGAATGTTATGCACATTTCAGTCGCCACACCTGAAATAAAGACTTAATTCCAGCTGAACCATATCTAGGCTGACCATATGTACCATTTTAAAAGGGACAGTCCCATTGTTGTTGTTGTTGTTGTTTTCATATTTCCCAACTATCCCATTGTTTTTATAGAAATGTCAATTTTGTCCAGTTTTGGAAGTGTGCTAGCTAAAATTTCTGTGTAAACAGCAAGTGGGCACAAACCGTGCAAATGAGCATGCAAGGCAAAACTAGCCGGAAACTCCCATCCAAACACAGGGAGAAATGTGCATGTGTGAGGTGCTCTTGCCATTCCTGCCAAATACCCCAGGTTCCTTTGCACTGCCCAGGCTGGGACTGCTGTTGGGGGCCATCACCTGCTGTTGTGGGAAGCTTGGACAGATCAGCTATAGCAGAAGCAGGAGCAAGCAAGTGAACCCTCGCCCCCAGTTGCTGTCAGTGAGCAGACCAGCACTCGGCTTCAGCCACTACTTGGCTCAGTTTATATAGGGTAAGGAGGCACAGGAGAATGGGTATCATTCCCAGCCCCAGAGGGGCTTGCCTTTGCCTTCCCTGGCTGGCCTGCTCTTTCTCGCATGCCTCTCCCTCAAGGAAAGGCATGGGAGAAATGGTATCCCAGCCCCAGAAGGGTGTGTGTGTTGATTGCTTTTTGTTGTGGCTGTCACTTTCTTTTTCCTCCCACCCCCTTTTTAGAGCTTTTGAGGAGCTGTGTGTGTGCGCGCATGTGTGTGTGTGGCTGCTGCATGGTTTGTGTGTGTGTTGTGATGCTACTCCTCCTTTCCCCCTTTTGTTTTGTTGGCTTTAGTTCCTCATTGTTCTCGGTCACCTGTTATAGTCTGGAACTGTGTCTCAGTGGGCTACTTCTGGAATTTGTGTCTCTTGTTGCTGTTATTTCTGCCACCTTTTTCCTGGTGGGTATGCATGGGTGTGCTTGGGATGCTGCTTCCGGGAGCCAAGAGTGTGTGTGGAGCCATGTGCAAGCCTTGGTTGATCGTCTTTGGGGGGGGGGGAGCGACTGCAGCCACATTTTAATGCTCCTTTCTGTTTTTACAAGAGCCGGGTATGTGTGTTTGTGTGCTGCATATGGGCATTTGCCTGCTGTTTGGGATCTTCTTTTCATGTCTGCTGCTTGGTGTTGACTGCTTGTTGTACCTGTTTAGCATTGTGGCACTGGTGTGTATAGGGGGGAAGGGAAAGGGGATTCTCACACCACTCTGGCCCTGCGTCTCTGTCTTGGGGAGTGGAGAGGGAAGGGGGTCACTCCTTTCATGTTTTTGGAGTTTTTCTCTTTTCAAATGACTGCTGGATGCTCTGTGTATGGTGTATTGGTGGGAAGATTTTCTCCTTATGGGCTGTCAGTAGTGTGGCTGCCACCTTTGGGGGCTGGCTTTTTGGCAGGAGAACCATGTTGTGATCAGCATGTTGTAGCAGCCGCCATTTTTGATGTTTGCTTTTGGCAAGAGTGCCATTTTGTGAGGTTGCTAGTTGTTTCAGCCTCCATTGTGGTTTTGGGATGTGGACTAAGCAGGGTCAGCACTGGTTGGTATTGTATGGAAGACCACCAGCAGCACCATCCCTTTTTGGCCATCCAATATCCCGTTTGTCTCAAGGAAATATGGTCAGCCTAACCATGTCTCATATTTTTAACAGATTAATTTTAATAAGTTCCATTGCAGACAAGCAAAATATTTTACATTTTAATGGTTCCAACTCCAAGAAAGCTCAGAAATATCAAATAAAACTACTTTCAGATGGTGATTTCCTAAAATACAATAGAAACCATTGCTAATTAATTTTTCAAGCATTAAAATCACAAATTATTAAGATCACTTGATCCCAAGCAAGCCACAGATCAAAATGGGTGACAGAATTATAAGCTGGACTTCAAAACATGCACATGAGCAAAGTCAGCTACTTCATTTAGGATATCTATTTTATCCTATGCTTGTGGGGGCAATTAGCTAACACACATTGGAAACAGTTTAATGCAGTTAGATGTGTAAATAGCTATTGCTTAAAACAATTTGTAAGCCGCTCTGATAGCCTTGTGGCTGAAGAGCGGGGTATAAATAAATAAATAAATAAATAACTATTATTTACCAAGAAGGAATTGTCTGACTTAACAAGGCCCTTTCTTCCTACAAACCTCTTTGTGTTTAATCTCCATATAAATTGTTGTTAATTCCATAACTTACAAACAAATACTTGTATTTTCTTTTTGATACATTCTGAATAGGAAAGTGATCAAAGAATTATATCCACAAGGCAGGATGCGAAGGAGTGTACAATTTATGCCAGCATTTTTGACAGAGGAATTCTTCAAGTGTTAACATTTGATTCTGATCAAGACCATGATGAAGGGAGGGAAAAACCTAAAGAGCTCCCCTTTATAACAGACTACCTACCCACCCTGATGGTCAATAATATTCTACCCTGAGGTAGCCTGTGTCTCCAAGGTGGCATTAGAGACACCTCTGCTTCTTGTGTTAGGAGGTTCAACATCCATGGTGTAACTGTCCTTCTGGGAGTGCCTCATTGCAATCATGGGTCTCTTGAACTTGGGACATTATCAGAATAGCATCTAAAAATGCTGTAATTCCGCAAACGAAGATAGCAGGAACATTGCAGCATTATAACACTTATCGCAAGTAGCTGTAATCATGCAAAAGAAATGCCACGGAATTATTGCATGTTGACCACTAGCGCTTTAAGAATGGGAGTTTACTTCCACAATTTGGCATGTGTGAGATTTCAGTGGTTCTCGCTTAAATCTAAAAAAAACTTAATTAACAAAGTAAATGACCACACAAGCACTGAAACAAACCTAAAAACATGCAAACTAATTGGGACAGCAAATAAAAAGAGCATCCCATGCTTCATTTTCACATTTTCACTAGGACCAGGGAACAGGAAAAAGGACCACCAATTAATGATGTAATCTCACAATTACAACGGGATGTGGTTTTGCATGCCATCAATAGCGCAAAAAAAGCACTATTGACTATTGATGGACTGCCCTGTGAATTGTAAATAACGCCTTTTTCATGGTTGGAGAACAGTGTCAGAACATGAAGATGATGACGTCATGCAATAGCGGGGCTTATTTGTGCTATCCTGACATCGTAATCGTGTGATTTTTGCCACATCTGATAATATCCTTGGTCCTTGGTGTCTGGTGCCCACTCTGGACCTTGTTTTCTGTATTTGGTAGGATAATAATATAATAATAATAAAATTTTATTTATATCCCGCCCCTCTGCAACGCAATCGGGGCGGCTTACAATATAAAAACCCCATACTCACAATACCCTAGCCCACCCACCCCTTAAAATAATATTGGTGTTTTATGTTTTAATTGTATTTGTATTGTATTTGCTTTCACCACTGTTAGCTGAATAAATAAATAAATAAATAAATAATTTCCTTATACATTTAGTCAATAGAATTAACAATTAAATTAAAGAATTTAAATTAAATAATTAAAGGACAAAGCCAGACAGAAATTCAAGGAAACCTCTCAAATAGCAACTGAATGGAAGAGGCCATTTGGTACAGCCTACCCCTCTAAAATATCCCAAGTCAGTTTTGCTACTTCTCTTGTAGCCACAGAATTGTACTGCTTTCTTCTAACAGAGTAGCTTTGTACTCCTACCTTATCCATTCCCCTACGTGGAAGGAGGTCAGTGTGCAAAGAAACAAAGCAAGGCTAGTGGCAATCCAGATAGCTTGAAGTATAAAGAATAGGCAACTTTGCATGCTACTATTAGGGAGCTGGATTGTGCATACTTTAGCACAAGAAAATGCTATGTACGAGGTCTGTCTATTAAATAATAAGAAAGATACAATAACCCATCTTTATTTATATATCTTACAATTCTAATGCTTGTCCCCATCAATATACTCCCCATTTACACTCACACACCAATGCAGTCTTGTTTCCCACTGGTCGAAGGTGTGGAGCAGATCAGTTCTGTCAGTCGTGTCAACACATGTGCCATTTTCTTCATACTGCATTAATTGATTCAAAGGGTGCGGCTATACGATCATAAAAAAATCCGTATGGGGGGCAAAAAATACGAACAGCCTGTTGTTCATATGCATACGAACCGGCTATATGATTTTTAAGCCGTATGACTCCCTCTTCCCGAAGCTGGCTGGAGCGAGCAAGCCAAGTGGCAGTTTTAAATCTCCCACCGCTTTTTTTTTTTAAAGGTTCCTGGTTTGCGGACATTTGGTTTTCCGTATTTACAATATAAAATAAAAATAAACATATAAATTCACGGACTTACCGGACGCTCGCTAGCCGGGAAACCAACATAGCGGCCACTCCCAATTCCCCTCTGTGCTAGCCCCGCCCCCTCTACTCGGCCAGCCAATCAGATTACCCTGCCTGTTCATATGTGTGCAAACGGACCACACAGACCCGTCAGCCATCCGAACGGCGTACGGATTTCTCTTCGCGATCCGCTTTCCTTCCCGAATGCCGCGTGTGCGTATTTCAGGGTGGAAAACCGGGGGCCCCCTCTTTTGCATTCGTGTGCATCCAAACGGCCGTTTGTACCAAAGTGCAAACTTCCACACACCGTACATATTATTTAAATCGTGTAGATGGGACCAAAATGTGTTCCTTTAAGCACCAATTTCACTTTAGGGAAAATTTTGCATGGTGCCAAATCTGGTGAATATGGAGGATGTTCAAGTGTAGTAATCCATTTATCAGCCAAAAACTGTTTCACAGAAAATGGTGTGTGAGCAGGCGCATTGTCTTGATGATTCCAATAAAGCAAACCTTGCTGTTCACCATTTTATATAAGGGACACCATTTTACTATGCCACTGTATATAATGGGATTTGAGCATCCATGGATTTTGGTATCTACGGGGAGTCCTGGAACCAACCCTCAGTGGATACTGAGGGCCAACTGTATTGCTGTTAAGGAAGGCTGTGTTTGCTTTGTTCTGCTAGCCAGTGATTCCCAAACTTTGGTCCTCCAGCTGTTTCTTACTTCTTCTCACAAAATTCCTGACTGTTGGCCAAGGTGGCTAGGCTTTTGGGAGATGAAGTCCAAAACACCAAAGACCAAAGTTTAGGAATCACTGCACTAGATAGAGGTGGAGTAGGCAGCTCATTGTTGCTCAGTTCCATCTTTGCCATTTTTATTTTGATAAAGATAAAACTAAATAGCTGTTCTCTCTCTTTAAAACCAACATAAAAAGTGAATGTATTATGGAAGTCCAAGTCACATTTCTTATTTTAAAAAGCAAGTAGCATGGAGAATGAATGGTGTGATAAGAGCCAGCTGCATATTTTACCTGGTGGATGGTTACCTCTTGACCATCTATAAGAGATATAATGTTTAATAAAATTATGATGATATAAGAACCCAAATCTTAACCATGGGAACCAGTTAAGAGGAAACTCTTTTATTATCTATATATTTCAGTTCTCCAGTATCAATGACAGCATTATGTGTCAGTTTCATGGAATTTGGGGAAAACCCATGTAATTTCATATGAATTAAATGATATACCTCAGCTATTGAAGCTCCCGTTGTTGGTGTGTGGGTGGAGAGAACTAATTTTTGATGCCCCTATTTGCCTCACTGTCCCATAAATCCTTTTAAATCTAATCTGGATTGGGGGACTCTCTGGAACCATGTGAGAGGTGGCCCTAAAAGATACATGGGATAGGGAAATCAACTGTCCTTCCTTCTGCTAATGAAAACCTCTACTGGAATATAGCCCTTGTGTTTTAAACAGAATGGTTTTTTTAAAAAAAAAATAGGAAAAAGTACAATGAAATCACTACAATTTGAACTGCTTGAATCATAGTGTCATTGAGAATGTCTGATACAGCTAAAGAAAATCCTGTGTATTTTATGAAAGAAAATAAATGCTACGGAAATCTGTTGGGAAAAGCAGCTGGCATGTCCTCCTATAACGAAGAACAGTTTCTTCCAGCAATGAGCTGGTACTTTCACACATCACAAAATCTGCCCACCAAAGCAAGCTCAGAGCCAACTGTGTCATGTGAGGAAGCAGCTGTTCCTTGACAGAAACTGGGCAAGTGTCAGACTGGATTGAGACAATCCATCATAATTTTTCAAGAGCAACTGCCCACATCCAGTAATGGCACTGCTCTTTGCTTTGTTTAATATTAAAAGTCTTTTTCCAAACAATTATTTTCCCTGCCAACACGAGCATATCCAAAATATCTGGACAAAACCAACACTGAAACATCTCACAATTTGCACAGTATTCAGCAGTAACAAAGAACTGTCAGATGACTAATGTAGTAGGTCAGCTTGTTGTTGTTGTGTGCCTTCAAATAATTTCAGACTTATGGCAACCTTGTCATGGAGTTTTCTTGACAAGGTTTGTTCAGGGGCTTTGGCTTTGCCATCTGCTGATGCTAAGAGAATGTGACTTGCCCAAGGTCACCCAGTGGGTTTCCATAGCCAAGCGGGGATTCAATTCTTGGTCTCCAGAGTCATAGTTCAACACTCAAACCACTGCACCACACTGGCTCCCATGGATCAGCTACCCTATTTAATTCCGCACTGTTCTGATTAATACCAGTCTGGTAATGGCTATTAAGTCAACAGGTGACTCAAAGGCACATATGAACACAATGGCTATTATCTAAGAGATGATGAAAAATGGAGTCTTGAAAAGATACTGGTCATTCTAACAAAGAAATACCAGTACTTTCACAGGATGACAATTTCCAGCGATCTTTGTGGAAAGTCATGATAACCCGGATGCTTTCAAACAGAATATTGCCAGCATAAATGTGCCTTCAGACAAGTTTGAATGCTTGGAAACATATTTACCATATTGTTATCTTTCTCGTATAGTCTTCTCCTTTTCATGTTAACACTTTTATACAATGAAACTGAAAGCGCATGCACACACACACAAACACACACACATCTCCTAACACTACAAATGCAGTGATAGAAATTTAATTTAACTATGTACCTTAATATGCTTGAACAAGATCTATGTATATTATTTATACTGTATATCATATACATGCAAATACACATAACATATAAACATGTTATTTATATATATAACAGCATGTATGTACATTAAAATGCTTCAGCACCATTTCAGAGAGGGAAAAAGAGATATCATATTTTCAAATCACTGTAGCAAATGGAATTTTAAAATTTGTTTTTCTTTGGCAGTGTGTACATTAGTGGGACAGTCAATCACTCAGTGAAGAGCACCAAGGACCTAGCTATGTACTGCACACAAATTCATTTAAGAGGAGCCAGTTGTGAGGCATGTCAAAGAAAAGCAGCTTTGAGTGTAAGGATTTCCGAGAGGAGACATGCCCAGACCTAACATGCAACTGGAACCCTGCAGGGAGGAACTGCTTGAGAGGGATGATACAGAGTAGAGGAAAAGCATGTTTTTCTAAAAGTTATACATAATGAAGACTAGCTTAGGAGGGACAATATAGAGTGCTGGGAAAGCAGGTGAGCAAACATTAAACACCATTTTCTTCCTCCAGCCACTATATCCTTTATTCCAAACTTTATTTCAAATTGTCTCCTTCCAGAAGCCACTTTTAAAAAGCACAATCAAAACCAGGCACCGGGGCTCTCTTACATATATGTGCACACATCCTTGTTAACACACCTAAGGTCATCAGAACTATCCAACTAGGGATAAAAGCGAGAATTGTAAAGTGTTATGTTACAAATCAATGATATACAGGTATACCTCAGTTAATGAAGTAGATGTGTTCCTGAGCATGACTTCTTTAACAGGAAATTTGGTACCAGAGGCAGAAAGACCATTGAAAGAATAGGGATAGGTTCCTACACCACCAAAGAAAGAGCAGGTCAATGTGTCTCAGCAAACTTTATTCAAAACTAACAATATGCATATATGAAATGAAGCAACCAGGTAAGTAAACCTTGCATATGTAAACAAAACATTTTGAATTCTCTAGATTTTTCCCCTTTCACTAACCTCCACTTTTCATATGATTTCAATTTTGGGGGCCAAACATACATCTATGTGCTTTTTTTTTAACATGCTGGGCTTAGCTGGTGAGGCAAGCTAATATGTTCTCCCCCTTTCTATTTTACCATTCATACATGCTCAGATGCTGTTTACCTTGCCTGTTGAAGGCAGGAACACACAGCTAACTAGGACAGACTAGAGCAGCATCCCAGTTTTTCTCAGTGCAAGCTTTCATTACATTGTTTAGTGCAGACATGCTGCTGCAACTAGACACTGAAAGTCTGTGTTTCTCCAGTCCTCCTTCACTATCGTCCCACTTCCAATGCTGCTAAAATTCTTCCAGCTAGACAGAAGGCAAGAAAGAAAAGGGAAGCTGGACAGGTGTAAAAAGACTTCGTAAAAGTCGCTTCTTTGTCATAGGCTTTGATAACTATGGTACACCTGTATCTGCTATATTTGTCTGGTCAACATGGTTTAACTGTACAGACTATATGGTTAGTTATCCCATAATATTCTAGTGCAAACAAATGTTCTATTTATCTTGACCTGAAAGTTACCAAATGGTTGCAGCCTTTTGCAATAATGGAATCCATATCTGTTTCTTACAGCACAAACATATACATATCTGTTTAGTTATAAAGCTCATTGCGTTCAATAGTGCTTACTCCCACACAAGTGAATATAGAGCTCAGCATCCTATTAATTATAATATATCAATGTTACCTGCCCTGATACCCCCTCCCTTTCAATAATTCAACAATTGGTTATATTTAATAATTTGGTATATTTATTAGCCTTCCACAAGGTTGGTAGTAGCCCAGGGTCTCCGAAATACAAGGACTCAAGGTGTGCCCAGAAAATCAAAGGAAGAGCCATCTCAAATTCCTAAAAGATACACCCAGGTAGTAATTATGCAGAACCCCTCTTGGATTGGAAGTTAGGGTAGAAAGCTGCTAATTCTCCTGGACGTACCTGGAAGTGAGTCACTCACTAATCAATCAAAGTGGCCGGACACCCTTTGCCCTGCAAAAGTGGTTTTCCTTCCTACTTCTCCTAGAACAAGAGAAGGTTGCCTGACACCCATCAGTCTTAATGTTTTAGCCATTAGCAATCGTTAACACAACCAGACTGTTCATTGTCTAACTATGGGAAACTCCAGCAAACATTGTATTCCATTCATAACACCCCTTCAGGGGAAATATCAAGTATAAATATCACCCCAAAACATAGCCAAAATGCACAGCTTCCTTCATCTCATCACTGTCAGTCTGTGTCACCATGTTTACAGCCTTCATTTTCTTGTTAGTCTGTCTATCTGCTGTGTGACTCTCAGAATGTCATCTGAGTATCTTCTGCTGCACGAATCTCTGCTCTTCAGATAGGTAGAGTATAGCCCATCATCCCAAACTCTATTCCTCCTTTCCAATACTTCCTACTTTCTTAGATAGCCTTGTGTGAGTGCTTGAAGCCTGAGTGTTGGTGTGAATGCTTCTGAGATTATTTTTCAATTAAAAAAAATTTATTTTATTTCCTGGCTGTGAGTCTCATCAGTTAGTACCATTATACATAGGTCAAAAGATCCCATTGTTACCCAGGACTTTTTCGGACGCTGAAAAATAACGCAAGCAGCCTCATCAGCTTGCGAGGCTGCTGTGCTGCAAAGCGTCAGTTTCGGATTACGCTTGCCCCTGCCGGTACTGTTGTGGTACTGCGGGGAGATTTGAGTGTCATATTTCATTGATTTTTAATCACGAAAGTTCATCATGATTAAAAATCGAGGAAATATGATGCTCAAATCTCCCCGCGGTACCGGAACACTACCAGCACGGGCGAGCATCATCCGAAAATTACGCTTTGCAGCGCAGCAGCCTCACAAGCTGACGAGGCTGCTTGTGTTATTTTTCTGCATCTGAAAAAGTCCCCAGACTCTCGCTGCCATATTGAGCTAATTAAACTTTCCCCATATTAATATGTGGACATGAGTGGATCCTTCATGGACCCACAACATTTGAGTAAGATCAAGAGATTCATTTTTAGTGACTAGGGTGCCAATCATAATCATTATTACCTGCAATTTAATTATATACTAGATTCAAACTCTTGATTTTTTCCTAAATAGAGAAATACGGGATATTATTTGACTGTCCTTGCTGTACTTGAACCATATCAAATTCCTGAAAAATATTGAGTTATCAATTCAGAATATTTAATTTTATACAATTTCAGTCTAATTATTGATAAAACATTGTTAAACTCAATGACAACTGGTTAAAGAGAAACATGTAAATAAATTAATACCTCTTATTATCAAGGTATTGCTACAGACTGATACTGCAGGCTATCAGCCCCAGGGTCACTATCTAATAAAGATGAAATGCCATTGTTTACTGTGTATTGTAGTTGACTAAAAATGCTATCATTTAATTGTATCTCCCAGGGCTGTAATAGACACATACAATATTACAATAAGTTTGACTAACATGCTAGCTAACTCACCGTAGGCAGCCATTGCTCCTGCCTAAATGTTTAATTGGCTCCCTTTCTTCCCCAAATGACAATTTCTTTTGACATAAAAGTACTCATGCATGCAGACAATAAATAACATCACACATTTTTAAGGTTATTCAGTTGGTTCATTGTGAGATTTAACTCCTGAGCTTTGCATATTAATGCTACCTAATGGGTCTCAACACAGAAGTGGAAATGTTTACTCTTTAAACCAGACTGCATGACATTTTTTCATATGCAAATCATGGAATGGGATGTCTTTTGGATCTGCCAGGTGCTTTAAACAGCAGCTTAATGAAACTGGGACTCACACAGGTCTGGTTTTCTCTATTAACATCCCCCTGCTCACCCTCTCCAGTAAACAGAAACCACCTGCTCAGATGATTAACTGTCTTAGAGACCTCTAAGGTATAGCCATTTATGAGGCAAGTCAAGAAGAAAACAGCTCCTCTGAGAAGATTGCATTTAGCAGAACAACGTGCCATGGCTAAAAGAGTAAGATCCGCAAACTAGGACATTTATACCCAAACTCATAATTGTTCTTGTAAACTTATACTTGCTGATTTATCAATAATTCAGATTCACAGTATAATTAACTAATACATATTTCAACTCCTGTTTAAAATTGAATCATATGTTTTTCCACAAACCTTTCCCAAATTTTGTATAAAACATTTTGTGATTGTACCAGTCTAGTCCACATTCCAATTATGTAAGGAAGGTAAACACGATCATACCTACCCTAACCTCCATGTCTAACAGACCAAAGCCTACTTGAATGCAACTTTTGCATGTGATCAGGGACACTGAAAAATGCAAAGAATTAATAATTATCTACTCCAAACATGTGTGCAAACTTATAAACGCTCTCAGTCACATGGGAAAGGGGAGATGAATAAGTGATCTTTTAGTGTTAACCCTAACAAGTCATAGCATATATACATCAGTCACATAAATTTTCTTTAACATACAAAAATACAAAAATAAGTGTGCATCCATGCACCTAGTCTACTAAAACTTATGCTACAATTACAGTAGCACCCCCGCATCCACTGATTCGCCATACGCTGATTCAATTATCCACGGATGGCAACAGCGGGGGGGGTGGATGGGGGAGGGAGGGGAGGAGGAGAGATGTCACTCTCTTCGCCCTTTGCCCCTGGGATTGCTCCCCAGGATCGCTCCCTGGTGGAAATGGCAACTCAGGAGTGAAGGTAGGGGAGGAGAGATCTTGCCTCTCTTTTCCCTTTGCCCTCGGATCGCTCCCTGGCAGAAATGGTGATGTGGGGGCAAAGCGAGGGGAGAGATCCCAGGGGCAAAGGGAAATGAGAGGCGAGCTCTCTCCTCCCCTCCCTTCATCCCACATCACCATTTCCTCCAGGGAGTGATTGGGCCAAAGGGAGCTCGCCTGTCTTTTCCCTTTGCCCCTGCAATTGCTCCCTGGTGGAAATGGAGATGTGGGGTTGAAGGGAGGGGAGGAGAAATCTCTTCTTCCTTTGCCCCTGCGAACGCTCCCCAGGATCACTACCATGGCAGGAATGGTGGCAGGACCATTTGCTATTATTGGGGGGGGGCTGGAACCAATCCCCTGCAGATACAGGGGTCCTACTGTAGTCTCAAAGGTGCTACAAGATCCACTTGCTTACTGGTATTCCAGACTAACATGGCTATATCTTTGAATTCTTATTCATATGTAGAGTTGGAAAGAGTGTTCACAATATTCATTTCCAGGTTGGAAAAAAAAAATGGGATTTCCCACAGCCGAGAAATCCCATCAAGAGGTATAACAGAACAATGAGACATTGGTACAGTTTCCTCCTGGTATTCAAATGTTCCAAAATGTTGTAGTGGAATTATTGTATGGAGAAAAACACATATTTCAGGTAACATGTTTTCTGCACACAAAAACTTCACGTTTTTCTCTGCACAATAATTCTTCCACAACACTTCAAGATGTTTAAATACAGGGAGAATACTGCAGAGAAATATTTATTTTCACCCCTGACAGGGAGAAAATTACCCCTACCTTTGCATGTGAGGATGAGATAGTTAAGGGTTTATATCCCTACCATATGCAACAAACTATCGTATGCATACTGCATAAATAAAACAACTGACCAAATGAATGAAGTTTAAATCCATATACCAGGCTTAAATGTGTTAAGAAATTGCCATAAGGAACATGACTGTTGTTTTTTAAAGTAGCTAGCCATGCTTGTGTGCTCATATTTTCTTAATCCTCCATATTGTTCATACCCATGAATCTTCCACATTTAGAGAGACACATGTAGGAAGAAGGAAACTTCATGTGCGTTGTTGCTGTTACCAACTGCTACACATTCTGGTTGTGGCTGGGGCATTTATTTGAGGCAACAAAATTAGTACTTAGGAAAATACACTGTCTTCAATATTTTATTTAACCTGCTTCATAAAATTTAACATGCCATCTTTAGTCTTCCAACTTTATGAATTATTTGAGGCATTTTAATCTATGCTATACAGCGTTGTTCCAAGTGGAACTATAGGCAAAATGGAAACTAAAATGGAGGTAGTTATGTCAGTAGAATTTCTTTACCAATAGAACAGAAGCAAATTGTCATAGAATCATAGAATCATGCAGTTGGAAGAAGCCACAAGGGCCACCTAGTCCAACTCTCGACAGATAGTCATCCAGCCTCTGTTTAAGAACCTCCAAAGCAGGAGACTCCACCACACTCTGAGGCAGCTCTTACCATCAGGAAGTTCTTCCGCATGTTTAGGAAAATCTCTTTTCCTGTTTTCTGCTGCTCCAGAAACTGGAACACGGAGCAATGGATGCAAGCTCCAGGAACAGAGATTCCACCTCAACATTAGGAGGAACCTTTTGACAGTAAGAGCTGTTTGGCAGTGGAACACACTCTCTTAGAGCGTGGTGGGGTCTCCTTCCTTGGAGGTCTTCAAACACAGGCTCTTTAGACTCATCAATACCATTGGTGCCTGAATTGTTTATATTCCTATCTGTGTTCCAATAGATATCAATCAACCAACCTTCTTCAGCCAGAGGCCTCAGCAATGATCCTCAAAGAAGTGTGCCCCCGCTCAAAAAAAAAAAAAAAAAAAAAACGATACAAGGACGCCCTGAAACAACATCTCAGGCTCAGCCAAATTGATCACCAACAATGGTCCGCCCTGGCCTCACATCAGGAGACATGGAGATGCACTATCCACAATGTTGCAGCCTTATTTGAGAACTCACACCAAACAAGTCTTGAAGAGAAACGACAACGCAGAAAGAATCACAACCCGGAAACATCACCCAAGGAGACCTTCTGCTGTGCTTTCTGCAATCGGACTTGTTTATCTCGGATTGGCCTTTTTAGTCATCAGCACACTTGCAGAAAGCGTGGGATGAGTCCTTCCTGAATCTTTGTTTGTGAAGAAAAGCCAGAGAGGTATTGATGAGTAGCTGACTGTGCAGTAATTCCAATTCATTTCACCATGTTAGAATTTTTTTTATTGCTGTCCAGTTCCTTGTCTGTCATTGCAGTGAACAGGCTGACACCACTGAAGGCCATATCTCCCACCTTCATACAGGCATCCTGGTTCAGTACTGTGGATCAAATGGTTTGGAGAGTACAGTGGCATAGCTAGGGGAGGCAGAGGGGGCAGTCCGCTCCAGGCGGCACTTTTCTGAGGGTGGCACTTTTCACATGAGACACAATTTTATTTTCAACAATTTAAACAAATCTTTCATACTGCTGCGTGTTTGTGGCATTTATGGAGATCAGGGAGCCATAGTGAAAGCACCCACCAGTCTGTGGAATGGATTTTTTTTATGCCAGCAAAAGAATGCTTTAAGGAACTCACCTGATAAAGTCCTCAGTCTCAAAGGTGCTGCAATATCCCTTTGTATACTGATGCAGATTAACATGGCTATGTCTTTGAATTATAAATACAGTTTGTCACATATGATAAAACTCAGCTTTGAATCAAAAATACACCACAAGATTAGTGCAACTAATCTGCACTGAACATAGGTTTTCTGTGGGGTTTTTTCTGGGCTGTGAACACTGAACACTTGGGACAGGACTCTAAATATATAAGAAAGACTCAGAGACTATAAGGACATGTGTTCTCAGCTCTTCCTGGCAGTTCCGTGCAGAGAAAAAAACCTCTGTCTCACAGGAAAAAAAACTTCTACCAGATGCACAGAAATCTTACCACAACCCCATCTCATGCTGTCACAAAGAAATTTCTTACTGCATACATCTTTTCAGATACCTATTCCTAACACAAATATTGCTTTGAATTTTGACAATTCCTGGCAGGGAAATATTTGGCTTTTATGACTGGTGGGAAATGGCTGATAGTGTAAATGGCACTATCATGACAAGTCCTCATCAAAAGTGATTAGCTTTACTACATTTTGTTGACAAGACTTGCTGTAATTTTGCTTATAAATCTAGACTTCAAGAAGGTTGCAATCCTACACTCATAGATGGGAGTATCTTTCACCGAACTCAATGGGGTTTACTTCTGAATAAACACAAAAATAATTTAACTGCATATATTACCTTCAAATGATCCCCCACAAAAGCTTTCACAAACTGGGAAAAAGAAGCCGTAAATGTGCCAAAATTACTTATACAGACATACAGTATGTGGGCAGATGAGATGGTTTGTGGCTGATAACATTTATGGATTTATGACATTTAATAAGTTATTTGTATTGTGTCCTCAAAACAACCCTATGAGATATGTCAATGTTGAATTTGTTACAACAGATATAGCGAAGTACGGGAGTTCACTGTTTAGGAAGGATTTTAATCCACATTCAGGACCAGCAGTGTACCAACTAGACCATACATCTCTGTCCATTTCGATAAACTCCTGTGAAACCTCACAGTAAACTCCAACCATGCCAACAGTCCATACCAGAAAACAGGATACACACTGCACGACATGCAAGAGCAGATTTTGTTTAACAAATTTTAATGTCATTGTCATGGTTTCGGATGCACAGCTTCAATGGCAATGCTGCACTATCATAAGCACATGCCTACTTCTACATTATGGAATTTATAAGGGGTTTAATATTGAAACAAAATACTTGACTATAAATAGAGTGGAATTATTGGGTAACCAAGGAAGAATGTATGGATATAACTGTTTTGTATACTCCATAAGTACATATACTGTGCATATGTTAAGTTATATATAAGTACAGTCGTCCCTTCCCATTTGCGGGGGTTAGGGGTGGAGCACCACTGTGAAACTAAAAAAAACCCTGCAAATTAAGTAAAAAGTAAAGTAAAAACCACACCATCGTGTGCCCCCACCTGCCCACCCTCCTCCTACAACACACGCACATTTACTTTCCCCTCCCGCTCCCCAGGGGAAGAGCCGAGGCCAGGTGGGACTCCGCAAATATACAAAACCATGAAAGGGAAAGTCACAAAAAGGAAGGGATGACTGTAAATATATTTGATACAACACATCTTTCTAGCACTTGAAAGGGCCATGGAGGTTCAAACTACTCATTTCCACAATCAGGCTCATAACACCATCATCAGCATCAGCATCATCATTATCATCAACATTATTTATTTTTTTATATAGCACCATCAATCAGGGACAGTTTAAAGGCCCTGCAGCACCTGCACCCGCAGGAGGCCCCATCATTGGGGGGGGGGGCATCCTAACCTTCCTCCTGCAAAAACAAGCCCAGAAAAAAAACAAGGAAAATCTCTGGATGCCAGCCGCGAAAGCCTTCAACTTCACAGTATAAGAGCATTTAAAAAACATACAAAGGTTTTAAAAATAAACATACATCCCAATAAGAAGCCCCTCTGCAAACCCATTAAAAGCCTGCTTGAACAAAGGAGAGCAGGGAGGGGGCCAGCTTAGCCTTCTGCAGAAGAGAATTCCAGAGGATGGGAGCAGGTACTGAGAAGGCTCGCTCTCATGTCCTCACCAAGCAAGCCTGTGATGGTGGCAGTACAGAAAGAAAGCCCGCTACTGTAGATCTTAAAACTCTAGCAGGTTCACATGGGGAGATAAGATCTTTCAGATGGTGTGAACTTACAAATCCCCCATCCTCCTAGAGAAGAAGCTAGGGCTGCACGAACAGAATGCCTTTCAAGTGATTGTCTTCCACCAGCTACCTGCAAAGTTCTCTCAACTAGAGAAGCTATCTAAATACATCTTGAGGTTCAAAGGTGAAAGGAACCAAGTGTGCAGAGTTCTGAAGCACAAGTGACCTAACAGAGTAACTGCTATCGTGGATGCCATCAGTGCCAGAAGCCTCTGTACCTGAGAGACTCAACCTTAATGTCATCATTTAAAAAACCCTACCCAGTGGATTATCATGTGTGCTCTAACTTGTGGAAGAAACACTCCCACACACCACAAATTGTTCACTGCCTCTATGAACTTTATACACTAAATAAGGAAGAGCTAGTTTTTTCACATCGGTCAAAAGATGACCAAGAACTGTGTTCAAACAAATAGTATAATTGAGAGCTACCTGAACTTGTGACCTTGACTGTGACACCAAAAGCCAATTGCTCATGTTTTGGAAGATTTGAACTCTTTGAGTTCTCACTAATGCAACTACATACACCATGCATTTCAGGGAAACAAGCAGCACCCGAATATGTTGACCCTCAGCAAAGCAAGTAAGTATCACTTTTGTATCAGTCAAATAGCTGTATGAAAAATGCATATTTGAGATTTATCACAACACACCAATCTCCTCTTCAGAGAAGTAGGACTCTGAATGCTAAAATGACCATACAAAACCTCTTTAACTAGATATATTGATAAACCCCTCTGAAATCCAGAATGGGCCAAAAACCCGGTTCTCTTTGAAACGGTTAAATATTGGGGGAGGGGGGAGAGACTGGCATGCTTGTGGCAAAAATGTATAGGTTCTATGCCATCTTTCTCCAGAAGTATAGTTAGTATCTTCACACAGGACCTTGGATAGGTAGTATTACCCGAATTGTGTGGGGTCCACCAGGATCCCATTAGTGTTCTAATCTTAATATGGGGAATATATAATTAGCTCAAAATGGCAGCAAGAAGCTGAGTAACAGCAGGTACTTTTGACCAATGTATACCTGTAGTAGCTGAGAAGACTTCAAGCCAGAACATACAATTAAATTATCTTTACTAGAAATTAATCTTAACAGCATTCACACAAACATTCAGGCTTCAAGCAATCACACAAGACTATCAAAGATAGTAGGAAGCATTTGGTTAGAGAAATTGAGTAGGGGGATTGTGGGTTCTACTATACTGATCATGGAGAGCTGAGAACACAAAGTAAAATGGCAGTGAGGAGGTCCAGAAGACAGAATGGCAGCATAGACAGAAGTGAAGTTGAGAGGAGGATGATCTGTGTGCCCTTAGTGGTGTTTTAGGGTGATATTTATATCTGATAATTCACCTGAAGAGATGAGAGTTTAGTGGGGAATGCAATGTCTCTCGGAATTTCCCAGGACCAGACAAAGGTTCTCCAATGAGTTAACAATCATTAATGGCCAATACATTTGGAATTGAATAGGAGCAGGCAACTTCTATTGTTCTATTGCAACTCTTTTGCAAAGTCTTCCAAATGCACTATATGCCTTTGCTAATCTGTGATCAATCTCTTTGTCAATCTTGGCATCTGAGGAGATGATGCTTCCCAGGTAGGTGAACTGCTGAATGGACTTAAGCACCCTGACAGCAACGTGGGAATGGTGGTGTTCATCCTGTGGTGCAGGCTGGTAAAGAACTTCCATTTTCTTCAGGTTGACTTCCAGCCCAAACAGCTCTGCAGCTGTTGCGAAGCAGGATGTTAGGCTCTGCAAAGCTGCTTCTGTGTGGGCAACAAGGGCAACATCATCAGCGAAGAGCAGCTCACAGACTAGATAGTTTAGAGTCTTAGTGCGAGCCCTCAGATGGCTTAAGTTAAACAAGCTACCATCAGTATGATAACGTATATAGATGCCGTCTTCTTCTTCAAGCTCTGCTGTAGTCCTTTGGAGCATCATGCTGAAGAAGATTGTTAATAAAGTTGGAGCAAGAACACAAGCTTACTTCACTCCATTAGTTATTAGAAAGGGCTCTGAAAGAGCATAGCCAACACAAGGGCCAGAGCGGTCAAGTCAGATATGGTGATGCTCTTTCAAAGCCCTTTCTTATTTAGTATTTATTTACTTATTTATATGGTTTCTACATCACCACTCTTAGAACAGTGGACACATGTGCACAAAGGGGGACCCTACTTTTAGAACTGCTTCAGGCCCTGAACACCTTTATCCTTGGCAGAGATGGAGAGTTCTAAGTAATTTGAGTAATCTTTCATCTCAACACACTTGAAATACCTTCTTCCTTATAAGCTGCCCCCACATTAGAAACAAGTTATTCATATATTTCTTATATAACATCATTTTTTTCAGACTTATAACCACATCAATTAGGTTTTGGTGACTGACTAGAAGTGAAGCATATGAAATCAGTCCATAAATTTTAAAAAAAAACTCAGAAAAACAACTCCAAGAGATCTCATTTAGCAAATCTTCTACCCATTAAGATGAACAAAAAACAACACACTGTTGTTTAACCAACTTTGAACTGGATTTTAGCAAGCTGATAAAATGGTTTATGAAAGAAAATTAGCACTTCCTGACTGTTATCACAAGCCACTGGTCAAATGTAAAATAAGATTACAGAGGCCAGAAATAGCCTTTGCAACAAGATATCAACACTCTTAACAAAATACTTATTGTCTCACAAAGAAAAGCCCGACGTAGTCTAATAGAAAAGTATGATGCAATGAAAGAAGCTCTCCCATTATATGGTTTGTCTGAGTCTAGCTTAATGTTTCAAAGGCAGGAGATGGGAGTATGTCATTAACACTACATTTATTTTTGTATTAAAACACAAAGGCTATCATTCTTATAATTCAAAAATAATTATTCTGATGGTTCCTACTACAAGACCAGAAATATGTGAAACTGATGAAAGGTTGGGAAGTATGAAAAAGACAGACTAGGGTGTTGGTGAGGAAGTGATACATCTCATCTGCAAAACGATATCAGACAGAGAGTGCCCATAATGGAAGTTAATTCATGAGGAATTTGAAAACTAACCAAGAAAAGGAATCAGAGCAAGCCAAGGGAGCTTAAATGACACGAGTTGCTCTGGAATGAAAATACCGTATATTCCGGCGTATAAGACGACTGGGTGTATAAGACCCCCCCCCCAATTTTTTAAGTTAAAATATAGAGTTTGGAATATACTCACCGTATAAGACGACCCCCCTTCTCTTATATGGCAAGTATATCCCAAACTCCCCCCTCCAGCCTCCTTTTATGCACATTTGTGCACCAGTGGTTCTTAACCTGTGATCCGTGGGGGTCTGTGAAGACTTGAAGGCTGCTTGGCCCACCTCCTCCCTGCAGTGACAGGAGCCAAGGCAAAGGTTGGCTGGTTGACTTCTCTCTTCCTCCAGTGCCTCTAAGGGAAGGTTGAATGGATGGTGTAATGGTATATTATTATTATTATTATTATTATTATTATTCGGGCTTTAAATCTTGAGTTAAGTCTTGAGGGACCCCAGCAACAAAAGATTTACAAAGGTGGTCCCTGGTAAAGAAAAGGTGAAGAGCCCCTGCTCTACACCACAGCCGCGCGGGGAGGGAGGGCTTCTCCATGGCTGCCAGTCACGGAGGAGACCCCCCCACCCCGCGCAGCTGAAGGAGAAGGGGGTAAGCTGCGTGGGGAGGGAGGGCTTCTCCGTGGCTGCCAGACATGGAGGAAACCCCCCCACCCCGTGCAGCTGAAGGAGAAGGGGGGAAGCCACGCGGGGTGGGGGTGATCCTCTCCATGGCTGCCAGTCACGGAGGAGACCCCACCCCACGCAGCTGAAGGAGAAGGGGGGAAGCCGCGCGGGGTGGGGTGATCTTCACCATGGCTGCCAGTCACAGAGAAGACCCCCCCACCCCGCGCAGCTGAAGGAGAAGGGAGGAAGCCGCACGGGGAGGGAGGGCTTCTCCGTGGCTGCCAGTCACGGAGGAGACCCCAACCCGCGCAGCTGAAGGAGAAGGGGGGAAGCTGCGCGGGGTGGGGGTGATCTTCTCCATGGCTGCCAGTCACAGAGAAGACCCCCCACCCTGCGCAGCTGAAGGAGAAGGGAGGAAGCCGCACGGGGAGAGAGGGCTTCTCTGTGGCGGCCAGTCACGGAGGAGACCCCCCCACCCCACGCAGCTGAAGGAGAAGGGGGGAAGCCGCGTGGGGAGGGAGGGCTTCTCCGTGGCTGCCAGTCATGGAGGAGACCCCCCCCACCCCGCACAGCTGAAGGAGAAGGGGGGAAGCCGCGCAGGGAGGGAGGGCTTCTCCATGGCTGCCAGTCACGGAGAAGCATCTCCCGCCCCGCGCGGTGTCAGAAGTGCTGCCGCTTCACTTTGCCTCACCCCCCCACCCGATCTCCTGCATCTTCGCTCCATTTGCAAAGGAAGCGAAGAGGCAGGAGATTGGGAGGCCGGTGAGGCAAAGTGTGTACCCGGCGTCTAAGACGACCCCTGACTTTGGAGTCTATTTTCCAGGCTTCAAACGTCGTCTTATACGCCGGAATATACGGTACTTCTGGATGTTCTAGGCATGAAGCCTGGATCAATCAGAAGCCAAGCGTCATATCAATTGAGAACAAGAATATGCAAACATGGTGTATGATTCATCTCTTGAACACCACAACTCCCTGGCATGTATTCCCCCAAATACCTCTCCTTTGTTACAACTTGGAAATAGCTGTCTCCCCTCTATTTAGAGCAGGGTTGAGCAAAGTGCAGCCCATAGGATGCATGGAGTCCTTGAGACCCCAAAGTGTGGCGCACAAGCTTCCCACCACCCCAGGCCCCATGCATTTAAAATAAATTTTCCTGAGTGACCTTTCCCCCCCAACCCTCCCAAAGGCTCAAAACTGCTAAAAATGCAGTAGTGTTGTTTCCACAAGCCCAACACCTACCTTAAAAACCTGCAGTGACTTTGAGCCATTTTGGGAGGGTTAGGATCAAAATATTGTTGGGGGGGATTTTTACACAGTCTGAGGGCTTTGTCACACTGGTGCATCCCATGGAGGGGGGGCAAGACAAAAACTACCCCCTTCCTCCTCCATAGTTATTGTTGTATGTGGGGAAATAATCATTGTAATGTAAAAGCAATCTTGTGTACCTCATTCACAATCTTAGATAAGTCTAGGGTTTTTTCCCTGCATGCATTTTGTTCTCCCAAAATTCCCTTCTCTTACTTCACTGGGCACTTCTAGCCAACTAGAAGTGCTGGGTGATTCGACACATGACCTAATTTGAATTTTATTGCTTTTGTGTAAGTTTCCTTCTGAATCTGTCTCTCCATGAGAATGGATGCATCTTCAGTTTTCCTGTAACCATGCCATGATGCATCGGAACCCAGCCCACGGCTGTAGGCTGGTGAGTCTTTCCTACCCTATTCATAGTCAGTTAAGGACCTTGTCTTAAGTTTGTTTTAGTATGTAGATTGAGATTGATAAACCTTCAGCAAACTTTGTTTTGCATTTTAAACTGACTCCTTTATTTTGTAATGAGTCTAATTTAACTGGGGGATCCCAGATCTCTGAATACACTTTCAAATGATAATTGAGCTTAAGTCTGCTTGCTAACCACACTCTGCATAAAGCGTGAAGTCAAAGGTGACTGAATGTTTTTAACTCTTTTTTAAAGGAAATAATTCTTGTTGTTTTTAAAGGACTAGATCCTGGAATTTTTTAATGCAATTTTATTTTTAGACTCATTACCTTCCAACAAAAAGGGTTATGGGCCCAGATTTAAAGACTTAAAAGCTCAATTTAATTTTTGTTTTTTTGCAAAAGTTTTATTTTTCCTTTTTATCTGATCACCTCAGAGTTGCTGTTTTTGTTCTCTCTCCTGGCTTGAACACAAAGGCAGTAAAGCAATAAAGCAATAAACCAATAAACCAACATGGCTGCTGAAGCTACCCCGCCTGCCTTTTTAAGCCTTGAGAAACTGTCTGGTCCCAATTATAGAAGATGGGCATTTTCTTTTGAAACATACATTAAGGCAATGGGATTTATTGATGTTTTACATAATCCCAGACCTCCTCAGGGGAGAGAAAGGACTGATTTTGATAGGATTGATCAAAAAGTATTAGCCCTCATAATTTTAACAACTGATGAAACACTAATTTCTGAAATCAAAGATAAGAGAACAGCAAAAGATGCTTGGGACACTTTGAAAGATTTATGTGGTACAAAATCCATAGGAAATTCTATTGCATTGATGATTAAGCTTGTGAACATGAGACTATCTAATCCAAGATGTTTAGATGAACATATTAATGATTTTAGAGCTACATTAGCAGAATTGCAATCTCCTGGAGAAGAGATTCCAAAGGCTATGCAAGTTGGGATTTTCTTAGCAAGCTTACCAAAGTTTTACAATCCCATCATAAATACTTTGCAATTAAAGAATGATTTAACCCTACCAGAAGCCTATATTCAAATAAGGGCATTTCAACATAGGCAAGATTTGATGCATTATGAGAAAGCTGAATCCAGAAATTCGAACTTTAACCAGCAAGTAAATTTGGCTGGAAAGGAAAAGCAACATTTTAAAACCCACTCCAAGCCCCCCTCCTCTTCTGAGACAAATGGGAGGCAATTTAAGGATTCAAGGGGAAACAGGCAATCATTCTCACAGCAAGAGATGACTGGCCAGAGGCAACAGAATGAAAAAGGCCATAGAGCTAGTAACACAGGAGCTGATGCTAAACAGAGGTTTCACATTGGAATGGCTTATGAAAAAGTAATGCAAGCTTCTGGAAATAAATATAAAAATGCTCTTGTCGTAGATTCTGGAGCCTCAAATACATTTTTCAATAAGAGGGAATATTTCCAAGATTTTAATGAAGAAGTAAGATTCCCTGTGTACCTTGCCAATGGAGATACTGTTACAGGGCAAGGAAGTGGAGCTGTCTATCTTCCTATGAAATTGGGAGCTAGACAGAGATATTGAAAATTGTAGACGCAGTCTATGCCCCTGAATTGAAGAGCTCACTCTACTCAGTCAAAATGAGCACCTCTAGAGGCAACAGAGTAGTTTTCAAAAAGAATGCATGTTATGGTTTTCATGGTAAACAGTTGATTTTTAAAGGCACTCTAAAGGATGATGGCCTTTATCACATGGAGATCCGTGACTCAAATGCCAATGTTGCCACTCAATGTAAACACAAAGACTGCATAAATTTATGGCATAGAGGTTTGCTCATAGAAATGTTGAATGCATAAAGAAATTGGCTAACCAAGAGCTAGCAAGAGACTTTCATTTCAAGAACTGTTGTGTGAATGAAAGGTGTGTGGAATGCATTAAAGTCAAGGCTACTGCACCTTCACACAAGCCTCTTACAGAAAGGCAATCTACCAAACCTCTTGAGTTGATACACTCTGACATCTGTGGGCCATTTAGACAGAAATCAGTTGGTGGAAACCTCTATTTTCTCACCCTCACAGATGATTTCAGCAGATATACATTTTGCTATCTCCTAAGGGAGAAAAGTCAAGCTTTTGAGAAGTTCAAAGAGTACTTTAATTATGTCACTACTAAATTTAATTACAAAATTCAGAATCTGAGGACGGATAATGGGACTGAGTTTGTCAATCATTAATTTGATGAGTTCTTAAAGGAACATGGCATCAGACACCAGACTTCTGGGATTTATAGTCCTCAACAAAACGGTTTATCAGAGAGAATGAACCGAACCTTAAAAGAAATGGCAGTTGCAATGCTTGTGCAAGTTAACATGTCTAAAGCTTCTTGGTCTGAGGCAATTCTCACAGCCACATACTTATACAACAGACTTCCAACCAGATCCAGAGATGTTACTCCATTTGAGTTGTGGCATGGTGTGAAACCCAGACTCAACCATCTAAGGGTTTTTGGATCAAAAGCTTATACATACATTCCCAAACAGAAAAGAGACAAACTGGACTGTAGAAGTGAAGAGGGAATTTTTATTGGCTATGCCAAAGGTGCTTACAAAATCCTAAACCCTGATGGACGCACAATGAGAATAACAAGTGCTGTTTATGTTGATGAAAGACCTCAACTTAATTCTAATCCAAACAAAGATTTCTATTCAGATGTGTTTGCAGTGGAAGAAGACCCTGACCCTGATTCTCAGCGGCAGCCACAGCGTGTGCAGCTCTTTCACCCTCCTGCAAGTGCTTCGCATCCAGAAGGGGCTCCCTCAGCCCAGGACTTACCAGAGGACGGAGGACCAGACGGCGCACCACGAGCAGAGCCAGGAACTCAAGTCCAGGTGAGACAGTCTGCGAGGGGTAACAGGGGAGTGCCTCCTTTGAGATTCTCCTACCTAGCCACAGGGGAAAGCCTTCTGGAACCCTCTGACTGGCAGAAGATCAAAGGGATGCCAAAATCTGATTCTGAGAAATGGGTGAAAGCTGCAATAGAGGAAATGGAATCCTTATATAAGAATAAAACTTGGACTCTGACAGAATTGCCAAAAGGCAAGAAGGCAATTGGCTGCAGATGGGTCTTTACAACAAAGCAAAATGCAGAAGGGGAGATTGAAAGATATAAAGCCAGACTTGTACTTAAAGGTTACAATCAGCAATTTGGAGAAGATTTTCATGAGACTTTCTCCCCAGTTGTTACACACACAGCTATTAGAACCTTATCGGCTGTTGCAGCTTCCAAGAGAATGCATGTACAACATCTAGATGTGAGGACAGCGTTTCTTTATGGAGATCTAGATGAGGAACTGTACATGGAACAGCCTTCGGGATTTGTAGTACCTGGAAAGGAGCTTCTAGTATGTAAACTTGAGAAAAGCTTGTATGGATTAAAACAAGCTGCCAAGAAATGGCACGAAAAGCTAAATCTGCTCCTTATCAAAGAAGGATTTACTCCAGGCACTGTTGACCAATGTGTTTACAAAAGATTCAGAAACAATCGATGGACTTACATTGCAAGTTATGTTGATGATTTGATTCTGTGCAGTCAAGACAAAGCAGATAGTCAAGAGATACTCCTGAATCTCCAGAAAGAAATAGATATTAAAAGTTTGGGAGATATCTCGCACTATCTTGGAGTACAAATTGAAAGAGACCGTGATGGAAGCTTCTTTCTTAATCAAAAGCAAAAGATTATAGATCTTCTGGACTGTCTTGGTTTAAAAGACGCAAAGAATGCTCAAACTCCAATGGAAGTAGGCTTCTTAAAGAGCAATGAGGCATCTGAACCTTTGAGAGACAGTGAAAAGTACAGAACTGCAGTTGGAAAACTTCTGTACATAGCAAATTTCACTAGACCTGATATTGCAAATGCTGTTGGCATCTTATGTAGAATGGTTAATTCTCCTACTCTTCGAGATTTTACTGCAGTGAAGCGAATTGCAAGATATTTAAAAGCGACTGCTGACTTCAAACTGATGCTGCCAGCATGTGACAAGCCACGACTGATTGCCTATGCAGATGCTGATTGGGGCAGTGATTTGGTGGAGAGAAAATCTACCAGTGGAAACATCATCTTCTATGGTGGTGGAGCAGTAAGTTGGACAAGTCGGAAGCAGAGTACAGTGGCGGATAGTTCCAAGGTGCCGAGTGCGTCTCGGCGAAAACAGCTTGTGATGAAATCAAATGGCTGCAGAATTTGCTTCTGGATCTTGGGATAGAGGAACCCAAGCCAACCATTTTGATGCAAGACAATCAAAGCTGTATCAAGATTTCTCAGAGTGAAAAGCCTCTGAAGAAGAACATAGACATTGCTTTCCACAAGGTGAGAGAAATGTGCTAGAGTCAACTTGTTCAACTGGAGTACTGCAACTCAGAAGAAATGATAGCTGATGTTTTAACAAAGCCTCTCCCTAAGGACAGTTTTCTTAGACTACAAGAAGAAATGAAGATTGTTCCTGAAGTACCCTATGATTGAGAAGGGGAATGTTGTATGTGGGGAAATAATCATTGTAATGTAAAAGCAATCTTGTGTACCTCATTCACAATCTTAGATAAGTCTAGGGTTTTTTCCCTGCATGCATTTTGTTCTCCCAAAATTCCCTTCTCTTACTTCACTGGGCACTTCTAGCCAACTAGAAGTGCTGGGTGATTCGACACATGACCTAATTTGAATTTTATTGCTTTTGTGTAAGTTTCCTTCTGAATCTGTCTCTCCATGAGAATGGATGCATCTTCAGTTTTCCTGTAACCATGCCATGATGCATCGGAACCCAGCCCACGGCTGTAGGCTGGTGAGTCTTTCCTACCCTATTCATAGTCAGTTAAGGACCTTTTCTTAAGTTTGTTTTAGTATGTAGATTGAGATTGATAAACCTTCAGTAAACTTTGTTTTGCATTTTAAACTGACTCCTTTATTTTGTAATGAGTCTAATTTAACTGGGGGATCCCAGATCTCTGAATACACTTTCAAATGATAATTGAACTTAAGTCTGCTTGCTAACCGCACTCTGCATAAAGCGTGAAGTCAAAGGTGACTGAATGTTTTTAACTCTTTTTTAAAGGAAATAATTCTTGTTGTTTTTAAAGGACTAGATCCTGGAATTTTTTAATGCAATTTTATTTTTAGGCTCATTACCTTCCAACAGTTATCCACCCCTGATTTAGAGATTGGTGTGTTGGAAGGAAATCTTTCTTCTCTAAAGTTAAACACAATGGATCAGTTTCAATGTTGCTGCTGAAATTTTATTTAGCCAAACTCTGACTAGTTCCTTCCTCGCAGTGCTGTCATACACATAATTTTTGCTAGTAGATTAAATTCAGCAACCCACTTTTAACAATTAGCACAGCCACAAAAGTCCAATGGTACTGGAAAATATTGACATATCTTTAAATATCTTTGTCAGGGAAGCCCCAGGATCTAAAATTACTGACATGTCTTTAAATAACATTGTCAGGGAAGTCCTGGGATCCATAGGCCCCTCGACACCAGCCTGGAAGCAAGACAACCAATGGGGTGCATAAAACACAACAAATAAAAAACCTGCTCTCACACAGATATCTACGACTTGCACCCTTTTTCAAATCTGTTATGATCACGCTATAAGAAGTCTAGCCATTGGCTTGTCCTTTTATTGTACACATGTATTAAAACCAACTTTATCTCACATTTTTATTAAGACTTATTGGAATGAAAATATAAAACAAAGAAAATAAATTATCAAACAAATCCTGAAATTAATGCAATGAATTCAATATGACAATAAAAATACAGCAACAAAATAATAAATGACAACAGCAACGTTACTTTTGAGACCTCAGACAATTTCCCAATGTATTTCAGAATATGAAAGGAGAAAGAATTCAGTTGGACAGCCTCAAAAGGAAGCAAATTGTATTGAAGAACCATTGATATATATACCCTGTATCATAAAGCAGAAGGACGTGAAGAAGGTCATTTGACGAAGGGCTCATTTTAAGGGGGCAGTCCTTGGCTATTTAATTGTTTACAGGTCAACACTGCCATTTCAAGCTGAAACAACACCCCACTCAAAAAAACTGGAAGCCAACAAAGGTGGTAAAACATGGGAGTAATATGCTTCCTACAAAAGATCTGGGTAAGTGATCTTGCTGCTACACTGTGGACCAAGTAAAGTTTCCAAACACCTCAAAACTGGACAGGCGTATTCTAATAATCAGATCTAAGCATTTTCAGTGTGCCTGCCTTTTACATAATCATAGAAACATAGAGTTGCAAGGGACCACAAGAGCCATCTAGTCCAATCCCTTGCCATTCAGGGATACACAACTAATGCACTCTGCAAAAATAGCCATCCAACCTCTGTTTAAAGACCTCCAGAGAAGGAGAGTCCACCATTTTCTCAGGCAATCTATTCTACAGTTGAATAGTTTTTAGCATAGTTCTTCCTAATTTTTAGGTGGAATCTTTTTCTTGTCTAGGATATATTAGCTCATGTCCTACCAACAGAAAACAAGACTGCACCATTGTCCTCATGGCACTGCTTCGAATAATTTGGTTATCATAATACCTCTCCATCTTCTATCCTTCAAACTAAATATGCCTCATAGGCCAGGGTTTGGGCAAAGAGGAATCCACTGGCTGCATGCGGCCCCCAAAGTCTCCCAAGAGTCAAAAATATTTTTGTACTTTTTTCATTTTTCCCCATAATACCCCCTAAATGAACTCTAGGAAGTGTAGAGAGCATTTCCCACCACATTTGGAGGTCCCCTGCCTCCTCCAATAGTCAAAAATGATTTTTGCATTTTCCCCCCAAAAAGTCCCCAAAATGTCCACTAGGGGATGGGAGCATTTCCACCACATTTTGCAGGGGCCCCAGGCCAATTTAGGCCCAGGACAAGCCTTTTAAAAAACATGGTAGAATTTCCCCATACCCTCCTAGAGGCATTTGGGGGTACTTTTGTGGGAGCATGTATTACCCTCAAAGGACTTGTAGTGGGCTAAGTACTCCCTATGCTTCCAAAGTTGTCCACCCCTGTCATTGGCCTTGGTATCCAGATCTTTTACCATCTTGGATATTTCCAGGCAGGGGATGCCAATGTATCATCCTGTATCCACCAGAACACCAGAAGTAGCACTAGATCTAGGAGCGTTAACTGCAACCCTAATTATTTAGTGGAAGTACAATCTCATCTAATATAGTTAATGACTAAACCAAAATCAGTTCTTCTACACCAACCAATAGCATTTCTGTCTTTCTCTGGATTAAACTTTAGTTTATTCTGGTCTTTCATGGATTTCAGAAAGTGATTCAGATAATCTCTTCATCATTTACCCATTTCACAGTTAAAATTCTTAACTCCCAAGGGATTGCCTCTCTGTAATGATTTTATAATAATTTCATATTATGTTAATTCAACAACTTTTTCATCATTTCCCAAATTGATTTCAAAAGATCAGTTTAAAATTAACTTTTCTTCAAGAAATCAGGAACTTGCAGTGAATCTCCTTGTAATAAATAATATTTTTGACAAATCCTTCTTGTTTCCTTTTGTCATTTTTAATCAAATACCATACATTGTCTGAGATTATCAGTCTTGTAACTGAGTAATGACATTTCTCAATTGAAAATACTGAAAGGTGATCCATTATAATTCATTTTTACTAACCTTACCTAATGAGAAATATAATTAAATGTACCATCAAGTAGTTGTGGCTGCTAAAACATAATTTATATTGGATAATTCCATATTCATACAACAGGAAGTCATGGAAAGGTGGGTTTTATGCATATGCCTGCAAGACAGAGAGGTGGTTCTGTTGTAACTGAATGACAGAATGATAGAATCATAGAGTTAGAAGAGACCACAAGGACCACCTAGTCCAACCCCCTGCCATCCAGGAATAATAAAGGCAGGATGGCTTTTTCTCCTCCATTTTTCTGCTTGTTGCCCTCAGCTGTGGGCAGTGCTGCTCATAACAAGTTCTCTCTTTATGATGTGCAAAGATCTTGAAAAGTAATCAGTTTATAAAATATTATAACTTTATGGTCTCATTTGCAACCAGCAGGAAACAAGCATTTTCCTCTTACACACCCAGAGCCCCCAAAGCTAGTAATTTTTCTACATATATACATTAAATATAGAAGGCATACTTATCAAATTTGCAGATGGCACCAAATTAGAAGGGGTAGCTAATACCCCAGAGGACAGGATCAGAATTCAAAATGACCTTAACAGATTGGAGAGCTGGGCCAATATTAACAAAATGAATTTCAACAGGGAGAAATGTAAGGTACTACTACACTTAGGGAGAAAAAATGAAATACACAGATACAGGATGGATGACACCTGGCTTGACAACAGTAGATGCAAAAGGGATATAATAGTCTTAGTAGACCACAAGCTGAACATAAGAGTATGATACAGCAACAAAAACAAACAAACAAAAAACCCAATGCAATTCTAGGCTGCATCAATAGTATAGTGTCTAGATTGAGGGAAGTAATAGTACAATACGACCCTCGTATCCATGTTTCTGGACTTACCGTGGATAGTAGAAAGTGCAGTTAATAGTGAACCCTATTAAAATGAATGACTTCAGGCCCAATCATACCGTAGAATCACACTGGAGGACCTATAAGATGCCTAGAGAGAACACCTCTCTACACATCTTCTAGGTCCTCCAGCATGACTCTATGGTTAGTTTCCAGAGGAAGCATACTATACAGTCGCACTGGAGGATGTAGAAGATTTCTAGAGATCATGTTTTTTAGACTACAGCGATTCAATCATCTTTAACATAATGTCCATGCCGCTGAACAGGTTTAACTCCATAGGCTTCATGCCTTAAGATTTTGCTCCAGAAATCCCAGTTCTAATTTGCAATGTCTAGAGGAGGACAATCACAATGGTTAAACATCTGGAAGCCATGCCCTAGGAGGAGTGGCTTAGGGAGCTGTGTATGTTTAGCTTGGAGAAGAGAAGGTAAAGAGGTGACATGATAGCCATGTTTAAATATTTGAAGAAATGTCATATTGAGGATGGAACAAGCTTGTTCCAAACTATAGAATTCAAACTATAGAAAAATAAATTCTACCTAAACATTAGGATAAAACCTCCTGACAGTAAGAGCTGTTCAGCATTGGAATGCACTGCCTCAGAGTGTGGTGGAGTCTCCTTCTTTGGAGTCTCCTTTGGAGGATTTTAAACAGAGGCTGGATGGCCATCCATAGGGAAAACTTTGATTATGCATTCCTGCAGGGCAGGGGTTTGAACTGGATGGCCCTTGTGGTCTCTTCCAACTCTATGATTCTATGTGGTCCAAGATGCCTTTTAGTCCCAAATTAAACAGTAAGGAAACATCATTGACTAGAAGAGGCTAGGAAAATGACAAACATAAATTATGTCACTGTCTGTACTATGTGCCACTCTGAGCTTACCTAATTTACATAAATATGTGGATAGAACTCATGTTACTTTCTCTTTATGTTACCTTTTTTCTTCTTTTAAAAGATGTGGCTGCAGATTTGAAAAAAAAATAGTTTGTTTAGTCTGCACTAGAGAGCAAAGATGTCATACAGCATGTGTCTCACCTAAGCTATCAGTAGCGGAAGGGAGACATAATGAATGTAGATGTTATTCAAAGACATAGCCATGTTAGGAGATTATCAGGTGCTCTAAATATGATGTGATAACAATGCCAAGAGATTGCTAAAGGGCTTGCATTTCAGATGACGTTGTTCCCATGTCATCATGCTCCCATTTGGTTGTTGTTACTCTGGCACTTCTTTTTACTGACAGGCTAAGCCATCAATGAATCCCCTGTTCTGTTTCTGTAATGGAATGTCCTACAACTGAAATGGTGCCCCGTTAAGCTGGCACAATGCCAGCATGAATGGGAGGTCCATGCCAGAACACTTCCAGGTGAGTGTTCTAAGATAAGTGACACACTTTTTGTACCCTCTCCGGGTTACTTGTAATGATTTAAGCATGTCTTTGTGCTTTGTGTTACTTTTACTGTAATATTTTTGTTTTTATTTTTGAATTTCCCATGCTCTCATCTTCTCGCGAGAGCAGCAGCCAGGATTTCAATCCAGGAAGTGAAAGGAGTTCTGTTAAGAGCTCCGTTTACTCCTGGACAAACAACGCGCAATTAAGGTACGTCTGAAAAATTGTTTGTTGTTGTTGTTACAGGAGAGAGGAGGGAGAGGAGATTGTGAGACGGGAACACTTTTTGCATGCCTGTCTGAAAATCTCCTTAGTTTGGAATATCAGTAAGCAAGGGGATCTTGTAGCTGTTAGTCTCAAAGGTGCTACAAGATCCCCTTACTTACTGGAATTTATTGACTGTTGATTTGTTTCCAACTCTAAGCAGCAGCCAGTGCATCAGTTATCCAGAAACAGAAAAATAATAAACCATGAGTATCAGAAGAGATAATAGCTAAAGGTTTTTTCTGCACACATACACTGAATATACAAATACACAGGACTGCCTGTGTACTCTGCACCTTTTGGCAGGGAACTGTAGAAATTATAATAAAGTAGCCATCTTTATTATTGTGCCTTCCAGATGTTTGAAGGCTATAGCTCACATAATTCCTGATCATTGGTCTTGTTGCATGGAATTGCTGGGAGCTGCCCTGAAGAGCACTGGGTTGGGGAGGGTGTTAGCTTCTAAACTATACTATGCTGTACTATGCACTGTACTATAAATGACTGAGCTGCAAGTTATTTGTGTTTTAAAGATTATAAGAAGAATTCCAGACTTGACTATTTAATGTCTTTATAATATTTGGGAAGCAATGCCACGATTTGTTATCAGAAGCAGGTAAGAAGACATGTGGAGTCAGAAGAAAAGATGACACTCATCTGATTGACCTGAACTACTCCATGCCTCATTTGTCCAGGTGGTAGAGTTAGATTATTATACAATTTATGTGGCAGGACTGTTGCCAAGATACATATGCAGCAGCATGTTTATAAAGCAGTAGAAAGAATTATGTCCCGCTTCTTCTTTTCAGATGAGAAGTAGAACAATCTACTAGCTAATCATTGCTAGAGAATACAATACATGAAGTGCTTGCTGGATGAATGATTTACTTGCCGAAACACTGAAGTGATTTTCAGCTAGCCATATGTATCAAAGTACACAGAGTACAATAAACTGTTCAGCTAAATGTGTCATTTATTCAGACACTTACCATTTATGCAGATTTCAAAAGATTTGCAGAGGTCATCCTCGAAGAGGCATCCTAGAATGCAATAAAAATACAAAATTAGGATGCTTTCAAATTGTTGCAGTCCAACATTTCAGTCTATAAAATCTCAACTCTTAGACAGACAAATGTTCAACACCAGAATTCTAAATCAAGCAGTAAAGAAGCAGAAGAAAGAAAACAAAAACGGGTTTTAAAAAAAAGTACAGCCACTGAGTCTCCAAGGATTTGTTTCCTAAATCTGAGCCTGTATGCAAAACTTCCTATATTGGAGCTCAAATGCAGAGTGTGACTATGGTAATCCTGACCATCCAAATCTAGACCAGCAGTTTTTTATTTATTAATTTAAAAGAATTTTATGTCCCACATTTAAGGAAGGAAAATCTTTCTAATGCGACTTTCCAGAAGAGTGGGGGGGAAAGGGGAGCAGGAATTTTGAAAAGTAGTATCAATTCTAGTAGACAAATCCAATGTGAATTCCATTTTGAAAAAATTACTATCCCTTGTGACTTAAAAATTGTAAGTGAGGAACACCTGTCATGGTGAGACAGAGTTTCATACACTTGCTGAAGCAGTTTAGACCAAACCGCAAGGATGGAAATGACAACAGCAAGAAACTCACACACTGAGGGCATGTCTACATGGGCTAAATACCCCATTTTGCCCCCCTCTTACAGCTCTGCAGTCCATACGATGCAGGGCATTTGCCCTGTTCTGCCCCTGGGCAGACCTCACCACCCTGGGGTAGATACAGAGGGGAGGTTGGGTAGGGCCCATTAAAGTTATAATACCCAGTTTACTCTGCTATAGGTGGCCAAAACCTGCATCAGGCCTTGTATGTCCACAGGAGCCCATGTCACACAAGCCAGTCAGGAGTCCCGTGGCATGTGACCAAGGCTGGTCACATGGGGGGGGGGGCTTCAGTCACATGTTGCAGGCTCCCTTCCTGCCTCCAAGTCAGCACAGAAAATGGTGACAGCTGCTGCAGAACCAAGCTAGTGTTCCTATTTGGACTCCAATTCATTTTGTCAAGGTCATGGGAGCAAAATAGGCCAGAATTTGCCGGCAGGGAGAAAGCGTATCCTGACTTGTGTTAAAGATGTATTTGGCTATAATGTAACATTTTGTATAGAAAGCAAAATCTTATATTTTCAATCTTATGTTCTGAAAACATATTTTTAAGCTCAATATGTCCAGGACTGAACTATTTATCTTTCCTCCTAAACATTATTTCTCTTTGCTCCTTCTCCATATCTATCAACATCATCTTCATGAACATTCTGGAACCAGCATTTTGTCTTGTTTTTTCTTTGATTTCTTTTTCTCCCCATTTTTGTTTTCCACATTCAATCAGCTTGTAAGATGTCCAATTTCTCTCATCTCAAAACTGGGGGGCGGGGGGAGAGTACCCTGGACATTCCTCTCCAATTACCTCAACTAAAAACCTGGTTCATGATCTGAACATCTCCCACTTTCTCATTGTAATTCTCTTCTCTCTGACTTTTCTGTTTCACACCACAATCCTCTGATTTCTGTCCAAATGACTGCTTTGAAAAATATTCCCTTCTCCCATTGCTCAGTCCATATCATGATCCTTCTCAGTTTGTTTCATTGTTAACCCCAATGTTAACTCTATCTTTTGGCCCACATTTCTTATTACACTCCCACCCATAATCACCACTTCTCCATTCCTACTATCCTCAAATGGTCAAATGGCTCCACATATTTTCCTTTGCTGGGTATGTTTAGCCTGGAAAAAAGACGGTTAAGAGGCGACATGATAGCCCTGTTTTAAGTATTTGAAGGGGTGTCACACTGAGGATGGAGCAGGCTTGATTTCTGTTGCTCCAGAGACTGGAACACAGAGCAATGGATGCAAGCTCTAGGAACAGAGATTCCACTTCAACATTAGGAGGAACTTTCTGACAGTAAGAGCTGTTCGGCAGTGGAACGCACTCCCTCGGAGCGTGGTGGGGTCTCCTTCCTTGGAGGTCTTCAAACAGAGGCTGGATTGCCATCTGTCGGGGATGCTTTGATCATGATTTCCTGTGTGGCAGGGGGTTGGACTGGATGGCCCTCATGGTCTCTTCCGACTCTACAATTCTATGATTCTATGAATTCTCTCTATGTATTTTCTCTCCCTTCCATCAAGTCCCTTCTTACCCCATCCCATCCCAAGTCCATGTGATTTTTTATTTATCCTCTTAATCTTCCTTTCCTACAAGAATAACTTAGTTCTAACACTAAAAACATAAGCACATTCAAATAACTCTTGCCCACATTCCTTCTCTCATATCCTTATCTCAACCACCCACTCTTGTTTTCTCCACTTTTTATCATGGACAGTAAACTACTAGTGGGGGAGAATCTATTTTGCCTTTGTAAGTCTATAAAGCCACTGCATAAATTCCTTAAAGGCACCAGATCCCATGTGATGTTGGAAGCTAGGGAAGGTCACCCTGGTTAGTATTTGGATAGGAGACTGCCGAGTGCTGTAGGTTATATTTCAGAGGAAAGAACTGGCGAAACTACCTCTGAGTATTCCTTACCTAAGAAAATCCTATGAAATTAATGGGGTCACCATAAGTGGACAGGCAACTTGAAGGCGCACCTGTGCACGCACACACATACACATGCATGCACACATCTATAAAACACTTGAAGTATTGCTAAAACTAATATCATTATCTCTCATTTATCTGTGTGCCTACATCTGCACAAATAGTCACTTTAAGACAAGGGTATGTTGCCCCAAACTATGAGTACATTAGCTTTCCAGAACAGGTCAAATAGCACATATTGAAATAATTACACAATCTTCAACATTTCACAGATCAAAACCAGGACACGTATGGCCAAGTAACATCAGATGGTGACGGTTATTAATGAGGAAAAACACACACGCAAGAACAGGTAGCACAGACTGGTTTTGCTTTAGCCTTTTGGGAAGGGCAAGATTTTGCCCTTCTTTTTCCTCTTCTCCTCCCACTCGAGTAAACTGAGTGCAAAATGCTTTTACACTTTGCACTTAGTTTGCAGCAACTAAAGTAAGCCAGGGACAAAGGGGAGACGTGGGAGAAGGAGAAGGAAACAGGGACAATTTACAACTAGTTGGAAAAGATAGACAACAGATTAATTGGGACTGTCCCTGCCAGATCAGGACAATCGGAAGGTATGTAATTACTTTTGATGAGGAACTATGACTACAAGGCAACATTGCCCATTATTGTCCCAGAAGTACTTACAACCCAATCCTCCAAGATGTTGACTAATAAAGAGTCCCTTTCATGAAAAAAAAATGGCACCAGGGCTGGCAGCCAAGAATTGAGAAACACTGGGCATGACCTAATATAAAAGGAAGAATGGAACAAGGAGATAGGGGACTTTATCAGATATGACTGAAATAGCAGAATTACAAAGCAATAGTATCACAAATGGGTTCCCGTTATTGCATGACATCGTCGTCCTCCTGTGGTCCATGTATGCTCCATCCATTAATTGGGCATAACTTTTAAATGACAGGCAAAGCCATCAGCAGTCCTCAAGATCACTCTTTTCTCACTATTGACGAGTGTGCAATAATCACGTCCCACTGTAATTGTGTGATTACAGCATGAATGGGCAGTCCTCTTCTCCCCCTCCCCTTTCCCAACAACTTTTTTTAGACACTAGTCTGATAAAGTCCTTGCTCTTAAGTTTTATTGCACTATATTTATCATTTTATGTACTGCTTTTGTTTTTAATTTTACCTTCTCATTTATATTATTTTTTTGTAAGACACTTTGAATCATTTTCAGAAAAGTGTTTTAATAACAACATTGCAAGCCATGACACTACCCATTGTAACATGATGGACTTTTTCGGATGAGGGTTTATAACGCTAGCAGCCTCGTCCCTGTTGCGAGGCTGCTGCGCTGCAGGGCATCCCTTTTGTGATTAGAAAACTGCCAAACATAATGCTGCTGCATTCCTGCAGTTACGCAACAGTACCAGCAGAGGATCAGCAGGGCAGAGCGTCATCCGAAAGGGACACCCTGCAGCGCAGCAGCCTCGCAACGGGGACGAGGCTGCTAGTGTTATAAACCCTCATCCGAAAAAGTCCGATACCTCCAAATGTACATTTTACATTACAGGAGATTCTGGGGTCAAAATATGCCAGTACAATTGCATTACTTAATCAAACTGCCTTGAAATACAGCCCAGTAGTCCCAGTAGGCTCATAACATCACTGACATTGCTTGCTCCTTTACACATTTGAACAACTAGTATTTTTGCTGAGAACATGTTTGTAGAAAACATATATATCCAAGGAATCTTAGGAAACTATTGTTGGACTCACATTTTCTTTCATTAGGAGCGACATTTTTCAATCTCAGTAGCTGCAATATTGCTTTAATTGAGAGTCATGCTCCTCTTGAGATATATAGAGATATGTCATGGTTTAGAGTTTTCAATCTCAGGACTCTTAATGGTTCATGAATAACATCCTGGGACATCTTTGTTGCTGCTGATGTTACATAATTGGGTCTGTCTGTATTTGGAAATCCCCACCCCAACTTTTTATTTTGCAAGAACAGTTGAGGGGAACAATTTGAATCAGGGTCATAGAGGGAGTGTTTGGCCCCTAAACCCTTCGTTCATGCTTCAGTTTAATATATTTCTGCTATATCTATTCTCCACAGAACAAAAAGATTACAGGTTTAAACTGTTATGTTTTTCTCTCCACAGCTAATACAATAACATCCAAAATCCACAAAACAGTGATACCTTTATTGAGCCAACCAAAATTGCACAAAATAAATACATGATGCATCCTTTTGAAGCTTTTGAAGTTCCACTGGCTTCTTCATCAGACAAGGGTGTTAAAAAATCATACAGGAGAAGAAAGAAAATGACTATGTTAAAGTCACAGGCCTACATTTTATCAAGATGTTGTTTTTGCTGTTTTCAGTTAAGATGATTTGGAGGGATATCCATGTAGGCAGAGGCCATTCCTTTCTTTGGCCATGTGGGCACTGGGAGACAGAGTCATAAAATCCAGGAAATAAAATTTACATTCCATTAGCAACAGAAAAAGCAGCTTCCTTTAAGATCTAGGTTGTTTCTGTCTTGTGTGAGGCTACCCACCGCTTTCTTAGGAGATTTTCAGATGGTGTCAGTATTCCGTGGCAGGCATGGAACAGGGTCAAGAAAGGGTCTCCCTTTTGGACAATGTTGACCCATTTCGTCCTGCTCCCGTCCTGCCCCCATGCTGCTCCCCGAATATTCTATTCATGATGAAACATCGTAAACAGACCAATCAGGGGTATGCAAACAGGATTAGAAAACGGCCAAATATAATGCTGCAGTGCCCCCACGGTACCGCAACAGTACCAGCAGGGGAGAGCGTCATCCGAAAGGGACGCCCTGCAGCGCAGCAGCCTTGCAATGGGGACGAGGCTGCTAGCGCTCTAAAAGCTCATCCAAAAAAGTCCGATATCTGCTTTCAACGTAACACAGCCAGAAGGAGAAAAATATTCAGCAGCATTGGGAATGTGGTGGAGAACGAGGATGATGGTGCCAAAGATAATATTGTTATCCACAACATTCTTGGGAAAGAGAACTGTTTCTCCAGCACACTAGGAAATCTGATATCTGCATTCGTTTTTCCTCTTGCTCTGCTCTACCTCCATGTTCTACCAATCTCTCTAGTTCTCAATACACTGTCGAAAACTCTGCTTATATTCTGATCTCTCCCCACTAGACTAAGTAGAATATGGAAATGTATGATCTTCCCCTTTCAATTTTTGTCAGTGTGTATAGAACCATTGTACTGTCTATTCTCCTTTATGGGTCTGAAACATGGGTCACCTATCGCCACCAAATCAAACGCTTTCATCAGTGCTGTATACGCACAATCCTAAATATACACTGGACTATGTAACGAATGTCCTTGAGCAAGCAGGGATCATAAGCATTGAGGCCATGATATTGAGAACACAGCTGCGCTGGGCAGGGCACGTTTCTAGGATGGAGGACCATTGCCTCCCAAAAATAGTACTCTACAGTGAACTCGCAACAGGTCAGCGTAAGAGGGGCACTCCAAAGAAGTAATACAAGAATTCCATGAAACAACATCTCAGGCTTGGCCAAATTGATCACCAACAATGGTCCGCCCTGGCTTCACATCAGGAGGCATGGAGATGCACTATCCACAATGCTGCAGCTTTATTTGAGAACTCACACTGAACAAGTCTTGAAGAGAAATGACAACGCAGAAAGAATCACAACCCAGAAACATCACCCAAGGAGACCCTCTGCTGTGCTTTCTGCAACCGGACTTGTTTATCTTGGATTGGCCTTTTCAGTCATCAGTGCGCTTGCAGAAAGCGCGGGATGAGTCCTTCCTGAATCTTCGTTTGGGAAGAAAAGCCAGAGAAGATCCTATTAAAAGACAACCAGCTTTCTAAAACATATCTAACAAAAGCTGTAACAAGACTACAAAGCAGCACATTGCAAGAGAAGCAATAGGCACAATGGGAAAGGTATTTTTGGAGCAGTTAACACTCAAAAACATCAACTTGCAAGACAAGAAACATAACAATGGCTGGTGAAAGCAACTACTTCTAGAGGGGGGAGAGAAAACTCTGTATTCTTCTGCAATTTTGTCTTTTGATTATGAGTCTGAACCCTTAATTACAACTGGCTCAATTTCCATGCAATGAGACAGAAATAAGAAACTCCAAGGATGTGTTATAATGATGCCAAGAATAAATTGTCCCAAACCAATTATTCACCTGAGTCTTTTAATAACTTGTCGATATACATCATTCCAAATACACAGAAGAGAAAGATAACCTGGGTAAGTAGTTGAGAAAAGAGAAAGAAAGTCTGGATGACTAAGGAGACAGAAAAAGCACTTACGGTAGTTCCTTGGAAGAGAGTACGGAATTACTGGATGAGAGGAGAGAAATACTGCTTGGGTCACAGTGTAGGGAGTGGAAGGTGGAGGAGAAAAAGGGCACTAAGTGAATAGGAAGGATCAAGCACCAGGGTGGGACTTAGGGGGTTGCAAGCCCATGGAAATCTGGTGACTTCTGCTAGTCAGTCTTAACTTTCTGTAGCAATCTCAGATCTTATTATTTTTTATCTTTACTTTTTTTATATATATATAGTCTAAAATGCTCTGAGATGGTGTTTGGTTGCTAAGTTAACTTGGTATAACCTCCTCATGATTCATAATTAAAGATCTGAAAAATATGTGCAACTCCTGTGCATATGAGTATAGCACAGGAATGAAAACACAGTAATTTTTGCATGATACAAAGCACACCCACTTCTCTTGCTGAATGGATAATCAAGCATGCATTAAGGCAGTGCTCTCTAATTTCCAATTGTAGTAAAAGAGGACCAAAAGCTACTAGTTAGAATGCCTAGTTAACAATATATTCAAGAACTAAATCCAAGAGATGGAGGCATGTAGATTTAGACAATTATGCATGACATCAAGAATTTAACCAATTTTTGTGTTTGAGGAATAGCACTGTAATTAAATGAACTTTACAGTTGCACTCATTTTGTTACTGTTTTATTGATTTGTTACAGTTATTGAACTCAAGATTACAAAAGTTTCCTTGGCAGTGTTTCCTGCAGGCACTGATAGTTTGGAAAAGTTCTGTTTTGAACTAAAATATCCAGAAACCCTAGCAACAGGTTCACTGGCCCTGCTGGCTGTGAGATACTGGGACTTATAGTTCAAACAAGGAACTTTCCCAGGTTTTGGGCACATACCAGAACCAACCTAGATTACACAAAGTTGGTCACATATGTTCAGACCATGCTCAGGGAGAAATTAATGTAATATGTTGGTCTACTGAGACCTTAGAATAGGGGTGGGTGTTTTCCATAAAAATAAACAAACCACTAAAACAACCCTGAGTAGGCATCCTGTCTCTGGCTTTCCTTCGCAAACGACGATTCAGGAAGTACTCATCCTGCGCTTTCTGCAAGCGCGCTGATGACTAAAAAGGCCAATCTGAGATAAATAAGTCCGGTTGCAAAAAGCACAGCAGAAGGTCTCCTTGGGTGATGTTTTTGGGTTGTGATTCTTTCTGCGTTGTCGTTTCTCTTCAAGACTTGTTCGTCGTGAGTTCTCAAATAAGGCTGCAGCATTGTGGATAGTGCGTCTCCATGCCTCCCGATGTGAGGCCAGGGCGGACCACTGTTGGTGATCAATTTGGCCAAGCCTGAGATGTTGTTTCAGGGAGTCTTTGTATCGCTTTTTTGGAGCGCCCCTCTTACGCTGACCCGTGGCGAGTTCACCGTAGAGTAGTATTTTTGGGAGACGATGGTCCTCCATCCTAGAAACGTGCCCTGCCCAACGCAGCTGTGTTCTCAATATCATGGCCTCAATGCTGGTGATCCCTGCTTGCTCAAGGACAGCAACATTCGTCACATAGTCAGTCCAGTGTATATTTAGGATTGTGCATAGACAGCGCTGATGAAAGCGCTCGAGGAGTCATAGGTGGTGGCGATAGGTGACCCATGTTTCAGATCCATAAAGGAGGATAGACAGTACGATGGCTCGTACTGTCTAGGCATCCTGTAATAAATCCCCAAATAGGTGACCAGTAAACTCAAGGCAACCTAGGAAAAATATATCATAAGGACAGATTTTCACCTGACAGATAAGAAGATCATTTCCTTGTTCTGTACCTGAGCCTGTCAAAAATCTTGCATTGTGCCCAACAGGAGATCACGTTCAAAATACAATATTCATGTACCTTGAAAGGCCTGCAAGAGATACATTGCATCTTATTTCCAATCTGCACTGAAATAATGGGGTTGGATTACCCTTTCAGCCTTAAAGCTTCATAGAGTTGAACATGATATAACTGGGTTTAGGATTTGTAATACAATCAATAAGGAAAGTAGTAACTTCAGATGGCCTGGAGAGAAACAGACTCATAGTGAAGTATCACTGGGAGAGAAATGGAAGTGTGTGGTTTGTCAAGTTTTCTTCAAACAGATGCAGAATTAATTCACATTCAAGAATACAATGAGTCAGTGAAAGCGCGACTCTATTCTTTGCTTAAACCATGAGTGGGAATAAGTAAACATTTGTTTTCCACCAACATTATCAAAGTCTAGATTCTAGTCCCTATTAGAGAATGGGAGGGCAATTGTATTTAAACCACATCCCCTTCCAGTACTATTACAAAACAGTGTACCTACTTAGATCTGTAGTTGAATATTGTTGACTTAAGATAACTGTATTCAAGTGTTAATGTGCCAGTAGGGGTGAAGAATTAAAGTATAGAATGTCACACAACTGTAACAATCTCAAAACGGCTTCTTCTCTAACGAATATGCCTTGCACAGAACAAGGTTCAGGTTTCCACTTTGTGATCAGTAATATCTAATTTCTTTTTATGCTGATTGCTAGTAAGGGTTAATTTTGTTTAATATTGCTTACTTCCAACTAGAGAAGAACATGGGGTGTGCTTGTGTCAACTTTTGCATTCTGATTCCCTCATAACTGAAGGATCTTGTTTACCCACCATAAATGCTTCTTTCGCATTCCCTCTGCCTTTTCCCACCACTTTTAACAATCCTGTTCTTTTCCCAGTTCCATGAACCCCCTCTTTGTCCTTAAAGTAAATTTCCCTCCCCTCGCCACTTTTTCCCTCCATAATTGTGTCAAATTATAACTGCCTCCTCTCTTCTGTAAATCCCTCCCATTCTACCCCATGTCTTTCTCTTCCACCTCCTACCCCCTTTTCTGTCTTGTCTTGTTTGATTCAATTTATCTATTTCTTTGCTGTGTGATGTTTTTCTCAAACCTGCTCAATAATTTGCATGATTTTTATGGATTATAATTCACTTACAATTCATTACTTGGTTAATGACTGATATCTATATATATAATTCTCTTGGGTATGTTGCCATTTTCAGTGTGCTGATTGGCTGCCTAGGTGTCAGGATCTGCCTCTCCTCACAGGACTAGGCCCCTGGCTGCAGTAGTCGGCACAGCCTATTTGCAGACAGGCCCTGGCTGTGGGAGTCTTGGAAGAAGAACCAGGGCCAAGCTATCAGATGCAGGTGGCTGCAATCATGCAGCACACTTGAAGCAGCCAGGGGAACCACTATTTAAGAGCGGCATTCGGCCCTCAGTCTTGGCCACCACAACATGGTCTTCTATACTGTCTGCAGCTGGGTTTTGGGCCCCTGGATATCTGGTACATGCTCTGACCTTGGACTGTTTTTTGACTTTGGCTTATCTTTGATCCTACCTGAACTTTGTCTCTTGCATTCCTGACCTGGCTCTGGTGTCTCTGCTCCTAGACCCTTCCACTCAACCCAGGACCCTGAAAGTAGGAAACTTCCCAACCAAATCAAAGCTTCCTGTTGGGCAGCGAATCAGCACACTGGGGGCAGAAACATGTGGAAGCCTTCAAATCCTTTCTAACATGGTGGTGGAGCGGCTCTCGTGTCCTGGTGCATGTGGGTGGGTGTGTAGCATGGGGAGTGTTTGTGTATGTGGTATGGGGATGTGTAGAGTGGTGGGTGTAGCATGGGGGTGCTGTAGTGTGGGGTGCTGTAGCATAGGGGGTGTAGTGTGTGGTGTGTTTGTTCAATTGCATGGCAGCGGTGGAAGTGCTCTCGTGTCCTGGTGTGCATGGGGGGGGTGTAGCATGGGGGGGTGTAGCATGATGTTTGTGTGTGTTTGTGAAATTGCACAGCGGTGGTGGAGGGGCTCTTGCATCCTGGCATGCATGGTGTGTGTGTAGTGTGAGGAGGTGTAAAGCATGGTGTGTGTGTAGCATTGTGTGTGTGTGTTGCATCGTGTGTGTTTGTATGTATGGTTGCATGGCGGCAGCGGAGGGGCTCTCATGTTCTTGCACATGTGTGTGTGTAGCATGTGTGTGTGCACGGTTGCATGGCAGAGAGGCTCTTGTGTCCTGGCGCGCATGGTGTGTGCTTGTAGCGTGGTATGTGTGTGTATGCATGGTTCCATGGCAGCAGAGGGACTCTTGCATCCTGGCACGCATGGTGTGTGTGTATGTGTGTGGCAGTGTGTGTGTGTGTGTGTGTGTGTGTGAACATGCAGTTGCAGGGTGGCGGCAGAAGGGCTCTCGGCATGAAACTAGCCATTATAGTTGATTTGAAAGGTTATATATAAATTCATTAAATGATCATACTCTTGACATGTTTCCTAAGTGGCCAATCAGCAGAGTGGGAACGGAAACACACCAAAGCGTTTTATATATGTAGATAACAGTGTATGTTATGCCAGGTATAACTAGTTTAAATTTAATTGTATTTTTTAACTTTTATATTACGAGATTTAAAATTGTATTCTGCTTTTAAAATGTTGTATACCATCTTGGATCCCATGCTGGGAGAAAGGCAGAATATACTGTACATTAAATGGATAAATAAAATTAAAATAGCCACTACAGAAAGGCAAGAAAACACCATAGTTTTAGTTCACTATGACCAAAAAACGTCATTCATAAGTATGCAATTTTAGTCCCTAAGAGTAAAGTCTTGCCAGTCCCCAAGTAATCCAGATGCTTTTTCAAGATCCTTCAGAGGAAGAGTGCATTTGGGAGTGGTAGTACTTAGTGCACTCTATCACCTTAGTCATCCACATTCCAGAGACTAACGAAACCACTGGAAGAACTGTCAGTAAAAATGGACATCACCTGTCAGTTAGGCTTATATAAATTATTCATGCATTTTGTGAAGAGTTTTATTTTGTCTTCCTGAAGCTATTGGCAACTCACTTCAGCAAATGTCATGAGTTCTAGTAATATGAGAGGGGGAGGGGGGAAATATATTTAAAACCAACCATATTTTATAAGCTGCTGTCATGCCCTGCCCTACTCATTGGTGACATATGTTCTTATAAATTAAAAAGCCTTGTTTTATATACTTGACCAGGCCTTTTTTATATACCTGACCAGGTGAAATTCTATGCACAAACATTTAGAAGTAAGTTCCAGTGAATAAGGTAGGATTTATTTATGTATACAATTGCTTAGAATCCAGCTGTATGTTGCTTTTCTCTACCTTTTTAAGATGAGGTAGCCAGGACTGTACACAATATTCTAAATAAGGATACAGCACAGTTTTATATAATGATATTTATACTTCCTGTTTTTCACTCCTTGGGGAATAAAAAAACATACCTGAAATGAACTAAAATTGTGTCTATGTTCCTGCTAAACTAGTCTGTGTAGGAAGAATATTGGAACAGTGCATTTTTTTTCTCTACTTGGGCTGTCAAATATAGCTGACAACTCAATCTCTCCTTTCCATCTAAATCTGATTCATCTCTATCTCTCCTTTTCATCTAATTCCAATAAAACTGTCTTGGTGCTAAATCAGTGTCTGCTCTCAGTAACAGATTAGATGGGGACAAACAAAGTGAAGCTTAATCTAGACTACACAGAGATGCTCCTGTTGAGCCAAAAGACAGTTCAGGGATACAGATTGTGTTGGATAGGATTATATTTCTCCTGAAATCTCAAATTCATAGCTTAGGTGTACTCTTGGATGCAGCTTTGAGCCAGGAAACCCAGGTTTCAGCAAGTGGCTAGGAGTGCAGTTGCACAGTTAAAGCTAGTGTGCCACCTGCGCCCATTTAGATCTGGCCACAGTGACATGCCTTGATTACATCCCATTTGGATTACTGTAACACACTCTATGTAGGGCTGTCTTTGGAAATTGTTCAGAAACTGTACTGAATGCAAAATTCTGCGGTCAGATTGTTCATTTCCAGGCACAATTCAGACACAAGTACTCATTATGGTTTATAAAGCCCTATATAGCTTGGGTCCAGACTACCGTACAGTGTTTCCCAATATGAACCTCAGAGAATGGCATTGTCTTCATCCCATCACCACCACAGGCATGTTTGGTGAGGACGCAAGAGAGAGCCTTCTTGGTTTCTGCTCCCAAACTGTGGGTTGGCCCTCTCACTGCTCTCTCTTCACTGGCATGAAGACTTTTCTATTTACTCAGTATTTATTGGGTTCTGTTGCATATTTATTTGTATTTTTATCTTTATTATTATATTTCACTGCCATTTTTATTGTTTTAAATCAGTGTCTTAATATGATTTTTATTTAATTGTTTTTAACTTCTCTACTATTCTTTTAATTGTACTTTGTTGTAACTCAAATTGTGAGCTGCCTCATACTGTGACAAAGGCAGGATATTAAACTAGCTAGCTGTGGAGAAGGGGGGATTTCCACCTCCCACCCTGTCACCACTTTGTGACACCCGATCTCCACATCACAGCCAAACTACGTCTCCCAGTGGTATAGCACAAGCACTCAGGTGTGGCTATGTATTCCTGGCTGTGTCTCCTTCCCTGAGAACCATTCACGCCAGGCTGGATGTTTCTTTCATTTAAAAAAGAACAATTTTTTATCAACATAATAAAACACATAACTGTATAAACAAGTTATTGGGCCTGCACAAACATTCACTCTCTCTCCAAGCCTCTAACATACAAGGAACTTAAATTGTCTTTAATCACTCAAAGCTTCATCTCAGCTCTTCAAAACCATCTTAAACTGAAAACTTTCCTACTCGCTCCCCCTTTATCTCCTCCAGAAGCCCCTCCTCCTTCCACCTCCTCACAGAGGATTGGCTCCTGGAGTATCATGTCCTCATTGGCTCCCTGGCTGTCCATCACACTAGCTAACTGCTGTTTGTTGATATATGATGGCCCTGGCGTCAACCTAACCTCAGGGGCAGAGCTGGCTAAACCTGAGTTTAGTGTCCCAGTGGATTTAAGAGCTGGACCTCACCCAAACCAGAGCCAAGATGCTCACAACAAAAGCCCCTTCCCCAAGTCTGAGTCCACTGCCTCTAGCACCAGGAAAGAGATCACAGAACAAAGAGGAACTCATGATTGCAGGCTAGAGGGAACCTTTGCTAGCCTTGTGACTGAACTGAAATCCCATCTGTATTCGTTTAGGTCTCTGGTTCTCAAATTAAAAATGGAAAATGCAACAATGAAAATAATAAAATTATTTACTTAGGTAGCATTGATGAAGTTTCACTGGACTGGATTTAAATTCCCAAAGTTTCTGAAGTGAAACAGTGATTAGGTTCTACATAGAAATTATCTCTTATCACCATTCCTAATTTCTGAAACTTCTAAATATTCGAGAATGTACCCAGATCACCCACAATGATTTCAGCTGGACTAGACAATAAACAGCAGCTTCTTGGGGCTCCAAGATGACATGGTCCCATTCTTTTGAAAGTTCATGAAAACCTACATACATATAATAATAAATAATAATAGAAATGCATACATGAAGCTTTCTCTAACATTGAACATCAGTGTGGCTCCTACATACACAAAGATTCATATGGAGCCTTGGGTGTTGTCTAGATAGTGAAAAAAATCCTCAAAGAATTTGAGAAGAATACCTTTTGTTTAGACGAGCTCTTGCCAGGATTCACCATATTCGGAAGGAGATGGACTGAAAACTCCAGGTAGTTCACAGCAACAGCCTTCACTGTTTCTCACAAAGTTTTTTTAAAATTTGCAAAAATGCACATTCCAGCTCATTTGTACAACCAATTCTGATTGGGGCACATTCCAGAAGGCAAAACCTGATTGGTTGGATGTATGTGGGGTGGTTTTGCTGATGGCAAAGTGGCAGAGCCTCCATTGTTGATTTCCATGGAAGTAGTCATGTGCTTTTTTTCAAGAGGCAGAGCAAAAAAAAAAAAATTAAGCATATGATTGTTCTTCCATATCTCTCATTTAACAAGGCAAAAAAGGGGGGGTGGAGGGAGCTTCTGGGCAATAATAATGCACATAATTCACTCACGGCCACCATCTTTTCTTGCAGGTATGCTCCGGGTGAACCTCATACTTGGATAGCTTCCCATGCCAGCATGCTTGCGAATGTATCATAGAGACAAATAAATACTGTGTGATTGTGAGTTAATGCACTATTTTCTGCAATTAATTCTCCCATCTAGCTGAGCCCTTGGATTACAGTTTCCAAATGCAAACCATTTCTGATGTGCACATGGAGATCATGATCACATGGAACTAACCTCATTCATTTCATTCCAGAAAACTGATTGCACTACTCACATAAAGCTGTTCCTCTATTGAAAGTAATAAGGTAGCCAATCATGCATGTGGCAAAGTTCTGTCAACTAGTAATGACTTGTGTGATGATGATGGGGAAAGTACTACATTCTACTTTCTTTCACATTTGCAGTACTGAGCATCTAGCAGTCTCTAGAATTTGCAACTTCCCTTTAATCTTCTTTTCAGTAATAAAGTAATTGTAAAATATTAACACTAAAAAGCCAAGCAAGTAGATAATCAAAACATATACCATAAATTTAAGTTTTAAGTAATCTAATGGATAAGTGATGGCACTGTATCTAGCCTGTCAACAATTTTATTTTTTAACACATTTTGCTCATGCAGCTGCTCCAAAGCAAGCCTGTTATTTTGTGCACACTTAAAACGCCTACCCATTATTCACACTTTGCTTCACCAATGGCCTTTTGTGTAAGTGTTAAAAGTACTGATGCCTTCTAGAAGTAACTAACATGACACATTTACATTGCTTGCATTTCACCATTATAATACCTGCCTTCTATTTGAACACAGAACATAATACCACTCTTCTATTTGAACATAGAGGGCTTTTAGGTTCATTTCCACACTTTAATGAAAGGCTACTACCGGAATACTAGATAATAAAATCATAATCTACCATAATCTACACCTCCCTGGGCCCAACATTCGCATTCCAGATGCAGCCACCAAAAGACATGAGGAGCATAGCCTTTTCAGTGGTGGCACCCTATCTGTGGACTGCTCTTCCAAGAGAGACTTATATGGCATTTACATGTGGTCTCTTCAGTACCAAGTTAAGACTTTTTTATTCTCCCACACTCAGGACTTTATCAGACACAGCAAATATGGCATCATAACAACGCCCAATAAGTGCAAAAGGGCGCTCATTTTGCACAACATCGTGCTTTCGCATTATTGTGTTGAAAATAAGGTGTTCTTTTCTATTGATGGGCCAAGCCATCCATTGATTGGCCATGGTGGTTTTTTTGCTATGATTGTGAGTGTCTGAAACCACACCCTGTTCTGCTGGGGCAATTCCAGCATCAATGGGCATTCCTGCCAGAACACTTCCGGGTGAGAACATGAAAACTAGCTATGGGGTGCTCTTTTTATGAACCTCTCTGTTTTGCAAGCAAGTTTTTAAGTGTGTTTCGGTGCTTGTGTGTTCATTTTGTTTTTTAATTTAGCTGGTTTTAGACTTTTAAGTGCACTCATGTCTTCTTGCAAGAATCACTGAGATCACGTGCACCCATCAATGCAGAAGTACAGGGCTGCTTTTTCATGCTATTATGGCAATGTTTGATATAAAGGGTTATTTTGCTGGCACACTGATGGTTTAAAATACGGTGGCAAAAGAATGTTTTTAGAGGCTTGTCTGATAAAGTCCTCAATCATTCAAAGGGTTTTTACCCGCTCAACCTTTCATGCTTTGTAGATCATGCACTACTGCTGGTTTAGTTGGATTTTATTTTTGATTTTATTTTGGTGTTTATATAGTATATTTATAAACTTGTTACTTTTAAATGATATATATTTATTATTTCAAGATGTCCTTCATTCCTGGGAAGTATACAAATATAAAACAAAATATAATTCAAATGATAAAAAATTCAAAAGTACACAACAGCAACAATAAAACAAATAAAAGTAGTAGATACACTAAAACAGACAGAAACAATTAAATTTACTTCAGGTTATCTATGCCTTGACACCCACTATGGCTCTAACTTTGCACTATTGCAAAGTACTGCCCTGAGTTGGGAGGCCTGCTGGGTCTCAGAGGGACGTGAAGCAGGCAGAAATAACCATGCAGTAGTATTGGTCTCAAATAGAATACTTTATGGAAGACAGCAGATAGATAGGCAAACAGAATGTGGTGGGATTCCATACTCATGTGAGGCAAAAGGCTTTGCTGATGGTAAAAGGCTTTGCTGACTGCTAATGGGGTCTCCCATGCATGGAAAGGCAGCTATGAAGGAACTAGACAAGATCTTGAAATGTAAAGATATATCATTGATTACTAAAGTTAGCGCTGTCCATGCCATCATATTTCCAGTTTCTATGTATGGTTGTGAAAGCTGGAAAGTGACAAAAGTTGATTGGAATAAAATTAACTCATTCGAAATGTGGCACTGGAGAAAAAATGTCTATGGATACCATGGACTGTTAAAAAGACAAATAAATGAGTCCTAGAGCAAATCAAGCCTGAACTCTCCCTAGAAGCCAAGATGACTAAACTGAGACTATCAAACTTCAGACATACCATGAGAAGACATGACTCATTAGAAAAGACAGTAATGTTTGGCAAGGTGGAAGGCAGTAGGAAACTAGGAAGACCACATTGCAGATGGATAGACTCAATCAAGGAAGCCACGGCCCTGAATCTGCAAAACCTGAGCAGGGCTGTTGATGATAGGGTGACTTGGAGGTCTGTCGTTCACAGAGTTGACATAACTTGAAGTCAACTTGATAGTAGTTAACAACACCTTGGCAAACAAAATGGCATTAATCTGCACTGGAATAATTGTAGTGTGGTGCCAGCTACTCTTCTAGAAGGATGATATTCCATATTATGTTTCTATATTGTATGTTTTTAAGGTTCATTTTTTGAAATTTGTAAAATGACATTTATTTATGAATTAATAAATAAATAAATCTGAAGCTATGGTCTCTAACTCTGCTGTCTCTAGATCCCACACCCTATTAGGACTGCTGATTTGTCAACAGAATGCTTAGATTTATAGGCACTTTAAGTCTGGAGACCTGAGAAAAAATTTTCCCAGAATATCCAGCTGACTCATTACATGCAGTGACACATACACAAAGACTTCAGTTGACAGGACACTCTGCTTTGCAGGATGCGCATCTGTGGCTGCATCCATGGAATGCACTGTTGTTCAACCACTGCACGTCCCCAACCATTAGTTATATATTTTAGCACAGGAAACAGTTTGCAATATAGAACGTAAGTGGGATAGGAGCGTTCCATGAGTTTTGCTCCTATTGCCATTCCTTATCAGGTGTTTTTCTCTGTGATCCATCTTACACAACAGTCCTTGAAAAGGAGTATCATCATGAATACCAAATGTTTATGGTATTTATTTACTTATTTATTCATTTAAACATGTAATTAATAGATTCTTTTATTTATAGTGAATGTCATACAGAAGCATAGATAAAGGTTTTTTTAAAAAAAATCTTTTGAAAGTATATGATTTGATACACAACTCCATTCCAAATGAAAGGCTGTGTCATTAAAGTGTTGATGTATTCCAAGGTTACTAGTCAGGACAAAGACAAAATATACAGATCAGGGCATCCTCCTAGTTTTGCATAAGTAATTTGTCTGTTTCTTTAGAAGTACCATGCAGCACACAACCTGTTCAAATTTTAAACCTAATTTGAATAATTTATCAAAGACTAGGAAGCAAATCTTTATGCAAAGCTCATTAAGAGAGAAAGGTAATTATTCTTTTAATTGTCATCATTGAGAATCTGAAGCAATTTAAAATTATCCTTTTATCTGTCTTTAGACTCTTATGGAATGTGAAAGTCCAAGCTGAATTCGTAGGAATCTGGAGTTCAATTGGGATAAAAATACAATTTTTAAAAAATATTTTTTAAAAGATAATAGTCCCATCTTGTAATCAGTGTAGATCAGGGGTGTAGCAAAGGAGGGGGCAAACAAGGGCTTTGCCCCTAAATAAGAATTTGTCCCCTCCCTGAAATTTTCCTTCAGTTCCCAAATTTCTAGCAACTTAAAACTTCAGTTGAGCATTTAAACAGAAAATGATATGGTAGAATCCTGCAAATGCCCAATACTAACAGTTCATGAACTTACAAAAACAATGTACATATACAAGGGAGCTTTTGTATACTGCAGGACTTACCTTTGATACATCTCTAGGTGTATGTGAACATTCATTCTCAGCTTTGACATGTGCTGACACCATACAGGTGCTTCATCAGAGAAAAGCAAATTTAGTAATGTTGTTTTTTGAAAATAACATATTGGAAGGAATTTCAAGTGGACAATTCCCCCACCAATTTGCATAAAAATCACAACACATTAGAATATATTAACAGTTAAAATCATTGTAGTAGGATGACTTGCACCATATAAATATAATTCCTAGTCACTGTTATTTAGTTTACACAACTAATCTGCATGCGAGAATATAGTATTTTAAATTAATTTGCATTTTGGAAGCTTCACAGCTACTTTCTAATTTAAATGCATTAATTGGGGATTATTTTTGTCATTACCTCTGAAATTTTCTCCACAGAAACCGCTTTTATAGTGACTGATGCTCAAACCCTTCTGTGCGCCCATGTTTTGTCTCTGCCACCCCCCATGAAAATTGTCTTGCAACACTTCTGCTTTAGATGTGGCATATGTTTCTATACAAAATTGCATTTTTGAAAGACATTGTTTACTTGAAATGTTAAATTTGCTGCCTATGCTATATTTGAATCTGCTTGTGAAGGGCCCTGTTAATTATTTAATCTATTTCCCCCTCTCTTAGGACTTTATCAGATGGACTAAATATGGTGTCATAATAATGCCACATAAACGTGAAAGGGTGCGCAGATCAGACAATGTAGCCCTTTCATGTTTATGTCCTGTCAAAATCATTTACTTTTTAATTGGTGGCTTAAGCTGTCAATAGATTCCCCATGCCGCTAGCATGTGAAACATCAGGCCATTTAACTCTCATACTTACCCTGAAAATGGCCAGACCAGCCAGAACACTACCGGGTAAGATCGCAACATCCAGGTAAGTGACTAACTTTTTATGACCCTCCCTGGGTTACTTGGAAGTTTTTTAGTGTGTTTAGGTTCTTAGTGTAACTTTTAGGTGTTTATTTCTTTTTTCACTTTTGAATTTCCTGTGCAATGAAATCGCATGGGATTTCAAACAAAGAAGTGAGGCAGGAGGTAAATGCGGGAGGAGCGTTCTTTTGCTGTCATAGAAATGGATTTTTTATGCCAGCAAAAGAACGTTTTTAAGGGGCCCATCTGATAAAGTCCTTAATAAGTCTATTATTTTCTGGTTTTGCTGAAATGACTTACTTTTTGTTGTGGGTTTCATGGGAGAATGTGTGCTTTACTTATTTAATAGTACTGTACTTGCATTCATTTAAGTTACCCTTAAAAATACTCTGGTGTAAAGATTCTTAGGAACTATCAACAAATTATGAAATGTGCTATAATCTGAAGTAGCAAGCATCCAATTCTTGCTTCCCAATGAAACTGAATTTTTTATATATATATTTATTTCAAACCTTTCAGTTCCTTCCACCCACACTGTTACTTCTGCAATCTGTTCTGTCCTAATATTCGCTTGTGAAGATGTAAAATATAATTTGAAAGTATTGGAGAAAATGATAATATAAGTACATCGTTCTACTGATAGGATACAGAGAGATCTGCTTTAGAAATATATCCTTATCAATACTGTTTGCTATCAATTAGTCCTTCTATGAAACTCTATCTGTGTTAGTACTTGTATTAATCATTTTCTGTATGAGTCATCCATACTGTGACCTCTTTCCAAAGCATTATAATTAGTCATCACAAATATACGTCAATGGAAAAATTTACACATAAATGTACTGTGGCTGTATATAATATTGAAAACACGTGTATATGTTCATGCACAGACACATATATACAATATAATGCAATACAATATATATTATATTATATTTGTATGTATCTGTGAATTAAAAAGGACAATGCTGATGTGAGAGGAAGGTTATTTGAATAAATCAAGTTTCACAATTTAGTCTAAAAGAGCAGATTGTTTACTAAATATATATAAGTGTTATGGTGGTATAGAGTTAAAATTGGGCAGAAGAGAAAACATTCTTAAAGAATTAGCACAAGTACATTGTGGGGGTTTTTAATGTATACACTGTATATGCACAATCCTAAATATACACTGGACTGACGAATGTTGCTGTCCTTGAGCGAGCAGGGATCACCAGCATTGAGGCCATGATATTGAGAACACAGCTGCGCTGGGCAGGGCATGTTTCTAGGATGGAGGACCATCGCCTCCCAAAAATAGTACTCTACGGTGAACTCGCCACGGGTCAGCGTAAGAGGGGCGAACCAAAAAAAGTGATACAAGGACTCCCTGATCGCCAACAATGGTCCGCCCTGGCCTCACATCGAGAGGCATGGAGACACACTATCCACAATGCTGCAGCCTTATTTGAGAACTCATACCGAACAAGTCTTGAAGAGAAACAATAACGCAGAAAGAATCACAACCCAGAAACATCACCCAAGGAGACCTTCTGCTGTGCTTTCTGCAACCGGACTTGTTTATCTTGGATTGGCCTTTTTAGTCATCAGCGCGCTTGCAGAAAGCACGGGATGAGTCCTTCCTGAATCTTCGTTTGTGAAGAAAAGCCAGAGAGAGAGAGAGACAAGTGTTATGGTGGTGTTGAGTTAAAATTGGGCAGAAGAGAAAACATTCTTAAAGATTTAGCACAAGTACATTGTGTGTGTGGGGGGGGTTAATGTACTACTTCCACATATAAATAAGAATCCAGAAGGGTTTTTTTAAAAAAAAAATACAAATACCTGTGTGGTCCACAAAGAAAGCCAGCATGGTGTAGTGGTCTGAGCATTGGACTAAGACACTGGAGACCAGGGTTTGAAACCCTGCTCAGCCATGGAAACCAATTGGATGATCTTGGGCAAGTTACGTAGTCTGAGCCTCAAACAAAGGCAACCCCCCTCTGAACAAAGAAAGCCCCATGATGGGTTATGAGGTCTCCTCATATGGATTTCCCAACACTCAGGAAACCCATTTTTCATCCATCATTTGAATATTTTTCAAATATTTTCCCACTCCCAGTCTAATTCTAGACTAATTCACTGATATCAGGCTCATCTACTGGCAAATCATGGTTGAAAGATGCTGGGTAGCTCAAATTAGGGACTGTGTAAAGGAACACAGATGCCCTGTGAGATAGGAGCTTGCCCTCTGCTGTGCTTCTCCACTATGTCTGTGGATGGCCAGATTTTTTTTAAAAAACCTTCCAATTTAGATGGATTTAAGTGACCCAAGTGGTCCTAGAAAACTTCTTATCCTCATGTGTCTCCGCAGTGCAGACAATCCTGGTATGGAAAAGTGTATTTTCATACTGCCTATCCCCACTAAGCTGCTTACAGACTACGGCATAACTGTACACATGCTTAATTGCATCTGCCCACCTACTTCACAATACAGTTACTGTACATGCCTGGAGGCTGTTCAGTACTAGCCTCCAGATCATCAGTCCTGACAGGTACTGTCATTGTTCGCCTTTCAGCTATCTTGTTCTATGATTTTTTTTTAAATTGCTCAACTGTGCAACAGAGTATTTCTGCAAAATACACACACACACACATAACCTGGCACACTTAGTTTGCTACCTCTGCAGAGTAACCACTTTGGGGGTTCCGTCTGTCATGCCAGGTGGTGGGAAGAGTCTCCTCACCCAGAGAGGTGGGTATTTATTTATTTATTTATTTATACCCCACTCTTCAGCCACAAGGCTCTCAGAGCGGCTTACAAATTGTTTTGAGCAATAGCAGTTTTACACATTTACACTGCAATAAGCAGCTTCCAATATGTGTTAGCTAATTGCTCCCCACAAGCTGGGTACTCAATTTACCGACCTACGAAAGGATGGAAGGCTGAGTAAACCTTGGAGCCCACTGGAATCGAACTTGCAACGTGGTGACTTGCAGTACTGGCATTAACCACTGCACCCAGGAAGAGGGCTTTGCATACAGATCTGTGACCAGAAGTTTTCTTATCCTGTCTACTGAGGCAGACATATAACCATTTCCCTGGAGCATCCAGCTTCAGCTGGGTCTGCAGTGAGCTTTTCTGACCCATTATCTCTTTCTGTTTTTCTGTTTTTCAGCTGCCATGGGAATGTGTTGGGTACTTTGTTGTTCAGTTTGTTTTATGTTTCACTTCCTGATCCTTTTTACAGTTGGGGAACTGGGTAAGAGGGGAACAGAGCCTGTATTCCCACTGTATTTGGTTATCCCCTTAACAGGATGAAGGCCTCTAGGATCAGATCCAGCTTGGTTGGGTCTACTTTCCCCCAGATGGCAGAGGACCCTCACAATGGTCTATGCCCATGGGTGTGCCATCTTTTGTGGAACTTCTTGCCAGCCTGGGTGGGGTGGGGTGTCAAATCACCTGATGGCTGAATCCATTCTCAGGCTTATTGCTAATGTAAGTCAATAAAGTTGTAGCCAGTCAGTTATCTCTAACAAAATCTGATGTATGTATGTCATTACCTCCTGTTATGCCATGAAGGCATTAAGCTCTGCTTAATTATATTCATTCAATTACTGCAAACCCGACTTCTGGTTTTATGAAGTGCAAGTAGCAATGCTTTATGTTCAAGATATTGAATATTGGGTATTTCTCTGCTGTTTCACGAACTAATATAGATTTCTCATTTATTGCACATTCTTCAATTTATCTGTCTAGTCATGCTTTGTAAAAAGGCTTCATTTGCCATGGATAATGATGATGGATCTAATTTGCAGTAATATTACATTTTCTGTATCTTTCTAAAAAGTGGCCTGATTTCTACAGACATCTTTAAAGCTAATGCTTTAGTTGTCTTGAAAAAAAATAGTGTTGGGCAACTAGCTAATCTAGAGTGCCACAGAACTGACCTGGTTCTTTAGAATAATAACACCTGCATTATTCCAAATGCAGTAGCTACCTTTAAAATCTAAAACAGTTTGAGAGCACAGTATTTCAAAGGCCGATTCCTCCCAAATTATCCTGCCTAATCTCTGAGGCCTTCTGGAGAGATCCTCTTATATGGACCCACTTATATTTAAGATACCTCTTGTGGAAATGCACAAAGATTGCCTGTGCGGCATTTGCGAAGCACTGGCCCTGCGCTGAGAAATATGTTTGCATATTGTCAGGCTCGTCCCTGAATTCTGGGAATTGGAGTAGAGTTCATGGAGGACCCTGACATGATGCAGGCCAAAGCCAGCCTCATGTCAGGGTCCTCCATGAACTCTACTCCAATTCCCAGAATTCAGGGACGAGCCTGACATATTATGTAAATATGGCCTCACATCGGGAGGCATGGAGATGCACTATCTGCTGCAGCCTTATTTGAGAACTCATGCCGAACAAGTCTTGAAGAGAAACGACAACACAGAAAGAATCACAACCTGGAAACATCACCCAAGGAGACCTTACGCTATGCTTTCTGCAACTGGACTTTTTTATCTTGGATTGGCCTTTTTAGTCATCAGCGTGCTTGCAGAAAGTGCGGAATGAATCCTTCCTGAATCTTTGTTTCAGGAAAAGCCAGAGAGAGAGAGAGAGAGATTATACATTTATCATAAATTATTATACCACAATTTTTCATCAACTATTTTTGTTTGGCAGGCTTTTAATTTGGGCTGCCTGTAATTTTTGTTACTGTATTGTTTCTTATTTCCAGCTTCTTTTGTGTGTGTGTTTTTTTTTGTTGTTTTATATTGTTTAGTTTGTTTAACTATTAAATTTGAATTTTCTGTGAGCTACCATGGCTGCTGTCTCTCAGAAATGCAGTATATACAGTAAATTCCTTTGCACACAGCCAGTGTGGTGTAGTGGTGTGAGTGTTGGACTAGGACAGGGTTCAAATCCCCACTTAGACATGGAAACCCACTGGAACCTTGGGCAAGTCACATTCTCTCAGCCTCAGAAGAAGGCAAAGGCAACTCCCCTCTGGACAAATCTCACCAAGAAAACCCTGTGATAGATTCACCTTAGGGTCACCATAAGTTGGAAATGACTTGAAGGCGCACAACAATAACAGCATAGCTAAATAGGTTAAAAATCGAACCTCCATATTCAGAAATTGTATATTTCTAATTCACAGAAACTCTGGCAAACAAACAACAAATTTCTGTTCTCTTGTTATGAACTTCTTATGAATTTCTTGGTAACTGCTGGAAACAAAACTTACCTCTTCAGTCCAATCCACTGAGATAAGTCTTATGTACATAAAAGAACCTGCACCATCTATATATGATCTTAAAGTTCCTTCTTTTTTTTTTTCTTTAGCATTCTTGCTTAGAGATATGGGAGTCAGCATGCTGTAGTAGTTTGAGTGTTGGACTAGGAGCTTCTTTACACAAGGGAAAAAAACCTGTACATACACACACACACACAAATCTAGCACGTTAAATCCACACAACATATGATCCTATCCTTACCAAACTCTGCATATACCACCTTAAACACTGTTTTCTCAGGAGTTTGCAGGAAACTCCAGTGTTTCCTGTAGTGTGAACGATGGATCCACCCTGGATTTGGGGTGGGGTTGGGGAGGCAGGACAGATTGCTGCCTGGCAGGCACCACCTTTTACCTCATAAATTCCCAGCCCTGAATGATTACAGAAAGGTTTTTACCTCCTCAGCAGTGGTACCGCTGGTGCGCAGCCACTTGTTCTGAGGTCAGAAACGAGGTGCCCAGATGACAAGGCTGGGAACTGAGGCGCAGACATTGAGGTAAATGGCAGCAGCACCAGCCAGACAGCAATCTGTCCTGGCTCTGCCAGGGAGCAGATGGAGGAAAGACAGCAGCAGCAGACCAAAGCAACATCTGGATTAAGGGATACATGTAGACATCTACCCAATGTCCCTGCAAAGAAACAGATAGTGGGATGACTCTGGGGCCAGTCCAGGCTAGAACAGGTCAGGGAGGCCATTTGCACTTTTGCCCCTAGTGTAGGCAAGCCCTAGGACTGCAGGAGACCAAGATTCAAATCCCTACTCAGCCATGGAAACCTGCTGGGTGACTTTGGGCAAGTCACACACTCTCAGCCTCGGAGGAGGGCAATGGCACACTCCCTCTAAACATCCTTTGCCAAGAAAACCCCAGGATAGATTCACCTTAGGATTCCTATAAGTCAAAAATGACTTGAAAGCACAACAACGACAACTTAGAGATATTTAGATATTTTTGATGGATGACAGACTGGCATCCTTAAGAAATCCTTGTGAATAGAGCATCATGTTGAAAATTCCAGTCTACAATATTCAAATTGATTTTTTTTTCATATTGCCTTTTATGAACAACAGGAAAATCTCCCTCTTGGTACAGTGATAATGAAAAATTACATAATTATCAAAGAACAGACACAAAAGACAATTACCATGCAAGAGAAACAAAGGCAATTATGGAAGAAGGCCATTCACGTCTTGACAATGCTTTTAAAAAGCATTAGGCATTTTTAGGAGTTAGCCAAACAAGAAGCTTTGAAAAACATGGTGAATCATCAATGCAACATCCTGCCCCTCAGTTCCACATATGCATTCTTCTGTTATTCCCTTCTTTAAAGTGGAAAAGACAATTTAGATTGATAATTTTTTTAGTGTATGCTTAATGTTGTGGGAAATGTGGGTAATACAAAGGGCTTAAAGATTAACATTTAACTAACATTTAACTAAAATTGGAATTGTTTTGGAATGATGGACATACAGGTTGAAAAGAACCATGGAAGATTATTATAGCATATGAACACAGTTCTAGGAGAGAAGAATTCAACATCATCTATGAGGGATGAATGGTTGTTGAAACTCATAAATTAAAGTCTTGTCTAATATGGACAAAATAATATGATCAGGATGCAAACGTACAGTGATCTGTTCATATGGACATCGCATAAATATGTGTCATTCGGAAGGGGGGCAGCCAAATCCACCGCAAAGTCTGTGTGCATCGCATCCAGGGCTTCATCCGGATTTTTTAAAAAGCTCCATATGACATGTGAATGTGTGATTGTTTGAACACTTGCATTTGCACAGATACGAATAGGCAGCGTAATCTGATTGGATGAATAAGCATGGGGGTGGGGTTGGCAAACAGGGAAAGCGCCTGCAGCCACCATGTTTCATTTTCAACTAAGCAAAGGTCTGGTAAGTTGATAACATGGTGATCATATACTCTTTTTTTTCTACTTTTTTTGTAAGGTTGTTGCAAGCCCATCAATGTTCTAACTCTCCACAATTAAAGCAATCAGCTGAGTTTCAGTTTCTTTTGTCTATTCCATGGGAGAACCATGTTATAACCAGCATACCCTCCAAGGCATGGAATAGAGTATAAATATTAGAGCCCCAACAATAGCTTGTGGGCAACAGCCGAGGTGTGCCACAGCTTACAGACCCAGCCACTCTCTTTCCCTGTGCACCACAGATTGGAACCTCCTGTGCCACCCTCAGATACCTGAGTATCTTTATGGAACTCTTTTCTCCTCAAGACTGGTAACTATCACCCTGTCTTTCCGGACCTCTCTCTCTCTCTATCCAACTTTTCTGCCCTACTCTGATATAGCCTTGTATGGTCCATAAGAATGTATGTTAATTTACTTTCTGTATTATTCCAATAAAATACTTTATTTTACTTTAACTGGAGCCTCCTCTACAGTTAGTACTGGTATACATAGGTGGAAAAATCCCGAGAGTTACCTTCCTCTTGCAGGCCTCCTACCTGAGCTAATAATTCCTCCAAATATTAAAAGAGATTTTGGCATCACAGGTAGGACTCTAACATAATCCTCACCTCTTAGGGTAACAATATCATGAAGCATTATAGATCAGCCATCAATCACAGTTGCCCTTAGCATGTCATTCAACCCCTACTCTCTCTTTATCTCTCTCTCTCTCTCACACACACACACACACACACACACGGAGAGAGCGGGGAAGGAAAAACAGATAAATATTTTCCTTGCTGCAAACTCCAACAAGAATCTAAGCTAAAGAATCTGTTTCCAGATACAGTCGCTCTCTTCTCTCTGGATTTGCTTCACATATATACACACCAAAGCTACAAACCTTAGGCTGCCAACTTGGGGTATGATGGGAGTTTTATTCCAACCAGAGATTCAAACCTAGATACTGAGGGAGGAGGAAGAGAGCTATTGCTAGATCAGGAGCAGCCCACAACAAAAACTGAGACCTAGGGATGACTCCTTATGGTGTCATAGGAAGAGAGCCCAGATGATGTCATTACAGACATTATCAGACATGACAAAAATCATGGGATTATGATGTCAGGGTAGCGCAAATGGCCCCACTATCGCACAACATTGTCATCCTCACATTATTACCCCATGCTGCAGCCATGAAAAAGGTGTTCTTTCTCATTCACGGGACAAGCCGTGAATAGATCATTAATAGCATTCTTTTCACGCTATTGACTGTGCACTAAACCACATCCTGTTCTAATTGCAAGATTACAGAATGAATGGGTGGTCCTCAGTGAGAAAACTTCTGGGTGAGAATGCAAAAACGAATCACAGGATGCTCTTTTTATGAACCACCCTGTTTTGCTGGCAAGTTTTTAGGTTTATTTCAGTGCTTGTGTGTTCATTTACTTTCTTAATTAAGGTTTTTTTGAGTTTTAAGCATGTTCATGTCTTCTCGCAAGAACCACTGAGATCTCATCCATGCTGAATCATGGAAGAAAACTCCTATTCTTGAAGAGCTAGAGGTCCTTGTGCAATAATTTTGTGCCGCTTCTTCCACATGATTACAGCTACATGCGATAATAAGTGTTATAATGCCACGATGTTCCTGCTGTCTTCATTTGCAGAATTACATTTTTACATGGTAGTCTGACAATGTCCTTAAGTATTATTCTTACTTAATGTGGCATCAACCACATAATTAAAACAATAAACATTGTATCTAACAAAAGAGTAAACAATTATCTGGTTGAAAATACCACATGACTCTTCTCCCAACAACTTCTGACCTCTATGTAACATGGGTGAGAGCCATTCTGAATTCCAAAGTGCCTAAGGAGTCAGAAACGTCAAATATTTGTGAGTTTTAGGAGATTTTCAGATGCGATTTTCAGCAGGATATATAGCAAAACAGCTCCGTTGCTGCTGCGCGGCAGGGGAGCTATTTCGGACGATGCCATCCCTCTGCCGAAACCCTCCGTGTCACTTCCGTGACAGAATGGAGGAAACCGTGTCGTATTTCACTCACGGGCAACAATCGTAAATGAAATACGACGCAGTTTCCTCCATTCTGTCACGGAAGTGACACAGAGGTTTTTGGCAGAGGGACAGCATCATCCGAAACAGCTCCCCTGCTGCACAGCAGCAACGGAGCTGTTTTGCAATATATCCTGCCGAAAATCGCATCTGAAAATCTCCTTAGAGATACATAGATGCAAATAAGGCAGTCAGTAAGTGTGATACCCTGGTTTTTAAATATTGGGAAACATTTACAATTTCAAAGCTGTTTTAGTACAGCCCATGTGCCCAATTTTGTTTTGTTTTGTTTTCAAGACAAAGTATTGCTGTCAGCTTCTGATAGATTTCATAATTCCACAATAACTGTAACCTCCTCTTCTGTCATAGAATTCACATAACTACATAAGACTGTTTAGTGGGGGGAAATGCTTTCAGTTGCACTGTACTTTTTTTCCCACAAACTGACACTCTGCAAAGCCTGCTTATTATATCTAGATACTGAAGTTCTTTCTTCTAATCAGAAAATTAAATCAATAGATTAAGTAATAGTAATGACAGGGTTCAGGGCTTTAAGTTTTCCTCTTGCCAGCTAACATAATAAATTATTTTCACACATTCAGCTGCACATTAAGAAAGCAATTCCCAAACTTACCAAGCTGTGAAATTAAAAGTATACATGACAACCAGAGTCAAGATTCTGAGAGAGATTGTGTTACTCTGCAGAATTTACTAAAGTGAAATAAGATAAACGGATATTAATCAGTTGCATCTGCTTGTTGAATAATATCTGTTTATAGATTATCCTATTACTTTAATCGTACTACCAAGCATAAGTACTAATTTCAGTGGCAGAAATTAAGGCACATAGCTTTCCTATTGAACTCAGTGGAATGAAAATGTCAAGACTTTTCCTACTAACATTATTGTTTATGTGATACACTGAGTGTATGCGTTGTTTTATGTCACCTACCAAAAAGTTTAAATCTATATCAAAGTGCAGCCCACAGACAGCATGCAGCCCTCAAGGCCTTTGCAGTCTATGAGCTCATCCTGAATCTTCTGCAAGATCCACACAGTGAGGGGGGGAAATTAACAGAAACATACCAAGTACAGGCTCTAGGACTAGCAAATTAGCAGAAAACACTCCCTCAACACCATCCCAGCACTCAACGCCTCTCCCCCCACCTCACCCATCCTTAAAACTGTAATAAAAAATAGACTTCTGGTCACTCCTGGTTGTAATGTTAGGGCATTTTTCTGCAGTCCCAAGTTGGTGTAGCCCAAAGCAGGTCCGGGAGGGAGTACAGCAGAAACATCATTATAGGCAGCATTTGCTGGCACTTTGTGGCATTTTTGTCTGAATTAGTGGTGGGGGGATAAGGTCCCTTAAAATCTCATGGATTGAGGGCCATAAGAAATTGGGACTGCGTGTAGCCCACACATAGTACATTCCTACCTCTAGTCTGGAAGTATATCCAATTATCCAAAGTGAATAATCCTATTAAAGATATAAAGAGTGGTATCTCCTGGAGGCAGGACATGGATCCCACTGTCTGTGATGAGTTGCCAGTCCCTATGCCATCTTACCAAGACGCAAGTAAGACCATTGGCAAAGCATCAAAATGATGCCTGAGGTAAACTAATTTTGAAACTCTGCTCTAAATGGCCTGCTGTTAACAGCTAAGGGGAATAAGATCTTCTTGTCCTTGAAGGCAACATACCAAAAATGTGGGAATATTTGACATTGAAAATTGTAAACTGATTGAACACAATTTTGAAGCTTTCTCTCCATAGAGGTGGGAGCTTATTGTTCATTTTGTGCTGCCTATTCTCTCCCTCCCATCCTCCCTATTAAATACATACTGGAAATATAGTTCAATATAATGCTTGACTTCATGTATATATAATTTTTCCATTATCATATATTTTCATAGAAAAGCAGCCTTTAACATGATAAAGATGATACAACTGATTCACTTGTAAAATAAATGAAATGTAAGCTCAATGTGTTTGTGTCCAAATGCAATTGAAAGCAAATTTCTTTTTCAAAATAAAACTGATATTTAAATTTTAAATATTCTGAAATCTGATTTTTTAAAACAATTCATTTTTTAAAAATAAGCTTTATTAATCCTATTTTTATCTACCCTCCTCTGTTAACACACATAACAATAATGGAAAACAGAGGCACAGTGCTCAAATGACCATTTAAAATTTACCTAACATAATCCACTACTATGTCCCATGTATGTCTTGTATCTTATACAATAAAATGTACTGTACTGGTTAGTGCTTAACTGGGACATAGCTCAGTTTACTGAACCATGAAATTCACTGAGTGAACTTGAGGCAGTCATATTTTCTCTACCTGACCTAAATCAAGGTTTGGGGGTTTTGAGGGGAGATTGGAATATTTTCAAGCTGCAGATGGTGAAATCCATGGATACAGAATCTGTGGATATGGAGGACTGACTGTATAGTCCCCAACAAGGAACCAATTTGGTGTTTTAGGGGCTATGCCAGTACTGCAAGTCACCATGTTGCAAGTTCGATTCCAACAGGCTCCAAGGTTCACTCAGCCTTCCATTCTTTCGTAGGTCGGTAAATTGAGTACCCAGCTTGTGGGGGCAATTAGCTAATGCAGTGTACATGTGTAAATAGCTATTTCTTGAAACAATTTGTAAGCTGCTCTGATAGCCTTGTGACTGAAGAGTGGGGTATAAATAAATAAATAAATAAACATAAACCCCTGTTCTCTGCCAAATGTAAAGAGAAGCTCAAGGGTCATAAATTGCTCTTCTGAGCTAGGAGAGATGGGCAAGTGTCTTGAGATAAGGGATTCCTTTATGCAAAGCAACTATTCTGAGGTGATGAGGGGAAGAAAGTTACATCATACTCATGGCCAGCAGCCAATGAGACACAAGTATACCTCAGTTTAAAAAGTAGATGTGTTCTTCAGTATGACTTCTTTAACAGGAAATTTGGTACCAGAGGCAGAAATAACAAGGAGATAATAGAGATAGGTTCTTGCACCACAAAACAGAAAAGCAGCTCAACATGTTTCAGCAATGTTTAAAAATCCAAAACTAACAATATGCTCATGTGAAATGAAAAGGCTAGGTAAGATAAGCCTTGCATGAGTAAACAAAAACATGTTGAGCATTCTAGAGACCACGTGAAGGCTTCTTCCAAAATCCATCCAAGGATGACTTTTTCTTTCACTAGCCTCCTTTCCTATATTTGGTGGCCAGATGTATAGATCTATGCTCTTTAGCATGATGGAGGGCATGGTTTAACATACCTCCTAGTAATTCTTTTTAAAAACAAACAAACAATGAGCTAGACAGGAGGATGAGGAGGAAGGGGGGATTGGGATTCATCAAAAGACTTTGTAAAAAGAAGCATCTTTGGACTTTATCAGACTAGCATCTAAAAACACTGGCTTCAGGTACATGACAGTTTTTATTGCGGTAATTTGCACTTTATCACTGTTTCGGTTTTGTTTTCAGCTGTGTTTCGCTTTGATATTTACACACAGACTGAGACAGGGCATGGCCTCCCAAGCACATCCTCTGATTACCACAGGAATGCCTGAGATGAACATTCACACACACACACAAGAGAGACTAGAAAAGGCTTGCTTAATTCTTCAGATCATAGCAGCTGGGCACAAGATAGCATGGAGGGAGGGAGAGAAGGAAAAACACACACACACAAGGCTAAAAATCCAGTCTTTTTCATGGCTAAGCACAAGACAGGGAGAAGGGAAGGAACGCGATCGCAGGAGAGGAGATGAATCATTCACACACACACACACACACAGACGGAAAGTAGCAAGGCAGGAGGGAGAGAAAGAAAGACACACACACACACATAAGGCTAGAACTGCAGTCTTTTTCGTGGGTAAGCACAAGGAGAAGAAAAGGGACGCGATCGCAGGAGGGTAGACTAGATCATTCACACACAGTGAGACTGAAAGTAGCAAGGCGGGAGGGAAAGAAGGAAAGACACGCACACACACAAGGCTGGAAACAACATGGATCTTTCCTCCATCCCCTCCTTGTCCAACCCCCTCCCTGGTGAGTTCAACCAATCATGGCAAAGCTCTGCTATGAATGTATCTGAAAGATTGCTGGTAATTCACACAGAACGTAGTGTAATGCTTGTTCAGACTATCGAAAATGCGCTACTTTTCAAAAAAGTTGGGAAAAGTCCCGAAATCCTTTATTGCGTTACTAATGGGTTTTTGTGCCCCCCTCCTTCTGAAAGAGGCAACTTTGTGCCACAATGCATGTAAACAATTAGGAATCTTGGCAAATTCTTCACAGTTTTTTTCCACCGTGTAACCAAGCCCACTGTAATTCCACAAATGAGGAAAGTGGAAGCATAGTGGCATTATTACACTTAGGACTTTTTCGGACGGGGTTTTGCAACACTAGCAGCCTTGTCCCCGTTGCGAGGCTGCTGCACTGCGGGGCGTCCCTATTGGATGATGCTCTCCCCTGCCAATACTGTTGCATAACTGCTGGGATGCTGCAGCGTTATATTTGGCAGTTTTCTAATCATGAAAGTTTATTGTGATTAGAAAAGTGCCAAATATGGCGCTGCAGCATCCCAGCAGTTACGCAACAGTATCGGCAAAGGATCGGCAGGGGAGAGCATCATCCGAAAGGGATGCCTTGCAGTGCAGCAGCCTCGCAACAGGGACGAGGCTGCTAGTGTTGCAAAACCCCGTTCAAAAGAGTCCTTAATATCGCCTGTTGCTGTAATTGCGCAAAAGAACTGCCACAGAATTATTGCACAATCATCACTAGTGTTTTACGAATGGGACTTTACTTCCATGATGTAGCATGGGTAAGATTTTAAAGGTTCTTGCGAGAAGACGCAAGTGCACTTAAAAACATCAGAAACCCCTTAATTTGCAAAGTAAACAAACACACAAACACTTAGGACTGCCACAGGGAAATGCAAATCCAAAATCACATCATTAGGACAAGATAATAACCCAAATGGGCAAAATTATTAGACTCCTGCGTCCTCACTCATTCCTGCTATGTAGCACAGTATGAATAAGGTGTCACCTTTTTATTGATGGAAAAGCCATCAATAAAAAGTGACGCCTTATTCATGTCTGAGCAACACAGTGGGAACGGGTGAGTAACAACATCATCTGACAATTTTAGCTCTTTGTCCCATCCTTATGACATGTTTTTGATGCATTTGATAATGTCCTTAAACAAACCTAAAAACCTGTAAACAAACTGGGACAGTTCATAAAAAGAGTGTCCTGTGGACAGTTTTTATGTTCTCACTCAGATATTTTCTCCCCAGGAACAAGGAGGAGGGAAGAGGACCTCCCATTCATATTGTAATCTTGCGATTACAGCAGGACATATTTTTGCACACTCTTCAATACCACAAAAAAATGATATTGGGAGCTATTGACAGCTTGTCCCATCAGTTAAAAGCTACGCCTTATTCACAGCTAGAGCACAGTTTGACCACACAAACATGACAATGTCATGCGATAGTGGGAATCATTTGCACTACCGTGACATCTTAATCATGCAATTTTTGCCAAATCTGATGAAGTCCTTTGTCAGAAAATGTGTTAACTGAGGTATGCCCGTAGGATTTAACCCCTAGGCTGTCACTCACTTCCTGTACCTCCCCCTGCCTTTTCTGCTTCTCTTTCCCCCCTTTTCCCATTCTTCAATAAGTATATGTGAAAATAATATATTAGGGGAGTTGAAACATGGGTGAGTAGGAGAAGAATGAGTTTTTATTTATTAAACCTTTGTACAACCATCAAAACTTTGAACAAACTATCAGTATAATCTCTACTAACCAGCCTCCTGAGCTATCAGATCAGCATACATGGAATGGATGTTTAGAAAGAAGTTTAAGAACTCAGAAGGAGAAGCTGAAGACCATAAATTGTGAATATTCATATTTATGGGACTTTGACTTGCTGAAAATCTTCCTTTCATGTTCTTTTTTTATACTCTCCTGTATCTAGCACATTGTTTTCTTATAAACATAGCTATAATAAAAACATAATGAACTATTTTTATGTTGCCATTGATAAATAGATTACATCTGACAAGTAATTATGTCTGATGCAATCATGAACTGCAACATCTCTACACTCATGCATTGCAATACTTAACTTGATTTGGTAGATCTTAAAAATTCCTTCTGAACTCTTTTCATGAGTCAGCTGGTAAATTTCTTTTTTCATTAATATTTTAGACTTCAAATTAATTATAGAATTCAAGCACTGATAAGCACATGTGAGCGCAGAGCCAAAATTGAAAAGACCAGAAATTATTCCCTTAACAATACCTTTTTATTCCAGGGAACAACATTCAGCAGTTGAAGCAGAGAATTTTATCTGTGAATACCTCCCTATTGGACCATTTTTAAATATTTATGCAAACAAAAAGAAGTGTGTCTGCTAGCTCCCTTTAAGAGAGAAAACAGAGTTTCCTAATTTCCATAAGTCTACAAGGTTGCCTAAAGTAACTAAATACAAAAGGAAAGGGAGAAATCAAAATTCAAACCTAGGCAGTCAAATATATGAGCAAATTCTATATAGATTTTATTCTTTCTATGGTAGTTATTGCTAAAGACGTTAAAAACATTTTCCGTCCATTTTTGAATGAAAGATACTTCAATTTAGAATTAACTTGCAAAAACTGTATCCACCAAATCAGTGAATAAGTATACAAAATTATATATATTTAGGACATAATCTCAAATGCTAAATTGAGGGCTGTTTAGATTTTGCAACTTTAAATAAAACATTCAGAGTACATGTACAGCCCCTGCTCTTTCACATTTAGCAAATAAAAATATCTTACAATGTCAAATATCTTGTCATTTTCCAATACGAAAAGTCTAAAATTTAGACTCTAAAGACTTGTTTATAGTTCCTGTGTTTCTCCATATTTGCTCCACAGTTACTTTTCATGCTATGTTAAAACATCTATTGCACAACTTTTGAAAGCCAGTTTTATTAAAGTGTATAAACAGCAGCTAATAAACATATTATCAGTGGTGTTCTTGTGTATAGCCAGATCTAGTTAACTCAGAAGTGGGCACCAACATTCTCATGGCCTACTGATGTCAACACCTACCATCTTTATTCTGTGGTCTTTTAAAAATCTGTGGGAAGGGTCTATGTACATTAAAAACACAGACACACAACCAGGGAAGAGGGAACACACATTCAAGGTTTGGGCATCAGCTACTATAAAAGATGTTTCTGAGTGGAAAATGGTTTCATGGGTAATAATAAAAATAAAATAAATGTATTTTAATTAGAAAGCATGTTGTAAAGCTTACAAAAAGGCAGATTTAAAATACAGTATTTCCCACAAGCAAAGTAGTTGTGTAAACTAAATAACAGTGACTAGGAATTAAGTTATAACAGAGGTATTTATGGATAAGACTATCTGCTTAAACTGCTAGATACTGCTCCAAGTAATAAAAATGCATTGCAAGGGAGTCATTTCTGGACTTTTCAGCTTTGCCTCTACACTCACATATGGTTATCCGTGCTTGAATTTTATAATTAACTTGAAGGCTTTATGCGTGTCCACTTTTCCCTTCTTTTTTTTTAATCATGTGCACATACCTATTCCAAAAAATTTTAAAAGACACAGAAGATGGCAGGAAGGAAGGAATGCGTAAACATATTCAGAGAAAATGTAAGCTATCTTAATGTTAGAGGGGTTTTTTTAAAACCAAAGCAGCACCTACTACATATTCTACCAAACATACAGCAAAGAAAATGGTAAATAGAAAAAAAAGATTAAGATATTTCACATTGGCCGATAAACTCAACAAATATGAAGGGGGTGTTTTTTTTATATAATATCAATATTATATATATAATATTATATATATATATATATATATATATATATATATATATATAGTATCAATGGAAGTATAGTGTCTAGATCAAGGGAAGTAATAGTGCCACTCTATTCTGCCTTGGTCAGACCTCACTTAGAATACTGTGTCCAGTTCTGGGCACCACAATTAAAAAAGGATATTGACAAATTAGAGCGTGTCCAGAGAAGGGCAACTAAAATGGTGAAAGGTCTGGAAACGATGCCTTATGAGGAGAGACTTAGGTAGCTGGGTATGTTTAGCCTGGAAAAAAGACGGTTAAGAGGCGATATGATAGCCCTGTTTAAGTATTTGAAGGGATGTCACGCTGAGGATGGAGCAGGCTTGTTTTCTGCTGCTCCAGAGACTGGAACACGGAGCAATGGGTGCAAGCTCCAGGAACAGAGATTCCACCTCAACATGAGGAGGAACTTTTTGACAGTAAGAGCTGTTCAGCAGTGGAACGCACTCCCTCGGAGTGTGGTGGGGTCTCCTTCTTTGGAGGTCTTTAAACAGAGACTGGATGGCCATCTGTCGGGGATGCTTTGTGGGGTTGGACTGGATGGCCCTTGTGGTCTCTTCCAACTCTGCAATTCTATGATTCTATGATTCTATGATTCTAGAAGAATTTGTTCATACTATGAAGAAATTACATGATTTAGGATTAAAAGATTTATGGTACTATAAAACATGATTTATTAGGACAGCACCATCTTTAATAGGACACTATAAAGAAGAATGTAGGAAGACATAAGTGAAGGAATTTGCATAATGAGAATTCATATAAGGGATTCTCTGGGTTTTAGAAAACTTTGAGACATTGCTACCCAAGGACAATTAATGAGAACATAGGACCTGCCATTAAATTCACAAAGCAAGATATAACAATAGTCCCATTATATTTTATTTCATTATATCTATCTCACATGTCTCCCAAAACTGCAACTGCCAAAATGGCACACAACAACAATCTCATATTACCTAGTTCAGGATTATTAAATCCCTGCACAACTTTCTCACAATCTCATCAACATGACATTGGATTGTTGGAAATCCAATATGTGATCTTTTTAAGGTCCCTAAATGAAAGCTAGAATATCCCATATAGAATACAATTCTGTATATTTCCTCTCTATCTTTTTGAATTCTTCCCTGGAATTTGTGGTTCGGTGCCTTCAACTCATTTCCAGCTTATGGCAACCTTAAGGTGAACTTATCATAGAGTTTTCTTGGCAAGATTTGTACAGAGGTGGTTTGCCTTTGCTTTCCCCTGAGACTGAGAGAGTGTGACTTGCCCAAGGTCACCAACTAGATTTCCATAGCCAATCGGGGATTTGAACCCTGGTCTCCCAGTGTCCTACTCAAAGCACTACATTGTGCTGGCTCTCTTTCCCTGAAATATCTTTGGACTTTATCAAACCACATAAACATTCTTTTGCCAGCATACTTTGAATTTTAGCACTATCTTTAAGGAATACATGAGTATGTATTCATGATCCACTCATGAGGATCTGCACACGAAAGTTCTGAGATGGTAGAGATGCTAATACAGATTTCAGTAATCTCAACCCATCAGAATATAACTGTTATATTCAACAGACTTACAGGTATGTGAGAGAGAAAGAAATTCGGAACATCTGCATGGTGGATGAACAGCAATTCTCACAGATGGTTTTACAAATGGTTTTACTCTCCAAAAATTCAGGGGGGGGGATATCCATGTTGGTTTGAGGCAGAAATGTTAAAGAAACATTGAGGATAAATGATCAGTACTGGTGAGACATTCTGCACCAGTTAATCATAACAGCCTGACTGAATGACAGACTATGGTTCAAAAATAAATACAACTATATGTTTGAGCACTCCAAGACTTTAATAATATCTCCTTTTCCTCATATTTTTCAAACTTCAGTTGTCTCAACCATTCCTACAATGTCAACAAATTCTGAACCCCTTCACCCTCTCCACTATTTTCCCAACATTTTATCACTGGTACCCACTTTTCCACAGACTTATTTTTGGGAGTATTCCATAATCTATTTGTTAAACTATCCAATTCGATCATGTCTATCAATTTACTTAACCATTCTTTTCTTTCTGGTGGTTCGGTTTGCTTCCACTTTTGTGCTATTGTTAACCTAGCAGCTGTTACCATATATAGTGTCACTTTCCAATATTGGATTTCTTCTTTTTTCCCTAGCACATTTGTCATGTTCAACATATATAACTCAGGTCTTAATTTGTATTCAATCTGCAATAACTTCTTCTTCATCTTATGTACTTTCTCCCAGAATTTTTTAATTATCTCACATTTCCACCACATATGAATTTAGTGTTCCTTTATTTTTATTTTATTTTATTTTATTTATTTTTTTGGCATTTCCAACAGTTACTAGTTGTTACTACTATTTTATTTAGCCTCACCGGTGTATAGAAAAAAACCTGTCTTGTTTTTTAAGGCTCCTCTCTAGAGGATAAAACTCCCAAGCCTTCAAAATGAACATTAAGCACTAGCAGAATATTCAAAGTGGACAAATGGCCTAAACAGAAAGTATATAAAGGAAAACTAGCAGTCTGATACAGTAGTCCCAAGATCGTTCCCCACATTTAGTCCTTTTTGTACAGCTCAAGGACAGCACCATTGACTATTTCCATTCAAACGAGCACATTTGGTCAAATAATTATTTTACAGTGCTTTGGGGATTCTGCAGCTGTTTTAGCTGAAACTGTAAATCCTGCAGGAGACAAATGAAAGCTGCATAGAGGTGTGCAATTGCAAGTCACCTATTATAGCATGTGTCTGCATGTGTTTTGTTGATAGTGCTTGGTTGCTTAGAGTCACGTTCAATGACCTCTAGCACGCTTATGTAGAATGGCAGAAAATCTTGAAATTTTTCTGAATTTCATTAATGTAGAACAGCTGTATATTCAGGCTTCACCTAACAAGCATCATGAATTCCAACAAAGTATGGGGGATATTTTAAAGAATTAAGATGACCAGGGAAAGATGCACAAACACAATACAGCACTTAAGAAAGTTGTACTGGATGTCTTCTAGCCCTTTCAACATTTGAATATTCCATATGACTTCTCAGAAAAAGGTACTCATGTTTTAAAGGGTTTGTTTATTCAGCTTGGAAACATTGGTAAACACTTGGTGAAGAGCAACAAAGGAATATGCAGTGAGAGGAGAAATGGATATGCAGCTGATTGGGGTTCAGAATTCCAGAGGAGTTCAGACTTCCCACTTTACTTTTCACGTTTATCAGCTACAATTTCCATCAGCTAAATGTAATCCTGCTTTTGTATTATGGATTTTGAACTGCACAAATAATATTTTGGAACTACATATTTTTCTCCTTAACTGCACATTTTGTCTTATTGCACATTTTTGAAAAAGTCTGATAGTATCATAAAACAGGTCTACCATTCTGAGTGGCCACAAAGCTGAGACAGAACTGGTCTCTAACAAAATTTTACATCAGGCAGTGATTTTTTTTCCTGACTGCATATACCCAGTACAATGTCTTTCCACTGGGAGGTGAAATTTCTTCCTTGGCATCGATCACCTATACAATCACTCTTGTGCATAGTTCATATAGGAACTGAAATTACATGCTCAGCCTCCAGTCCACTTCTAAAATCTTCCTTCCAGACAACACACAGACTTAGGACCTTACAACAGAGATATCTTCACAACAGAGTGCTTTGTTATTACATTACATGAGAAAACACTAACTTCTGAGAAGCCTCACGGCACATTTCCTCAGCTCCAAAGACTGAATCTAAGATTAAAGTACACTTTCCATTAAATGCACAGCATGTAGCTGAGTCCCACTTGCTTTCTTACTCACAGATAAGCACTTGCAGGCTTAAACTTCCCTTTTGGTCAATTTTTTCCCATTAAATTAGCTACCTCCACATGAAGTCTATAAGCGGGGGGGGGGGACTTTGTGTATATGGGGTATGGCTGTGAAGGAGGTTCAAGCTTCCCCTATATGTACAGTATACAGGCCCTGTACATTAAACTGGGAGAAGGTAATTAGGGTCAATTCCCACAGTAATATTTAATTTATTGAGCATTAAGAACAAGAAAGGACGGAAGAAAGAGAAATGAAACTCTAGGCATTAAAACAAAAGAAGGGTTTAGGGAAAGAAAGAAAATGGTGTTCTTGGGGAGTTTCCTAAGGACCTGTCTACACTGCAGAAATACAGCAGTTTGACACCACTTTCTCCACCATAATTCAATCCTATGGAATCCTGATATTTGCAATTTTGTGAAATATTTAGCCTTTCTATCAGAGAACTCTGGTGCCTCACCAAAATATAGGATTCCATAGGATGGAACTATGATGGATAAAATTGTGTCAAACTGCTGCATTTCTGCAGTGTAGACAAGCCCTAAGTATTAATGAAAGGCAAGTGATAAAAGACAGTGTACTGTAAGTGTTTTGGGCAGCTGGGAACAGGGCCGGTTTAAGGCACCAGTGGTGTCAGCATCCTCAGGGGGCCCCATCATTGTGGGGGGACCGTAGTAACCCTCCTGCTGCAAAAACATTATTAGTAATAATCTGAATGTCCTGTAGTGTGAATAGCTTAGGTTGAGTTAGGTTACATTGACCTGAGATAAGTATGGGGCCCCCAAAATAAAGCATTGCAGGGGTGGGGGGCAAAATTCCTTAAACCATTCCTGGCTGGGAAAGAGAGGTAGAGAAGTGAAAATCATAAGGGCAATATGATGGAAGTTGTGGTCAAAATATAAAGTGGGGCAAAGGTATGAAAACCTTTAAAGATCCTTATCTTTAAAACTCTTTGCATGGTGAAGAAGGGTATAGTTTGAAGAGTTATATGATGGATTAGTGGTTTATATAAAGGACTATGGTATGTTAAGACACGCTTATGAGCAGGTTGCTGTAGATAGAGAAACTAGAGTTTTAGCTGAGGATACTGAAAAGGAGCGCTGGTTGTCATTTTTTTATATGGAGAAACAACAAGATGTGCTGGTGATAGACTGAATATGGAGAGAACTAGAAAGGGATGAAGCCAAAATTTTATTCCTGATGTACAGGGTAAATTGTGATGAAGTTAATAGAAGGTGATGGTGATGGTTGTGAGAATCTTGTTGTAAGAAAATGAAGAATTATCTGCCACATTTCATAGTCACATTTTGACTATGAGATGATGATGAGACATCTATGAAAACAGAGGAAATGTAGTAGGTTTGGAAGGAGAGAACTGGGTATGGTCAACATATAGATCAGGAACAGGCAGCTTGTCACTCTCCAGATTTTGTTGGACTGTAACACCCGAAGCAACACAGAAAATGGTGAGAGATTATGCAAGTTGCTATCCAAAAAATTTTTAGAAGACCAAAAGTCTTCCAGATATATTCTAGATATAGATAGTACTGAAAATGTAAGGTTTAGATGAACTCTTCTGGAGACAAAATATAGCATGACACAGACCATAACCCACAGGTGCCAAATTACAATGAGGTGAAGGCTTAGGAAAAGCTTCATATGGTAGAAATACAATCTAACCAGTAGAAGCAGAGGTGATCCAACAACCAGAAGTAGAACAGAGGCTGGGTTCCAAAGGACTACACATTTGTGTTCCATATCATTTCATTAAAAAAAAACATGCTTGAAAGAATTCATCATGATTAAATATTATGTAAAAAAGTCCTTTACTTTTTATCTACTATTTCCCCAGAAGATTTCATGACATGCTAAGCTCAGAGAAGAAAATTATGTCTTCTGCTCTTACATTTGCTAACATTTTAATAATAGGCTGAATCCTATTGGTTGGTCTCAACTAAAGTTGAATCATGGAATCAATTGTTGAATGGTGAATCAACGTGTAGATAAATCCCATCAATTTAATGGGTCTACTCTAGCTCGTAAAACCAAAAAGATTCAGGCCATATTTTTTCTGATAATAGTTTTTTGTGAAAATTACAAAAGTCATTTGATAAAAAAGACACTTAATAAATAAGGGAGTAGTCTTGTTTTTTCCTACACAAGTATTTTGATAGAATCAGACAGTTCATGTATGTTAAGCAAAACCTGCTAAGAACTTTATATGAAACTGACTTTGGAGGTTAGGCAGATTGTGATCCAAAACAGGCCTTACACAGCACCCCATCTAGGCAAAAAACTTTGCCTAGGAAGACCTGACTAAGATCAACTTCTATTAAGATAGTTTTATTTCATCAGAGTGTTTAGATCTTCTGTTTTGTTTTTCTCACTGTGTCGTTGGTTTCTACTTTTGACATTTCTTTTGCTGTTCTGTAACTTTAAACTATTTTTCCATTACTTATTGATTTGTAATTTTTAACAATTGTTAGCCATTCTGGAAACTCTTACAGAGCTAAAGAGCAAGTTATAAATATCCTAATCAAACACATAAATAAATATTACATTGTAATCATCCTGTGTATTTATGGTACTACATAAATAGGAAAGAGTTTCTTATTCATGCCTGAACACATTAAATATTAGCATTCATTTCCAAGAGAAAATCATATACACAAGCATACATTCCATCGCCTCATAGGCCAAAACTCGGTGCCATACACTTATCTCTTCTGTCTTTCAAATACGGCAACATTAAGTTGGATTCAATCAGACCTTTCAGGAAGATACCCATTCTCCAGCTATTTCTTCTTTATATTTTTCTTCTTTATATTTTTCTTTATATTTTTACTACCAGCATCATCATCTTTATTTCTACCCCATTTTTTTCAAATAACTGGGAAACAAGGCATCTTATAAATTAAAACAAATACAAATACAAAATAGTTCAAAATACAAAAGATCAGCACTAAAATAGAATTAAACTATTAATATTAAAAACAATTTAAAACCTACAATTAATTGTTAAAAACAGTTTAAAACAATACAGTAAAACAATGCAGCACACTTGAACCCCCCCCCCCCCTTCCTTTGAAAACCTTCATTTTTCAAACACATGCTGGAATAAAAAAAGTCTTGGCTTTTTTAAAGGTATTTATACCCCACCCTTCATCCACAAAGGCTATCAGAGCGGCTTACAAATTGTTTTAAGCTACAGCAATTTACACATCTACACTGCATTAAGCAGTTTCCAATGTGTGTTAGCTAATACAGTAGTGTGTTTGCCAATGGAAGGACAGGAAGGAAGGGGCCATTCTAGCCTCCCTAGGAAGGAACTTACAGAACTCTTAGAAGAACCACTGAGAAGGCCCTATCACACATCCCCATCAATCATACCCGTGGGACTAAAAGAAGCCCCCCTCCTGAGGATCTCAGGGCCTGAGCAGGCTCATTCATGGAGACAGATAGCCTGGACCTAAGCCATGCAGGGTTTCACAGGTCATAACCAACACTGAATTGGGCCTGAAAACACAACAGCAGCCTGTAGAACTATTTTAGCAAGGTATAACACAGGCTCTTTATAACTAACACACACACACACACAAATCTATATATTTGATTTTGTAAGAATGAATTATGGCTTAAACCACATATAGTTAAACTGTGGCCCTTGGGGCTCTTCAATGCAGCCTGTAGCAGATGCCCAAACCACCATACCACCAAGTTTTGCTCTCATGCAACTACATTTCCTTCCCTGCTAAGAGGAAGAGAAACGTTTTGCTTATGAGCTTAAGTGATTAATAATATTATAATCTCTCCTCAAATGATAAGTAAAACCTATTTCCTTCATAGCAGGATATATATGCTTGCTTCAGATGATTTCAGATTTCAGATTACTGCTCTATTATGAAAAGGAGTGAGCTTCTTTTACCATTGCACTTTGTTTTACTGTTTCTGAATTTTATTTTTACTACAAGTATTGGTTTGTTAGATGCTTGCACAAACTAATATAGAGGAAAACTAAAGGACAGGTAGAATACCCTTCCTCGGAGTGTGGTGGGAGTCTCGTTCTTTAGAGGTTTCTAAACAGAGGGTGGATGGCCACTTGTTTGGGTTCTTTGACTGTGTATTCTTGCATGGCAAGAGGTTGAACTGGATGGCCCTTGTGGTCTCTTCTAACTCTATGATTCTATTATTCTACCTTTGTGAAACCAAAAAGGGAAAACAAATCATGAAGTGATTTTATGTTATCTTTGTGATCTCCAAATTATTTCCAACATACAGTCAATAGCACAATGAAGCAAACACAGAAAAATGTTGAGGAGTAGTGGATTTTAGCTTGTAACTACCATGTAACACATTTTTCTGGATAAATAAATCCTTTCACAAGGACTCAAAAAAAGACAGGTCTGGTGGCAGTCAGTTCCAGCCAAACATTTTCCTTAAAACATCTTTTACAGATATGTCATTTTTTTAATCTCTTGTTTGAGGTTTCCTGTAAATATTATTAGCATAAATCCAGGTCCCTTTCAGTTTAGAAAACAAGCATAGAAAAATATGTTCCTTTAGTTTGTGCTTATAAACTTGGGCTTTTAATGGAGAATAATGTAAGGATGCTTATCCTTTTACCTTTACAGGCAATCAATGGAACCAAGCAGTGCAAGGACACAAGCTGGGTCAATCTGTTCCCTCACAAAAAGAAAAGCAAAGATGGGGATCGGTTGGCTTGACTTATATAGAAGCTGTCAATGGCTTGACTTATATAGGTCATTATAAAACTCAAACTTCTCGGGTGGCTTCTCAGTAAAAAGGATTTTCTCCCAATCTGTGGTAAGCCTGGGGTGAACAGATAAATTGGCAGTGAGTCAGATTCTCAGAATATGGCTTTTTAAATGTAATAATAGGTCTTTTTCAAAGTCTGCTTTTTAAATGTATTTGAACAAAGAACTAGAGGGAATATGGAATTTTAGTTATGTGTTCACAGGGTATGTTATTAAAAGAAAAAATTCCAAAGGGAAAGCTATGCTTTGCTACAACAGATTAATGACTACTGTGGAACCTTTAAAAAGTATCACTACAACCTGATATCTGGCTACTGAGAGTAAATCCAATCAATTTCAATGGGATTTACTCCCAGATAAGTGTGTATAGGACTGCCTTTGTAGCAGCCTTACCACATTGTAACACAATAAAACCAAGATGGTGTAGAGGTTAGAGTAGGGGTAGGCAACTGTGGCAGGTCAGGGGCCATGGGACCATCCAGGGGCTGCATAAACAACCAAAAAATAAACCCAAAATGGCTATATTTTATATTAACAGTTCAAGGAGGTTTCTTGCAGCCTGATTGAAAGACAAATGGTTATGCCTGGAGGCTTCCAGAAGTAGCAATTCACCCTATTTTTAGGTCAGAAAAAGGTCAGTATTGGGATTCTGGAGGTGTTGAGGGCCATAAAACATCCTTGGGGGCTGCACGCAGCCCATGGGCCACCTCTGGATTAGAGTGTTGGGCTAGGACTGGGGGAAAGTCCAGGTTCAAATCTCTACTTAGCCGTAATGTGCACTAAGCAATCTTGGGCTAGTCATACTTCTCCTTCAGGCTTTTCCTGAGGGGTGATCCAGCCATGTACATTATTTATATTGATTACTTGGTTGTTTTTATTCACTTATTTAGTATGTCATTATTGTGAGTTTCATACCAGTGTGATATTTTTATGTTCAGCCGTATATACCTTAGTAGGAAAAAACTAAATACACCTCCATCCTGACCTTCCTAACAAGCTAGTTATGAATGAAAAACTAGATGAATGGGAGCTGAATTCTTTGGTTAATTCCAATTGGAGTTATATTACTGAACCAGTGTGACTTACCTATGTGTTAACTTTGAACAATTGATTCAATGGGTGTACTCAAGTTGGGACTAAGTAATAGGATTCAGGCCCACATGTGCCACCTTGTATTCTTGGAAACAGGCAAGAGATAAATGTAAATAAGCAAGCAAATAAGTACTGTATATAATCTGTAATCCTGTTAAGTCTCAATTTTGTTTTACTATAGGAAATGGGTTTTGTTGCATAGAATTGCTTATGAAAGTATGCAAGACTGAGAGAGATAAATGAGTTTGGCTTATAGAGTAGGAATGAGTTGAGGACTGTTAAAAGATCTGTAAAACTGGAAAACTCTTCATTTTTTGACTTTAGCTATCAGGAAGAATAAAGAGTTAAGTGAGTTCTGCAGGTTTTATCAAACTGACAATAAATATTCGTTTACCTGAGGGCTATCTCTAAAAAAAGGAAACAAGTCTGAGGATATGCTTGCGGAATTATATCTGTGAAAGCATCTTAAAATTACTTTAAGATTATTTGGTAAAGAGTATTTACATTCATCCCTTCACATTCACAGGGGTTAGAGGCGAAGCACCACCACGAAAGTTAAAAAAAACGCAAATAAATTATGCCCCGCCCCAAACATGCTGTACAGTCCTCTCCTGCCAACAACACTGCCAGAACCTCCCTTTCCTGCCTTTGCACAATGTCTCAGCCAGTTTCCAAAGTCCCTCTGCCTCCCTCCACTCCAAACTGAATGTTAGTAGCAGCAGCTCTGCTGCTGCAACCAACAATGAGACCACAGATTCTACCCACCTACCCACGCCATCCTCACCCTCCACCTCCTCTACTCCAGCATTGCCTGTTCCTCCCTTTCCCACATTTGAAGGATGCCTCTTCCACCACATTTGCAAAGTTCCTAGGCTGTGCACCTCTCTCAATCCTCTTATCCTGAGGAAAAGCCACTCCACCTCTCATTGCCAGCTGGCATCCAAACCAAATTGCCTCTTTAAAATTCAGGTTCAACCCCATCTCTCTTCAAGCCCAAGAGAAAAGCACAGCCACTGTTCTTGAGCACACACACAAATGTCCCCCTTTGCCTCCCCCTCCCTCTGTTTCACCACCAACACCAGTACCTGTACCTCTCATTCCCAGCTGGCATCCAATCCGAATTGCCTCTTTAAAACTCAGATTCACAGTTGTACAATGAGACAATATCAGGGTCAGTCTTTGGCAACAAAGACTGGTCTATGCATAACTTGAACTAAAAATGAAAATGATCCATGAAGTGAATTGTTGTTGTTATGTCTTCAAGTGATGTATGACTTCTGGTGACCCTAAGGCGGACCTATTACAGGATTTTCTTGGCAAGATTTATTCAGAGGGGGTTTGCTTTTGTCTTTGCCTTCCTCTGAGGATGAGAGAATGTTATTTGCCAAGGTCACCTAGTGGGTTTACATGGCCAAGCAGAGATTCAAACCCTGTTCACCAGGGTCCTAGTCCATCACTCAAATCACTACACCACACTGACTTCTGAAGTGAATATAAGTGTAGAAAACCTCACCTTTAAATTGCTGAAGAAGGTGAGGGGTAGGCTGGAATTGCAGAAGATGGACTTTTTTTATAGGGTAAAAGGCTCTCTGGGAGAAACTGAGAATCTCCAGAACCAAATTCTCTATAGGGGCACCTGAAACTAATAAGTAAGAGTCAGATTAAGGGTGTGTGAATAAGGGAGATAACTGAGAATATCTTGCTCAAAAACTCAGTGAAGTGAGGGATGAAGAAACCAGGCTTCACTGACGTGACACATGTCAAACAAAACAACAACAAACAGCAGTTATGTGGATGCAGGAGAAACATGAGCTTGGTTATTTACTGGAGCAGCTTTAGTAAATAATATAAAAAGAAAGTAGACTATAGGAGATTGAAGCCATTATGTGGCCCTGAATAACGTTAATTGCCATTTAAAAAAAAAATTGTGGTAGATCTTGATGGGAGCTGTAGTAAAGGAGATGTAACAAGAGTATGGTAGTGGCTTTTGGGAGTGAGTTCTAGCTAGGGTTGCCAAAGTGAAAACTGGAGATGGCTCCTGTACCTTTAATGGTTGTTTAGAAGAGAGGAATTTCAGCAGGTGTTGCTTGTTACCCTGTTGTATGACAAGTAGCACCTGCTGAAATTCCCTCTTCCACACAATCATTCAAGGTGCAGAAGCTGTCTTCAGTTTTCAATCTGGCAACCTTAGGCTCTAGCACAGTGGTTCTTAACCTGGGGTCTGTGGACTCCCAGGGGTCTGTGATGTACACACAGGAGGGTCTATGAAGGCTTGAAGGTTGCTTGGCCCACCACCTCCCTGCAGTGAAGCAGCCATGTGACAGGAGCCACAGCAAAGGCTGGCTGGCTTGGCCTGTGCATTGCCATTCAATACACTCCAGCCACAAGCTTGCAGGAAGAAGCAAGAGAAAAGTCCTCCCTCCCCCTCCAGTGCCTCTGAGGGAAGGTTTAATGGGTAGTGTAATTGTATTTGATGATGATGTTGGTTTTAAATTTTGAGTTAAGTCTTGGGTCTCTGCACCAACAAAAGATCTTTAAAGGGGGTCCCTAATAAAGAAAAGGTTAATAACCACTGCTCTAGCACCTGTCAGTGAAGAGAGAATATCTGGGCTGGGAAAGGACATGACATGGGCAATTTTGGTTCTGCCAAATTGCAGCTCCTCCACCACTGTTGCCCACCCCCAACCTTTGCATGTCAGATCAGGAATGGAGGGTGGCGAGGGTTTAAAGACAATGGTGTCCCTAAAATAGACATGGGTTGGGACTTTTGAGTAACTATATGTACGGGGATGATGTGCCTTGTGGAACTTAGTAAGCAGGAAGGCATGGTCTGTTTTGTTCATAGGGTTTGGAGCAGAATGTGCCCTCCCATGTGTCTTCCTGTTTGAGGGAAATTTTATGTGTGTGCACTGGGGCAGGCTCCTGCGGTGTGGGGAGGGAGAGGGAGTAACCAGGGAGATGACCAAGCTCACGAATTACCTCAAGAACCACAAGTTGCCTCAGAACCATTAAAGGGACAGAAGCTGTCTCCAATTTTCAACCTGGCAACCTTAAGCTCTAGTGCCTGCCAGTGAAGAGAGATTTGGGATGGGAAAGGGCACAACATGAGCAATTTTGGTTCTGCCAAATCGCAGGTCGCCCACCCACCCACCCATTCTGCACGTCAGATCAGGAGTGGAGGAGGGTGACAAGGGTGTAAAGATAGAGGTGTCCCTAAAATTGATGTGGGTTGTGACTTGAGTAAACTATATGTTATGTGGATGGTGTGCAGTTGTGGACCTCAGTAAGCAGGAAGGCATGGTCTGTTTTGATCATAGGGGTTCGCCCATCCTTTTCTGAGGGAAATTTCATGTGTGGAGAACTGGGGCAGGTCCCTGAGGTGTGGGGAGGGAGAGAGAGTAACCAGGGAGATGACCAAGGTCCTCTGCGTCCCCTTCCCCATCCTCACAAATTACCTCAAGAACCACAAGTTGCCTCAGAACCATTAAAGGGACAGAAGCTGCCTCCAGTTTTCAACCTGGCAACCTTAGACTCTAGTAGAGCCTGTCAGCGAAGAGAGAAGATTTGGGGTGGGAAAGGGCACGACATGAGCAATTTTGGTTCTGCCAAGTCGCGAGTCGCCCACCCCCACTGACCCACCCTGCCTGAGGTGTGGGGAGGGAGAGGGAGTAACCAGGGCGACGGCCGAGGTCCTCCTCTCCGTCCCCTCCCTTTGGCTGTCCTCACAAGTAACCTCAAAACCTCCAGGATGGCGGCGCCTCTCCTTGCTGCTGCTGCCACCCACACCGCCGCCACTTTCACCTGTTTTTGCCCAGCCAGCACCTTTCCTCCCCCTTCCCACCCTTTCTTGCTGCTGGGGCTGCGGTTGCGGCGGCAGTTGCCCTTTTCTTCTCCTTCTCCCCCTCTTGCGCGCCTCTTCTTCTTCTTCTTCCCTTGACCCAGCACCATCCATCCCTGAGCAAATAATCCACTCACCGAATTTGGCCTCAGCAGCAGAGGCGGCGGCGGCGGCGAAGGGAGCAGCAACAGCAGCCGCTTCTGTTGGGAGGACATGTCGACGGCAGGCGAGGGCGAGGAGCAGAAGCAGCTGCTGCAGTAGCAGCCGGCGGAACGGGAGGCTGGAGGAGCAGCCGGGCGACCCCATCATCATGCGTGGCCCATGGCAAAGGCGCCCCTGCTCTCGCCGCCGCCGCCGCCTCCGCCGCAAGCTCAGTCCATGCTGCTGCGCCCGCCTTGCTCAGGTCGCTTGGCCGGCGGGTGGCTGGGTGGGTGGGAAGCGCTCCCTTCTCCTCTCCGGCTTCTTCAACACCCAGGACAGCGACCAGCGCCGTCCCTCCCCGCTCGCTCGCCTCAGCCAGGCAGCCAGCCGGCTCCTCCCTCCCTCCCTTCCTTCCTTCCTCCCTTCCTCCTCGCCTGCAATTGCTGCTCCCCACACTCAGCCCTTTCTTGGTGCTTGGGCAGCTCAAGGCAGGCTCTGTTAAACCCACATCCACCCTCCGAGGCTTTCCCCCTTCTTCTTCTTTTTCTTTTGGCCACCCCCTTTCTGCGGAAGGGGCCAAACGAGCTCCCTGACCCTCTTTCTCGGTCTGCTTTTTCTGGCTCTTGTCTTTGCCTGTTATATTTCTCCCACCCCTTCAGGTCTTAATGTTCTCCGGATAAGAGTGGCCGGTGGCCAGGCCAGGATCTTTGGCGGGGCCCCTTACCTACGCAGGACCGGTTTAAGGAATTGGGGGGGGGGGCTGCAATGCTTTATTTTGGGGAGCCCCATATGTTTATCTCAGGTCAATGTAACCTAACTCAGCCTAAGCTATTCACAGTACAGGATATTCACATTATTACTAATAATGTTTTGGCAGGAGGAGAGTTACTAGTGTGGCCCCCACAATGATGGGGCCCCCTGCGGATGCTGACGCCACTGGTGCTGTAAACTGGCCCTGTACCTGGCTAAGGTTAAAGGCAGCAAGATGCTCTACAGCAGTGGCTTTTAACCTTTTCTTTACCAGGGACCCCCCCCCCTTAGAATAATAGAATCATAGAAGAGTTGGAAGAGACCACAAGGGCCATCTAGTCCAACCCCCTGCCATGTAGGAATACCCAGCAAAGATAGATGGCCACCCAGCCTCTATTTAAAAACTCTATTTAAAAATGCTGTGCTGGAAGATAAAGGGAAATGTGGTCTTTCCCATTATCACACCTCCAAAGAAGGAGAGTCCGCCACACTCCAAGGCAGTGCATTCCACTGCTGAACAGCTCTTACTGTCAGAAGTTCTTCCTAATGTTTAGGTGGAATCTCTTTTCCTGTAGTTTGAGTCCCATTCTCTAGAGCAGCAGAAAACAAGCTTGCCCCATCCTCAGTATGGCATCCCTTCAAATATTTAAACACAGCTATTAAACACGGCTGCTTAACCTTTTATTCTGCAAGCTAAACATGCCCAGCTCCCTAAGCCACTCCTCATAGAGCATGGCTTCCAGACCTCCCACCATTTTGGTTGCCCTCTTCTGGACACCTCAGACCTCCAAAACTTAAGATTTAAAACACTAACAACAATAATGATACAATTAAACCATCCATTAACCCTTCTCTCAGAGTCACTGGAGGGGAGGGAAGAGTTTTCTCCTGCTTCTTCCTGCAAATTTGTGGCTGGAGCAAACTGAAGAGCAATGCACAGGCCAAGCCAGGCAGGCTTTGCCTTGGCTCCTGTCATGTGGGCTGAGCAGCCTTCAAGCATTCATGGACCCCCTGTGAGGACATCACGGCCCCCTGCAGATCCACAGACCACAATTTAAGAACCACTGCTCTACAGGATTTAGGATAAAAATTAAAATACTGTAAGTCAATTTAAATGATGATGCCAAAGTAATATTTATATTTATTTTTTAAAAACTAAATGGATTTACATAATAAAAACTTACAATAATATCATGCCAGGTCCCCCTCCTAATCTTGGGCCCCCAGGCTAGAGCCCTGTCAGCCTGCTCCTCCTTGTGGTGACTATGTCAGTTGTGGTGCTCCTATTCTTACCTTGAAGCAGAGGAGAAGATGGTGCCTTCAGTGACAGCTCAGCTCCATATCCAGAAACAATATAGCTCTCTGGCCACTGTATTTTGGGAATGGGAGGAAGAGACAGTATTAAGAGGAGGCTCTTTCCCCAGCCTGCCCTGGATGAGACGTTCTATGTCCATAGGGCTCCATGGAGGAAGGGCCTAGCCACAAAGAAGGAGAAGGCTCCTTCTTATGCCTTTGACGGCTGTGAGGAACCAAGAATTTGAGCTAGAAGTAGAGACAACCTTTAATGCTGCCTGGCAAGCTAGACCTGCTAAAATTCATTTTACCAATCCATACCTCTTTTAGAAGTGCATGAAAGCTAGCTGCCTACTTTTGCACCTCACCCTCCGGTTTGAAGCTGTGCTTCTCTGTATCAAGGCAGTTCTTGGGTTCTTAATAAGTCAGAGGTGCAAACTCAGAAGATCATCTCCCTCCACTAGAAAATCAAATCAATAAATAAATAGATTTCTTTAGATTGGTTGTAATTGCTTTTTACAGAACATAGTGGAAATATGCCTAAAGACAGTCCCTTCTTCTTCTTCACATATTACACATCTGCACACACATTCAGTGTTAGGGACTATTCACAAAAAAGACCACAATCCACTGGCCAGCCTTAGTCATAATGACTGCCACCCATCTGTCTTGTATTAACGTGCATATGCTTGCTAGTACTGAATAATTGACAACAACCAACAAGCCCAGATTCCATATTATAATTAAAGCAGGTAGGAGCTGCTCCTTGATCTGCAAGCATGCCTGGAAAAGGCAAAAAGTCAAGGTCTCAAAATTATCTGTGGGATAAATTTACACATTATTATGGCATTGTTCTAGCTTACAGCTACATGAAACCAATGGGAAATTCAGGGCAAAGTGTCATTGGTATTCTGATTCTACATAACTTCTAAATCAGATGAGGTAGTACAAAATCTTGGTACAATGCTTGGATGCACTGGTATGCTGGAAGCATGCCAATATATTAAGCTTGAATTCCAGCAGGACAGAGGCAGTGCTGGTGGGTGGTTTCCATGTCTGGGAAACAGGCCAATTGCCTGTACTGGACAGGGCTTCACACCCTCTGATGGTCCAGGAGTGCTGCCGGATTAATCACTGTCACTTGAGGCCAAGGTGACCTCAATGGCTAAGAGCTCATTTTGCCAGCTTCATCTGGTTTGAAAGCTGCACCCATACCTGGTAGAAGATAGCTTGAATATGGTGGCCTAAGTATTAATTAATCTTGCAGGTAGGTTACTGTAATGCAAACAATGTGAAGCTAGCCTTAAAACTGGTCTGGAAGCTTCTACAGGTACAGAATGGAGCTATTCACTTCCTAACTGGAAAAGCCGATTGGCAGCACGCATCACCTGTGCTATCTGCTCAACCTATATGCTACTGAGCCAGATTCAAGGTTTCGGTATTAGTATATAAAGCCTTAAACAACCCCAAAGAACAAACCTGAGACTCAGATTGCCTTACATCTTGTATCCCTGGTGGTGGTGATGGTGGTGAGTGTCTTTAGAAGCCCTATTAGCAGTGCCACAGTTTGCCTTGTGTCTATTAGTGGACAGGGCATTTAGTGTGGCTGTATGAAGCATATCTGTACAGTTGTCTCTAGTGATTATATTAAGCAAACAGTCTTGCTACTGAGTTTTCATCACTTGCTCAGAATATTTCTTTTCATGCAAGATTTCTCTGATTTGTAATCTGGCCATACATTGTTAATAATTCCTTGTAAAAAGCTTATTTGTGCTCTGATATGATATTGTGAATTGAATGATGAACACATTTGGTCAGATAAATAATAAATGAGTTTCCTTCAATTCAGTTATATTTATAATATTAAAATGTGACAACCCTCTTTGATTAGCATCAGCTTAGTTAAAGATCCTTTGAGGAGGAAAGATAAAACTTCCCCTTCTAACTATTTGATTGTGAATATAAAATATAAGTAATAATAGCAGCTTTGACTAACTGATCTCAAAGATGCAAAGGGATATTGTAGCGCCTTTCAGACTGACAAAAAGAAGTTGGCAGCATAAGAAGTAGACTTTGACTGCATCTGCACTGCAGAAATAATCCAGTTTGACACAGCTTTAACTGCCATTGCTCAGTGCTGTGGAATTCTTGGATTTTGTAGTTTTGTAAGATATTTAGCCTTCTCTGTCAAAGAACTCTGGTGCCACAACAAACTACAAATCCCAATATTCTATAGCATTGTGCCGTGACAATTAAAGTGTCATGGATTATTGGATTAATCAAACTATTATTTCTGCAGTGCAGATGGAGCCTTAGGGTTCATCTAGATGAGCCAGGATATGCTGGTCCACCACCGATATTTCCTAGCTCTGGATCAGGCCTGTTCCTGTCCCATTACCTCCACAAAATGGGAGGAAGTCCTGATGAGCATGCCAGCCTGATGTTGCAGCTGCCACCATCTCCTTGGCTCTCTTGGAAGTGAGGAAGCCAGCCTGCAGCACGTGACTAACCTTGGTCACATACTGCAGGACTCCTTCCTGCTTCGGAGAGAGTGAGGCAGACTGACAGGCTGGCCTGCCAGAATGGGCTCCTGCGGACATGTGGGGCCCAGTCCATTCCTTCCCAGATTAAACCAGGTATTACTTCTGTAGTGTGGATTTGGGCTAAGTCTGATAAGCAGTTTGAGCCAGCAATAATTTATTACCATGTAAAGTTTGGCTTAATTTGCACAAGCATTTATTCTACAAAGTGCTTGTTTGTGTTAGTCACATTTCTCATAGTAAATATTAACAGAGTATAAAACTCCAGGGAATAATGCATTGCTGAATACACACACACACACTATCGGGTATGGAGGAAGTTGACAGAGTGACACCCTTCTCCTTTCTCTTATACTAAAATGCAGGGGGGGGGGGTGTCATACAAAAAAGTTGCTTAAACTAATTCCAAGTAGACAAAACAATGTGCTTTGACCATTTTTGCTCCACGTTACAAGCCTGCTGACAAACTTGTAATTAACCAACAAAAAACTAATCAAACAATTTAGATGTCACTGTGACAAAACATGGTGATGAGCATAGCTTAGTTGGGCCTAAAAGGGGAATAAGCAAATTAAAGGAAGGAGACATGGCAGGGTGATCTAAAATACTTTCTACCTGAGAAAGCACAGGCACTGAAATGGCAACTCCCATTCATCCAAGGCAAGGTGTATAATACCTGAGCCATCCAAATGGTTTTGACACAAAAGTAGAACCCCCTCTCTGCTTCCCTGTAAATAATCATACAGTCATAATAAAATCAATAACTAAAAATTTACTGCCCTTTCACAACACCCCAACCTGCTGCCTGAGTTAGTTGTTTCACTTTACCAAATGGTAGGGCCAGCCTGAGGAGAAGTCTATTAATGCCCATAAATCATGCTGGCTGTATAGACCTTTCTAATTTGGAGGCAGCATACTTGCTACTGAATATCAGCTGCTGGGAAGCAACAACAGGAATCATTACAGCCTTCAGGGTCTGCTTGCAGGCTTACCAGAGGCATCTGGCTAGCCACAGTTGGAAGCAAGCTGCTATAGTAGATGGAGCTTTGGTCTGACACAGCAGGACTCTTTTTATGTTTGCTCTTTCAGCAAATGTCTTGTGAATAATGAAAGCAGCTGAAAGTAACACTTGAAGCCTTTGATAGTATATGGATAAATTCATAAGTCCATTCCCAAGGTAGACTGTTTATGAATTTGCTTTTTTATCACTACGGTGAATTGGCAATATGACTTAATTATTGTGATCTATGTTATGATAGTGTTTTAGACATTCACTATGACTTTGGGACAGTGAAGTTGAGCAATTATATATATATATATATATATACACACACACACGCACAAAATCATGCTTCTACCCAAATGGTTCATAATGTATAAGACTAGGATATACATGAAGGTCTATTGCAAGGCAACACCAATCTCGATTGCAAAAAATATATATGGGTGTATATGCAGTCTCTGGTGTTAATATCTATGGCTAATCATTGCAGGCAGCAAATTGTGTAACTCAGGCAAAATATATACTGTTACCTATCCTGATAGCCTCCATCTTGGAATATCTAATAATTGGTTATATTCAATAATTTAGCTTAATGTGGCCACCACATGGTTATCAGGTAAACCAGGACCCCCTACTACCAAGGCTGGATTCATGTATGACCAAGGGGGGGGGGCTTTGGAAATTTGCCAAAATTTCCCAGATCAGAGATTAACACCTGGACGTGAGTCACTCACTAATCTACTCAATGATAGCAGAGTCCTTGATGCTTGTAAAATGGGTCCTTCCTTCCCTCATCCCCTTCCAACAAAATACCTTGCCTGCTCCTATTCAGTTCCAAATGCAGCACCCATCGATGATCAATAACTCTTCCAGAGCACCCTTTGTCTGGTCCTGGACATCTCTGAGAAATATTTTATTCCACTCAAAATCCTATCCCTCCAGGAGAATTATTCCATATAAATATCACCCTAAAACACCACCAAAGTGTGCACAAATTCCCTGCTTTCTGACTTCATGTCAGTTCATGTAACAAGTCTGTCATCTGGATCTCTTCGCTGTCTGTGTACTTTGTGATCTCAGCTCTGCAGGATTGGTATAATATTACTCACCACCCCATTATTCTATTCCTCTATCCAAATATTTCAAACTATCCTTGATAGCCTTTGTGTGAGTGTCTGAAGCCTGAGTGTTTGTGTGCATGCTGTTGACATTAATTTCCAATAAAGATAATTCAGTTGTACCTTTTTGTTTAGCATCACCTCTGTTATTACTGGTACTTGTGAATTGCTGGGAAAAGGAGGAACTGCCATCAGATCCCCAAGATGCAGTCATCATCACCCTGTAGAAGAAAAAAGGAGCAAAATCCGATTGATCAAACTATCAAGGCATAACACTGCTCTCTATTGCTGGAAAAATCCTTGCAAGGATACTCCTGAACAGATTAGTTCCTGCTATTGCAGAAGAACTTCTCCCTAAAAGCCAATGTGGCTTCAGAGCCAATAGGAGTACTACAGATATGGTATTTGCCCTTAGACAACTGCAAGAAAAATGTAGAGAACAGAACAAGGGTCTCTATGTAACATTTGTCAACCTCACCAAAGCCTACGACACTGTGAGTAGAAAAGGTCTGTGGCAGATCCTGGAAAGACTAGGATGTCCCCCCAAATTCCTTAAAATGATTGTCTTGCTACACGAGGGCCAGCACGGTCAAGTCAGATATGGCGATGCTCTTTCAGAGCCCTTCCTAATAACTAATGGAGTAAAGCAAGGTTGTGTTCTTGCTCCAACTTTATTTACAATCTTCTTCAGCACGATGCTCCAAAGGGCTACGGCAGAGCTTGAAGAAGACAACGGCATCTATATACGTTACCGTACTGATGGTAGCTTGTTTAACTTAAGCCGTCTGAGGGCTCACACTAAGACACTAAACTATCTAGTCCGTGAGCTGCTCTTCACTGATGATGCTGCCCTTGTTGCCCACACAGAAGCAGCTCTGCAGCGCCTAACATCCTGCTTCACAACAGCTGCAGAGATGTTTGGGCTGGGAGTCAACCTGAAGAAAACAGAAGTTCTTTACCAGCCTGCACCACAGGACGAACACCACCATCCCCACATTGCCATCGGCAAATCTGTGCTTAAGTCCGTTCAGCAGTTCACCTACCTGGGAAGCATCATCTCCTCAGATGCCAAGATTGACAAAGAGATTGATCACAGATTAGCAAAAGCATATAGCGCATTTGGAAGACTTCACAAAAGAGTCTGGAGTAATAAACACCTGAGGCGAAGCACAAAAATCAGTGTGTATAGAGCCATTGTACTGTCTATTGTCCTTTATGGATCTGAAACATGGGTCACCTGTTGCCACCACCTACGACTCCTTGAACGCTTTCATCAGCGCTGTCTACGCACAATCCTAAATATACACTGGACTGACTATGTGACGAATGTTGCTGTCCTTGAGCAAGCAGGGATCACCAGCATTGAGGCTATGATATTGAGAACACAGCTGCGCTGGGCAGGGCACGTTTCTAGGATGGAGGACCATCGCCTCCCCAAAATAGTACTCTCCGGTGAACTCGCCACGGGTCAGCGTAAGAGGGGTGCTCCAAAAAAATGATACAAGGACTCCCTGAAACAACATCTCAGGCTCGGCCAAATTAATCACCAACAATGGTCCGCCCTGGCCTCACATCGGGAGGCATGGAGACACACTATCCACAATGATGCAGCCTTATTTGAGAACTCACACCGAACAAGTCTTGAAGAGAAACAACAATGCAGAAAGAATCACAACCCAGAAACATCACCCAAGGAGACCTTCTGCTGTGCTTTCTGCAACTGGACTTGTTTATCTTGGATTGGCCTTTTTAGTCATCAGCGCGCTTGCAGAAATCGCAGGATGAGTCCTTCCTGAATCTTCATTTGTGAAGAAAAGCCAGAGAGAGAGAGACACATAGGTTGAAAGATCCTGCCATTGCCCGGCCTCTTGCATGCCAAGTTGAGTTAATTAACTTCCCCAATTTAATATTAGGACACTAGAGGGTCCCCACAGACCCCAAGCAATTCTGGTAACAATACCAGCCAAAGTATATACCAGCCCACTTATTAATAACCAACATTTACTTGTATATTGATGTTCTAGGTACACATTTTTGCTGAATAATTATAAGCTGTTTAGAAAAGTCACTATTCCTGACTGTGAGTTAAAAACAATATTTGTGGTTGAAAGAGAAGCCACCATTGCAAGATATGTAATTTGAGAAGAATTTAATTAATGTATGAAGTAGAAACAAACAAAATGCAAAGGTAGGCAATATAGAAAGGACACAATGAAAAATGGAACTGCTGAAAGGTAAATTGTTGAATTCTCAGGGGCCATGCAAGCCATATGGCTGGAGAGTGAGTGTGTGTAGAAAAGAAAACAGCAAAAAGGGACATATTGAATGAGCATGAATCAGAAAAAATAACTTCGACCAAGACAGAAACATATGGTAGAAAATAATAAGATAAGACATTTATCACTATCATTAGTTACCATTTTTCAAAATTTATTACAAATTAAATGTTGTTTCTGTTTTCTTTACAGTCAGCTAACAAAGCTGTTCCGCATTGGCATGGAAACACTCAAGAAATACATTTTTATCAGCACTTATGACACAAATATACATTTAAACCATTTTAAACTCTCTCTCTCATCCCTTTCAATATTGAGACCTCTTATGCAATTAACTTGGAATCCTGAACTCCCTCTCCCATTCCAGTGAAAGAAAGCTGAACAAGGGGAAGGCAGACAATATCTCTTCAGAGGCTCAATTTATTTAATATTATGCAATACTAGAATTCCAAGATACTACATTATCCAGGGCTAACAATCTGTGAACTCACTTCAACCCCTGCTTTTTTAATGAGTTCAAGCAGCAGAGTTGAAAGAGTCCATTTCCTCCACATGACTGAAGACCTCACTCATTATTCTGTAGTCGGTAATCTAAGTGATCTCCATAATCTAAGAATGACCAAAATGTGTATTTTACCAGCACACCCTTGCCTTTTCAAGCTCACACCACCAGATGAGGAGCTTCATGTATAATGGGGCTTGGACCAATCTAGGACATTTCATACAAAGCTCACTGGAAGATGATGCACTGTTGAAATTAATGAATTTTAATGGATCAACTTTGCTAAGCTATTTTAAAAACATAGGCAGCTGCCTTTTACCATCCCTTCATTTTGCTCGATATTGTCTACAGAGAGCACTAGTAGCTCTCCAGGGTCTTGACAGGAGTCTTTCCCAGTCTGACCTGGAAATGCGTATCCAATCATGCACTGTGCTCCTGAACCAAAGCTTTTCTTATGATGACAGGACCCAAGCTGTTTTGGCTTTGTAGATAATAACCATCACCTTACGTAGACTCTGGAAGATGAAAGGTAGTCAGTACAATTGAGTCAATCCCATGTGCTCCATGAAGCAGACTCCTGTTCAGAATGAGCAGCACCACTATGTAGCAGCTGAAGGCACACATAGTCCATGAGATTACCAAGGCGTACATGGTACCTGCCAGATCACTGCACTCCAGGTGGAGTAGCTGCCAATGTCTCTAAATAAACAGAAAGTGTTTATGGCTGCAGCTGCCACATGGTCCTCTAAGAGCAAATCCTGGGCCAGTGAGGTTTTCCAGATTCATATGTCATTCATGCTTTGGACAGGGTGGGCATTCCAGCTGTGTAGAACTTGAGCCATCCATGCCTTGTAGAGGACAGTCTCATTCTGTTTCCACGGGTGGAAAATGATTATAACACAGGGAGTGTGGGGGGGTGGGGTGGTTCTCTAGTTCTGTCATATGGGGATGGCTAACTGCAGCTGGTGGGGGGGGTGAGATTTTTCTCTCCCTTGATCCCTTGGGGGGCTGCCAAAATGCCCAAAGTAGCCAGAAATCCACTTCTGATTTTGATAGTGCACTATATGCGTGTTCCCTGGAACCTATTTAAAAGGTGAATTGCCACTCATGAAGATTTCCAGGAAAGGCACTTTCCCTCTCTTTTTTTTTCTTCCAAAAAAAGGAAATCTGGAGGGGTCAGAGGCCACAAGACCAGCCTTGGTGAGTCTGCAGCTTGCCCGTTCCACCATAGGAGATTCAGCTAATGCTGCCCCATGTGGAAGCTGTTTAAAAGCAGAACTAAACATGGACCTTTAGGAAGCATTCTCAGACCTACGTGCATTGAGCCTGAGCATCACCAACCAGTGCCATTCTTTTCTTCAGTGCAAGAGTAGAGTTGGATGGAGAGGGGACACATAACTTGGAAGTTGTAGGATGTGAATTCTAGGGAACGAGGGGTGGAAGGGTGTTTCTCAAGCTTTAGCTTCCATGAACAGCTCACTTGCTGTCATAATGGTAAATACTGGAAGAAGAAAATAGGGCCAAGTCTTGATGGTTGGTTGGGTTTATGTCTAATTATTGTGAGAAGACAAGAAAAAGGAAACATTACTACACACAACAATTTCCTGCGTGGCAGGGGGTTGGACTGGATGGCCCTCGTGGTCTCTTCCAACTCTCCAATTCTATGATTCTACATTCCTTCCACCACAATGTTATTTAAACATTAGAAATGAGGTGAAAGCTAACTTATCCACACTACACAAATATTCTAGTTTGAAACTGGATTATTTGCCATGGCTCTTTCCTACTGAATCCTGGGATTTGTAATTTTACAAGGTCTTTGGCCTTCTCTGCCAGAATGCTGCTGCTTCACCAAACTACAAACCCCAGAATCCATAGGAAGGAGCCACTGCAAAAAATCCAGTTTCAAACTGGATTATTTGTATAGTGTGGATACACAGTAGACCTTTAATTTCTATAATGATACTTCAGGTTTAGCCCTCCAGTTTCAGCCTCTAGATGAATATTGCATAGCATGATTGCAATATGCTACCTGAAACTTTGTATTATATTCCTTTTTTTTTTTCCTTTAGGTATATCCTGTCTTTTCCCCAAAGCTGAAATACAAAGAGGCTTATAAGATAAAAAGAAATAAAGGTAAAAATACATATAGATAAAAACATACAAAAGTTATATTTAAAAATGTCATTAAAGAGTCTATAAGATTAACCCTTTAAAATGGGGATTTAAAAACAAAGGATAAAAATAGTGTAGAACATTGAAAAAAGTCCTTTTCTCATATTATAGTCAGTTCCCAAAACTGGACACGATTGTGAGGGTGGTAGGACTGATAGAAGTCCTTCTCCTGAAGCCCTTAGAGAGGTTCATCTGGGAGGATTGTGTCCTTCAGATACCCTGCGGACCTTGTGCCAACTAGAACTTACTGGCTCAATACACCAATGGTCTTATTTCAGTTTAAGGTATAGCTGTTTTGAGTCCCATTTAAGAGAAAAGTGAGATATAAATCAAATAAGTGGCTTTATGTATTTGTAAGACTCACCAATAGTCTTTTCCATGCAAGAGATACTTTATTACGTATTATCCTCAGGCACAATCAATGTCTCATGCTATTGCCAGAAATGCAGCTGAGAACATACTTAAAACCAGGGGCTGTCAAATGTTATTCCTGCTGTCTGCTGGTCGCCTTGGCAGGGTGAGGGTATGTAATTAAAGCAGCAATCATTTCGCTCAGCATCACTATTAACAACTACCTTCATTTTTTTAAAAAAAGAAGTAGATCTATGATTGGGAAGAGAACATGTTTGGAACAACACAAAAACAGCTGCAACAACTACAGGAGCTTTGATCTTGGAGAGAAACCTTATGCTGACTTGAAAGTTATGCTTACACGTATTTTTCAATGAAAGCTCACAGCGCAGACTACTAGAATAGATAACACAACTTTGATATCAAAGATCTCTACTGAATAGGTTTGGGGGATCCTCCCCCTTTATTGACTAAAAAAGGCCATCAAAATCAATATTAGCCCTGGTCTGGGCCATTTTTTTCTACTGCATAAAATCGACTGGAAATATTCTTCAGGAAAGTCAATGCAAAATAAAAGAAACCACACAGAGAAGTGGTTCATTCAAAGCCAGGGAAAATATCATAGCAGGAAATTAAAGTATAATTGAAGAGGAAATAAGTAGTTCCAAACTAGGATAATAGCACTCAAAAAGTTACAGAAACCTTAAAGTATGTAAAAATTATATTCATGCATATTATATTTCTGAATTGGAGATAAGCTATTTATTTTTATTCTGGAAACTCAGAGAAAGAGTAAATCCAATATATTTTTGTTCTCTTGTTTCCTTCTTTTCTTCCTTCCAAAGGAGAGCAAATATCACAATATAGGTTTGTATGCTTTCAGGGTGTAGAGAAGGTCTAACGTTTATGGGATGTACCACAAATATAGAAGGATACTAAAATGTGTATACAGGATCCAGGTGGGGCTGTTTCATCACAGATTGTAGAATACACCTCTTGGCAAACTAAACCCAGCTGATCTTTTGTACAAAGTAAGATCTACAGCAATACCTAGCCAAGTAAACCCAGCTCAACTTTTGTAGAAAGTCAAATATGCAATACAGTTTCAACCACTGTGCGTAACTGTGATAGTAAACCCCAAATGAGATATACACATAATGCTTCACAAATATTTTCACAATTACCTTGCTTTTTATTTTACCATTGGTTGTATACTGCTAGCTAAAAGATGTACTATACTGAATTCAATAACCAGTCCATAACTGTTTTATACATTAAAAGCTTAAAATAATTATAGCACTCCTCCAATCCTCAACTTCGACAGTTAACATTTTGCTTGTAATCTCTAAGGTATATTTATTTATTTATGCAAATATAGCAACATGGTTGCCAATATTTAGGGTTATCAATAAGAATTTATGGCACACAAGCTGGCTAATAGGCTGGTAAGAAGCACCTCATTTTCTCACCCATAATTAACTCATTTAAATAGAAGAGATTTAGTCTTATGCTATTTATTTTTGACTGGTTTCTATATGTCTTGCTTAGTAATGCATATGTATTTGTCAGTGTGAAAGTGACTACCTGCAAAAAGAATTAATATGGCTTGCCTTGTGAAAAACTTGTAAATATTATGGTTCAGCTTCCCTTCATAATTCGTTCTCCATCCCTTGCCAAATTCTGGCTCATACACTATTATCTATAGAGCCAGCAACATGTAGTGGTTTGAGTGTGAGACTATGACTCTAGAGACTAGAGTTCAAATCCCTGACCAGCCATGGAAATCTATTGGGTGACCTTGGGCAAATCACACTCTTTCAGCCTTGGAGGAAGGCAAAGGCAAACCCCCTCTGAACAAATCTTGCCAAGAAAATCCCATGATAGGGTTGCCATAAGTTGGAGATTACTTGAGGGCACACAATGACAACAAAAACAACTCTATTTACTTCCAGACTTGAATACAGCAAGTTGCCTTATACCAAATCCCTGCTTCATGGCTTAGCAAGGATTTGAAACCTGATCTCCAGAGTTGAAGTCCAACGCTCAAACCACTACACCATACTGGCTCCCTACCGTGTCACAAGTAAAATAAATCAATCAAACAAAGAAAACACAAACAAAAATTAGGAAGACACACTTCCCCAACTCTGCATCCTTGAGATATTTGATTACAGCTCCCAATCAGTCCCAGCAAGCACCAAAAGTACTCTCTTCATTGGTGAATAATGGGACTTTCAGTACAACACATCTGGAGAGTAGCAGGATGGGGAGGCTGATGTAGGCAATGCAGGGATTGGATCTAGACTTAATAAAGACCAATGAAGTCCTATTGATTCCTAGGGGTCTATGCCAATGTGGCATAGTGGTTTGGGTGCAGGACTACGACTCTGGACACCAGGGTTCAAATCCCTGCTCGGCCAAGAAAACCCACTGGGTGACCTCAAGGCAGGAATCAAGTCTGTAGCAATTAGTTCTGCATATCCATCACTAAAGTTAAGATTACATTGTATTAGTCTTTTATTTCTCTCAGTAGAGTTCCAGTTGTCAAAAGCTCTGTGTTCCAGCAAGCAATAGGTTGTAGTTGCATTGTTTCAAGACTTACTTTTAATGTAACAAGTTGGTAGTGTCCTTCAGCCACTTAACAGTGGTGGCACACATGGGGCCATGCCTTGTTGTCCAATCCTCTCTGCTCCTCTGTGTGTGGTTCACCTTGTTTGCAGAAGTTCCCCATATACCCAAAGCAGGCAATGGATCCATGTACAGCCCCTCTGATCTCCCTATGCCATGGGAGTTGCTCCAGACTGCCTATAGTGTCTCCAGACACCCCCTTGTCCACGTATAGTGAGTCTACCTTAACCCACTCATTAAGGTTTGACTCAACAGGATGCCATAACCAGCCAGAAGTCAAGATTACATTGTATTAAAGAGGGCACAAGAAAAAATAGCTTAGCACTAGAATTGTGGATTTTTATGCTTATGGGCAAGAACCCTAATTAAGCCTCCTTCCAAATTAAATTTATTATTTAGATCTTTCCTCTTTTCTTGTCTTTTTCAGTCACTCCAAAGGTTACACCAAGGATACTTAGCCACTATATTTATTTGCTTAGTTGAAGGTTATTTAACTACCTAAGTTACCAGCACTGTAAACATTATTTGAACAGTGACTCAGCCACAAGTACACATTAATATACTAGATAATATTTTGAGGACTGGAAACATTTTAGGTCTTATTCCCTTAATGAAATAAACAGAAGATCATAACATATTTTTAACTCTAAACCACATATTGTTGAAGGAGTGCTGCTACCAGTTCAGATGAATCCATTCCGCCTTCTATTAAGAAAATGCTGGAGAATTGTTTTCATAATGGCAGCAGTGGGTTCAGGAAATTTTCTACCTTATTTTGAAAGAAAGCCAGCAGCTCTTAACATCCTGCTTACCTCATTAAAAACCACAACAGAGGTAACTTTTCTCAGCTCCAGCAAAGTATATTCCAATGTAATGTTTGTCAAATTCCAAGGGAAGAAAATGGAGATGAAAACCCTTCTAGATTGAGCGTCAGTAAGATATAAACAATATTGATTTTGAGAGATAACTAGTGGCTTGTGAGATGCTATTTTGTCCCTTAGGCCAAAGCTAAATGATAATGGCTTCTATTCATTGCCAAAGAACAGCAGCTGGAAAGGAGCTTGAAAAGGGAGTTGCATTCTGAGTTTGAGACTGAAAGTGCAGTTAGTGATTACCTGAGAGAATAGCTGGAGATAAGGCTTGCATTAAATGAAAATGCTAATGATAAGTGAGAGTTAACTGAAGACCTAAGCATCTGTTTAGTGTTTACTTCAGCACATTTTGAGCTGAGCTAATGTTAACAAAAGCCCTTCGGGAATTAGTAGCAACAGAAATCTATATTTCTATGCAAAATTGCCTGTAGGATTGACTCCTCCCTAGAAAATCCAAACTTCAGAACCAAAGATGTCTCTTCTAGTATGACTTTTCTGATGTGAAAAGTGTCATATCCAAACATAGCACTACTGTAAACCATGTTCTAGTGAAGGATGGACAAAGTGTGAACTGTGGGACACATGGTCTGTGTCCCTCAGGTCCACAAATCCCCTCTTCAAGAAGATATTTGTTTGTGCCCATATGGAAATACGACTGTGTATGTGCCTTCAAGTCACCTGTAGATTTATGACAACTCCATGAATTTCATAGTTTTTTTAGGCAAGGAATACTCAGAGCTGGTTTTGCCAGTTCCTTCCTCTGAAATCAGCCTACAGCACCTGGGATTCCTTGGCAGTCTCCCATCTAAGTACTAACCAGGGCCGACTCTGCTTAGTTTCCAAGATCAGATGGAATCTGAAATAGGACATCTGGACATGAGAATGTTTCCATTCTAGAACTTGCTCAAGCACCTTGTCCTTGGAAAGTAGAGCCCATAGTTGGAGAGGACATTTGGGTCCACATTCCCCTTCTGAAGTAGCCTACTTCCTTTCAAGATGTCTGACACTGGTTTCTCTTATCAAAGAAGCAGTCAGCGCCTTCTTGCCCAGTAATTCACTTATCCTCAACTAGGTTATTAGCCACAAGAGGTCATTGTGCAGATGGTAGAAAGCACTTCTTCAAACACTGTCAACATCTTCAGGCTTCAGGAATTGAAGTTTATCCAAGCAGAAGCAACTAGAAGTTCCTAAAATAATGTCCCATCCAAGTCAGGAAAAATGCGTATGATCCTATCCACAAAATCCTATAGCTCATGTCCAGGCTACGGCTCCGTTCTTGCCATTATGTCAGCAAGAATTTTTTATTATTATTATTCAGACAGGCTTCCTAGGAATTGACTGTGAGGGCTCATATGTGCTGTTGACCATGTGTGCTGCTGTTATCTTTTAATGAATCTGTTTTTAAAGGGTTTTGATTCTAGGTATTGTTTAATATATTTTAATAACAATTTTAAATATGTTTTTATTTCTCTTTTTGTAACTGTTTTTAACTGTATGTGTTCTCACTTTGTAAATGACCTTGGGTCCCAATATTGAGAGAAAAGGTGGGATATAAATGAATTTTTAACAATCTTCCTCCTCCTCCTCTTGCTGAGGATCCCAGGACTCCTAAAATAGTTCTTTTGGACAACATTAGGAACATACCTAAAGAGAGTTAACCTCTATTTGTTACAGAATAGGTTCTGAATTGTGTTTTAGTCTGTATACAAAAGAGCTACAAGGAGTATAAAAGCTATGGAGAACAAAACATATGAGAAGTTGAAGGAGCTGGGCATGTTCAGCTTGGTGAAGAGAAGACTGAGAGGTGATATGATCACATTTGTTAAATACTTCAAGGACTGTCACAAAGAGGAGGGTGTAGGCTTGTTCACTGCTGCCTCAGAGGATAGAACTAAGTCTAATGGTTTTAAGTTACAGAAGGGTAGATTTCGACTGAACATTAGAAGGAACTTCTTGATATAGTGGTTTGGCAATGGAACCAATTACCTAAAGAGATGGTGGGGTTCCCTTCTCTGGATGTCTTTAAAAAAAGGCTAGACAGCTTACCTGCTGGGGATGCTCTAGCTGAAGATGCTGCATTGAGCAAATGGTTAGACCTGATGGCGCATAGTATGGCCAGTTCCAACTGTTCTCTGTTTGCTCCAAGTTTTAATCCAACTGCATTATAGAAATTCAGGTGTGGAGAAAAAAAGATACTCAAGCATTTGGTGTTTGTGTGCAACAAACCTATCACTGCCATGACCAACTAGAGTACTAGAGGAACTTTCCACTGAGTTCTGTACAGAACAGTGATTAGTCCTACAAATCTGTAGATAAGGCTTGTTCTTGACAGTATGAACAATAGACTCATTTTAAAACAGAATGACCTCCATTAGTCACTCAAGAGAACAAAAGGCAAAGAAGAAGAAAAAGAAAAAGAAAAAAAAGCAGTCATGGTGCATACAAAAGAACAATCTTAGGCTATTTTGTTGTAGATCAGTATGTAGCTTTGTAGGTAGCAGATTTCTGAAATTTTGTTTGTATCAGCAAAAGGCTGAAAGAAACAAATGACAAAAAAACCAAAAAACAAGCTTTTGCCAACACAACTTCTGAAATACTTTCCAGAAAAATTAGATGTGAAAAACAACTAGCTTGAAAAGTAATCCACCTCAGTTTGTATCACCTTCCAAGTAAGCATGCTTAAGATTGTGTTCAATGTATTTCTTTCCAAAGAGAAACACTTTAAACTGTATTTGTTTTTCTGCAGGTTCTGTGTTATGAAGTAGTGTTAACTTATACTATTCATATACAAATGTTAACTGTTGTCAGATGGAACTACAGCACATCTTCTCCCTCACCCCCAAACCCCACCTTTTAGCTGTACAGCCCCCCTGCCATGGCTATCTACTGGCCAGTGGATATCAGGAGGCAGAGGCGTAGGGAGCTCTGCTCCTGTACCTGGATGCACAGCACTGAAGGTGACATTATTGCTGTGCTTCAGGCTACAGGAGCAGAAGCAGATGTTCCTCCATGTGATGGATGGCTGGATGAGCAAATGGGAGAAGTGTGTTCTAGGAGCCAATCCTAAGGCAAGAAACTGAAAAGGGAGGGACTTCTGGATGTTTTAAGTACACAGTTGGAGAGTCAATTAAGCTGAAGTTAAGAACAGAATCAGTTGATGACAGCAGGCTGCAGTAGAAGGCTCCTGTGTGTGGTGTGCCTGTGTGCGCGCTGTATGAGAGGCTTGGATGAGTGTGAAATGGTATGCAGAGGTCACTAATTTGGAATAGAGGAGTGAGTGGACAAACAGCGAATGAGACTGGGAAATAAGGACCGACATTAAAAGGATATAAGTGTTAGTTAAAACAAAAGATTCCACCCTAAAGAATGTTTATTCCCTGTAATAAAGTTGTCGCTAGTTATTAATACAAATAAAGACTCTGGCTCATTCCCACAGAATAAAGATAATTAAAGGCAAACTACCATAACACACTATCCACACATTTAGGTAAAGGTATGCCCTTGGTTAGAAAGAGGAACTAAGGGAACCTTATAGGAAATTAGGTGGGAGGAATAGAGGGTAAAGAGGCAGCCAGGCTGAACCCTGAGGTACAGTGGGGCTGGTGCCTTGAACGTTGCCCTCGACCACCTGGTTGTTGTGAGTTGTTGCAAATTTGGTGGCAGGGTCACACTCCATGCCATTCTGCACTCCCTCAGCCAGTAAACAGCTGTGTTGGGACTGGCTGCATCACCTAAAAGGTGGGTTTGGGGAGGCGGTGAAGGAGACATGCCATATTCAACCTGGCAACTCTAGTTGTAGACAAAAGGTGTGTAGCCTTCATATGCACAAAGGGGTAACTTATATATCCATGCATGTAAGAGCTACCCAAAACCTTCCCCCACCCAAAAAGAAATAACACACACACATGAATGATATTCTCGGTTATTCTAAATAAACTGACCCTATCTATTATCATCCATCTCATTAATGTTAGTGTGAGGAACTCTATGAGGAGCGGCTTAGGGACTTTGGTATGTTTAGCCTGGAGAAGAGAAGGTTAAGACGGGACGTGATAACTATGTTTAAATATCTGAAGGGCTGTCATACTGAGGATGCAGCTTGTTTTCTGCTGCTCCAGAGACTGCAACACGCAGCAATGGACTAAAGCTACAGAAAAAGAGATTCCGCCTAAACATTAGGAAGAACTTCCTGATAGTAAGAGCTATTCAGCAGTGGAATACACTGCCTTGGAGTGCGGTGGAGTCTCCTTCTTTTGTGGTTTTGAAACAGAGGCTGGATGGTCATCTGTTGGAAATGCTTTGATTGTGTATTCCTGCATGGCAGGGGGTTGGACTAGATGGTCCTTGTGGTCTCTTCCAACTCCATGATTCTATCAATACTGATATGCAAAATATACTTAAAGAACAATTACAGTGTTTCTTATTTTATCAATATTTGGTTTCATTACATATAATAGTTCAACACTGAACAGATGCACCTCATATATTTGTACTGCTGTTGAAAGATTTAATATAGGCGTTCAGGTTATTCAAAAGAAAGGACAGAAAACTCTTTTATAGAGGAAGTATACTAGCCATCTTTAATACAAGATATAAAAATATTTCATCATTTTAGGAAAGTTTCCTTTACAGTTATTATAAAACAAGCATACCACTTTGCTTTTAATATTATCTGTGCCTGCAGTCAAAAGAAGCACCAATCAAAACAGGGTTTTTTGAGTACTAAGACAAAATACTGTACAGCCAAGTAGATTGGTTCTTCAGAAGGGTTGAATGTCTCTTCTTTCTTGTTTCTTTGATTTGCAAATAGTAATACAGTCAAGGACTGAGTATTCCATTCAAAGTGTGCATAGCAGTTTCATACAGAGTTCTGAAAAAGAGTAGCGAGTCACTGCAATATGTTATACAAATGACTAACCAATAACTAAATGTTGTTTTTCATCAACCCAAACATCTGCTCATTACATTTCTGGTGTTCTTATGCACAACTTAGGATGTCAAATTAAAATTATACAACACTATTAGCAAGAGTTGTATCGCTTAAATTTATCTTCCCCAATCAAGGCCATAACACAGTGATCTGCCTTTGCAGCAGTTGAAATAGATGATATACAGGTTCAGTCTCCATTATTTGGAATTCCAAAATTCAAAACATTCCAAAATATTCCTCTGACCAAGGCAGCTGGGACTCACTACCACAGGAGGCAATGAGAAATCTGAATAAAAAGCTGCTGCCACCACTGCATCTCCAGCAGTCACCCCCTCCAATGCTTGGTGGCACCATGTCCTGGTCTTTCCTGGTGAAGAGCAAGAAGGCTCACAGCTAACACCAGCCCTAAGTCCCCAGTGGTGAGTATAGCCTCAGCCTGGAGAGTGTCCTGGCTCAGATTTGTATAAGTAAGAGCCCAAAGCTCCCTATACCCATGCACCCCATGACATTCTTCTCTTGCTCTAGCTAGATGAGGCAGCAGAGAGATGCAAAGCTCTGTGAAATGGCGGGAGATGTGGATTTGTGCCAAGCACTACGCTTGGATTCCTGCCATCAATAGGAGTATAGTGTCTAGATCAAGGGAAGTAATAGTGCCACTCTAGTCTGCTTTCGTCAGACCTCATCTGGAATACTGTGTCGTTCTGGGTACCACAATTCAAGAAGGATATTGACAAGCTGGAATGTGTCCAGAGGAGGCCAACCAAAATGGTGGGAATTCTGGAAGCCATGCCCTATGAGGAGAGGCTTAGGAAGCTGGGTATGTTTAGCCTGGAAAAGAGAAGGTTGAGAGGTGACATGATAGCTATGCTTAAATATTTGAAGAGATGTCATACTGAGGATGGAGCAAGCTTGCTTTCTGTTGCTCCAGAGACTAAGACACAGAGCAATGGACTCAAACTACAGGAAAAGAGATTCCACCTAAACATTAGGAAGAACTTCCTGACAGTAAAATCTGTTTGGAAGTGGAATACACTCCCTTGGAATGTGGTGGAGTCTCCTTCTTTGGAGGTTTTTAAACAGAGGTGGGATGGTGCTTTGATTGTGCATTCCTGCATGGCGGGGGGTGGGACTAGATGCTTTTTCTCCTAGCCAGTGTGGTCTCCTTCAACTCTGATTCTATGATTTCACAGATCTTTGCATCTCTCTACAGCCTCATCCATGCTGCTGGCTAGAGTAAGAGAAGAATGCCATGGGGTGTGCAAGTGTGGGCAGCTTAGGGCTCTTACCTGTGGAAATCTGAGCCACTCTCCAGGCTGAGGCTGTACTCACCATCAGATATGACAGGCCCACCATACAGATTGTTTCAACGAAGTAGTTTTGTAATTCCTGGCTAAAGCTGAAACAGTCAACAAAAACAACTCCAGCCCCCTATTGCTCTTCACCAGTTGGATGGAAGGGAGAAAAAACCTTTCCAGAAGAAAACTGTAAAAAACCCAATTTCTTTAGCTACATATGGACCTGCATACTTACCACTTTTATAATACATAAATCCAATACAGTTTTTGATGTTACAGACACCACGGACACTAATAAAAGGAAGAATTATTTCAAGGAAATGAACATTTCTTCCAGATTTTTACCTTTGCACACTGCCAACATCTTCCTTTGTAATCTCACTGTATGAAGTTAGCTTCCGTTGAAGGGCAGATGCAATATCTTTTACGTATGAAGGCTTATTCTTACCTGCTGAAAAAAATTACGTTGAAGGTTGATGAAACTTACTGAGAAATAGAAACAGGTCTATATAGTCTCCTGAAGTACCTAAAAAGCCACTATGCATGGATATGTTAAGGGTTTTTTAAAAAGAAAAACTGCATATTAACCTACTGATCACAGCTAAACAAAAACAAACAAAAAGCCAAACCCAAAATAAGGCATCTTGGGACTTATAGCAATTACAATATGCACATGTGGTATGGTCTTAACAGCACATGAACCACAAGGGGGGAGGGAATAATCTTTTTCTCAGTTAGTCTCTTAAGATGTTACAAGATCCCTTTGCATATTGATATTCCAGACTAATACAGCTATGTCTTTACAGTCAGAGTTATGCAACTAAAAGATAAAATTATTTTTAAAACTATAGTGTTGGAAAAGTTATCAAAACAACTTCTGAACCTCTATTTTTTAATCCCTACTACCCATACTTTAATGAAAAATTAAATGTGTAAAATTGTTTAAATGGGTCAAAAAAGCATGTTTGTTTGTTGTTGTTGTTTTTTTAAAATCCAGTTTAGTAGTAGAGTATTGGGACAACAGAAAGGTGCTCCAATTCAGAATAATTCAGAAACACTGGGCTAGTATGACAAATTATCTCACCTGGTTTACAGCAGCTTCATGTGTTCTTAAAACACTTTACTGCTGTTTTAGAGATTTTAGACGTTTACTTTACTCAAACTGCCTTTGCAAATAGTTCTGCCAGAATTGAATACTAACAATTCTATTTGTTATCCCTTTCCTAATAATCCCAAATGAAGAATTTACCTTTTCCACTGTGGCTGCATGTCAAAATTAGTATTTTTATTCAGTTAGCCATCATGATTCACAGTCATTTTAAACACCATCGATGTGTATGCAGTTATGTTTTCCCCCCAATGTGCATTACTCTGCACTTACAATGAACTTCATTTTCCATTCTGACATCTATTATTCAGTTGCGCAAGATCTTTTTGCAGTATTTCCAGGTCCCCTTGGATTTCACCATCCTGAAAATATGGCATTATCTGCATACTTGCTTACCTCCTTGCAGATCTTCTATAACAAGTTAAACGGCTTTGGCCCCAACACAACCTTTTTGAGGGGAGGAGGTCACAGTGCTTGTCCCCCTCCTTCCCTCTCCCATCCCTTGTTTACATCCATTTCCTGCTTCTGATTCTTTAAACAATTACAAATCCTATGACTAGCAGGCTTACTCCATTGTTTTTAACTGGATACCTGTTCAGATCAGAATTAAATTTGTAGAATTCAATGAATTCAAAGAGAATTATTTGGACTCACCTTTTATTAAAGCAACAATGTAAACAGTTGCAGTAAGGCTAATAACTCCTTCGATTTCTCCAGATTCAATGGATTCCATCAGCTCATTTAAAAAAGATCTACAAATTGACAGAATAGGCATTAAATACAAACTAAAGTAGCTATGCAAATATGAACTGAATGAAACAAACAGTGAATGTTTAGAGATTAAAGAGCCATTTTCAAAATCTTCGTAAGTTTGAGGTCTTACCACCACTTCCATTGCCATCATTTGGTGAAAGGTGAAAATGGTGAAAGGTCTGGAAACCATGCCTTATGAGGAAAGACTTAGGGAGCTGACAGTCAGAGCTGTTCGGCAGTGAAACACACTCCTCAGAGCGTGGTGGGGTCTCCTTCCTTGGAGGCCTTTAAACAGAGGCTGGATGGCCATCTGTCAGGGATGCTTTGATTGTGATTTCCTGCATGGCAGGAGTTTGGACTGGATGGCCCTTGTGGTCTCTTTGAACTCTACAATTCTATGATTTTTCTCTCTCAAGCAAACTCAGAAAGCTACTTCTTTCTCCACCTTGACTTTGATAATACATTCCCCCCCTCTGTCCTGACTCAAAGCCCCCCATTCCAATGCTTAGAACAGGGGTGGTAATTCTGTAGCCCTCCAGATGTTGTCTGACTCCAAGTCCTGGCAGCCTTAGCCAGCATAGTCAATGATGAATTGTGAGAGTTGTGTGGCCATCCAGATGGCCACATAATCCCCACCCTTCCCAGTCACCTCTACCTCCTACTCTGATATATCTGGCTAGGAGAAAAAGCATGCCATTTTCATTCCATCCTCAGAATAAAACATGATCAGACATACCATTTCAGGCAATTTTCTTAAAACTAGCTATACCTGGTGTAACATGCACTGTTATCTTTCTATCTATCTATCTAATTCTCTTGGGTATGTTGCTGTTCCCAGTGTGTTGATTGGCTGCTTAGGAAACTTCCCAACCAATCAAAGCTCTCCATTGGCTGGCCAATCAGCACACTGGGGACGGAAACATGGAAAGCTTCAAGTCCTTTCTAAATATGGTGGCAGAGGATCACTCCCATTCTGGCACGCATAGAGTGTGTGTGTGTGTGTGTGTATGTGCAGTTGCATGGTGGTGGCAGTGGGGCTCTTGTGTCCTGGCTTGCATGATGTGTATGTGTGTGTACTCGCGGTTGCATGGTGCCGGCAGAAGAACATGTGGTGTGTGTGTGTGTAGTGTGCGTGTGTAGTGTGGTGTGCGTGTGTATGCGCGGTTGCATGGCAGCGTCGGTGGAGCTCTCACATCCTGGCGCATGTGGTGTGTGTTTGCGTCGAAGAAGGTCCCTTTTAAATGGAATTGGTTGCACAGAGGCATTAGCAATCAGATTCCAGAAGCCTTTGTATAATTCAGCAACCATCCTATGCCCAATAATAATCTTCTCTACCACAATAAGATGGCAATCAATGCAGAATTCCTGACTGCTAACTTAATTCAATCATGTCCATTGGTAGCAATCAGTTCTTGTTCCTACGATATATAACTTCAGGTACACAGTAATCAGTTGTTGCTACCAATACATTTAACATGCCTCAACATTCCTGCAGATTTTTTTTTCTATAACAGAACATAGTGTTTTACTTTCTAGTCCTAGGGCAAATTCTCCATCCTCTTAAAATATTCCATCTGTTTTATATCTATTCAAGTTTGAATTACTTGTTGGGTGAAAAAGATTCTTTCTAGAAACTCCTCATTCATTATATTCATTCTTACTGCAATAGGAGCTCAGTTATCTTACAATTAACCAATACTGATGCTTTTCTTTATTGTTGCTTTCACTTGAGCCACTGACCAGTAACTAAATACCAACACTTTATGTTCCATAATTAATACAACAGCAGGCAAGGCTTAGGGGGGGAAGGGGGAGGGGACTTGCAGTGGTCTATTGTAATTTGATCTCCTTTACTAGTTTGATGGGTTTGTGTATTTGGAACAGAATAGGGATTCGGCTGCTCAATAGTTATCCTTTCCTGAACTACCTGGGATGGGATTGGCTTTTTCTGCTGGGGGACTTCAACATCCATGCTGAAGCTTCCCTGTAGGGAGTTGGTACGGACTTCATGTTGTTATCAGCCCTGACAGCCTTCAGCCTCTTTTCATGTAATAACTGGCAATACCTAATAATTTGGCTAATTGTGGCCTTCCACGAGTGTGGCCAGTAAACCAGGATCTCCCCAAAACCAGGAATCCAAAAGAATAGCGCTGAGATAAAATCACATATACCGTGATTTGGGGCCATTCCAAATTCCAAAGAAAGGTAACGTGAAAGGCAACATCTTGCCTGAACATCTGGGTAATCCAATCAAGCACAGCTGAGGTACTCAAGATTCATCTTCCTCTTGACTCCACGTCAGACTGTACAGCTGTTCCTGCTTCTGGACCCCCACTCTACTGGTTTTCTCCACAATCTCAACTCCTCTGATCAGTACAGTATCACCAAAGGCTACCCCTTACTCTGTTCCTATATCCAAATACTTCATACTTATTTCGTTAGCCTTGTGTGCGTGCTTGAAGCCTGAGTGTGTGTGTGAATGTTGTTATTATTTCTTTAATAAAGATAATTTAATTGTACTACCTAGTTTAATGCCTCCTCCTTAGTACCGGCCGGTATACATAAGTCTCAAGGTCCTCTTGTTGCCAGCCTCTTGTATTGCTAAGTCGAGTATATTAATTCCCCAAATTAATATCGATATTTTAGAGGGTCCCAACGGACCCAACCATTTCGGGTAACAATGTCGCCTGTGTCAACTTGGAGACTCTCTCAAGCAGTATCTGGCCCCACTCATGCGCCTGGTAACACTCTGGACTTTGTTTTCTCTACCAGATAGGAAGACTGTGATCTTGAGTGGAGGAACTTTCTACTATTTTGTTGTCATACAAAGATTACTACCAGGTGGGGCTTAGACTCATTGAGACGTGGACCCTCTGCAAGGGGGATGAGGGACTGATTAACATGGCTTGTTCCAAGAAGCTGACAGATCCAAATGTTTTTCTGAAGGCTCCTGGGGACTTTCCTGATTCTATCTAAGCATTAGTTGACTTCTGAAATGGGGAAATAGCCAGAGGGATGGATACAATCACTCCTGAGTCACTTCTCACAGTGTGGAGCCAAACCCAGAGCCCTGGTTTACAAGGGAGCTGTTGGCAATGAAAAAAGTGAAACATTTGACTACAGTAATAGAGCCTAGAGTCTATTTGAAGACGTACTCTGAGGCAATGCTGGCAATATAAAAATAATAATTCTATTCTGCCCCCTTTGCATCTGCAAAGAGCTATATTCAGTGCAGCTGTTTCAAGTGGTCAGGGGTCTTTTACAACTTGACTCATGAGAATTCATACCACTTACCAGATTACTGTGAACTATTTGCCCTATCAATTTGCAGATAAGATTACTCAGCTCTGTTCTGACTTAGATGGATACAGATCTAGTGGATATAGCTTGGGGCTTTTCAATTTGTATCTCCCAAGGATGTAGGTAGGATCCTTTGGTGAGTGAGAGCCACCACATACGAACTAGATCTTGCCCATCCTGGCTCATTAAAAAGACCAGAGGGAGCATGGTCAAGTGGGTAAAGTCCTGTCTACAAGAGGCCAAGATTTTAACATGTCTAAAAGAGGTAGCAGTAAAATCTCTGTTGAAAACGTCCTTCCTGAATCCCACTATACCGGATAATTACCAGTTTCCAAAGATCCCATTTCTGGAGAAGGTAATGGAACATGTGGTGGTTTCCCAGCTCCAGGGGTTTCTGGATGAAACAATTTATTTATTTATTTATTTATACCTCGCTCTTCAGCCACAAGGCTATCAGAGCGGCTTACAAATTGTTTTAAGCAATAGCTATTTACACATATACACTGCATTAAGCAGTTTCCAATGTGTGTTAGCTAATTGCCCCCCACAAGCTGGGTACTCAATTTACCGACCTACGAAAGGATGGAAGGCTGAGTGAACCTTGGAGCCCGCTGGAATCGAACTTGCAATGTGGTGACTCGCAGTACTGGCATTTAATCACTGCGCCACCAGGGTCCCTTTATTATTCATTTCAATTTGCCTTCAGGCCCAGTTATAGAACAGAAACCATGGTATTGGTTGTCTCAGTGGACAGCTCTACACTGAGAGCTGGATAGAGCAAATATGTCCCTCTTTGTTCTTCTGGATCTCTAGCTGGCTTTCAGTACCACCAACCATGGTCCCTTTTTTTGGATAACTCACTGGTACTGAATTTGCTCTCCGGTTCTGGAACTCCATTCCTAAAGGACCTAGAAAGGCTTTCTTTTTTGTTGTCCTTCCATACATAGGTGAAGACTTCTTTAAAAAAAAAAAAACTGACAAGCCTTGGGGAACCAATGTGTATGAGGACAGAGCTTTTCATAGTGTGCTGTACTGTTTTTCTTTCTTGCCTTTTTAATGGCACATGTTTTTAAATTTTATTTAAATACAGTATAGTTTAAATTCTTCTTAATTATATAGTTGATTAGTACTAATAAACTATCTATATAATTAAGAATATAAATTATATCCATTAAAAAGTCAAGAAATAAGAGCAGTAAAGAACACTATCACAAACTCTTTCCTTGTATTCAATTCTTATATTTTAACTATAACTATTTACCGGTATATGTTTTTTGTCAAGAGCCACTATGTAGTGGTTTAAGCGGTGGCCTAGGACTCTGGAGACAAGGGTGCGAATCCCCACTCAGTAATCGAAACCATCTGGGTGACCTTGGGCAAATCACACTCTCTCAGCCTTGGAGGAAGACAATGGCAAAACCCTCTGAACAAATCTTGCCAAGAAAATCCCATGATAGGGTCACCATAACTTGCATTTGACTTAAAGGCACACAGCAACAACATTTGTATGTTTTTACATACAAACTTATGTAAGTTTCTACCTTCATCTGATTTAATTTTTGTAAGGCATCTTATCCCCAGTTTTTTGGGGAAAGCAAGATATACATAAATTTAAGAAGAAGGATTAGCAGCAGTAGTGTTCAGCTCAGAATCAGTGCTGAACATCCATTGTAAGTAAAGCTACCTCCTGCCATACACACACTCTTAGGCTGCCAGATGGTTCATCACTGGAAAGGAAGTGCAGCTAAACTGATGACACCCAAGTACAGAGGGCCCGCTGTATCCACAGGCTAGCAATCTGCGGATTGGAGTGCTTGTGGATTGCCATGCCCTTATTATTAAATGGTGGCACATGCAGACAGGTGTGTCAGCACATAGCTATGTGTATGCACCGCCATTGGTTAACACAGGGGCTTGAGCATCTTCATGTTTTCCCATCTGCAGGGGCCCCCAGAACCCCTGCAGATGGAAAGAGCCACTGTAAAGCATCATTTCAGCAGTAACAGCAACAAGGAAAACCAGGAACCTGTAATTGTGTGGGGGGGTGTGTGTGGCATTTTTTCTCCCTTTGTCCCCTTACACTGAGAAAATATACAAACCATCCTTCATTCCTACACAGAGAGAGAGAGAGGGGGAGAGGGGAAGTCTCAGAAGCAACTGAAAACTTTTGCTACTCCATTCTGCCATTAGTATGTACACATTAAAGACACCACAGCTGGAATTCACTTAGAGGCATACGCATGCATAAGTCATGCTATGCATGTGGGGCCAAAAAGTCACCATTGTGCAATGGACAGTCTACTGATAGTGGCACAAACAGAGTTGCGCAAACAGCATGATCATCTGTGCCTCATCTTTGCAAGTTTCACATTGTACATTGTAGATGTGTATCCTATACTTTGCATCGTGACTATGCACTGTGTTTATGTGTCCTGTACTTTGCACTGCAGTCATGCATCATGTATTGTGCATCACACAATGTTCCTGTTCTGCATGGGGGGTTGTACGGTGCTGCCATGGTGTATGTCCGCATGTGGGAATTTATGCTACACTAAACAGATGTTGGGTTGAGGCCCCCATCTACTTCAAAAGAAACTACCACTCCCTGGGAGACAGAAAGGAGAAAGAGCAGTCCAAGGCAATGGTCTTCTCTTTCTTTGACACAAGCCTGCCTAACACGCTAAGCAGTAGAATGTAACGTAATTATTTGGAGTGACACCATAGATAATCAGACAATAGCATTTGTCCAGAGGAGTGATGCACTATTTTTCTGAAGCATTGCTCTGTAGAGACAGCTACTTAAAAGTACTAGATGGAGTGTTCTTAGATCAGTTAACATAAAGTACAATGCCACATGATTTATTAGAGATTTGCTTTTAAAAGAAATATCAAGGTTGAAACCAAACATGCATAGAATACACACTGGCAAAAATGAATAAAATACAGGAAGTTGGCTATTAACTGTCTATGTGTCTACAAGTAATTAAAATTTCGTTCTGGTTCATATTTACCTTGGCAACTCTCTTTTTCATGTGCTCAGGTCAAGCACTGGCATAGAAAGACCAGTGCCTGTGAGAGGGGTCATCTGCCTGATACAGAGGGAGATAAATTTGCTCCTACACAATGGGGGAATGCAAGAGTTTTACCTTGTTAAAGCTGCTTTTCCATATACATAATGGGAAAAGAACAACTTACCTGATCATGTTTACTGACTTATTCAAGATTGTCATTAAAGTGCTCGAAAGTGGAGGAAGGTCTGAAAGAGTCTTTGGTGGAGTCAGCTCTTCTGGATTTGATGCCTAAAACAGAAGACATACGGATACTGTATCTTCAGGTAAAAAAAGGAAACAATAGACATGCAAAAAAATAAATAAATAAAGATACCAGATGTTACATTTCACTGGAACAATAAACGTCTGCAGGATGGTAAGGAAGAGGAATGGTATAGTCAGAAAGAAAAACGTTCAAAATAGTTTCCTATCTGCAGGTATGCTTTTTAAAATGCATAACATCTTCCAGAAAGCTGAAAGGCTGAATGAACACTTAGCTCCCTTTGCCTGGGTGTCACTGTTTTGGCAAAGTGTGGAGCCAGCTACTTCCTCCCCTGCACCTACACACGTGTACAATATGCACTTATATGTATAAGTTGATCTTGTGAATAGGTTGAGGGCAGGTTTGGGGGCCAAAATCATGGATTTTGATATGACCCATGGATAAGCTGAGGGCCATTCCACAGAGAAGGTAAATGTTATTAAAAGGGGTACTAAAATAGGATAACAGTATAGCCTAAAATACATTAAAGATGATTTCTCCATTAGCATTAGGACTGTACTTAGGGTGCTTTTGTTTTGATAAGGTACATTGAAAGTATACAAAGACAATACCAAAACCACCCCCTTCTTCCCACTTTGAGGTCATGCTTCCTTGACATCTCCCCTTCCTTAGTCATACAAAGTATGCCTTTAAAGACAGTAGAATAAAACAGTGTACCTTGTGTTGTAGGGTGTAACTTGTTTCAACTACTGCTGCAGCTAACAAAGAAGAAAGAACTCCGTAGTGAACAGCTGGACAAGTCAAACTGCAATACTGGACCATATGTATGAATTCTCCAAGAGGCTCTTGAACAGAGTGAATTAACTAGAAGAAAAGTTTTACTCTATAACATATACTGTATTTGTTTTTATTTTTCTTTAAGCAAGTATTTATTCAAGCAATGTATAGCAAATAAAGAGACAAAACAAGAAAAACCCTTCTTTAAAAACAGACTAAAACAACTTCAGTTGGGGTGCCAATATAGCTTAGTTTTTAAAAAAAGAACTACAGCCAGCCCTCTGTATCTACAGATTTGGCATCCACAATTTGAAAAATATTCCTCCCCTTAAAAAAAAAAATCCAAGAAGCAAATGTTGATATTGCCATTTTATATAAGCGACAACATTTTACTATGCCATTGTATACGGTGGGACTTGAGTATCCATGGATTTTGGTATCCACGGGGGTGGGGGGTTCCTGGAACCAAGCCCTATGATACCAAGGATATACTATATTGTGGAATTTATGCCCCTTTGGCATATCTGCAGAACTTGAAGCATATAAACTCCACTGAACGTACAGCGGCTTAAAATATAGAGGCATACCGCCATTAAAAAAACCTCAGAAAAAGCAGCTCCTTTTTACAAAGTATTTATATACACACACAACCCTTTTCTTCCTCATTCTCTACCTAGCTGGAAGGCTTTTTAGCAGCATCAGCATTGGAAGCTGGGTGAAGGAGGTTTAGAGAAATGCTCATGCAGCAGTATGTTGACAGTGAACAGTGCAATAAAGCTTGAGCTGAGAAAGAATGGGATTCTACTCTAGCCTATCCTAGTGTAGTTGTTTATGCTTGCCTACAACAGAATCCCCCTAGAATTCCTTAGTGAGCATGCATGAAAACAACACAGAGAAAAACGGGGAGAGCAGATAAGCCTACGATACTAGCTACCCCTGGCATTTTAAACAAGCATAGATCTGTAAGTTTGACCACCAAAATGGAAATCATGAGAAAAGTGAAGGCTGGTGAAAAACAGGTTGCTTAGCTGTAACTGTGGTTTTCTGAGTGGTCGGCTGAGAACTCACACAAATGGTGCGCCTACACAGTTCATGATTTGGAACCTTCTAGAGCTAGGGAATAAGGGTTTTGGTGGTAGCCCCTCCTTCTATATGGGCCGTGTGACCTGTGCCATTCCCACTCAGTCCGTCAGTTCCCTAGACGCTGAATCAGCAGCCCAGAATAAGGAGGAGAGCAGAACACAATGAGGGGAAGAAGGGTGTGGTTGCGTGAATTCACAGATGACCACTTGAAGAACCAGTTACCGGTAGGCAACCTGTTCTAATTCTTCATGGTCTCTGTGATTCACACAACGGGAGACTAGCAAGCTACTCACAAGAGGTGGGAGTGTCATGCAATGCAGGAAAAAAGGACAGCTCTTCCAAACACAGCCTCCTCTCTGGACCTCCTTTCAAGTCTGTAGTGCAGAATGAAGGTTGAAGGCTGGGATCAGGAGGCTGCCTTGCAAATGTCATGTAATGGGATGCCCCTTAGAAATGTAGTTGATGCTACCATAGTTCTGGAAGAGCAGCTCTGTACTTGCACAGGAGGTTCTTTCTGTGTGAAACCATAGGCAAGCTTGATAGTGTCAGCAACCCACTTAGAGAAGCACTGCACAGAGACTGGTGAGCTCTTCGTGTTAGATGGAATAGCAGAGGAACAGCCTCTGGGATTTCTGGTAGGGGTCCCAGAGAAGGTGAGTGCTTGCCAAACATCCAAGGAACAGAGTGAGCACTCAAAACCCAGACAAAGGATTCTGCATCAGGGTAGGTAGAACCATGTCCTGGTTAAGGTGAAATGCAGAGAACACCTTAGGTAGAAAGAATACGTCCGTCAGGTTTCAGGACCACCTTGTCTCTGTGAAAGCAGAGATAAGAGGAATCCACTCCCGCTCTCCTGGCTGATGTTATGGCCACCAGAAAGGTTGACATCCAAGACAGGAGCTTCATGTCACAGGAAGCCGGTGGTTCAAAGGGCTTTGGTGACAACTGGAAGAGGACCAGTTCAAGACTCCAATGAGACCTAGGGTCAGCAGTAAGGGGATGGAGATTTTGGTACCCCTTAAAAACCTCTTCACAAAAGGATGGGGAAAGCAGGAGGTTTCCCTATGGTATCTGCAAGTTCCAGAAGACTGCAGCCAGATAACATTTGATGGATGAGAACAAAAGTCCCCCCTATCTGACAGGGAGTTGAAGAACTTCAAAACGTGGGTGATTTGCACCTGGGCTGGAGAAATACCCTGAGGAAGGAGAGAAACCTCTTCCATTTATAGGCATACAAGCATTGAGTGGTGAGTCTATGAGAGGCAGTAATGGTTTGTTTAATAGGAGCAGGTAAGGAGGCTACAGAAAGACCTTCCACATTGTCAGCTTGAGTGTCCCCTGGTCTGAGTGCTTCACTTTGCTCCATAGAACCATGAGCAGGTATGGACTGGACAGCAGTCTGAGGAACTCCCCTTAGGAGAGATGGAGGAGAGCAGCAAACCAAGGTTGTCTGGGCTACCACAAAGTAACCAGGATGCAACATGCCCTGTTGTGTTGGATCTTGGCTATCGCCCTGATGGCAAGTAGAAACAAAGGAAAAATCATACATGATGGGACCCCCTCCCAGTGTAAGAGAAACACATCACCTAGCGAGCCCCTCTTGTGTTAGGCTCGGGAACAGAAGATCCAGCATTGGGTGTTCTGAGGCGATGTGAAAAGATCTATGATTGGCAGGCCCCAGTTTCTGAATATCTTGCAGGGAATGCCAGGATGGAGCTTCCATTCATGGCAGGACTTGGAAGTCCTACTTAGAGTGTCTGCTAGGTTGTTTCCTCCTGGCAGGTGAATCGTGGTGATGGCAGTCCCTTGAGAAATGCACCAGTTCCACAGGAGAAGTGTGAGATGGAGAAGCGTATGGGACCTCGTTCCTCTCTATTTGTTCAGGTAGAAGACCACTGTGGTGTTGTTGGAGACCAGGTGGACTGTTTTGCCCAGAAGGCTCAAAGGCTCGGAAGTCCCTTATGTCCACCAGCATCTTGAGAACCCTGATGTGCAGGGTGCTCTCCTCTGCTGACCGATGTCCTCTCACTGAGTGGCCAGCTGAGTGGGCTCCCTACCCTTTGAGTGATGCATCCATAGCGACCACCCAGGTGGCCTGCGGAGGAAGAAACAGCATGCCAGCCTGCACATTGCATGAGTCGACCCATCACAATAGAGAGCGATGAACAGCTCTTAAACGGATGTCTTAGATCTCTTGAAAAGAGGAACCTGAAGTGGCTGGGACTGAGGTTGAGCATAGACTCGCAGAAAAGCATTCAGAGGAGAACCCAACAGAGTCTGAGTAGAGAGGCCTGTTTTCAGCCACACGGTCTGCTGCCTTCAAGGTGTTCTCCCACAGGAGAGCCTTAAGTTTGGAAGAGCGATTTCTATGTGCCCGAGGGGTAAGCGCTTGATGATGTGTGCAAACCCCTATGTTGTGCCCTTCTCCTAGACACAACAGGCACTTTGAGTGGCCATCCTTCTCATGGATTTTACCCCTACAAGATGCACACTTTTTGAAAGAACCGGTGGAGGCCATAAGGGCATGTGCAGCCAAAACAACAGACCAAGTCAAGAAACCAAAGTCGAAGTAGCAAACATTGAGGTAAGTCTGTAGTCTGAAAGCCAAGAAGCCAAGTCAAATTCCAAGCTAAATGCAAGATGATAAGAGAGGTCAGGTAAGTCCAACTACAATGACGTCTGAAAGAAGCTCAAAGAACTGTTCTTATCGATGCTGATACTGAGGCAGGCAAAGGAACTGAGGGGTAGAGCAGGAATGGTATGGCTCACATGGCCTACCTATGTGGCAGAGGGGCTACCATAAAAACACTTATTCTCTAGCTGTAAAAGTTTCTGAACAATAACACTGTGCAAGCACAGATAACCCATTTGTTTGAGTCACAGAGACCACAAAGAAGAAACAAAATGTCACCACGGATACATTTTGAAAGGAATCTTCAAGTGGGCTGCAGAAGGTTTAAAATGTTTTTGTTTACTTACGCAAGGCTCGCTTGACCTGTTTGCTTCATTCATATGTGCAGATCATTAGGTTTTTTTTGAGGGGTGGGGGAGGAGTTCAGTGTAACATGTTGAATTGCTCTTCTTTTACAATGAACATCACTAGTGAACTCATCTTTATACAAATGCAGGAAAAGCCAATTCCAGCCTGCTCACCAATGCAAATAACTACATGGGTTGATTGTTTTAGACTGAAAAATGGAAACTTTGTTGGTAAAGCAGCACCACCGTATCCGTTGATGCACCATCTGCTGATTCAGTTATCCGAGGTTGGTGATGGTGGGGGGTGGATGGGGGAGGGAGAGGAGGAGGACAGCTTGCCTCCCTTCTCCCTTCCCCATGGGGGGTTCTGATGGCGGCGGCGGGGGGGGTGGGGTGGATGGGGGAGGGAGAGGACGAGGAGAGAACTCGCCTGCCCCCCACCCTCCTCCAACCCAGTTCCCTCTCCTCCCATCCACCTTTCTCTCCACAGCAGGAACCCACTTGGCTGCCTTCCTCTTCCTGTCTGCCTCCTTCCCTTCCTTCTACTGCTCCACAACTCTACATCCCCCCATCACAGCGTGTTTGCTACTATCCGCAGTTTTCAGTATCCATGGGGACCCCCGGAACCAATCCTCCGTGGATATGAGGGTGCTACTGTACTATGGCACAGATCTTAAAAGAAATATCATTTAAGTAATATGAACTCTTTTGATGCAGTTTAAAAGCAACCAGAATCAAGGTATGGATTCAACAGTTTGTACAGGATTATTTTTCCACTGTTAAAAAGCTGAGAAAGAAACAGTCATAAATCTATATAATCAAACAGACTCAATAGCCACATTGTGAATTGGAAGACAAGTTAACAGGGAGGATACAGATAACTCATTATTGGCAAGATTGTGAGCAACAGCTTCTGGACATTAGAATCAAAAATTTAAATGCACATGGTTTTGTAGTAGTACTGAACTTTCAAGAATGACTAGGACAGACCATGGCCCAATATCTCTGAAGCCTATTGAGACGCCAGCTATGACAACCAGTGCCTATTCTGGTTGTCATAGTATTGCTTCTCTGGGCATGTTACCAAGTATACAAAATATGTACATCGCCTCTGCAGTTTAACTGACGTGTTTCTGTACAGTGAAATGCAAAGCAACCATGCCTTGTCTATCATTAACCTTTAAAAAACTGTATTTTAAGAGCAATTAAAAAAACTGAGGAACATATCTCTTATAAAAAAGGCATAAATAATTGGCTTCCAATGTACTTCTCAAAGCTTATACTTAAACCTGCAGAAGCAAGTGCTGGCCTTTCTCTAATTCAGTCAAAGACCACCTTTACCAACTGTCAAATGAACATGGTACCCTTTTACTAATATGTTGAACCAGTGGCAATATGGAAACAGCAGTTTTATCAAGAAGAGGAGAGAAAATGAAATATGCTGAACATGTTCAGAATAAAATTGATACCCTAGACCCTTTAAAGGGGCCATTTCCCAAATTAGTGGCTGGACAATCTCTCTTGGGAGTAGTGCCTATGCCTGGCCTGGCCAACACAACTGAGAGTTCACATCGCATTAAGGTTGCCACATCCTCCACCACCACAGATAAGGAAGTGATTCCAGCTGGCTAACTTTAAATGCAACAAATACCTGAATTCCTTCTTCTTGCTGTCTTCTGAGCCTGAGTGCCATACATTCTAGAATCTTCTGGAACATCTTCTGAATATTGTCAAGAAGTTCCACCTCATGTTCACTGTCAGTGTTATGGGCTAATGAAGCTTCAACCATCTCTCTTAGGATGTCAAGTAACACTGGGATGAAAACATAGCCTCTGCCTAAGCAAGCAAAAATAAGATAAAACTGTAAGAATATAGTCTTAGCAATTGCACATCTGAAATATACAGCTGAATAATCCTTGGATGTTTTTTAGTTGTATGATCCTTCGATAAATCCAGAATGACAGCCAATCTCCTCTTCAGCTTTGCTCCTATATGCTAGTATACTAACAGGAACATTCTCTCTTAAAAAAAACACACACAAGGAAAAAAGACTTATGTTCCATCACATCTCCTTTCACATATGCCCTTTCATATTTTTAGATATGCATCACAAACAGAATGCCCATGCATCCTGAAATACAGGTGGCCTGAACCATACTCAAAAACTGTACAGGTTATCTCTTCCCCTGTATCCGTGGAATCAATATCCACAGCTTCAATTATCCATGGCTAAAAAATAGGGAGACATACCATAGAGTTGTGCTGCAAAATGCTAGAGAGGTTGTCCTCTCTATGAATTGCTAGGTCCTCCAACACAATTCTATGATATGTTTGTACCAGAAGTCCTTTATTTTAATAGGGTTAGCTATTATCTGTGGTTGCATTTATAAACAGTAAGTCCGGAACACATCCCACACGGATACGGGGGAGGGGGGGAATAGACCCGTATTTTGATAATATGAAACAAAGGGGCTCCCAAGTCTCATCAACACACTATGTGAAAGCAGCCTATAGTGACACAGTAGATAAAGAACATGCTTTTTGGATTTGCTGTTTCATTTAGACCTTTTGCTCAAATGGGTAAAAATCCCACTGAGTACCAGAGGGCACTCACTGAATTATGACACCAGTATACTGGCTGGATTTGGTTTGTGCACTGAATAGATTTGTACACTGTGAAATATGCAACTCAAGATGACATCTGGATCAGCAACATTTTGGAATTACTAGGTATGATAAAACTTTGACTTTTTGGCAATTCAACTGCTAATAAATCATTATATAATACTGTTAGTACAAAGTACAGTGACTTTCTTTTATGGCTATTAATGCAATAAATAGATATTTCTATCTTTAATCCATGTTTCTAGTTTTTGTACAATATTAGACATAAGCATTACCCTAAATATTAACAATAATATTGTTAAACAATATTTAGAGCATATTTTCCATAGATGCTACTGTTAAAAGTAAAACAAGAAATCTTTACTACAGCAAACAAAGGCAGTGTTATTCTAATCAGAAACCTTTGTCCTAGTTGCTTGTTTAAGTCACTATGGGAATTACACATGATAAAGAGCATACCTCCATGTATAATCACAGCCCCCATGGTCAGAATGCGTGCTTGAAACTGTGAATCACCAAGACCAACAGCAATAACATCTTTGCAGACTGTCAGATAAGTCTACATAGAAGTAACAGAAAATTTAGCTTTAACAGATTGCACAACTAATTCTTATATAATTTTTAAAAGCATCACTTTCCAGATTGTGATTTGTTATGAAATGTGGTTGACTCAAAAACAAGACAGGAAACATAAAGAAAAATGTAACCGTTGAAATGCTTTTGCCAGCTTTTTGAAAGCCCCTTGCTTTCAACTAATTTTTCATTTTTAATCAAAAGGGCATACAAAAAGGTAACAAGATCTTATTACTGAACTAACTTTCAGTGATAAAAAGCTTCTGAACTCTGTCATGCTGCCCTGAAGCTAAGGGGTTGTCTACACAGCAAAAATACTCCTCATAGAATACTCCTTCAAAGGAAATACAATTTGTCTAAATGGATCCCACATCAGTCTGCCATATTTGGAAAGAGGGGGACCAAATCTGCCTTCCCAAAGAAAGGGCACACACAGCTAGCGTGCCAGCCAAACCTGGGCAAAGGTGCTCCTGGCCACTGCAGCAAACTGGCTTTTTGGGAGCAGCACCATCTTCCAAGAGTCCCCCCAAGCTACCAACTTGATCTTTCAGAGGCAGTGCAACCTCATCCAGAACAGACTGTGATCTCAATTCAGGTTGGTTTTCTTAATTATCAACAGAACTCCTGTCTTGTCTGGATTAAATCTCAGTCTATTCCCTCATATCCTGTCCTTTACGACATCCAGACAACGATTCAGTGCTACCACAGCTTCCTTGTCATCAGTTGTAAAGGAGAGATAGAGCTTATCATCAGCATATTGATGACACTGAACCCCAAAATGCCAGATGAAACTAAGCTTCATGCAGTCCATATTGGTGCAATGTGTGGACTGAACCAGTATCCGTTCCATTAATTCAAAAGTTATGATATGCAAAGTGCAGTTTCGTCACACACAACTACCTGGACAACCAACTGAGAGATTTCACTGAAGTGCTCTGAACTGCCTTCTTGCTCTTCTGTTAAAAAAGCGGGCAGAATACTACTTTCTATCCACACACCCGTTTCCTCCAAAGCTGACAGGTAATTCTGACCATCCGAAGCAAACTGTTAAGAAAAAAAAAAAAAAGAAGAAGAAGCAGAGACTTGTAATTATGCAGGTTATACAGAAAATCATTTTTGCTCTACTGTACAGTCACTCACAAAATTACAGTACCTTGTATTGAAGATGTATATTTAATCTACAATATAGACCAAAGGCTCTCAATGCAGTTGCTTGGTAAAAGCCAGGAGATCTTGTATCAGTTTCTCTAATATAAGAATCTAGAACATTCTGAAATTTCAAAATCATGTAAGAATTAGATTACATTACAAGGAAACAATCTTGAGTATTCCACACAGATATTGGATAAGAGAATACTAACAATTTTTCCCTTCAGACTCTCACTTCAGAAGATATATACAGTAGCAGCCCCGTATCTGCTGATTCGCCAACCATGGATTCAATTATCCACTGTTGGCAATGGGGGGGGGGAGGAGGAGGAAGGAGGGATCTCCTGCACCTTCCCTTCCCCCAGAGAGCTCCGTTCATGGGGGGGGCATGGCAATGGTGGGAAGGGAGGGGGAAGGAGGGATCTCCTGCCTCCTTCCTTCACCCCCAGGAGAGCTCCGCAGTGGGGGGGCATGGTGGGGGAAGGGAGGAGTTCCTGCCCCCTCCTTTTCCCCTAGGAGAGCTCTATTCGCTGCGGCAGCGCCCGATGGTGGTATTCGCTATTATCCACGGATTTAACGAAACATGGGGCCCCCTGGAACCAATCCCCTGTGGATACAGGGGTGCTACTGTATTTCCCCAACTCATATATTCCACCAACTCATATATCAGATCCAAATTATCAAATGATCCTAAAGCATTTTGTTCACTTAAATAAGAATTCAATTCATACAGTTAAAAGAAAGCTAAACTGTACTGGAATCAAAATGGAAGCTGCTTCTAAGTAAATATGTTCAATTTATATAGTTAAAAATAAGCTATAGTGGAATCAAAATGGGAGTTGCATATAAGTAAATATGTTTAGGATTACTGAAGTACTTTACTTGATTAGTAGGCTGCATTACATGATTTTTAAATTTTGTTTTATTTTGAAACTTACTGTATTTAAATATTACAAACACAGTAACCTAAATTCAGAGGGCCAAAGTAAGATTCTGGACTAGAACCATGCAAAATAATAAAAGGATTATCATCGTAAATCCTTGTTGGATCCCTTTTAATCAGACAAAGTTATCTGAATTGACAGGGCCTTATATTCCCATATATGCATTTCGCATGAAAATAGCAGTCTCCTATATACAGGTCGACCTCTATATCCACGGGACCGGTATCTATGGTTTTACTTATCCACATATTAAAAAGTATGTCCTCTCTGGGCATTTTATTTTCTAGGTCCTGCAGTACAATTCTGTGGTATGCTTCTGCCAGACATTGGGCCAGAAGTCATTTGTTTGAATGGGGTTCGCTATTATCCGCGGTTGCACATATCCACGGTAAGTCCAGGAACAAATCCCCCATGGATACATGGAGCGATCTGTAGTTTGACCCATAACATCAGTGTAAAAGTAAGCATTTAGTGAAAAGTGAAGTCTTTGTTACATTAGAATGATAATAATCTGTTCAAGAGTTTAATGGGCTACTGCATTTTGGAGAAATCCTTTAAGACAATTAATTCAGAGTATACCCAGTCCTCAACTTTTGCAGGAGTTAGGGGTAGAGGACCCCTGTGAAAGTGGAAAAAGTGTGAATATAGGCCTGCTGTTTTTTATTTATAGAATCATAGAATTGCAGAGTTGGAAGAGACCACGAGGGCCATCCAGTCCAACCCCCTGCCATGCAGGAAATCAATAAAATTATTTATTTTTTTACCTGAGAAAATACTTCTCTATGCATTTGTAGGTCTTCCAGAGTGACTCTATGGTCAACCTCTGGCAGGAGTGTACCACAGAATCATACTGGAGGACCTAGAAAATGCCTAGAGAGAAAATATTTAGTAATCCACAAATAATCAAATCCAAGAATGCTTAGCCCACAGATGTGAAGGGACAACTGCACTGTAAAATATCATGGGGAAATGAAGACTTACTTTTGCAGCTTCAAGAACTTTCAAAAGTTGGTTCAGTTTCTCTTTGGGCAGTGACAACAAGCAATCCCGATTCATGTAATGAGTCAATAAATACTCTATATAATCAAGCGCCAATTCTGGTTTTGATTCATGTGTTTCTTGAATACGTACTCGCCGTTCAGACACCCCATTACTCTAAGAATGAGGAGAAATGAATCCTGTTATATTTTTTAAAGCAGTATAGGATATCACTTAAAATGTTAAATAAAGCAAATCAATTGCAAAAGCTGCATACATTAACACCTTTGAAATCATACCTCTCTCTTGCTTTGCTCAGCAGCTATCCAATCACAGATTAATTCAAGAATGTGTCCCACTTTTCCCCAGCGGCACAAACAATCAAGCAGAGTAGAGTATTTATTTTCAGTGGCACCATTTTCCAGATTCTTTAGCTTAGAGATCACACCACAACTAAAGTCAAACCAAAAAAACCCTGATGTGTTAGCTTATTTGAGCAAACTCACACGTCAAAATCTATAGAACTTTCCAATACCCTATTCATGGAAATACGTAATTTTTTGTTAGAATTAAACCCATACGTTAAAAGTAAAGCATTTCTATCAACCATTTCAACTTTTAAAAAATAATAATAATTAAGGGATACCTGAATGTAGGAATAGTTGCAGGTGACATGAAAGATGCCAGAATTATTATTGGAGATATACAACGATCATCCTAGGGTGAACCAAAAAAAAAAAAAATTAGTAAGGAATTTCTAAACATTTTGTAAAGAGAAATCTGCCTTGAGTCTTTGTACTGCAGGAAAGGAGGGATATAATTAGAAGAAGAAGAAGAAGAAGAAGAAGAAGAAGAAGAAGAAGAAGAAGAAGAAGAAGGCCCCCCCAATTACAAGAAGGGCTACTTTATGGTACTCATTTTCAGTGAATTGTACAGTTGTCCCTCCGTATCCACGAATTTGGTATCCACAGATTTAAGTATTCATGGCTTGAAAATATTCCTAAAAAATAATAATCCAAAAAGCAAACCTTGATTTTGCCATCTTATATAAGGGACACCATTTTTCTATGCCATTGCATAGAATGGGACTTGAGTATTCACGGATTTTGGTATCCATGGGGGACAACTATATACTCAATTAAGAGGAAAACAACAGGCAGCCAAAAGATAAATCTAGATCTTCTCAACAACTATAAGCCCCATTTTAATAGGGAGATCTTATCTAATCTACGCTACAAATATAAATATAAATTTATATTTACAATATATACAAATATAAATACAAAGTTGGGTCCAACTTATCTTCGGAACCGCCTCCTCCCATACAATCCTCCCCGTGCACTCCAGTCCTCTGGGAGGAATTTGCTTCAGCCACAAAAATCTAGGCTGTCTGCAACCTCCCAGAAGGCCTTTTCGGTAATCGCCCCCAATTTATGGAATGGCCTGCCGAACGAGATCCGTCAGATGACGAGCTTAAGTAGCTTCAAAAAAGCACTAAAGACGGATCTCTTTCGGCAGGCCTTTCCTGATTAGATCCCAGCCTCAGGAGCTGCGTCTCCCGGCCTTTTTTAGTCTTGTGTATATTTGTTTTTAATGTGATTTTAGCTAGATGGTTTTAATTTTATATTGTTTAATGTCTTTTTATGGGGAAGGGTGGAAGTGGGTGGTGCTTTTAGTTGGTATTGTAGAGTTTTAATTGTTGTAAGCCACCCTGATTGTTTTTAGCAGAGGGGCGGGGTATAAATACATTTTATATTATTATTATTATTATTATTAGTGTAGCACTACCAGAGCTTCTGTACAATATGAAAGAATATGCTCATAGTTGGATGATTCTTCCTAAGACAGTTTTAGTTTTGAAGGGTTCTACATTTTTAAAAAGCCACATCCATTTAGATCTATGCATAGTAATAATTCTATGTAAATGCATTTTTAGGTTCACATATGAAAAGTGAATTCCATGCCTTAAAGAGCGATGATTTCCAAATATACTGAAACCGATGCAACGCATTAGCTGAAATTCTGTTGATTAGTCCCAACTACAGCAAACCCACTGGATCAACTGTTGAATGGTAGGTAGATTAATCCAACTGATTCAAATTGGTTTACTCTAGTCAGGAGTAACCAAAAGGACTTAGGCCATAATAAGCTTCCAAATTCCCATCAGCCCTTGCTAACACAAGTGACAGTGATTGGTTGTCAACACAGAGGAGGAAGTGCATTAGATTCCTTTTCATTTTTGTCTTCTCTTTTCACTATTCCTTTCCCTTTCGTTTGGCATTACTACCACAATTTATAAAAACAATTTAAACATGCTGCAAGTTAATAGCTTCCCATCCCTGCCTTACAGGAAATTGAATGAGTATGCAACTACAGTATTCATAAATATAATGACAAACTCAAGTGACTTAATTATATTTCTTTTTCCCCCTTTATTCTACTTGTATTTTTTTCTCCTCCCCCTGCTATCCCTCATTCCCTTATCTTTCACCATTCTTCCCTCTAACTCTTATACATGCCTAGATAGGGTCAAAAGCCCTAAAACAAAACAAACAAAAAACAAAAAACTTGCTAGAGAATAATGTTGCAGTGAGCCATATAGAAAGAGCCCCTTCTGCTTACTTTGGATGTCCTTCCAAGGACGGACTAAAATCTGTGCTTTAATCCAAACTTAACCAATTTAAGGGTATTTTATACAGGGGATGTACCTTAAATATTTTTAAATATTCTGGTAGTACAGAAGCAAATTTTCGGACGATATGATTTTTTGCTCCTTCATTACGATCTAGCGCTTTACGAATACTTCTCCAGAGAATCACAATAACTTCAAGCAAGCCGGCCATCGAAGGTACATCATCGACTGATAGTACACTATCCGAAATCTGAAATGTAAATATTTGAACATCAGTACACAATTACTCATGAACAATGGGCCTCAATTTAGGCTTAAAAACCCTAAAGCATTATAAAACGTTGATCAGCTACTTACTTCATTCCAGAGAAGAAAAGAACTTTATAAATTTCCTACTTTTAAAGAGAGGATTACTGAACCAATAATCAGGGGAATAATGAACTTCAATGGGTATTTCCTCTTATCTACTGCTTTACTATACTCCTGTAAACTAGCTGAATTTGGATTTTACGATCTTTTTAGCTCCAGATGTATTACTTTCAGGAACAAGAATGCACAGATTAGGATAAAAGAGGAGTGGGAGAAAAGGAAAAAAAGAGTGTAAAAACAAAAACTGGCCCTTTAGTTTGAGCTTTGCCCAACAACTGCAAACCATTTAAAGAAAATACAGTACTCCTACACTTCTGATTAATCTATTAATTAATATGTTAATCCAACTTCTCTTTAGAAGCTGTCTAGGCTAATAGAATAAACCTATAGCAGTTACGGGCTAACATTTTGGCTACCAGCACTATGAGGAATTCCCAGAGTTTAGGAGTCGGCTCATGTTTGAAACAAGAAGTTGCACTCTGCACATGGTAGGGCGCAGGCCTCAGGATTATCTGCATTACAATGTGAACTTAGGTAAGTGAAATTCCACAAACCTTCTCTTCTAATAAGGGTTGAAGAAAAACAGCTATTTAGGTAATATAGTGTGTAGTATTACAGTATCCGACACTTTATCCTACATATCAATGGTTCTTAACCTGTGGTCCACAGACCCCCAGGGGCTGCAATGTCCTCACAGGGTGTTCCTGAAGGATTGAAGGCTGCTCAGCCCATGTGACAGGAGCCAAGGCAAAGGCTAGCTGGCTTGGCCCGCACATTGCTGTTCAATCTGCTCCAGCCACAAACTTGCAGGAAGAAGCAAGAAAAAAGTGTTCCCTCCCACTCCAGTGCCTCTGAGGGAAGGTTTAATGGATGGTGTAACTGTATTATTATTGTTGTTGTTGTTTTAAATTGTTTTAAATATTTAAATATTGTTGTTTTAAATATTGAGTTAAGTCTTGGGGGTCCATGGCAACAAAAGATATTTAAAGGGGGTCCCTGATAAAGAAAAGGTTAAGGGCCACTGCCATTTGCCTGATGCCTATGGTATCAGGCAAAGATGGTCGCTGGGCTGGATCAAGCATTCAGATTGCATGTACAGTTGTACCTCAACTGTTAACATCTGAACATGTCCTAAGCATGTGGACACTGCAATGCACTGCAGTGTAATGACTCATGTAAGCACTTTTGGCAAATGACACTTGGGCAGAACTTGGGAAAACTACTATTCTGGATTACTATTCCCAAGATCTGAGAGCCAGCATGCTGGGAGTTGTAGTCCATAAAAGTAAGCTTGCCAAGCTCTCGGTTTTTGTGGCAGTCATGGATTGTTGCAAGAGTGAGGCTGCATTCCGGCACATGACATTGTGTGCCTGGGCTAGGCCTGCTCTCTCCTTCTATTGCCCCAGCATCTAAGCTCTAAGCATTTTTCAAGAGCAATCCTTACAAATAAGCAGACTTTCATTTATTATATTCTTACATGACAAAAGACCTGCACATAACTGCCATGTAATATTCTGAACTTCGAATGAATGCATAAACAACTGAAGTGAACCAAGGAATGCCAAAGCACACACTGCTGCAGGTCACCTATAGCCTCACAGCTGCTAAATGCAATTTTAGTTGGTGATTTGTACAATAAAATTTTAAAATGGAAGACATTTTTAATTCTCTCACGCACCTTAATTCTCCCATCCACTGTTTTAGCGCTTCTGCATCTTTACACTCTTATCCTGCTGCTAGTTTTAACTTGGTCTTATATGCTGAAATGTTTTATTCTCTGCTACTTGCCTTATCTTGGTTCTGTATTTTGTTGCCTTTAGCTGTTTTTTTTAAAAAATCTGATTGTTATATTTTGTATCTTCAACTAACTGTACATCCCCAAGGGCTTAAATACCCTAAAAGTCCCAGAATCTGTATGATCTGGAAGCCAAGCAGGATTAGCCATGATAACTACCTCTGAGTATTCCTTGCCTAAGAAAATCCTGTGAAATTCCTGGGGTCGCCATAAGTCAACAGAAGACTTTAAGGCACACACACACACACCTCCCCAACAACTCTGGTTAGTGGGGGTTCAAAACTCACAATAAATAAATAAATAAATACCCTCAATATGATGCAATGATCCATGGAAAGACCATGGGGCTTTGAGATCCTCCAGTGCAACTGTAACCTGAAAACAATTCAACTCATCACTGACCCATGGCTAAATTGTAATTCAGGCAAATCCTTCAGACATCATAGCTTTTCAAGCCTCTATTCCCTAGTGCCTAAAGTGTCCAGAAACACTCTAGATAGATAAAGAAGAGAATACATCTCCTATATTTTGTCAGAAAGAACACCACAAAAGGAAAGTCCAATGCAGACTCCACAGAATGAATTAGCATTTTTATATTAGAAGGTTTATTCCTGAATTCTTACACTCATATTTTCTTTCTCGCTGTCTTCATCACCACTGTCAGATGCTTTTAATCCCTGTTGGATACAGGCATTCAAACAGCGCTGAATTGTAAGCATCAATTTAGCTAGAATTAAAGAACAAAGTGTACAATTGCAAAAGAGTATTTGGAACAAGAACAGTTTAGGCAGTAAACAACAATGCTTTCAGTGTAGTTACTGCTTCTTTAAAAAAAAAAGAGCAGAGACTTAAACACTTGAAATTTTCAGTTTAAACAACTAATAAGAATTAAAATAGTTTAAAAATAAAACATGTTGCTCAGAGCTTAATATTCCCTTCAGTGTTCTTCTTGTTTGTAGGTTCAATTGATTTGTAAGTGGCCTTGAACATGCTCATGTCTATGTATTTTAAAATAAAATACAAATTAATTATTTAAATGTGGCTGAAGTTAACACCCTGTATCACTCAAAGACTATGCACTGGGGAAAGTTTAAGTACTACCTGCGTTTAAAAATAAGCAAGCCAAATAGATACAAGCTTATACGCATGCATTATGCAAGTCAAGAATACAGCCTATCCAGCAGCATGCTGACCTTGTCTTTACTGGAACTTTAGAATCCCATAGAAGCAGTTACAGGTGCACAGGCATTTACAATAAAGCTATACAATTCATTTTAAATAATTCATTTATCATTACACAGGCCAGCAACATGAACACCACTTTGTAGAATTTACCTATATTGGTCGGGCTAGTGTACTCGTATGCATACTGATAGAACTTTCTAGCTGCGGCTCGATTCATCTGGATTAGCGTAACACAGCGCTCACACCACACCTCTTCTGGCTGATCGACGGGCAAGAAAGAGCTGAACAGAAGATTTACTAGGCGCCGTGACACAGGCCGTGAATCAATCTCAAGTCGGATTAAGAGATGTTCTATCGGACAGATTTTCCAAAACTGATTTGTCAGGATTGGCGGGGGGGAGGGGTAAGAAAAGCAAGTTAACATAATTAGATATAATAGTTATCCATAGATTTCTTTTCCTTTGGATGTACTCCCTGCAAACTCACAATCTAATAGCCCCTTTTCACGGACTGCCAATACGCTTCTGATCAGAATTCAAGGTGTTTGTGATCATATTTAAAGTCATAAATGACTTGGGACCTTGATACCCGAAGGAGCGCCCCTCCTTATATTTGCCTGACTGAGATCTACTGGGGGTGGGGGAGGCTCTGTGTGAGAGAGGGCCTTCTCAGCCATGGCATCCCAATTGCGGAATGCCCTTCCCCTGGAGGCCTGAGTGGTGCCAACACGGATCTCATTTCGGCGACTATTGAAAACTTGTTCTTCATTAAGGCCTTTGGGCCCCGTTGATTCACCTCAAATAATGATGCTTTAAAATTAATTTTTTAAAATCTGTATTAACTCATTACTTTTTAAAATATGTGTTTAGTTTATTTAAATTTCTTTATTGTTTTAAACTGTTTTAACTTGTTTATTTTAACTTTACTTGTAAGGTTTCCTGAGATATTTTTGATATAGGATGGGATAAAAATAATTTAATAATAAATGAACTACTCTGTTTGGGATAGTGTTGCCTTCTAAAAATCTCTAGTATTGCTTCACCTTTTCTAATAGCAAACATCCCTCTTCTAATCTGTTCTCCCTCTACCTGCATCAAGCCCAGTTATCTGCTCATTCCCTCCATCCTGTTCCTAGATTTTGGACCACTTCAAGATAGCATGCATTTCACTGATATTTAGCAGGCACCAATGTTAAATACCAACAGAGAACAAAAGCTCTGCAAATTAATATTTCTGTTCTGTTCTCATTACACACAGATGTGTATGAAAATTCATTTTTTGCAACAGACTGAAATGATGAAAGCTGTATTTTTAATAGCTTCACACCCTTCTTTTAAGTAACATATTGCCACACCATAAATTTACATACAAGTTGGCTTGGCTGCATAATGCCTGAAAAACACATAATGTTTCTTTTTTCAAACCTAAATGTAACTACAGATATGTCTGCTCTTATTCAGTCTTAGTTTTATTTTTATTTCATATTTTAAAAATCCAAGACCTCATTTTCATGCATACACCAGAGCAAATGATCAAAAAGTGTTCCAGGACAAAAAGGGTTTCAAATAAATTTTGAAGAGGTGCTGATGCAAATATAACTATAAAAAAAGAAGAATGGAGTTGATTTGTTTAGGATTCCCCACCTACCCGGATTTCTATTGGGATTGTATGTGTCTCTATGACAAACAATTAAATAGTATGTAAGGGCCTAAACCCTATTATGAATATCAACTAGAGTAGACCAATTGAACAAACAGGATCAAGATTTGGGGTCAAGTGTCACTAGCATGACGATGACACCCAGCTCTGTTTCTTCTTCCCACTTAACTAAAAGGAATTCTTTCCATGCTAAATTGCTGGCTTCTTATCAGTAATGAACTGAAAGACAGCAAACAAATTGAAGCTTAATCCAGACCAGAAAGAAGGATTCCTGATCAGTCAAAAGGCAGATCAGGGAAGAAGGAATTCAGCCTGTGCTGGTTATTGTTATATTTCCGTTCAAGACTTGAGTGTACTCCTGTACTCACTCCTGTGTTTCTGCAGTGGCCAGGAAAGAATTTGTTAAAGATAGGTGCCAGCTGTGTTTATTTAACCAATTATCCATGCCAATCTCATCTGTTTAAAGAACTTTACAACTCTAACAGGCTTCTATGTAAGACAGGCACTGAAGGGTTAAAACTTTAGCACTTTTAAAGACTGTCTTAACTGCATTAATCACATGTAAACATATTTGTCCTAGTTTTACCAGAATCAGCACTTTAGGGTGGCACGTCAGGGCTTATTGGGATCTTTCCCCAGGAAAGCTACATTTTTGCTTTCTCTTTGCCACGGTGGAGGCATGGCTAAGCAGACCGATTAAGTGGCTCTAACTTAGCTCTTTTAACAGACATCCGCTCAGTGCCTTAGTTATCCAATTGGAGGTTTACATGTTATCTTTTTGTTTGGCACACTTGAGTCTATAGTGCACACCACACTTTTAGTTTACACCTGTTTACTACACTACCTGTTGTCAGGTGTCTCTAATGTACAGTACTAACCCACAAGGTGACCTGAGGTCATTCTCTGCCATTTTTGTTTACATTCTATAAAGGAACTTCTGGCATTTTCCCCAGACTTGAAATCTAAACAACAATTTCACTTTCTTTTATTACAAGACAGAAAATGGGCAGACACTATCATGAATCTGCCACAATGCAGAAATAACACAGTTTGATGCCGCTTTAACTGCCATGGATCAATGCTATGGAATTCTGGGATTTGTAATTCTGTGAGATATTCAGCCTTCTCTGTCAGAGAGTTCTGCTGACACAACAAACTACAACTCCCAGGATTCCATAGCATTGAGCCATAGTAGTTAAAGCAGTGTCAAACTGCCTTATTTCTACAGTGTGGCAGCAGCCTTAAGCTCTACATTCTACCATCTATAGCTTTTACCAGTCAATATGTCATTTAATGATATATACTGGAAACATTTTAATGAAAAAATTGGGCCTCCATATCCATGGATTCAACCAACTATGGCTCAAAAATATTCTTTTTAAAAAATCCAAAAAGTAAACCTTGCTGTTCACCATTTTATGTAAGGGGCCCATTTTACTTTGCTATTGCATATAATGGGACTTGAGCATCCACAGATTTTGATATCCATGGGGGGGGGGTGTCTTGGAACCCAACTCCAGCAGATACCAAGGGCCCACTGTACATGCATAGGCTGAAGAGCTGCCTACTAAAATTTGTCTAGCCTGTAACATGACCACCTTCCAAGGCACACTTGGTGGAAACATGGGAGAGGGCCTTTTCAGTGGCAGCTCTCAGGTTTAGAACTCACTCCTTAGGAGACTAAAATTACTCCCTCTTTGCTGTACCTCTACCAGCAAGTGAAAACTTTTCTGTTCCAACGGGTTTTTAGGAATTGACTGCAAGGGCTTTTAACAATGTGCTGTTCTTACTTTTATCTTTTTTCTTTAATGGACTTATTTCAAATGGTTTTAATTCTAGTGAGAGTTTAACTGCAATAACTATTAATATGTTTTTACTTAGGTCTTTGTAAGTGTTTTAACCATACAGTAGGACCCCCATATCTGCTAATTCATTATACACTGATTCAATTATCCACGGGACACAAAACAGCACACCTACGATAGTCTTCCTAGAAAATGCCAAGAGAGGCATCCTCTCTAGCCATTTTCTAGGTCCTCCAAGGCAAACTTTATGGTATTTTAAACCAAAAATCCCATTATTTTCAATGGTGTTCACTGTTATCCATGGTATCTGCAGCGGCCCCTAGAACCAATCCCCCATGAATAAAGAGGTCCTACTGTAGTTATCTTACTGTTTTTAAATGAATCCCAGTATTGGGAGGAAAGTGAGATATAAATGAGTAAATAATAACAGGGCTTATATAAATGTTGACTTAGCATTCAACAATTGATTCAGTGGAACTTCTTGGGTAGGGCTTAGCAACTGGATTTAAGATAAAGCATTCAACAGGACATACAGACATGAAAACACACTTATCTACCAGCACCCCTGTGATCTAATTTGCTGTATAGAGCATAAAATGATAGCATCCATTTTCTCAAAACTTGTGGAGCGTTGTAGTTCTTCCTGTTCCTACACCCTTCTAAACAATTCAGCAACATCCCAGACTCCAGCCACCAAATCAACACCTAGCTGAATTCTCAAATATTAACCATTTATGGACTGTGTAATTTTGCAGTGACAAAATATCAAGGTATTTCTGACTGACACAGAAGAAGCTCTCAGTATTTAAAAAATAATAATCAGGAGAGAATTAAATACCACCACTCAGTCTTTACTTGATTGCTGCACAATTAAGATAATTGGGAGAAAACCTAGAGGGAAAAAGATATTTAAACTTTCTAGGCACTGATTAATTTAAAATGCAACAATAGTAAATAGTTTGGCGTGAAGTGTTAATGGGTCACTTGTACCCCTTCCCTTCTAAGATTGTTGGAATATTGATGAATGTATATCTTCTGAAATAAATTGCCTAGTTCTATGCAACCTGTCTGCAGCCTAGCAAACCTAATTTATCCTACCTTAGCAGCCTTGACAGACTTAATTTTCAGCAACATATCAACAAAAGCCACTCTAACTTTCTCCGAATTGTCATGGAGATTGTATTTCAGAGCTGGCAGGAGCTGTTCCAATAATGGGTGGCTTAGTACATTGTCCAAAATTATAGGCAAGCACTGCAAGACAGAAAGAAAAACATCAATAAAAGGTTATCACAAGGAAACAGAGAATACAGAACTGAAACTATTCTAATTGCTAAGCGCATGCAGCACCAAAAACTGGCCCTGGAGAATGACAAAGAGGAAAGCAACACATTTTATTAAAACGCGATGTTTAAATGCAAAGTGGTATGTGTTGTGCTTATAAAAATTTTCTATTAATATTCCTCCCAGGAATGTATGGCTGAACTGGAATAAAGACAGAGAACATAGTTATGGAGGACAAAGTAAAAGTTTTTAAGGCAGAGAACAGCTATTGAAGTTTTCAGTCTCCTGGTACAAGTTTTATTACCATATGTTTATGCTTCGAAAAGGTTTACCATTATATCTCCCTAGTTATTAAGATTGCATTCTTGTTCCAATCAGCTGTAGGCTTTCCCCCACAAGTTTACAATTAATTTACAGATTGATGGCAATCTACCTTTGCAACCCTCCCCCACTTTTAAATTTCTATCTTTAAAAGAATGGAAAAATAACTTGTCTAGGCTGTAAAAGCAGGCTGGTGGGTTATTCTAGTGAGCCAAGTGAAGGCAGAACTATGCTTAACTGCCTCCATTCCCCAAACTGCTCATGGAGTGTAAGATATAAAGACTCATATATATTACAGCAAATCATGGTTCATGAGACATAAATCTATAACACAAAGAGAAACAATACTTCTTAAAAGAGATTTAATTTCATTCCAAAAATACTTACTTTAAAAACAGAGCACCGAACATCAGCTGATGTTGCATCAAAAGCAAGATCTTCAATTAGAGCTTTTAAAAGATCAGTAAGAACAGTTGCAGGAATCATTTCCCAATATTTGAACGCTATTTTACTAACACCAAGCACCCCTGTTGAGCGGACTAAAGGCTGAGGATCCTCCAAAAGACTCTACAAATGTGGGGAGAGGGATAAAAACAGAAACAAATAATGTTATGATTTCCCTCTTCTATGCAAATAGGCAGCTCAAAGTAATTTTGATATAAGGACTTCTTAGGAGATGGTGTTTTAAACATTTTCAGAAATGTCAACTTGGCTTCACATTATACCACTGCCATTACAGTAACTTGGCTGCCTAAGATGCCTGCTATTTAGATTTTGAACCTAATGAAGTTACATTCTGTTACTGCAAAGACAGAAAGTCATCAACATTCACTATTCTGCTGGCAATGAATTACTGCATACACAATGTCATCCAATCCTGTAAGGAGTTACGTTCTCACTAAGTAGCTATAAATATGTCAAAGAGTCTTATGGATTTTATGGTAGTTTTTCTTGGACTATAGTCCACTTCATTAAATGCATGTAGTGCTATCCTTCATTAATACTGAATGGTCCCAAGTAAAGCAATATTTCTTGCTTTTAAGAAGAAAAACTTCTAAACTTCTAACATCCCCAATCCCATACTCCAGGTGTAAGTAAAACGAATGTCCTCATGCTTCTGCTAAGGTTTTGTGAGCCTTAAATGAAATCAGTTTGATGGAGGAGGTTTTTAGAGACAACACAAAAAGTACTTACAAAAAGTTCATCAAATTGCCTTTGGATTTCGTTATCAGTATCTTCTCTGTTAAAACCAGGATCCAAAATAGGAAATGCATCAACAAATAGTAATGCCGCATTTGACCGAACTTCTGAGTTGCTGGCCTGTTACACAGGAGAGAAAGGGCTCAAATAAGTAACCAAATTACAAACCAGTGTAATTGGGCTATCTCAAGGTCAGAGAAGGAAATTGTAGGCCCAATATCAGCTTTGCTGAAATTTGCCTCATTTCCAGGGTGCAACAGAGGAAAAGAGAAGAAGTACTACCTTCACTACCTGAAAACCAGCAATTTTTGGCTCCTTTTCTTTTCAAACTGCATCCTTTCCAGCTGGTTGTGATAACTTTCTAACTAAATACTAGTGTCTGAATTTGATTGTTTTTCCCATTGTAATTAAACCAATGAAGGAGGGGAAACAGTTGTTTGTTCTAAAAACTGAGGGGAAAATTATGGTAAGAAGCCTGCTAGTGACTCAACAAAAATAAAGATTTAATGACACAAAACTAGAAGAGTACCAGAAATCCCTCAAAATGCCCACGTTGTAAATTTCCTTCCTGTGATGCACAGACACTGCTGAGAGGTCCAGAATGAGAGATGAAAGGAGGAAAGATGGCGGGAAGGAGAGACGAAAGAACCCTTTTATTTCTTTGGAGGAAACAAGTGAGGATGAGAGAAAAATGAAGACAATAGTGACGTGACAGACGAAGATGAAGAACACAAATGATGGTGGCTAGTGTGTTTTGATGTTGTTTTTAAACATGCTGTGGGGTAGCTGGTATGGCAGGCTTATCTAGTTTCTCCTTTTTTTCTTCGGCTGTTCACGCATGCTTAGTAAGGGACTCTGGAGGCACCTGCCATTTACCTTTCCTGCTGTTGTGCAGACACACAGCTGCAACACAAAACTAACAGTCTGTGTTTCCCCAGCGCTCCTTCACCATCCTCCCAGTGGGCATTTAAAAACAGGCATTAAAAAAACTTTGTAAAAGTTTGTCAGAGTCTCAGTTAACTGAAGTATGCTTACATATAAATTTTAAACCTTTAAAATAATGGCAACTGTGTTCCTTCCTTTTCTGCACAATGATCAGTAAGGGATCCTGCTTATTACAGTAAGCTAGCTGCTTTAAAATTTTTAGGCACCCAGAACTTGTCTGCATCAGCTGCTTAATTCGGGCATCGTCCACAGCATTACACATTGGCCCCGCTGGCCCATTGCCCTCAGTTCCACCACTGCCACCGCCTCACCCACCAGCCCAAGAACTCTCTGAGAGCCTGGCATCTCCCATCGCTACTGTTGAGGGAAGCACAGGGTGCTTGCACAATCAACAAGGAGAGAGGGAGCGGCCCCTCCTTGTCGAGCACGCAATACTGCTTATCCCACCACCAGTGATGGGAGATGCCAGGTTCTTGGACAGAGCTGCTGGGCTAGGCAGTGGTGGCAGTTGCACCAAAGGCCAGCAGGGCTGATGCACTGGATGGGTGGCTGTGCGGACAGCTGGGTCACTCCAGCCCGATCCCGCTGTCCACACGCCAACAGACTCCAGAGCCACTCCACTCCAGGGAATGCGGGGCAAAGTCAGGTTAAGGGCCAGAAAGTGTAGACTCTCCCCTAGAAGTAGATGTATGTCGTCCAAACTGCCAGTGCCGGATCTAGGGTAAGTATGGCATTTTTGGCCCACGCAAAGCGCCAGAACACTTGCCCCTCAATAATGTACAACAGACGTACACAAAGAGCTAGTTCCTGAGAACTGGGCCGCTCTGCTCTATCACTCCAGCATGAAAGCTCTCATTTACTCTTCATAAACAGTTCATATTTAGCAAACATGAAAAAGACTATCTCCTCTTTTTACATTTTGCAGTTTTACCATACCTTTCTATGCATGTTCTCTCAACAACAAGGTTGCCCTATCCACTGGGTGGGAAGAACACCTTGTACTATTATTATTGGATTAGGTTTAGCATAAGCATGACAAAATACATTTTCCTCTTATTCTGAAAGCACTCCAGAGAAATACAACATAGCAAATAACACAGTGCTCCTAAACATACTTGCTTGGGGATAAGTTGCATGGAATTTTGTGGTACTTGCTTTAGAGCAGGCCTGCATAGGATTTAAGTGTTAGACTGATAACTGAAAAACCTGCTTTTGTGTTACCTAATGTTTGAGTGTACTATATAGGGCTTAAACAGATAAAAATTATGCACCAAGACAATGTAACGTCTATATCAAGACAAGTCAAGTTCTCCAAACTGGATAAAGTAAAGACATGTTTAATTTCAGATAACAAGTTTTATACATTTTATTCTATTTCATAATTTATATTGTTTCTAAGAATCATAAAGAGGAATCAAAAAGTATACAAGATGCGATCCTTGCTTCTCCAGTTTTGGAGTTGGTATATCAATGCATCCAAATATATTTCCATTGGTATTTCAGTTGGCATTGTCAACATCTGTGACTTTTAACATTTTCTTTACCAGGGACCCCCTTTAAATATATTTTGCTGCCCCAGACCCCAAAGACTTAACTAAAGGTTTAAAACCCTAACAACAACAATATCATCTAATAATATTAATACTAATACAATTACACCATCCATTAAATCCTCCCTCAGAGGCACTGGAGGGGGAGGTACGACTTTTCTCCTGCTTCTTTCTGCAAGTTTGTGGCTGGAGCTGATTGAATGGCAATGTGCAGGCCCAGCCAGCCAGCCAGCCCGGCCTTGGCTCCTCCACTGTGGAGGAGGAGCGGGGGTCAAGCAACCTTCAAGCCTTCAGGGACCCTCTGTGAGGACACTGCAGCCCCCTGGGGATCCACGGACCACAGGTTAAGAACCATTGATCCACACCGTTTCAACAGATAGAAACTTTTTTATTTTTCTCAACAAAAAAAGCTGATATCCTTTCAGAAGGAGAATAGTGATCTTAAAGTTCTGCGGTTTCACTACATTTCAGCATCAAGGCACATATACAGCTTTGAGTAAAACAGATTTTATGAAAAAACATCAAAGCATCACTTAAAATGATGTGATTTCTGAAATTAAGACTAGATACCAAGCAGCCAAGACAGCCTGGCTTCAGAAAAGGCTCCAATAGTAAATTTCACAGTGCAAGAAGAAAGGCAAAGGACTGCATACGCAATTGCTTTATAATCTCGTAACTTGGTAGACCATCATAAAGCTTAGTATAAGTGCATCTTCGATGTACACATCAAACTATTCCATGACACAGCTCACAATGATCAAAGGAATGTAAGATTGATAGATTCATACTGGGAATAAGAATACAGCTCTATCTCCAGTATATTCTAAATAATGTTACCAGCTCCACTTAAAACCATCCACAGAATAGGGTCACAAACAAAGGCATATAAAAGTCAGAACCACAAACAGTTGCACAAGCAGTGATCACCTGTGTCCTACCTACTCTGACCCTATACCAAAGCCTTTCCTAGATCTAGGTAAAATGGCACCTGGAGATATAAAAAGTCTGGAAATTTTGAAGCTATGGGGGAAGGGACATTTCTGAAATTTCAGAATTCACTTTGTTACTTTACAAACATAAAATGCATTGTGTATTATTTGGTTTCACATAAAATTATCATGTCTTAGATATTTATTCAGACAATAATCAAATTAAATTTACTTTTTAAAATGTTTATTTATTTATTTTGCTACAAATAGAGCAGCAGGGTCCTGAGCTATTAGGAACCTCTTTGGTTTTATCAGTTTCTTAACAGCAGCCAAAACCAAAACAAACAATGAAAACAGGAAAACAACAACACCACATTAACATTAGTAAAACCAAGAAAATTATTTGTTTCCTTTGGTTCTCCATAGTGTCAAACATAAAGCATTCATTCCCATAAAAGGAAATGAGAAACAGAAACTAGCCTTAGGAACTGCAATGATGTGATACTGAACACAGTTTTCCACACAACTCTTCTTATTACTTAATTTTTAGAAATAAATTTGGGGGAGTACATACACAAACACCTTGTCCTAAACATTTTGTTCATCGATCTGTAAGAAAATATTCCCTTTCCCCAACACCCCCCCCCCACCAGCCTGAATTTCCTCCATTGTTTTTTTCTGGGCCTTCCCATCTCCAATCTCTAACGGCAGCAAATGTACTGACAATGCAGTACTTTGTTTTGGGTTAGCAGACATGGTAGAGCAAGACCATCCAGCCAACAAAAGCTGAGCAAAAAAAACCCAAACATCTACAACAGGCACAATATAAAATTAAGAGAAAAACAACACTTCCTCAGTTAGGGCAAGTTCTTCATCAGAAAAAAAAAGCTTAATTCAAAGGCAAAAGGCCAGAAGTGTAAGGTGGAGGCAGGAACAGGAAAGATATCCTTAAATATTACCAGCTACGCTGCCTCCAATACTGGGTTTCAAACACCTTATTCGGGGTTGGACTAAATGTCCTCTCAGGGTCCCTTCAAACACCCTGATGCTACGAAAAGTTCTTTCTCTCTCTCTCACTCCCCCCTCCTTTAAAAGTTAAGTTTAAATGTGTCTTTCTCTGCAGAACTGTAACCACAAGGCAAAACACAAGAGCTTTGCTAAGCTGCAAGAGGGAGTACCTAGCTTAACTGCATTAAATGGCAGGAAGTACAGTTGTCCCTCCACATTCACGGATTTGCATTCACTGTTTTAAGTATTCACGGCTTGAAAATATTCTTAAAAAAATAATAATACTCCATTAAAGTCTCCTATTATAATGACATTTGGGTTATTCAGACCTTCGATTATATGATATAGCTTTTGATAGAATTTTTCTTTTTTTTCCAGTGGGGCGTAAATGCCAATCAGAATCACTTTTATACTTATCAAGTTTACTTCAATTCCAATATAATGTCCTTCTTTATCGTTTAAAACTTCCGTCGCTTCGTATTTATTTTTGATATATATAGCTACCCCTCTTTTCCTTTTTATGGCATTTGAATAAAAACCTTGTCCCAGTTTGGATCTGCGCAACAATTTGTTATCTTTTTCTCTGATTTTAGTTTCTTGCAAACAGATAATATCCAAATTGCTTCTTTCTAGAATATGAAAAACTTGGTTCCTCTTTTTTGGTTCGTTTAATCCTTTTACATTCCAGGATCTGATTCTTATTGTCATCTTCCTCTTTTATTTTTATTGTTTTTTATTGTAAATATAACGTCGAGCATGGAACAGAAGTTTGCAAACCAACATGGAAGAGTTTTATTGTATCTAATAACAGCAGCGAGACTAACGGTGGCTGCAAACTGGAAGAAAAAAGACTTACCCTCAATTAATGAATGGACCTTGAAGTTGAGAGAGATGCTGGAAAACGATAAGCTGACATATATAATAAATAAGAAAAATATGCAAAAGTGGGAAGAAGAGTGGAAGCTAATTTGTGAACATTGGAATATAGATATAAATATATAAATATATAAAGTAGAACTCAGGAGCACAAATCTGATAACCTAAGAATATGTGATAAACATTACTGTTATGGATGGATAAAAGAAGGAATAAAAATAGGACTATGAGAATAAAGAAGGTGTTAAGCAAAACAAAATGGGGGAATGTATAGTGGTAAATAAGACATAATGGTACATGAACGTAAAAGTTGAGGCGGAAGGGAGATTAAGTGATACATATCGGCGATGCTTCGCCCAAAGAGGGGGTACAAGGGAGGTCAAGTAAGAATGTGTGAGGAGAGAAGTTGAAGAAAGAAGAGATAGTATGTGAATGAAGGTGTGGGGAAGGGAGGTGAAGAGGGAATGGAATGCAAGAAAGAGAGAGGGGTTAGTGGGAGGAAGGGTGAGAGAGTTAAAGTATGGATTTATACGAGAGAGGAAGAAGGTATGGGTTTTGTATGTGTTTTGGTTTGTGTATGTTGAAAATGATAAAAATATATAAATAATAATAATAATAATAATAATCCAAAAAATTCAAAAAGCAAACCTTGATTTTGCCATCTTATATAAGGGACATCCTTTTGCTATGCCATTGCATATAATGGGACTTGAGTATTCACGGATTTGGCTATTCACGAGGGGGTCCCGGAACCAACCAGTGAATGTGAAGGGACAACTGTATAGGCTAGTTTCGATTTGACTATGTGTTTTTACCATAAGATGTTCCAAGAGACAGGTACACAAATAGGTCAGGCCATTCTCTAAGCATGTGCACCCATATCTTGATGACATAGAGGTGGGCGTTCCAGGGCATTCCAAAAGGGGATGTGTAAAATGCACTGATTGGTCCTTGTCTATGCTATGAATTCAGCCAAAACTTTAAAAGTCCTGGCCAAGTGTTTGATCTTTGTCCTGAACTCCTTTCGGCACTCATTTGGCCAAATGAAAATAAACTGAGCTTCAAATCAGACCACTATTTGCCTGCCTTCGTTCTGCATCTTGTGAGCTGTTTCCTAAGGCAGGGGTAACAGGAATAAATAGGTTTTGCTTCTGTTTACACTTGTCTTCCAATTCCTGTCTTATACAGCCAGTAGCCACCACACTACAAGAAAGAGAACAATCTCAGGTACAGCCTGAAACAGTAGCAGCCAGTCCATTTGCCTGCTTGACCAACAATAGCTTCATATCCCATTCTTCCACAGTAACACAAAACACTTAGGGCAGCTTACAGCATTTAAAAACAGTCATAAATTCACAGGACAATGGAAAATCAATAAAATCCCAACATGTATGGAATGATTAGAAAATGTTGTGGAAATGGCACAATTAGAGAAATTAACAAATCTAATGAAAAGAAACCTAATAAAGGAGTTCTTATGGAAACATGGAAACTGTTTATAGAAGATCTCAAACGAATAAGATAGGAGACTAGTATTATTGGATTTAATAGTCAGAGAGTGTGGTTCTTTTTTTCTTTAATGGATTTACTATGGGAAGGAATGTTGATTGTAACTATGGTATTAGGTTAAATAGGATAAACTATGAATAATAGAGTGGAAATAAAATTATTAAGAAAGCAGCTAAAGAGTATGTGGGAAGTCTACTTTTTTAAAAAAAAGGTAGGGGGAGGTAAAGGGGTTGTTGTCTTAAATGTTGTATATTATTTGTTTAGTTAATTATTGTAAGTATATTGTCCTTTGTATGTTGTTGTTACTGAATAAAAATATTTAATAAAAGAAAAAAAGTCATACCATAAAATCTAATTAAAATATAATTAAGAGTCAAAGCATCACATATAAACCAACAAAAATAATAGGCTAGCCCACCAGAACTCAATGGGGCAAATTAAAAGAGCACCAGGTAAAACAGTCTGTGCCAGGTGGTGGAAATCAAGTCAGAAAGGAAACCAAGCATATTTCCCCAAAAAGAGAGTTTGCACATGGCCACAGATAAGGCTATCTCACAGGTCCTAAACAATCAGGTCTCAGCTATTGTTGGGATACAGGCAGATCTGAGGGAGAAAGGATGGTATGGAAGGGAGCAAACAGTCCTTTAGGTAGCCTGGTCCTTAAAGGCAGTCCACAGCACCACAAATGATGTCTAGAAGGAAACTGTTAACAAGTATGATGCATGCATTATGTTAACACAGATAAATATCCATTAGCACACTTGCTGTTGCTCTCTCAAATGAAGTTTCTACAGACTCCTCTAAGGCAGCCTCATGAAGAGAGCACAATATAGATAACTCTCAGCGCTTTTCTAGCTATCTGATGTGGTGGTCAGGCAATTCCACCCTCAAATGTGGTAAGGACTTGTATCATAATTGTACATTATTATCATATTTGCATACCGTGAGCCCTCCGCTGGGGTTTGGTTCCAGGTCCCAACATGGATAGCAAATCTAAGGATACTCAAGTCCCATTATATCCAATGGCATAGTAAAATGGTGCCCTTTATATTAAAATGGCAAACAGCAAGTTTGCTTTTGGGAATTTTTTAAAAGAATTTCTTTTTTTAGAATTATCATAATCATTTATTTATATCGCACTATCACTATATTACAAAACCTTACATTCTTGAGAGTTACCTTTAGCGCTCTCCAAAGAATAGGCTGATAAAGTCTGTAAAGAGCTTCTTCAACTCCTTGACGACATTTATTTTGTTTGTGAAAATAGCTCAGCAACTGATAAAACAAAAAGCAAAATAAATGCTCATACACTCATAGAATCATAGAGTTGGAAGGGATCTCATGGGCCATCTAGTTCAACCCCCTGTTCAGTACAGGATCTCCAGCTAAAGCATCCCCAACAGGTAGTTGTCCAGCCTCTTTTTGAAGATGTCCAGAGGAGTCCCCACCACCTCTCTAGGCAGTTGGTTCCATTGCCAAACCATTCTTATTGTCAAGAAGTTCCTTCTAATGTTCTATCGAAATTTACTCTCCTGTAACTTCCCATCTCGGGCAGCAGAGATCAGGCTTAATCCTTCATCTCTGTGACAGCCCTTGAAGTATTTAAAGAGTGCAATCATATCAACCCTCAGTCTTCTTTTCACTAAACTGTTTTGTTCTCCATATGCTTCATGTGCTATTTAAGAAATACAACCCACCTGCGAAATAAGCATTGCTACGGTTTGTTTAGGCAGACAAGAAAATATGTTTGTACTTGGGATGCTTACAAAATGTTGTAGCTCAGTGTAGGTACTGTAGATAAGGCCACAGTATGCTCTCCCTCTCTCCTAACCTCAGCTGCTGAATAGAATGTAAGCACAGGTGCTTCAATTAGTTAGTTATTGGAAGAGATCAAAACACCATCTATCCATCCACATACAACTAGGCTCTGGGTGCATGAGAGGAATTTTGGATTTAGTTTTTTTGAGTTGTGCCCTTGCCCACACCCCCACATGGCAAAACTGCTTTTAAAACAAAAGTTTATCTCAAAAACAAGGGTTTGTGGGCTGAAATACAAAATACAACATTGAAATTGATAAAGCATAATGGATTCCCCATGACATTAAGAACTGACAAGTACCTTCTGTGATATTCAAGACGTTATTTTTCGGGGAGGGGGGGACCTCATTATTAAATAATTTGTTAAATTATAGTTAGATTGCCTAATAAAACTGGGAAGTCCCAGGTTTAAAACCTCAGTGAGCCATGAAACTCACTGGGCAACTTTGGATTAGTCCCATTCTCTAAGCTGAACCTACGCTATACGGTTGTTATGAGGATAAAATAGGGTAAACCATGCAAAATGTTTGGAATTCCTTGGAGGAGAAGCAGGAGGTAAAAACAACAAACAAAATTCCAATTAATTCTTGGGATTCTCAATATGTTGATCAGTAACAGTGGAGAAACTTTTTCTTAAAAACACCTTGTATGTTTCTTCCACTACATACTGCAACAGAGAAGTATAAGGCGTGTTCTATGGAGCACTCTCTCTCTCTTGCGTATCAATCACCAACATCCAATGGAACTTTGAGGTTTGTAGTTTGGTGAGGCACTAGAACTCTCTGGCTCAGAATTCTATCCCAGGATTTCTAAGAGGTTTCCATGGCAGTTAGTGGAATATAGAGCTATCATTGTGAGTGTGGAAGGCCTGAAGCCAGACTGAAGTGGATCTAGATCATATTTTATCCAGGAACCTCTGGAGGTGGGGAGTTCAATGTGTGATCTAGAACCCTGCCCAAGAAAGGGATATTGGAAACTAACCTGTAATTTTCCAACATGGTGGGGTTCAGAGAGGGGTTCTTCAGTAACAGCCTTACCACAACCTTTTTTAGCAGGCTGGAAAAATGCACTGCCATAGCGAGGCATCCACTATTCCCCTTACCCACTCAGCCCATTCCTCTCTGGTTGCTTTTAGGAAGGGCACAGATTCAATACGCAATGCAGTGCCTCCCACCTCACCAAGAATGTGGTTCACATCCTCAGGCTGCACAAACTAAAAGTAGGCCGAGAAGTATAATTTGTTTGTTATCACTACTGCCACAGCATAGATATTCCAACAGGCTCTAGACTATATTTGGTAAGAACTGCTCTGAATAGTCTGCCATCAATGCTCTGCTCTCTGTTCTAGTCATTTCATCACTGCCAGCACCCTAAAAAGTAGGGAGCTTGCTTGGTTCCCCTCCATGAGAATGGAACCTTAAGAGCAATCATGTCTAATGCCCTGGTCATTTCTCCATTCCTTTGTTAGTGCAAGTGGAGGATGTACCCTAGAAGATTCCAGGGATTCCTCAGCATCATATGAATGCATGGAGATTTCTCAGTAGACCAATCAATATAGAAGAGGATCCCAGAATGTAGGAAATCTGAAAATCGCTGTTTTAGACAACATGCAACACACACCTCTCGTACTCTGGGGTGCAATGCAGAGTTCCTGGGAAGATGAATAGCATGCTGCATGAAATCCTGAATGCAGCTATGTTCGATCACCTGAAATAAGAATAATACATATCCCAGTTAATATACAAAACTGAAAGCAAATGACACCCTTCTTAGAGCAACTGTGCTGTGTTCAAAATCGTTTCAAGGTCCAGTTCAACATGTCAGTGACAGATTTCATATACAGTTCACAGTTTCAAGCCAAGGCCTTCTCATGTACAAGCCAGATCCACAGCTGAACTCTTCAGTCAAGCCTCTCCTATGTGCCCCCGTGTTCCCAGAAGTACATATATGTAATTAGTGAACAGAAAAAAGTATTATCTGCTGCTTTGCATTGGGTTCTGGAACTCCCTCCCTTATCTTGCAACCTCTTCTGCTAAGTTGCTAAAATGCTGTTTTAGGAAGATGCTGGGGACCTAAGTGGTGATTAAACTCTAACTGAATGGTTTAAACCAGAAATGGGCAACCTATGCCTTCCCCAGATGTTGCTAACTGCAACTTCTTTGCCTATACAATTTAATGATGTTGGCAGTTGCAATCCAACAATATCTAGAAAGCCACAAGAGGTCCACTTTTGGTTTAAGCAAGAGAAAGCTGTTTGATACAATTGGGTTTTTTTATATTTAATTTTTATTTCATAGTTTCATAATTCAAAAGTACAGGATGACATGTAAATTCGATGATACAATTGTTTTAACTGGCTGATTGAATTTTCCATCTTTTTATTCTGCTAATCTTAGCCATTTATTATTATATATACTTTTATTTTTTTAAAAAAAAAATAGTTGCTGGGAGCCACCCTTGAGTTCTGTTAGAGAGGCAGGATATAAAAAAAATATATAAAATATATATTTTTATAAAAAGGTAGGATATAAAAATTTTAAAGAAGCAAACTGTTGAATAGGAATATTTCACTGCCCTGAACTACTTCAACCAAGTTCGATTTGCCTGTGACTGGATCTAATGCAAAGGGAGCTTACACAACTGTTTCATCCCATCAATAGTCTAGTAAACATAATAAGTGCCTGTTATCCTGATAAGTGTTTCACCACAAAGAAAGGCTATTTGATCACTGTACTGAAAACATGAATACACACTTTTATACGCCATTGTCAGCACTAGAATATATTTAAGATTGATCTTTCTGTACAGGTTTCTAAAGGAAGACTTTCACCCAACTAATGTATTCTCCAGCAAGCCAAATGTCGCATCTACCCAGTTTGGCTGCCCTCCCCCGCCCCATAGACACATTGATTTCAAGATCAAAAGTACTCATGCAGTGGAAACTAAAGACAAATTAGCAGTTATTTTGTAGAACAAAATAAATATCCTATCATGAAATGGAAAAAAATGTAGCAATTCTAAACAATATACCTCCAGTATCTCCCCTGAAGCTTTCTTCCATGCTCGGAAATAAATTTCAGCAATATGCGTCATCAAGGACCTATGTCAATATATTAAGAGGCAATTGGAGTTGGAAAACAGCATCCATAAAATGAACATATAAACATTTATTTACTTTTAACAGGCACCCAGGCATTTTGCACTCTTCTACAAAACAAAAGTTCAGCTTTAGCAGTTGAAGAGTACGAGGTCCATTTCATTTATATATCAGTATTTGTCTTCAATCATGTTGATCTTACTGTGTGCCTTCAAGTCATTTCTGACCTATGGCCACCTGAAGGTAAACCTATCATGGTTGGTTTTGTTTGTTTGTTTGTTTTTGCAAGATTTGTTCAGGGGGGGGGGGTCCTTTGCTTTTCTCTGAGGCTGTGATTTGCCCAAGGCCACCCAGTGGGTTTCCATGGCTGAGTGGGGATTTGAACCCTGGTCTAGGCCAAAACTCAAACGACTACACAACACTGGCTCTCTCTTCATTTGTCTACTGCCTCTAAACCTGGAGAATTCAGTTCATTCTTGTTTTTATGAGCTTCAGTAAAGCTAAGCTCTTTTCCTTGGGTACACACACAGGACTGCAGTTATGAAATGCAGTTGGATCACGTAGTGTAAGAGAACTCTTGGGATCACATCTTTTACCATCTCCATCACTCTCAGCCCCAACCTGGTCATTTCAATAAATACAAACAGGCAAGGGAATAGATACCTTCTTGCAGTGAAGTGGAGGCAAGCATTCCACATAGTGATAGAAGCCATTCCATCACATTTGCCTTAGTCATTTGGTGATCTCATCAGTGTCTTAACTATGTACATACTCTCAATCCCCAAAGAGATAAAGACCATGAGCATAAGGGGTTGGACTGGACAGCCCTTGTGGTCTTTTTCAACTCTACAATTCTATGATTCTATGATAAGCATGAAACAAAATTGCAACTTATGAAAAACATCCAGAACAGCAATCCACACACATGGCTCATCATTTACAAGGAAGCCTGCTAGTGTACATTATCCCCAGTATTTTCTTGCCTGGGACTCCCTCATCTGTGGGAACAGCTTCAGTACCCAGAACTCACAGAAAGAAAAGTGTTAGCATTATATTCAGATTGGGACTCCTAGTTTTTACTCTCCCAACAAAGCCAGAATCTGATGTCAGGGTTTTATTAGGTTTGTGATTCCAAAACCAGACATTTGGTTCAGAGATAACACTAATACTGAGAATCTCCGTTGGGAGAGGTGTCTCTCACTCGTAGCTATGATACGTCTTCCAGTGAACCTCACCTTCCCACCAAATGCACCTTTTCAATGTGGCAGCCCATCCAAGACGGCAATTTCTATGTTGATGGAGAGAAGGGAGAGGAGGAAAAATGTGTCTTTAAGATAGATGCACTTCAATTCTCCAAGATCTCTTGGGGGTTGTCTGACAAACCCTTAGGATGATGTCACTGCTGTGTAATCACCTACAGGAAAACAGCTGGATGCGCTCTCCAGTGACATGGAAATGGCCTTCTGGCTCAGTGTGTGTGTGACAGAACACTGGTCCCCAAAATTCCAAATCCCCGGAATCCTGCCACTCACCCTGTCCTTGTTTCCCCAATTATTACCTTCTTGGATTGGGTTGCTGGGTCTCAGGGTGACCCTTTTAAATATGCACTTGTGGTTGTGTTGATGTGTGGGCTCTCTACTTTTGGTATGCATGGCCTGACTCCAATGCAGGCTTGACAAACAGCCAGAGACAGGTTTAAAACAACAACAATAGGTTTATTAAATACAATAGGAAGATATAATAAACACTAATAATATATTATTTAGGCCCCCCAGTGTCATAGGTGGCTCCCTTTGTGTTCAGACCCAAAACTCTGCCTCTATAATAGCTCCATACTCTGTTAACTTCAAAGCCTATCTGTCTAAAATCAAGCCCCTATCTCCCTGAGACTAAAACCCTATCTCTCTGAGCTCAAAATCCTATCTCTCTGTCTCAGAAGCAATCTTTTATGATACATTCTGGTTCCCCTCACAGCCTCCCTTCACAGTCTGTCTGAACCATGATTAGCTTCCTGGAAGCCAAGTCTGCCTGGCGCCTCCTTCACAGCAGGACACAGTGAAAAGGTGGACTGGAAGTGTATCTGGCTTTTTGCATATTTGGAACAGAACTGCAAGGATCACAAAAGTGGAGGAGAGGCTCTGGAGCCCTGCTCTGGGCAAAGGCAGGAAGAAGAACTGGCCTCATGGAGAGCTGAAGGGGAGTAGCCAGAAAAAACTTTCAGGTTTCGCAAGAGCTAGTAACTACTTCCTTCCTCTCTCTGGGCTGTAACAGGAGTAACCCAAATGTAATGGATTCCTCCTCTCACCAACCCAGAAAATTCCTCATTACTGAAGCTATATCTGTTTGGTGGAGGAAGCCATGTGTGTAGTAGCATGTTTGTTCATAAACCATAAATAAGGATTTTTCAGAATTGTGACTTATCATTTGGTGTGAAAGCATTTGGTGGCAATCGCCTTAAGTGAAACATACCTAGGAAAACACTGCAATTGATTTTTCACAGTCCCGTGTATCAGTTTAATGAAGTTTACATTCCACGTGAAAAGAAAACTCAAGAATCTTCTTCCCTGGAAAAGATTTATACAACCAATGGTATTTTACAAATACTTCCTTTAAAAAATGGCAGTAGAATACTGTAATAACCATATGGCTTGTACTGATATAGTTAGGGCTGAATTCCAGCTTCCTTAGGAGAAAAACCCTGCAGCATGTATTCAAGGCAGATTATAAAATAACTGTTACAGTAGGACTATGTATTTAAAACAATCTTTAGAAGAAGAAAAAACAGCACACAGCCTCAAGCAAAGAATAAATAAAATAAAAATCAGTTCACTTGTGTTGTAGTCAAATGCCACAATTCTTCAAACATTAGCCAAAGATCATAAACATTTCCTTCAAAAAAACTGAACTGAAGGACTGGTAAGTCTATCTTGCATTGCTCAGTTTCCTGACAATGTAAATAATTTGTGAGAACCCTCTGTTCAGCTCTGTGTTCCCACATTCCCTCTTTTAAGGGATTCCCTCCCCCCCCCTTTTTTTTTTTGCATTTATGCACCTCAAACATATTGCTTTAAAAGCTTTAGAAGTTTTCTTACCTCTTCTTTTTTAATATGGCCAACACTCATAAAGCACTGAAGTAACAAATCCTTCACTTCGTTACTCTCCTCTAAATCGTAATCAAAGCATAGTAAAGCCTGATGAAGATGCCATAGACGGACTACATCTGCCCCCTAAGAGAGACACACAATTACATTTTGGGGAAGATTATGAGGAGAGGAACATAACTCTAGTCAATCAACAGAGAAACTAATATTGTGGTCATGAACATATCCATGAACACCTATGTATGAATATAACATAATCTTGTCTGATGCTGCTGTTCTGCTATGCTATGAGTGGACTGAAGAATCTCAAGATGAGAAAGGAAGCATTTGGGCCTAGATGCCTGGCAGTGCTCTACTTATGCATTAGTAGGTATAATTCTCTGTTCCTCATCTATCCCTACCAATATTTTTAAGCATCTGACTTTACTCATCTTTAATAATCCTTGGGGGTGAATTTTCCCTCAGGTGGGGGAGGGGGTGGGAAAGACCCTTTTTAACCCACATGACCTACAACAAAATTATTGGTGCTATAAATCAAACAAAGGTCAAAAAATATAAAGCATACCACAACAGTTTTCTTCTCAAGGCTGTTTTTCAGAAACAAGATGAATGCAGTTTTCCCAAACTGCTCCTTCCCATCAAGTCCCTTTGTCCACCACTGTTCACACAGGCATTGCAGGGCTCCCAACAAAGATTTTTCAGTGTTAGGTAAAGCATAAAGAATGCCTACCACAAAAATGAAAAAAAAAATACCTGTTTAGTTCAAGTATGATAACATTTCAAAAGGAGACTGCTACCATCTGAATGTTCTAGAAAGGTGAATGCCTTTCTCCCCCCTCGTACCCAAAACATCAGTGACAACACAACTGACTCTGAGTAAATTGTTTTAATGTCGAAGTCACTGTGCTAACTCCGTAAGTATATTTGCATCATTTCTGTTTTTAGATAATAATACAGCAAGAAGCTACTGAAGCTTAATATCATATGCATGTTTACACAACATGATGAACATCATATATTTAACTAGCACTTATACAGTAAAGAGCCAGTGTGGTGTACTGGTTTGAGCGTTGGGACTACAGCTGAGGACAGGATTCGAATCCCCGCTTAGCCACAGAAATCCACTGGGTGACCTTGGGCAAGTTACTCTCTCAGCCTCAGAGGAAGCCAAAGCAAACCACTTCTGGATTATTCTTAGTTAGAAAATCCATGATTTCAAAATGACTTGAAGGCACAAAACAACAACATACAGTAAAACATTCATAGTTTAAGAATGGTTCCCACAAGCGGTGGGGGGGGGGGGCTGACAGGGCTCTAGCCTGGGGGCCTTCGGGGCCCTGCATGATATTATTGTAGATTTTTATTGTGTAAATCTATTTATTCTTTTAAAAAAATAACATAGATATTACTTTGGTGTCATCATTTGAACTGACTTATTTTAATTTTTATCCTAAAACCTGTAGAGCATCTCACTGCCATTAACCTTAGCAAAAGGTAGAGGGCCCACCAAAGATCCTGGCCTGGAGGCCTGCTTCAGGATGCGGAGGCCACAAGTTTAAGCCATCCTCTTTTAAGGTGTCATCAAATGGTATTCAAGTTTAAGAAACCAAATAATCTGGGCAGAAGTTTGCAATTAGTCTTAGACAGAGCTAGGCTCTGAGCCCTGGTGACACAGTGGTTAAATGCCAGTACTGCAACCACAACGTTGTAAGTTCAATCCTAGAGGGCTCCAAGGTTCACTCAGCCTTCCATCTTTCTGTAGGTTGGTAAAATGAGTACCCAGTTTGTTGGGAGCAATTAGCTAACACGATGTAAACCGCTTAGGGAGTGCTTTGGCTCTGATAAGTGGTATAAAAATAGAAGTGTTATTGCTATAAGTGCTAGGCTCCCTCTGATGAACTAAGTACACAGTTTGAGGGTTCTTGTTGATTTACTGCTCATAGAGGAAGCTCAGATAGTGATGATGATGGACAGGAGCAGACAACTGTGGCCCCTCCAGACGTTTTTGGCTTACAACTGTCATGACCTGCATAGTCCATGGTGCAGGATTATGTAAGCTGAAGTAAAGAAACAGCAAACAGAGACCCACAATTGCCCAACCCTATAATGATGATGATAATAATAATAATAATAATAATAATAAATTTATTTTTATCCCGCCCCTCTGTTAAAACAATTGGGGCGGCTTACAAAATTATAAAGCTTAGACTGATATGTCAACTGTGACTGTATTTGTAAAAGATGGACCTCATGTGAATTATGGATGCACTACTAGTCTCCTGGCCTTTTTTAGTCTTGTTTATATTTGTTTTTAATGTGATTTTAGCTAGGTGGTTTTAATTTTATATTGTTTAATGTCTTTTTATGGGGGAGGGTGGGGGTGGGTGGTGCTTTTAGTTGGCATTGTAGAGTTTTAATTGTTGGAAGCCGCCCCGATTGTTTTTTAGCAGAGGGGTGGGGTATAAATAAATAAATTATTATTATTATTATTATTATTATTATTGACACAGAGGGTGGACTACCATAATGCACTTGATAGATGCTTTGGAAATGTTTGCAAAACATAGCTGCCCATTTATATTGTACCAAATGCTTCTGTGTTTCTGCCCCCAATTTAAAATGCTGTTTATAAGCTTTAAACTCCTGAACAGATTGGGAAAATTTTAGCTGAAGAGTTATTTTCATACATAGCTTCTGAGGCTCGTGTGCATGTCTGTGAGAACAATCAGATTTGCAAATATGAAGGACAGGGCCTTTTCACCTGTGGCTTCTGCCTGGGGAATTCAGTTTCAGTTGAAATATATAAAACCCCATCATTGTAGTCAATCAAGATCTTTTTGTTTATACATGTCTTCTCTTGAATGAGCATCTTCCTGAGTCGCTGTATCTATGGTGCTATTATAGTCCAGAATTATTTGATTTTACTGTTCTTACTGGGCTACATGCTGTTTGATTGTTATTGTTGTTTCTTGTTTTTTATTCATTTGTTCCCCCTCCATGATATTTACAGTTTGAAACATGTACTGGTATTATTTTGTGAATGCATCTATCAGATACTATTTGATTCTAAAAAGTGGTCTCTCAGTATCTCCCTCTATTTGTGTATGTGTGTAAATATTTTCAATATTTCAAATTCAGTTCTTTCTTAAAACACCCACCACAGGATGCACACTGATCATCCAGGTATATATACTGTAAAGAACATAGGATGTATGATACTCCAGTTAGCACACTGATTTTAGACTGAATTGTGCTTTCTGATCTAAAGACCACATACAGTAGGACCCCTGTATCCTCTGGAGATTGGTTCAGCGGGGACCCATGAATACTGAAAACCGTGGATAATAGCGAACATCATTGAAAAGAATGGGACTTCCGGTTTAAAATAACACAGTTGCCTTAGAGGACCTAGTAAATGACTAGAGAAGACACATTTTCTAGGAAGACTTTATGGTAGGTGTGCTGTTTTGTGTCCCGTGGATAACTGAATCAGTGGATAATGAATCAGTGGATACAGGGGTCCCACTGCATAATCAAAAGGACATCAAGCTTGCAAAGCATTTATATACAAATGTTAATAAGCTATAAACTTTTCAGGAGATACAATATATACATCAGTATTTTAGATTGTTTAGTCTCATGTTACAAGAACTCATGACTCTAATAAGCAGTTATATAGAATATAATAGTTTTTTAAGATGTACCATAACGGAACAAAATCTAGAGAAATGAAGGGTTAAAGCTTCAACAATTACTCCCACTCTCAAAACCCGTCTTGTGGGAGCAATTAGCTAACGCACACTGGAAACTTCTTAATGCAATGTAGATATGTAAATTGCTATTGCTTAAAACAATTTGTTAGCCGCTCTGATAGCCTTGTGGCTGAAGAGCGGGGTATAAATGACTAATAAAAAAACTCACATTCTGGTTTTAAATATTTCTCTGCTCATACAAAAATACAAAGTACAAAGTTGATTAGCATATAATCAACATACCAAAGACTAAAAAGAACAAACCCCACCAGTTAATTTCAGTATTCTTTATCACAAAAAATACATACCATTTAATATCAGGGCACATTCTAAAAGAGTTTTGGAGTTTATATTTTCATCTACTAGAGGTATGGAAGTAGTAACTACAGTTGTCACACCTTGAATCACAGCAGTGGTTTGTTCCTGAAAGTTATGAGACAACATAGTTAAAAAGAGAGAGGTTAGTAATGAGAACAGCAAAAGCAGACCATATTCAATGAAGTGGAAACCAGGAACTAAAGATAGCATTATTTAGCCACTAATAAAAAACAGGTCATAGTGCTGTTGATGTGATCCTATGCTATTGTATTTAGAACTGGTTCCTACTGAACTGGTTCCTATTCAGTGGGCCTTTCTTCACTGCATTTTTAAAGTAATGAAATAAGCCCAAGATATTTTTGTGGTTTTTGACATAAAATTTGGCTGGGAAGCGGCAGGAATGGAAAAGAGAAGGGGCTGGGGAGAAAAAGAGAAGTTATACAAGAGAAGAAAAGGTGGAAAGTCAGACAAGGCAAGCAAAGTGTGGGAATTTTTTTTAGACACATAAAAAGAAGACAGAACAAGGACAAAGATCGAAATCAAAGGCACATGAAGTAGGGATGGAAAAGATCAGGGATATGGCAGCCCTCCGTATCCATGGATTCTGCATCCACAGCTTAAAAATATCCCCCCCCCCAAAAAAAATCCAAAAAACAAACCTTGATTTTGTCATATTATATAAGGGACGCCATTAAGAAAACGGAAGTTCTTTACCAGCCTGCACCACAGGACGAACACCACCATCCCCACATTGCCGTCGGCAAATCTGTGCTTTTATATAAGGGACTTTTATATAAGTCCATTCAGCAGTTCACCTACCTGGGAAGCATCATCTCCTCAGATGCCAAAATTAACAAAGAGATCGATCACAGATTAGCAAAGGCACATAGCACATTTGGAAGACTTTACAAAAGAGTCTGGAGTAATAAACACCTGAGGCGAAGCACAAAAATCCGTGTGTATAGAGCCATTGTACTGTCTATTCTCCTTTATGGATCTGAAACATGGGTCACCTATCGCCACCACCTACGACTCCTCGAATGCTTTCATCAGCGCTGTATACGCACAATCCTAAATATACACTGGACTGACTATGTGACGAGTGTTGCTGTCCTTGAGCAAGCAGGGATCATCAGCATTGAGGCCATGATACTGAGAACACAGCTGCGCTGGGCAGGGGCACATTTCTAGGATGGAGGACCATCGCCTCCCCAAAATAGTACTCTACGGTGAATTCGCCACGGGTCAGCATAAGAGGGGCGCTCCAAAAAAGCGATACAAGGACTCCCTGAAACAACATCTGAGGCTCAGCCAAATTGATCACCAACAATGGTCCGCCATGGCCTCACATCGGGAGGCATGGAGATGCAGCCTTATTTGAGAACTCTCGCCAAACAAGTCTTGAAGAGAAACGACAATGCAGAAATAATCACAATCCAGAAACCTCACCCAAGGAGACCTTCTGCTGTGCTTTCTGCAACCAGACTTGTTTATCTTGGATTGGCCTTTTTAGTCATCAGCGCGCTTGCAGAAAGCACGGGACGAGTCCTTCCTGAATCTTCATTTGCAAAGAAAAGCCAGAGAGAGAGAGCATATAATGAGACTTGAGCATCCATTGATTTTGGTATCCACATGTGTGTCTGTGCGTGCGTCCTGAAACCAAACCCCAAAGGCCCACTGTAAAAGGATAGGGTTTAGTTAGGACATAACTAGGAGAGAAGTGGTAGTAGAAAATCAGAACTGGAGAAAGCATAAAAAACAGAGCACACTAGAGAAATTCAGAAACATATGAAATATAAAATCTAATTCGCTTCTCAAACAAAAAGAAAATAACATGTCCTTTTCTACTTCCTTTGCCTGAAAACAGATGTCTCAAGGATTTAGGAAGCATCCAGGGATCTTCCCAGATAGGTGATTACACCAGAGGCAGGGAGAAAGTATAATGAAAACAAAGCACCTCCATTAGGCAATACAGTTCCTCCATTTTAGAACTTCTCACTAACTGCAAAAGCACTAAACAGACGAAATAGCAATTCAATAAGCAACACCTGGTAAAGGCAACACAGTATTGGCTAGCTAAGCTCCATCAGCACAAGGGAAGGAAGGAGAGAAAGATCTGTCAAGTGGGAGCAGGGCAGACCCTCTTCTCCAGGCCTCTGTATCCACTACATACTGACTGGGAAAGGCATGAAGTCCCATTTTACTTCATGCATGCTTATTTTCCTAATACAGTCTCCAGGGAAGCGGCAGGCCCCACAGATGAACAAATTTGTGGTATCTTGCTATAGAGCAATACTTGGGGCTTTCCAGCCCACCTCTCCTAAGCACTGCCAATGTATTTTGGGCTCTGTAGCTTGCTTCACTTGCTTAGCTTATTCTCTGCCTCAAGTGGGAATTCTACTCAGAAGCCCTGCTAGGCCAACCCATTTCCTTGATTCCCATTATCTTTCTTTCATGGAAGCTAAAACCATCAAGTTGAAAGGTGAGTTGGCAGATTCTTCTCCCAATTCTCTCTCATTCATAGAATCACAGATTTGGGAGAGACCACAAGGGCCATCTAGTCCAACCCCCTGCCCTGCAGGAATACACAGTCAAAACATTCCCAACAGATGGCCATCCAGCCTCTGTTTAAAAGCCTCCAAGGGAGCAAAGAAGGGAGGTAGCAGACTACTACTACTATCATCATCATCATCATTATTGGGAGCCCTGGTGGCGCAGTGATTATGCCAGTACTGCAAGTCACTACGTTGCAAGTTTGATTCCAGAGGGCTCCAAGGTTCACTCAGCCTTCCATCATTTCATAGGTCAGTAAAATGAGTACCCGACAAAGGAAGGGAGAGCTCTTTTAAAAACAGATAAGCTTTCATTCATATTGGCAAGGCACCTGAGAATACTAAATGCAAATTGTTAACTATTACTAACATGCCTTTCTCATACCCACTGTTGCAAATTAAAAGGGGGCAGGAAACATTTGGATACAAAGCTAACATTCTAATGTGCCCTAAACAATTCCAGAGTGGTCAGGGCCCTAAAGCACATAATTTTTTAAACAAAAAATATATACAAAAGAATTCTGCAAGCCAAGCATGGTGGTGAGAGAAATAAACCCACAATATGAGAGAAAAAGCATGTACAGTCTCCTGTTACCCAAAGAGGTCTTGGAAATTCCAAGAAAATACTGAGTTTCTAATATGTTGGGGAAATTAGCAGCAACTCGACCGTAGCAATGCAAAAGGGGGCAACAGAGAGAGGGATCTTTGCACCTTTGTATACCCCACTAACTCTGAACAGATGCACACAAATGCAAAATGAAAAATTAACAATGTTTATTAAAGACATAAGACTATTAACACCAAGCACGCACATATTCATACAAAAAGCATTCACACAAGACCACTAGAAATGGGAGAAGAGAGGTTGCCAGAGGGACAGATAAGGAGATTTTCTGTGGTGATATGACTAACACAGAGTGACGTAGTGTCACCAGGAACTAGTTCTCTGTGCAATGAGGCATAGTTTGTGACTGATATTTATACCAAAATATTTCCACAGGTTGAAACAACAGATTCCAAGTGTCTCTAAAGATTGCACAATGAGTTTCAGGAGAACTCCTGGTCTCTGACAATAGGTGTCCAAAAATGCTAATGTATGGCAAACTGCCCTTAATGTCTGGTTATTGGATTCACAAAGCTTGAGCTGCCTCTTTTAATGGCTAGGTGATTGGGGAAGGAAAGCTGGAAACTTTCAAAGGACTATTCCATCCATCTATTGTCTGCCACTTGGGTACGTGATGAGGACAATGTCCTTTTGGCCTCTTATATTTATTTGATTAGTCAATTGACCATATGAAAACAGTTAACATCAGACACTGTAAAGGTAAAATAAGATAGATAAAATACAATATAATGAACTAATTTAAACCAAACTAGAATAAAGTATAACAAAAATCAATAAGCTAAGGTACAATAAAGTTAAGTTAAAAATAGTAGACTAATTTTTCAAATAAGATAATACTAAAAACATATATTAATAAGTTATCATCTTATAGCTGGATAAAAATAATAAAATATAAAGACATCAAGAGCTTTAAATAAGTTCATCCCCTTTGCATGCAACCCCAATGTGTTCAATAAAACAAGCTCTCAGTTGTACAGCTTTGGTTATAAACTTAGCCAATCTAATGACTACGTAAGTATTTGTACTCTGGAGGAAGTATGTTAACTGTTTGTTGCAGTCCCAATGTATAGTTCTGTCCAGTAATGTCTGCAAGTGCTGGACCCTACTGGAGTATATAATTGCCAATTGAATAGAACGTGTGCTGTATCCTCTATTTCAGATGCTCCGCAAACACATATTGGCTCGATGTATGGCACTTGGTGAAAGCGGCCATATTTGACCATAGATTCCAGCTGCTCAAATCTCACTCTAGTTACAATTATCCTGTGGTGTTAAGTCAGGCCCATTTCTAAATATTTTTCTGCTTGGAATGACAGTTTGTTTGGGGCCAACCATTTCAACGACCTGATGTTTGCAAGTGTCTCAATGTCAATTTGGGCATTCACATCCAAAACTCTTTGTTTAAATATTGCTGTGGCTGAGTTGCCAGCTAATAATATATATTGCATTGAAAAACCAAATTGTGGAATGATTTGAAGAAGCTGCTTAATCCATGAGATTTGTTGAAATTGAAGTTGTACCTAATTGTTCTTCCAGACACATTTTTGGCAGTCTATTAGCTTCCATTTGAAGGATCTTCCACCAATAATTAAAAACTTTGATTACTGCTAAACTGTGAATGGAGTGTGTTCCTGTTTCAGCTCTTACTACTGCTGCAGGAATATTCCTGTCTGTCCCCAGTATAGTCCTTAAGAAGCATGACTGGTTTTGTTCAAGTAGTGGAGCCTTAGATAGGCTCCATAGCTCAGCAACATATGTTAGGACTGGTACTATTTTTGCCTTATGGACCATTAAAATAGGGAGCAGAGAAGTTGGATGGTTGTAACTGAGTAATTTATTTAGCATTTTAGAGCTTGCTGTGGCTTTTGTGGTACATTGTTTGAAGTGATTGGTCCAAGTTCCTGTATTCGAGAAAACAACTCCTAAATATGAGAAGTCTATTTTTTAGGTTCCCCGTCCAAGTGCCAGTTGTATTTGGTCCGTTTTAACCCAAAGACCACCACTTTGGATTTGGACTTATTGATATTCAAAGAGTTTGCGGCACAGTACATACCAAGTTTCCTTAGTAATCTTCTCAGGCCTACTTGAGAGTGTGCCATTAGAACCACGTCCTCTGTATACAGGAGGGTGTTAACATGTCTATTAAGGATCTTTGGCATGTGAACATCGATAGAATGGAGAAATCCTGGACTGTCATTAACATAAAGACTGAATAGCATTGGGGCCAGAATACATCATTGTCTAACACCTCTATGTGCGGGTAAATTCTGTGGGCCTCTTATGTTTTCTCATAGTTTTGGAATTTGTCAGTAGTCCTTCTTAGGGTCAGCATGTCTCTTGGTCTCCTTACAGTGAGTTCCTGACCTTTCACTGCTCTTTCCCACAGAAGACCACATTAATAAGCCAAGCATTAATAAGCCAATTTTGGGGGTATCTGGGGGTGGGGGCATTATTAGGGGTGCTAACACTCCAAAGACATATCACAGAAACCTTGTAGGTACCAAGCAAAGAAATTGGCCCAAGGCCAGATGCTCTTGTATTCTTAAAGCTAAAAAAGTCTCAGAAAAGTCTGTGTAAAGACATGACACTACCTAGAAGCCCCATGTAAACCAAGCTGACTAGGAAATGAAAACTGTAAATGAAAGGTGCACAGAGAGAATGGATATGCAAGGCTTCCCAGTCACTGAGTCCAAGAATACAAAAATGAACAGATTTTTAAAGGCTAAGAAATTGTCAGTTATTTATATATATATATTCTCCAGAATATGAAGTAACAGCTTAATCAGACTAGATACCATGGCCAGGATCCAACTGTGTATTTCTGCTGGCTCCTGCTACTTCTGGTAGAATTTGCCCTTCTGCAAGCCTACCCACGCACTGCCACCATTTACCCTGAAAACCTGCTCTACAGGGTTAGGAAAATGTATGGTTTTTACCAACATGGAGTACTGCAATGAAAGGAAAGGCAAGTCCAAATCTCACTGATGTTGGTTATGGAAAGGTAACATTGGATCATGATGTCTGTTTTCAGCTATCTGGAATAAATAATTACCTTTTTAGAGGCCCTTTCAGTTTCCATGTCATCGTCTTTGCTAACTCTCTGCCATTCTTCTACTGGATCTTCTACCAAAACCTGGGCTAACATTTGCTTTAACTTCTCCCATAATGCTTCTTTTTGTTTCCTTGATAATTCTTGAAGCAGCTCATTCAGGTCAAATGGATCAGCTGCATCCTTCTGTAAAATGATTTTTTAAAAATATATAATGTAATAGAATAATACCAAATGTGTCATACTTCATGTCACACTACAATAAGATAAATTATACTGGAAAGGGTGGTCAAAAGAACCTAGATACACTAAAAAATTGGGCAGAAATGAATACAGTAGGACCCCTGTATCCTCTGGGGATTGGTTCGGGGTGTGTGTGTGGATATCGAAAACTGCATAATAGCGAACACCATTGAAAATAATGGGACTTCTGTTTAAAATACCATAGAGTTGCCTTGGAGGACCTAGAAGATGGCCTAAGAGGACACATTTACTAGGAGGACTCTATGGTAGGTGTGCTGTTTTGTGTCACATGGATAATTGAATCAGTGGATAATGAATCAGTGGATATGGGGGTCCTACTGTATGGCCAATTATGTGATAATTTGAGGCTCCCCAGTACTCTTCAAGTTTTTAGGAAAAATTAGCCAAAAATCCCAGTTACACATCCCAACTACTAGAGTGTTTTGGAGGCAGCAGGCAAGCTGGGTACAAAGCTAACCAGCATATACATACAACACTGTTGCAATGTTCTATATTCCCTGCATTGTCCTCTTAAAACTAATTGGTGTAATCTAGTTATTTAATAAAGCTGCAACTTGTCTGGCAGCCCACCCCTACCCAAGGAGAAGGCTCTCTTAATCTACTGCCACATGAACCACAGAGATTTATTTACTTACATGAAGCTGGATGAAATGCAAGAACTCATCATTGGCACCATTAAGTACAGCCTGTAGAAAAGCCTCACGTTTTGTCATGTTGTATTATTTTATAATTCACAAGAGTCTGGAGGAAAAAAATTGTAACAGGAAAATCAATTTAATGATATAATAGCCATTTGGATAGTTTAACTTTATAGTAGCAGTTATGCAGGCCAGATTGCCAGAATGCTATTTCCAAAAGGAGTAGATACAGAGTTGCATTTTAAATACAACTGGCTATTTTGCCTTGATATATTACTAGCTGCTCAAAACAGAAGCTGATCCATAACAGACCATAGTAGCCATGGTTTATTAGTCCGTACCAACTTCTAGTCACAACAGCTCGTGACTGAGCCATTGTGTACAGACATACCACAATCAACAAAGCCCCTGGCAGTGCACTCCCTTTTACAAAGTATTTTTTATATCTAATCTACCTAATTTCCTTGTCCTCTGTCTAGCTGGATTTTTTAGCAGCATCAGCATTGTTAAGATAATAAAGTAAAGCTGGAGAAACAGACTTTCAGTGTTAGGTTGAAGCACTGAGTCTGCAATAAACAATGCAATAAATCTTGAGTTTGGAAAGAATGGTACTGGACTTTACTTTAGCTGATCCAACTGTAGCCATATTGTAAACAGCCACAACCTCCAGAATCCCTGACTGAACATGAATAACAGAAAAACAGAGAAAAAAGGGGGAAAGCAACTAAACCTATACCACCAGGCAACCTGGCATGTTAAAAAAAAAAAAAAAAGCAAAGATGTATATGTTTGGCCACCAAACGGGAAAAGAAAGAAAAAAGTAGAGGCTGATGAAATGAGGGGGAAATCCTTGATGCATTTTGGAAGTCTTCAGGTGGTTAACTTATCCCAGGCTCATTTGACCTGGTTGTTCCATTTTACATGTACAGTACTTGTTAGCATTAGATAAAAAGCCTGCTGAAACAGGTTGAGCTGCTATTCTTTTTTGTTCTGTAGGTACCAACCCCTATTCTTCCTATGTTATTTCTGCCTCTGGTCTTAAATTTTTCTTTTGAAGAAGTAATGCCCAGGAACACACTGATATAGTTAACTGAGTTATACAGTACCTATATACAGCTACCAGTCGATGTTCAACCAAGTTTTAAATCAGATTTTGACATTCCCAGAACTGGGTTTAAGTCACTATGAGGTAATGGATCAAGGTCATCCAGCATGTTTCATGGCTCAGTAGGGAGTTGGACCAGAATTTGGGAAAGTCAGGATCAACACTCTAATACATTCTGTTTAAGCATAAAAAGTTGAGAAATTTTGCCTGCAATTCAAAACAATCATTTGAAGGTGAGGACAATGAGGGGAAACTCAGCAAGCTAGTGAGGTACCAAGCATCACAACCAAAGACTATTGTACAGTTGGGACTGAAGTTTCCAGCAATGAACATTTCCTAATTTACTTATTATTGTATTTAAGACATTTGTCTATCACCTTTCATCCTACTGAGGCCCCTCAGCTGAAATACAACTGCTAAAATTTTTTTACAACATCCCTATAACCCTCCACAACCCAAACAATTAAACAATTCAAAATAAATAAGTAAATAAATGGAATAATCCCAGTTATTTTCCCCAATCCTTTTCCCTCCACTTTTTATCCTTCTGAATATCCTTCAGAACATCCCGATCTATTTCCCACTATTTCAAAGCCTTAAAAAGAAACACAAAGCACATGCTCTTTACCAAATATACAAGCAATTGACAACCCTGTTCTAACAATATGTACTCAGAGGTAAATCCTGCTAATGGATGTAGCCTCATTGGCTAGGACTGTCACTCTTGAATCCCCATAACCCCTTTATAGATCAGGGTGGGCAAAGTGTGACCCCTAATGATGTTTTTGTGCCCCCCAACACCTTAAGAATCCCCAACCAACCTTTTCCTGGTGGAAAAAAAAGAGGAAGAATTACCTCCGGTGCAATAATCTACCCTTTAAATAGCTTGCAAACCCTCCCCCCATCTCCAGTATTATTTAACATCAAAACATTACCATTTTTGAGAATGAGAAATTTACTTCCAGCTGTTCTGCAGGGTATGTTTTATGTTTGGTACTCTACGTTGTCCCCAGAGGGTGCTGGGGTACAAAAGTGGCCCCCATACCTGTCCACCCCTGTTAGACAGCCACAGAAGAGGCCTCTTCAAACAGCCCCCCCTTTCTCAATACTATACCCCTCAAACCTACATTGCAGAGATTGAAAAAAAAACCCCTCATATCCCAAGTCTTTTTAGCACACAGGAACCCTAGAATAACACTTAGCATCTTCACTTCCCCTCTGCTGATGTCTTTTTTGTTTTACCTGACAGTACCTACTCTCTGGAACTCCTCAGTGGAATTGGCTCATACACTATTGGCCTTTCACTGACAAGCAAAACAAAACCTTGGCTTTTTCTAAGGGACTTTTCTGCTGGGTAATTGGACGTTTCTGCCTGCTGCTGTTTTAATTTGGTTATGAATCATTGTTCATCTGGCTGTGCTGTCTGGCTTTTTATTGGTGGCAGTGGACACTTCACTGTTGTTTTTGCCAATGTTTGTGTTTTCTAGGTCATTCTGTACACCATTTTGGGGGGGGGGCTATCGCTCAGCAAAAATGCTGTTTGTACATATTTAAATAAATAAATGGAATAACAGCTGTGTCAATAGGGCAGAACAAGTTGCATTTGCTCAGAAAATGGCTCCCTAATTACAGCTAGGGGTCATTCTAACCTCCTTACTGTCCTAGACAACTACTACCAGTACACTTTTAGAGAAGACTGACAAAGATAAAGACACGTTTACAAATCAACTCACTCTCTGTGGTAAAAAGCATACTTACTGGGGAAATTTCTTGCCCCCAGGAATAAACTCTGACCTCTCATTTATTTACAGGACTTCTATACTGCCACATAACCAAGTTGCTCTGTACAGTGTACATGGTTTTTCAACAGCACAGAAACAACAGGGTAGAGACAAATTAATCAACTCAGGCAAGTCTTAAAACTTTAAATGTCAGAACATCATAAAATCCATTAAAAGGCCCCCAAAGGACCCCTAAAAAGCACAAGACAAAAGGATGTTATCACCTGATGCCAAGGAGAATACACAGTGGGCACTTTCAGAATCAAATATTTTTGAAAATAGGAACAGAATGTGTTCATGCTTTCACTTGTCTCCCAGGAAGCAACACCATCATAAGACCAGTTTAAGTCAGTCCACTCATTGATCAAAGAAACAGCATTGGTAGAGAACAAGCCTCGCGTCTCACATTTAGTATCCACAGATTTGTTATCCACGGTTTCACTTATCCACATCCAAAAAATATGTTCTTTCTAGACATTTCTGGGTCCTCCAATGTGATTCTATGTTCAACTTCCAACATTCATCTCATTGAAAATAACAGGATTCCCTAGTATCCAGTTTCAGGAATCCACAGGAGGTCTTAGGACAGATACAGGACGGATGACACCTGGCTTGACAACAGTACATGCAAAAGGGATCTAGGAGTCTTAGTAGACCACAAGCTGAACAAAAGAGTATGATACAGCAACAAAAACAAACAAACAAAAAAACCAATTCTAGGCTGCATCAATAGTATAGTGTCTAGATTGAGGGAAGTAATAGTACAATACGACCCTCATATCCCTGTTTCTGGACTTACTGTGGATAGTAGAAAGTGCAGTTGATAGTGAACCCTATTAAAATGAATGACTTCGGGCCCAATCATACCGTAGAATCACACAGGAGAACCTATAAGATGCCTAGAGAGAACACCTCTCTACACATCTTCTAAGTCCTCCAGCATGACTCTGTGGTCAGTTTCCAGAGAAAGCATACTATAGAGTCGCACTGGAGGATGTAGATTTCTAAAGAGATCATGCTTTTTAGATGCAGATAACTGAATCCTCACTTACCAATTCCGCAGATATGCGGGGGGGGGGGGGTCATACTGTACCACTCTATTCTGCTTTGGTCAGACATCACCTGGAATACTGTGTCCAGTTGTGACCACAGTTCAAGGATATTGATAAGCAGGAATGTGTTCAGAGGAGGGGAACCAAAATGGTGAAAGGTTTGGATGCCATGCCTTATGAGGAACAGCTTATGGGCTGGGTATGTTTAGCCTGGAGAAGAGAAGGTTAAGAGATGAAAGCCATGTTTAAATACTTGAAAGGATGTCATATTGAAGATGGAGTAAGCTTGTTCTCTGCTGTTCCAGAGTCTAGGACATGGAACAATGGATTCAAACTACAGGAAAAAAGATCCCACCTAAACATTAGGAAGAACTTCCTGACAGTACGAACTGTATGAAAATGGGATGCACTGCCTCGGAGTGTAGTAGCATCTCCTTCTTTGGAGATTTTTCAAGAGAGGCTGGATGGCCATCTGTCGGGAATGCTTTGATTGTGTATTCCTGTAGGGCAGGGGGGTTGGACTACATGGCCCTTGTGATCTCTTCCAACTCTATGATTCTATGAAACACATTTGGTATAGCAGTTATACCATTTGAATAGGGTTATAGACTCATGTCCTCCACTCAGTAATGAAGTGCACTGGCTGACCTAGAACCAGGCATTGTCACTGTCTAGACTAACTTACCTCACAAGATTGTTGTGAACCTACAATTAGGAGAAGAGCAACTGTCTATACCAGTTCTTCTCAGGCTGTCTGATGTGAACGATTGGCAATTATATTTTTCCAGTGTGCAGTGATCAGCACCATATCTGTGCCCATTGGCTACAATTATTTGTTTCTTTCCTGAAAACTTCCCAGGGACTGACAAATGTGTACACTGAACCATCAGAAAGCAAAAATGTCACTATCTCAGCCACCCATGTGGATAATTTTGGATTTTGGAGCATTTCAGATTTTGGAATTCTGGATAAGGGGTACTCAACCTGTACCAAGTAAACCAGAAAAATGTGGCATAAAAGTGTGGTGGTACTTTGATACTAAGAAGACATGTCCTCTGAAGGGATATCTTTATCTGGACAAGCATCCTGTAAACCACAGGATAATGTGGAGATAACTGTAACTGAACCATATTTCTACAATGTATGAAATGTATGAGACAGATTTTTCACCACTTAGAACTGGTAATTTTGCTAATCAAAGTCCTAACATAAACTGGCAGCATATGACAGAATAAATCAGACATTCCTCCCTTCCCAAGTTACTTTTGCAATATAGCAGCAAAGAAAACCAGCAGATAGTGCACCGTGTGTGAGAAATTTGCTTGCAAAGTACTCTGAAAATCTAAGTGACATGTTCTGGTGGTCTGTGAAATGACCAACACAAAGAATGGCCCTTGATTGGAGGATATTTCCCTTTGTAGGGAAATTTGTTTTGTTACTGGGCCATTAAAATTACCATTATTGTATTACTAGTGCTAGTTATCCATGCAAATAAATAAAGATTGCTATTTTCCTTCAGTTTATATCCATTTCCTCATGGAGAGTGCATGTTACATGAGGTTTATTTGGTTGTGTTTTTTTTTTTAAGCTGTAAATAACAACAGACTTACCCTTCATTTTATTCCCACAAACACTCCTATGGACTAGGGGCATATTTATCCCCTGAAATCAGAAAACATTCCAGAAGGCACTCAGCACAATCTTTTAAAGTCCCGGTGAAGGAGATTAAGCGCTAGCCTAGCATACACAGAGAAAGAATTACATACCAGTATGGTGGGGAAGGAAGAACAGAAGGAATGATAGAGCATGCTGATCCTTTTCTGTAATCTGGACTAACTGAGAACATCTGGGTTCAATGTTCTGGCCACTCAGCCATGAAGTTCATTGACTGATCTTGAACCCAATCAACTCTCAGCCTAAATGTTTTCACGTGGCTTTTTTTTTAAGGGCAAGCCTGAGGCTCCTTGGTGTAAAGGTGGTCATATAAACGTGATCAATCAATCCCAAGCATGCTGTCAGAGAAAAGAAGCCTCATCCTCTATACCCTACATAGAAATACAGGTTGGCTGATAGAGGAGGACTCCAACACGCATCCTCTGCAAGCTAGTACTCATACCCTTCAACATTTCATAGATGAAAGCCAGGATCTGTGTGGCCAAGCAACATCAGTGTGGTCAAGATAGCAAAGTTTATTTATCAGAGACATTTCTCCCATATCCCATTATACAATATACTACCAGTAATTAAACAATAAATCCCCCAGTACTAATATCCCTACTTTTTTGTCTAATATATTCTATAAATGGTTCCCAATTACTGTACAGTATTTATTTAAATCTTGTTTGACTTGTTCTTCATTAAGTTTGAAAATTATCTAATGATGCTAGTTCCATTACTTTTTCTATCCATTCCTGATACTGTTTTTCCACTTTCTTGCACAAACCCACCTTTGATTTTTGATAGCATAGGAAAAGTGAATGAATTATAGTTGTCCCTCCATATCCACAGATTTGGCATCCATGGATTTAAGTAATCACAGCATGAAAATATTCTTTAAAAAATAATCGAAAAAGCAAACCTTGATTTTGCCATCTTACATAAGGAACACCATTTTACAATGCCATTGCATATAATGGGACTTGAGTATTCACAGATTTTGGTATTCATGGGGGTCCTGGAACCAAACCCCAGCGAATATGAAGGGACAACTGTAATAAGATGTTTGATAAAAAGAGGAGATATTAATTTATCTAGAAAAACAATCAGGGAGAAGTGGGAGCTCAGTTTTAATGGGGATGGGGAGGGAGGGATGGGATGGTGTTGGTATGTTTTTGGTGTTACTGGTTTTTGTTGGGAAGGGGGGTTTCTTTTCTTTTTACACTGTGTTACATTTGTACACTATGTTGTTCTGTCATGTTTCTTCTTCTACGTTTGTCTATTTGCTTTAAGATTTATGTTGAATAAAGATTATTTTAATCTGAAGATGGCGAAGTTTATTAAGGAGGAAGACAACACAAGTTAGGCAAGGCTGCAGCAGTTTGCTTTTGCCTGAGTCTACAGGAAAGGGCAAGATTCCACCCCCTTCTCTCCTCTCCTTCCTGCTGAGTTAATAAAGTACAAACTACTTTTGCATTCTGAACTAAGTTTGCAGCAATCAAAGTAAGCTGAGGAGGAATGGAAGGAGAAACTGGGACATTTTCAAAGCACCTGAAAAAGTGGAATTAATTTGGATTAACTGTCCCTGCCAAATCAGGACAGTTGGAGGGTATGTAGTTGCGCTTAGTTCCCATTAAAATCAATAGGACTTAAGTCACGAAAGGCAAGATTCCCACCTTCATCTCCTCTCCTTGCCCCACAAGCTACTTTTTGCATTTTGAGCAATTGAAGCCAGCTGAAAACAAAGGAGAAAAGTAGGAAAAACTGGGACATATTAAAAGCAGCTGGAAAGGCAGAGGACTTAATCAGGCTCACCTTAAGCTACTAACATTTTAAAAAGCAACTTTTGCAGGATTGTTTGCAAGCCTGAAGTAGTGGCAATAATATTTGTTTGCCCTTTAGATCCCCCACAGCAAGCAACAGATACAAATTTCGACTCCCACGACCACTCCTCCAAAAAATACACCACCCAGGAACAGCCCCTTCCTGGAAACATCTAACTTGTCGGACAACAATTTATACATATATAATCTACCCTCCTCCGATGAAAGCATACGCACCCGCTCGCCCTTCCCCTGAAATACCTCTTTCAAACTCACAACAGAGAATCCACCTCTCCCATTTGGCGCTTTCTCGCAGGACGGTTCGAATTCTCCCGCGGCCGGCGCCGCTATACAACAACCGTCCTTCAACACTCACTGAGCATGCGCCGATTGGCTGATTCATCCCTCCTCCCGAAAGCGCTGGGAGGAGAAGGAAGGAGAACGACGAAAGATGACGTCAGCACTTTGCCTTTCCCCACCCCCCGTCCCCTGATGCGCGTGCGCACTTGTGTGAGAGAGGCTGATAGGAGGGGAAATGGTGCCCCCCCTGGTGGTTTTTGTTCTTGCTCTCAGTGCGAGATCAAAGGAGGTCGAGCTAGAGAAAAGTGGCCTTCTCAGAAGCTGGGAAAGTTCAGTGCAATCCCCTGTGTGGAACTGTAGTGGTTAAAGAAAGAATTGTTTTTATTTATGTATTTATTACGTAATTTTTATTTTTCTTAATTGGTTTTTATTGGGGTGTGTTTTTTCTATGATATATATAGAATATACACTATATATATATATATATATATATATATGGGATATGTATGTGTGTGTATATATATATATATATATATGTATGTGTGTATATATATATATATATGATAGATAGATATGGTATATATATTATATATATATAGATGAATTTTGCTTATTTTAATCTTTTAACTTCATGTATTTTTATTGTGAGGGGGTTTTTTTTAATGATTTTTCCCCCTTAAGAAATATTTTTATTATCACACACTCATGAGGAAGAAACAAAAACTACTTAGAATCATAGAGTTGGAAGAGACCACAAGGGCCATCCAGTCCAACCCTCTGCCATGCAGGAAAATTGTATTTGATGTAATTTTATGAGCTGCCTTGGGTCCCTTTTGGAAGAAAGGTGGCATATAAATTAAATGAATAAAAATGAACTACCTGGACCTGGCATACCGTACACCACTTTCCTGGTATTGTTGATGGTGACTTGCTCTGTTACCCTGCTGCCACCGCTGCCTCCAGTTGACTGCCTGGGTTCTGTTGCAGCAGTGGCAGCAGCATCCTGCCGCCGCCAGTTGACTGTGTCCCATCGCAGCCCGTGACTGGTGAGTGGCTAAGGGAGTGTGAGGAGGGAGAGGCTCTTGTGAGGCTGGGGGTGTAGATGCAGATTGAGTGGCAGGAGTGGATTGTGAGGTGGAGAGGGAATTTGCATGTGGGTGGTGATTGGTTCGGTGTGTTTCCTGAGCAGCCAATCAGCACATCGGGAGAGGAAACATACCCAAGCGTTAGATAGATACAATTATTAAATGTTTTGATGAATTTGTAAAATACAGTAGGACCCTGTATCCGCTGGGGATTTGTTTGGGGGGGGGCGTGGATACCGAGAACTGTGGATAATAGCAAACACCATTGAAAATAATGGGACTTCTGGTTTAAAATACCATAGAGTTGCCTTGGAGGAGCTAGAAAATAGCTAGAGTGGACACATTTTCTAGGAAGACTCCTTCTTGCAGTCAGAGACCAAATCCACTCTACACAAATAATCCAGTTTGAAACTGGATTTTTTTGCCTTGTCTCCTTCCTATTGCATCCTGTGATTTGTAGTTTTACAAGGTCTTTAGCCTTCTCCATTAAAGAGTGCTGATGCCTCACCAAACTACAAATCCCAGGATTCCATAGGGAGGAGCCATGACAAATAATCCAGTTTCTATGTTTTAAATTGTTCCTCTGTCCAGGAAACAAAGCAAAATTGATGGCAGAATAGCATCTTTCTGAATGCCTAATGGTGATTTACAGTGTAACAGTAACACAATAAACACAATACAATACCACAGTCTAAGCAAAAGCTGCCAGCAAAGCTTTTATCCACCAAAATATTGTACTGTAAAGAACTGCAGTAACATCTAAAACGTATTAATTGAGCCACAGGGTAACTAGTTTGCTCTAAAAAATGTATTTCCCTGAGTTACTGTTTCACCCTCCTTCTTCCCTCAGACTCACACTATTACATGTTCAGATCACAATTTGAATGGGTGATGATGTATTAGTAATAATGACAGAAGGATTTGTAGATGCCACCATTCCACTTGTATCTTTAAAATCATATAGCATGTTGGCTCTTAATTTTTTCTTTACCAGGGACCTCCTTTAAACATCTTTTGTTGCTGCAGACCCCCAAAGCTTAACTCAAGATTTAAAACCCTAACAACAACAACACAATTATACTGTCCATTAAGCCTCCCCTCAGAGGCACTGGAGGGGGAGGAAAGAATTTTCTTCTGCTTCTTTCTTCAAGTTTATGGCTGGAGTGGATTGGATGGCAATGTGCAGGCCAAGTCAGCCAGCAAGTCAGCTTGCCTTTGCTTTGGCTCCTGTCATGTGGCCACTCCACTGTGGGGAGGAGGTGAGCCAAGCTGCTTTCAAGACTTCATGGACCCCCTGTGAGGACATCATGCTCCCTGGGGGTCCGCGGACCACAGGTTAAGAACCACTGATATAGCATATTGAAGGGTACTTGCCCAACCACATCTTCAACATAGAATTTTCAGGAGGAGGGGTAGTCATTTTAGTCTCTTATACTAAAAACAAGATATCTCATGTAAATCCTGTAACTTTCTTGAAATTCTCAGCTGAGTTGAGCAACTGGACAAAGGCAGCTACAAGTCTGCGGCCCTGAACATCACAGCAGCAGCACATACAAAAAAGATCAACTGTTTTCACAGCAGCACGGAAAGGTGAAGTCAAAGGCTTTCACAGCCGGCATCCATAGGTTTTTCGTGGGTTTTTTTTCCTCCAGGCTGTGAGGCCGTGTTCTGGAAGTTTATTCCTGACATTTCGCCTGCATTTGTGGCCACAGATGGAATGGCCTTTTACCACTGCTTAGAGACAGTGCAATTAGCAGCAACTGTTTTAGTAGGCTGCTTGAACCTTTCTCTCTAGCTTAGGGATCATTAACACAGCTCTCCAGATATTATTGGGAGGGCATATCCCAGCATTCTTCACCATTGGCTATGCTGATCAGGGCTATTGGGATGTGCAGTTCTAAAGAGCCATGTGTTTCCTGTCTCTGAGCTGGTTCATCATAAACATTGGATTTAATCCTCTCTCTCATACACACCTCTTCCCATTGTTTTTACCCTCATTCTATAAATTTAGACTGTATGCCAGAGGGCAAGGGCTTTACATATCTTATAAAGTAACTTGGGAGCCTTTTTGGCTAAAGGGTGGGGTGTAACTGCTTAGGTTGGGGTACACATATTTTAAATAAACCAGTAAAAAAAATGATACCTTAAAATCTAATAAGTTTTAGCTGGAATAAGTTTTGTGGATTGTTGCCTACTACGTCAGATGAGTTTAGTGTGTATTACAAGGGAGGAGGAGGAAGAGGAGAAGACGCAGATGAGGAAGAATGTGTATACAATATATATTGTTTTGTTAGCTGCCTTGGGTCCCGCTTCAGGAGAAAGGCAACACATAAATTGTCCAAATAAATTTTAAAAATTATAAATACAATGTGCATGCATAGTGCTGTCCTATTTGTCTTTTCTACAAATTCTCAGCACCTTCATGTCATCTGGTCAGCCACCAACATGTCTCTCTGGAGGAGGAGGTCACATATCAAAAGGAATCTATGCATCTTCTGTGTTCTTTTTCTTGTAGAAGATCTTCTGGTCTGTAGAGTTTGATTCCACTATTTTATACTGAAAAATTGGGGGTTTGTTTTTTTTAAGAGGACCTTGGATGGGTCCTCTAACAGATATTGTGTCAGGTAGCAGCCACTTTTGAATTACATTTATATCTAACATTCAGGGGAGTCAAGGCTATGCAGAAGGCCTTTGTGGACCACATGTATCCTTCTGACTGTAAAATTCCCATCCTCAGTGCATTCTCAAGAGACTTCAGGAGGACTTGTTGGAATCAAGAATGCTTAGCACTGTGAGCATCAACCCCTACCCAGTGAGCCTACAGAACTGGAGACAGAACATTTTAATCCTTCTATGTGGCCTGGTGGATTGAATGCTGAGCTGGGACTATAAAGATCTGGATTCCCACCCTCAGTGTATTCTCAGGAGACCTCAAAACTGCAGTCTGCAGTTAAGTATGTTCCTTGAAAGAAAATTGTTATTAGGCTTATAGCCACCTGAATTTGGCTCTGATGTGTTTTGGTGTGCTCTTCGTGTAGCCTCAGAGGACACTGGGCTCCTCTTTATGTTTCAGCCCTGATGTTCCTGCAGTAGAGGCACTGATTGAAGACTAACCACTTGCAGGGCATAACAGTATCTCAAATGGCTGCAGCCTCCCTTTGTAAACAAAAGTAATCTATCAATTCATTCTCGGGGCATTAGAGGTGTGCATCTGTTGCAGCCCAAAATAATAATAATATACAAAACAAAACAATGGAGAATCTTGTGGCACCTTAGCAAATTTATTATGGCATAAATTATAAAGGAGCAGAATTGACTTCACTTAGTCCAAAAAAGTTTGTGCCATAACTAATAAGTTATTATTTAAGGTTCCACAAGACTTTTCTTTTGCTTTATCAATTATTTTTTCCAGCTCTAAAAATCTGGCAAATTCACTGAAACATGGCTGTCCCTGAATTTTGATTAGGCACAGTTCTTTATGTCAATAGTTCTGCAACTAAAAATGTGACAAGGAAATCACAGCAGGATGAATTATAACAAACATCAGCTCTTGAAGTGATATGCCAGAAAATCAAAATGCAAGCATGTAGGGCTTTGTGATTCTTCTAAGAATCACAAGTGCAAGCCATAATGAGCCTACCACCTATTGTCAGTTTTTAAAGGGTGCCCTCCTTCAACACGCCTAAATTGCATGCCTCCATTTTGACACGTCTGCATGTCAGTTTGGAATAATCTATACCTTTTATATTAATCTCACAGTCAGTATCGTCCTGTCAAATCAAGTTAAAGCAATCTTGGAAAGGCGGCTTTCCATGCGGGGTTGCTGAGCAACAGCAAATACAGCTTTGTTTCCATGCTATCCTTTCATCAGACAATATCACGTTTTCTTCCCGTTAAATGAGCCCTCTTACTAGCTGTCAAGTAGCCTACAATGCCTCAGGCAAACCATTGTAATTTATCATCATCATCATCATTCATTCATTACTGTTAACAGTAATACAAGTAAAAAATATTCTCTGTGATATTATACAGTAGATAGCTGGATAATTCTTTTGACTGTATACCATCCATGTCCCTTAGGAATACTTATTTTGATGTAAAAATCTGTTCTATTTGCACACTCTTGGCTTGGACTGTGAGACTGTTCGAGAATAGCAATTTATACTAAAGTTTATTTTATATTCCACTGAGGAAACTTTTGTAGTATTTTTTTTTCCTTTGTGACTCACATTTAATTAAAGTTTCCTTCCATTTCTATTCCTCCTTTCATTTATTAAACATTTTATATCCCACTTTCCTGGGATGGAGCAAAAATATTCAGTATTATATGATTCTAATTCACTGTTTATAACCCACCTACCCATGCATTTTCCTTGCACATGTGCATACATGTTTTGTTAAGAGTCAGACTACCTGACATTTAGAAGCTAACACTGTACGGCAGAAAATCCTGGGGGAATTTAACAGCCTTAATGTAGGATAATATTACACTGAGCATCGCACAAGGGCCATTGTGAGCTCCAACAAAAAAATTTTTTAAATGAGGGGCATTAAAAAAAAAACAATACTAAGAAGAAAAAGGAAACATGCATGAACACAGCACAGGAGTCTTAATATATTGGCCATCCTGCTAATGTGCCATATTCACTTCCCAGCCACCCGCAGGAAAGTGGAGGAGGGGGAAGAGAACTAGAGTGAACTAGAACTGGAACCACTTTAAAATATACATGGATGTTCTCTGTTGATCACAGATGTTAATTGATATTGTAAGGCTTGAGCAGGCTAGTGCTTACAAAATCTTTTGAGAAGAATAGTGCCTGCATGTTTTGTTTCACATTTTTTGCTTCTATATGGGCTAGACGCTTGCTTTAAAATTAAAAACTGGGAATCTGGGGAGTGTGCCACATCCCTGTCTCCCTGAGCAACAGCTGATGAATATATAATCCAAAAATCACTCAGCTTACATCAGTGGTGGTGAATAACTTTGAAGACAATTAATGCATCACTTCTATGCCACCTATTTAATACGGGTGTGTACATGTATGTGTACGCACACTTTTATGCATGCACATAAAAGTGTGTGTACACGCAGGACCGGTTTAAGGAATTTTGGGGCCCCCTGCAATGCTTTACTTTGGGGCCCCCATATGTTTATCTCAGATCAATGTAACCTAACCTATTCACCGTACAGGATGTTCAGATTATAGTAGGACCCCCGTATCCCTGGATTCATTATCCATGGGACACAAAACAGCACACCTACCATAGAGTCTTCCTAGAAAATGTGTCTTCCCTAGCCCTTTTCTAGGCCTTCCAAGGCAACTCTATGGTATTTTAAACCAGAAATCCCATTATTTTCATATTAAGGAGGCCAACACGGGGCCCTCTCTTGACCTCGGGGCCCCCTGCCAATGCTGATTTGGCAGACAGGTTAAACCGGCCCTGTGTACACGCACACACGCACACATTGTATTCAAATTTTTCCACATTTTGGGTTAACTTGTTTGCTACTGGATTGCAATTCATTGGAAAACTGAGATGTCCATTTTTTGTGTGAGAGAGAGATACCTGAACACAAGCACATACTGAGCTTGCTGTTTTACTAATTTCATCTCTGGAAGTTCAGTCTATTGTAAAGTGCTAGAGACTAAAAAATAGAGGTGCTTCTCCCTTCATATAATCTTTTTATTCTGCTTCAGTGCTGTTTGTCTTTCCCAGCATTTCCACTGCAGAAATACACATTGCTTCCACTTATACTGGCTTGTTATAGGAAAATTGTACTTATTTCTACTCCTGGTTTGATTTTCCTAACACATACAGCCTTCCTTATATTCTTCTGTGCCTTTTTGTAAAGGTCTCAGTAATGGTAATTAAACATACATGTTTTGTTTGTTTTTAGGTGGGTTTATTTTTATTTTTTTGTATTATGTGAATTCACATTGATGGATTTCAATAGCTTCCCTTTCTGGGTGTTAATTTGCAGAATTATGCAACTTGAATGAGCATATTCAACAACTTACAGATGGAAAATGTGATCCTGTGTAGGCTAGTTCAAAATCTTCTTCCGAAGGGGGAAAAAAACTACATTTCTGTAGATTCTTGTGTAGGCAGTGAATGTCATATACATTTTACATACATCTTCAAATTAGACAGCTTTATACTTTTTATTCTTGTGTGCAACCCAAAGAGTAGTGAATGGGAAGAATAACAATTCATCAGGAACTGCAGCACCATCTAGTGTTAAGTACTAGATGTATATGACAGGAAAAATTCTCCATGCAAGCATAATCATAATCATGATAGCATAGAGATTACACATCTTGTGCTGTATAGCTTTTTTAAAAAATAGAGAAATAAGGAAAATCACATAAATGTAGTCTATACTCTGCATCTGCAAAAAAGAGTAAATCCTTTTCAGTGTCTTTACTCCTAGGCTCAACCTAAACATTTGATGTTAACTCTGAGAATACTCCCATCAAATTTGAATCTCAGATAATTTGTCAAGTTCTCCCTTACATCTGCTTAGAAGCAGAGCTTAGAAAGATGCTTCGAAGATCACAAAATAATCAAATGGAGTTGGAAGAGACCACAAAAGCCATTTAGTCCAATCCCCTGCCATGCAGGTATACACAATCAAATCTTTCCAGACAGATGGTCATCCAGCCCGTTTAAAGACTTCCAAAGAGGGAGACTCCACCACACTTTGAGGCAATGTATTCCACTGCCTAACAGCTCTTATTGTCATGAAGTTCTTCCTAATGTTTAGGCGGAGTCTCTTCTCTTGTAGTTTGAACCCATTGCTCCGTGTCCTAGTCTCTGGAGCAGCAGAAAACAAGCTTGTTCCATCCGGACTATGACATCCCTTCAAATATTTGAACATCGTTGTAACATCACCTCTTAACCTTCTCTCCTCCAGGCTAAACATACCCAGCTCTCTAAGCCATTCCTCATAAGGCATGGCTTCCAGACCTCCTACCATTTTGGTCGCCCTTCTCTGGACATGCTACTGCTTGTCATCATCATTCTAGAATTGTGGTGACCAGATCTGGACACAGTATTCAAGGTGAGATCTGACCAAAGCAGAATAGAGTGGCACTATTACTTCCCTTGATCTAGACACTATACTCCTATCTATGCAGCCTAGAATTGCATTTGCTTTTTTAGCTGCCACATCACACTGCTGACTCACGTTCAGCTTATGGTCCACTAAGACTCCTAGGTCCCTTTTGCATGTACTGCCATCAAGCCAGGTGTTACTCCCTCCTAGCTGTGCATTTTATTTTTACTGCCCTAGTGTAGTAGTATCCTAAATTTCTCCCTTTTGAAATTCATTTTATTAGTTTTGGCTCCGCTTTCTAATCTGTTAAGATCATTTTGAATTCTGATCTTGTCCTCTGGGGTATTAGCTACCCCTCCTAATTTGGAGTCATCTGCAAACTTGATAAGAATGCCTTCTATTCCCTCATCCAAGTCATTGATAAAGATGTTGAATAGCACTGGGCCTGGCAGAACCCTGTGGCACTTCACTAGTCACTTCTCTGTAGGATGAAGGGAAGCCGTTGGTGACTACCCTTTGATGAAAACTATGTTCTGAAGGCATCCCTAAAAGAGCTGTGGTCAATTACAGTACTCAGAGCACCATCCTACTACTGGTGTTATGTATAGCTTCAGCATGTTATTAATGAATTATTCTTAAAAATAATACTCTATAACTCTTAACACCACTGAGCTACTCTTATTGAAGTGTGCACAGGACTGCAGCTTTAATCACCTTAAGTGATGTGGTAAATGTAAATAAGGAATCTAAAGTATTTATTATCTATTTATTTAATTTATATGCTGCCTTTCTCCTGGAGTGGGACCTAAGGCAGCTCACAAAAAAAAATAGGTAAAACTATTACATTTTTACACACAATTAAAACCGTCAGATTGAAGCAATAGATTAAAAACATAAATCATTAAAAAAATACAAAAGTTTAAAAGAAATCACATGCCTACCTTAAGACGCCTCCCTGCAAGTTACTACTCATTAAAAGCCTGCTTGAACAAAAAGGTCTTTGCCTGCTGGTGAAAAGAGAATGGTGAGGGTGGGGAGCAGCCAGAGAAGGCTCTCTCTCATGTCCTCACCAAATGATGTAATAGTATGTCACACTGACTAAAGCCCTATTTTTGAAGTACCAAAGGATCAGTGTGTTCCATTTTGAGACACTTACTGAGATACTTAGTGCAATGGTTCCTAACCTGGGTCACATACCTTTTGAGACTCATAAAAAATGCATTGAAACATAATTTTGAAAGGAAAACTAAGGGGGAAAATTACATTTTTTTCCATCTGGCTCGTGGATATCCTAAAGCCTATCTGTGGCCTCTTAGGTTTATAGACAACAGGTCGAGAACCCTCTAGAGTCATGGAATTAAGGATACAGGTCAACCCCTGTATCTGTGGGGGGTATGTTCCAGGATCCCTTGTGGATACCTGAAACAATGGATAACAAGGAACCCTACTATTTTCAATGAGACAAACACTGGAAGCTGACCATAGAACTGCATTGGAGGACCTAGAAATGCCTACAGAGAACATATTTTTAGGATGTATGTAAGTGAAACTATGGATACTAAATCCATGGATACGAGGGTCAACCTGTATATTGTTTGAATAGGCATTCTGAACACAACTGAACCAAGGGTTGGGGGAATAATGGAAAGCTGTGGTGATGAAAGCAGAAGACAATAGCCAACTAAACAACAGGGTGTATGTCCTGAACTTTGACATGTTTTAGTTGCCTCAGCTACATTTTGTGAAACACCCTTATCCTTAGTGGTCTTCTAGACTGAAAAGATAATATTCTTATAGTAGAACTAGGCTCTGAAAAATGGTGCAGCTTCAGGCCATCAGGAGGGCAACATTGGTTTGAGGATCCAATTAAAACAGGTTGGAAAATACCTAGCAACTGCTTTCCTCATGAGCTTAAACCTCTCGTCTGTACATCATTTTTGGAAAATCTCTCTCCTGTAACATTTCAGCACTCAATGAAATACACATAGTAGAGCAGTTGGAAAAATGTGGTGTGCCGAATGCACTAATGACTGCATATTAAGCTGAAGACATATTTAAGATCATCTTGGGGTGGAGAAATGAAAGACAACTACCACAATGACTTCCATATGTATCATTTACTGAATAAATACATGCAATTGCAAATTTACATGAGCAAAAAAGGCAATCTGTATTAAACCGACCACCCTTTCTTTTCCTTTCACCAGTTGCTGCAGGCCTGATAAAGATAGCGTTGGGGGGGGGGGAGGCAATCTTAAATCCAAACCCCAGGTTAACACACTGACTTGGTGCTTGGATTACAGTAGCCCAATGGAAAGCACTGCTTTTCTCTCCAGCAAAATCAGTGCACTCAACAGTTTCAATAGTACATAACAGTAAATACACTGAACAAAGCTTGGGTTTAAATTCATAAAATATTTTAAGCTTTCCTTTAAGGCACAGGATTTAGAAAACAACAGTACGGAAAGCTAGTCTAATGGACATTCAGTCCTCAATCTGCTAACAGCAGCTTCATGCTTCTTCTGCATTATTTTATGAGCCACCAGTAAATTGTGGACAGGTTAGGTTCATGCAAGCAGTGTATAACTTCTGTAGAGTTTTGTTTGTAATAATTTTCCAGATTTTGGCCTGGATTTTCATTAGAGGTCTATTTCTTCATTCTGGGGCCACCCAAGGGGGTTCTTCATATTGAATTACGTTTTTATTTTTTTGCATCTATTATTCAACACAATTCTCTTATCATGTTATTTCCTCATGCAGGAAATCTGGGTATGTTGGAAAGAATGCTAGAAAAGCTGATATGCTAGAGTGGGTAAAAGCAAAGAGATGAGATGACTTCAATAAAGTACTGAAAGTGTATGGCCTCCAATATTAACTTTCACCAAACAAATCTGATTCTAATACTCTATAAATAACATTCGGAGCAAACTGAAGAGGCCTGGGATCTACTGGGAGATCTCTGGATAATTTTCAGTAGACCAGTAAGGGTTTTCTGAGTACCAGTTCTCTAAAAGTAGCAAAAACTTAAAACATGTTAACCCCTAAATTATATTATTGAAAGCAAAATGCTTGAGGAAATCAGAAGTACATATTGTTTTAATCTGTGTGGACCCCTGTATGCTACACAAGTATTGCACATTAACAGCCATGGCAATGTCCTATGAAATCCTGGGATTTGTAGTTTAAGAAGAGGCAATTAAACTTCTCAGTCAGAGAGCTCCATTGCTTCATCAAACTACAAACCACAAGGCAGTTAAAATGGAATCATAATGTTTTAACTGTGTAATTAGAAAGGGCCCTGTATGTTTGTATTAAAAAGGTTCTGTGAACATGATTCTAATACTGTTAACAGTTTTCTAGGCTGGATATGTGCCATGAGGTATCCTATTCTATCAGCATATGTCTGCCTGCTTTAGTCAGCACCTATCTGGCTCTCGTAAGTGGGCCTCAAGGTTCTAGACTACTGTTTCTCAACCTTTGGCTGTCCAGGTGTTCAGGGTTTAAATTCACAGAATACCTGACTATATGGTGCTGGCTGGCACTTCTGGGAGTTGGTCCAAAACATCTGGAGTACTTAAGGCTGAGTACCACTGTTCTAGGCTCTCAAGCCTGAAATCTGTTCACACCTGAGATACATGAAGTAGTTGCCAGATTTCATTTTCAGTTCACCCAACAGGATGTTTTATTTATTAGACCCTCCTCCAATTTAAAACTTAGACCCCCAAAGACAAATCCATGTGTTTTAAGTTGTTCTTTACACATCCTATTATGCAGACCTTCTTTGAAGGCTCTGATTTTCTACAGCGAAATTTCTCTACTATTCACATTTTCTGCATCTTTACTTATCTTGTTTTTCATACAGATTCATCATCAAAACTATAGCTCTCATGGCTATTCTGTGTTCATGTTACAGTATATATTTTCCCTTGTAAGAACTCTCTAAAGGGAGTCACACACTGGATGTGTTAATATCATTTAAAGAGAAGTAGGGAAACACATTAATCCAAGCTACAGTAGTTACGATGAGATTTTTCTCACAAAGCTCAATCATGATATTCAATATATAGTCAAATATCCAAAAGCTGTTGTAGAGGTCTGCCGAATGAAGCCCATGCAAAATTAAATAAGGGATGCCAGTATGTTAAATATGGACGTAGCATGTCAAAGCATAGGCTGACAAATGAAATGTATTTTGTAAATCTTGGTATGAACAATCTCATACATATACAACAGGCACTTTGGTATTCTTAGTAGTGTACTTAAAGGGCACAATGGGAATATCTTCTGTGCAAGCTCAACTTAATGATGCTTATGCAGGAGAAGTTCCTGCAAGATTATACCAATTGTCTAAACTAGAGGTAAAGACTCAATAAGTTTCAATTATAAAGCTAATATTCCACAAGTCTATTCACCCTTAAAAGTCCAAGACTGTGAGGCTACTACTATCTGCAGATGAACTATGCTGTTTCTTGGGTTAAAATACAAAAATCTTTTTGTTGATGTTATGATAAAATCATCTGAAAAAGCATTTAAAAATCAACAAACATGATTGATGTCTCATTGATTCTGAAAGCAACAGTGAATAAAAGGAAGAAAAAAGTTCACGCTCAAGTAATCTTCAAGGTCCCCCCTTGCCACCCAAAAAAAACCTTGCTTTTGCATTTCCTGGGCCTATAAGAATCAAATGAAAAAGCTACACTAATTACAACTCATACTTGATTTAAAATGGTTCTTTTGCTTTCTTTACTGCATTATCATCATTCAGAAGTAACATATCCAAAGTCAGTGCTGGTTTGGTGTAACCATCAGTGAAAGACTCCTTACTGGTGACACATGAATTATTAGACTCTAGTGTTGGTCCTTGCAGCAGAATACAGTGGCATTTAAATGGAATGTGACTATCACATTGGAGTGACACCCCAAAAGAGAGATAACTCCTCCAAGTTCTGTTATGAGCAGCACTGAAGCAACCATGCAAAGAATCAGTCAGATATCCAGACATGGATGGAATTTTCTATAACACAAGTTCTAGTTTAGCTGCAGACAAACCAGCAATTTATGATGACAACAGTAATTATGAATTGAAGACCCAGTTATAAAAGAGTTTTGTATCTGTATCAATCAATGTGATACCACCATAAACATTAGATCATTGGGGGGGGGTATTAAACTCTTAATCTTATTCATACTGTTTGCATAGACAATTTTCTGGTAGTAAGGATGGGGAACTGAACTCTAACAGGAAGCAATGACTGCAAAGTGCATTAAATTACTGAAGCCTTCACTTTCATATTATAGAGACCCCAAATCAACATACTATGATTTTTTAGGACTTTGATAGACTTTTTTTTATACAGTATTTATATATACTTTTCTTTATAATAGCTGAATGAATTTGTGAAGTAAATGCATTATCTGAACGAAATTTCAAGAATACATCTTCATATAAATATTAATAAAAAGTTAATATTTTGTACTCTCCCTTCTTGTAAGCCTTTCAGGCCAGAAATATGTGGGCTAACGGGTATGTTGATTTCTCCCAGACTTTTAATCTATAATATTAGTAAAATTAAGACCATTTTGCTGCCATGGCCATTCCTAAAACATGGTCTTCAGATTTTATAGCAAGTGTTTAGAAGAAAATACCTGTTTGCTATGACATTTTCTTCTGCCCTCTAACCACCAAGGAAAATTCATTTTAAAAAATAGTATCTATTTACATGGCAAACACCTTGGTGTGAAACCAAACAAGGTAGGAAAAACAGATAAACATCTTCTCACTTTTCTCAAAAAGGTTCCATTGTTACTCTACAAACCCTATTGCACATTAAAATAGTTGTAACAAATAAAGACAAGAAGGTTTACAGTTAAACTGACTTAAGCCTACATAAAATGTCCAGGTATTATAAAACTGTCAGGGAGCAGTGTTGGGCCTAATAACTAAGAGTTATAAAAAATAATAATAATATTGGTACATCTGTGTGAACAATGCTGATAAAATATATAAAGGTTGGCAAAAGTATGCTAACAGGAGTTTCTGGCAATCAAATTTCCTAAGGTGCCACATGAGGTCTTGTACCATCTTCTGTCAAGTCATACCTACAAGATAAACAAAAGGGGGGGAAGTAAATAACATTATCAAAAATAACTAAGGACCCATCTATATGAGGCAAAAAAAACCCCAGAGTGCCTCACAGTAATGGCATTTCACAGCAGCAGCAACTTGTCTTAATGGTGTCTTGCCCCATACGGTTCGCATGCAAGATGGCGGCCATGAGTGATTTACTTGTATTTGTATTTACCTCTATTTGCCACCGCCAGACTTTAAAAAGAAAAAGATAACCAAGCTGTGCTAGAGCGATTTTTCAATTTAACAGGAAAGCAAAAAAACCCAAACCCACCTTGTTTTATCACCTTAGCAATCTCTCACTGTTAGCAAGCCCCATCCCTGCACTCACCTGGGCAATCAGCTTTGTGCTTCCTTTCCTATGGGAGAGCAATTCATATTGAATCGCTTGTCCCAACAAGCAGGAATGTTTTTTAAAAAACTTCAGGAAAAGCCACAAAGGCTTTCCCTGCAGAGTTATTGACGTTTTGGCCCCACCTCCTTTGAATATAGTGGATTGATGTAGGATCCCATTTAGACAGATCATATTCCCAGTGAATTCCATGAGGGTTATTTTCACCATTTAGATAACTCCCAAGAAGGAAAGAGGATCACAATGACCATACTTACCACTGGGTAAAATTTTTGGAAAGTTCTTCAGATGCCAGTGGTATCAATACCTGTGTAAGATAATAAGAGGGTAAATAAGGTTTTAAACACTACGGCACTGTGGGAGTTTTGGTTTTGAATCATAAGCCCCTTAAATTTACATAAATAGAAGGGAGAATTCTGGTTAGGTCCCTTTTCAAACTTGAAAGGCTTGAGTCTCATTACCACCAATTAAGCTTTTGCTCTACAGTAGTATAGAACAGTCACGTATTAAGCACATACTCTGAGATGAAAACATGGAACTTTTTCAAGGTGTTGGCCCTGGAATCTAACATGACTGCCCTACTGCCACCTCAGTGTCTGGGAACTGCATGTGATAAACACATATGAAAATTTCCTCCCATTTCTTGGTGAAAATCTGTTTTTCCTTATAGGGAGGAGATCTCATGACCCCTTCTTGGTAAGCACTTTCTGTAGAGGCGAGACTCCCGAAATCTCTGAGAAGTCCAAACTAGAATACTGAAAACCAAGTGTCAGAGCAGCTTATTCAAAAATGGAAAGAAACCTCCAGCAATCTTCCTACTATTTGAGTTTTCAGAAAAAAACATGGGGTTACCATTGATCTAGATGGGCAGCAGACCTGTTACCTACAGGGACATAAATCCACTACTTCAGAATTTCTTTCTCGTTCTTTCTTGGAAGAAGGAAATTCTCCTTCCACAGAAGTGGAAGACTTAATGGCAGAGCCAAGTATTAGCAGTGCTGAATTCATAGCTTCTGTCTGTCATCACCTTCACTGCCTCACTCAGTCTTCATTATGTATAGAAAGGATCACATTATTCAGCCACGGTGACTTTACCAAAGGAATTCCACAGCAGGAATAGGGAACTTTTGGCCCTCCAGATACTTTGGCCTATAATTGCTATTCCCATCATCTATCTGTATTCTGTAATGTCCATGGTAGGGAACTGTGGGAGCAGTGGTTGAAAACATCAAAAGGACCAAGTTCTTACTCCTGTTTTATAACATAGTTTCCAAATTGATGATCAGGAGTAAAGGCTATTAAACGGGTCATGTTTAGCAACTATAGGCTGCATCAAGGGTGGTAGTGGCCTAGATCCATTGTGCTGCACAATACAGGAGGAGCACATTGCAACCCCGTCTTTTCTCTGGCGTCACAGAATCAAAGAACTGGAAAGGGCATCATGGGCCACTGAGTCCAACCCCTGCTCAGAGCAAGATCGTCAGTTAAAGCATCCTCAGCAGGCAGCTGTCCAGCCTTATTCTGAAGACGTACAAAGAAGATGAACCCACCACCTCTCTAGGCATTTGGTTCCACTGACGTACCACTCTTAATGTCAAGAAATTCCTTCTAATATTCAATCAAAATTTACTCTCCTGTATCTTCAAATCTTCAGACCTGATCCTACCCACTGGAGCAGCAGAAAAGAGGTCTGAACTCTCCGCTCTGTGACAGTGTTTAAGGTATTTGAAGAGTGCAATCATGTCACCCCTCAGTCTACTCTTCACCAAGCTGAACATGCCCAGCATTATTCTTCTCTGAACCAGTTCCAACTTGTCTATTTGCTTCTTAAAATGAAGCACCCAGAACTGAACACAGTATTCCAGATGAGGCCTGACCAACACAGAATATAGTGGGACTACTACTTCCCTCAACTTGGAAACAATGCTTCTATTAATGCAGGATAAAACAGCATTTGCCTTCTTTGCTGCAATGTCACACTGATGGCTCATGTTCAATTTATGATCAGCAAGAATTCCAAAGTCCTTTTCATACATACTACTGCTGAGCCATGTATCTCCACCCCCCCACCCTATACCTGCACTTTTGGTTTTTGTAACCTAAATGTAGAATTTTGTATTTGTCTCTACTGAATTTCACTTTCTTAATTTCTGCCCAATTTTCTAGTTTATCAAGGTTCTTTTGAATTCTGCTCCTATCTTCCAATGTGTTAGCCACCCCATCCAGTTTTCTATCATTTGCAAACTTGATAAGGATTCCCTCCAACACACCATCTAAGTCATTAATAAAAATGTTGAGAGTAATGGCCCTAAGACAGAACCCTGAGGCACTCCAATCGAGACTTCCTCCCAGTCTGAAGCACAACCATGATGAGGACTCTTTGGGCACGATTTTCAAACCAATTATGGATCCATCTGACAGCGTTTTCATCTATTTCATATTTAATTAATTTGCTAATCAAAATATTATGGGGGACCTTATCAAATGCTTTGCTGAAATCCAGATGAATGATATCCACAATATTCCCATCATCTGCTAAACTAGTGGCCTGATAAAAATGATGTAAGATTAGTTCTTGACAAACCCATGCTGGCTCCTCTGATCACTACACTGTCATTAAGATGCTTGAAGACAGACTCCTGCATAATAAATATTTTTCCTGGTATTGTGGTCAGGCAGACTGGCCTGTAGTTTCCTGAAACTTCTTTTTTGCCTTTTTTGAAGAGAGGAACAATGTTTGCTCATCTCCAATCCTCTGGCACCTCACCTGTTCTCAAGATTTCTCAAAAATGATAGCATGTGGTTCTGCCAGTATGTCAGCAAGTTCCTTCAATACTCTGGGCTGCACTTCATCTGGCCCTGAAGATTTGAACTCATTTAAGTTGACTAAGTAATTCCTCACTAGCTCCTTATTAATCTTGATTTGCAATCCTGATTCCTTGCCAAGGTCTCTGGCTGATGCATGGAAGCACATAATCCTCTTTTTTTTTTTTTTTGAGGGGGGGACTGATGCAAAATAGGTACTGAGCAGTTCTGCCTTTTCGTTGTGATCTGTTAGTATTTTACCACCCTTGCTGAGCAGCAGTTCCACCATGACCAGTATTGGTCATTCTCTTACTTTGAACATATTTAGGGGGGGGGAACCCTGCTTGTTGCTTCCTGCTTCCCTAGACAATTTCAGTTCATTTTGGTGATTCATCTTTCCTTGCATTCTTAAGTGTACTGTGCAGCACAATGGATTTTTCATATTTTTCCCATTTTTCATCTTTTAAGGAATTGTTTGTGATTGTGCTTTTAGCAGCTACTTCTTCATGAAATCCCACCCATGCTAAGTATTTTTTTCCTTTAGCATCTCTAGCCATGGGATTCTGTCCAGAATTTCCTTGACTTAGATAAAATCAACTTTCCTGATATCCAAGTTTCATGTTTGACTATATTCTTCTTTTACCCTGTCCCACCATCACAAATTCTAGCATTACTTGGTCACTTCCCCCTAAAGTACCAACTGCTTTGATTCCATTGATCAACTCCTCCCTATTGGTTAGGATCAAGTCCAGGACTGCTGATCTCCTTGTTCCTTCCTCCACCTTTTGAAAGAGGACATTATCTGCAAGGCACATTAGGAATTTGTTGGAGAGCCTATGCTTAGCAGAGTTGTTCTCCCAGCAGATATCAAGATAATTAAAGTCCCCCATAACTACCAAACCCATGTCAGCAGTTTTCTATTCAAGACTTAAAATGCTTCTGGTCTCTGATTCCATCCTATCTTTTCTCCTCACTTCTTAATTATGTATTTTTACATTTATCTGAGAAATACTGAGAATGTTCTTTCTTCCCTTTCTTTTCCTAGGCAGCACAATGAATGGGGATCATAGACTCATAGAGCTGGAAGAGACCACAAGGGCCATCTAGTCCAACCTGCTGTCCTGCAAGAATACACAATCAAAGCACTCCCGACAGATGACCACCCAGCCTCTGTTTAAAAGCCTCCAAAGAAGAAAACTCCACCACACTCCGAGGCAGCACATTCCACTGTCAAGGGAGACATTTATTTCACTGCATCCAGAAATGCTTATAAACCCTGCCTACCTGGTGCCCAATGCAAGACCATCTCTGAACTGAATGCCTTTCTGGCTACAACGAAATAGTAAGTCAGTATCTGCCTTTTTACAAGCTTGTAAAAAGAAATCACGCACAAGAGAGTAAACAGCTCAGTATCTCACTGTTAATGATGTCACAGTCAACAAGTGAAGAGATGAGAAAAAGCATTTAGACCTATCTCTGAAGTGACAGCAGTTATGGCTCTTGCCTAGCTACATGGTCATCCTGGACACAACAACTGCTGTCCTAAGTGAGAGAAGAATCACCAGTAAGAGAAGACTTTAACATGCTGCAAAACATGTTACTAATTTCCTGTTAGTGGTAAGACTTGTGTTTGGATTTGTCTAAACAACTATATGTGTTTGTCTTTACAACAATAAGGAAGGCCCATTTTAAACTTGTCCATTCCTGTCCTTTTCCTCCTTTCAAATTAGTTGCTGTTAAATAAAAGGACTTGCAATCCCTGTCTGATTCCTAAACTGTCTGGGAGCATTTCTGGAACAACTTGAGCATTTACATAACAATGTAAGCAACGAAGGGATAATTCTGGGTACATGAAATAGGATTTTTTTCAGTGGCCATTCCTAGGTTCTGGAATTAACTTCCAAGAGAGGTTAGACTGCCCCTTTCCCTGCTGTCTTACCACCAGCAGCCAAAGACCTTTTTTTCAGGAAGCCCTTTGGCAACTGACCTTACTTGCTGAGGAAGGGGCTTTTAAGCTAACAGGTAATGTTTTACTTTTTATTGGTGTGTGTGTGTGTTTAATATTTTATGTTTGTTCTTGTATATGCTTTAATTGCATGTTTTAACCTTTTTTTTTAAAAAAAAGCCAAGATATAAATCTAATTAACAAATAAACAAAATGCTTTTTGGAAATCCTAATTTGCTTTATCGATAGCCTGTCCCCTCTAGCTCTTTAAAGTATCTGCCACAGGTCATAACAAGACTGTAATCACAGTCACAACAACACCAAAACCAAATAAAAAGCAAATTCAAAATGAAGTCACCCAGAAAAAATTTAAAGGTATTCATTATCCAGATTTCAAGTACCTTACATTTACATCTAAGTACAATCACAGCAGCCAAATAGAATATAGGAGATCTATAGTGGTTTGGACTAGGACTCTGGAGGCCAGGGTTTGTATCCCTGCTCAGTCATAAAAACCCACTGGGTCACCTTGGGCAAGTCACACTCTATGAACCTCAGAAAACCCTGTGATAGGTTCACCTTAGAGTCACCATAAGCTGGAAACGACTTGAAGGCGACAACAACAACAAAAGTTATTTTTCACAAGCAGAAGTACCAGTTTATCAGAATTAAAACAAATCAAGTTTGCTTAATAAAGGAAGTTAAAGAATCTATCACACTTATTTCTTTTAAGCTTGTTGCAAACTACCTTGGGACTGATGTTGGGAGAAAGGCAAGGTGTTAAAAAACTGAAGATATTTTCTATATGGTAGGAAGCTATAAAGTCTTTTCAGTTTAAGAGTATTTAAGTTTTTAAAATCACTATCTGGCAAAAGATATCTGCTGATCCCTCTGAGATAAATCGGTATATGAGTCATTATTAGAAGACACATAATTTAACGGGAAACTAATCGTTTCAGTTCACAGTTACTTTGATGATGCTACTGCAGCTACACCATGAAACAACACAGTTATTAAGCTCACACTGTAGCTTGTGGGCACAGGCCTGGATAAGAACTGGTGTCCTATGGAATGTGTCTTAATGTTTTTAACTTACCTTACCAAGTAGCCCTTTGTCTTTGGACAGGAAACCACCACTATTTTTCACTGCTACATCTAGTGTTCTCCTCTGCAAGTCAGCTAACGAAACACTGAAATCAAAGCTGAAAAAGGAGAAAGATTTCAGAGAAAATAACATGAAAGGCTTTGGAAATCTGCATTGTTGTGCTTGTGAAGTGGAACACAGACTAAGGCACTGGAGATATCCTACAGCTTTGGAATCTCTGGTTACATTTATAATATATATATAATCCATAGTTCTATAGAGTAAAATCCCTGAAAATCTGCAAAGAATTTTTGAGACTGCAACAGCTGAACTTACATTGAAAAATGCTGATGAACAAAACTGCATTTTGCTTCTTGATGAATACCTCTCCCTGATTCCACCCCCTCCATTCTAATCTGTCTAAACTCATTTTAAAATCAGCATAAAAACTTTCAAAAGTATCCTGGAAATTCTACTTTCTCATTCTTCCTGAAGGATTTTGTTGAACTCAAACTTACATCTGTTTACAACATGTCTAATTTAGACCTATGTGTTATTAACTTAGGCATGTTGCATGCTCAAAATCCTTTCACTGGTTCTGCACTAACACAAAAACCTGTGATTTAAAAGAGTACTTCAGAGAGGGCCATAAGAGTAAGCCACAGGCCAATGGCACATAAATGCTGCATCTTTTGTCTTTTCTGTTGCAGAAATCACTGAAATCCTAGCAACAGTAAATTACTTACATCATTTCTATTAGGTTTTGTCAAAACCAAAGGCCCCTAGTAGGTGATGGAAAACAAAATATAGATAGGACTTATGAAATTCAGTGTTAATTTCAGTGCAAGCAAAATCATTTTATTAACTTCATGCTGAAAATGAAGTTTGCAACATACGCCTGATCAAAGACTGGATTTAAAGTCTTCTTTGAAACACTGGTTTTTCTTCTTCCTGATCTCCTCTTGTCAGGCAATAAATACATTCGAACGTAGGGGTCAGATCCCTCTTCTGAAAAGGCGATTAGATTTCTGTGACCAAAGAACACACAATAATCAGATCAGAACAAAGTACAAAATAAGAACCAGCACAGGCTAGTTGTCTCCTGTATACATTACTGCCCGAGCTCTTATTTCCCAATTATTTGTCTATATGCACTCACTCACCTGCCTCCCAGACAAAGGATTCTGGATGGCTAGAATCTGACCAAGCTAGTTTTCAAGTTCAGACAACTCAGAGTAGAGCTCAGAGCCACTGACAAAGTGCTGTATTGTTAACAAGCCATATGAAGGACAAGATGAAAAAGACACACCTACTTAGATGTGAAATTGAGCCCTGTATGTTAGGAGCAATAATAAACTATAGGAAGCCTTTTCCTTTTTTTGCCAATAATATCCAAATTTCACTACAGGAGTGTAATTTTCTAGTTTGCAAGTTGCAGTTGTATGAACTGCCTGTAGGGGAAGCTCAAAAATATATTTAGCATCTTTGCTTTCATGAAATAGTGCTCTTAGTCCTGACACGCTAATTTGACTATGCCGGCTAAAACTCCGGGGAGTTGCAGTCCAAAGATATCTGGAAGGCCATATGATTCCTACCCCTGCTCTACCTATGAATTGTAATAATCTAGGCACAATACTTGATTGAATCAATAATGAGAAGGTAAATACGGCGAGTTCACAAAAGATATTCCTTAGAATAACTATTTTATGGCTTAGTGGGAACTGAAATATTCAGGGTTTAAGTACATTTAAGAGCTGAGGTAGACTCAGATTTCAGAATCCACCTAGTTCAGCACTGATGGATGGGCAGAATTTCCTCCCAGCCCTATTATCTAGGATCCTGTAATTCTTGGCACATCACATGGTATAAAATATATGGTCTCTACAAGAAATATGGTTCCTTCCATAATAATTAATATCACACTCAATTAAAGGTTGTTCTTCTGGTGAAATCTCTCATATCCATCACAATCATGTAAATTACATATATGTTAACAGACTCTATAAATGAGCTGTAGTACTCTATCACTTAGAGATACTTTAAAATATGTAGATACTTTAAAATATGGCTGATGGTTCTGGAAAACAACTCTGGTTGCTTATGTTCAAAATGGCTTAGAGTTGCAAGAGCACCAAGGAGGGCAGAACCTCTAGTTATCTTTATATCATAAACTGATGAATAGATGAGTCACAGGAATACAGGAATGTACAATATTGCACTCACCTACATGTGTGAACCACCACCATAAGTTTGTTTCTTTGTGAGCTGTGACGAATTGTTAGCTGAATCTGCCCCAATGGAGACTGTCCTAACGTTGTGCCACTGTGAAAGTCATAATACTAGAAGTTAGTATTTAGTTGCTGTAGCCTTACTGCTTCACTAGTAAGCAGCATCTCTTTCTTTTAGATTTCTTGAAAGTTACAGTGCAGCACTGTTTTAAACCATCTTTTCTTCCTCTATACACGGAGCAATATGTATTCAGAATCAAAATGCACATGTGTCAAATTTCTCTTGAACCCCATTTATCCTATCAGATTTATCCTCAATAACACCAAAGGTTATATTCAAAAGTGCCTTTTGCGGCACAAAGACAAATATAAATGAAATTAATAGTCTGGTAAGCAGTAGCTGTTTGGAGATGTCAAGGGATGGAATGAACTACTCTCCAATTTTAAACAATGACGCTCTTAATGATATAAATATATCTGAGAACATTTCAATGAGAAAACTGTAACTAACGTCTGTTCCACTCACTAGCTTGCATTAAGTTCAAAGTTCTGAAAAGAACAGTACAGAGAAAATGTAGCTACAGCGTGATCTCCATGTTAGTTTTTTAAAAGATCTTTAGAAAAGATCTTAGACCTGGGCTGGAAAGTTCCATTTAGAAGTTCCAGTCAGAGAGGCTCAATTTTAGGTGAGTAAATTTTAAAGCATGACTAGGAAGGGCAGCACAGTTATAAGAATACCAACTATATTTAACTGATTACTTAGACTCCAGTGGTTGTTACATTTATTTACAGTAGCAACAAATATGTTTACATTAAGCAGAACTCCACTGTAAGTTTACTTCTGCAAAAAAGGTTTTATTGTTACCTATGTCATGTTACGTCATGTAAATGCACAATCCTTATTTTATAACCCAATTCAAGTGTGAATTTGTAATTCCAAGAACCAATAAAACAATACAGCCACTATCAATATGTGCTTATGTTTTCAGAAAAGCATGACCCTTGGAGAGTTTGCTTTCACTTTATACTGAGGGCCTAACTGAACATTGACCATTATATTGGTAATCAGCAAGGGTTCCCCTTATAGCCCAAAATCATATTGGCTAGTGATAATCCAGAGAATGCGGGAAAATAGCCAATATCAAGTCAGGTCCACCTAAGTCAGTATTGGTTGCTAGTGAGCACAGCCAATACTGGGCAGATAAACCTGGAAGAGACCACGAGGACCACAAGTTATTTATGACAGCATAGTTAAGGACTCAGGGAATGTTGGAGTATTTGGAGGATCTTGGTGTCTCCAGTTAAGGACTATCTCACTCCTTGAGATGTCAGTGCCTGAATCACGGAGTTGGAGGAACCACAAGGACCATCCAAGTCCAACCCCCTTCCATGCAAAAATGCATAATCAAGGCATCCCCGACAGATGGCTATCCAACCTCTGTTTAAAAACTACCAAAGGAGGAGATTCCATCAAACTCCGAGGCAATGATTAGGTGAATCTCTCTCTCTCTTTCTTCTTCTTCTTCTTCTTGCTACTTGACTGCTCCCTTGTTCTAAAGTATTCATCAAGGAAATGAATTGGAAACATTTCCTTGCCGATTCCAATATAAGGGTGAGTTAAGTTCTCAGCAGGGTTTCAAGCCTCCACTCCTGCCAGTCCTAGCCAGCAATGCCAGAATTCAACATCTAGGACCTCCCCTGTGCAATGCAGGGGCTCTGCTCTTGTACAACCGTTGTTTCTAGGCCTAGTTTTGCTTCAACAGAGCATCCACAGTTTTATTTATTTTACAGTATGACTCCCGTATCTGCTGGGGATATGTTCCCAGACTAACTGTGGATACCGGAAACCATGGACAATAGCAAACCCTATTAAAATGAATGACTTCTTGTCCAATCAAACCATAGAGTCTTGCTGGAGGACCTAGAAGATTCCGAGAGAGACCTTTTTTTGGATGTGGGTAAGTGAATTCAGTTACCAGTACCATGGCTATGGGGAGGGGGATCATACTGTACTTATATTCCACCTTTCTCCCTATATGTCAACACAGTGATATAAAGGGACTTTGTCTTGACTTTGTGCCCAGGTGAATAAGGGATTGCAGCCCTTGGTTTTATTCAACAGCATTTCTGAGTCCTACCAACTGTAGGATTTTATACTAATATTAAAAAGGAGAAAAATAATACTGTACTTTTCAAGTTGTCTCAGTCGTTGCCGTAGCTCCTGTGTGGCAATGGGAAGTGATATGTCTGAAGCTATACTTGGTGTTGGTTCTTTGACTGAAAGATGGCTCGGAGAATAGCTCAAGTTGGAGGCAAGGAGACTGGAGGAACTCCTGCTGAGATCTGTTGGCCACTGGGGACTAGGATTAGAAGGAGGGCTTTTTTCAACCGTCTCAGTCTTTTTATCAGTGTCTGCTGCTGTAGAAGCTGGGGGCTTGTTCAAGTCAGCTGCTGGGGAAATGGGGACCTGAGGCTTGAAAGAACCTTTTCTTGCATCTTTGGCAACAGACGGCCTCTTCACTTGGGCTGTGTGTTGGTGGTCTGGTGACCTCTCTTGCTTTTCAAGAGAAAGGATCTAGCAATGATAAAAACAAATATGACATCAATTCCTTCTCGCAATACAGCTGAATACATGATGCCACAAATGCACATATCGGAATGGAAAACTATTTACTATACTATATATACTTTTAGATTCTAGCTCGAGAGCTGGAAATCTTGCTATCTCTGCAAGTCACTCTGTGTATACACACCTGAAAGATTCTGATTCCTGTTGGCAGGAGGTCTGTGAAACTGAAAGTCATGCCACTGACCCACACCCTCACTACAGTGGAAAAACATCCAGTTGACTGATGTTTCGCTGGAAGAAGATGGGCTGTACTCCATCCTGCATCCTACAGCATGTTTTCAGTGTTGCACCTACCTATTTCCTTTCTCCCATAGATGTTTCTATTTAAATGTATCTATCAGCACAGTGGGCCCTTAGTATCCATTCAGGTTTGGTTCTAGGACCCACCTGCGGATACCAAAATCCATGGATGCCCAAGGCCCATTACATACAATAGCGTAGCAAAATGGTGTCCCTTATATAAAATGGCAAAATCAAGGTTCAATTTTTGGATTTATTCATTTTTTGAAATATTTTTAATCCATGGATGGTTCAATGCATGGATGCAGAATCTGGGGATACCGAGGGCCAACTATAATTTAAAAGTACTTAACAATCCAACCTCTACTTGTTAAGCACTGCAACTAGGTTATTCCTCTCAGTATGTCTGTAACCCCTATCATCAAACCTGCTCTGAATATCTCAGTATATTTATTAACATTACTCCCTAACATAATATTGAATAGCTTCATATGGACAAGAAAAGGAGACACAGACAAGCAAGACAGAATCAAGCCCTCATAGAATCACAGAGTTGGGAGAGACCACAAGGGCAATCCAGTCCAACCCCCTGCTCTGCAGGAATACATAATCAAAGCATTCCCAACAGATGGCCATCCAGCCTCTGTTTAAATGCCTCCAAATAAGACTCCACCACACTCCAAGGCAGTGCATTCTAGTGCCCAACAGCTCTCACTGTCAGGAAGGTCTTCCAAATGTTTAAGTGGAATCTCTTTTCCTGTAGTTTGAGTCCACTGCTCCGTGTCCCAATCTCTGGAGCAGCAGAAAACAAGCTTGTTCCATTCTCAGCATGACATCCCTTCAAATATTATCATGTCCTCTCTTAACCTTCTCTTCTCCATTCTGACATGATAGTTGTTGGCCTGGTCCAGAATTTCGGTGTTTTTAGATAACACTTTGTGTCCAGGTTTGTTTATAACATGTTCTGCTACTGCTGATTTTTCTGGCTGGCACAGTCTGCAGTGTCTCTCATGCAACAGTAGCAGAACATGTTATAAACCAACCAACCTGGACACAAAGTATTATTTAAAAACACCAAAATTCTGGACCAGGCCAACAGATATCATGTCAGAATGCACAGAGAAGCTATTGAAATCCACAAACACCTGGACAACTTCAACAGAAAAGAAGAAACCCTAAAAGTAAACAAAATCTGGCTGCCAGTCCTGAAAAACACTAAAATCAGAACTCAACACTTGCAAATGAACTCCACCCAGGGACAGGAGGATTTCCAGCAGATAATGGACCATCAACCAACCATTAGCCAAACAGACACTAATCCTCCTTGCATATCTCCACCCAGAAACTAGCCATTCAAATACACAAATTTACATATCCTCCCCAATAGGGGTTCACAGTATATAAACCCCATACACACTCCTACACAACCATTCACTGAAGATGACAGCTACAGATGCAGGTGAAACATCAGAAACAAACTCTTCCAGAACACGTCCTCACAGCCCAGAAAAAAAACAAGGAAAATCTATGTGTCCATTCTTATTTCCAAGTCCTTTTGCTATTGTCATTTATACCTCCACATATAAAATAAATGATGGTTTGTAGCTACCAATGTGGTAAATCTTATCCTCATCTCTCTTGGAAATAAAAAAACCACACATGGATAGTAAGTGGGTTTTCTTCCTTCCACAGCCCGGAAGAGGAGACTACATATCACAGTCAACATTTTAAAACATATATTAATTGAGAAAGCTTTTCATACTATACCCTGAGTGCAATCTTCATGTTTACAGTGCTGTTTGGACCAGAATTGCTAAGATGAAATCTCTGGTGCATAGTTAGATCTTCACTTGCAAGGAGCTGGCTTAGAGGAAGCTTAAAATTTCCCAGTGAGCACTGGTGCTGTTCATCCTTGACCTAGAAAGAAGAAAAGTTTCATTCCAATGAAAGCTCTTTCAAAAAAATAAAAATAAAATTAATTTATGTATTTTATTTATTTCATTTGTATGGCACCTTTCTCCCAGAGTGGGATTAAATGCAGTTTCCATAAAGAGTCAATTAAAAAAAATACCACTGAACAATTTTAAAAACAATGAAAATCCCCACATAAAACAATATAAAATCAGTTAAAGGACATACAAAAAGTTAAATAAAACATCCCAAAAACATCCCATTCTCTGCTTAGACATTAAAAGCCTGCTTAAATAAAAAGGTCTTTGCTTGCCAGTGAAAGTAAAGCAGGGAGGAGTCCAGCCTAGCCTCCCAAGGAAGGGCGTTCCAGAGGGTAGGAGCAACCACTTAAAAGGTTCTCTCTTGTGTCCTCACTAAGTGAGCTGGTGATCATAACAGGACCAAGAGAAAGCCTTCCTCTTAAATCTTAAAACTCTGGCAGGTTTGTATGGAGAGACAGAACCAGGGGGCTCACTTGGCTCCACTTCCTGGGAGGGGACCCTTAGGGGCAATTGTGTCTACTGCCCTATTTTAAAGTTCAGCCAGAGCTTTGACAGGATCTCTTGCTAAGGCAACAAGAAACTCCTCAACAACCATCAGGAATCCATCTGGATCCGTAAAGTCTCCTGGTACAGACCATCTTAATCAGCCTCCCGCCTCTGCAGAAGCTCTGAGTCCCAGTGAGTCTAAACCCCACCAAGTAGTGATCAGTCCGTGACAACAGAATTACAGAAAGTTTCTCCACACCCAGAACAACGTCATCCTACCCAGAACAGAAAACAAGGTCGAGTGTGTCCTGCAGCATGGGTGGTACCAGATATTACTTGGGACTGACCAATGGTTGTCAATGAGCAGGGTGAGCAAAGGTCTGCCAAGAATAAGCTGAATCAAAACTTCAGTTAGGCACATTAATTTTTCCTAGTCTCTCTCTCTGGCTTTTCTTCGCAAACGAAGATTCAGGAAGGACTCATCCCGCGCTTTCTGCAAGCGCGCTGATGACTAAAAAGGCCAATCCGAGATAAACAGGTCCAGTTGCAAAAAGCACAGCAGAAGGTCTCCTTGGGTGATGTTTTTGGGTTGTGATTCTTTCTGCGTTGTCGTTTCTCTTCAAGACTTGTTCGTCGTGAGTTCTCAAATAAGGCTGCAGCATTGTGGATAGTGCGTCTCCATGCCTCCCGATGTGAGGCCAGGGCGGACCACTGTTGGTGATCAACTTGGCCAAGCCTGAGATGTTTCAGGGAGTCTTTGTATCGCTTTTTTGGAACAGGACACTCTGATTTTTCCTAGTATATTGGCAATAACATAAGTTGAGTTTAACTATACTTTTACAGTCTGGCTTTAGTTTATTTTCATCATTTCTCCACATACTAAAGTCCAATGCCACAGAAAACTGTGTTTACAGTGACCACCAAAATATAAAATATAAATGTGGTAATCTGGTAATGTGAACTTTTCAGCATTAGCAGAAGTAGAACAAGTTCTACCAGGACAAGATGCCACATGTGTTAGCTTCAGCAATAAAAAAGTATCTTGTAAAAGCTTATACCATTATGATTTCTTAGTCTATAATATGCCACAAGGCTTCCTATTTTCTGCAACAAACGTATCTACCCTGTTGAAAATTGTTGTTATACTGTTTTAGGCATTCCAGTATGATATACTGGATGCAAAAAGAGGAATATAGCCATTGATACTTGAAAGCAAGGCCTCAGAGGAGTAAAAAGCAAGAGACATCTTACCTCAACTTCTAGCTCTTGCCGTCTAGGATTGTGAACAAAGAAAGTGAAGTTTTCTTCCCACACTGGTTCATTGGTCTTGTAGCGTATCTATTTAGGGATGTGGAGAGGTTTCTGTTCAAATTCATAACTGAAAGTAGGCTCAGCTTACCTAAGAGGGATGGACAGCCTCCTCACAAAATGAGGGCAGAATTTCTTTGCCCTAATCACATCACGGGCTGTGGGAATCACCACCGCACTCAGAAAAGCCCCTTACTGAAGTCAGCATTTGGAAAAAGGCTCTCATTTGCTTCCATCAGACTTTGCCCACCCTAACGCAAACTGTCAGAATCTGATCTGTACTAGGACTCTTGTGTGTGAGGTACACATACTTAAACTTTAATATGGATCAGGCCCTCACACTGGCAATTTGCATTGGAGAAAAGCAACCAATTAAAGCATACGTTTTTTTCCCTAATGTGAAGGCCCCATGATTAGGACCCATGAGGGAAGCTCATGCGCTCTCTTCAAACCCTGGGTTCTGAACTTTCCCAGTGCAATAAGGAGATACAACTCCCTCCACAGTCAATACAGAGTCTGAGGAGGTGAAGATGGGGAGAAAGCTGCAAAGTGCGTTTTCCCGGCCTACACAGTTGCTCTGCAACTTTCATGTATTGACTCTGACAAAGATACACAGAATTTAGACAGGTAAGTCATACAAAAGACTATATTTTTGTGATTTATCTAATTAGATTAATTTGATTATAGAATTAAAGTGCTTTCAAAGCCTACTTCAGTGTCTATGTAATGTACTACTGAGAGTGTAGGTTTGGAGTATATGAAATCTAAGTTTAAGTTTTTGTTTCAGCTGTAAAACAGACATAATGGCTTTGGTATAACTCACCATTCTCTTACCCTAATCCAATCTACAATGTTATAGAAGGATGAGTTAAAAGGAAAAAAAGCCAACATAATCCTTTTATGAGGTCTTGGGCTCCTTGAAGGAATGGTTAACATATATCAATGACAATATCAAATCCTTCAGGATGGATTAAAATGCAAACTCCACCCATTTTTTAAAGACATTAAAAAGTAAGGGTAAATAGATTAATAGAATCATGGAGTTGGAAGAGACCACAAGGGCCATCCAGTCCAACCCCCTGCCATGCTACACAATCAAAGCATTCCTGACAGATGGCCATCCAGCCTCTGTTTAAAAACCTCCAAGGAAGGAGACTCCACCACACTCCGGCAGTGTTTATATTGCTGAAATATGAAATATTGAGGCAAGAGATTGAATGAAAGCACCACTAAACAGGTAGCCTTGTACATATATGGGAAACCTCAAGTTCTTGACCAACACTTGTTAATACTGAGGAAACTGCTGTACTGGGCTTATGTTTGGGCATCCTTCTCCAAGGCTCTCTCTTTCTCTTATACACATACACACACACACTTGCCAGTTTTCTCTGCACCCACAAATGTGCAAGATTGGAATGCACTACCTCGGAGTGTGGTAGAGTCTCCTTCTTTGGAGGTTTTTAAATAGAGGGTGGATGGCAAGCTGTCAGAAATGCTTTGACTGGGTATTCCTGCATGGCAGACGGTTGAACTAGATGGCCCGTGTGGTCTCTTCCAACTCTGTGGTTCTATGGATTAGGTAAACAAATCTCCATCAAAAGCAGGCTGCTCAATCTAAGCCAGAGAGCTGCCATTTCCATGGAGTCAAAGTCGCATTTTCTCCACTGCTGGTCAAAGAACTAGCTGCTGTATCCACACAAAGCTTAGTTTATATACAGTCTTAAAGATGAGATGCATAACATGGAAAACACTCAGATGGTCTAAAGTAGGTCTCGACCAGTTTCGCAATAGGACCTAGACTGCAAACATATTTCTTTTTTTTTTATTATTATTTTAGTATCTAAACTTGTGTGGACAAAATATATATAAATGCTATTTTATAACTAATCAAAACAGATTTAAGCAAGTGGCACTCACCTTACTTTCTTGTGCTTTATGTCCAACAGTGAGAAGGACTAGGGGATTAGGGTTGCTGTTTATTTTCTTTCCTGACTGAAGAGAAAATGAAATTCCTTTAATATATTAATGTTTTGTTTTTCCCTCCATCAATTTAACACTACTTTGGAATTCTACTCTCCGCCTCTTACACAGTACTCTGAACTCTTTACAAAGTCTGCATATTCATGGGCATTTATGGGGATGTGCAGCAATCATACACATCTACCTTGAAATAATTTATATTCAGTTTCAGATCCCTTTGCGCATTCTCTTTCTACATTCTTAGAATGAAACTATTTTATGAAGTTTAATCTTTCATTCTCTAATAAACATTTAAGCCCCCAAAGTCAATGAAGCAACATTAGAATGAATAAATGAATGTTGCGGTCTGCATGCAAATGGGGGATATGGAGAAAGCACAAGCTTAAAAATATATTTTGATATATGTATGATGGAAAGCTAACCTGATGTATGTATGATGGTTAAGCTATACACCAGAATCATAGAACAATTTGCAAAGGAGCAGCAAATAAGAAGGTGTACTGTAATTTCTTATAGAATTACCCAACTTTCTTACTAGAGACCAACCATATGTCATGCCTGAACCTTGCTCACCAGCTGTATAGCATTAGGGCAAACTGCAAAAGTGAACAGTGATTTATAATCATTACAGAAATTGAAACATTGCTCAATCTTGAATGTCTGTTAATATGCATTGCATCAGTCACTCATAGAAGTCCTTTTGTTAAGAAAAAGGAGTTATGGTAGTTAATCTGAAATATCTATTAATGTTGTTAAAACACATTATTTAGAATGTTAATTAATTTGTACTGGGACTCCAGGAAAAAAATGTAGAGTGATTAAAACAGAAGTTAAACAATGTTAGAGCAAATTAGAAGGCCACAAACATGTACTTTGAGATCAAGTCAATTGCTTGAGTTGTTAAAATTAAGAGTAATTTGCATTTCATTTTACATCCTGTTCAACTTTCTGTTAACCTTCTGGGTTTTCATGATCATTGCTTCACACTGAATGAAAGTTACAATTCTAGATTGGAAGAATCATGCAACATTCATTTGCAGTGACAGGTTCCACTGCCAATTCCATTTAAAAATTCCATTCCTTCCATACTAAATTTTAAAAATGTTATCATCAATATTAGCATTTTTGCTAATATCATTCTTTTTTAGGGATAGTTATTTCTGAATTAATACTGCAAGCTCACAATCAATTGCCTTTAAGAGACACATGTTATTTTGTAGTTTGACCATTCAGTTTTTCCCTACACTGCTCTTATTTTTTTAAATTCTGAATGTTTCAATAAGAATACATTTTTTTAACCAGATGTAAGAACATAGTACTAAGCAATACACTCATCTCTATATTTTGCTTTTTGAGGAACACGAATATTATAAACTTGGATTTTAAGCAGTGAAATCCAATACTTTAAAGCAGTGCATGAATACTGCAGGAATATCAAAATGAGGAAAACGTCCCATACAAAAATAGTGGGAATGCCTACAGAATTTGTAAATGGTCCCAGAAGCAGGTGAAAGGCCCTCCCTCTAGCCCAACTGCCACCGCCCTGCCCTTGGAGGGAGAGAAGAGGAGGCAGGCAGAACACCATCAGGCCTGGGCCCAGAAGTAGGTGAAAGGCGCTCCCTGGATCTCAACTGCCACAGCCCTGCCCTTGGAGGGAGAGAAGAACATGCAGTACCCACTGGATTTAATCCCTACCCCCACTGCCATTCCCTTTTCCTTATGTGTCATGTCTTATTTTAGATTGTAAGCCTGAGGGCAGGGAACTGTTAAATTGATCATTTGTAAGCCGCTCTGATAGCCTTTGTGGCTGAAGAGCAGAGGTATAAATAAATAAATAAATAAATAAATAAAATATATAGAGAGGCCTTGCAAATTTTGGCCAGGCTTGCTTCTAATAGCCAGTAAGAGAAATCCAAGCCTCTCACTTCCTCTTCAGAGCCACATGTAAGACACATCACTTTTCTACCTGGTTCCCAGTTAGGATATTTACAGGGAAGGAGAAGCAGATGGGCTTGGTGTACATTTGAAGCATGTTCTCCAACTGATTTAGTATGCATGCTGTGTCTGCACAAAACACAGCCTGATAGCATTCTTTACTGTCAAAACCTTTAAGAATCCCTTAATCCTGCAAAAGAATGAAGGCTTTCCTGCTAGTTGTCACAGCTGAATTTATGGTCACCTCTGACAATCTGTCTATGTAAATATCTGTCTGCATCTTCAAAGATTCTCATGAAAGTACCATGCTGAGACCAAAATATCTACGAAGTGTTTTCTAATTTTTTTGTGCCCCCTGTACTAGTCTTATTTTGAAGAATTACATGTTAATCACAATGTACTACAGATATACCTGTTCAGGGATAAACCATTTGCTTATGCCCTTAAGTGGCAAATGATATGCTAAATTATGGTCAATGCACTTGGTAGATTTCTGAATCAAACTATTAAAAGGCACCATGAACTTTAGTAGGAGCATGCTGTAGATCATACTGACCTAATAAATCCACTGGCATAAATCCAATTACTACTCCCAAGTACAGTAGACTCATTGAAGCAATGTGGTCCATAGCTACTGTGTTACCACTCAGCAGCTGATTCAATGGGTCTACACTAATCGAGATAAGCAACAAAATAAGACCATTACCTCTCAAGCTCAATAGTACTAAAAAAGGGGGATAATTTGTTTTGGTCCCCAAAATACAGTATAATTCACAGAGGAATATGGTTGTTCAGTCCTCACTGTCAACTTTGCTCTTAATGATTTTAAAAGAAGGATTTTATACCACAGGGGAAATAATGTGGCCCAGTGGCAACATGTTGCACATCCAATGCTATTTCTATTGCCTATAAAGCCCTACAGAGCAACAACAATTACATCCATTTTTAAAAAATAATCCCACTGTCCATGAGGAGAATTTCAATTAAAGCAGATGCAAATCTCCTCTAAAATAATATGTAGCCCTTCACTTTGTTTTGGTAAAATAAATAAATAAATATATATTTTTTTAAAAAACGGAAGGTTTTGTTTTGTTTCATTTGGAGAGACTGAGGGATAGAAAAATGCCCTAGACTCACAGAGCTGGCCCACCCCTGCTTTATACATTTTTAATGTATACAATGCAACAGTGATGTGATTTTTCAAACCTGCCTGGTACACAAACTGAACATCATTCTGTCTTCACTTCTTGGTAGCACTATGTTCTTTGGTACAAAAACACACCAGAAGGTTTGTTTGGTACAGGCAACCATGTGTCTCCATAAAATGGTGTGACTTTACATGGAAAGCTGTATTACTTTTACCTTTAGAGCTTTCTGAACAGCAGACTTCTTCAAGGCGTCTGGATTATAATCTAATGGATTATGCTTTTAAATCAGAAGAAAATGAACACACAAAGGGTTAATAAGACATGCAATGAAGCAGTTTCACTTGGTTAATTAAGGACAGGACAACAGCAGGAGACCAAACAAACATTCTCAGAACTAAAGAAAACTAACAAAAGATATTTCAAAATAATCTGACAGTTTTTTGTTCTCATTCCATCTGTATTTCCCATATGATAATTTCAAACACCTTTTTTGCAATAGTGCTGAGATTCTCCTCCTTTGGAATTATCTTCACAGCAAACCTCTTTCACCTAACTGATGCAATACAACATAAATTTCTTATGTGATTTGGAGTATAAGTGGATTTAAAACAAGATTAGCCATCCCGCTGATCACTTCCATTAACACTTTCTCATTTTATTTCAGTAAAAAGACATCACCCTGAAAGTGACCTGGACAAGCTACTAAACATCAAGGCAAAATTGCAATGCTACCAGCTGGTGGCAAAGTGCTTCATTTCAGGAATTAAGATTTTTTAAAATAAAGAAAGCAGGTGCTCACTGTGCCATTTTGCTCCATGAGTTTTGAAACAGAACATACTTCAAAAAGCTAAGTTCTGTTTTAAAAAAACATAGCATTAGGATCATTCAGGAACAGGATCTAAAAAGATCTGCACTCATGCTATAACCCAAAACAGGAAAAGCAAGTTTAATCACTTTGTCATCCAAAAGATATATTTAAAAACTTAACTGCATTTTCCATGGGGGGGGGATCTCTAATGAAGATTTTGTTGTCAGTCCCACCTGACTGTCTCTGTACTGTTTTAAGGTATAGCATGAAATTAGGTGAAAAGGGAAGTCATGCAGAAAACTGATGAGAAGCCTATAGTTTTGAGGTATATAGAGTTACAATATTCTTGGTTTTTATTTAGAATGATGGATAAGAAATGGCCCCATCTGTAAATATAACTTCTTAAAAGTGGATGTATATTCTCCACAGCCATCAGTAAACCAGGAGTCACATCCAAGAATGTAACATTCCACTAGAAGGACAGGACTAGAATTTCTAGTCAATTTTAGGGAATCTATGCTCTTTTCTAAGCAAAATTTCATCCCAAATCATCTGTTAAACTGCAGGAGAATTTAAACCGGTGGTGCCCATACCACACCTATGTCACTGACAAATAGGCCAAATGTCTTAAGAATCAGATGCAGCACACCTGAGAACCACTGAAATAGAAAGATTGCCCAAAAAGCTTTATAAATAATCCTGCAAGTAGGTTTGCATTGCGCTTATATCTACCTAGAATGGAGATAATCCATCCTTCTTTTTTCTTACACTGTTTTTGGAAATGAATTTTTCCATTCTTGCTAGCTCTTGCTGCTTTATTTGTAGAAGTTCAAGTATCACGAATGTGTGCTAAAGTTCATGACCATGCTGAAATTTCACTTCAGACTATTTTTTAAAAAATCTTCCCAATTCAGAATGAGTACTGCAACTGCTTTAGATCAAGACAAGGCAGCAATATCGGAATAAAATTAACTGACAGCAAAGGGGATTTCAATTTGCATGCTGTTTCCAGGCAAACAAACAGTAATGTTTGCTAAGGATTCTTTAAACTGAAAAGAAATAAAAGAAAAATAAAACATGAGCTACACTTTAATTTGGGTCAAGTTGCTTGTATAATGATAGTATAATTGTATAATGATTTTATAATTTTCAGTCCTGATATTTTAAAAAGCCACATTAACGTGAAACAATTCTGACAGTACAATGGAATCAGTGACAGGTAACAAGATATGGGATTATGTATACTCTCTCCCATGTGTGAATTTCATGACCATATATAGTCATTCTAGGTCAGAAACAGATTTGGGTCTGCTCCTAAATTTCTTTTCAAAACACATAATAAAACTGGGTTGTCGAAGTATACTTAGCAAGATCTGGATTGCATTAAAAATGGAAAGGTGCACACAGATGCACAGTCTGCACAGTTACACAGTTGATTCACAGAAGAGAGTAGTACCTCTCCCAGCTCCAGTAAGTCCCTTCCACTTAGGGATGCATCCAAAAATGTTAAACCAGTGCAAGAATGATGAGCTAAAGATGAATAATGCAGATAGAAACATCTATTATGGTTCAGTATTCATATATAATCAAGGGCACTAGGTGTTACATTATTCAAATACTTTAAAAGTGGTAAAGGGTACAGTAACATCATGGTACCTATATACGATGCCTTCCCCTCTATTATTAGGTTTGCACATTCTTTCAGGTTGCTGAGATTAGGGGTATATACCAGTTAATCACAAATCAATATTCTGTGGTTAGATAGGACTTCAAGAAAGGCAGTGACCTCAGACAAGATTGTGTTTCTGCGGGTTGAGATTGAGAAGCAAATCAACTTTCAGCAAGTTTCTGTTTATAAACTTTCTTGCTTGCCTATACTTACAATGACAACATCTAAGAAAAGGAATCAATGCCAACGGGAAAGGTCCCCAAATGATAGATTTATAAAGCCAATATAGTCATCCCTCCACATTTGCAGGTTAAGCATTTGTAGATTTGCAAATTGCTGTTATCGGTAAAATGAGTACCCAGCTTGTGGGGGCAATTAGCTAACACACATTGGAAACTGCTTAATGCACTGTAGATGTGTGCAATTCTATGCTTCTATGCTTAAAACAAATTGTAAGCCGCTCTGATAGCCTTGTGGCTGAAGAGCGGGGTATAAATAAATAAATAAATATAAATTAAATTAAAAAAAAAAAATTCCATGGTGGCTGCATTATATGCACCCAACCAAATATGTTCTCTCTAGGCATTTGTACATCCATCCTCCAGCATGATTCTATGGTTAAATTCTGACAGAAGTTGATAATAAAATCGCATTGGAGAACCCAGAAATGCCTGGAGAGAACACTTATCTAGGCATTTGTAGGTGTTCCAGAAGCTGACCATGCACTGGAGGGCCTACAAATGCCTAGAGAAGTGATCTCTTAAGTAAAAACAATGGTGGGGCAATATTTACAGTGTTTCCACTTTTGTGGAGATCCTGTGCCTGTAACCCCAGGAAAGATGAAAGCTGACTGTAAATGAAGAACATATTGACAATTACCAGAAATTAATGTGTGTTTATACCCTTGGTGCAATGATAATAAAAGAATACAGTTGTCCCTCCATATTCGTGGGGGTTAGGGGTGTAAGCCCCCTTCGAATTTGAGAAAAACACAAATACCGCACCACCCCAAGGTTGGGGGGCACCTGAGGCCCACGCCAGCCACCACTGCCGCCGCTTGCATCGCCGCAACCTGTCCCTGAATTTTCAGCAGTGTTAGGGGCAGCGAGGTGAGTGCGTTTAAAGCGACAAGCCCCGGGCTTGCCTGGCCCTCGGATTCAAGCCATCTAGAAAGCAGAGGCAAGGTCCGACATCGCTGCCAAGAGGCTTCTCGACAGCGATGCCTGGGCTTTGCCTGGCCCTCCGATTCCCCGCCCTCTGTGGGGGGATTAAACAGCAACGGCAAGGCCCAGGCATCGCAGCCAAGAAGCCTGGTTTTAAACGCACTTGCCACATCACCCCATCCCTGGATTTTCCACGGCAGAGAGATGAGTGCGTTTAAAACAAGGCTTCTCGGTGGCCCAGGCCAAGGTGGCAGCAAGGCCCAGGCATTGCCACCAAGGAGCCTTGTTTAAACGCACTCACCTTGCTGCCATTGAAAATCCAGGAACCGGGTGGGGAGGGGAGTGCGTTTAAAACGAGGCTTCTCACCCATGGACTCATGGCGCTGTGGACTGGGTCAGCCAAGAGGTAAGGGGGCGAAGGCACTTTGCTTCCCTGCCCTCTTTCCTCTTTGCCCACTGAGTTCAATCGGTTGAGGAGGAATGAGGCTTGCTTTCCTCCACAACTGGATTGAACTCCTAGGGATGCCCATGTTCAGCAGCTTTAGAGGGCACCCTGGGGTTCAGTCCAGTTAAGGAGGAATGAGGCTTGCCTTTCCCTCCTCAAATGGACTGAACCCGAGGGTGCCCTTCAAAGCTGCTGAAAGCAAGCAGCCCTCAGAGTTCAAGCCTCATTCCTCCAGATTGAACTCTGAGGGATGCCTGTTTTCAGCAGCTTGAAAGGGCACCCTGGGGTTCAGTCCAGTTAAGGTGGAACATGGCTTGCCTTTCCCTCCTCAAAGGCCAATTTAAAACAAACCAGTAGCAAATGCAGGGACATTCCTTATTACACAAGGAAAGCCCATCAGCTGATCGGCTGTCAAAGCACGATTAACTTTCTACAGTCCTAAAATGGAAGTTAATATTTCTCAACTGGTAGAAACATCTATTCTTTGAGGCCATTTCTTAATGACAAAAGCCCATTTAGGAAATTGCATGTTTTCAAAGATTATTTTTTGAAAGTTTTAGCTGTGCAACTTGAACCAAATGATGAAGATTCCAGACTTCACATACACCACAAAAAAACACTTAAACTTAATTTTCAACAAAATCACAAAAGAGGTTGACTTTTACAATTCATGGCAACTTCACTTCTCTGTAAGCAAATGTCAGCATTTTTTTTCTAGTGAGTCACACAGATTAATGGACAAACATGCTGGTCTTTAGAAGGCTAATTTGAAATTCAAACTTACCTAATAACCCATGCTGAAAATATAATTTGAAAATCCAGTAACAAATATAACAATGCACACTTTTTAAACCATGCACATAAACAATAAATGCATGCTTCACCATTCCACTATTCAGACTAAGTGAGTTTAGTAGCACCAAACCACTCTGGCAGGTTAAAAAATGGGAAATATAATACATGTAACACACAAAAACTCACAAATAGTGCTCTATAGAGTGAGGTAGTATTTTCACAAAAGACTAGTCCCGAAGCTCTCCTCTCTTTTAAGTATCCACACCCAAAGTTTCCCTCGTAGATACTCTTTGGGAAAATGGAAATGGAAGGAGAAAGCAGAGAGTGATGGGATTGGGGCAGCAAGAATCTACAAGCATTTTACCATTAGCACAGGTCAGGAAAATAGTCAAAGGCATCTGAAATTACTGCACACATACACAAAAAATGGTAAACATGTTAGCACTTCTTATTTCTCCTCATTAGCACTGCAAGGCAGTTTGTCTCGACAGTTTGAACAACACCATTTGAACAGCAAAATCATATAACCTTTTAAGTGCTATACCCATTATTACACATTTAATATCTTTTGAATCACACATCAGTGAAGCAATCCCTATACCATCCACTTGCCACTGGAGCATGTTTAGAATTATAGTAAGATTAGCTGTATCTGTGGACATCACTGATGCAACCTCAAGTTGAACAGCTCCAGGGAATATCTGGGGGCAGGATGGGGGGGGGGGGAACACCTTGTCTTTCAAGGAAACTCCATAGTTGTTTTCCTCTTCATACCTTAAACAGGTATGTGACTGAGGAGCCCTTTAAATGATATAGGTTTCCACATAACAAAAGTACATCTTACCTTTCCCAAAAAGTTCTATGTCACCACAAATTTCTACTCCCCATTTGATTTTTTTTTAAATACAGTACTGCCCATGTACAGATACAAAGAGATAAAATCCACCACAAATAAATTCAGTAATTGATTAAAATGCATGGGTGATTATGTTTTCATGTGGTTCAGAAAACATGGCATCTTTAGAGAGGGAATTCTATAATGGGAACACCACTGCTGAGAAAGCCCTCCTCTTCTCTGTGGGATAAAGTACCACTGATAAATGAGGCACTTGGGGCCTGTTCACATTACATACTACATAGCACTATGATCCATTTTAATTGCCATATTGCATCCTATGGAATCCTGGTGTTTGTAGTCTGAGAAGGTGCTAGAGCTCGCTGAATGAGAATTCTAAAAACCGATTCCTAAATTCCAAATCCCAGGATTCTATAATACTGGTAATCTGTGTAGAGTGAATGGACCCCTGGAAAAGGGCTTTAGCATAAAATATTAAAGCACAGCCAGATTATTGGGTAGCACAGATTTCACATATTGCTCCAACTTATTAATTTACTGAAATGTTTCAAGTCCACTCTGCAATTTTATTTTATTTTTACTATAAACATTATAACACAAAGGGAATGGAAAATTTTTACCACCACAACTTAGTTTTTTTAAAAAAAGTTTTAATGCACAGTAAGAAAACTTTCGCCGCTGTTCTGCTACCCATGCACTGCAACAAGTTATTTCTATTTCAAAATCCACTACAAAACATTACAAACTTCAGCTCTAACAGCTGTGTGGAAAGTGCAGTGAAAAGCACATGTTTTAAATGCCCAAAGCCCATTTATTAAACTTTCTTGAAATCATCATCAGACATGAGTGAACCTGTTATATTCTAGAACTTACAGCCATCCCGCACTTATTCAACGGGCCAGGGACCAGGGCACTGTCAAAAACTGGAAATGCTTGAAAAGCAGAAGCCAGTCTCTTTTTTTAGCTTGAAAATGCAAGTCTGAACACTAGATGGCAGTGGGAGAGGGAAAAACAGTGCGCTGGGTCAATTGAGAGAGGAAAAAGGCAGTACATAGTTGAAAGAGTGGACTGGGGTTGAAAGAGCGGTACATGGCTATAATTTAGATCTGTCCAAACAGCAGAATGTTGAAAAACGTGTTGTCAGAAACCATGGGATGCCTGTATTTTGGTAATTCTGTTTGCCTGACAACAGGGAAGTATATGACCTTAAGTTGCTTAGTTTATTTGCTATCTCTGCAAAAGACAGATGTAAATGGAGTCAGGAAGGAGCAGCCCTCTCTAACCAAATCTAATGATTTTAACAAGTCTCATTTCCAATAAATGAGTGAGGAAACAACTGAACATGTAAGGTCACCTACTATAGGAGGGAGGAAAAACCCAACCATTCAGCACTCGTGAAGTAGAAGGTAATGTGATCATTCTTTCTACCTCCAAAAAAAGGTAAAAGGCAAATTTGGGATCTTTGAGCACAGTCTGCATCTCAGAAGATAGCATTGTCTTGCACAGGCAAGAGCCTGTCTTTGAAGGATGAGGTTTCCAAGAAAGCAATGGAGGGTATGTTCCCCTTCTAGTCCACACTCTTTTTATGGACGAAAAAGGTAAAAAGAGACATTTCTAAAATTGTCTGAAGACCACCAGCCCTTTTTAAATAAGTTTTGGCTTGCTGTAAATCACTTTTAAAGAGAATTCCTTGGTGGCACAATGGCACCGCATCCTGTATCAGTGGAATTCCACACCGATACTCTAGCATGTAGCCTCAATTCAACGATATACAAATAGGAAATATGTACAGAGTGGGGGAGTGAGTTTTAAAAATTCAAAAATGACCAACAATTTTCAAACAAAAAGAGCATGACAGAACTGGAGTTGCTATTTGGCAGAAGTGAATAAAAGCTTCAACTAGCTGTCTGCATGTAATCTCACGTACATGCACAAAAGAACTGAGTAGCATTGTGGCTTAAGGCTACAATCCAATAAAAAGGTTTAGATTGGCTTTGGGATCAAATTCACAGCAGTCCTGTTACCATTATTTACAGTTATTAAAAAGTTTATACCTTGAGAAGAAATGGTCACAAAAAAGCAGCCAACTCAAATCACTTATTGTTGGTCTTTACATACTTTAGCCACCTGGCCTTGCCCCAACTTAAAGCCCTTCCATATTAAAGAGATAATGAGGTTGTACAAATAAACCAGGTTTGTGTGACACTGAGAAACAGAAAAAAATTGCTTTTCCACTATTTACATCTTCTGTTTGGTTCTACCACATCTCACAAGATCTGGACAACAGATAAATAGTTATGAAGAAACAGGTTTTTATCAGCCACTTTGAGTCCCAGTTTTGGGGGAAAGGTGGGGTATAGACACTGACAATAATAACAACAACATCCTCCGGCATGATCTACACTTTATTCAATTTTTTCCTTATAGTAAATGGGGCTGCAGCCTCAGCTGGGCCCCTATAGAGCTTGATAGCCTAGTATACCATACCCCTCCAAGCAAAAAATGTCGAATCCAAGCCAACAAGTATTTGTTTACAAAGCAAAAACTTTAGGATCCAACTCAGTAAGTATTACCCAAGTAGACGTACATAGGACTGCAGCTCTAACTTTTAAAAAGCAATGGTCCTGCAGAGGCTGTCATGTTCTCATCACCTCTAGCTATGAGAGTTGAGTTACAATGTGAAGTCGAAGGCTTTCATGGCTGGCATCCATAGATTTTCCGTGGTTTTTTTCCAGGCTGTGCAGCCATGTTCTGGAAGAATTTATTTCTGACGTTTCGACTGCATCTGTGGCTGGCATCTTCTCTGAAATAAACTCTTCCAGAACATGGCCGCACAGCTCGGAAAATACCCACAGAAAACCTATAGTTGAGTTACAGCTGATGACAGCTGCAACCCAGTAGCATCTGGACAACCACAAGTTCTCAACCCCTCCCTGCTTTACATACTCAAAAACGTAAGCGCCAAAAATATCTGTTTTTGAATCCAAGCAAAAATACATTGATCTGACGTTTGGTTTGAGAGACTGCCTACTTCTCTTTTTAAAATATTGTTCTTACAATTGTTTTAAGATACAGAATTAACAATAATATTTTTTTAAAATTACAAACATATCATCCTGGAACTTTGATTAGGTTCCGTAAAATTAGTTCAACCGCAATTTATATTTACTATAGAAAGATGCTAACATTGCAAAATGCACATGAAAAATGTAATTAGAATATGACATAATGTGGGTTAGTGAAGCAAAGTGGCATAGTAGTAAGCAATGATTAACAAAAAAAAGCATCACTGAAGAGAAGTATCAATACTAGAAGAAGACTTACTGGTAGGTTTCTTGCTGAATCCAAATAAAGGATAAGTAATGCTGACGAAAGTCCATCATTAGCTTGGTCTTTATCAGCTCTTATGCTTTTTAGCACCTAAGATTAGAGAAGAATTACTTTTCCATTTATCTATGCATTTTCCATACCATTTCTAAGTAAAACTGAAACAAGATACAAGATACAAAGTAACTAAATAAAAAACAAAAACCAATTCAAAATAATATTATATGTATATCAAGAAATGAGAGAACACTCCTCTAAAAATAGTATTTTTTTATTTGAGTGAACCCAGAACAAAATACAAATGGAATTCTTTGGGAAAGATGTTCCCCCAAACAAGCATTTTCTGTAGGGGTAATTCTAGTCCTTGCACATTGTTCCCATAATAAAGGAACATGGAACTGCGATTCTATCAGTATCTGTTATGTGTGCTGCTGCCTATGTGAGAAGCATTCCTCCACACATTCCAAATAATAGTTTTGAATTGCTTGGTCAATTTTTGATTATTTACAACCAAGCAAACCTTGATATTTATCCTTCATTTTTTGAAAGACTATTAGAATTGGTGAACATGTTATGTGGATGCATATACCGTATACACAAACCTTCATTTTTAACTATATTCAGGGAGGCCTGCATTGTTTAAACCTGTGAGAGGGCAATATCACAACATACCTGATCAAGATTCTCTGCAGTAGGCATCAATGTGAGCCATTCGAGTTTTAAATGCAACCTTCCTTTGGAGACTTCATCCAAAGTAAACCACTGTAATTGCAGTCAACAAAATGTGGTGAAAAGCAAGGCCATTACCTAACAAAGCAACAAATCCCATTGTAACTTTACTTGAGATACTGGTAGTACTCTTTGGAAGACCCACTGACATAAAACTAACGACATTTAATTGACAGAAGACATCTATGCGATTTCTAAAATAGTAGCACCATCTCTACTTATTTCTTGAATTCCATCATGCTGTAAAACTAGCAAAATTCATGACTTCACATAAAAAGATCTTATGATGGTCCTTTTAAAAAAATAACAGAACACTTCCAAAGTTTACTTCAGTACACTCTATCTGCTTAGTTCTAATAAATCATCCCTCCTCCAGTGGAACTAGTTCATAGAAACACAGAGTTGGAAGAGATGACAAGGACCATCTAGTCCAACCCCTGCCATGCAGGAACACATAATCAAAGCATTCCCAACAGATGGCCATCCAGCCTCTGTTTAAAAACCTCCAAAGAAGGAGACTCCACCACACTCCAAGGCAGCAAGCACGTTCTACTGTCACGCAGCTCTTACTGTCACGAAGTTCTTCCTAACGTTTAGGTGGATTCTCTTTTCCTATAGTTTGAATCCACTGCTCCATGTCCTAGTCTCTGTTGCAGCAGAAAACAAGCTTGCTCCATCCTCAGTATGACATCCGTTCAAATATTTAAACATGACTATCATGGCACCTCTCAACCTTCTCTTCTCCAGGCTAAACATACCCAGCTCCCCAAGATGCTCCTCTTAGGGCATGGCTTCCAGACCTTTCACCATTTTGGATGCCCTCCTCTGGACATGATCTACCTTGTCAATATCCTTCTTGAATTGTGGTGCCCAGAAATGGAAACAGTTGATGTTAGCCACTTTGACATACTGTAACCATATATGTTACAGTAAGTATTTCAGCAGCAGCATGTTTTGTCCCATAATACATTAATGTCCATGAAAGACAACAATAAACACCTTATTTCTATATGAATGTTAATCCATGTGCCAAAACCTACAATTAAAAAAACCCTAGCCTCTTGATATGGCTTAGCTAAGCCATCACAACTTGCATCTCATGTGTGACTAAGCCAAAGTATGATTAAAATGAAAGGCTGACCACTGTCAGTTGGATGGCCCTTGTGGTCTCTTCCAACTCTATGATTCTATGATTCTATCAATCTTCCAGTCACTTTTCTCCCTGCCATTGAACACATGGAGACTCACCTCATCTAAGTAGCGTTCCTTTTCAACTTCAGTTAGGTCTATCATTAGACTAGGAGAAAGATACAACACATTGAAATAATACATTAATCTCTATAGACTGAAAAGCTGGAGTTGTGCAGGAGCAGAGGGGAGAATGAAACATTAAAAAAAAAAAAAAAGATTTTCCTTGTCTTTTTTTCCGGGCTGTGAGGCCGTGTTCTAGAAGAGTTTACTTCTGATGTTTCACCTGTATCTGTGGCTGAAGATGCCAGCCACAGATACAGACGAAACATCAGAAGTAAACTCTTCCAGAACACAGCCTCACAGCCTGGAAAAAAAACCAAGGAAAATCTATAGATGGCAGCCATAAAAGCTTGACTTCACATTAAAAAAAATTAATGGGCTCTGTAATCATAATATGCTTTATTTCCAATAAAGAATGAAGAAAACAGCATCTAAGCTCTAATTGGGCAGGAAGTATTCTTTTCTTTTTTTTATATACCCCGCTCTTCAGCCACAAGGCTATCAGAGCGGCTTACAAACTGTTTTAAGCAATAGCTATTTACACATCTACACTGCATTAAACAGTTTCCAATATGTGTTAGCTAATTGCCCCCACAAGCTGGGTACTCATTTTACCGGCCTACGAAAGGATGGAAGGCTGAGTGAACCTTGGAGCCTGCTGGAATCGAACTTCCAACATGATGACTTGCAGTACTGGCATTTAACCACTGCGCCACCAGGGCTCAGAGAAAGGGAGATTGTTGAAGAGATATGAAGCAAAGGGTAACTGTACATTAAGAGCTGTTAATAAGTAGTATTTGCAGATGTTGCGGAAATGATGGAAATAACTGGCCTTTGAACTGGGATAAAGTGATTTATAGGAGGAAAAACCAAAGCATGGCTTTCAAGAGGGCACAGAGGAACTTTTTCCTCAAGAATATGAGGTAGTTAAGGCTACATATATCAAAATAAAAAAATAAAGAAAAAGCAAGCAAGCACAACATTTGGAACCATGTATTGTTATCTCCATTATAATCAAGGTTTCCACTTTTTCTTTTCAGGAGATAAAATACCATGCACAAAATACAGTGGCATCAGAAAAGGTACAGAATTTTGTATAGGTCCACAGTGCAATGAGAATTTATTGGTGATGCCAGCTATTTTTATGTCTTGGATTTAACCTTTCACTTATAGAAAGAATAACTTTGACAATAGTTTACTAATACAGGTAGCCTAACTACTCTAAAGGTACCAGCTCCTGTGAGATCTTAGAAGCTAAGTAGGGTCAGTCCTGGTTAGTACTCAGATGGAGATCACCCAAGAACACAAGGTGTGTAGGATACATTTCAGAGGATGGAACTGGCAAAAACACCTCTGACTATTCTTTGCCTAAGAAAACCCTACAGAATTCATGGGGTCGCCATAAGTTGACAGGTAACTTGAAGGCATGCACACACACACACACACACTAAATATAGAGATTTAGGACTTTAAAAAGACTTAAATGAAGGAAGCATAATTTGTATCTATTAAAATACAAATCAGATGTACTAAATAGATTGGTTAGGTTGTTAATAAAAATATATTTTGTTTGACATTTACCTTCCCAGAAAGTCATCCTTGTCTGGATCTTCATCAAAGAGCTCAATCTCCAATTCTTGTCCTGGGTGCTCATACACTAAGGCCTGGAAATACAACAATTAACAAGATCAGGATGGTCAATTCAGGATCATATAGAACATCACACCTATAAGGGCCAAGAATATCTTTCAAAAAATCTCTCACTTTTTGTCAGTAAGGAAAACTAATAGATGACCAAAGCAACTATAATACATACCTTAACCATTGAATACTGATAATTTAGGACAACATTTTAAAATGAAACAGGACAAACTACATGTCTGGTTTCGGTGTCACCCTATCAATCAAGGCAATGTACACACAGAGCTCCTTTTCTGTCTATGGCTAGATTCTAATGAAAAGCCAAAAGCTTTAACGTTACAACCACAACTCTTGTGCTAAATTTCCTTTCACAGTTCTTGGTTAGTACCAAAGAACAGTTACATCCAAACAGGGCATACCACAATTTTTGTGATTTGAATATAACAAAATTACGGTCTGCTACTAAATTACATCAAAAATGAAACCAGAATATGCCGGGCAACACAAAGGAAGAATCGGCATTACATCTGAACTGATCTGCTGTACTGCCAGTTGCAGCAACCCATACGCCAAAACCAGAAAAGTATTATGTGCATGACTGAGATTCTCTTGGTTTGTCATTACTATGCACCTTTAAGCTGACTTTAACCTACATAAATTCTATGCTATGGTTTTCTTTGCAAGATTTACTGACAGGTGGTTTGCCTGTAAATGCGACTTACCCAAGTCACCCACTGGGTTCTATAGCTGAGCAGGGATTCAAACCCTACTCTCCTGGAGTCCCAATAAAACCCTCAATCCACTACACCATGCTGGTTCCAGAGATTCCCTCCATGTAAGAAAAAGCAGTATGTGAAATAGCCCTTGAAGGCTCTAGAACTACTTCAATGAAACTGGAAAAAATATACAAATATTGATCCATTATTTAAACTTTTTACCTCATAAACTTCATTCCACTTTGGATTGAGATTTTCTTTGATGACTTTGCTTTGGAAAATTTGATTGCCCACACGAATGATTCCGTAAGGATCAGATTTTCCCTTAACAATTCCCTTTAGATAAGTATCTTTCCCTTCAAGATCCTGAGCTTCAATGAAGTGTATTCTTAGTACACCCTGTTAAGATGCAAAACCCAAAAAACAGTTATTGTACAACATTCAACAATAAAGGATTGTCACTAATCTTTCCAACATGTAGGAAAGAAAAGTGGCATTCTCCAGTTTTATCCATTTAAAAGGTCATCTAGAATAAACTCTATGGCATACAAGAAGAAAGAATTGAGGTATGGATACAGTCATTAATAGTACTTAGTTTTAACATAGGCCATGACTTTAACATGGACAGGAAATGGGATGCCATGTAGCAGAATGATTCATAGGCTCAGCCTAGAAGGAGAAACCCATCTAGATCAATGATAATGAGAAACCTATGGTCCTTCCATAGGTAAGCCCAGAATCACATGAATGGGACAAATGGAGTGAGTCCTTCTCAATTACTTCATAACTGGGTTGTAAGACTTCTGTTGTTTCCAACCTTTTAAATGCTATCACAGAAGACGAAGGAAGAGAGATACATGAAAAAACTTTAATTTATGCCCCTTACATGCCATAAAAGACAAACTAACAAATTGTTATCTAGCTTCCAGTAGCTATACCCTGCTGGTGCTCTTGGACCTCTCAGCGGCCTTTGACACTATAGATCATTCCATCCTCTTGGATCGCCTGAGAGAGTTAGGAATTGGAGGCACTGCTTTGCTGTGGTTCCGTTCCTTTCTCTCGGGCAGATCCCAGAGGGTGGGGCTCGGGGACAGTTGCTCTTCCAGAATTAAGCTTAATTGTGGTGCCCCTCAGGATGCCATCCTATCCCCGATGCTATTTAACATTTATATGAAGCCGCTGGGAAAGATCATCTGGAGGCATGGAGCTTGGTGTCATCAGTACGCTGATGACACTCAAATATATTTCTCCATGACCAGATCGTCGGCTCAGACTTCAAATGGCGTCTCTCCTCTCAATGACTGTCTTAGAGCGGTAATGGAGTGGATGAGGAAAAACAGATTGAGACTAAATCCAGACAAAACGGAGGTAGTGACAGTCACAGGCCCGAAACCAGGTCTGGGAATACAACTTCCAGTCCTAGATGGAGTCACACTCTCATCTAAGGACTGTTCGCAGTCTGGGGGTACTCCTAGATTCATCACTTCACATGACTAGTCAGGTGAGTGTGATGGTCAGGAGTGCCTGTTATCAGCTTCGGCTGATACGCCAGCTGCGCCCTTACCTGGATACAAGGGATCTGGAAACTGTGGTACATGCTTTGGTAACCTCACGTTTGGATTACTGTAACACACTCTACATGGGACTACCCTTGGGTCTAACCCGGAAACTTCAACTGGTACAAAATATGGCAGCCAGGTCAATTATGGGTACATCTAGGAGAGAGCATATAACACCTGTGCTTAAATCTCTCCACTGGCTGCGGATCAGTTTCCGGGCACAGTATAAGGTGTTGGTTTTAACCTTTAAAGCCCTACATGGCTTGGGTCCATCTTATCTCCGGGACCCCCTCATCCCATATGATCCCCCCGTGCACTTCGGTCCTCTGGGAGGAACCTGTGCAGCCTATGAAAACTAGGCTGTCGCAGACCTCCCAGAGGGCCTTCTCTTCTACAGCTCCCAGACTTTGGAATGGCCTGCCAGACGAGATCCATCTTATCACTACTCTTGATCGCTTCAAAAAAGCGCTAAAGACGGACCTCTTCTGGCAGGCCTTCCTGGAATAACTTCCCGGCTCAAGTGGAGTTGACTGCTTACCGGTCCCTCTGCCACTATTGCCATTTTTTTTTATATTGTATTGTATTGTATCTTTGTTTTAATTCTCTACTAGTTTAAATTAGTTTTAAGGGGTGGGAGGGTTAGGATTGGGAAGGATTGTTTTAACTTGCTGCTGTTTTAATCCTGTTGTACGCTGCCCCGGTTGCCAAGCAGAGGGGCGGGTTAAAAATAAAAATTTATATTATTATTCTACTCATGCAGTTTGTTCGACATCTGCATTGTTAGGACTTTCCAGAAATAATGAAATAGTATTGTTTCAGAACGTTATGCTAAGATTCTTACCTTTGGTATGGGAAACCGCAACTGAGCAATCTGCACCTCACTGACAAGAGGAACAGTGATCCGGTTTGGAAGTACCAGATAATTGGATATTATATCTAGTATTATAGTGTCTGATAAACCACTGTTGAGGAGAAAACATGGGTAACCTTATTTTATGACACCATTAACAATAGTTTTACACAGTTTTTATCTAAACCATTATGTTTGCTAAAAAAAAGTGCCATGCTAAATTTATAGTTCTAATATATTGTAGGATAGAAATACTTCCACTTGGATTAATTTCATTATGACTTTTCTGCATGATGGCGTTCCAGGCAAGTAACTAACACATTCATTCTTTCAACATATGCTTCTCTTCCATCCATAAAGTAACAGTCAAATTCAGAGACATCTCTTTATGTGTAGACACCCCCAAAAATATTTTCTGTCCCAAATATTTTGTGGGGTGGGAAAATTGTGGGGGGATCCAGGTACTGAGAAGAAAAGGTGTTACTTTTGCTTGACATGTTTCACACAATAGTCTTCCTATAAGGCTAGTGTGTGTGTGTGTGTGCATGCTTTCAAGTCACCTGTCGACGTATGGTGACCCTATAAATTTCATAGGAATATGCAGAGGTAGTTTTGGCCAGTTCCTTCCTCTGAAATATAGTCTATGGCACCTGCTATTCATTGACAGCCTCTCATCCAAATACTGCACAGATGCCCCCCTCCAGTATCTGCAGGGGATATATTCCTGAACTGAAACCGTGGATAACAGCAAACGGTATTAAAATAAAAGACTTCCTGCACAAACATACCAGAGTTGCCTTGGAGGACCTAGCAATTCCTAGAGAGAACACCTCTCTAGGCCTTTTCCAGCGCAACTTTATGATATGTGTTTCCAATTTTGTGTCCCTCACATAATTGAAACCATGAGTATTGGTTCTGCAGATACAGGGGGCAACCTGTATACACACATATAAGGCTTTGGAGGTACCTGGCTGTACCCACTTAATCAAATGGGCATTTCCTGGTTCCACATAGAAACGTTTTTCTATGAGAAGTTTGGTCACTATGAAACCATTTTCCTATGAAACAGCTCCTCAATTTCTGTTATATTTGTAAGTAAGCTATCTCACCTGCATGTAGTGGATTTTTTTTGTTTTGTTTTATTTTGGCATGTTACTGATACCATTTACAGTTATCCCTCCGTATCCACGGATTTGGTATCCACAGATTTAAGTACTCACAGCTTGAAAATATTCTTTAAAAAATAATAATCCAAAAAGCAAACCTTGATTTTGCCATCTTATATAAGGGACACAATTTTGCTATGCCATTGCATGTAATGGGACTTGACTATTCACAGATTTTGGTATCCATGGGGGGTCCTGGAACCAAACCAAACCCCAGTGAATATGACGGGACAACTGTATTATTATTATCATCATCATCATCATCATCATCCCTTCTATCCCACTTTTTCTCAGTGTGGGACTTAAAGCACATGCACACACACACACACAGACTGTGTCACCCTAAAACCTTTTTGTACTGCAACTTAGACAAATTTAAAATATGTTTGAATATATTAGCATCAAATTCTGTGTATTTTTGAACCATTTCTATCTCTCTATGACTATATAGTGCTCTTGAAGAAGAAACATTACCTGAAATGCAATCAGCAAAAAAGAAAATAAGTTTTCTTCTCACCACCTGGACTTCTCTTCCCTATTTTTTCCCGTTTGTGGGGACATATTGGTTCATTATAGTACCTCATTTATATCTCAGTTCCTCTATCTGGTTGTAATATCTGCTTTTTTGAAGTTTCTGGTAAGATTATCAGTGTAGGCTACAACATTTTTTAAAAAAGTAAGGAAAACAGCAACTGTGTACAGCATGCAAAAAAGTAAGCTGACAGGTAAATCATCCCTCTACCTGCAACCTTGCCAAATAATCCAATAGGGGAATTTTAGCATATTTCTAATGCTACTTGCTTTATTAAGAGTTATATTTGAATTCTGAGTTGGACCCCCATATCTGCAGGACCAATATCCAAGGCTTCATTTATCTGCAGGACACAAAAAGGAACACTGGTCTTACCTGTGATATGTACTTTTCCAGTGGCGAGGCGATGAGCATCCTACAGATTTCTAGGTAAGCTCCTCCCCACTTGTTCCTGGTAGACAGGTAACAAAAGACTTTTTTGGGCCAGCCCCTTCCTCTGAGGTCATCCAGGGGGGAGCGACCTACCTTTGGTCAATTCGTACAAAAGCTGTCTTATGTGCTCCTAAAACTAACTATAGTGAAAATTACTTGAGGTGAAAAAAGAAAAGATTAATAAATGTCCAAAAATCTTTGCCAGCATCCCGGGTGGGAAGGATGCTCATTGCCTCACCACTGGAAAAGAACGTATCACAGGTAAGACCAACACTCCTTTTCCCAGTGGGGAGGCTTCAGAGCATCCTACAGATCTCTGGGATCTATAAAACCCCCCTGAAGAAAAAAGGATGGGAGCTGGCAAAAGTCTCTTTCTAAGTCTTGACAATCTGCTATAGAACTCTCCTGCCAAAGGCAGCCTCCGTAAATTGAAATTTATCCAGCTGATAGTGTCAGATAACGGTTGAGGAAGACCTCCACATGTCAGCCTTGCAAATTTCATCCAGCGAAGCATCCCTGTCCCATGCCACGGATGTTGCTGCACTTCTGGTCGAATGTGCCAATGTTCTTTCAGGAACCAGGAGGTTCAAGGACTTGCAACAGGTGGCAATACAGGATCTGATCTGCCTGCTAAGTGTAGATGGGGACACTCGCTGTCCCAAGGATTGGACGTGAACTGAGATGAAAATAGAGTCCGAAATCCGGAAGGTGCTGGTTTTCTTCATATATACACAGATGGCCCTGCAGACGTCCAGAGTATGCCAAATCCTCTCTAGCTCTCTTAATGGATGAGGACAGAAAGGAAGGAGTATAATCTTTTGTGAAAAGCTGACCTAAGGTGGGTCGCTCCCCCTGAATGACCTCAGAGGAAGGGGCCGGCCCAAAAAGGAGCTCACCCAGAGATCTGTAGGATGCTCTGAAGCCTCCCCACTGGGAAATAGGGGGCACGTATCATAGATTAGTGTTGGAAAATGCCTAGAGAGGCATCCTCTCTAGGCATCTCCTAGGTCCCCCAATGCAACACTATGGTGTGTTTTTACTGGAAGTCCTTTATTTTAATAGGATTTGCTGTTATCTGTGGTTTCTGATAACCACAGTAAGTCTGGGAACCAAACCCCTGTGGATACGGAGTTCTGACTGTACTACATTGGTTTCTGTAACCAGCCTTGCCCTATGTATATATGAGATTTATATACCACCTGAAAACTAAAATAGAAGCGAACAATTAAGTTTCACAGTTTACATGTATCCTAGCATTATCTTGAGCAACCACAAGATGGAAACAGTGCCACAAAATAAGGGAAAGGCCTAATAAGCTTTCTATAAACATTATTCATTCCTACTGGTATCCTTCAGCATAACTGGGGAGAATTAAAAGAATGGTGAATACAGTAAAAGGTTCATTACTCCAGTCTATTTCTGAAACTACACATTAAGGAAGCAGATATTTGCTTAATGTAAGCCATTTATAAAATGTAATCATTTCATTTTTCAAAGGACTAAATCAAACTAAATAGCACACAAAACGAGAGCCACTAAGGTGGGCGAACTCACAGCTTGTGAACAAATGGATGGATGACTCTTTAACTTGTTACCTCCACCCCACATCACTTAAATGTTGCTTGCTTGTTGCAAGCTCATAAAGTGCAGTTATTGTAAACAGACCCACACATTTCAGGAAGCTTGCAACAGCTAGGAGTAAGAGTTGTTGATGCATGCCTTCAAGCCGAAATTACGGTGATCCTATGCTAGAGTTTTCTTGGCAAGGTTTACTCAGAGGAGATTCCCCATTGCCTTCCTCCAACATTGAGAGTATGACTTGATCAAAGCCACCCAGTGGGCTGAGCAGGAATTTGAACCTAGATCTCACACAGTCCTAGTCTAACACTGAAACACTACACCACACTGACTTCTCAGGAATAAGACAGCCTGATCCAAATACTGAGCTGTTTTACACAGGAAGCTTGCCATACTAGCACAGCCACAACTGGAGTACAAATTAAAGTAGATTCTGTATGTGCATCAATCCCTAGCTATCAAAAATCACTATTACATAAATGAGGTTATATTTGTCTGCACAACTGTGGATGAATTTTTCCTTCCTTTCAGTGGGGGGTGGGTGGATGGGAGGGAGATGTGCATAGCTGGGCTGTTGCAGATTAGTAGCAAATGAAGCACACCACTCATTTGAACCAAGAATCAAATTATTCCCCCCCCCCTGAAAAAACATTGAAATATTAAAACCAATTCATCTCTTTCTCCTTCTATAGTCTTTCTAGGTACATTCTGTTATGTACCAGATGTATTGAAACACAGCAAGCAGACAAACGTTATAAGAGATATGGTCCCATTAGTGTCTAGAAGAGGAAAGGCCTTTTAGGATCCCTTCAGCTTTAAAACTGCGTTCATTCAAAAAATGGTTGTTTTAGTAAACTGCAATGGAAAAAATGAAATAGAGAATGCTGGGGGAATAGCTAATTAATCTCATGTGGTATAAGGCACTAATCCTTATTATATGATGATGGCAAGCATGGGTGAGAGCAGTCTGCCTTCTCTAAGCCACAAATACTGGAAACTTAGCAGTGCACATTTGAACCTGGTTGTAAATATCCAGACTAAGGAAAGAACATTTGAGTCTTATTGATATCAATACAGTTCAAATAACAGCACAAGTCATAGGGGTTAAATTGTTTATCCAGGGCATAGCCAGTCTGCAATATCTGGAAAGGGGTTCTAGCATTTGCTTATCCATAGACTTTGCCATGGTTTACTTTCAACCAACTTCTGAATTACAGCTGTCCACAAAGCTGATGGTCATACAATAGCAGCTGACTGGAATATATCCTAACTAGTCCAGTCTGTGATTATTATAGAAAAACGACATCTTGCCTTTGCTCATAGGAACTGGTGTCTAGAGTTTGACACCCGCCTTTCGCAGGATCGCAAAGACAAGATGCTGTATTTCTAAAATAATCACAGACTGGACTAGTTAGGATATATTCCAGTCAGCTGCTACTGTATGAACATCAGCTTTGTAGACAGCTGTAATAAGTCAGAAATGACTTGAAGGTATACAACAAAGTATATACTGATTGACCCCCTTATCCATGGATTTTGTATCCACGGTTTCACTTATCCAAATCCCAAAAATATGCTATGATCAACTTCTGACATTCGTCTCATTGAAAATAATGGGGTTCTCCATTATCCACAGTTTTAGATATCCACGAGGAGTTTTAGAACAGATATGGAGGTTGACCTATATAAAATACTTATAAACAAATTTGGTATCTCTGGACCAACTGTAGTTTAAAACCAAGTTTTGGTATCTGGTATCATTAAAACATAGGTTTAAAAAGCTAGCAATTCTTAATAGTGGGAAAGAAACTACGTACAATCAAACTTATCTAGGTTTTCTATGTAAAACAATTATTCTGGACTAGGTACCCATTTCCTAAAAATAAGTTGCTATAATAAATTGGAACAATGATTTCTTGGGGTGGAGCATCAATATCCCTGGGGGAAAATTTATTCAAAAAAGCCAGAAAATGTTTGAATTTAAGGATAGCATTTGCTGACTCAACAGCAACACACAACTATTACAGAGTGATGCATAATGCAAACAGCTGTATAGGTGTTAATATATCTGCTGGACGCACATCATTAAATACAGAGCTGGAAAAACTAGAGCAACAATCCCAGCTACTGAAAAGTGGCATCATGCAGTTTGAAAATTACAAGTAGAAATTGCACTGAAATTGTAGCCACAGGTTTATTTAGGAATACTGACTTTGGGATCTTTATTGCCAGTTATCTTCCATTATTCCTGCCAACACAGACAAAAGACAAAAATGGAGCTGAGAGATAGAGCCTAATCAAGGACTTTATGGTACTGTATCGTCAGTATATTTCTTCCTCCAGAACATTACCTTAAGAATTTCTCACAGAACAGAAATTACTGCAATTGGGGGTTGCAACAAGAATAATGCTTAATGTTTGTACACAGATTCAAATTCAATTTACCTCCAATGATGAGCTCCAAGGGGGAGGGGGACATGAAACAAGAGGAAGCACATAACTTCAGTGCTACAAGTTACCTTCAAATATTCACTACCTCAAGATGAGACTTCTCTGACTGTAGCAGAACAAGAATGACTACATTCTTCGCTTTAAAGGGGAAGCCAAGTATAATTAGAATACTGACAGCACGTTCCACAGAAACACTTTGTTTTCTTCCAGCTGTTACACTAAGGCAGTTTAGCAGAGGTGCTATTGATTCACCAAAAAACAGAAATAGGAATAGCATAGCCTATGTCAGTCTTCATCACCTATAATTATGTATGGCTTTCCTTGACTATTGCATTCCCACCCCCCTACAACTGAAAGTCAAAGGCAAAAAGTCATCATGTTTACTGATTTTTATAGAGTAGGACCCCTGTATCTGCTGGGGATTGGTTCGGGGGGGGGGTGGATACCGAAAACCATGGATAATAGCAAAAGCCATTGAAAATAATTCGACCTGGCTTAAAATACCACAGAGTTGCCTTAGAGGACCTAGAAAATGGCTAGAGAAGACACATTTTCTAGGAAGACTCTATAGTAGGTACACTGTTTTGTGTCCCGTGGATAACTGAATCAGTGGATCAGTGTTTTTAGTGATGATTTTAGCCTTAGGGGCTTACCACACTCCGAAGAAAAGCGGCAAAGCAACAGCAACGTTCCTTCTTCCCTACTGCCTTACCGCATTATGTTGGCGTTCTTCTGACTTTCTTTCATTCCGGTCCAATGGGGGACTGAGCTAAAACGGCGTCTTTTTGCTAACAGGTTTTTCTGATTCGCAACAAGACACAGTTTTACCTCGGTCCCTCATGGGACAAGAACAAAAAAAAAAAAAAACCCATGATGTCATGCGGTAAGGCAGCAGGGAAGATGGAAGGTTCCTGCAGTTTTGCTACTTTTCTTCAGAGTGTGGTAAGCCCCTTAGTGTTTCATTTATGTCCATGATGTTGTTGTCACCTCAAGCGCTTTATATGGAAAGGTGGGTGATAAATATAACAATAAAGAAAAACAACAAATTGTGCAAGAGATACTAGCTCAGTAACTTCAAGAACAGTATTCCCAACCCTAGTATTGCTTTCCTCAGCCATTCCTGTACAAAATTATTGTAACATTCTGCTATTGTGCTCCTTTCTGCTAATATGCTTGTTAGAGTTTCTCACACGGGCGGTGGGGAGGAAGAGCGAAAGAGAGCATAAAAGCTGGGAATCTAACCGGCATTTGTAGTATCAGTGCATCTACGGTCTGCACAGTTGACCCTTGGTGTTTCTACTGAAGTAAGATGCTGCTTAGCTTTTTACTCTTAGTACAGTAGTTAAAATGAGACTCCTGGCTCTACAGCTCAAATGATCAATGCCTTGAATTGGAAGAGGATTATTTATCAACTGAACTGACATCTATATGGGGAAATGGGGCAGATTTAATTCCTGGACACATTTTTCACTTCAGCCTCTCTGGAGCCGCCTCCCGCTACAGAGAAGTTTATCCCCATTACAAACACATAAACAATGTCAGAAGCTGCTTGAGAGTTGATTATCCAACTGGAGCAGCAAGGTAAATAAATATCCTTTTAAGCTGGAAACAGGAGCTTCATGTACACTTCTAGTAGGTTCTGCTAAAGTGTACAATATGGGGATATAACCTGGTGGTGCAGTGGTTAAATGCCAATACTGCAGCCACAGCATTGTGAGTTTGATCCTCCAAGGTTGACTCAGCCTTCCCTCCTTTCATAGGTCAGTAAAATGAGTACCCAGTGTGTGGGGGCAATTAGCTAACACATTGTAAACCACTTAGAGAGTGCCTCATGGTGTAAGAAGTGTAAGTGCTGCTATATCAACTGAACTGAGATTGAAAGCCTTGTGGCTGAAAAGTGGAATATAAATACTCTAAATAAAATAATTAAAAAATAACCAATTTATACATATAGCAGATTTATGATAATATTTTAACTATATTTTTATATATTAGCTATATTATTTTGACAACTTCTAAAATATGGTAGAAAACAAGACAAAATACATTCATTTGGTTCTTTTGAAATATCTGATATGCATGCACTCAGAGACACAGGCATTCAACTGCATATTTCCATTAAACCAGTTTTATTCTATTTTCCACTTACTTTAGTCCTGGAATATCCAGAAGATTGGTCAGTCCTGTCCAGTTAATTTCCAAAAGCTGAAGACATGAAAAACAGGATTAAATGTTGCACAGAACTTCAACTATTTAATAAATAGGAACAAGGGCTATATATTCTGACAGTCAGAAATATGCCAAGGGCAGGGGGAAGCTTAATATGGCCTTGAGAATTTCAGCTAATATTCTGAAAATGAGCAAAGCATTTGCTTTTAGTCGCATCATGAGTACTGTACAATATCAGGAAGGATACCAAACAATGTATTTATAGCTCCAGATTAAAAACAGCAGGACAGTCTGCTGAGTACTTTCTTGCAAAGAACAAATTAGGCTCCTGTTCTAAATCAGGTTTACTGCTGATAGTCCCCCTTTTAAATCCATTAGAATTACTGTTAAAGTAAAGTGGCAAGGAGTGTCAATTGTTTTGAAAAATTTAAGTACAGTCAGCCCCCTCCACATTTGCGGGTTTCCAATTCGCGGTTTTGATTATTCCCAGTTTGTAGTTGCTACTTAAATAGCTCTACAGTACTGTAATTCCAAGTCCCTGTCCTCCTCCTCCTCTGCCTACTTCTGTCTTGCCAAGAACACAATCTTGGCACCACCATGATTCTGCAAGATTTGAGAAGTTCCTCCGCCTCCTTCCATTCTGGTGGAAGGACTGGCTCCACCCATCACCCACTCCATCCTTGTGTTGGCTGAAGGTGAGAAAGAGAGGAGGTGTGGTTTTGTTGCCAGGATAGGAGGATTAAGAGAGGTGTGAGGCCTAGAAACTTTGCAAATCTGGTGGAGATGTCATTGTTCAAATGCGGGAAAGGGGGGAACAGGCAATGCAGTTGGCAGGAGTGAAAGAACAGAAGGGGAAAGATGAGGATGGGATGGGTAGGCGAGTGGGTGGAACCAGAGGTCTCATTGGTGGGTGCCATGGCAGCAGCTGTTGCTACTAAAATTCAATTTAGAGTGGAGGGAGGCAGAGGAACTTTGCAAATTGGCCAAGGCATCATGCAAAGGCAGGAAAGGGAATGGGGTGGGGGGGGGGTTAGGATTTTTTTTATTGAAATAAAACCATTCTACAAAATAATACACCCGACTGCAAAAGACCATAACAATAATGCAAAAAATAAATAAACCCCCCATCTCTTTACTTACTAATACAAAAATAAAACTATCTACCCTAACACTAATACATTTTCCCTCTTAATCTAAATACACTATAATCACTCTTCCCCGCCCCCAATAAACATTATATTTACACCTTTATACTAAAATTAGAAGTTACACATTACAATTAAACATATTTGGGAAAAAATTAATAAAAATAATAATGCAAAAATAATAATAAAATATTTATTTAAAGATATTCCTTAAGTTATTGCTGGGGTTGTCTCTGGCAGTGCTGTTAGAGGAGGACTGTACAGCGTGTTTGGAGTGGAGCTTAATTTATTCGCTTTTTTTCACTTTTGCAGTGGCCTGTTGCCCCTAACCCCTGCAAATGTGGAGGGCCAACTGTACTAATATTTTACAAGAATACTTTCTGTACAAACGGCCAATGAAAAAACAGTGTTGAGTACAAGTTAGTACCAACACAATTTTGCCAGCTGGACTCTGTGGGATTCCTTGATTCTCCCTCATTAAAATGAACTCCTTAAATCTTATTGCTAGTTATCACTGTGGCATGTTTGCAAGTCTTCCAAGCTGCTGCTGAACTTACTGAGCAGTCTAAAAGTCCATGGAGAAAACAGACTACTGGTACTTTTCACTAATGATGGAACTGTCATCCCAGATATCCATTCTGGCTCACTATATACTCTTTTCTCAAGCTTCCTTGGAGAACTTGGATTTGTTTCAAAATATTTTCATGCCACATGCCTTGCAAGTAATCAGTAAAGGTGTCCATTAGAAAGAGTCCTGACTACCTAAGGTGGCAAGCACTGCTACATCCCAGCTCTATCTACTGAGTCAGCACCCACACACAGACCATGCTTGCTTATCTGGTGGCCTGGTTTGACTGTAAATATCATAAACTTCCAACCCTCACATCAATGCTACAGGTTCCTCCCTCGCCAACAATCTTCCAAACTGCCAGCCACTTCCTTTGGTTCCCAGCTTGCCATCAGCCCAGATTCAAATTTATTCTTCAGTCTGCAGTTTGAAAAACAAAGCCTATGTTCCTGAGCCCAAATGTCCCACGAGGGTCAAGACATTTCCACAGTGGACTTGGTACACTTAGTCCACCTCAGTCCAGTTCCTACAGAAGTTTACATCTAATCTAACAGCATCTGGGACATCATCTGCCTCATTATTCTGGTTAGCATTTCAGCAGTCAGCAAGCCAAGCCCTTCATGGGGTATGAATATTCTCCTCTTTACACATTCAAGTAAGCCTCAGATTGGAAGGTGTGCATTTGCAGAAAGTAAGATGTATTTATCAATATGAACTAAACATAGAACTACATTTGTTTTCTACTGTCTGCTGAAATTAATAATGTACTTGCCCTTTCAAACCTTTCATGGAAGAAAAAATAACAAAACAGGAAAAAATTCACATTCTTCCAAATTGGCTCAAAATAATTAACAGTACATATATTAACTGAACCTATCTTGATAAGCACGATAACAGTCACTTATGCAATTTTCTGTTACTGGATCAAGATGACTAATTTTGTAGCAAGTATAAATACTGTAAGCAGGATGTCTGACAAAATGTCTGTATGGCTCACAAGCTACAAAAAGCTTAAGCAAACTCATTAAACAAGTATGTTCAGAATTATTAATTTAGGCAGCGTTGCCATATATAGTCATCAAGGCCAGCAACAGAAACTGACTTCAGAGTACACTGAATTATTGCCAATTGTTACTTTGGACTGGAAAATATGAGAAGACAAAAAATATGTAGCTAGTTGCCAAATAATTCCTCTCTCTCTGTCCTGACAAAATGCTGCCGAAAAGATTTCCTTGGATGCAGCCGCACAAGTTCTAGGTGGTGGAAAATACAGCAAAACTTCCAACTTGCACAAAAAGTAGTTTCAGATTGTCATATAGTAAAGGGGGTGGGGGAGAAACACATGTCATAAAATGGAGAACAAAATCTCATTAGGACTTCCACTTCACTTTTAACGGATCTTCTAAATAATTTATTGTAAGCTGTAAAAGCAGGACTCCACAAAATACTGATTTTGTCAGCCAGCCTCTGTTTTATTCTTTTTACCAACACCTCTCCCCTGCAGTTCTTTGGCACGTGTTGTACAAAGGGCTGGGAGGAGAAGCAGCAATTTCCCCCATTTGTGCTGGAGAACAGAGAATGCAAGAAAGCAGCAGGAAGCAACCAAAGAGGAGCTGGGAGATGTCTCACATGTTATGTATGTGCAGTTTGAAAATAAAGAACAGCAGGTGTCTTTCCCACTGGAATCTTATTTTACGCAAACTTTCACCCATATAAGCAAAATCATCACTTTTCTTCTCAAGCTTTCTATGACTGTCAGGGGGCTTGAGGAAGAATCAGAGGCCCCTCTTGGATCTGGAGAAAGGAAGCAACAATTCTGTAAAACTCATGCTGTTTCTTCTCTACTCAAAATAAGAATTCAGCTGCAGGCCTTCTGGCCAGATGTTTGCCCCTTTTGGATGGATTTGTGGATGACTGTGCAGGATTAATCTGGTCTATGGCCAGAACACACCATGTTTACCAAGGGTGCTACTGAAAACACTCTCCTCATAGCAACTAAGCTTCCATCATTAGTATTATGCTCAGAAGCACGTACCAAATAAATCAAGGCCATCATACTGCTACTCTCCATATAACTTGGATATTTATTTCCTATGTTTCTCAAGCTTTTTTATTTTCAGGATCTGACTACATGATGATAAAGAATAATCATCACCTCACAGTGAAAACAACAATAAAGGTAGAATTCAAAGACATAGCCGTGTTAGTCTGGAGTATCAGTAAGCAAAGAGATCTTGTAGCACCTTTGAGACTAACAGAGAGAGAGAAAATTGTACCATAAACCTTCATAGACTTAGTCTTCCTCAGATGCTGGAGTGAACTGGTGCCTAGGTGCAAACATTATAAGCAGGCTGTTGAATAGACATAGAAATGCAAAAGAAATGCAAAACTAGTTCGTGTGGTGATGAAGTGACTAGTTAATTTAACTATGGTTGATGGTTGTTGAGGGACAAAGGCAAGAGGAAAGATGTAGCCAAAAGCCAGGGGGTATGGATAACCCTATGTATGTTGGAGGAAGTTTTAGAATGTAGTGTGATACTGGTCCAAGATCGCCCTCTTGAGGCTAGGATATTAACTCATGTTATGATATGTATACTGTGCCAAGAAACCATTGTCTCTGTTCAACCCACTGTTAATGGACTGGAATTTGTTGATATATTCAAATTCAACTAGTTAGTTGCAGGGAGCAATTCTCACAGATAAATTTATCTTCCTCATCAGAGGACTAGTCTACTCAGTGCAGAATTTGAGTGTCTAGTATTAGAAACAGATTATTTGACTCTACAGTAATATGGATTCATGCCTAGGTCTGATATTGAAACACTGTTGGTCACCCTGTGTAGGACCACTGACCATGCTAGAAGGACGATTTCAGGAATTGTAGAACAAAAAAAGTAACTTTTCTAAGTTCTCATGCACCTGTTCCTTGCACCAAGGATGAGCGATTACAAAAAAAAAAGGTATAATGTTACTTTGAATTACTTTGACTTACTGCAGAAGCTATGTCTGCCAAGAGAACATAGACTAGAAACTATTTCCTGTACGGAGTTTGAAGGCAATGAAAGACTTCTTAGAGTTACTCCCTACATTAATACTTTTTATACATGTTCAGAAACCAGCTATTACTTCACATTACTTGCTGGACTGAGGACTGGCAGTTTAGAAAACACAATTCTAGCTGTATTTCATGAAAATCAAGTTCAAATTAAAGGGGGCATAGAAATGGAGGTTGCTGACCAAAAACCAACAACAAGTCAAGAACCACACTAAAATAAACACAACCATGGCTTTCTAAGCTCCATTTCTCACTCTTGGATCTTTCCAGCTAATAATGTATTCTTTATATAATGGGGCAGGGGAACATACTTTCCTAGTTTTAGGCAAGATGACGCTAACTCTCCATTTCAGTTATATACAAAATGCTGCTAGCTGAAAGCATACCAACAGAGCAAAGTGAAGTGGCCACATGAAATACGATAACTTTCACCGAAGATGACGTAACAAGGTCAGAAATTTCTTCATCTGCAGTGGTTGGAAGAACTAAAGGCACCTTCCCAAGCCTTCTAAAACCCAACATTAAAGCAAGGAACACTGTAGGTTAACTTCATCTGACTGCTTGAATTGTTTTAATTGGGTCATTATATTTATCTAGTTGTTTTCTTTAAAGCTATAATGGATGTAATTCTTCATCAAAGAAATCATAAACACGGTATACAACAGAGGTGGGAGAAGTGCAGCCCCAAGGGCCATTTTTGCAGCCTCTAGGGTCATCTCCTGTTGAAAAAAGCTCTCTCCTTGGTCCAAAACAGCCCAGTGAGAACAAAAAAATGTGTCAAAGTTATATTGGGGGTCAACTGTATGTGAGAGGTCTCCAAAATCCCTGAGGGGCCAATGTGGCCTCCCTAACTCCCCCAAATTGCATCAGAAGCTTCCTGTGGATGGAAGGAATTCTTCAGTCCACAGATGTAGATTTTGGAGGAAAAGTCCAAGATGTTATTATTTTTATTACAGGTTCAATAATACAAAGCAACAACCATTTCACACAAAATGGTATGCCTGAACTGCTGAACATTTTGGTCTGCTGCCCAGCAACTCTCACTTGGCTTCTCCTGCAATTGAGAACTTACCAGACAGCCATGTCCATACCTAGATCATAGTTCATCACTGTTCTAAAAAGCCAGGATCCAGAACTAACTACATATCCTCGCTTCAAGTTCAGGCTTCCTAGAGAAGAGACATAGTACTATGCATTTGTTTAAATTCTTGGTTACTGTAACCACTTCTGCTTCCCGGAGGAGCTTAGTGGGAACAATTGGGCAGCATGCACCAGACAGTTTGTTCATTACCAGTACTCATCTGCAGCTACAGAGAAGAAAGGAAATATAAAGATTTTTTCACTTACCGGTTTCCTAAGGAAAAACAATGATAGTGCTCCAATTAAGGGCATGTCTCCTAGCAGAGGCTCCAATATAACTCTCATTGTACCATGAATCTAAAAGAAGAAAAATGATCAGAGTACTAAGCATGAATTGTAGATGTAATATTATTCCAAACTTAGAATTACACCCAAAAGAGCAAACCTATAAGCTTTTGTTTCTCATTTGGGGTGGGGATAATTGATTTTACGGAATTTCAATCCATAACTAATATAGCTGTATGACCGGTAGAAAAAAATGAAACTTACCTGTATACTCTTCACACCAGCTCTGCAGAAGTATCTCTTGATCTCCAAGTCAATTTCACAATTGCCAACAAAACTAAGAGTGTGAAGACAAACAGCAGTACTATAGCAGACATAACACTTCACCCATCAATGGCCATATTTTTAACGAGAACAACAAATATATTAAAATTCATTTTTTTCCCTAAAATATGCCAAAACTGACACAGCATGGCTTCATCCATTCAGTGTCTCTCCTCACCAATTTCCTGAAACTAGTGCTTAACATTGCCCGAGATTTAGCAAAATAAAAGTTGCTGGAGAAAACATTGCTTCCAGAACTTTTAAAGAAGGATTACAGTGTTTGATGACATACTCAGTACATTGTAAGTGCAAATATCTTTTTTACATTTTGACTTTTTAATTTATTGCCTGTCGTGTTTCAATATTAGCACAGTATCACTATAACTAGAAATGAAAAGAACAAGTAGGGAAAAGGCTGGTTGGTTATACATATGTACACATACATTTCATTAATGTCACTACTGCCCTTCAACCCATATTTCTTGGCTATGTCTTTGCAACACAGCTTGTATGAAACATGATCTTCTGTTTGCACAGTGGGTAAAGCAGAACACTTTATCCATGGAGTGCATAATGGCTGTGAATTATGTAAGGCTAAATTAATCTGAAGATCCAAACATGAAAGAACGTTTCATATTAATAGAAAACCTATTAAAATCAAACCTTTAGTTTCATTAATATTTCTAAGGTAACAAATGTAAAGCATTGTACAATACTTCCCCATCATATACTGAAACACAGTTAAAAGTACAGATTTTAAGCAATGTAAAGATACTTATTAAATGTATATTTTAACAAGTTTACCTGATCTGAAGATCCAAAATGATCTGCCTTTTATCCACATTTTCAGTGTATACTTTAACACCATTAATCCTAAGGGGCTAAAGTAAAGACTTCATTTTTAATAGATCAACACTTCTATCAAAATTATCCTTAAATGTAAATATAGCTTGTTTTGTGCATGAAAAAATATATCTGGTGTCAGAAAATATAGCTTGTAGAATTCCTTTCACACAGGACATATTATTAAGTACTAAGGTCAATATGCTGTTGGTTAACTACACTGGTGTAGGCAGCATCAAAATGTATTGGAAGGAGGAGAAAAGACACGGATGCAGCGGTAATGAATGAAGTAAGATAAAGTAATTCCTGCCACTGAGAGGGAAGGTTTCTGGTTCCAAGCAGCCTATTTCTCCTTTGCCTAGTTTTTAAGGGCAGGGAGAGTGGTGGTCAGAAACACAATACTCTTGGAAGGCTGGCTGGGGCGAGCACTTGTGCCGAAGGACACGGCAGTTGTCCAAGCCCACCTACCCAGAAGGTCCCATCCCTAGAAGCCAGGCACAGGACAAATGCCTTGCTTGAAGCAGCAACCTTCTCTTCCTGACAACAACACCTTCATCTTCCTTCAGTGCCAGGCAAAGAAGTGTGACTGCTTTTCTAACAGGCTGTTACATGAGCGGAGCACACCAACTGGCCAAGTTCCATCCAAACGGTGCACAATTCAAGAAACAGAAAGCATCAACATTATGTCATAACATACATTTTTCTTTTTTTAATATATATGATTATTATATATCAGCCGCCTAATCACCTGTGTTGAGAAGAACCACATCCAAGCCAAGGGAATATTTCGAATATGAGATGCTGTTACAGTGTTAAACCTACACTTGTTTCAGTATGATCAGAGGCCTGGATGAGAAAATGCCTCTGAGCAATGCTTGCCCTTTTCCAAGCTTCTTGAATAAGGCTAAGATTATCAAAACAAATAAACATACCTTAAATGGCTAAAATAGCCATAATGTGTGGGCTGATCTATAAACATTTTAAAAACCATTTTGAAAGACTAAGGCATCTTTGGTATTTCACACATACACAAAGTTCCTTTAAAACCAGAGATGTCTAGTTCAACAGAGTTAAACACAACCACCACCACCATCGCCATGGAGTTTAAAAAAAAAGCAGCAGCTGGAAAAATGACTGAAAAGGCAGCAACACCATAGGCAAGGGTTATGGCGCCCTTTATATGCTGCTGAACTGTTTCTCTCAGCAGCCCTAATCAGAATTACTTGAGAATAACAACTCCTGGAGGACCATATGTTTCCCCATTCCTCATATAAAGCCCAAGCAGTAGGTAATTTCCATCATTTTCCTTCCGCATCCTTCATCAGCCTCTCTTACCTTTTAAACAATCTTATTATGTGTTATTATGTATTCATTCCCATTAACTGTCAGCTGTCTTGAAAGTGTATCATCAGGTAGAAAGGCAAGAAATAAGCATTTTAATTTTACATACACACACACACACACTGCAAAACCCTTTTCCTTGTGTTATGTCTTAAATTTAGACTGTAAGCCTGAAGACATCCACCCTCTTTCTAGGTATTTTGTGAGCCACACTGGAAGCCTTTTTGGCTGAAGTGTGAGATATAAATAGTTTCGATGGACATATTTTAAATAATTTAAAGAAAAGAAGCATGGATACAATGTCATTTATATTGCCCCTGAGTAATATGTTAGTAGTGCCTGCAATTTTTAAAAACCGAAGTAAGAGAAACACAATATGAATCAAGTGCTCTATCAAATCTCTCCTGCCCCAAGCTGTAGTTGAATTCATTTTAAGAGATGTAGACAAAAAGCATGCCACCCTCCAACATCATTCCCATTAGCAAACATTTATGAGTGGTGTCAAAAGTCTATCCAAGTTATTTTTGTCCAAATGCTTATTGCATGCTTGTCAGTTACTGTTAGCCAAGAACTAGTATTTGAATGGCGGGACATCTATTGCTTCTGGTCACTGAATCATTACAGAGCTGAGCAGGGCAATCAAACCGTATCTGCCCTGAGCAACAGTACTTTGATGCTTATGCAACTGTACACTGAGCAAGTTTTTCCAAAGAAGAATAGATTAACATTTGTTCAATATGAACTCAGACAGGAAGCATTCTTTTACAACTTTAAATAATCTTGCAACATGAGTCGTTTTACATGTTGCAACCCTTCCTCTTCTGTTATTCCATCACCATAGCAACAGCAATCAAACACCTGATCACCACTAAGATAGAAAAGATGTCATCCAAAAAATAGTATTGTAAAATACAGTCCCACAAGATGACAAAAACACACCAGGGTACTGAAAGGTATCACGCCACTGCTGCAGAGAGTCAAAACAAGAAGATTCTGTAAATATTTAGTTCAAAATGTGCACTACTGCTTTAGTTCAAAATGTCTATTACTGAATTATTATAGTGGTGGCACTATATCGAAATAATTTTTGAAATAAAAATATTTCTTCATTTTAACAAAGATTGGTATCATCAGGGAATTCTCCCTTTCCCAACACCAAGTTATTTTCAGATGTCTCAAGGATGACAGGAATGTCATCCCTGAAAAAAACAAAACTTTTTGTAAATACATTGTTCACTTGACCCTATTCACAAGGGCTCAAAGTGTACAGACCATGCACAGTCTAGAAGAATCTTACCTGATGTCCTATATCAATTTTTGTGAAACTGAAAGTACTCAGGTGACTGTTCGCTCCTCTCACTGCTGGTTCTATAGTTTCCCGGAAAAGTTTTTCAATAAACTGGCAAATGAAAGGCCACATGTGTTTTACAGTCTGAGAAAGAAAAAAGCATTTTTGGGTTTTCAGCCATGGCACACAATCATGTGAACAGCAGTATTTCATCAAAATGATAATGTTATGTGCAATTTACCACTCACATAATCATTAGCTACCCTGGCAGCCTTAAAGGTTATTTCTATAGCTTATCTACAGTGCTTCATATGCAACTTCTCAACATATGTCTTTCAATTAAGTTCTGTTTTAAAAAAAATCTGTGCTTGTACTACAGTTTTCCCTTCATATTCGCTGGGGTTTGGTTCCAGGACACCCCGTGGATACCAAAATCTGTGAATACTCAAGTCCCGTTATATGCAATGGCATAGCAAAATGGTGTCCCTTATATAAGATGGCAAAATCAAGATTTGCTTTTTGGATTATTATTTTTTTAAGAATATTTTCAAGCTGTGAATACTTAAATCAGTGGATACCAAATCCGTGGATATGGAGGGACAACTGTATATTATTTTAATTTCCAATATATTTTCAGACATGCCCTCTATCAAAGATACTACACACAAGTTTAAAATACAGTATAGCAGACATAAGGAAATAAGACTTCTTGCAAGCCTCTGTGATTAACACAATTAGCAGCTTGTTGCAAATTAGCACCCAAGTCCTATCTGAACCATTTTAGTAGTTGATTAGCAGTGTCCCAAATATCCTAAAGGTACCAGATCCTATCTGATCTTGGAAGCTAAGCATGGTCAGCCCTGCTTAGTACTTGGACCATCAATGAATGCCACATGCTGTAGGCTATAATTTAGGAACTGGCAAAACTACCTCTGAGTACTCCTTGCCTATGAAAACCCTATGAAAGTCATGGGGCTGCCATAAGTTGACAGGCAATTTAAAGGCACACAGGCAGAGAGAGCAGAGATTATGGTACCCACATCCATTCTCTTTGCGCTACCACTAAATTCTACAAGTGTTGGAACACATGTCTCCATTTGACTGCAAATAAGCCCTGAAGGAAAAGCAGCATCAGGGAAATTCTTCGTTTCAAACTGCACAGCAAGAAGCTAGTCTGTTTCTACATCTAATGTATGAAAAGCACACATTTCCACATCTATGAGAAGCACAAAAACAACAACAACAACACAAAGTGGAGTACACAATCCTCACACTATCAGTCAAGGATATAAAGGGTACTAGCTGTATCACATTCAGTGGACCACAGAATCATGCTACCTTATACTGCCCAACATGGAAACAGGACTTCATCTTTAGAAGTAACAAATAGGATCATTTCTCTAAATTAGGGGACAACAAACAACAAAAACCCAATATCTGCACTTGCAAGCCTTACTATGTTAAAGACAATTTTCCCTATGGATGATGGATGACAACAAATCAGTTGTGGGAAATAATCCACACCACGCAATTAGTTGCTTCATCATGCAAGGACCTCCTGCTGACCAGAGCATAGCTTTCTCTGGAAGGAAATTTATCTTAGAAGTCTCATAAGGCTATCAGTTATCACCTTTTATTAGTATCCGAGAATCAACAAGAACTAATGGCTACCTACTTCAAAAGGAAGAGAATTTCATCCCCCCACGCCCCCCGTATTCTGTACACCTTAGTGGCTCTTCAAGGCCAACACAAGAGGTTCAGAGTTTCCAGAAGGACAATCAGGAAGCAAGTAATGCAGCTTTCTACAAAGAATCCCCTTCCAGATGTTTAGTCTGCAACTCCTGTCATCTTCAACTAGTTGCCATGTTGGCTGAGGGTGACGTGAGTTGTAGCCCAAATCATATGAAAAGTGTCATGCTGGGGAAGGTTGGTGTAATTAAATGAGAGCTGGCCAAAAGGCAAGGGTCAATAAAAATAATGTTATTACAAACTTTTCTAGGCATTAAGGATAATAGCTTACCTTATTTAGCCATTCCGCTCTTTCTGTGTCTGGAAAGTGGACCTAAGAAAAGAAAGTTGCAAATGAGAACAGATCTTTCAAGATGTAGTTAATGATGCAGAAACACAAGCTGGTGAATATAGAAACCTAAGATGCTAAACCGTACCAAACAAGTTAGTGACCATGAAAAATAAAGTCTGATCAGCCTTGTTACTATACAAGTATTTTTCCTTTTCCCTAAAAATCTTAAATCTTATATCATCACTAAAAAAACAGGCTGTTTTGAAACCAAGTTTCCCACAGCTTTAATATATACCTTCAGTACAGTCTGGAAAAAAAAAATCCAAGCATACAATGATTTGACTGGTGATTCCCCCCCCCCAATCTGGTCAAAATCCTTCTGGTCATTATAACTAAGCAAAGTAGCTAATGATGGTGGCACTGCATGGCTGCAGTGAAATGGCCACCATCACATGGTGATGGGAGAGAAAGCTGGGGAAACCATAAGTTATCAGGAGAGAAAGCTACCCTGTCAGCTCTGGAGCTAGTTGGGAGCTGACAGGACAGTTCTCTCTCTTGATAGTGATGTTTTCCTCTGCCTTCTCCCCCATCACTGCTATACCTGCAGCCATTTCACTCCTGCTGCCACCACTGTGTCATCGTCTTTAGCTTCTTGGATTAGGTATGCTTAATCAAGCTGCCTAACTAACTTTGATCCATGGTTAAGAAATCAGGAACATAAACCTCCACTATCCCTTAAGCTATTATAGTGTGCATACATTAAGAAAAACGGGGAAACCCCATCAGCTTGTTGGCACTTACAGACTTCAAGCAAAGGCAACTTGGGTTTTGCCGCTATGCTAGTTCATTGCAGCAAAGAAAAAGAAAGAGAAAAAAGGACAAGAGATCCATACAGTTACTCTTAAAGCAGACTTCTAATCTGCTTGCATATACAGTTTTACTTTGTCTCAGACCCGAAACACCTACACTAAAAGGGCTATTTGTTCCAAATGCTTGTCATACTTAATGAGCTGAAGTACATGAGATCTATCAATAATGTATACTGAATGCGTCTAAGTACTAGAGTATAATATTTTATTTATACTGAGTTCAAACAGACAGGGCAGTGATGTCTGACACAGATAGGCAGCAATGGCAATAAAAGGGTGATGTCTCCATACAACTTTTTTCAGAGCAATTCATTTGGGTTCTGTAAAATGTAAGTGTCCTTTGGGGGGGGGTGTCTAAATGAACTTATAATTTAACCTTTACCAGAAAAGAGTACAATCTTGCAGCGAGCATGAATCTAAATAACATGGAAGCAATTGAAGATGAATAAGGAATACCCTGAATTTTTAAAAAAAATCTGAAGACTTATTTAATATATAGTTCTAGCTTTTCTGTGTATCTTCTATTTCATGATGACAAATCAAAGTCACTGTTCTTAGCTACCTTTCTGATCACCTCCCATGACCTTAACCCTTAAGCTAACACCATGACCTCAAAAATATTGACAGAGAAAACAGAGGTTTGTACTCTTTCAGGATACAGTAATCTAAACAAACCCTCTACATACAGGCCAACTAAAATAACTGTCTTGCACTATAAATTCTTTAGCTTCATTCACAGCCAGAATTTGTTCCTTCAGCCTTGTGGGTTTTAGCATCCTTTCATTTAAAACTGAAAACCTATTTTGAGCCACAAACCAATAATGGGAGTAGCAAAGGCAGGAGCTGAAGGTAATCATCATGATGATAAATATGCACAACTATTGGTAGTGAGAACATTACTGATTTACCTCCTTGTTTTTAATATAACATACTTGACATTCCCTCAATAACAAACTCAGCACCTAGTATTCTGGAAGCCAAACAAAACCTCCAAAAATAAAGTAATGGCTTCTGCATACTCACAGGACTCCTTAAATATGCAAAAGATATCCAGAATTCACACAAGTCTGTGAATTTTAGAAAAATCAACCCCCTACCCAAATGCCGGACTATAATTTCTGAGTTCACAAAATACTGGTACTAGCTAGGTCACAGGAGGGGGGCAGGAAGTCTAAGGAAATGCAGACGCCCAAGTACCAAGAAAATCTTGCAGTAGTAACACAAAATACGAAAGTGAAAGTTGCAGAGGAAAGTATGAGAACAGATGGAGGCAAAGAGGAAATTAACATTTTATGTTAGTAACCTGCAGGGAGGGGGGAAATATTGTAGGTGTATACTCTTCTTTATACAACAATAAAATTCTCACATTTGGGGCTGCCAGCCTAGTTTCACTAGGCAAAATAGTGGGGAAAGACTTTACAGTTGTCCCTTCATATTCGCTGGGGTTTGGTTCCAGGACCCCCCACCCCCCGTGAATACCCAAATCTGTGAATACTCGAGTCCCATTATATGCAATGGCATAGCAAAATCGTGCCCCTTATATAAGATGGCAAAATCAAGGTTTGCTTTTTGGATTACTATTTTTTAAAGAATATTTTCAAGCCGTGAATACTTAAATCCATGAATGTCAAATCCATGAATATGGAGGGACAACTATCTTTAAATACTTTTAGATAAATAAATAGCTTTGGGGCTAGGGTATGTCTGAAATTTATTTCACCCCCACCTCTCACTGAGAGGTCTGACTCTCTCTATAAAGTTTCAGGATGGCTAGAGCCTTGGGCAGAACATCTCTCCTAAAAAGTACATGTGCCACTTTGGTTAATACTCATTTTGAGTCCTCTTCTATATGTTTCAACTGCCATTTCCTGTCAAAGCTTGTATTTCTAACACGCTATGACTCTGAGCTTTTCAATTTTTACATCAGTGCTGTGAGAAAAGCAGACATTTCCTCTGTTTAAGTTCTTTCAGAAGCCTCTCAGGGCCCAAAATCTTTTTGCCTAACTCTAGCTTAAGGTATCAAGTGCAAACATATTTTATAGATAAATATGCAAATAATATGCTCTTCTAAATCAGACTTCTATAAAGCGCTAAGGGCTACAGAGAATGTAAGACTGTTCTTCAATTCTTGTCCTACATATATCCAATACAGTTATCTGCAACCGGAGTCATTTAACTTCATACATAGGGCAGGTTTGAATTTAAGCACTAGCCTCATGCTCACATATGACATGGAACAGTATGCAGGTGAGTGAGTGTTCAGGTTGGAGGAGGGAGTACAAAGCACTCAATGTCTCTATCACACTTACTAAAGACTCAAAGTGGGTTGCCACAGGAGGGCAACATGCCCCTCCTCTGCATCCAAAATTAAATACAGCAGGCGGTTGCAATAACAATGACTCTTCTTACCCCTCTTTTGCTGTTCCCAGTACACTAGTAATTTCTGTGGGCATGTTTATAAAACTGTCACAGGGAGAAACATACCTTAGACAAAATGCCTGAGCCAAAAAAGGTGTGCAACATAAGCCAAGGGAACGACAGCCTCTTGGGAAGAGCTGTGCTTCGCTGAGCACTGTTTTCAACAAAGAAAAGCCTAGAGCAAAAATGAACTGCACGCAATTGAATCTGCCCTTATATTACGTTGAATAGGTGGGATCCATGTTACTCAGAATCCTAAAAGCTACTGTATACAGTGGCACTAACACATGCTTAAACTGCAAATACCCTACACAGCACTGAACTAGCTGAAAGGAAGCAGGAAAAAACCATGTGCTAATGCTTTGATCTAGATACAGGTCCCGTCTACATGGTTTAAAAAAAAATACGTACGCCGTTCAGAAGATCGCTCTTCCGTACACACAGCCATTCGGATTCATACGTGTCATTCAGAAGGGGGGCTAGCGAATCCCCTGTAAACTATGTGGATTCTGCATTCGGGAGGATTAGCAGATCTCAGCATAAAATACGTACAGCCGTTCGAATGGCTGATGGTCTGTACACCCCGTTCGCACACATACGAACAGGCAGTGTAATCTGATTGGCTGGCCGGTTAGAGGGGGCGGGGCTAGCAAGGAGGGGAATTGGGAGCGGCCGCCACGTTGGATTCCCGGCTAAGCGAGAGTCCGGTAAGTCAGTGAATTTTATATATTTTTATTTTCATTTTACTTTGTAAATAGGGAAAACCGAATGTCCGCAAAGCAGGCACCTTTTTAAATTAAAAAAAAAAAGCGGCGGGAGATTTAAAACTGCCGCTAGGCTTGCTCACTCCAGCCAGCTGGGGATGGGGGCTCATACAGAGTTTAGGGGGGGGTAAAAAATCATGTAGGCGGATTGTATGCATACAAACGGCTGCCTATTCGTATTCCCCCCCCCAAACGGATTCTTTTTAATCATATAGACGCAGCCACAGACTGAGCTCTTTGGAACCAAAGTGGTACAAACGGCAGCTGTTGGAGAGAAGAGAAATGTTTGTTGCAGCGTGACAAAGGTAGTTTTTCCATAGAAGAATCAACTCCTTCCCCAACGTTCTATGGTCCCACTGCTTCCCCCCACAAGCCAGCTAAATATGGGTATATGGAATCCTACTGTACATTTCACATTCTGTATAATTTGGTTCTTACAGATAAGAGATGAGTATGGAATATAAGGGAAAATATGAAGAAGGTTCTTAGGGAAGCAAAGAAAAGAGACAAAAAGAACAAATATAGAAAATCCTTGGTTTTATAACACTAAGGAAGTCAAAGGAGGGGGGAAGGAAAGAAAAGAAAATGGAAACTTCAAAAAAGTAATGCATCAGTATGATAATCGGACCGGGGTTATTTCCTTTCTGGATTAATGATGGTCTTATGGTTAGTTTTAAGTTGACAAAATGACTCAATTGGAATCCATGTAACCAAAAATATGTTTAGATGCATTTAATAATTTGTCTTAACTATTTGTAAATAGTTTATGTACTCGAATTGAAACATTGTACAGAAGAATATTTAAAGCTTGAATAAATATATATGGCAACAAAAAAAAATTAGCTATGTGGTATGTCAAAGCGCTCCCAACTTTTTCAAAATCTAATTTTGATAATTTTATATTTGTGTAAACATATCTCAAGTAGAGCATAATGATTATTAAGATATGGCAACTAATGTCTCACTCTCTCATCACAGAATCATGAAGCTGGAAGAGACCACAAGGGCCATCCAATCCAACCTCCTACCATGCAGGAATCTTGCCCTTCCAAATCCAAATGTATACAGTCCTTCTCGAAGAGCTATTAGCAACACATGTAAATCACAAATGGACATTTGTACATTCATGGGAGTGGGTTACCAAAACCACACTTGCTTTTGTTGCTTGCTTATCATTTCGGGTGCATGCTTCAGGGCACTAAAATTATCTGAAAGCATACAACCTAGGTCCAGCATACTTTACATAACACATTTTCCAATATGAATTCACTCACCCTTTATAACTAGAGCACAGTTTAGATTCTCAGTTGTAGCACTGAAACTTTTGCAACTCTTTGAAGAGGCTCATCAGGGTCCACTACTTCATCTACATCAAAAGGTGAGATTTAAAAACAAAAAAACCCTAAAACTTATTTTCTTATATTTATTTTCTGCAACTTTGGTGGTAAAATGTTTCATCATTTTTTGTTATGTACGTAATGCTGTAATTCAATTACGATTTAAAGGGCTTTATTATCTGAAACAAAATATGGAATTTCTGGAACCAACTATGGGGCGGAAATTCTGAAAATAAGTTTATATTCAGCACTTGCTGTTTCGAATCTGCACTCAGGAAGATGCTGATGCTGCTAATGATCATCATCACCACCATATTTACATGGTGCCATCACTGTATATGGTCCTTTAAAAGTAAAAGAAAAACAAAATAGTTTCCTGCCCTTAGGCTTTGAATCTCATTAAGACATGACACAAAAGGAAAAGGGGATGGCAGCATAAAAGGGGATTAAGTCCAGCAGATACTGTCTCTTCTTCTCTCCCTTGGAGGCCAGAGCAGTGGCAGTTGGGATGGAGAGAGGTCTTAATCTGCTTCTGGGCCTAGGCATAATGGGGCTGATGTCCTCTGTATTATGCAGCTTGTCCATACAAGTAAACTACAGCCTTACAATGCATTTTCTGATGTGGTCTCCAGAGAGAAACAAGATGCTCTTGGGTAAGCAGACAAGGGAACCCAAATTGCGGAATGTATTAGCTACACATGCTCTAATAAATCTATTAGTGCTCAAGGTGCCTCACAACTCCTTGTTGTTTCACTGTAGCAGACTAACTACCCTTTCGGAAAGAGGAAAGTAGTACAGTTGGCCCTCCACTTTCATGGGTTTGGTATTCACAGATTTAATTATTCGCAGATTTGTTTAAGCTCTCTGAGCCTACTCCTTGCTAGCAGACACTGAAGGAAGGAACCTAAGAAGGCAAACCATAATGAATTTTGCACACCTGCAGAGTATGTTTTTAGCATTGTTGTTGCTGTGTGCCTTGGTCCACACCTGGAGAGCCAGGAAGAAGCTCCTGCTCTCCATGCCATGGTTGATAACCCAAGTGCCACCAGAGAGGAGAGTGGAAGAAATTGAGGGTTTATCCTGGGCTGCATTTACACGGCAGGTTTTATTACGATAAATTGCACTTTAGTGCTTTTCCACATCAGTGGTGGGTAGTTTACACGGTCTATGGAAGAAACACCTTTATTTTGTTGCACTTTGGTTTTTCTCGCTTTGAGATTCACACAGCCAAATGTGGTGGGGGCGTGGCCAAGCATTGGAGAGAAGACAAAGGAATGCCATAGGAATGTCTGCCCTGGCCCCAACTCCATGTGCTTAACAGCTTAGAGGCAAAGAATGTCATTTCCCCCCAGCTCCCTGCCCACAAATGAAACTCCAAACGGAAGGTTTTTTCTCCTTGCTTAACAGCTGATTGACAAAGGGGCCAGTTACAGGACAGAATAAAGTGAGCGAAATTCCGGATTTCCCTCTTTTCGGAACAGGGGTGAAAAGTTCTTAAGATTTATGGTTAATTTGGATGAGTTTCAGCAGACGAAGGTGGGGGAGGATGGCCAGGCAGCTCTATCATTATCATTAAAGCCAGTAGAAGATGGAGAGGAGGGTACCTTCGTCTGCATATAAATCAACAAAAAAGGAGGGAGACCATGGAGGAGATGAATAATTAAGTGGGAAGGAAAGCAGCCCCCCCCCCACACACACAAGCAGCTGGCTAGGATTCCTTTGCTCTGCAGTGCTTTTCCCATGCTAAAAGCAAGCCGGTTGGCTGGTTGTTTAAAGCAAGCAGTTGACACGAAGGATTTTAAGATTTCCTGAGTCTCCCTCCTGGCTCCACATCTAGCCAGGCCACCCCTTCATCATAAGAACCAATCACAGTGCAGCTCTGCTGCAACTGTATCAGGAAGATTGCTGGTAATTCACACGGACTTGCCGTTCACACTAGCAATAATGTGCTAAGTCGAGCTACTTTTCAAATAAACCGGCAAAAGTAGCAACATCCCTTGTCACGCTACAATTGGGTATTTTGACTTCCCCCCCTTCTGAATGAGGCGATACTGTGGTTCGATCCGTGGGAACAATGAACAATCTTAGCGGTATATTTAGGGGAATATTTGCCCATGTAAACGCAGCCCTGGTTCTGTCAACCCCTTTTAATTTCCCCCATCCACGCCAGCCAATGCCAAACTGCCGCTGCCACTATTTTTTAAAAAACAGGTATTACAAAAGGCCAGAAGCAGCACAGCACCAGTGGAGGCACCACACTGACCCAGCTGTAAACTGACCTAGGATTTTGAGATTATTTTTTTTTTGCATAAATTTTTATTCGCTTTTTTTTCACTTTCATGGGGATCTTGTGCCCCTAACCTCTGCGAATTTGGAGGGCTGACTGTAATAGGTATGTCATTACCTTCAAGAGCAGATACAGGGACCATTTGCTGTTGTTGTTGTTGTTGTTGTTTTTAATTTCAAGCTAATAAAAACTATTATACTTCTCAATACAAGTCTCCAATTGTTTGCCACAACACATAGCTAGATTTGCTCAAAAATATGTCCCATTATAGTGCAAGTCAGCAACTAGCTCAGATCAAGATTTATTTAAGCAATCTCTAAGAAGCCAAAGCCAAACTGTACAGACATACTGTTTACAGAGAAATGGCAGAACATATTTTATAACCAGGCAGATGGAGAATTTAGTTTTGAAAAATACTTAGTTATTAAACTACATTTCATAAAAGGTTTATTCCAAACTCAAGCCTGTGAGCTGAAATGATTCATACATACAGAGAATTAATATAATAAAAAAACTACAGCAGTTAAAACAAGTTTTTTTTAAAAAAAAAAAAAGAGGAAGGGAGGGGCTGGGATGTTCTGCAAGCAGGTTTATAAAGAGATAGATTAATTGAAAATATTTTGTTACCACTTCAAACCTTAAGCACATCCCAGCACCTCTGATTCAGGCTACCTGAACCTGGCTGTCTAGCAAACAGCTGTCGAATCCAACAACATCTATTTCAATCATAAAAAAATATTAGTGTGCGTATGTAAACATGTAGCCTGGATATATTTAGCAGCTGAAACGACATGGAAGCTGCCTGAAATAATAATTTAGATAGTAAGGCAGAGGTGCAGAATGCCTATGCACTGTGTTTTGTAAAATTAAGTATTCATAATTGTATGACCATAAAGGAATGAGAAAAACTACCATTTATCTCCATGTTTAAGCAATGAGGTCAGCACACAATCAACAAATTACTTTCAAGAAAGCTTAATTTTAAGTTCCTGTCTTTTAACAATATATAAGAGGAAGGGACATAAAAACAGATAATGCTTTACGACTCGGCTCTGAAAGAGCTGCAACAGAAATCAAAGAGCCTGAACTGCTAAAATGAAACCGGATACCAGATTTCATATGATTAAATATCTTCTGACAAAATACCAAGCTTCTGTGTGCTGTAACAAGCGTAACTAATCATGTTTCATGAGCATGCATTATGAATCAGTCTTAAAGTGTGTAAAAAGAGACAACAATGTTTAGATCAGGGGTGGAATCTTCTGGGCCTTCAGATGTTTTTGGACTGCAAATCTCAGCAGAGGTAGCCAGAATAGCCAATAGTGGGGACCTGCAGTCTAATAACTGTCTGAAGAAACACATGGTCCCCAGCCCTGATTTAGATGAACATGAGGCTGGCTAATACCAGACAAGAGCAGTAAATTCCAACAACTGAGGTGGTTATTTCTTCCACCCCCATTTCCTTATGTCCTTTTAACTGGAAATGCCAGGGATTGAAATGAGGCCCTTCTGTGTGTTCAACCAATGAGCTATTGCATCCAATTTTGCCCTAAGTGCTTCTACAAACTCTCACAATACAAAAGGTAGCAGAAAGGCTAATGATGGTAAGAGTTCATAAAGGATGCACAAATAGCCATCCATCCAATTTTGAATTGCCAAATTACAATGTTATAATCTGTCATGTCATGAGTTTTTTCCTCACTGCTGTGCATATCACAAGTAACCTTCTGTGAAAAACCAATGGCACACATTTACAAAAGAGAAACAGCAAACATTATTTTTTGTTGAAGTCTATAGTGCTATTTCCAAAGGAAGATGAAAGTCTAACATTATCTAGAAGCATTCTCATTACACTAAAACATTTTAAAAGTGCTAACTTCACAATATGCTACCATGAAGCAGGAGTTACATGATCTTGCCTTCATTAAGATTAGTAGGTTTTCTTAAAATAGTAGTTCCTAAATTTAGTAAGCTTGGGAGAAGTCTTTCATACTGCATCAAAAAGGAGTATCCTTGTCTTCCAATGTGTATATATAACTGCTTGTACCTGCGACATGGGAGCATCCTACTGCTAATTTTCAACAGAGGATTTTCTGTTCGTGGACAGAATTAGATTTAACAGCAAAACACATCCAACAACTTTCCATAAAACTCCAATCAAACCATAGAAAGACTAGGCATTTGATTGTGCATTAAGAGCTTATAGACAGCTTTACGATGTATTGTAAAAAGAACTTTCAGACAGGATTCCAAAAGATTAGCCAGAAGCCATGCAGCTACCTCAAAGAATACTGCACTAACAGTTTATTTAAGAAAGCTATCTGACAAGAAAAGCACTCTGTTCCATTCTGAATACATTCTGAATACCTCAGTTAACCAAGTAGATGTGTTCCTAGTCCCTACTTCTTTAACAGAAAATTTGGTACCAGAAGCAGAAATAACATGGGAAGAATAAGGGTAAGTTCCTATATTATAAAAAAGTTCAATGTGTTTCAGCAAACTTTTCATCCAAAACTATCAATGTGCACATATGAAAGGTAACTGGTTCTGGTAAATTTTGCATAACTAAACAAAAATATTGTGAACCTTCTGCAGACAGGCTTCCAAAACGCATCCAGAGATCATTTTTTCCCCCTTTATCAGCCTCCAGCTTTCTTATGATTTTCATTTTGTGGCCAAACTTACAGATCTATTTTTGACATGCTAGGAGGAGCTGGGGGTGCAGGCTTATCTGCATTAAGAGCTTATAGACAGCTTTAAGATGTATTGCAAAAAGAACTTTTAGACAAGATTCCACAAGATTAGTCAGAAGCCATGTAGCTCTCTCTGCTTTCCTCTTTTCTCTCTAATATTCATGCATGCAAAATAGTGGCTTCTCAGGGCAGCTGTTATTGACCCTCTCCCCTGTAGTAGGCATGCATACCCGTTACAGTAAAAAGGCTCAATTAGTATAACATTTTCTTCAAAGCTTTACTGCATTGTTTACTGCAGACATACTGCTGCAAACCAATACCAAAAGTTTCTGTTTCCAAGCCTTTCTTCACCATCCTAATGCTGAGGCTGCTAAAAAAATCCAGCTAGTCAGAAGATGAGGAGGAAAAGGGGCAGGGCTGAGTGGAGATAAAAAGATTTTATAAAAAGGAGCTTCTTGGTCAGATGTTTTGTTAACTGAAGTATGCCTGTACAGTACTTATTCAACTGCTTTAAACACGCGCATTCTATTATCTGATCCTTTGCCACAATTCACAACATAGTTATGTTGCTAGACTCAGGCCTTATCTGATGTATCTGTACAAGGACAAAATGCAACCAAAACATCAGAAAACTGTGTCTCTTTTCAGGATCCAAGTTCAAATTCTGTCCCAAACAGGAAGAATTCAGCAGGACTGGAGAAACATCACACTGGATCAAGCAGTACTCACGGACTAAACAGATAGATTCTAATATGAACAAGCCAACAAAATTTCTGCCAAGCTCTAGTTCTGAATTAGAGGCTTCAATGCAAGTCACAATTTTAAGGGCCAGCAGCTATTAAAATGTCTTTACTCTGAGACTCACAAGGAACTATAATAAAATAATAACAAATAATAAAATTTATTTATACCCCGCCCCTCTGTTAAAACAATCAGGGGCGGCTTACAAAAATTAAAATACAATACAGATAAAAATCCCTAAACACCCCCCGACCCCCACCCTCCCCAATAAAAAATATTAAACAAACGTAAATTAAAAGCAACGGTCTAAAATCACCTTTAAAAACAATAAATACAATAAATAGCTACCGGACTAAAAGAGGCCAGGATCCCCTGAGGCCGGGATCTAATTAGGAAAGGCCTGCCGAAAGAGATCCGTCTTTAGTGCTTTTTTTAAAGCTACTCAGGCTTGTCATCTGACAGATCTCGTTCGGCAGGTCATTCCACAATTTGGGGGCGATTACTGAAAAGGCCCTCTGGGAGGTTGCAGACAGCCTAGATTTTTGTGGCTGAAGCAAATTCCTCCCAGAGGACCGGAGTGCGTGGGGAGGATTGTATGGGAGGAGGCGGTTCCGGAGATAAGTTGAACCCAAGCCATTTAGGGCTTTAAAGGTAATAACCAACACCTTATACTGGGCCCGGAAACTGATAGGCAGCCAGTGGAGAGATCTTAATACTGGAGTTATATGGTCTCTCCGAGATGTTCCCGAGACCACTCTGGCTGCCATATTATGTACCAACTGAAGTTTCCGGACCAAGCATGAGGGCAGCCCCATGTAGAGCGCATTGCAGAAATCTAGACGAGAGGTTACCAGCGCGTGCACCACAGTCTCGAGGTCCTTTACTTCCAGGAAATGGCGCAGCTGGCGTATCAGCCGAAGCTGATAACAGGCGCTCCTGACTGTCGCATTCACCTGACTAGTCATCTGAAGCGATGAATCAAGGAGCACCCCCAGACTGCGAACACAGTCCTTAATGGAGAGTGTGACCCCATCCAGGACTGGAGGTTGCAACCCAACTCCTGGTTTTGGGGCCGCTACCGTGAGCACCTCCGTTTTGTCTGGATTTAATCTCAATCTGTTTTTCCTCATCCAACCCATTAATGCTTTAAGACAGTCATTAAGAGGAGAGACGCCATCGGAATTCGAGGCCGACGATCGGGACAAGGAGAAATAGATCTGGGTGTCATCAGCATACTGATAACACCCAGCCCCATAACTCCGAATAATCTCACCCAGCGGCTTCATATAGATGTTAAACAGCATCGGGTACCACTATATGTTCCAGAAGAAATGCCCATTCACTTACTTCAACCCTCAACCTTTGTTTGATGAAAGAATACCACATCTGAAGAGCCTCTATGTAAATACAAGCTATTGCTTTAAAAACATAAATCAGAAAAGTTTAATTACTGCTGTACTTCTGAAATTGTACTAATGTATCTAGATAGACAAAAAAAAAGTTGCAACATTCAACCTGAAGTCAGGCATCTTTTTTTACTGCTCTACTTTGTGGTCTGTTAACAGATGTGACGCAAAGACAGATAATCTTCAGGGGCTTGATGTGCTGTACAGATGATGCTGAATGTTTTGAGGATCCTGCCAGGGCTGCAGATTGAATTATATGATCTGGTCCCCTCTGCAGGCCTGTGATTGTATGCTAGTTGTTTTATACATGGCTGGAGAAGTAATGTTTGTTTGAAAACAGACGGTGGGGGGGGGGAATAACAGAAGAGGTAAAAAGGTGGTTGGAATATACCACCCAGATCTATTTTTGTCTCAAGAGTAGTGCAGTCATTTCCCCTAAAGAAATGGTTATATAAGACATAAACACACAAAAAATCTGTAAAGAAAAATCTGTCATTGAGTTTACATGCTGTTATGCCAATCTCCACAGACAAGTGCACTGATAGCAGATGAATTTAAAGCTACATTAACATCATGTACTCTATTCAAAAATGAGCCAGTCATGTCCTGACAATGTTTGTAGTCACATCAAGAAAACAAGAGCTAATATACATTAAATTTCACTAAATTTTGGCCACAATCCAGTTGAATACTTCCACTGACAGAACTACGTCCACCAGCAGAATCAGAAAGGAAAATCCCCTTTCTCCAATGCAGCCCATATGCACTTAATTCTTGTTCCGGAGGACAAGGAAACCCTCCAGAGCTAATTATCATGTGGCCCAAAAAGATGGTGGGGGGGGAGGGAGAATTTTTTTGTTGCACTAATGGTTTGGTGCCAGCATAATACAAATGTAGGCCTATATAAATAAATGCTTTAAAATTTCCAGCCTAATATTAAATACAGTAAAACCAATGACATATTTTTACTCTCTAGGGTATTATAAACACAGCATATTTCCAAGTTCAAAATACAGTAGCACCCCCACATCCACTGATTTGCCATCCGCAGATTCAATTATCCGTGGATGGCAATAGCCGGGGGGGGAGGAGGAGAGATCTCGCCTCCCTCCCCCCTTTGCCCCAGGGATTGCTCCCCAGCCAAAATGGCGATGCAGTGGCGAACGGAGGGGAGGAGAGATCTCCCTCCCTCCTCCCTTTGCCCCAGGATCGCTGCCCAGGATCACTCCTGGGACAGAAATGGCGACGGGGGCATTTGTTATTATCCACAGATTTCATTATCCGTGGAGACCCCTGGAACCAATCCCCCAGGGATACGGAGGTCCTACTGTAGTAACATAGTGATCAGAACACTCTTAGCTCAAGCAATTAAGATGTTAAAGTATGTAATTTCTCCACTATTTTAAAAATACTGGCATAATTTAAACAGGATGTTTTGTTTAGTGTTACATGCCTTCCAATATGATTATCACATTAACTCACTTGAAGATGTGCAACCAACGAAGTGATGTCACTTAAATGATCCAAAGAATCCCTTACTCAGGGAAGGAGACAGGTGAGAACTGACAAGTGTAAGACAGGTAGGGGAGGTTGACCTGGCGCACACTAGATAGAAAAAAAAGTGAATTAGGGGCACATGCAATAGGAATTTTCAGACCAGTAGACCCTGATAACTTCTGAACATAGGAAGAACACTCAGTAGAACAGTATTTTTTTAAAAAAGGGGGGATATTAAAAGAGGGGAGCCCTTGAAGTGATGAAAATAGGAGGTGAACATTACTGTTCCCTAGCATAGAATTAAAACACATCAATTTCAATGGAATAGCAGTGATGAGGAACAGATGGCCAGATATAGTTCATTCAGTGTGTAATCAAACGTATCAATAAACACCACTACAAATGGAAGAAATATGTTGATTGTATTCATACACTTGAAATGCTCTGTAACTCAGCAATGCACTGCAGGGACTAGATACTAGTGTACTGCAGACACAAGCTGGCAGCCAGTTCTATCTTCTGATGTTTAAGTACATGGCAATTTGGCCTTAACAAAAAAGAAAACACAAAGCATTTTCACTCATATATATGATAGGATCTGACTTTTTCCTGATCACCAGGACCCAGTAAGTCCCACACCAAAAGCTACTTCTGAAGAATGGGGGACCTTCTGGCACATAACTTCTCAACTGAGAGTGCATATCACAGATTTTAGAAGGGAGAGGCTTTACTATATCAGCTAGTATCACAAATTAAAAAGCAACAACACCTACACTGTTACTTCAAAGACCTAGTAGATTATTACCTCCTGACACAAAGGTACTACAGCACTTTTTCACTGTAATGAAGTTTGAAGAGGGGACAAACTGCACAGCATAGCATGACAGAAAAATTAGATTATATGGATAGGCGAAGGTACTCCCATATTTTTGAGACTGCTTTTTGTTTTTGTTAGATCAGTATAAGGAAGACATACAAGGTTTACTTTATTAATTATTCTGAAAGTATCATGTGACATTTATCACAAACAATCAAGCATTTCTGGTAACTGCAGATCCATATTCATGCACACTACCATTACTTTACCGCCTCTAGTGTATCCCATCTAATTTGATGACAGCTTTGTTAATGCTTGCAGAATTTAGTTCTCAGGAACATGCTACGGCATAAGTCCACATATTTTTAGAACTACACTATTAAGAGGACCAGGATAAAAAAGTACTGTTAATATATAAAGGGTGCAACAGAACACTTAATGCTGCATCACAATTATACAACACAGTCAACCTCAAATAAGGACAGTTGTACTGACAACTAATAGATGGTATACAAAGGTTATGAAAACAAAATCTTTAAGAGCTGTGCTAAGAATTTCACCAGTTAACATAATAATTATTAAGAATCTGGTGTGTCTTAAAATGTGTTTAACATTAGGTTAGGAAACTGTAACAGTATAATTTTGACATGCAAAAGTGTTTGCCTTTGAACCGACCGAAATGCAGCTCTTAAGCCATGCTGCTATATGATAAGGACAGCCAAATGACAATGTAATACTTATCACATGACAGTTATTTTCAGCCAAAGACAAACCACAGTCTCATTTTAGTAACAAATTCAGTATATATTATTCAACTGAATTAACCCGCAACTTCTACTGTTTCACATTTCAAGCCCAAGTATGTTTATATTCAAAAGTCCTACCAATTCCAATTAAACTTGCTTCTCAAAAATTAACTTGCTTCTCAAAAATGAACTTGCAAGTTAGTTTCATTAAAAATAATGCAAATTATTTTAAATAAGAAAATATGATCAAATTATTTTAAATTAGGAAATATAATCAAGAACAGAGTAGCCTTACTGGTGGGAATTCTACAGCTGCACCAAGAATCAGTTGGGGGGGGAAATGATATTGCACTGACTCATTACTGAGGAATTCCTCCCTAATGTTCTTCACGAAGTTTTTTTATAAACATACAAGTTCTGCAAGAGAAATGTCTATTTGTTTAAATTATACAGATTATGACTACTGTGTACTTTGTCCAGTGCTTCTCTTGCAATCAAGCCTAACAGAAGTACTGTACATTTTACTTCTAGGTTTACATGTTTACAATCAAAGTGCAAGTCCCACTGAGACTGATGGGATGCAAATTATTTAAGATTAGCACATTAAATTCTAACTGCGCAGTTCTATGCACATTTACCAAGTAGTCCAGTTTTGTTAAGTCAGATCAACTCGTAATAAAACTGTACCCTAGAAATTGTAGAAGAAAGAAGGTGACTTGGTTATTCTTCTAGGCCATGAATTTAAAAACAACAACACTTGACGGTAAAAGAGGCAGAGAAACATTTGCACAGCTCTGCAAGCATTTGGCGAGCTTTGTTTAGTTTAAGGCTGTAGTCCTATATACACATACCTATTAAGTGAGGCTTACTTCTGAGGAAACATGATATATAGGTTTGCATGATATAGATGTTTAAAAGTGTTCAACATTAATTTCATACTTGAAGTTATTGCCTGCCTCAAGAAATACAACTGACATTGAAACTGATTTTGCTACTAAGAGGGAGGGAGAAGGAAAAATAATAAAATTAAAACAGGACAATTTTCCTTCTCAAATGCAAAGCTGAAACAGTATTATTGTTTTATTAATTTAATTCCAGAGGACTCAGACGTGGCACTCCAGATGCTGGTGGACTACAATTCCAGCAGCCCTCACCACTGGCTATGATAGCTAGGGCTGATAGGAATTATAGTCCAACAACACCTGGAGGGGCATAGCTACCCAGCAATTTTAGTTCACAGATATACCTAGCCCTCAAGATCAGCTAAAGCAAAGATGAGAGAATTTTAAAATTTCCAATCCATGATATATATTCCCATGATATACTCCCAAGAAACACAAAATGACAGCATACACCTAGTTGTGACCTACAATCCACAGCTGAGACCACTCAAACACATCATCAATGAGCTACAACCAATTCTGAAAAATAACACAGTCCTCTCACAAGTTTTGGGAGGCAATCCTTATTGGCCTACACACAGCCTCCAAATCTACTCACTTACAATTAGATACATAAAATGGATGGCAATACAGGGACAAAACCCTGCTACAAAGCCAGATGCCAAATCTGTCCCCACATCTACTCTGACAGCAATATTACAGAGGCCAATAACATCCACAACAACATCATTCTCTGAAGATGCCAGCCACAGATGCAGGCGAAACGTCAGAAAGAAACTATTCCAGAACATGGCCTCACAGCCCGGAAAAAGCCAAGGAAAATCTACATCAGAGGAGCATTTATTTGCTTCTCCCCATGTGATATATGCCATCTGATGCCAGTAATGCCCTCCTACACTCTACATTGGACAAACAGGACAGTCTCTATGTAAGAGGATTAATAGACACAAATATTATATTAGGAATGGCAATACAAAAAGAAGGTTGCAGAACATTTCAACCTTCCTGGACATACAGTAAGGGATTTACAGGTCACAATCCTTGAACAAGGAAATTACAAAGGAAGACAAGAAAGAACGGAATTGAATTATATTCACAAATTCCAATCCATCAGCAGAAGTACAAAGACAATGGCTTCATGGCACACCTCATATATTAATACAAGAATCCTTGCTACTGCACGTATAAAAAAGGAATCTTCTCAGAGAGTTTTGAACCTATGGAAACTGACTTTTCATAAGCAGATTTATTGCTTTCACACATCAACACTAACTGACCACTGTAAAGATTTTAAAGACCTGTATCACCTTACCTGTCCTCTGTCTCTTCCATACTTACTGAGATACCTCTCTGATTTTTGAGATTCCTCCATAGTCTTTGAAAATTCAAGGCAAAGGACATGATTTGCATCTTTCTGGATCCTATTATATTCTATCCTACCCCCACAACAGTATAAATATGGTTTATAATGTGAGGCTTTAATAGTATTCTGTACCACATCTGAAGAAGTGGGTTTATATCCATGAAGGCTCATGCTAAAATAAAAAAACTGTTAAGTCTTAAAGGTGCTGCCACATTATTTTCCCCCTCCCCCTCCCTTCCTCCTTTTTATACTCCTAAGAATGCCAGCAGTGACATAATTTCAAAGTTGTTAGACACACTGTTGTTATATGCCTTCAAGTTGCTACCAACTTATGGCAACCCTAAGGCAAACATGTCACACAGGGTTTTCTCAGTAAGATTTGTTCAGAGGGGTGTTTCCCTTTGCCAACATCTAAGGCTGAGAGTATGTGACTTGCCCAAGGTTACCAGTGGGTTTCCATGCCCTTCTTTTTATACTACCAAGATTGTTAGCAGTGACTGAATATCAATGTTTTTAGACACATTATCAGAAGAGGTAACATACAAAACTTTCTAAATTTAGCTGTTGATAATGGGGAAGGGCATGGAATTTTACAAAGCAACTAGCCTGTCCCCTGACTCTTGCAATGCTTACTGAGATACCCATCTGACTTCGGAAATTCCTCCATACCCTTTCAAGGAATAAAACATGTCTACAGGCAAACCTGAACAAGAATAATGTGCAAAAGTGTTCAATATTGTGTACAAATGACAACATTATCAAAAGGAATGGGTTGATGCCTTCTCTTACTATGAATCAAAACTCCACTCCTACTTGCCACAGCATGTGGGGCGGGAAGCTGTAGGAATAATGCTTTTTATCATCACTGAAGAGAAAGAAAATCATATGCATTCACCTAAGATCACAATGCCTATTAAATATAATCCAAATAAGTATTTTTTAAAGATGTCTGGCATGTAAAGATGCCATTTACAGATGGACATTTTTCCATAATCTACAATACAGATAACCTACTAACAGACCCAATATTTAGGTCTATAAGAAAATACTTAATTACTTAATTATGAAACAAGTGATCTATGAAGCCATTCAGCTTAATCCTAGTATATAGAGAAGCTGAAAATAAAGGGAGGATTAAATAAAAAAATTACTTATAGAAATATTGATAAAAACCCAAATATGAAGAAGTAATTTTAACGTGGAAAGGAAAAGACAAAAAGGAAATTAGAAAGGCACAGAGTAGAAACTCCAGGTTCTCCCCGCTCTCCTGTTATGCCCTGGGGATATGTTCCCAGACTTTCCATGAATACTTGAAACTGCAGGTAATAGCAAACCCCATAGAACCCCTCTGGAGGACCTAGGAAATGTCTAGAGAGACCATATTTTTCAGATGATGGATAACTGAAACCATGGGTACTGGTCCTCTGCATTCAAGGGGTGACTTCTATATGATAAATGAAGGGCTGCCTTGTATATATGTCCACAAAACTTAGTAGCCTACAGGCAGCTAGTAATGGAGGAACCAGAAACTCTGTCAACTCATTGCAGTTCTATGCAAGTCAAAGACGAGAAAAGCCTCTGTGAGTTTACCTCATTTCTATACTGGGAGCAGAGAAAGGATACAGTATCTACCAAACAGCTTACACACCTGTGTGCAATTTCTTGTTACCTGTGGCTATCATGCAACTTCTTAAATACAATTTCGGGGAAGGATGTTCAAGAAGAAGAGAGAAACCTCTCTATTGTATTTGGAAATCCTTCACACCTTTAACTAGAGCTAGGATCTGGCTCTCTGTATTTTTAATATATATACAAGGAAGGAGTTTTCAAGGAGCACAAAAGGGTTTTGCTAAACCACACCATTTTCTGGATCTTCACAGCACTTTGCAAGTTTTGTTCTACCTTCTGTTCTTGCTGCACCATCACACCTGCACACTCTTCCCTGAGTGATCCCAGTCAATAAGAAATAACACTAAAATGCTGTATCACCATGCTATGTAACCAGTCAGATTTTACTTCTTTAAAAATAAAGAAGTCTCCGGGTGTCTTGGAACCAAAGGAATAAACAGCATCAGGAATAAACTCTCACAGCCTGGAAAAAAACACAGAAAACCTATGCATGCTGGCCGTGAAAGCCTTCGACTTCACATTGAACGTCTCTATGGGGAGAAACTGTTCCAACACATCCGGAGACTGAAAAAACTCCAGACCAGGAGAGCACATCTACTCTGTTCATTACTCTGAAGACGCCAGCCACAGATGCAGGTGAAATGTAAGGAATAACAGAACACGACCTCACAGCCTGGAAAAAAATCCCACAGAAAACCACTGAAAATAATTGGACTTCTGGTTTAAAATACCATAGAGTTGCCTTGGAGGACCTAGAAAATGGCTAGAGGACACATGTTCTACGAAGACTCTATGGTAGGTGTCCTGTTTTGTGTCCTGTGGATAACTGAATCAGCCTCCCTAATGAATCAGTGGATATGGGGGTCCTAGTGTATTCATCATTTATGATGACTGTCAATTATAAAATTAATCAATTTGCCCTCAGTGAACTGGGGAAAGAGAATGGAAAAACATCCTCATTGCCAACATAACCAGTCTGCCGCTCCCTGGTTTACCATGCTGCTCTACAGAAATTTCACTACTCACACATTCTCAACATACCAAAACAGGAAGCATCAGTAGAGAGAGAGAGATTCACTTCTTCAATTTTTCTGCACAGGAAAGATGAATAATCGAACTCAAACAATATACCCTTGGAGAATGAGCCTGGCTTTCTCAGCAATTTGGTCATCCTCATAATCATTTATACCTCTTCCATGCCACCAAGACAAGCAACTAGCTCCTGCTTCAACAGAATCCCTCAGCCTAAGGAAATTAACTAAATAAAAGCTTTCATCCATCTGCAGCTAAACCTTAAGAATTCTTAATTTCATTCAATATCTTGATTAACATAAGCTCTCAAATGTTAAGAAATTTTCAAGTTCCTATATTGCTGTAAAGCTTATTTCACTGCCCTGCTTGGTAAACATAAAAGTCTAAATCTAATTGCTAGGTCTCAACTAATGTAGATCCACTGACTCAATTGCTGAGTGTAAGTGAAGACCTATGTAAATCCCACTGATTTGATTATTCTTTTCCACCTAGGAGTAGTAAATGGATTTAGTGCAACCATTTCAGCCCAGCTTCTCCTATTCCTTTCCACAATGAGCCATGCTCCAAAAACACAAAGCAACTATCAGAAACCAATCTGAACTTTTCCCTCAAAGAGCTTCTCCTAGACCCATCTTGATAGATATCTCCTTATAACTTAAGCTTTTTATTTAATTAAGGATTGCGCATACTAAAGCTGTATCATACTGTGTCATACTAAAGCTGTATCAACAACACAAACCTAAACCTTTTTTATATGAACACTGGCAGAGTCTTGCAGGTTTCCTTGCATATTAGAGTTCCTAATTAAGTACAAAGAAGTCACACCCACAAATTACTTTACATGTCACGAAGATCCAAAAGAGAATGGAACATTTAGCAGGCAGGATCCTCATAAAGGAACACAAGCAACTATTTAATTCAGAAAAGCAAACTTGAGGAGTCCATAGGATAAGCAGATTGACAGTGGGCAAGCTGAAAAACAACAGGTGCCATCCAAAGAAGTTGAGCAACTGCTGTGACAAACCACCACTGTTTATCCTCACCACCCTTCAGGTAAAGGAGAGACAACATCTCTAAGGTACAGTTGTCCCTCCGTATCCACGGATTTGGTATCCACAGATTTAAGTATTCATGGCTTTAAAAATTTTTTTAAAAAAATAATAATCCAAAAAGCAAGCCTTGATTTTGCCATTTTATATAAGGGGCACCATGTTGCTCTTCCATTGCATATAATGGGACTTGAATATTCATGGATTTTGGTATCCACAGGGGGTCCTGGAACCAAACTCCAGCGAATATGATGAACAGACAACTGTACTCACAACAGGACACAGTCTATTTACACAGATAAGTCCTGAGGCTTGACAAGTAAATGTCACTTCCAAGGGGACACAGTTGTAGAAAACAGATGGAGTAAGAACCCTGCTGAAGGTGTGACTTGGTGGCGCAGCGGGTAAATGACAGTACTACAAGTCACCATATTGCAAATTCAATTCCAGAGGGCTCCGAGGTTCACTCAGCCTTCCATCCTTTCATAGGTCGGTAAAATGAGTACCCAGTTTGTGCAGGCAATTAGCTAAACACATTGGAAACTGCTTACTCAGGCTCAGCCAACTGATCACCAACAGTGGTCCGACCTGGCCTCACATCGGGAGACATGGAGACACACTATCCACAATGCTGCAACCTTATTTGAGAACTCACGCCGAACAAGTCTTGAAGAGAAACGACAACACAGAAAGAATCACAACCCGGAATCATCACCCAAGGAGACCTTCTGCTGTGCTTTCTGCAACCGGACTTGTTTATCTCAGATTGGCCTTTTTAGTCATCAGAGCGCTTGCAGAAAGCGAGGGATGAGTCCTTCCTGAATCTTCATTTGCGAAGAAAAGCCAGAGAGAGAGAGAGAGAGAGAGAGAGAGAGAGAGACTGCAGTGTAGATGTATAAATTGCTATGGCTTAACAATTTGTAAGCTGCTCTGATAGCCTTTGTGGCTATAGAGCGGGGTATAAATACCAAATTGATTGGTTGATTGACTTTCACAATGCCAGGGAAATGTTACTCTCCTGAACATCCTTCACAGGAACATCCTTCAGTAGTTTATCAAACTATGCAATTACTGATGTAATTACTGATGAAATTTTGATCTGTGAATGTTGCTTTTTGCAGTACAGTTTATTTTTGGTGTGTTGATTATTAATTATTGGGTTGTAAATCCTTTTCAGTGGATATTAAAAGCATATTTTTTTTAAATGCAATTAGTACTAGAGGGATGTTGATAGACTCTTTGAGGGTAAGGAACAAAAACAACACCCCAGAAAAATTAGGAATGGGAGAAGGAACTAGACACACCCTCATGGACTGAGACTCAAATGTAGGGCTGGTCAGGATTCCTGAGCAGACTGCCAGGTTTCAGTAACTGCAAAATTCTATTGAGTAAGCAGTCAAGCTGTTTACCTAGAAGATATTTCAAGCATACAGTTGCAGACAGGTCCCGTCCGTCCCCCCCACTTAATGTGCGAAGCAGCCCAGACACACCTACTGGCTACACTGGAAGTTACTTCTAATCACAACACCGCAACCAGGTCTTCCTCGAGGCCAGAGCACACAAATGGCTGGGGACAGCAACGTTTCCGATGCCAAGAAAGTCAGAGACAGAAAGAAACATGTTTCTTCCAGCATGGAAGGCGGGGAAGAGATAGGTTGGTTGTAGACCAGCTTGACTAGAGAGCTAAATTCCACTTTTGAAACGCCAAGGGATGCTCCCCGTCCCCCCCCCCGCACCTTGTTTAAAAGCCATATTGAAGAGGGGTGGGGTAGAGTGTCTTGTCACCAAACAAGGTTTGCAACTGATCCCTGAACTCTTAGGAGTAAAGTCTGCAAAGAAGGTTTGCAGCCGATCACTGAACTCCTAGGAGTAAGGTCTGCAAACAAGGTTTGCAATCGATCCCTGCACTCCTAGGAGTAAAGTCTGTAAACAAGGTTTGCAACCGATCCAACCACTCCTAGGTCTGCAAACAAGGTTTGCAACCGATCCCTGAACTCCTAGGAGTAAGGTTTGCAACCGATCACTGCACTCCTACTGCAACCTTGGTGAGATAGAGCCACACTTGAAAGGGGTGCCGAATCCCAGTAGTCCTAGGAGTAAGGTTTGCAACCGATCCCTGAACTCCTAAGAGTAAAGTCTGCAAACAAGGTTTGCAACCGATCCCAGCATTCCTAAGAGTATGGTTTGCAACCGATCCCAGTAGTCCTAGGAGTGAGGTTTCCAACCGATCCCTGAACTCCTAGAAGTAAAGTCTGCAAACAAGGTTTGCAACCGATCCCAGTAGTCCTAGGAGTAAGGTTAGCAACCGATCCCCTGCGCTCCTAGGAGTAAGTCTGCAAGGAGGTTGAGGGGGAGACTGGGATGAATTGTTAAAACCAAAGCTTGAACCCCGGGCACTTTTGCTTTCAGAAGTTAAAACCTTCCGTGCCCCCCGGGGGGGGGGGCGGAGAGGGGTGTCAGTGCCGGAGAGCAGTCCGATCTGTGCAGAGAGGGCCGAGGGGGAGGCAGCCATGGCCGGCGGGGTGGGGGGCTGGCGCGGCCACTCTCCTTCCCTCCCTCCCTCCCTGACTCACCCAGGCGGGGAGGTCTGCGGTGGCGACGGTGAGGCGGACGGCGCGCTCCTCGTCCTGCAGGAAGGCGAGGGCCCGGCCCAGCCGGGAGCTCTTTCCGCCGCGGTGCCTCCGCGCCCAGAAGAGGCAGAGCAGGGCGAGGAGGACCCAGCTGAAGCTCAGCCCCAGGTAGCCCAGCACGTAGACCGGGAACACCAGCGCGAAGCTCCGCGCGAACTGCGACACCAAGCCCGGCAGGTCGACGCTAAGCAGCGAGGGAGGCGGCGGCGGAGGCTCCGGATCCCCCCCGGGCCCCGCGGGGCTACAGCCGGCTCCGGGGTCCGTTGGCGGCGGGGGAGGCCCTGCGCCGCTCATGCTCCCTGGCGGCGGGCGCTTTTCCTCCGGCTGGGGCGGCGGTGGAGGCGAGAGCGGGCGGAGGGCGGGCGGGACCGGCGGAGGCGACTCCTCGCATCTCGCTCCTGGGAGGGAGGCAGGGAGGGAGGCGCGCGCCCACGCCCAGCTCGGCCCCGCCGCTCCCGCCTCACAGTTGCTGAGTGACAACAACAACCACTGACGCGCCTTCGTCCGCCGCGCCTGCTGCGCCCCCCCCTCCAACGCGCTTCCGGGTTCGGAGCAGGAGGAGCGAACCATTCCTTAGGGGATGGGGGGTGGGGAAGAAGAAGACAGGAGAGCCTATGATGGGGCTGCCAGAGGGGTGTGTGATAACCACTACTACAGTACTAATGTTGTTATTCTTTCTTACCCGCCTCTCTCTCTATACATCTAGACGGGGAACAACGCATTAATACTTAGACATAACATTATATTATTATTATTATTATTTCGCGGGGAACAACACATTAACACCTACACATAACATTACAATTGTTGTTGTTACTATTTTCTTACCCACCTCTCCTTATGGATCGAGACAGGGAACTAACATTATCGTTATTATTATTATTATTTCTTACCCACCTCTCTATATATACATCTAGACAGGGAACAACGCATTAATACTTAGACATAATATTATATTATTGTTGTTATTATTATTATTATTTCGCGGGGAGCAACACATTAACACCTACACATAACATTATAATTGTTGTTGTTGTTACTATTTTCTTACCCACCTCTCCTTATGGATCGAGACAGGGAATTAACATCGTTATCATTATTATGATTATTATTATTATTTCTTACCCACCTCTCCCTATGGATCTAGGCAGGGAACAAGACATTAACACCTAGACATAACATTATTATTAGCAGTAGTAGTATTTCGGGGGTAACAACACATTAACACCTAGATATAACATTATTATTACTATTATTATTATTTTGTTACCCACCTCTCTCTATGGATCGAGGCGAGGAACTAGCATCATCATCATCATTATTTTATTTCTTACCCACCTTTCCCTATGGATCTAGTAGGGGAAGAACACATTAACACCTAGACATAACATTATTATTATTATTATTATTATTACCCACCTCTCCCTATGGATCTAGTGGGGGAGCAGCACATTAACACCTATTATTACTATTTTGGGGGTAACAACACATTAACACCTAGATATAAAATAATCATAATCATTATTATTGTTATTACCCACCTCTCCCTATGGATCCAGGTGGGGAACAACACATTAACGCCTAGACATAACATTATTATTATTATTATTATTATTTTAGGGGTAACAACACATTAACACCTAGATATAACATCATCATCATCATCATCATTTTGTTATCCACCTCTCCCTATGGATCTAGGCACGGAACAACACATTAACACCTAGACATAACATCATCATTATCATTATTATTGTTATTTCTTACTCGCCTCTCCCGATGGATCTAGGAGGGGCACAATGCATTAATACCTAAACATAACATCATCATCATTATTATTATTCTCATCATCATCATTATTTCTTACCCACCTCTCCCTATGGATCGAGGGGGAAAACTAACATTATTGTTGTTGTTATTCCTTACCCACCTCTCCCTATGGATCGAGGTGGGGAACATCTTATCCAAATAATAACACAATGTGTATGTCATATTGGTATGTTCAATAATAGTGGATAAGATTGTATGGGTAATATACCTGGTATAATTAGAATTCACATAAAAGAAAGAATACATACAACAAATAGTGATTTACAGTTCATGTTTATTCATAGATATTTAATAGCGTCTCCAGTGTATATAGTGTTTTAAGTTTAATATTATTATAAAATAACAAGGGTTTAAGATGCTGGTACTGTACTACAAAAGGTTTTCTTGTGGGACATTCTAACAAAACCATGTGGTATTAACACAGTAAAATGTCCCAATCTTTTTCAAGAGAGTTCACGTTTTCAAGGGACCCTGTTCTCTGGGACTGGTCCTCCCTCAGGGGACACCTCCCTCCCACTGGGAAAAGCTTGTGTGCCTGCTTCCCTCCTTCCCTCCCTCAAGAAGGGTCTCCCCTTCTTGATCCTCCTCATCCCTCAGATGCACTAGAGACAGTCTCAGAGATGGAGCACACACACGCAATGTTCACGCCTTTAAAGAAAAATCGAGCACCAAATTGTTCTGAAGGGCGAGAGGAAGATTGATGATGATGCTGTTAGGCTGCTGCTATATAAATAAATAAATAACATTAAAAATGTTGTGTGTACAAATTACAATTTTTATGTTTCCTTTTCTTTATCTGACAGAGAGTCTATGTATACCCATCCCACCCACCCACTTTTCACTTAAGGAATTAAGACTGAGACCTATTTCAGACTGAGGTGGTCCAAGTTGTGCATGGAACACAACTTCCGGCCTCAGATGGAGGTTTGCAAATACAGTAGGTCCTCTGTATCCACTGATTCAATTATCCGCGGGACATAAAACAACACACCTACCATAGAGTCTTCCTAGAAAACGTGTCCTCTCTAGCCATTTTCTAGATCCTCCAAGGCAACTCTATGATATTTTTAACCAGAAGTCCCATTATTTTCAATTGTGTTTGCTATTATCCACAGTTTGCAGTATCCATGGGCCCCCCCCAGAACCAATCCCCTGCCGAGATGGGGGTCCTACTGTAGTTCCTGTGGCACACAGGAAGGTACTGTATAGATCAAGGTGCTAATCCAGAATTCCAACGTGGTTTTGGGTAGGGTTTTGTTCACGGATAAGTCATCAGTCTTATGAGCCTCAGACTGAGGCCTATTCCAGATTTTAAAGAGCACAGTGGGCAATTTTTCCTACATCTGTGTATCTCAGCAGTGGCATATACTCTCCATCCTTTCACAGATTACACCCAGGGCTGGTCTATACGAGGCTATAAAAAGTGGATTGATGCACAGTAATGCCAATTCACAGCAGCTTTCATTTGTCTCAACTATTTAATTTTTTTTGCAAGATCGCAGGCATGCGAAGCTATCCGCGTCCGTTGTTCAAACAGGCATGCCTGCGAATCAAGCTGGCAGGCACGAGTGAATTACTTGAGGTTTTATGCCTACCAGTTGCCTCCACCCAATAGTATTTTTTTAAAGCATATCCTAGGTGCAGAAGTATGATATTCTGTTTAAATAAATAGGAAATAAAAGGCTGCTTGATCTCCTCAGCACATGATCTCTATGGCAAAAATCCAATATCCCATTTGGGGTACTTGCAAACTCCGCCCCCTGTGCATGTTCAACCAATCAGCTTTCAACTTCTGCTCTTAGTGAGAATGCGTTTCAAAATGAATCGGTTGCCCCAATGAGCGGGAATGCACATTTCCTTCAGATTTTTCATTTTTAATTACAGGAAAAGCTGTAAAGGCTTGTCTCGCGGAGTATTTGCCATTTTTGGCCCCTCTCCTGAATATGGCAGATTGATGTGGGATCTCATTAAGACAAATTGTATTCTCCTCAAATTGAATGAGGAGTATTTTCGCCTTATAGACAACCTCTCAGACATATGGGGCCAAGCAACATTACAGTAGTGTGTGATCAAGATGGAAGCATGCTTAATGAGGAAGAATGCACAAGCTAGGAAAGGCTACAGCAGTTTCCTTCTGCCAGAGCTTACTGGGAAGGGCAAGATTCTGCCTCCTCCTCTCCTCTGAACCCTGCTGAGTCTCTCTCTCTGGCTTTTCTTCGCAAACAAAGATTCAGGAAGGACTCATCCCACGCTTTCTGCAAGCGTGCTGATGACTAAAAAGGTAAATCTGAGATAAACATGTTCGGTTGCAGAAAGCACAGCAGAAGGTCTCCTTGGGTGATGTTTTTGGGTTGTGGTTCTTTCTGCGTTGTCATTTCTCTTCAAGACTTGTTCGGCGTGAGTTCTCAAATAAGGTTGCAGCATTGTGGATAGTGCGTCTCCATGCCTCCCGATATGAGGTTTGGGCAGACCATTGTTGGTGATCAATTTGGCCGAGCCTGAGATGTTGTTTCAGGGAGTCCTTGTATCGTTTTTTTGGAGCACCTCTCTTATGCTGACCTGTGGCGAGTTCACCGTACCCTGCTGAATAAACTAAGTGCAAACTACTTTTGCAAACTACTTTTAATTGAGTTTGCAGCAATTGAAGTAAGCTGAAGATAAAGGGGGAATGAGAACAGGACAAAGAAAGTGAAACATTTTAAAAGCAAATTAAACAGTGGGATGACAGATGATGAATTGGGACTGTTGCTGCCAAATTGGGACTGTTGGAAGGTAGGGGTGGCAGTGGCAGTAGGCAGCACCAACACCAGAATCTACTCTTCCTAGCTTGGCACCACCCTTTAACTTTTCCACCATGCCAGGAATAATTGTAAGAGGCAATATGGTAAAGTTTAAATGGTGGCCTAAGACCCATGGCCTGGAAGAGGAGAGAGGAATGACAGACGAGCCTGGTCAAGGTCAGTTGTGACTGAAACAAAGAACAAATGTCTGGAAAGACAGTCCCTGCCCTAGAAACTGGTATTCCAAACAGAAAATGTAGGAAGCTATATTCCAATGTTTTATATTTTATATGAGAATGACAGCTAAGAAATTAGATACTGTTTATGTAGGAGATTATAGAATGTGGTTCTGCTTTACACACATTTGTCTGGAACAAAATTATTTGCTTAGCATCACACACCTTTTTTTTCCACTCCAAAAGCAATAAAACAGAATCTAAAAACAGTTAAAACATCAGTTTAGATTTTTTAAAAAATCAGACTAAAAGCTTCATTCAAATTCAATGAAGCTGCAACATTCTAATAAATACAATCCTAACAGCAATCAATAACTAATGAATTAAATATAATACAGTTGTCCCTTCATATTCACTGGAATTTGGTTCCAGGACCCCCTGTGGATACCAAAATCCATGAATACTCAAGTCTCATTATATGCAATGGCATAGCAAAATGGTGTCCCTTAAAGAAGATGGCAAAATTAAGGTTTGCTTTTTGGGTTATTGTTTTTTTAATAATATTTTCAAGCCATTAATACTGAAATCCGTGGATACGGAGGGACAACTGTTATTTGCCTGGCATCTAAAAGTGCCAGCAAGCAAACATTTTTGGAGAGGGTGCCATAGCTAAAAGATGGTGAAGGATTACCCTGTTCCTCCTTGGAGTCTGCTTCAGGTTTGTCTTGGCCAAGAATTCAAATCCACAGTTGCATGAGACAAACTTAGAAGAACGGCATGCCTGTAGCAAGCCATAGTTTTGCTTTTATGGACTACTGTGACCTCTCTTATCAAGGGGTATAAAACCCACCAGGCAATTATAAATTGGCTTGGCTTTTTTAAATTAATGTCATAATTTATTTATGTACAGTTATGTACATTCAGGCAAATTTGTGACATTACAGGACTATCAGACATCCATCTGTGTTTTCCTCCAGTTTGTCCCTAGCATTCTTCCAAGCTAACTGAACAGCCCTAAAATGCTACATACACATGACTGTGTTAGGGATGTACTTCCTGCTTGCATTCTGAATGTTTGATACTGAGTTTTCTGATAATATATTTGTTACACTTGCTTTCCACAACACTGACTAAGCTGAAAATGTTAAGGAGTCTTTGCAAACCTAAGCACTGTACAGTACATCTACTCCAGTGTAAGCCCAATTAGCACAATAGGGCTCCCATCTGAGTAAACATATATGGTTGGATTGTTAGTTCTTTATGCAAGAGGGCTGATAATGTTAATTCAGTGAGTGTCTTTTGTATAACTTGTCTAAGAGATTTTCATGGGTGTCACTCAGGGACACATAACGGCCTCAGGATATTTTGAGTGAAGCAAGAAACCAGCAGCAGCTATGTTATTCACACTAGTGTATGGTCATGTGGAATAAATGAATTGAGTGCACTTTAGAGGAATTGTACTGGGGCTCCCCACCTCACAATTTGCCAGCTGTTCGCGTGCACCATGCCCTCCTTATACATTGGCAAGTTATAGAACAAATCAAAAGCACAGCCAGAGCAAGCTAAAATAAGTAATTCCAGGAGAGTACTTTATCAATGGATTGTAGTCTAGTTGTTTTGAGGTTACAAATTACAGGCTGAATATCCCTTAGAAATATTTGGGGCCAGAGGTATTTTGGATTTGGAATGTTTTGGATTTTGGAATATTTGCATGTACATAAAGAGATATCTTGGAGATGGGACCCAAGTCTAAACAGAAAATTAATTTATGTTTCATATATACCTTCTGCACATAGCCTGAAGGTAATTTTATACACAATATTTTAAATAATTTTGTGCATGAAACAGAGTTGTGTATAGTGAACCACTAGAAAGCAAACATGTCACTATCTCAGCCACCCATGTAGACAATTTTGGATTTTGGTGTACATTATTTCAAAATTTCAATCCTTTTTTACTTATCTGCTTCTTGTTAAATATGTAAATTACAAGTATACCTCAGTAAACAGTTAACTTTGATGGTTAAGCACCCTTTTACACTTGCCCAACCCCATTCCCCTCATTCTCTGACTAGCTGGAAGTTTGTTTTGTTTGTTTGTTTGTTTTGCAGCATCAGTATTGGGAGAATGGTGAAAGACGGTTGGAGAAACACAGATTTTTCATATTGGATTGAAGCAACGTGTCTGCAGCAAACAATACAATAAATAAAGCTGTGAAAGAGTGGGATTCTACTTTAGCCAATCCTGCTGTAGCCATTTGGGCCTACCTACAACAGGCAAAGTTAATAGCACCTGCTGATAGAATCCCTTACTGAGCATGCAGGAACAGCAAAATAGAGATAGGGGGAAAGCAGGTAAGCTGGCCATAACAGCTACCCCCAGAGTGTTATACGAAATAAATGCAGTTGTCCCTCCATATCCATGGATTTGGTATCCATAGATTTAAGTATGCATGGCTTGAAAATATTATTTAAAAAATAAAAATCCAAAAAGCAAACCTTGGTTTTGCATCTTATATAAGGGACACCATTTTGCTATGCTATTGCATATAAGGAACTTGAATATTCACGGATTTTGGTATCCACAGGGGGTCCTGAAACCAAAGCCAGCGAATATGAAGGGACAACTGTAGATTCAGAATTAAAACTGTAAGAAAAGTAGAGGCTGTTGAAAGAGAAAGTACGTTGGGCCTCAATTCATATAGGACATGCCAACTCTAAGGAAGTCTTATGACATCCACATTAACTGAGAATGTGCTCTGAAGCACATTCTTCTGCATATACAGATTACATTACAAGAGAAGGACAGCAGTTTGATTTCTGCTTCCGGCAGTTTCTGCTTATCCATTCATACAAGAGATACTTGGCTGGGCTCTTCTAAAAACAAGAGAGTCTTGTAGTTCCTTCAACACTAAAAAATTTCTGATCTGCTCTGGCTTTTTTCTTCACAAACGAAGATTCAGGAAGTTCTCATCCCATGCTTTCTGCAAGCGTGCTGATGACTGGAAAGGGCAATACGAGATAAACAAGTCTGGTTGCAGAAAGCAGAGCAGGTTTCCTTGGGTCATATTACCGGGTTGTGATTCTGCGTTGTCGTTTCTCTTCAAGACTTGTTCGGCGTGAGTTCTCAAATAAGGCTGCAGCATTGTGGATAGTGCGTCTCCATGCTTCCCGATGTGAGGCCAGGGTGGACCATTGTTGGTGATCAATTTGGCCGAGCCTGAGATGTTGTTTCATGGAGTCCCTGTATCACTTTTTTGGAGTGCCCCTCTTACATTGACCCTTGGCGAATTCACCGTAGAGTAGTATTTTTGGGAGGTGATGGTCCTCCAGCCTAGAAACGTGCCCTGCCCAGCGCAGCTGTGTTCTCAGTATCATGGCCTCAATGCTGGTGATCCCTGCTTGCTCAAGGATGGCAACATTCGTCACATAGTCAGTCCAGTGTATATTTAGGATTGTCCGTAGACAGCGCTGATGAAAGCGTTCGAGGAGTCATAGGTGGTGGCAATAGGTAACCCATGTTTCAGTCCCATGAATAGACAGTACAATGGCTCTATACACACTGGTTTTTGTGCTTTGCCTCAGGTGTTTATTACTCCAGACTCTTTTGTGAAGTCTTCCAAATGCGCTATATGCCTTTGCTAATCTGTGATCGATCTCTTTGTCAATCTTGGCATCTAAGGAAATGATGCTTCTCAGGTAAGTGAACTGCTGAATGGACTTGAGCACAGATTTGCCGACGGCAATGTGGGGATGGTGGTGTTCGTCCTGTGGTGCAGGCTGGTAAAGAACTTCTGTTTTGTATAATGTATAAATAAGGCATATAAATAAAGCATATGCTATAATGTGTGTTTGTGTGCATCAGAGAGAGAAAGCACATTGTAATTGTCCTTAAATTTACCCATCACCACCAAATGTATATCTGCAAAAACAACATAATAAATAAGAGGGGTAGCTGTATTAATCTGTTGCGGCAAGAACCAAGAATTTTGTGACAAAATGATTATAGCAAATTTTCTGTGGACTACTGTCCATTTCATCAGATGCATGAAAGTGTTGTCTTGAGTTACTGGTACATATATGCATGATTGTAGGTGTCTGATTCTACAGTGATGTCAGAGGGAAACAAAATGCAGGAAGTAAAGACACTGGTTGTGACATTAATAAGAGAATGTTAAAACGAAGCAAAGATAGCTGTGCTGGTACCTGAAAACCTCCCCCTGCAACCACTGTGGGAAATTAGTTGTGTACATATGACAAAGTGCGCAAGCTTCCAGGTTCTATAGGATTGGTCATCAAATTGGGTGTACAAAAAATAACAGATGCAGGAAGAAGCAAAGAATTAAAAAAAATTAGACCATATTATTATTATTATTATTATTATTACTATTTGATTTCTCTCTGATTGTTTAGAATGCTCTCCCCAAGCCTGTAACTCCAGACAATTTAAGGTGTCTGACTACACTCCAAGAAACCTTATGCCATAACAACAAATGGTTAGTCTTTGAGGTACCAAAAATACTGTTTCCCCCCCCCTAATAATATTAACACAAGGGATATTGCATAGGGATTGAGGCTATTACCAACGATTAAAACATGACCATGTACCTTTTCAGGCACACCATGAAGCCCAGACCACAGTCCATCAGAAGCAAAGAGGAGAAATAAACATTATGCTACAACATGAGATGTCAACATTTTCAACATCCAGAAAAGGCTAAGACAGTGGCTCTTAACCTTCTCTTACAAGAGAACCCCTTTAAATATTGTTTGTTGCTGTGGTCCCCCGAGACTTAACTCAAGATTTAAAACCCAATAATAATAATAATAATAATAATACAGTTACACCATCCATTAAACCTTCTCTAAGAAGCACTGGAGGGGAAGATTTTTTTTTCTGCTTCTTCCTGCAAGTGTGTGGCTGGAGCGGATTCAATGGCAATGTGCAAGCCAAGCCAGCCAGCCTTTTGTAGATGTGTAAATTGCTATTGCTTAAGACAATTTGTAAGCCGCTCTGATAGCCATTATGGCTGAAGAGCGGGGTATAAATACCTAATTAAAAACAATTAATTTAAATTTAAAAAAATCCCTGGATCCTGTCATGCGCCACTCTACTGCAGGGAGGCACTGGGCCAGGCAACCTTCAAGCATTAAGTAACCCCTTGTGAGGACATTGCACACCCCTGGTGGTCCCTGGACCACAGGTTAAGAACCACTGGCCTAAGAGAGCTAGTGGGGCCTCTTTCTCTGGACATCTTCAAAAAGAAGCTAAGACATGGAGACAGGAAGTGTGGCAGATGAAAAGTAGAGGTAGGAAGCAATGCTGCATTACAGATCAATGAAGTATTATTAGAGATCCTATATGCAAGCCTTTTTTTTCATTATTAATTTTTATTGAATATGAAGTACTTATCAATATTGTCCAGCGTTTTAACACCATGTATTTATCAGCTTTTTCTTTCCCCCCTCTTCTGATTTCACTTTTAAAATTTGGTATCTTCAATCAAGGATATATATACATGTATATAATAAAATACAAAAAAAATATACAATGAAGTACTATTAGAGATCCTAATGCAAGCCTTTTTAACTCACAAACGTGAAAAAAAGAGAATTTGTTTCTGAGCTAGTGTGCCAACGCTACATTTTAAAAGTCAAAAGCGCACTACAGAGAAATCTATTTACTCATAATGATAACTAGTCTAATTGTAGCAGCATTTTCAAAACTAATTGCTGTTTCTAATATAACGGATTCTCCCTCTTGCATTTCTCAAAATAACGTCCCTCTGCAAATCCCAGTTCTCCACCAAATTTCAAAGAAACTCCGATGTGTGTAAGATGGAGAGGAAGGCTAGCCAAAGGGACTTCATTTCCAAGAATCCTTTGCTGCCGTGGCTCCACCTCTGTCACCCTAGCTTTCTTTCGATTGGCGCAAATAAATCGAAGTCGTAGCCGATAGGTGGAGCCGATTTGTCTGCGTGTTGTTGGGCGGATCTTAACTGCCGTTGCCTTGGTTTCCTAACCCAGCTGCGGCCTGGTCTGGGGTAAAGCCGGGGGTGCTTTTGGAAATGCTCTCATACTGCACGTCGTTATGGAAGGCGATAAGGTGAGCCGTCAGTCTGCGAGAAGGGTGGATAAATATGGTTGGTAATATAAATATCTCCGGGGAGGGGATCAATTTCTTCTGCCTGGGTAAGGGAGAAGGACGGGACTGCTTTATACAACCCCACATCCCCTTTTAGGGGAATCCACACTACACAAACAATCCGGCTTCAAACTGGTTTATTTGCAGGGCTCCTTCCTATGGAATCCTGGGATTTGTAGTTTTACAAGGTCTTTAGCCTTCTCTGCCCAAGAGTGCTGGTGCCTCACCAAACTACAAATCCCAGGATTCCATAGGAAGGAGCCCTGCAAATAATCCAGTTTCAACCTGGGTTATTTTTCTAGTGTGGATGCCCCCAGCACTGTGGTCCAGTCCATAGCTTACATTTGCTTCTGTAACTGATTTAGTCTGTAAACCTATCTGTAGTAAACCCATTGAATACAGTTGGATATTTTTCTGATTAAGCCTGCCTAGGATTTATTTACATTTCCCTCTTTTATCAAATTATCTCTAATTATCTCTAAATAAACCATTTCCATTATTTTAATAGACCACTCTTCTATCGAGGGTACGAGATTGGATTTCTAATAATGTACATGGCAGTTAGTACCATGTAAAATAAATTTGTACCAAATCTTTTCTCTATTTCATCTCAAATACATTTGAGAAAGATTGTGAATTACTAAAATCAGAGAAATTTGGGGCTAACATGGGTTTCCTTGCCTGATTAATAGTACAAAACTTAAGTTGTAACTTCTGCTTCGATTTCAGCATAGTTTTGATTTTGTTGTTAAAACTTGAATGGTAAATTCGAGTAAGGGTGATAGGAAAGTGAATTTGGTGTGATAATTTAATGGAAAGTACAGAATGTAGTAGATTGTTATGATGAAAGAAAATAATTATTGATTATGGATTATTAATATTTAACCAGCGAATAACTTTACAGAATCAACTATAATGTGTGAGAGATGAATGTTGTGTGTTTGATGCTAATTTAATATCTTTTTATGGGGGAGGGTGTGGGTTGGTGGGGCTTAGGGGTTTTAGTCTGTATTGCTGTATTTTAACGGTTGTAAGTCGCCCCAATTGTTTTTTACAGAGGGGCGGGGTAAAAATAATTTTTATTATTATTATTATTATTATTATTATTATTATATGGTAACATTATTAGATTGGTTGTTTGGATTGTATGTAACTTTTCTTTTTTGAATTTGTTTAATAAAAGATATTAAAAATAATAATTTTTTTAAAAGAATGTGTAGGATTGGGCTACTCAGGATTAAGACTGAGATCAATGAAACAGATTTACTTCTAAAGTGTGCACAGTATTATAAGAATGTGGGGTTGTCATGCCAGGTCAGACTTTTTATCCACTCAAAGGCTGGATGTGTTCCTCCAGATGTTGATGGACCACTAGTTGCATCATCTCTCATATATGAGTAGGCTGGCAGAAGTTGGTGAAAGTTGGAATCCAATATCTGGTGGTCTATGGCTTCCTCCAGTCTGGTTTATCACAGTGGTTCTTAACTTGTTTTTTTTTTTTTTTTTAAATGAGGGACCCCCTTTAAAGATCTTTTGTTGCTGTGGACCCCCAAGACTTAACTCAAGATTTAAAACAACAACAACAACAACAATAATACAGTTACACCATCCATTAAACCATCCCTAAGAGGCACTGGAGGGAAAGACTTTTCTTCTGCTTTTCCTTGCAAGTTTGTAGCAGGATTGGATTGAATAGCAATGCACAGACCAAGCCAGCCTTTGCCTTGTCTCCTGTCATGTGGGCACTCCACTGCAGGGAGGAGGTGGGCCAAGCAACTTTCAAGCCTTCGCAGCCCGCCTTTGAGGACAGTGTGGACCCCTGGAGCTCCCCGGACCCTAGGTTAAGAACCACTGGTTTAGCAAGTTCTATCTAGTGCTTTAACTGTCATGGGCTCACCAAGGTGTTTTCTATAATTTCAGCTGCCTGATCCATTTAAATGAGAGATGGGCAACATGTGAACCTCCAGATGTTGGCTGGATTGCAAATGCCTCCAGCTCTAGCTAGCATAGTCTGCTCTACTGTAAGAGGTCATGGGAATTGAAATTTAACAGTACTTGGAGAACTACACATCTCCTAACCCTATTTTAAATGTAGGTGCCACAGTTTGAATCTAGGACTTTCTTTTTTTTTTAATGCAAACCATGTGTTCTACCATTTAACTTAAAAATAACTCAGTGGAGCTTACTTAGTATGAACGCATAGGATCATGCTGCGAGATTTATCCCATTTACATGTACTGAATAGTAAGGCCTGCCTGAAATTGGTGGTTTTATTTCTCAGTAAATATGTATATGATAGATCTGCAGAGTGGGCTGTGTCGCCTGCGTTGTGTGTTTACACAGAAGTAAACTCCAGTGTGTTCACAGGGACTTACTCCCATTTAAGTGTTTAATGGGCATTAGCCTGATAGTTGCCACTTCACCCAGAACAGTGGAAGGACTGGCAGATGCACACATTCCTGAATAGGAGTACTGCAGTCCAGTAGTTAGTCCAGTCCAGTGGAAAGCTGAATGACTCCCTCATCAATATAGAATAAGTAAGTACTTCTCATTCTGGAGTGCAAACAGTCTCTTAACCTGCACGCACATTCCTTAGTTGCTGCTGCTGCTGATTTTTTTAATGTGTTTTGCCTATTGTCATAACTTAACTGTGGTCTTGTGCTGGGACAGTTTTCCCCTTTAAAATAGGAAAACCAGCTGGAGCAGGCCAAAGACTGATTTAATCTAATATTCTTTTCACACAGTGGATAACCAGCTTCTTGTCAGAAGCCTGCAAGCATGTACAACAGAATCTTGCTCCACTTGTGCTCCCCATGAGCTGATACACAGAGGAACAATCCCTCAGATACTTAGAGAATATCTACAAGGTCTGTCTAATAAATAGTGAGACTGTGTTTCTACTTTTCAGACAAATCAGGGAGAACTGATTGTGAATGCTTGAGTGGTGATCTTGAACATGCCTGAACCTGAATGACAAACATCAACACTTTCAGCAGTTCAGTTAATTGTCAGCTGTTGTTTAAAGCAGCTATGTTGTCTGTTGTGTGGTGTAAAAAATGCTAAGTTTAAAATTTTAGCAACGTGTCAATTTGAAATGTTTAGTAAAATTGAACAAAACACCAACGGCATCTTTGCAAATGCTTACTGAGGCCTACGGGGAAGAATGCATGTCTCCTGCACGTATGTTTGAGTGGCACAAAAGGGATGATGGGAGTTGTAGCTATTCACCTCTGGCTCAAACTCACCACCTTGTTAAGCAGCAGAGCTGACCAGCTTAGATCAGTGGTTAATGCTTTCCTCCAAAGCAGCAGAGTGTCAGAGAATAGGCTGAAGATCCTGACAAACTCTCCAAGCCTTCTCACTCTTCACCAGGTGTCTCCAAACTCTCCAGGATTCACTCAGGCAACTCAGTAGTTTTATATAAAACCTACTTTATTCTTCTATATAAATATACTATATGGTCAACAAATTACAATCTCTACACACTACTCCACCTCTACTCCACCACAATACATTGGCAAACATTGCAATTTTATAGCCATTGTTTATCACCACCCACTAGCTAGTTTCCACCCAGTGGGTGTGTACTTCCATTCTGATTGGTCCACATAGTTCCACCCATGCTTAAGACCAACCCATGTATTTCAACATTTCACCTTGTACACTTAATGATTCTCAGGTGTTTCCAATCTGCATTCAGTACCTCTGTCCTTGGCTCTCAGGCCTTCTAGATTACATTAGCAGTTTCACCTGTGTAGCCCCATAATTGCTCTTGCTTAGTCATTGTGACTTTCACATACATATTTTATTTCTTTCACTGTATGTCCCATGTTGCATTTTCCTTAACAATCCCCTCCGAAATAAAATATTGTATGTGTCTTACAATGTCATTCCAACCATTTGTGTCAGCCTTTCATGTTTTTCTGCTGTCAATGCTTTTGTGAACAAATCTGCTATGTTGTGTTGTGTTTCTATATATCTCAATTCTATTTCACCCTTCTGAACCATGTCTCGCACATTTTGGTATCTTACACCAACATATTTTGTTCTGTTCTTCAAACTTTCAGTTTCAGCCATTGCTATGCATGACTGTGAATCTTCCAGAATTTCCACTGGTATCTTGTAACTTTCATTTAAATCATTTAGCAATTGCTTAATCCACTGTACCTCATTTACTATCTCATTCAAAGCAGCAAATTCTGCTTCTGTTGTGCTTAACGCTACATTAGTTTGTTTTCTACTTCTCCAAACTATTGGACTTTCACTATATTTAATTATCATTCCTGTAACTGACTTCTTGTCTCCTAATTCTGATGCAAATGAACTGTCTACATAACAATCTAGATCTGAACTATTGCTTCTTATAATCAATTTCTTATCTAAGGTTCCTTTCAAATATCTCAATAAATGTTTTACCGCTGTCCAGTCTTCAATTTTTGGATCATTAACCCTTCTAGACAATACATTTACAGCATAAGAAATGTCTGGTCTGGTGTGGCAAGATATGAATTGTAAAGATCCTATTATACTTCTGAAGAAAGTCTTGTCCTCAAACGCTCTAGTTGTTTCCTCAGACACAAAACCAGTTGTCATTGGAGCTCTTACTATTTTTGCATTCTGTAATCCACACTTCTCAATCAGTCTTTCAATTTTATTTCTCTGACTTAATAAACAATGTCCTTCTTCTGTCCATTCAACGCAAATACCTAAATAAGACTTCAAGACACCTAAGTCCTTCAAAACAAACTTCTTAGACAATTCTCTTTTTACTGACTCAATTTCCTGTTTTGACTTTGCTGCTACGCACAAATCATCTACATAAATCACTAATACTATGTCTCCTTTTGTATAAACACAAGCATCTGCAATGCTCCTCTTGTAACCTAGCTTAACTAGCTCATCATTGATGCACAGATTCCATGCTCTGGCACTTTGTTTTAAACCATACAACGCTTTCTTTAACTTATATACTCTCTGACTACCATTTTCTTCAAAACCTTGTGGCTGTTCCATAAATATTTCTTCATCCAAAACGGCATTCAAGTAAGCTGTCTCAAAATCAAAATGTTCTACAACTAAATTCCTTTTTACTGCTACAGCTAAAACCATTCTCAGACTTTCTGGCTTTGCAGTTGGAGAATATGTCTTATCATAGTTCTCATACTGCTGTTGTGCAAAACCCTTAGCCACTAACCTAGCTTTATATTTGATACTTCCATCTGGCATTTCTTTCCTTTTGTATACCCATTTACAACCAATTACTTTCTTGTCTTTGGGTCTGTCAACAATTTCAAAAACATCTTTATTTACCAGGCAACCAAACTCATTATCCATTGCATCAAACCATCTTTCCTGTTCTTCACTAGAATAACTTTCCAATTCTTCAAAACTTTCAGGCTCCTCTACTGCTAAACAAGCTCTTGCCTTTGTCACAACAAACCTATCTGGAGGCTTTCTAACTCTATGACTACGCCTGGGAATAAAATCTGCTGTTCTGTCTCTTTCATCCTCACTTTCTCTACTGGGAGTTGTAGTTCTATGACTAAATCTCTTGTCTTCAGTCATTCGAGTAGTAGTAGGCCTAGATGCTATCTCATCATCAGAAGAACTACCACTGCTGCTAGGTGATGCTTCCTGCTTAACTGAAACCCCTCCGTTTCCTGAGGTTGGTTCAGTTTGTGCTTCTGGCTCATTGGAACTCCCTAATCTCAAAAACACTTCTTTATTGGCATGCAGTTTGTCCCAACCAGCATGTCTCTCGAAATTTGCAGACCTAGAATACTGCACTTGTTTTCCTCCCAAATGAAACTTGTAGCTATTTCCAGAATACCCCAAAAACCTAAGCCTTTTGCTTTTGGGTTCTCCTTTCCTCCTGAAACAAGCAGGTGTGTAAACATGAGCAAATTGTCCAAAAACCCTTAAGTACTTGTAATTTGGCATTCTCCCATACAATACCCTGTAGGGAATGTCTTCAATTTCTGAATGATACAATCTGTTACTGATATGTATTGCAGTCAAAGTTGCTTCTGCCCAAAAACTATCTTTCACCCCTGCATCTGCCATCATACAAGCAGTAATTCTTTTTATATCTTGTATTTTCTTCTCTGCTAACCCATCCTCACTAGGACAAGCAGGGTTTGTAGTTTCATGCCTTATTCCCACCTTTTGAAACCAGTTAAACAATTGATTATTTAAAAATTCTCCTCCTCTATCAGTAATAATGGTGCCTACTCTGCTATCAAATTGTCTTTCCACCATTCTTACCCATGCTTTTAAACTTTGCCCAGCGTCAGATTTGTTTTTCATTATTCTCACAAATGCAAACCTTGTATACCTATCAACAATTACTAGGAAATACTTGCTTCCCCCTAAGGACAAGCAATTAGCTTGGGCGACATCTGCATGTACATACTGAAATGGTCTTTGAGCAATTCTTTTTGTTTTCTTAGCTACTGGAAAAGCTCTGACCTTTACCTGTTGACATACCGTACAATCTAAGTGGTTTTTGCATTCAGTAACTTTTAAATCTGGACACATACTGATTAAATTCTTTAAACATTTGAAGCTCGCATGGCCAAATTTTCTGTGAAGCTCGTGTATGCAGTCTTTGTGGATTGGAATATTTTCTATGTTATTAGCTTCTTCAACCTTGTAGCTATCAATATTGTCCTCCAAATAATAAAGTTTGTCCTTTTTCAAACCTATGCCATGCAATTCCCCATTCAGTTTTATCTTACACATGTTCTTTTCAAAGATGACTGTGTAGTCTCTTTCTGTTAATCTACTTACTGATAACAAATTATTTTCTAACTCCTTTACATGTAAGACATCATTAAAATTCTCTTTTAGCCCTGGAATGTACACAGTACCCATTTGATTTACAGTACTTAGCTCTTTCCCGTCAGCCAAAACTACAGCATTTACATTAGCTGATTTTCTATTACTTATTAAATTTATGTCATTACACATCAAAGATGTGGCTCCTGAATCAACTAGCCATTTAGAATTTGCATTTTGTTTTTCCTTAATCATGGTTGCAACCCCCTTTTTATTACCACTGTCCCTCAAAAATGAAGGTCTGGACTGTTTTTGATACTGCCGCGGCTGCCATCTGCTCTCTGCTTGCTTCCGTCTCTCAGCTGCAAAATGTTTACAATGTCTCTGCAGATGACCAATCTTCTTACAATAAAAGCACCTCCGTTGCTCCCTTGTAGAGGCTGCTTCCTCCTGCGTTCGCCAGTCAGGAGTTGTTTGTTGTTTTGGCACAGTCTTTAAGCTTGCTGAGTCACCCTGCTCAGACATTCTTCTCTGGTTCTCTTCCAGTATTCTGGCCACAATTAAGTCTCTATTAAGCTCAGCTTCTGGCAAGTTCTGCAAGCTGTTCGTTATGTTGTCCCACGAAGAGTCTAGCGATTCTACTAAAATGTAGCATTGCTGCTCTTTGCTAATTTGCACTCCCCTCAGTTCAGCTTGCACAAATAAATCTTGCATTATTTTTAAATGTTCTATCACACACTGCCCTTTAGCCATCTTTTGCCTGTATATTCTTTTAGACCATAGCATTTTTGCAAAAGCAGTTGAAGGAGTGTGTAATCTCTGCAAGGTATCCCACACATCCTTGGCAGACGTTTTATCTCTGACGTCATTAATTAAGTCTTCTTCAAGCATGAGATAAAGACAGGCTTTTGCTTTACTATCTCTCTCTTTAGTGGCTTCATTAGCATCAGCTGCCAGCCCTGTTTCAACTGTTGACCACAGACCTTCCTTTACTAGTAGAGATTGGGCATAAATCTTCCAGGTAGAGTAGTTGTTTCTATTCAATTTACTAAACTTTAGAAATTCCATCTTGATTTGTGCAGTGACTCAATTTGACACAGTCCTTCTGAGTATGCACAGCCAACCCGTCTGGGCTTAAGCAAAACACAAAATGATTTACTCACGAGGCTTATCAGTGCAGCACAAACAGCTTGCTCTGATCTGTCGTCCACAAAGCTTTCTTCCACTCTCTGGAAATTTCAGCTTCTGTGGATGCTGGGTGCTCTAGTAACTGGGCCCATAACCCTTGTCAGGGATGATGGGAGTTGTAGCTATTCACCTCTGGCTCAAACTCACCACCTTGTTAAGCAGCAGAGCTGACCAGCTTAGATCAGTGGTTAATGCTTTCCTCCAAAGCAGCAGAGTGTCAGAGAATAGGCTGAAGATCCTGACAAACTCTCCAAGCCTTCTCACTCTTCACCAGGTGTCTCCAAACTCTCCAGGATTCACTCAGGCAACTCAGTAGTTTTATATAAAACCTACTTTATTCTTCTATATAAATATACTATATGGTCAACAAATTACAATCTCTACACACTACTCCACCTCTACTCCACCACAATACATTGGCAAACATTGCAATTTTATAGCCATTGTTTATCACCACCCACTAGCTAGTTTCCACCCAGTGGGTGTGTACTTCCATTCTGATTGGTCCACATAGTTCCACCCATGCTTAAGACCAACCCATGTATTTCAACATTTCACCTTGTACACTTAATGATTCTCAGGTGTTTCCAATCTGCATTCAGTACCTCTGTCCTTGGCTCTCAGGCCTTCTAGATTACATTAGCAGTTTCACCTGTGTAGCCCCATAATTGCTCTTGCTTAGTCATTGTGACTTTCACATACATATTTTATTTCTTTCACTGTATGTCCCATGTTGCATTTTCCTTAACATGTGGAAGGTGAGCATCCTGGATGACCTTCCACTTCAAGAACTGAAGAAATTGTGGGAAAAATCAGCTAGATTGTTCGAGAAAGACTGCTGACTCAGTGTCCGAATGATAGCTGAAGCTGTGACCGTTGACAAAGACGCTGCATGGACAATTTTGCATGAGGATCTCAACTTGAGAAAAGCTTGTGGCAAGATGGTCCCTAGGTTTCTCACACCAGAGCAAGAGTACCGCAAGGAAATTTGTGCTGAAATTCTGCAGCAACTTGAGGTGAACACAAACCTTTTTCAAAAAATAATCACCTGTGATGAAACCTGGATCTTCCGGTATGATCCCGAGACAGAATGACAGTCAGTGCACTGGAAAACACTACCATCACTTAGAATGAAAACAGCACGTCAAAGCAAGTCCACATTCAGAGCCTGCTTATTGTTTATTTTTTACATCGAGGGCGTAATTTTGGCAGAATGGGTTCTAGAAGGCAGAAGAGTGAACCAGCATTATTAAAACGAAGTTTTGACAACACTGAGAAAATGAGTCAGAAAAAAAAGGCCAGAAGTGTGGGGAAATGGTTTCATTTTTTCGTAGGTCGGTAAAATGAGTACCGGCTTGTGGGGGCAATTAGCTAACACACATTGGAAACTGCTTAATGCAGTGTAGATGTGTAAATTGCTATTGCTTAAAACAATTTGTAAGCTGCTCTGATAGCCTTTGTGGCTAAAGAGCAGGGTATAAATGCCTAATTAAATTTAAAATTAAATTAAAATTCTTCATCAAGCCAATGCGCCTGCTCACACAGCACTTTCTGTGAAGCAGTTTTTGGCCAATAAACGCATTACTAAACTTGAACATCCTCCATATTCACCAGATCTGGCACCATGCGGCTTTTTTCTTTTCCCTAAAGTGTTTTTATCAGTCTTGTTATTTAATAGACATACCTTGTAATCATCATGATGATGTCTGATAGTTCCATTTGCCATGAATTCATCCTATAAACTATTTTGGCTCAGTGGGCTAAGCAACTTTCAGTTCTTTGAGGATTACACTGTTGAGTCTTTTAATTCCATGCCAACTCTCTTCTTTGCACTTTTCTGTTCTCTGATACTGCTGTCTTTGTAAGAGGGAATCAGAGAAGCAGTAAGCCATCCAGACATTGTTGAAGTCTAGTTACCATGAACTGTATGTAGCCTACCAATAGTGAGGCATGATGGGAGTGTTAGTGCATCAACCTCTGGAAAGCTGAAGGTTCCCTAACACTGCAACATAGTATAAGTACTTAGGGGCGTCTTATCTTCTTTTTTCCTAGAGAAGATCAAAAGATGACACCTGGAAATCAGATGAACTAAAGAAGCATCTTAAGGTAACCTGTATTCCTGACTCATCACCATCATTAATGGACAACTTATAGACATTTTAGAAGCCAAATACTTTTTTGCTGTGCCCAAAAGCTTACAGGATTTTTAACTTGTTTCTATGAAAGTAGATCTCTGGGCCCCCATGCCATATCATAAGCTTCTTTTGACGCTCCCCTTATTTTGTTTCAGAAGTAGTTTATCTTGTATATGTGTCTACTGTTTTGCTGTGGTAAACTAATTGTATGGGCCTTTAGATTCCAACCAATTTAGCAGTTATAGCTATTATAATTCAAAGAATGCAAGATTAATTTGAATTTTTGCGTGAATTTGAGAATGAAATTCAAAATGACTTGCCTGATGCCATACTCAGATGAATACACAATATTTTTACCTTTGCTAAGAGCTTGTTAATAGCTATTAATTAATAGGTACCGTATATTCCGGTGTATAAGACGACTTTTGAGCACTCAAAAGTGCCCTCCAAAATCGACAATCGTCTTATATGCCGGATATACTTTGCTTCGCCTGCCTGCCTATCTCCTGCCTCTTCGCAAATGGAGCGAAGAGGCAGGAGATGGGGCAGGGGGGTGAAGCAAAATGTTTTGGAGTTCATTCGCCCCCCTCCTCTGCCTTTTCCCCCTTTGGGGAGCAATGGAAGACAGAGGAGGGGGGCGAACGTTGCAGTTTGCCGCGCCCGCCGCTTGATCACCTCTGCAGCGGCCGAGGCAAACCTCTAGATTCGCCCTTTTCCCCCACCTTCCTTGAAGGTGGAGGGAAAGGGCGAAAATGCCCCGTTTTGCTCCGCGACCCTGATCCCTCCTTCTGGGCTCCCTTCCGAAGGGAGCCCAGAAGGAGGACACCGGCCGTGAAGCCAAACCCCGGGATTCGCCCCCTCTCCCCACCTTCCTTGAAGGGGTGGCCATAGTGTGGTCCCCTTGAAGCTTTATTCACAACCCCAGAGAGTTCAAAACAACGCCACCATGTCATAAGGCCACCCAAGGATCTATGCTGTCTGAGTCCAAAGTTGGTCTTATCTTTTAATCCTAAAACCCAAGAAATGCTCTTCAGTGCCACCACCCGCTGAGTTGACCCTTCCTGTCTGGCGCAATGGGAAGCCAGACCGGTTATGAAAATAATAATAACCCTTTTCTCTAATCTAGAGAAGGTTCTGATAGCTGACCAATAAGCAGGCGATTCGGGGAGGTTAGAAAATAACAGAGAGCTTTATTCAGTTCCAGGGGTCTATGTTACTTGGGAAGGCAAAACATTCCCAGGTTCAACTTAAGGTTTATACAATTATACATTCATTCAGAGCACTTAACAAAATAAATCATGACCTAACGCAACTAACTAAACATTTCCCTAAACTACAAAATGCAAAAGGTAACTTGCAGTCGCTGTGATGGAATTCAGAGTCCCTTTGGATCCTTTTAGGCCTTTGAGCAAGATTGGCTCCCCCCAACCTTTTGTTATCACAGTTTGGTATCTTGTTGATTACTCCATGGTTTTCATAGAATCATAGAATTGCAGAGTTGGAAGAGACCACGAGGGCCATCCAGTCCAACCCCCTGGCTTTGTTCCATTCTGTGGTCTCTCTGCCATGTGCTCAGCCCATGAGGCAGCTAGGCCATGTGCCAGCTCAGCTCCCCACAAAGGAAAAAAATCAGAACTTTTAAAGTCTTTGCAGTGATATCTGATTGGCTCTGGCTTTGCACAATCAGAGTGGCTATCTAGTCAAGTGATGTGATGTCGTGTTTATTCAATGAGGTTCTCCCACGCACTTTCTGTTTCCAAATAAGGAGTGGAAGTTTCCAATGCTGTAAAGTGTAGGTTGTTGAGATGAACTCCCATGATGGCAGGGCAGGCCATCATGACACCCCTATCCCCATTTTTTAAAATCTGCATGATTTTTGAGTAATATTTGTCCCCATACCATGCAGGATGCTCCCCAAACACATGAAAACACACAAAAATACCCTATCACCACATGCACTCTAGAATCCTGTAGTACCTCCAAATACCTCCATTTTCTTCAATAGTCTCTCTTAAAATGATGCCAGGAAATGATATTGTGTCGCTTCCTACCACCATTTTCAGAGGAACTGCAGAGGAAAAGAGAGGTATTTGGGTTTTCTCTTGATGGTGCAACCCATGGGGGAGGTGAGGTTGAGGATATCGACCACTAATCTGCAGCCCCCACACAGTTGCCCACTCCTTACTTTTTACCATGTTAGCATGTTTGTAGCTCTTGGCTATCCTGGAGGGACTTGAATTGTTCTAGCTCCCAGACTAATGTCTAAAAAGATAAACCAGGAATATAGAACTTGTCCCTCTTTGCCACAAAACTGACCCATATACTGAAAGGAAATTTAAAGACATGTGATTTGCAATCGCTATTTAAAAATGGAGTTGTAAAGAATTTTTTAAAACCCTTTGTTCATATAGAGATCTTCAGCCATAATAAGTAAGAGCCTTCATTGAACAAAAATGCCCTACAAACAATATTAGCTTCTCTTTTCAGGTATCTCAATCAGATGGTCAGTCTGAAGACAGGAGGCATCGACAGAGGAAAGCACGAGATGTAGACAGCAATGATCCTGATGACTACAAAGAGGGTTTGCAGAAAGACCAAGAAAAAGAAAGAGTAAAATTGAAAGAAAAAATAAGATTTAAATCAAGTGAAAGGCATCGGGATGAAAGAAGAGACAAGGGAAGAGAAAAAGATTATCCTGGTGAGCACGTGCGAATGAAAATTCCAGCGACTCATGAAAAATATACTAAAGAAGAAAGACATATCACAGGAAAAAGTGGAGAGAGACACAGTGGTAAAGAGAGAGAGAGAAAGCATAAGGAAGATTACCTTAATCTAACACTGGTGGAAAACGTCATGGAAGCTTATGGGGAAAGGGGTAAAGAACATTATAAAAGAAGAGAGAGCAAGGATCATGCAGGTACTTTGATTTACAGTATTATGAAATAACTGTCCTGATTGTTGCCACTAAAGATGAAAAAGAGCCCAAACCAATAGTCTCACACACAGAAGATATGGTAGCTACTTTTATTGGGGCTCTTCTAAACCACAGGTTGTCCTTTACATTTGCTGCTTTGTAAAGCTGGTCTGTCTTAGCAAGATGGCACTTGTCAATAAGCCAGAAAGTTCCTAAATGTTTGTATTCAAAGACAGCTCTGTTAGACTGGATCAAAGGGATCTTGTAGCACCTTTAAGATTAATTGAGAGAGAGAAGTTTGTAGCAGAAGCTTTTGTAGACTGGGCCTACTTCATCAGATGCATCTGTTTGCATTATTCTCCAAGAATTAGGTATCAGCGCCCCATGTGGAATGTTTCACTCCCATGCTCCATTCTGTATAGAGTATATATGTGAGGACAATGACTGAACTTAGAGGATAGATTGAGAAACCTAAAAAATGAACTGGTTAGAGAAAAAATAAGTGGCATGTATACTTGCTTTACATTTCTAGAAATTTCTTGTCTCAGAGTTGTACAAGAACTTTGATACAGAAGAAATATGTCTATAACATTGACATGTTTTGCAATTTCAGTAAGAAACCTGAGATATTTTTTGAGGAATGTAGAGTACATTGTGCTTACCTTGTATGGAGTATGGAAGAGGCTGAAATATACTTGCAATAAATTCCTTAATCTTATAAGTGTCCTTATTTTTTAGATCACCGGAAAGTAATAGGTGAGGAAAGGGAGAGAAGACGTAAAGAAAGAAAGGTAAGAAGGGAAGAGAGCAAGTTGTGTTCCAAAAGTAATTGCAAAAGGCAATTCGTGGGTTAGGCAAAGTTTCCAGTGCTGAATTAAACAAAATACGAACAGATATAATCCAGCCATTGTGTTCAAACATAATTCATTTGCTTTTCTTTTTGCGGGTGTAGTAGTCTTACATGAAAACATTTTTGTTTGCTTACCTGGCATCTAAGATTATTTTATCAGAATGACACAAACATTCCATAGATTTCAGTGGCGTTGAACAAGAACTACCATAATATTTCACCAGATGTTTTGATAGACTTTAAAAAAAATAGTTAGGCACAATACATCTTAATTTTTATATGTTTTACCAGCAGAACTGTTGCTAGGCTGAGATACCTACCCCTTCCCTGCAAGGTCTTAGAGTTATCTGAACTGAATTTTCACTACACCTTCCACATATGCTGAAAAATCCCATGCACAACATTACCATAAGCAAACATGGGTGTTTCATTGGGCAAGGTGGGGGTAATGGAGAGGACTAATCAAGGAGAGGAGCTACAGTAGCTCAAGAGCAGTTTATCTCTGTGTGCACTCTCCCACGTCCTCTGCTTTTCAGCTCCAGTGAGCATAAAGCCTTCCTGACAGTTGTGGTTCAGATCTAAAGAACAAGGAAATTAATTCCACAAGCCTTGAGGAACCTGCCCTGAACAGTATTTCTATAGCAAATGGCTTTTGAATAATTTGTGATATAGCAGTAAGACCAGCTGTTAGTGAGACCAGTAAAAGGCAAAATCTCTACTCTGTTAACACAAGAGCTTTAAGGAGTCCTAGATTCTGGCCTCCATGTGGAAAAAACACATGTCTTTTAATGAGCAACATTTACAATACTGTCCCAAAGTCAGCCTACACTTTCTGAAATAAAAGATTAGACAAGCCTTGAGTTTCAAACTTGCACAGCTTGAAAGCTGGATTAGGTGTATTAAAAGTATACTGTGTACTAGTATCAAACTAATTCTGTAAGCATGACTTTTCGTGTAGCCAAAGCAGTACCATCCACACATTAGAGGAAGGTATCAGCAGGCTTGGTGGAAACCCCAAGTTTGAAAAGTATCAAAAAGCATTTTTAAAAAGTGTTAAGTGGGTGTGAGGAAATTCCAAAACGACTCAGTGAGGGCTGAATGTACACAAGTAGGCACTCAACAGTAACAGACTGTTTGGTGGAAAATGGTGAAGGGCATTCAAATAGAAAGGGCATGGCTGCTTGGCCTGTTAGAAGTGCAAACAGAAGCACTCTATGCTGCAACATTTATTTGCAGGTTTTTACTTTTGAGGTCTAGAATTCTAAAATTAAGGAGTTGGATCCAGATTTAATCATATTTAGAACTGACTGATTGAAAGCAGTGGAACCATGGTCATGACTAACAGAAGTACCATTGATTTCAAAAAATCTAGTAGGAAAATGACCAAGTCTGGATCCAACACAGTGGGTGTGTTCATACAATATAAGAAGCCAGTGTTCATCAGAAATAAGTATACTGGTACATTCTGGTTGATTGCTGCCACTTGTACGTTTGCTGCACAGCTGGTGATCTAGCAGAAGACACGTTCTTTTTTCTGCTCTGTTCCTCCCCAGCAAACCAGAGGAAGAAGCCAAGAACAAACCCTGGATTCTTTCTCTAAGAGAAGGGAAGCTTCCCACTGACAGATGAGACATTAAACTAACTGCAGAATGAAACACCATAGTTTATTTACATGCTCCTGCTGCAAAGAGGAGCACATCCCTGGCTTGTTGGGTGCCAACACACTCCAAGTATTTCTGTCTTGTCTGGTCTACTAAAATGTTTTGAACTATTATTTCTCTTCCTACTTCCAGAATGAGGAGAGAAAAAGCAGTCTGGGTGAGTTTTCAGTGAACAGACATGAAGAACGGGATCACAGGCACAAGCCACAGAAGGAGAAAGACCTAGATAAGGACAGAGGGGGAAGGCATAAAGAGAAGAAAGAGCATGAATTCTTAGCTGTTGAAGGAAAAGAGAAGTACTTGAAATTAAAGAGTGTCACATCTGTCAAAGATGGGGAAGAAGGTCATATGTCAAGGAAACATAAAGAGCAGTCTCATCACGGAGGAAGGCATCATAGAGAGAATACTGAAAGTCAACAAAAAGAAGAAAGTGAAGAAAAAAAGAGAGATCACAAGGTTTGCTTTAAACTGACTTTCAGTCAGCAAATCTGTTATTCCCAGCCAATGTATGAGTATCATTCAAGAAAATGACTGTAAACCTGTTTGTGTGAGAAATTATGTGTTATAAAGAACAAGTTTTTGACATAGTAAATAAAGTCTCAAGAAATTATGGGTCGAGATAAAACAGGATATGATGAAAATTTTCCACAAAGTAAAATGAATAGAGTTAACAAAGGTTAATACAGTGGTATCTACTGGGGTTTGGTCCCCGGACCCCCTGTAGATACCAACACCCGTGGATATTCAAGTCCCATTATATACGGTGGCATACAGTAAAATGGTGTCCCTTTATAAAATGGCAAAATCAAGGTTTGCTTCTTGGAATTTATTTTTTTAAAAATATTTTCAAGCTGTGGATGGTGGAATCCGTGGATGTCAAATCCATGGATACAGAGGACTGACTGTATACAGATAGATAAAACATCTGTATAGAGATAGATTGGTTCATTCTAATCATGATTGTTTAAACAAATTGGGATATGAAATTGTCATTTGGTTCTGTTTTGTTTCAGCCAGTCATGACTAGAATAAATCACTGTTTACTCAAGTTTAAGTGTAACAAGAAATTGTGGTTACTCAAAAGCAAGTTTTCTCTTTGTCATACATAAAGGGAAAAAAGAGGTAATGGGGAAGCATGCAAGGCCAAGATTTGGGTCAAAAATACAGAAGGCTGTATCTCCCGGTATAAAATCTCCTGAGTTTTGACATACTCTGGTGAGGTCTTTCTCTTGGCCCCACCACTATCACAGGCATGTTTGGTTATGACATGTGTGGAACTTCATCCCAGAGGAGAGGAGGCCCCTTTTCTGCTTTCATTCCAATTACCTTTTTATTTAGAGAAGATTGTGGCTATTGGCAGGTTGCTGCAGAAGGGTCTTTTAATGGTGAGAGCTGTACTTTTACTGTAATCTACATTGTGAGCCACTTTGGGTCCCATTGACAGAAAAGTGGGACATAAATTAAATAAATAAGGTTTGCAACAGGGTTATGCTCATAACATTAAATTACAGTTTGTTGTTCCATCTGAACTGAACAAGTACTTCCTTGGCAAATGCATATCTGCTTCCCTTTTTTTGCTACTTTCATTGACTACCGTATTTTGCAGGCAATTCAGGATGCAGCAGTTTATGAACAAAGCAAAAATAAAGACTGTTCTGATATAAAGGATTAATAACTTGTCAGTAAATTCTAAGTCAGTACATCTCAGTCATCATGTATACCAAAACTGCTTTTTTATAGCAGAAGCGCTATTAGTAAACTACAGTAGTCCTCAGCCCAGTCCCATGTGTGTTTTATTGTGGCTTGTTTTACATAAAAATGACAACTTTCATTAATAAAGTCTGCTTTTCGTGTTACAGATTTAATGAGCACATGCCTCTACTCATAATGACCTAAATCTGTTAGTAGACCCAAGTAGAGTAGACCCATTAATTAATGGGAATTAATGGAAACTTAGTTTAGGAAACCAACACTAATGTAGGTTCCATTAATTTGATGGGTTTACTCTAGTTTGGATTAGAGTATATAAATTAAATTCAGGCCAGTATTTCCCAGACATAGGAGAACCACACCAATGTTATTTGACTTTGTTTGCATGCTGTGGAGACCCAGGCCTATAATGTATCTCTTTGGAATTGTTTGCATAGTGATTTTCATTTGATTTGAAAAAAGAAAGGAAGAGAGCATGTTCCAAGAATGCTGTGAATACAGCCAACAAGCATTGCTTTTATAATATCCAAAAGTCTATCCAGCCAACATAAGAAGTTTCAGTTTGTTGCAGTCATTGCATATTTTTGTCTAGAATAAGAGGGAATCTGTAAAGAATAGTAAGAACTATTGAAATTGCATGTCTGATCACCTAAGAAGATACCTGATAGTGTTGGAATCCTGTGAATCATTACATATTTATTTATTTATTTATTTATTTATTTTTGTAGCACAGTGAACACAGAAGCCACAGGAAAAGCTCAAGGCATGAAGGTGATTCAGACCATCCACATGAAAGGTGTGCTCCATTCAAATATTTGAGAAACTTTGGCCACAATCTTATGTAGGCTAGCATATCCCATAGAGTGATGGAACTTACTTCTGAATAAATGCACATAGGCTTGCATTGTTCATTTTATCTAAGTCTATTTTTCTTTGTGTCTAAAGTATGTTCTTAAGAAAGTGCATAGGTAGAATGCTTTTCCTTTCCTTTCTAGTAATAAATGCCACATGGGCGTCAACCATTAATTGATTGATGGTCCAGGGATATTTTCTAGTCTGGGAAAATATTTTAATCCAACAATTCTGCATTTCAGAAGCAGAACCATATTTTAGTCACTGGTCCTGTACCACTTTGGAAGGGGGAATCTATTCTTAGGCATCAGCATCTGCTTTTTTATGTAAGCATTTTGGTGACTCATGTTGTCTTTCAGCCCCTGAAGGCCAATATAACAACTGTATGACATCCTTTCCATGTCTTTTTCTTTCTTAAGAGTGCCTGTTTCAAACAAATTGAAGCCTGGTACAGGGTTGTGTGATGTTGCTTCATGTTAATTCATCTGTTTTGATTTACCTAGCTCTCTTCTTTGGATAAGAGAAAGTGACACTGGCAGTTCTTCAATAGCCTTGGAAAGGTTTTCATGTGCATGTGGTTGTGCACATGCATGTATACATTCACACATGCACTAAGTGTGGGGAGCTGTGTATAATAAATTCTGCAGTGAAGTGATGATGTTTCTGTTACAAGGGTTAAGTTGGTTTTTTTGTTTGTTTGTTTGCAGAGGTGTAGGGAAAGAATCTTAATAAGGCTTGAGATGGTTGAAAAGACATTTTAAAATGCACCTAAAGGTCCTAATTATTGGAACTGAGAGATGATTTTGGAAGTTGGCCTAGCTTTCATGTCTAAGTTGGAAGGCTGACCAGAACTCTGTAAACAAGAGTTTGCTTGTTTTGTCTCTTTTGTTCTGATAGCAGGTAATGTAGGGATATTTAGAGAAAGACAGTTTGAAGGCTGAAGTACATTACTGTTCCTAGAAATGTTCTAACATGAAAAGTGACCTATTTGTATCTTAGAAAGAAATGACAAAGGAGCAAGGTGTTTGTGATGAAAAGTAATTTAGAACTGTTGTGGCACAAAAACCTAGGGTTCACAGATGTCACAGAAATTTTTAGAAAGTAGTATCAGGGTAAGGTACCATCTATGTAAGAGTTTAAGAGAGCATTCCTTGATAGTGGATGGGCTTGCTTTGAAAGAGGGAGAGAGCCAGATTTTATGCCAGCTCAAATCTGGAATAGAAATTTCTAATTCCAACTCCCAGCTTTGCAGTTTCTTTGTAAAGAGGTAATGCAACTCTCAGACTACATTTTCTTATGGCAATTATCTTTGCTTGGTGAACTTTTGATTCAGTGTAATTATTTTCCCCTTATAGGAATATGAAAGAAAAAATAAAGAAACATGGCTTGAGTGAAAGAGAAGACCCAGAACAAGATGTAAGATGATTATATTTGTTATTTTTGAACACCAGAATTTTGTTGGAATTTGTAATGCAGCAAAAAGAACTAAGTGTATATACAAGAGAGGGAGGGAGGGAAAGAGAAGACTGCTAATGTAAGGCATGACCCAGCAAAGGTTATGCACTTTTAAATGCTTTTTTTATATATATAAAAGAGGTAAATTGTGCTTACCTTTCTTCAGATTAAATTAATAGGACTTAGAAATGCTTATTATTATTTGGATTGTGCTTGTGTTACTGAAGGTTCATGCCAAGTCCTGAACCCTGGGTATATTTATTTGTGAGTCATTTTAGCTAAGCTAAGTAGGCCTTACTCCCATATGATTGTGCATGAGATTACAACCCTATTCAGATGGATTGAAAGAGCCCTCTAAGATACTAAATATTAAAAATATTAGAAATTGCTCATGCAGTCTTTTCCTATAGAGTGTTTTAAAATACTTGAAATTTTATTTATGAAGGTAGATAAACAGTCATATTAAAATAGTTTAACATCCAACTGACTGCAAATACCACTTTTTAAAAACTAGCAGAGGTGAGCATTCCAGAATGTATGTCTGACACAATAATAAATACACCTTTAAAATCAAACACACATACACATAGATATCAAAATTTTTCAGATTGATTAGCCCATGGCATTTAATCCATAGAAATTGCATTTGGAAAGCATGGTTAGTGGACCAACTTCAGAATGGGTAGTGATATTAAGTCTCTTAAAGTAAACCCAAAATATAGCCTTGTAGCTTCTTAAAGACTAACAGAATTACTGTTATCTAAGACTGCCAACTTCATCAGATAAATGAGTGTTTTGGCAACTGAAAGTCTATGTACTTGATTATGGAGGAAACTTAGTAAAAGCTGAGGCCAAAAGGCCATGGATTAAAAGTATATGATGTATCCGAGCAAAGCTATGATGTATCCAAGATAAACATATTGACTGCCCACAATATCTGTGTTCAGTAGAAATTTGTATAATCTACACACCCATGCTATGCTAACTTAATATTGGTACTAGAGAAAATCTTGGTCTCAGTTAAATTCTAAATGAATAGAATCAAGGAGTATAGTTATCATGACAATTCATTTGGACACACTCTAAACTACTGTTTTAAGATTTGCATGTTGAAATGTCTAGTTTAGGTGGGATTTTATGTTTATTTATTAGATGTCTGTTAAATTTCATTCATCTAGTCAAGTTCATTGCCATATTTTAATGCTTTTCTCATATTAGTTTTTTTGTATATTGATACATTAGCACCACAAAGCAGATGAACTGTTAGCTGTGGGGCCATGTCACAAAAGGCAAGCATATGAAGAAGAAAATGTAAGTGTTATATGTCATTATGATATTTTCTTAAGTGCATAGATGTTTCAGATCTCTTTTGTTAAATTCCTTCAGTTAATATTATCAGCTGTACAGTTATTTCATGATTTAATTCTGTGTTCCTCTTGCTTACCAGGAGCTGAAAAAGGGCACCTCCTATCCAGATACAGATTATGATTATTCAGTAAATTATGAAGATGATTTTGAGGTGAGTGCAAGTCCATGTTTTTTTTTACAAGATTTGAGGGATAAAAATAAATACAGCTCTCCCAAAAGGGATGATGACAAAGGAACTTTAATTGATGAGACTTCGGTCACTTATGAGTTCTGTACATTTAAGAGACAATGCTGACAGCTCCCCCCCCCCATGACACACACAAAAATAACTGTATCGAAATAGTGTGGGTGGGATTGCTTTATAATGAATCAAATGTGTGTCTGGCCCAGTATTATTCACACTGACTGACAGCAAGTCTCCAGGCTTAGGGACTGAACTTGGGACCAATGACCTATGGTCCTTCCCCAAAAATCCACTGGCACTTTGTTCCCATTACAACTTTTTGAACCTAGTCCCAAAGAAGGCTATGTTGTCTTTATATAGGCTTTCACTTAGAGGTACTGTTTAGTTGAAGATACTATGAGAGGATGCTGTTTCCTTAGAACCAATTACTGTACCTTAATATTCCTTATAAGATGCTGTTGTAGTTTTTAATGAAATGTCTTTGTTAGTGATGAAAAATGAACAACCATCCTTTTACAGTAGCGATAAGAGAGACATAAGGTGTCCTTATTGGACTGATCTGTTACTTTGTAAAAATTTTGATTCTTTTTGAAGGATTATGAAGATGATTTTGATGATGTAGATGACGAAGATGGTGAGGATGATGAAGATAATCAGGAACAAGAAAAAGAAGAAAGAGAAGCAGAAGAAAGAATAAGAAAAATTCATATAGCCAAGAATTCAGAAATAGAAGAAATTCAAAAAGCAATTAATGCTGAAAATGAAAAGATTGAGACCTTGCTCCCCAAGCAAAGAAAGAAAGAATTTAATCCAAAAGAACATGAGACAAAACCAAAAATTGGTATGTAGCCAGGCAATAGTTTTGGTTAGAAATTATAAGAGCAACCCAATTTAGTTTTAAAGTTGTTACCTCTAATTCTGAAGGCAATGAAATATGATGCAAGCTAGCTTTTCTTACTGACTGTTGGTAGTATTCAGCCATGAGAAGTATTGCATTAGCTAAGGAAATGGGATTCAGGGAACAACCCTCAAAGTATATCCTAGGTTAAATATAAATATTTTAATAAAAGTAAATAAATGTATTTCCTGTTAATGCTAGGTTGCTCCTCATAATATTGGTCCAATGGTAAGAACTGCAGGAATCTAGGAGGTATCTCTGTTTCATCATGGTTGTGTCCCATACCTCTTCTAGCCTGCTTATATTCTGTGGGTGGAGGACCAACGGAGGATAAATTCAGGATAATCTCAAGGCATTTTTCCCATTTGCATCTTTATCTATTTTAGCATTTCTTATAATTTTGTCAGTTATAATTCAAATGGAAGTCATATAATTGCATGACTGAATGCTTCCATGCATAAAAAACCTCCCTGCATGTGGAAAATTAGTACAGGTTGAGTCTCTCTTATCCAAAATGCTTGGGACCAGAGGTATTTTGGATTTTGGAATATTTGTGTATATAATGAAATATCTTGGAAATGGAACCTAAGTCTAAACTCGAAATTCATATATGGTATGTTTCATATCCACCTTGTATACATAGCCTGAAGGTAATGTTATATACAATATTTTTAATAATGTGCATGAAACAAAGTTTGTGTACTTGAACTGTCAGAAAGCAAAGGTGTCAGTAAGCCACCCATGTGGACATTTTGGATTGTGGAATTCCGGATAAGTGAGACTCAATCTGTAACTCAACCTCCACATGGACAAAGCTAGGCTGAACCTTTGCCCTCAGCATATGATCTCTCCATGTGTAAGGAGCTTTTAGTTTGGCAAAGATTCAATTGTGATTGTACTAATATTATCTGAAGTAGTATGGCCCAGGAAGGCAATACAGTCTACACTATGCTAAGTGTGATTTTACAAAATTGAATTGGTCTTCAGTTTGTAAAACAGAAGGAAATATTATTTTAATTATACTTGCTTTCATATAATAGGTTTAATTTCTGTGTATCAGAGTTATCCACCTATTGTTTGAAGATTTCATTAATATACCTATTTTTCAGAAAGTCAAGATTCATCTGCTCATTCTCGTACATCTGGAAAGTTCATTGATTTTCAAACAGCTAAACAGCAGCAAAATATCAGAAAGATTGCCAGCCAACAGAAGTAGGTGATACTAAAATAAATTACTACATGTAACTGTTTCAGAATGGGTTACATGTAGCATTTCAATAGTTTTTTATAATGTTACAAGTACTATGTTTCTAAGAAAGTGAAATAAATCATTTTATTGTGCAAGTCGTATGTATAAGGTTTAAATTAATGTAATACATCACATCCAGTGATGTGAAATAAAAGATTTGTTTGCATGATTCTGGGACTCAGGTGATATAATCCTGTCAGTGCCATTTTATATACAGTTGTCCTTTAACATTCGCGGCTTTGACTTTCGCGGTTTTATGTATTCGTGGAAATTCCTTCCCCCCCCCCGCTCTCCCCAACGCAGCCTCTGAGCATTTAAGGAGGAAAACTTCCTGCACACATACACACACAGGGAAGATCCCAGCAAGCAAGCAACCCCCACACCAGCCTCTGATGGTCTGAGGTGAAAGAAAAGCACAGCCCCATGCTGGGAGCATGCAAGCAAAGTCCCCCCTTGCCACTCTTCTCTCTGTGTTTTAACTAACTGAATGGCTTCTTTAAAACTCACATTTCGCCCCATGTCTCCTCATGGCCCAAAGAAAAGCACAGCCGCATGCTTACCACCCCCTCTCTGTGTCTCAACAAACTGAATTTAAAACTCTGCTTCTTTAAAACTCACATTCTGAACTTTTCCTACACACATTCACACACAGGGAAGGTGCGGGTGGATCTCCCAGCAACCCAGTCTCTGAGCATTTAAGGAGGAAAGCTTGTGTGCTTACAGTATGGGACTGTGCTTTTCTTTCGGCCATCAGGAAGCTTTCCTCCTTAAATGCACAGAGGCATTTAAAAAGGCTTGCTGGGAGATGTCACCGCACCTTCCCTGTGTGTGAATGTGTGTAGGAAAGGTTTGAAACGTGAGTTTTAAAGAAACTGAGTTATAAATTCCGTTTGTTGAGACACAGAGAGGGGGTGGCAAGCGTGCAGCTGTGCCTTTCTTTGGGCCATGAGGAGACATGGGGCGAAATATGAGTTTTAAAGAAGCAATTCAGTTTGTTAAAACACAGAGAGGGGAGTGGCAAGGGGGGGACTTTGCTTGCATGCTCACAGCATGGGGCTGTGCTTTTCTTTCCTCCTTAAATGCTCAGAGGCTGGGCCAGTTTCCGTGTGTGTGTGTGTGTGTGTGTGTGTGTTTAGGAAGGCTGCTTTTATTCGCGGTTTTTTCACTTTCCTGGGGGTCTTGTTCCCGTAACCCCCGCGAATGTGAAGGGAAGACTGTAATACAGAAAACAATATGTGTCTGTAGATTTTCCTTGGTTTTTTTTCCAGGCTGTGAGGCCGTATTCTGGAATAGTTTCTTTCTGACATTTCGCCTGCATCTGTGGCTGGCATCTTCAGAAAAAATAAGGGAACTCTTGGACCCCTTTCCTGGGCCAAGCCTTGCAGGGCTTCATTGCCAACTTGGGAAAATCTCCCCCGGGTTTGTCGGAGTGTCTTCCCCCTTCTCAGCATGGCCTCAAGAGCACGCCGGGAGACGAACATTAAAAACGCCGTTTCCTCCCTCCTCCCTCAGGGGACAGAAGGAGGAGGTGCCCGTAGAAAGAACCAAAAAGGCCCAGGAAAGGGGTCCAAGAGTTCCCTTATTTTTTTGATGATGTCAGCCACAGACGCAGTCGAAACATCAGAAAGAAACTATTCCAGAACACAGCCTCACAGCCCGGAAAAAAACCAAGGAAAATCTATGGATGCTGGCCGTGAAAGCCTTCGACTTCACAATATGTGTCTGTATTTTACTGTTGTTTTCTCTGTTTTGTATAAAAGACAAAGCCATATTCTCCCTCAGAAACTAGAAGATTCTTGAACTTAGGAGCAGATCTGTTTACTGTTGGGTTATCACAGAGTCTTGGTGGGAAGTGAAAAAATTATGTGTCTTTTAGTTTTAGTTTATCTGAAAAATATTTGACCATATTTTCAAGATGCTGCATAGAATATCCTTCCTGAAAAAAGTGTGCCAATAAGAAAGCCCATCACACTTCTGTTCAGGAATATTCAGTATATAACCTGCTGCTATTAATATTTAACATATACGTAAAGTCAGTTTACATATCACTTTTAAAATCAGAGATGTTTTAAATGTACAGTACAGCTAAACAGTTAAAGTGTGAATGTGACAAACATACTTGCAAATACATGTATCATATAGGTAATATGTCAGGGAGTTCTAGTTTCTTGTTGAGCAACTACTTGGTGGCAATCCGACATTGCTTCCTCTGCAATGTATGAAATACCCTTTAACAGCATACAAGATGTATGTGAAAGTACTTAGAAAGAAAACATTTCCTGTCCAGAATGAACTCACTTTAACATCTTTCTCCTCATTTAAAGGATACTGGAATGAATAACATTATTAAAAACCTTACTTTTAGTTCATAAGCCTTGGTGTTTTAGGAGTACAAATTGTTCTAGACCAGGTATATGCTTCCATGTTATTTGCGCTTATTGCCCATTTTGCTTTCTTGTGACATGTTTTCAAGGAAACGTAGCATTGAACTCCTACGACTTATTGACCTGGACTTTTCAGTCAGCTTCTCATTGCTGGATTTGCCTCCAGTAAATGAATATGACATGTACATCCGGAACTTCGGAAGAATAAATACAAAGCAGGTAAAGAGCTAATTATATTCATCACAATTCTTCACATTTCTTAGTCACAGTTTTTTTTAAATTGTTAATTCTTCAAGCCTCTAATGCCTCAAAACTGTCATTCCTTTCTGTTAATGTAGCTGACAGTGTGGTGTATCTTGTAGATGAAGCAAAATGAAAATATTATGTTGTTCAACACTAGTATTTTTTTTTTTATCTCAAGAGTTACCATAAGATTGTTCACATGAATACAGTCTTGAAGAAGTTAGATGATTGAAGGTCTCATTAGAATATGATATGATTCTATAACTAATATGCTTCAGTACTTGTTATATCATTTATTTATATAGCGCAATTGCTGTACATGATGCTTTACTAGAAAAACAACAAGATAACACCTACTTTATGCCCTAACTGAGTTTGCCAAGTCAGGAATGGTTGGATGATACTATCCATTATGGTGAGATATAGCATTCCTTGTTAATCTAAAGATTTCATTTAGCATCTTTAGAGAATACATAACCCAGTCAACAAAATAGCAAATTCAGGCATCCATGATTCTGTGGAATTCAGCAAGATGAGAAATCAAGACTTGTGTGTGACTCACCCTGATTCCAAAGAAATACTTCTCTCTTATGAATGCAAATAGAAATCTCTCTCTCTCTCGCTGGCTTTTCTTCACAAACGAAGATTCAGGAAGGACTCATCCTGCGCTTTCTGCAAGCGCACTGATGACTAAAAAGGCCAATCCGAGATAAACAAGTCCGGTTGCAAAGAGCACAGCAGAAGGTCTCCTTGGGTGATGTTTTTGGGTTGTGATTCTTTCTGCGTTGTCATTTCTCTTCAAGACTTGTTCGTCGTGAGTTCTCAAATAAGGCTGCAGCATTGTGGATAGTGCGTCTCCATGCCTCCCGATGTGAGTCCAGGGCGGACCACTGTTGGTGATCAATTTGGCCGAGCCTGAGATGTTGTTTCAGGGAGTCTTTGTATTGCTTTTTTGGAGCGCCCCTCTTACGCTGACCCGTGGCGAGTTCACCGTAGAGTAGTATTTTTGGGAGGCGATGGTCCTCCATTCTAGAAACGTGCCCTGCCCAGCGCAGCTGCGTTCTCAATATCATGGCCTCAATGCTGGTGATCCCTGCTTGCTCAAGGACAGCAACATTCGTCACATAGTCAGTCCAGTGAATATTTAGGATTGTGCGTAGACAGCGCTGATGAAAGCGCTCGAGGAGTCGTAGGTGGTGGCGATAGGTGACCCATGTTTCAGATCCATAAAGGAGGATAGACAGTACAATGGCTCTATACACACTGATTTTTGTGCTTTGCCTCAGGTGTTTATTGCTCAGGTGTTGTGTGGAGATTATATACACGTGCACACACACATGTGATTTATTGCTGCAAATGTTTGTAGTTGGTCAAGAAGTTCTGGCTAGTAACTTCATCCTTCTACTTTAGGCCTATTGTCAGTGGAATGAAGATAATCTGGACAGAGATGTTCAAACTGAGGAAATAGAGACTCAGGAAAAGTGGACACAGCATCCTGGAGAAGCTGCTGTTGTGTGTGGAGGTGATTAGTATAAGATACGTAGTTTTATTTAAATCCAGTGTAATTCAAGCAATTATTATTAAGGTAAATCTGACCATGTTTCTTCATTATTAAATGGGTATCTTCCATAATGTCAACAGCAAAAAGCATAAAAATTCACAAAATTTCATGGTGCTTTCTGAGAATTTTTTTGTAGTGCTTTGATTCCTACATGTAACCTTGTATTTCATATCAGGTCCAAAAAGCAGTAGTGATGTTTCTGCTCTTACACCAAAAATTGATTCCCAGAGATTGGCAAACTTTCTGCGATCAGCTTGTCAGGTACATATATATTTTAAAAATTGTATTTAGTAATAATATAATAGTACTAATAAATGGTAATAGTAAACACAGGGTTTTGTCCAGACTCAGTCTAAAGCTGGTCTGGGATAAGTTAGTCATAAGTCTCATTGATACAGAAGATGGAACAAACTTGTTTTCTGCAGCTCCAAAGACTCAAACATGAACCAGTGGATTCAAATTATAAGAGAAGAGATTCAGCATAAACTTTGGGAAGAACGTTTTGGCCATTATGGTCCCTTCCAACTCTATGATTCTATGATTTCAGTAGATCTACTCTAATATCCTTACTAAGTCTGGATCCAATGCATTGTTTGGAAATTAATATATTATTTGAATATACAGGGACAGAATGATATTTTTTTTTTTATGTATGTGTGTCCTTCCTTTTCCATTTTCCTTGATTAGGTAGGAATGGGTAATTGAGTTTCTGCTAGTCCTCAAAAGTTTTTTTTAAAATGTCTTTTAAGCAGCAGACAACGAACAAAGCTTTCTCATTTCTTAGTCACTGCATTGGAATACGCAGGTGTAGTGCTCAAGTACTGATTTTGAAAATATATTTATCAACACTGAAGGACAAAAAGGAATTCCCTTTTCCTTTCTTTGAATATTTTGTTCAAAAGGTGATTGAAGTTCTCCTTGAGGAAGATCAAGTAGCAACCCAGCCCAGACGGAATCTAAGATCACGACCGTCAAGTCTATCTATTAGTGATAGATGTTTCCAATTAAATACTGATCTGCCTTTCCTAACTGGTAAGTAACGTTTCTTCTTCATCATGAGAACATAAGTATTAGTATGCTGGCTGAGACTAAAGGCCTGTTTAGTTCAACATCCTGTTTTCTTCATTGGCCAATCAGATGTCCATGAGAACAGTAAGCAGAACATGAGAGTAATAGTCTACTCCTGTTGCTGTTCTCCAGCAACTAGTATTCAAAGAAATCCTCCACTGGACAATGAAACCCCTATTTTTTTGCAGCTGTTGAAAGAGCTAACATGGCAACTGTACTGGCAGAATGTGTCCTTGCTGGTTTGTCTGGACTTCCTAGTGGCTTTCAGTAAAATCACCCATAGTATTTTTGGTCTTTTCCATGGAATGGCACGTGGGGGCACTGTTTTACATTGGCTGCAGTCTTTGTTGGAGAGGAAAACTCAGAACAGGATGCTGGGGATTACTGCCTAAAACCATGACCTATGGATCCTTCAGCATTCTGTCTTACCATCTATTACTCACTGTGAGAGGATTTAGGTATTCAGTGCTACCAGTATACTCATAAAATTGACACTTGCCATCTAAATCCAAGGAAGTTGTTCCAGTTCTATTAGTGTCTGATATCAGCTAGACTGGGTTAAAGCAAATACACTGAGACATGATCAATGGGCATTATTGGTCCAAGGAAGGACACATCAGGGATTGGAACCCAATCATATGTGCAGTTTGGGTATACTCCTGAATTTTGTGATGACTGGGAATGTGTTCGCAGAAAGAAGTCTAATATGCCATCTGTGCCTATTCTGTGTAATTTATACACAGAACATAACATACAGAAAGCAGGAGGAAGGAGGTAAGAAAATTGGAGTAAGTCTGTGTTTTTCCTGTGCTTTGACAATAAGCCTTAGCTTCACATCCCGATGTCTCCTAGCACAAGTGGGGATAAAGGTGTATTAGATGGATTGCCAGCATTTTAACAGTTGTAAGTCCCATTAAGCCTAAATAGAGTTTGCTTCTGATAGTTTGCTTGATAGTTCCTAAATAAATTTAAAAATGGTGGTTATTTTTGTCAATACCTTTTGGTACTTGACCTTTTAATTACCATTTTTCCAGAAACCTCTTTTATAGAAAAAACTATTCTGATCCCCCTCCCAATTTTTGTCTGTGTTCCCCTAATGAAAATTGTCTTGTTGTACCTCTGAATTCTATGGTGACTACGGATGTACAATTGTGGTTGCTGTCTTCAGTGACTAATGGTAGACTTGGAAAGGAATCCACACAGAAAGAGACATAAAGGTAATTGTTACAAGAGATAACAGCAACTGTTCTAAAGGGCTGTTCACAGAAGGCAGCAGTTTAAATAATCAAAAGAGGTGGTGACGGTCGAAAAAGTGGAGGTCCCCACACACCCCTCTTGTGTACTTACCAAACATACCTGTGAAGGTGGTGGGACTGAGAGAAAGCCTCATATGGGGAGAAACAGTCTTTCAGATAGTTTGAATCCAAGCCATATATGGAAGGGTAAGACGTTCAAATAAACAAATTCACATATCCTCTCCAACAGGGACTCACAGTATATAACCCCACCCCACCCCTACGCCACCATTCTCTGAAGATGCCAGCCACAGATGCAGGTGAAACATCAGGAATTAACTCTTCCAGAACATGGCCTCACAGCCCAGAAAAAAAACCACGAAAAACCTATGTAAATGTCTCATTCACTAACTGTTTTGAAATAATGAAGCAAATGGATAAACCTAATCATTGCACACTAAAACCTTGCTTACAGATGTTTGTTGGATCACAGTTGTACATCCTTGCCTCACTAGATCTGTCTCATCTCAGTTTACACCCCTTTTATACTTACCAAACACAGTTTGCTGCATGCACAGAACTTAGCTGCATGCACAGTCAACTTTGTTTTCCTGGTTTGTCTTGAAGCAATGAATAGAAGTATAGCTAACCTTTCTTCCCAGTGTACTTTTTTCTCTTCTCTTGAGGTGCTTTGCAGGCAGCACAATAAGTGCTTCAGAGTTCCTCTGTACTTTGCTCCAGCCAGGGAAATGACAACTTCAGACAACAAAGAAGATCTAGAAGTGTTAGTCCTGCCTTTCTCCCCCTCTCCCTATTTCTGCTGTAATCACAGTGCTCCTCTCCCATATCTCCCATGTTAAGTAAAAATGAAGCTTTGTGTGACTCCATCAGAGAGTGGCCCTTTGTCTTTGACCTTCATGTATATTTTTAATAATAATTATGATAGTTTCAATGGTTTTCTTAGGTCGAAAAATATCGCATTTGCATATCTCTCAGGCTCAGAGGCAGGCTCTGCTTTCTGTTCATGGGTTACCTGAAAAGTCAAGTGACTTGCTACTGGACAGGAAATACATCATTTGTGTGTGGAATGTCTGGCAACCTTCCAGTCCCCAGAAATTATTGTTCTGTGAATCACAGGTATATTTTAATTTATTTACACTCAGGGTGTCATAATGAACCAGAACTCAACTGTAGTTTCCCCCAAAATTGATACAGAACCTGAACAACTATCTGAAAGTCTCTGTTGAGCTGAAGCAGAAAATGATTAGTGGGGAGGGGTCAGATTAACATTTCAAATGCAGGCATACCTCCGTTAACAAAGCCTCTGACAGTGAAGCTCCGTTTTGTGCCCCACCTTTTTCCTCCCTATTCTCTGACTAGAAAGTTTTTTAGCAGCATTGGCATTGAGACGTTGGTGAAGGAGAGCTGGAGAAACACAGACTTTCAGGTGTCATGTTGCAGCACTGTGCCCTACAGTAAATAATGCAATAAAGCTTCAACTGGGAAAGAGCAGGATTCTACCCTAGGCAAATCTACCATAGCCATGTGTGTGGTTGTGTAAAACATGCAAAGTAAACAGTGGCTGTCTCTAGAATGCCTTACTGAGCATGCACGCGGAGCAAAACAGAGAGAAAAGGGGAAAGCAGGTAAACCTGTCTCACCAGCTCCCCCCAGCATGTTACAAAAGCATATATCTATGTGTCTGGCCACAAAAATGGAAATCATAAGAAAAGTGGAAGCTAATGAAAGGAAAAGCCATCCCTTGATGCATTTTGAAAGAAGCCTTCAAGTAGTCTCTAGAAGGTTTAGTTTGATTTGGTTTGGAAGAACAGATTAAAATACAGCAATAAATAGATACATAGCACAGTTAAAAACACAAACACCAATTAAAATACATAATCAGTTAAAAGAGCATAACATCAGTTTTAAATGCATACATACAGATTAAGTTCATAATTTAAAAATTCGCAATTTAAAAACCATCTGGATAGGCCTGCCAGAAGAGATTGAGCTTTAATGCTGTTTACACAGACTGTGTATTTAGCTGTCAGACCTCTTCTGGCAGGTCATTCCTCAATTCTGGGGCAGCAGAGGAAAAAGTCCTCTGGTTAACAGTTGCCAGCCTTGTTTTGGCTGACTGAAGTAAATGCCCTCAGAAGAGCTGAGTGCACAAGGCCAGTTATATTAGAACAAGGTGATCCCATAGATAATCTGGACCCAAACCATGTAGGGCCTTAAAGATAGCAACCAACACCTTGTACATTGCCCAGAAACTAATTGACAGCCAGTGGAGTGATTTTTATATATAGGTATACTATGATCACTCCTAGATGAAACAGTAACCAATCTGGCTGCTGTGTTTTGCACTAATTGAAGTTTGTGAACTTCGTACAGAGGTAGCCCAGTATACAGTGCATTGCAGAAGTCCAGCCTTGAGGTTACCAGTGTGTGCACTATCATCTGTAGGTCCTCCAGCTCTAGGAAGGGGCACAGCTGGCATATCAGCCAAATCTGATAGTAAGCAGTCCTGGCCGTCATATCTATCTGGGTTGTCAATTGAAGCGACAAATCTAGAAGCATGGGAAGCTGTGAACACAGTGTAACTCCATCCAGAACTGCTTGACACACCTCCAAACCCATGTTAGGACCCACCCTTGTCTTGCCAGGATCCAGTTTCAGTTTGTTTTTCCTCATCCAGCCCATTACCTCCTCCAAGCATTAATTCAGAGGAGACACACTATCCTTAGCTGATGCTGTTTTTGAAGGCATGGAGAAGTGTACTTGGGTGTCATCCGCATATTGATAGCATGTTGCCCCCTGCCTCTGGGTGAACTCTCCCAGTGGTTTCATATAGATCTTAAACAGCATTGGGGATAGAATGGCACATTGTGGTATGCCAAATAACTACTCATTTTTTGAGGAGCAGCTATCACCAGGCACCACCATCTGGAACCTACCCAAGAAATAGGACCAGAACCACTGAAGCACAGTGCCTCCAAATTCTTCAGGCATTCCAGAAGGATACCATGGTTGATAGTATCAAATATCTCTGAGTGGTCCAAAAGCACCAACAGGGACACACTTCCCCTGTCGATGCTCAGGCAAAGATCATCCAATAAGGTGATCATAGCCATCTCAACTCCATATCTTGCTCTGAAGCCACTCTGAAATTAATCTAGAAAACCTGTATCATCCAAGACTGGAGTTGGAAGGTAACTTCCCTCTCAGTCATCTTGCTCAAAAAAGGATGGCTTGATAATGGTCTATAGATATAAAAGTCCATAGGGTGTAGGGAGGGCTTTTTTTAGAAGAGGTCATACCACTGCTTCTTTTAAACAAGATGGAAAACTTCCCTCCCTTAGAGATGCATTAATATTACATTGCAGCTGAAATCTAACTGTTCCCTGGACGACCAACCAAGAAGGACAGGAATTGAGGGGGCTGGTTGTCCTCTTTACTTGTCATAGCAGTTTGTCCACATCTGTGATACTTACCAACTGAAACTGACCCAGTGTAATCCTACTCATATAGTTGAATTCATTGGGGAAAGTACCTGAGTTAGATCCTTCACCATCCTGAATAGTTCAGCTGGACGTGAATTTACAGATGCAATGTGTGCAGAGAACTGCATTTGCCACCTTATAGAAACAAAGATGTTCTCTATATCATGTCTTTTCAGATATAAGCGGAGTTTTCCTCCATCTGTCCTCCAGGCATCATCCATGATGGTATGCTCTTCTTTTTTGTGGTTTAGGAGCCTATCCCTATTCATTCCATATTATTTCTTCTTCTGGTACCAAATTTTCAATAAAAAAAAATAATGCTCAGGTAACATCTACTTTGTTAACTGACGTATACCTGTAATGGTTTAACCAAACAGCAAAACACTGATGTACTCTGCCTTCACAAAAATCAGAATTGGAAAGAACATGTAAAATAAAACCATTATCTCCAAGGATTTCTGTGTTTAGGTTTGTTTGTTTTTTTATAGGCATCTGTTAAAGGCTGGCAGAGTCAGTGAGCATGCACATCCAGTATTTTGGGTTAATCTCTTATTGAGAAGTGTGGTAATCTGATTTTTAAAATGTTTGTGGGTCTATTTTGGTTCAGATTCAACAGAAACTTTCAGACACATTCTGCTTTAACTGAAGAGAAAATAATCAATTCATTCTAACAGAGTCCTATGGCACCTTAAAGGTTAACAGTGTCATTATAGCATTAGCTTTGCAAGTGTTACCCAGAATTTCAAATATTGTATGATGCATAGAGTTGCAAGTTGGACTATAGACAGTGAAGCAAAGGGGAAATTAAATTTAAAAAAATACTGACATTGACAGTATTGTTATTAACATGGGCCATTCAAAAATGTTAGTGATAATACAAACATTGTGGCACTAGGTAAGCCAGTTAATATGTGGGGTATGATTAGAGAAATCCATTATACTGATTTAAACCTCTGATGATACACTGGAACTTCCTAATGAATTGTAACTTGGATCATGTTTGCTTTGACACCATAAGGTATTGTAGATCACTTTGTGTAGTGTTTTATCAAGAACTTAAAACTGAGGCTATGAAGGGTTCAAGATTCAATGTGATGTAGTGGTCTGAGCGTAAGACTATGACCTGGAATACCAAAATTCATTTCCTCTCTTAGCCATGGAAACCCACTGGGTGACCTTGGGCAAGTCACATTCTCTCAGCTTCAGGGGAAGGCAATGAGAACCCCCCCTTCTGAACAAATCTTGCCAAGAAAACCCTGTGATAGGTTTGTCTTAGGGTCACCATAAGTCGGAAATGACTTGAAGGCATGCAGCAACAGAAACATGAAGCGTACATTGATGTACATTGAAAATATTGACTGTATATTTAATAGATTTGTTATTGCCAAGTATTATCTAAAGAACCTTTCTTTAATATTCTGTTCAGTTAAGTTGAACTTCCATAAAAATTATTTCTTTTATTGGTAAGTCTACGTTAAAAAAATTGCAACGTAATTATTTCCATTTTCTAAGTTATGATTCTGAGATAATTTTCCTGCCATTTAGGTAACATGTTGCTGCTTTAGCCCCAGTAAAGCTATTTTAGTGTTTGCTGGAACAGTTGATGGTTCAGTGCTGGTATGGGATCTCAGAGAAGACTCCAGGATGCACTACTCCATGAAAATCAATGAAACAAATTGGACATTTCGATCTCCTACATTTTCTACTGGTTAGTTGACATGACTTGAATAACTTAATTGCATATTTTTTATAACCAGATTGGGTAGCACCAATTTAAATATAAAATTTTCAATTCTACTTCAGTTCTTTTTCTTATTCCACTGAAAGGATGTATTTTGCTTATTGTGCAGTAAAATGTAAACTTCAGAATAAACACATGTAACTAACATTTACCACGATAAAAGTTCAGTAAGGCTACCTATCCAGTGCTGGCTTTTATGGAGGTTCATGCCACTGAACTCAGTTGAATTTACTTCTTTCTTGTTTTTTTAAAAATAATTATTTATTAATTTTAACACTGACAATCTAATATACAATCTAAATCAAAATAGTATGCACTCAGGGAATACATTCAGAAAAGGAAAAAGAGAAAAAGAAAAGGAAAAAGAAAAAGAAAGAAGAGGGAAAGGGAAAAAAGACATAACTAAAACACAGTAGGGCTCTGACCTACCATTCCTAATTGTAATGAAGAAGGAGTATATGTTTTTTCTACCATTACATATCCAACTAAATAATCCTACTAGAATTACTAGCAACTGTACCCACAGATTATTACATTGTTATATTTCTTATTGCTCAAATAGTCTATAAATGGTTTCCAATCTTTCAAAATAGCTTCAATTGGTTTCTCTTTAGTTTGGCAATTTGGGCTTACCTGAACAATCCATTCTTCCATCATTGGTGCTTCAGTCTATTTCCAGTTTTGAGCAAACAATGTTCTTGCTGCTGTTATGTATAAAAGAAATATTCCATGTTTACTATCTAGTTCTTTATCCGTAATGCTAGCAAAAATATTTCTGGTGACATTAAAAATTTTACATTTTTTTTGGATTAACATGTAAATCTTAGACCAATAACTTCTTTTTTATTTTTATTTTTTTATTTATTTAGTTATTTATACCCTGCTCTTCAGCCGCAAGGCTATCAGAGCGGCTTACAAATTGTTTTAAGCAATAGCTATTTACACATCTACACTGCATTAAACAGTTTCCAATGTGTGTTAGCTAATTGCCCCCACAAGCCGGGTACTTAATTTACCGACCTACGAAAGGATGGAAGGCTGAGTGAACTTTGGAGCCCGCTGGAATCGAACTTGCAACATGCCTTCTTACAAGTCCAACACATATGGAAAAAGGAGTCCTCCTTCCTTTACATCCACAACATTGGTGAAACATTCTTAGATAATTTTGACAACTTATTTGTGTTTTGGTACCATCTATACATCATTTTATACAGGTTTTATTTTAAACTAGCTGAACCTGTAGACCTCACACCTGGTTGCCAGGGTTCTGTCGTAGCAGTAGCAGCAGTGTGCCATCGCTGCAGCCAGTTGTCTGCCTGGGTCCTGTCACAGTGGCGGCAGCGGCATCCCACTGCTAAGCTTTTCTGATACAATGATTTTTAAATCCAGCATGTGTCGTTAACTTTATCATACTAAACATAAACATGCCATCCAAATCTTAAATCACAAAGGGTATTCCATTCCTTACAATAGGGATTGTTTAGAAGTAGAATAAAAGTCTTCACAAAATGTTTGCAATTCCCCTCAAAAGGGATAAATGTAACTTTCTCCATTTTTAAGTCTCTTTTAGTTTCTTTCCAGACTTTTTCATAATTGGTTTGAAATAATAGACTGATGTTCTTTGTAATTGGCAGCAGATTTCCAGTGTCATACAACAGCAGCAAATTGTTTATTTACATTATTAATACTGTATTTTTACTAGTAGGGATTAGGAAATGTGTTTGAGGGATTTTATGCCTTGGGACCAAAATAACTTGTCTGACTTTGGATTCTATGCAGCTTAACTTGGGTGAATAAAGGGTTTCATCTACTACTTTGCTTCAGACTGTAAAATGTATTAGGCTGGCTCTGTTATCATATGCATTCATAGAAACAGGGCTCGAACAGACCAGAGAACATAGTTAAAATGCAGTCTTTGAGAAATTAGCAATTACCTCAATCCTGAATAAAATGATCAGGGCTGAGTAGATTGCATGTGGACTGGTTTTGCTTATTGCTTTACTGTAGATGGAGTATTTGCCTCAGTAAACCACACATGTCCTGTGCTGACGATTGAACCTGTCTCAACATCTGTCTTCAAGGAGCAGAACTCTGGGCTTTCCTATCTCTCATCTCGAGAAGGTATGTGAATTACTTTCCAGAAATCAACAAATGTTCTTTATCTGTGGTCTCTGGCCCTTCCCTTAAGTCACAGGAACATAGATACCTGCCTTTTACCATGTCAGACCATTGCTCCCTCTAGCCTAGTTTCCTGACACTGGCTGGAGCTCCATGGTTTCAGGTGAGAGGTTTGCAATCAACACGGAGATGCTAGGATTGAATCTGGTAGCTTCTGTACACAAAACGTCAGCAGAAAACAATTGTTCTTTAGAGAAACTAGTCATGTCCACACATCTTTCTGTAGAATTTCCAAAGACATTGATCTGTTAGTCTCAGGAGATTATCACATGAGGACAGTGTCTCAGGGCATTCGATGTTATGAAAGGAAATGGGAACATACCACTTTGAAAACGTTTCTTATCACACCTCTCTACTTTCGTGTGACTTTGCTGCTCTGATGTGATAAGTCTCTTCACTGCAATTCCGGCATTACATCAGTAAGTGCTATGAGGAGCCTGATTCTCCTCCTCTCCTGCTCTCTCCCCCTCCCACTTGCTATTCCAAAGCAGGCTAAATCTGTACTTGTTGTTTTAATTTTTTTTTTATCTTTGCTATGTTTGCATAATTATGGCAGAAACGATAAAAATTATTTTTATTTTATGTTGCTGTAAGTACGCAAACACAGCAAAGACATAAGAAACCTGACAGGCATGGAGTTAGTCAGCTTTGGAATAGCGAGTGGGAGGGGAGAGGTGGGGAGAATCAGGTCTCCTCATGGCACTGACTGCTGTAATGCCAGAATTTAAGTGAAGGGACCTATCACACTAGGACCAGCAGCAGAACAATAGTGATATTTAGAGCTATTGATGGGCTTTTCCCATCAGTTAAAAGGGACACCATAGTAATGGTCTGAATACACGCCAGGTACGGGATAGTCATGACATCATGTGGTAAGGTTCGGTCATAGACGCTACTATCCTGCTTTAATGCCACTTTTCTAGCCTTGTGTAGTAATCTCCTGAGAGGTTTAAGTCATTTTTATTCCATGGCATCTTTGTAGGAGCCAGCCAGATAGCCACTTTGGTTTCATAGTTACATATATTTTGTCTGATGTTTTATGGTACAATGGTATAATAGTTTAAATAGTTTGCTTTTGTGAAGTGACTTGTGGGCCTTGATTAGAGGACAGAACACCTATATTTAACATTAAAATAAATGAACAGTATTTTCTCAGTGTTTTGGATAATAGCCTTGTGCAATAGATTTGTCTAATCTGTTTTATGTAGGTTAAATTTTTAAGAAGAAAATTAGTTAAGAAAATTCACCAGAGTTTGTGTAGATACATGACTACTGAGCTACCCTTTTCCCCTACAGAAATGTTAGGGCTTTCATTTCAGATTGCCTCTATGGATGAAAACGGGACTCTCAGTCTGTGGGTGAGTTTGGGCTTTTTATTTCTCAAAATCTAACTCATATAGCTCATTAAGTATGGCTTTTTTGTGTACCATTTTACTGCAAGATGAGCCACCTTGGGGCTTTGAATAAAAGTTTAAACTAAAAGTTTGATCACTTGGGAAATATTCTCCATACATTGTGATTGTAAGAGCAGTTGTTAAGTATCATGAGCACCTTTTGTTTTATACCTTTGAAAACAGTAGCAATGTGTAATGGTTAGCAAAAGCAAAACAGTATGCTAACAGAATTACATTGGGTTTTTCCCCATTGAGTGAAAAATAGTACATTTGTTCTTATGGCCCCAAGTACGATACTTATTGTACAATCACTTTTACAGCTGGAAACTGTGCATAGACCAGAACTAGGTATCCAGCCATGAGTGCAACATCATTTGCAGTAGTGGAGTCACATCATTGGATACTGATGCCAGTATTTAGTTTTGTAACTATTCTGCTTTAAAATTTGGATTTAATTTAATTGAACAATAATATGTTCTGAACAGCCATTGTTAGGCTTCTGATATGTGTTATAAATTGGGCATTCTGAATTTTAAATCATGAGAATGCACAGTTGCACATTTTATCTAAAGTTAAAAAGAAATGTTTTCAAAAAGATTTATTGGGGCAACAGGCAGACATCAACAGAGCACAAGGGGAAAGGAAAACTAGCCTGAGGACTTGGCGATGGAGCAGGGAAACGTTTGCAATATAAATTTTCTTTGGATAGGCAGTAATAAAGGAATCAGAACCAACATAATATAGACTTTGATTGTGGTGAATTGTAAAGTAGAGAAGGACCTACTGAGAAGACTTGGAAAGGTATAATATAAATACAGATTGCAGCTTATTTGCAATTATGGTGCTTTTTTGTGTGTGTTAATTTGTGGCATTTTCTAGGTAGTGGTTGAACTTCAAAAGGGGGATTTGGCTGGCTCACAAAGTGATTTAGGTGAGTAAGACTAATTATAGAAACAGCTGTTCATTTAATGGGAAAGAGAGAAACATGTTTTTCGGTGGGGGGCGGGGGGAGAAAAGCAGTGTTGATAACGACACAAGACTGAAGCTATTCTGGGCAGTCAGTTGTGCAGTTGCATGTAATACTTAAGTGAAATATTAAAACAATAATGTTGAATAATAATTCTGCATACACTGTCACTCTGAGCATTGATATAGTATACTCTTATATAACATGTTTTCAAGCAGTTATCATTACAATCCAGTTTTATTACTTTCAGGCTTAATCCCTGGGGGGAAAATAAAATTGGTCCATAGCTCTGCTGTGCAGCTGAATTGCAGGTAAATAAATATGATATAGAACTTCTTACAGTCAAGCATACTGCTATCTGTACCTGCATTTTTAGTGTTCTTGCCTGTTTAGTACTGTCCACAAGTGTTCACTTGCCCAAAGTCTGCATTGTCCTGTCAAACAAACAAAAACTCTTTATGTTGTATGCTTGCCCAGTTCATCTATAACTCAGAATGTGTTTTCTTTTTCTAAAACAACCCTGAGAGCAGGCCAAGCTGTCCCTTATTGTTACTGAATTAACAAATTGTTTTAGGAGAAGAAAACCAATTGATTCCTCCAACAGCACAGCTCAGCTCATAAGTGCTGAAAGGAGAGCAGCAACAATGAGGCCACTGAGATTTTTTTTTTAAGTGGGGGAGGTATCAGCATTCCCAAAGAGAAACTCTAAGGGCAAGAAGCATAACAGGCCAAATTTCCCCTCCTTATAGCTTGCTGAGGACCCAGTGGACATTCAGTGTCCACAGAATCCTGAATGTTTACTAAATAGAAAACTGGACATGGAAACAGGATTGTCTGGTGGCTGGAACATGCTACACTGTTACATCTCTCATAGGTTTCATTTGTTTATATTCACGTCTGTCTTTTGCATTTTCCCAGCTTTTCTCCAAAAGATACCATGTTCATGGGGGTACCTCAAACACTGAACATTAAATTTCTGCCTTCAAATCCTAATCATTTTGTTGTTGGAACAGATGTTGTGAGTATTATTGTAACTTTAATTCCTCTGTTGCCTCCTTTCCGTATTTAAATGTGAAGAAGTGTTTTTTTTTAATGGTAACATATCTGAAAGTATGCATGTTGAGATACTTATTACAAATTGCTGCATTTTAAAGTCTGAATAAAACCTGTAGTTTTCTGCAAAGTATTCTTCATTTTTGTTCAATACAGCACAGATAAGAGATATCTTCTTCCTCCTCCTCCTCCTTTAAATCACAGGCCATAGTGAGTCATGGTACAAGGCATGAACTAAGAGTGCCTCCCAAGTGGTTCAAACCTCAGCAGGGAGGACCAAGATCAACCAGAGTCTGTGCGATCGACTTTTCCCCTTTTGGAAAGCCAATATTTTTGGTATGAATGCCCTTATACTTTTGATGGTCATAATTACCAAGGATGCATATTATAGCTAAAGGTAAAAGTATCTGGAAGTTGGGTTTGAATTACATATAGTCACATATATGTACTCTGTGAGGGAAAAGCTGTTGCATTTCTATAGTGAGTCTTGGAAATCACATCAAAATCACTCAGTCCAGCTGTAGCAACACTAATGGTATGACTCAGATTTTATTCTGTTCTGCTAAAGACTGAATTTCTCTAGTTTTATTTTTTTATATTGGCAGTCACTAAGATTATTACTTAGCTAGGAGATAATTTAGAACAAGGAGATAATAGTATTGTCTTGAAATTCTTCACTCAACTTCAGAAGTAAAATAGATACTAAAGTCATGTAAGAACACTAAATATAGAAGTATCAATTTCTTCTATATTTATTTATTTATATATTAACAACTCCAAAACTACAAACCATCAGTGTGTAATACAACTATATTCCAAAACAGAGGAAAATTTATTGATTTTGATCTAGTTAACCAACTAACAAGAGTTCTATATGTCCAGTGAAACTGTTGGCTTTGAAAATTATATATTTGTGACACATTTTAAACTGCCTTATGATTCCCCTTTCTTTCAAAAGTGCTTTGCCATACGGCATAAGGAAAGAAGTAGTATATAAAAAACACTAATCCAAAAATCACTTGGATATGTACAACTAGTTCCAACCTGTCTGCATGAACTATATACAAAATTGCAAAAATCAGGAGCGGTGAGGAATTGTGACCTGCACCACCAAGTTTTTGTGTTTTATGTGTGCTGCATCACTTCTGCATGGCTAGTGCAGGCAATCTGTGCTAACCAACCAGGTCAACTGAACTGAAACATGTTAGGTCAGAAAGTATTCACAAACTGCACAGCCTTCCTTTACTTACTAAGACAGAAGGGACCCAGAGTCCTAGTGGTAACATTACTACTAGCAAGATTGCCACTGTAGAAGCCAATATAAAAAGTAATTCCCGTTGCCAGCCTTGTCTTTTTATTACCAGGGATATAAGTGGCAATGCAAGTAGTAAAACAGTGGCAGACAGACAGAAAGGAGAACATTGCTGGGTGTAGGTGTACTTTGCTACTCATCTGTTTGATATTGGGCAGTTGTTCCATGTTGCAAGTGATGTGTCCCCTTTAGAAGTACTTGTTTGATGTTTTAATCAATACAAGGATTACTTGTGCTGATGAACTGTGATTGTTATTGGAATTGTGTGGTTTCTTTTTATAATGACAAGATTTCTTGTTTTATGTTATGTTTTCCTTTTAATGTTTTTAGGTGGGATGTTCAGACGGGAGTATAAGATTGCATCAAATGACTTCTGAGCTTCCGCTTATGCAGTGGAATAACAGCACAACAGGGCAGCCAATAATTGCTCTCCAATGGGCTCTAACTAGACCAGCTGTGTTTTTTGTTTTGGATGCAACATCTGTTGTTTACATCTGGGACCTGCTGGAAAATGACTTGTCGCCCGTAGCGAAACAGCCTATCTGGTCAGATAAGTAAGTCCAGAACATGCATTTTCAATTGCAATTGTACAGTATTGACACATGTGAAAGTTGCTAACATTTCATCTTTTAATCTGTGCCAACATTGTGCTTTCTTAATCCATCCTAATAACTATGGTTCAGGGTAATCACCATATTAGGGCACTTTTTCTTCACAGTGATGGATAACTCATTGCTAAAGGAAGATTTTTCACCCTTCCCATTAGTATACAGATTGCTTCTTTGAGCCAGCTAATTTTGAGTACCGTGACACAAGCAGCTCTAGAGTCTTGTATTTGGGCGCTACCTGATTCTTGCTATTAGCATACTGGAAGAGGATCACTCAGATATTATTTTATTCTCTTCATTAAGCTGTTAGGTTTGCTTGAGAGCAAGTGGGGCATAGTGGCCAAGAGATGCATGAACAATTCAGGTAAACCCCAGTTCTAAATCCCTCTGCTGCCACAAACTCAGTAACCTAAATAAGTCATGTCTTTCAGCCTAAGCTGCCCCTCTCATTCACAATGCGGGGACAGGTATTATGGAGGTAATGTGTGACTTTGAATAGTATGAACTTCTACATTAATTCTAAGTATTAATATAGGGTCACAGAGAAAGTGTTGATAATTGATACTCTTTTTATAGCTTCTGTCCTCTTGATTCCACGTACTGTGTCTTAAGCAGCAACCTGAAAAGAAAGTATTTCAACAAAAGTCATTGAGTTTGTTCAGAAAGCTCCCACAGATTGAGTTCTCCTTTAAACTTCAAAATGCCTCTACTGTTTTCCTATTGTTACCAGCACTCAAAAGCAGTGTACAACAATGTATTACAAATACATGAATTAGAAATAATTTAGTTTATTGCATAAAGTCATCCTGTTGTTTTTTAATTTTTTCACATGAAGACCAAGTTAGCGAAGCAAAGGAAGACTCCGTTATCTCTAGCCTTATTTAAAAAAAAATCTTAACTGTTTTTACCCCACCTTTCCATTATAGTGTGTAAGGCACTGTGCTTTCCAGCGCGTTTAATACATTAAAAATATCAATAAAATAGAAGTTAATAAAGAGGTATAAAGATACGTAAACAGAGCAGCATCTTGCCTGAAGAACAAGGATATGTCAGAGGAGGGAAACTGTCAAACAGTTTAGCAGGCCAAATGCCAAACTGAAGACAAGTTCTTCACATTGTATTAAGAAGCCATCAAAGAAGGTGGGCATTTCTGTGTACAGAATTCCAGATTCTAGGCACAGCTGCAGAAGGGGCTCTGTCACTGCCCAATGCAACTCAAGAACGTTGGTAAAATGCAAAAGAGAACCTCTAGAAAAGGTTTTAGTGAACAAGCACTAAATGAACAGTGTCTATATAGAGAGGTCTTCAGAAATCTGATGGATAGGGTCAGGAGCCCTGGTGGTGCAGTGGTTAAATGCCAGTACTGCAAAGTCACCACATTGCAAGTTCGATTCCAGCGGGCTCCAAGGTTCACTCAGCCTTCCATCCTTTTGTAGGTTGGTAAAATGAGTACCCAGCTTGTGGGGGGCAATTAGCTAACACACATTGGAAACTGCTTTAACGCACAGTAGATGTGTAAATAGCTATTGCTTAAAAGCAATTTGTAAGCCGCTCTGATAGCCTTGAGGCTGAAGAGCGGGGTATAAATAAATAAATAATAATAATAAAAGGAGGACATTATCTGTTAGATTTAGTTTGAAATGTTTATCAGTAATTGCTTTGGGGGCAGGGAGCTACTTTCCTTAGTGCAGGAGTGGGCAAAGCTCTCTCCTCTAGATATTGTTGAACTGTGCTTCCCAGATTTCTTTGCCAGCAGTGCTGGCTAGGGCTGATGGGAATTATAGTCCAACAATATATGCAGTTTGCTTACTGCTTCCCTAGTGGAAGACAATTCAGCTGTACTTCTGCTTGTGGCTTTTTATCTGGCTATTAAGAAAGCACTTACTTTCCTATTAGCACATTTTTAGGTGTCCATATACACAGACAGACGAGATCAGAAAAATTAAAGTGCAGGATCAATTTTCTCCTTTGTTGTTGAAAAATGAGTATATCCTGCCACAAGCCCCATTGCTATGAATGAGAGGTGTTTAGAACACACCTTTTACTTCTGCAGAAAGTCACTGGGTTTTGTTCCTAAAAGCTCCCACTACTAGTAGTGGGGCAGTACTTGGGTGAAGGCAGAGAACCAAACAGTGGTTGCCTCACTCAGGGAGATGGGGAGGGCTGTCTCTCCTCTCCCCCCGAAGTAGTAATAAGGAATGGCAGCTTGTGGAGCTAGGTCTGAGAGCTGAGGAGCCAAGGGGCAGTGAATAGCCAGTGGAGAGGACTAGCTCACCTCTTCCTCAGACAAAAGCAAGTAGTTTGGAGGCTTTTCAAGGAGGTTTTTGAGGCATTCTAGGAGGAGAGGAGTCAAGCAGAAATTGGTCCTAGCCTGGCTTATAGAATGAAATATGTTATTTCCACTGATTCTTTCTTTCTATCCCTTTCTTAAACTAAAACACTATTCTTTTCTCAGGGTTATAACAATGGCTGTTTTGGGTGAGCCTGAAAAGCCCAGTGGTCTCCTTGGGATTGCGCTGGCCAAAGAATCTGGAACAATAGACATTAAGTACGTAAAGAAGAAATGGGCACTACCTCAACCAGAGGAGTCTGAGAAATTAAACTTACTATTGCAGCAAGCCTTGTAAACTCCAAACAAATGCCTTTCTCTAAATACACAAATGTGACCATGATTTTAGATGTATTTGTTAATATTTGGGTTTTAGCCAGACATCACTTGTTGAAAGATATTTCATATTTTTTGTTATTTTTTTTGTAAATAGTATGTGTATATATATTTAAGTATCAACACAGTGTTTGAACTTGAAATAGAGAATATTTTTTCAGACACAAAACTAAAATATATATGAAATCATACCTTCAAAGAAAATATAAATTATATTTATATTTAATTGAAAAAATGTATTTAGCTTTAATATGCTGCATAAATCTTTATGGATATTTTGGAATAAATTCCTGAGCATATGCTTCCATAAAACTCCTGAGCATATGCTTCCTGTTCTTAAAGGTTATATATGGAAAGCATTTTTTAATGTTTACTCTTCCAATGAAATTAGGACCTCTGAGGTTATGGTACCACAAAACTAAGGAAATTCTTGATCTTCTCCTTGGTTTTGGAGTTACTCCTATTTTGTAGCAGCTTCACTTCTGTCAGCAACTATTCTGCTGACAATTTGTTCTGTGATTCCTCAGTGTAAGAAAAAAGACAAAGACAGAGCGACATATTTCCATACGTTAGTCCCCTTCCTGGATCTGCATGGAGTGATCTTCAAGTAGATCTCTTTGCTCTATGTCAGGAATAATGGCTGTGTGCAGGTCCTGATGTTAGATTGGATGCAGGTGTGCTTCTGGAGGTGACATACCATGTGCACTCTCAGTAGTACTTCTAAAGTTTCTTGAGATGGTTTGCATGGAACTGTGCATTGCTGTCATCTGGCTGCGTACACCACAGCTAGTTGGATGTAGCAGTATTTGTTCGGACATTCACTAAAGGGGACAGCAGAACTCTTAGCACTAACATCATCCTCCCCCATGAACTACCTACATTGCAAAAATATTCATCAACAGGTGCTTGTGTATCACTGGAATCTGGAGAGCCTCCTGTGTGTAGGCTTTTCCCATGCAGATGTCTGCATCAGCATGCTGACTCCCAGGTGTGGGGTCAGTTGTACATACTGTATCTGGGGAAGAGCTAATACTGCAGTCCTTTTATTTCCATCTCCACCTATAATGGAGAATGGCTGAATAGAACTCTTGCGCACATCCATTGGGGTGGTGGGGGTGGGGGTGGAATCCTTGGAATCTGCAAAACTTTTCTCATTTCCAATTTAGATTCTTCAGACGCCTGCTAGGAATCAAGTGTCTTGCTTCTAGTGTGGCCATGAGATATTTTCAAATGCGGGACAACATGCTGATAGATATCTTGCAGTCCTATTTGTTCTCCAGCTTTGCCCTCTTCACATTTAACTTTTTCTGGAAACCCTCATTGGAGTCAGTGAAACACAAAATAATGTTACTAGGTATATTATTAAATACAAAAATCAGAAGCATCCAGGCCATTGTATTTTTGATTTCTGTGTATGGCTGACAGTGAAGAAAACTGACAGGAAGAAAACCAACTCATTTGAAATGTGATGTTGAAGGAGAGGTCTGTGGATACAGTGGACTACTAAAAAGACAAATAAATGGATCTTAATGCAAATCAAGCCTGAACTCTTACTAGAAGTGAAGATTACTAAACTGAGGCTGTTGGACTTTGGATGAGATGATGTAACTCATTAGAAAAGACAGTAGTGCTTGGTAAAGTAGAAGGCAATAGGAAAAGAGGGAAATTGCACTACAGAAGGATTGATTCAATCAAGAAAGCCATGGCCCTGAATTTGAAGGCCTGAGAAAGGCAGTTGATGACTGGTGCTCCTGGATAACACCTGATTGGGAGGGGTAGAAAATACTCCAGAGAACAGAATCAGAATTCAAAATGATCTTAACAGATTAGAGAGCTGGACCAAAACTAACAACGTGAATGTCAACAAGGAGAAATGTAAGGTACTATACTTAGGCAGAAAAAAATTAAACACACAGATATAGGATGGGTGACACCTGGCTTGACAACAGTACATGTGAAAGGGATCTAGGAGTCTTAGTAGACCACAAGCTGAACATAAGTCAACAGTGTGATGTGGCAGTTAGAAAAGCCAGTGCAATTTTAGGCTGCATCAATAGGAATATCGTGTCTAGATCAAGGGAATTAATAGTACCACTCTATTCTGCTTTGGTCAGACCTCACCTGGAATACTGTGTTCACTACTGAGCATCGCAATTCAAGAAGGATATTGACAAGCTTGAGCATGTCCAGAGGAGGGTGACCAAAATGGTTAAAGGTCTGGAAGCCATGCCTTATGAAGAGTGGCTTAGGGAGCTGGGTATGTTTAGTCTGGAGAAGAGAAGGTTAAGAGATAACTGAGTTCAAAGTGCAAAAGTACTTTGCACTCAGTTAACTTGACAGTGGAATACTCTGCCTAGTATTTGGTGGGATCTCCTTTGGAGGTTTTTAAACAGATGCTGAATGGCCTTCTGTCGGGAATGCTTTGGTTGTGCATTCCTGCAAGGCAGGGGCTTGGACTGGATGACTCTTGTGATTGATGATTCTATGTCTCTTGTTCATTGGGTTGCCATAAGTCGAAGTTGACTCGACAGCAAATAACAACAACAAAAGATAAACTAACCAAGTATGAAATGCAGATCCTTGTGTAATTTATTATATTCTAAGATGCATAGCTCTTGATAAAGAGTGGGTATAGGATAGAACAAGCAGTCATTCTGGGGAAAGTTGGTCCAAATCATTTCTTTACCACATATAAAATACTTAAGAGCAATGACTACAGTGAATGCAAAAAAGAATAGAGAAGATAGTGTTGATCCTCTCACTAGTGCTGGCTTCTCATTGTGGAACACTCCCTGAGAATATTCTTCCAAACTTCAGCACTATAAGACCTCCACTGTACTGGCTTATAGTGGCCAGGGGAAAACAAATATACTGAGGAGCAGCACTGAATGAGATACAGGGACTTTTAAGATACAATAGTTATAGCTTATTTGGGGTTTTTTTACACATCAATTTGCCTGTGTCCTTGGAATATGACAGGATAAAAATGCTAATGCACAAATAGAAACTTGAAGAATGGTACTTGTGTTAATGTACAGCAGCAAGGATATCAAAGAGTCTTGTAACACCTTGAAGACTGACAAATAGGTTATAACAGAAGTTTTCATGGTCTTGAATCAGATGTATGAATTCCTGTCCTTGGTAAGTATATACACATGTGTAGAGAAGGGAAATATAAAGATCATGAGGTCAAATGACACTAAAATGCAAAGGGTTACAAGTCCCTGATGTTTGTGCCCAAGGCTTGGGTGTATACAAGAGAAGTATACTCACTACTCACAACAACAGTAATTCATGATAAGCTACATGATGTGACTACCTGTGATATGCTAATTCAAAGTCTGTAGTGAAGAGAAGAACTGAGTCTTGAGATAGATGCATGCAAGGCCAGGCAATGAAAGGGGTCTGCCTCAAAGTTTCAGAGGTAAAAATGAGGCCATTTAAACCTGTTCTCCCTGTTTGAGAGGAGGAGAGGGGTTGAGGGAAGGAGGAGGGCATAAAAGCATTTTTCCTTCCTTCTGATCCTGATTATTGTTTCTGCATTGCTAATATCCATGCAGAACATTACTCTTTTCCACACTGTACAGCTGATGGCTGATCAGCTTGACTGCAGGGAAAATTATGTGGATTTTTTCAGAGAAACTGGCCAAAGGCCACACATAGCCCATGTGACATAAGTTGTTTATATGTGTTCTAAATGACTGAATTGCATACTTTGTGAAAATCCATCTGAAGCTTAAATGCCTGCAAAATCAGTGACAATTCACAGCAGTGGTAGATCATGGATACAGTATTTAGCAATGCTAGGAATATTTCTGCAAAAGGAATTAACATCCAGACTGAAGAAGTGTACTGTGTAGTTTTAAAACTCAAATAATTTATTGTCAACTGTGGTATGATACTGGCTTGCTGCAACAAACTACCAAGACTTGCTTTTCTGCAAATATTTATTCTCAGTGGGAGTTCTATTTAAAGATTTTACAGTCAAATAGTCTTGTCCACAAGAGGGCACCAAGCTATTGTTAGTTAAAATTGACATTTGTGTAAAATTAGAAGCAGTAACAGGTATATTTACATAATACATAAATACAGCATTAGCCTCTTTTCTGGAAGATAGTATCTGGAATGCTCATGACTCTTGTTTACATATATTTTAAGATCTGTAGTCATAAACGACTTGAAGGCACACAACATCACAGTGGAAAGAATATTCCATGTTTAATATATTCTCCAAACCATTACAGTTTGCACTCTTTAAAAACTATTTAGCTACTAGTTTAAAATAATTGCTAACCATTGTATAACCAATTGTAATGAGATAAATCTGTCTATATGAGTAACTATAATACAAAGCTGTTGTGTGTGCCTTCAAGTTGTTTCCAAAGTATGGTGATCCTATCACGGGGGTTTTCTTGGCAAGATTTGTTCACAGGAGATTTGTGATTGCCTTCCTCTGAGACAGAGAGAGTTGTCCAAGGTCAATCACTCATTTTCCATGTCTGAGGGGACTTTTCACTTAATTAACCAAGTGCGTAACACTAGTGTGAGCATCAGTTACAAAGAGATTTACTGGAGCTCACCACAAATGATATGCAAAATGATATATTATACAATACTGTACAATGGAGACAAGTCCATAACATAATCAACAGATGAGGAGATGTCACTGAAAAGAGTCACAATCTGCCATGGGTCCAAAAGACTCCAAACACTTTGCTTCCATGCAGTTTGGGGGTGGGTGAGGGTAGGACACTGGCCTTTCAGGCCTAAAAGACACAACATTCTGAAAGGGCACTGATTCTTGGGCGGCTTTGGTCTGCTCAGCAAACAGGTCACTGCCACCACCCTCATTCCATCCCAAAACTTATGTTTTTTCTTCTTTTCCATTCTTTTTTTCTACCCTTTCCCTGAAGTTAGCTCTTCTGCTTCACAAACCCAACTCTTCTGCTCTGACCTTGGCTCCAGAAAGTTCTCCCTCTTCTCCTCCCCCATCCCAAAGAAATGACACAGATTAGCCTGCCTAACAAGAGAGCAGCCAAGTGGTGCCTTTCATTTCCTGAGGCATTGGTCCTTTCTGTTTTCTTGAATGTGACAGACAGAGAGGCACCCACCCCAATGACTTTTAACAAATTCTAATGATGTAATTCACTAAAGCATATTGTAACTGACAGCATTCATTGGGGAATCTATCAAGTTTGGGGAAATTGCTACAAAATTCCAGAGAATTGATACCGTAACTAGTGAATGGGTGAGGTAATTCCAAAGCTCTGGAGAAGAAACTAGCAAATACCTTCTGGCTCAACAATGAGACATTATACAAGGTATGTACAGGGTGTAATGTAATTGATCCATGTTGCTTAGAGCTGGAGTTTTCATACAGAATGGGGTATTCCATGGATACCTTTAATAATCAAATTTTGTAGGCTGCTGCATAAGGCAGAAGTTAGCATTACAGGGAGGAAATCTAGGCCAGCTCATCATTTTAATCTAGTGCGCCCTTTTGGTTCAAACCTCTGATGTAACTACATCCTCTTAGAGGGTGTTGTGACTTAGAGGGCACAGTCTCTCTCTCTTTCTCTCTCTCTCTCTCTCTCTCTCTCTGTGTGTGTGTATGTGAGAGAGAGTAAGGGCGGAAATGCATCAAAAAAGATCTATTGTAGTTCCCTTTCACACTGCACAGTTGCAGGACTTTGATATTACTTGAACTGTCATGGTTCCATTTTATGGAATCCTGCAATTTGTACTTCTGTGAAGTATTTAGGATTCTCTGCAAGAAAGCTCTAGTGCCTCCGCAAATGAAAAATCCCTGGATTCTATAGAATGCAGTTGTGGCAGTTAAAGTGGAATTAAAGTGCTATAACTGTATAGTGTGTAGCCCTTAGTCCTATTAATACTTACTTGGGAGTAAAGTTAATCTAGTGGCCTTACTTCCAATTGAAGATGAAAAGCATGACTGTCTCTGGGTCAAGACAAATGCCCCACTTTCTCTGTTTTGAGTGTCCCCCCCAAAAAAAATATTTTTAATGAGTGATAATAAGGAAATTTGCCTCTTACAGACAAAAAAGAACAAGTAACATCCCCACTAACTGAAAGTAATTGATCTCAGAAATCCTCTCAGCTTTATACTACAGCTGGTTGACTGCTATAGTACTAGTACAACAGCTCTCATATTGCTGATACAGAATAGAAAATGCATGACAGGAAAATAACAATAATAAAATGATAAAAAAATTCCTTTAGTGGAAACTATCCAGATTTCTCAAATAGCAGCCTATTTATATGATATGTACCCCAACTTGTTTATTCCCTAGTACCTCACAAGCCTAACAGTCTTAATCCTACAGTATGCTTGCCAAGACAGTGTGTGGAGTTAGAAACAAAAAAGAATAAATTTATCTCAGCCTTTTTTTCCTTTTTTTTTTTCTTTAACCATTAACTCGTGCCAAAACAACTAAAGCCTTTCATCTGAGGCAGGAGACAAATTATTTTTCCACATTTTATTTGACAAATTAGAATGAAAAATGAGCATGAAGGATCCTAGAGCACCAATTTTATACATGGATTTACATGATTTTCATATATATATATATATATATATATATATATGTGAAAAAATGAGGAATAGACAGAACTTCACATAAACGAAAGGAGAAAATGTTGAGATTGGGGCCAGTCAACAAATGAACAATGATGAAAAAAAGACCTAAATATTTGGGGGAGGTCCCCCCTTTGAAATACAGGACCTGTTCACGCTACACAGTTATAGCAGTATGATTCCACTTTAACTGCAATGATTTTGCATTATGGCATTCTGGGATTTGAAGTTTAGGGGAGGGTATTTAGAATTCTCAGGCAAAGAGCTCTAGTGCCTCTCCAAACTACAAACCCCTGAATGCTATACAATGTTGCTGTGGCAGTTAAAGTGGAATATAGCACTACACTTGTATAGTGTGAATAGGCCCATAATAGAATAAATGTGTCAAACCAAACCTCTCTAGGTCACTTTAACTAACTGTCTGAACTTCCAGAGACAACCTACTCTACTCAGTAGAAATAAATAAACTGTGGTTTATCCACAGAAAAACAGGCATTCCTATCCAGTAGTAGACTATCACTGGTTTAACACTAGCTTCTTCAGATCTTGTACAATGAGGATGGGTGTTATGTAATCCCAAGGACTAAAATTCTCTCATACACTCTCCTGATAGTCAGTCTTCTGTGGGAGCATTATTTGCTGCAACCACCAGGAAAATACTGTCTATGCTTTTATTTTATCAGTTATTTTAAAAGGTCTTTATTGTTAATATTTAAAGGCTTTTCAATATGTGTGTCTGGACAATTTCTAACAGCTTAAAATGGTTCAAAAGTAGATTATGTTTTATTTACCATAATATGGAGTTGCCATATCACTCAGCTATCCAGGTTTTACTCATAGAATCATAGAGTTGGAAGAGATCACAAGGGCCATCTAGTCCAACCCCCTGCCATGCAGGAATACACAATCAAATCATTCCCGACAGATGGCCATCCAGCCTCTGTTTAAAAAGCTCCAAAGGAGGAGACTGCACCATAGTCCGAGGCAGTGTATTCCACTGCTGAACACCTCTTACTGTCAAGTGGTTCTTCTAATGTTTAGGTGGAATCTCTTTTCCTGTAGTTTGAATCCATTGCTTGGTGTCCTAGTTTCTGGAGCTGCATAAAACAAGCTTGCTCAGTCCTCAGTATGACATCCCTTCAAATATTTAAACATGGCTATTGTGTCACCTTTTAACCTTCTCTTCTCCAAGCTAAGCCTACACTCAGATTCTAGGCATTCCATCCAGTGCCTCTTTGTACCATCATTTGCCCAGATTCCAAGGTTTCATTTATTTATTTTTTTAAGTCGGTCTCTAGACCTTGCTGAAGCCAAGATACAGGGCAAAATGCAGAGGCGCCCTGTGGTCAAATTGTTCTGCAGGAAATAAATCCACTTGTGGATTTCAGGCATGAGGGAAGTGAGAGCTCACAGTGCCTGTGGCAGAGTGCAAGAAGCAAGGGTGGGTGCACTGTGAGAGTGTGAGGTGAGGTGGAGGGGTAGAAGAGACGGAACAACAAGCTGTGGGGGGGGGCAAGAAGCAAGTGAGAGGCACTCCATGAGTGTGTGAAACAAGGGAGAGGAGAGGACTGACAGGAGAGAAAAGCAAGGGATGGAGGAGAAAAGCAGGAAGGAAGGATAACAGATGCAGTGGCAAGCAGGTGAAGGAGAGGTAAGCATGAATTGGAGCAAGGGGCAAGAGAGGATGAGATGTGGAGAGGGAAGGAGAAGGAGGTGCAGAAGCAAAGTGGCGGGGCATGATAAAGGAATGAGGTGAGTCCAAGAAGGAAGTAAGACTTCAGCACTTTGGATAATCCTTTAAAATTTAGACTCAAGCCCAGAATGGATTCATTTTCCCACTGGCATTGGCACAACCAACATCCACTACAACCAGAGCCTGGAAATAATATGCTACAAATAATGAAGCCTGCTGCTTTCTGGGTCAATAACATTGTTTTTAAAAACTAACACAATGGGTCTTAACATGTTCATTCCTTAAGCATGACAAAAAATGGCCACAATCCTGCATGGCTCAGCATAGCAGAACTAAGCAATGTGATTTCATTTTCTATTCCCCTGACCACTGCAGAGCCAATGATCCCTGACCACATCCCATTACATGACTGGTGGAGAGCAGGAGGCATCACGGAAGCATTTGGCTATGTCCCTGTAGCCAGACATAAAATGATTACCTCATCCACAGAGGTCTGCTGGAGGACTCAGCAGCCAATGTAATCATTTTGCATCTGACTATGAGGGCATAGCCAGGTACTTCCATGATTTCCCCCTGCTATTCACCAGGCACAATGTAATTAGAACATTCTTTAGATTAATTAGCTAGATTAATATTAATAAATACTAATAATTAATAATTAAACTGAAATTAATTTCCATTGCCTTGAGCAAGCAGAGATCACCAGCATTGAGGCCATGATATTGAGAACACAGCTGCGCTGGGCAGGGCACGTTTCTAGGATGGAGGAGCATCGCCTCCCAAAAATAGTACTTTACGGTGAACTCACCATGGGTCAGCATAAGAGAGGTGTTCCAAAAAATACAAGGACTCCCTGAAACAATATCTCAGGCTCGGCCAAATTGATCACCAACAATGGTCCACCATGGCCTCACATCGGGAGACTTGGAGACGCACTATCCACAACGCTGCAGCCTTATTTGAGAGCTCACGCCAAACAAGTCTTGAAGAGAAGCGACAATGCAGAAAGAATCACAACCCAGAATCATCACGCAAGGAGACCTTCTGCTGTGCTTTCTGCAACCGGACTTGTTTATCTTGGATTGGCCTTTTTAGTCATCAGCGCACTTGCAGAAAGCGCGGGATGAGTCTTCGTTTGCAAAGAAAAGCCAGAGAGAGAAATAATTAAACTGAAATTAATTAAAAGGTACATACAATGAATGTGTTACTCTTTTAATGACAAGTGACAGGAACAAGCCATTTTGAATAAGTAATGAGCAAGGAATAACAAATTATTGTTGAACTGTTGCACACTCTATGGAGAATATATCACTCACAGGCCAATATATCATACAGCCCCCTCCTTCCTGACTGTTTTGGTTGCTGCCACTGACAAATTTTGAGACCACCACCAAAGATCTTCTTTCCCTTATTCTGTTGCTGCCAGGTTTCAAAAAACAACTGTGGGAAATGCAATGCTTGCCACTGGTTTGTGATGGTTCCTCTCCCTTGTGGTTGGTAGGATCACAATGCTGCCCCCTCCCACTAGGAAGTTGCACACCCTTGCTCTCTGTAATAATTACAGTATTTGAATGGCAATCTTCTACTAACCTCCTTGATCATTTTGGGAGTAGCTGGAACAAAAGAGGAAAGAAAAATGGCACTGCTCATTGAAACTGCCATTTAGTTAATCTTGACATAAGCCATGGGGAAGTACATAGAGGAACTCCTGGACACAGTGGACTTCCCAAGCCCACCTTTTGAAATTCAGGAAAGCTGTATAAAGAAGACACAGCAGGACAATGCGAAACTTGTTCTGAGCTGGCCCACAGTCCTAAACCATGGCCTTTTGGCTCAGTTTCACAGCTGCCACTAAAGGAAAGAGGATGAGTGCATGTTTAATTTGACTGGGGTTATACAACTGCAGATTGCCAATCTTATGGACTTCATTTTTCACAATAAAGGGGTTTACTTTCAATTATTACATTTGCCTGCCTGATATGCTACAATTACAGAGTTATATAACTGGCATTTTTTTATATAAAATTAGAATTATATGGACCAGGTGTTATAGAGAACTACAGGGAAATATTAAAATAGTTAGTTCAGGTTAATGGAAATTGTATTACTTGCAGTGCATTAGAGTAATTACTGGAAACGAATCTTTATCATCTACAAAATGATTAAATAAGAAGCAATGATGCTAGAGTGTAGGCAGATCTGGTCACTGAGCATAAACATTTGACGCAGGTATTAATGCCTGTGACCTACTGCCAGTCCCAACCAGAATACAGAAATCCCCCACTTCTTGATGGTCTGCTTTTCGACAATCCACTCTTTCTAGCCTTTTAAATTATAAGCAGAACCCATTCATTCAATGTGTGGACAGCTCTTTCAACCACATGTGGAATTAATGGGTTCCAATTACATATAATGTAAAAGGATTGAAAGAGTGGAGGTGGAGTCTTTCCCAGGTGGACTCCACCTTTTCTGTGCACACACACACACACAGCACTGCCTAGGAAGTAGCCATAGATAACCTTGACCAGTGCCTTGGAGCATCCCCCAGGTCACAGTTTGGCAGTTGTGGCTGCTACTATACTCAAACAGAACAAAAAGATGGTGCTTTGCATGATGCTTTTGCAACCACATGCTTTTATTTTTACTCAGTGTTGCCTTTCGTTCAGTCTGTGTACTGTACAGTATTTGTCCAAACGTACTAAACAGCACCAATTTAAGGAGCCTAGTTCAAAGCTTGATGTTGATGTTCACCCAGTTAATCAGGCACTGATAGCATCACCTTCCACTTGGCTATGGCTTTGGGGCCCTGAGCTGCCAGAGGAGGAACCTGCAGGAGCCGTCAGCAATGCCAGTGCTGCCCTCTTCCCACCACATTTGCTTTCCTCTCCTGGCTTCTTCAGCTTCTCAGTCCATTGGGTGGCCAGGGGCTGTCACAGCACATCCTCACTGACAGGCAGAACCCAGTGATGCTGGTGCTGTCCCAGTTCTTCTCCCTGCCCCTGTTATCTACCCTGATAGCCCCATCTTGGAATATCTGATAATTGGCTATATTTAATAATTTGGCTTAATGCTGAACGAGATCCATCAGATGACAAGCCTGAGTAGCTTTAAAAAAGCACTAAAGACAGATCTCTTTCGGCAGGCCTTTCCTAATTAGATCCCGGCCTCAGGGGATCCTGGCCTCTTTTAGTTCGCTGGCTATTTATTGTATTTATTGTTTTTAAACGTGATTTTATATCAGTTGCTTTTTAAATTATATTTGTTTAATATTTTTTTATGGGGGAGTGTGGGGTTGGGGGGTGTTTAGGGATTTTTATCTGTATTGTATGTTAATTTTTGTAAGCCGCCCCAATTGTTTTAACAGAGGGGTGGAGTATAAATAAATTTTAGTATTATTATTATTATTATATTATTATGTGGCCATCCACATGGTTAGCAGGTAAACCAGGACCCCCAAATACTAAGGCTAGATTCATGTATGACCAAGGGAGGAGATTTTGGAAATTCCCCAAAACCGAATGCTCAGGTCAGAACATAACACCTGGAGATGAGTCACTCACTAACCCACTCAATGATAGCAGAGTCCTTAATGCATCTAAATTGGGCCCTTCCTTCTCTCATCCCCTTCCAACAAAAAACCTTGCCTGCTCCTATTCAGTTCCAAGTACAGCACCCATGAATGATCATTAACTCTTCTGGAGTACCCTTTGTCTAGTCCTGGGAACATCCAAGAAACATTGTACAGTATTCCACTCAAAATCCTGCCCCTTCAGGGGAATTATTCCATATAAATATTACCCTAAAAAACCACTCAAGTGTGTACAGATTCCCTTCTTATCTACTCCCTTATGGCTATTACTGTACAGTGCTCTGGTATTTAACCTGTCAAATAAATGGGGGCCTCAGTGCTGGTGATCCCTGCTTGCTCAAGGACAGCAACATTGGTCACATAATCAATCCAGTATATATTTAGGATTGTGCATATACAGCACTGATGAAAGCGTTTGAGGAGTTGTAAGTGGTGGCGATAGGAGACCCATGTTTCATACCCATAAAGGAGAATAGACAGTACAATGGCTCTATACATGTTGATTTTTGTGCTTTGCCTCAGGTGTTTATTACTCCAGACTCTTTTGTAAAGTCTTCCAAATGCACTATATGTCTTTGCTAATCTGTGATCGATCTCTTAGTCAATCTTGGCATCTGAGGAGATGATGCTTCCCAGGTAGGTGAACTGCTGAACGGACTTGAGCACAGATTTGCCGACGGCAATGTGGGGATGATGGTGTTCATTCTGTGGTGCAGGCTGGTAAAGAACTTCCGTTTTCTTAAGGTTGACTTCCAGCCCAAACAGCTCTGCAGCTGTTGCAAAGCAGGATGTTAGGCACTGCAGAGCTGCTTCTGTGATTGAGGCCATGATATTGAGAACACAGCTGTGCTGGGCAGGACATATTTCTAGGATGGAGGACCATTGCCTCCCCAAAATAGTACTCTACGGTGAACTCACCATGGGTCAGCGTAAGAGAGGTGTTCCAAAAAATACAAGGACTCCCTGAAACAACATCTCAGGCTCGGCCAAATTGATCACCAACAATGGTCCGCCCTGGCCTCACATCGGGAGGCATGGAGATGAACTATCCACAATGCTGCAGCCTTATTTGAGAACTCATGCCGAACAAATCTTGAAGAGAAACGACAATGCAGAAAGAATCACAACCCGGAAACATCACCCAAGGAGACCTTCTGCTGTTCTTTCTGCAACCGGACTTGTTTATCTTGGATTGGTCTTTTTAGTCATCAGCACGCTTGCAGAAAGCACGGGATGAGTCCTTCCTGAATCTTCGTTTGCGAAGAAAAGCCAGAGAGAGAGAGAGAAATGGGGGACACTTGTAGTCGAAGAACTGGGAAAGGGAGGCAGATTTCAAGTGGTCTTGGCAGGCAGCTATGCTTTTTCCCTATCTGGACTGCAGGGTTCTGCATTTTGACAATTTTCCCTTTTTGACTGTGCTCTGGTTCCTAACCTGTCGAATAAATGGGGGACACCTGTACAGCCACGAAGCAATTGAATTTATTGCTTTTAGCTATACATAACTAATCTGAAAATGTGCAACCCAAAGCATTCACTGCATCTACCATATCATCTTAGTATTATACAAGTGGAGCAGCAATAAAATGCCCCACCCCCATGTTGCTGAATTGCTGTTCCCAGCATTTTCACCAATAGGAATAATGGCTAGGACTGGGAGTTGCAATCCAATAACACCTGGTGAGCCAAAAGTTTCCCAGTACATGCACAGGAGTTCTCCTGTGGGCACAGAATACTTGGGGGTGTGGCAGGGTAGGAGGAAGAATAAAATGAGTATCCTGGAAGAAAGCATGGGTGATTTGCTACTTCTCTGGAAAAAACATACTCCATATTGCAATTGCAACATGTTTGATTTTTTTGTAGATCACACTTTTCCCCTCTTATTGGTTTGTTTGCAGGAAGGGGTTACTTTCCCCCCACCTCTAAACCATTGTTGTTCTTCTGTGAATTTGGGTTCCTTTAAGCCTGTTTGTAGCCTCATACCTCTTTCTGGTGTGTTACTGGTGCCATTTTGACAGCCTAAGAAATGTTGTCCACCACAGTATAGAAGATAATATGCCACATTGGGCCATTATTATTTATGGTACTTCTTGTACACAGTGTCCATTGGCAAGATAATCTAAAATGATTTCTGTCTTTTGGAGCCTTTCTGGACTGTGGTGCCTGAAACAGTTGATGAGCAAAACTTATGCTATCATAAATTATTTAGAATAATTGTGGCTCCTTTTCTAGCCTGGAATCTTTCAAACATTATCTTTCTGGAAAGGAAATATTTATAGCTGTATAATAGATGGTCTTAAGGAATTCAGGACAGTAGCTTCAGGACAAGAGAATATCTGAATATCTAAACTGTGGGTATTTTCTTCTTTTCTTCCTTCTTCCAGAACTGTTTGGTTTAAAAGACTCCTTTCATTTGATGAGTATGCTTGACCATCTGTCAGCACCTCAAGACTGTCAGAGGTTTGCAGGGAAAGAACAACAACAACAAAAAGATATCTGGCCTAGTTTTGTGTTAATAGTTCCATAAATAAATAAATAAATAAATAAATTTTAAAAATGCCTTGGCACAGATCTGTTGCTTGAATTAGCATGGCCACCTCCAGAGGGTGGCAACATGGGGCAGATGCAGTAGAACAGACAGAGAAGGAACGTAGACACTGAGCAAAGCCTTTTTAAAAAAGGTATTACACATTTATCATTTCCTTCTTCACTCTCTTAATTCACATTACATAAATAAAGTGGAGCCCTTCAGGTATGCGCAATGCTGAAGGGATTTTTATAGCAACATGTGCTAGGAGGTGATATTTTAATAGGCTTCAATTCAGTAGTAGTCTGTGCTTTGACTGTAGAGGTTCCCAGGACTAGTCCCCAGCTTTGCAAGGTAAGACTTAGAAAGATGACTGTGTTCAACCACCAAGACTGGCTCTATATTAAAGAATGCCTCAGGTGGGGTCTCCCTTTGGCACTCAGTTTGCAGCTTTATTTTATATATATATATATATATATATATATATATATAATTTATAGTGCTTATGGTTCTTACAATATATGTCGAACTCAGAGATCTTGGATGTTGCCTCTAAATAAAGCTCTGTTCTGCTGATTTTTTTTTATCTAGAACAAGTGACATCAAACTGGAAAGAGAAACAGAAACACACTTTAAAGCCAACTGATAAACATTAATGCATCACATGGCTCTACTTTTAGGCAAGCTAGTCTGTGTGATTTCTTTGGGAAGACATCAGGAAAGAGATAGATTTTTCAGAAAAGAATGGAAAAGTGAAGCTTGGAATGGGAATACAGTTGGTCCTCCACATTTGTGGGCTAAACTTTTGTGGATTTTTTATGGATTATTTGATTCTACCTCCACTGCTGCCCGATGCCATTTTTAATAGGGACTGCAAGCCTCACAATACTGAGAGAGACTGTGGATGTGTGGCAAGGCTTGTAAGTCCCTAATAAAAATGGCATAGGGCAGCAGAGGAGGTGGCGGCAACAAGCCCCACCAGCTGCCCACTTCTGCTTTGTGAAGGAAACCACTGCCTCGAAGGCATCCATGTTCAGTTGAATCCATGGATTGTACTTTTTGTGTGTGTTAAATACGGTTTGGGAGCCCTAGAGATATTTGCATTTTCCCACTTTTGTGGGGGTACTGCACCCCTAACCCAAGAGAATGTGGAGGACAAATTGTAAATGGGGGTTGGAGGAGTGATTTGTTTGCTTAGCAGAAAATCAAGGCCCTTTCAGGATGTCAGGTCTTCTAGGTCTGAAGGGCAAGTGCCCTCCATGGTCCTATATGGAAGAAAAGTGTGTGGCGTCTTTCAGGGCATGAGGCATTCTGACTCTTTGCAGTAAGATCTCCTTCTCTATTGATTATATTCTGGAGTGGTTTCTATTGTATTTTATACAGTATAATCTTATATAATGTCATTTGTAGTGAGCTGTAGAAAATCCCTTTGTAATCTTGTTGCTACACAGTGGATTATGCATGTGGACAATTAATGCAAAGGTTTGCTCAAACCCAACCCCCCCTTTCCTTCTGTCCTCATTATACATTGTCTTTGGTCCCATGTTGGGAGAAACATGGTAAATAAATAAATAAATAAATACATTTATCTCTTGGCTTCTCCTATCCCTTTCTCTCTTTCCACCTTTTCCATTCTCCTCCCTCCTTTTTTTTCCCCCACCCTGTTTTAATCATACAATTAAGGTAAGATGGGTACAAAGAAGAGTGGGCTTGTTAAGATACCTGATCCTTAAAACAGATAGAATTGGCAGTCCCTGACTCTTGAATATAAAATATGTGCTGTACTATTGATCTTTATCCAGTTAAGAAGTGGGAGTAGTAGTAATAAGAATTCAGTACAGCTGCACTTATTAGTGCCCTCTAATTGAAATAAATCACTCCTTATTAACCTTTAACAAACAAGGCATTTGAAAGGTGAGTGAAAGGTACAAGTTGGGGATGGAAAGAAAAGAGAAGGACAGTATATTGAAAAGAGTACAAGATGAGTTCTCATGCATTTGGACAGTTCCAAGATATGTTGGAGTCCCATCATTCCCAGGCAACAATCGGATTATGGCCTTTATAGTCCATGTAGGGGAAAGTCTAGGTTAGACAAAGGCAATTTTAAAAGGCAAAAAAAGACTTGTTGAAGGGGTCAATAATAAAATGTGCTCATCTAAGTAAACACTCCCAACTTCCTTGGCATTCTCTATAAATCCCATGGGGTGGTTCAGCACTAACATTTCAATCAACAAGTTAATTAATTTTCAGGCAACCAACTAAGCCATTTTGATTATTAGTGTTTATGGTAGTGATTTAATTTCCCAATTTCTAATGTTTAGCATTATTGTTGGCATGGCTTTCAAGCCATTTCTGACTTACAGTGACCCTAATGTAACCTTATCATGGGGTTTTCTTGGCAAGACTTGTTCAGAGAATGTTTGCTAGTGTCTTCCTCTGAGGCTGAAAGTTTGTGACTTGCTCAAGGTCACCCAATTGATTTCCATGGCTGATCAGGGACTTGAACCCTGGTCTCTAGAGTCATAGTCCAGTGCACAGATCACTACACCACACTGGCTCTTCATTTAACATTACCAAATTAATTTTCAAACCTACCATGCCAAGCTGTGGAGTGGGTTGTTTCCCCCCAATAAACAAATAAAAAGAAAAAGTGAAGATATCAACTATTTCCTGTGTGAATGTGACAGAGGACTGCTTGCATTTATTCACACTTTGTATTTCCCTTTCCTGATTGTCCTTTGGCTGAGGGTGCTGACTGATGAATTTTTGCTTAGCTCACCCCAGTTTTGAAGACCAAAGCTCTTGAAAGCATACCTTCTTTCCCATCATATCATTGTTTGATGGGTTCCCAGATTTTGCATAGTTTTCAAAGGTTAAAATGCCACTTCTGAGGGTTGATTACATGGCAAAAAATATCTGGGAAGAATCCCATTTGTCCTCACATTCGGTGGGCCACACTTGCGCTATTCGGAAGGGTGGGAAGCAAACAAAACAAAACAAAACAAAACAAAACAAATCCTCACTTTCCACCCCTCTATTTTCTGTGGTCTTTTTTGAAAAGTCTGGAAAAAACCGCAGCATCCTGGAAAAGGGGCACACAGCAGAGATGGATTGTGATTGGTCGGACCTCCAAGGGGGTGGGCTTGCAAGGGATGCCTTGCAATTGAGGATCCACCATTTTTGAAAGGCCCTGCATTGGGTCCACTTCTGCCTCCTCCGAAGCCTGGAGCCGGGCTCCTCTCCCTCCTCCTCTTGCCACCGCTTCTGGCCCAGGCTGGGCAACTCCAGTGCTCTCCCCATTCCTGAACCAGCCTGTCCTCCCCAGCACCCCGGCCCTTAGTGGCTGCTGCGGCCGAGGGCTCTGCCTCCATGACTGCCCTTCAGCTCCCATCTCTTTGTTTCCCAGTGGTGGTGAAGGCTTTCTGGGGAGGGCAGGACAAGCTGTGCATGCCGGGTCTGACCTGCTCGGCCCTTGCATGTCCTGCACCAGGCAGAACAGGTGCGGCCAGTCACAGAGGAAGTGCCCTAGGCCACAGCAGCCTCTTCCGCCCAGCATCCCGGCAGTTGCCGCAGCCAAGGATGCTTCTTCCGTGACTGTTACGGAGGAAGCACCCTAGGCTGCAGCAGCCCATTCTGCACAGTGCCCTGGTGGCTGCTGTGGCCGAGGATACTTCCTCTGTGACTGTCAGCTGAGGGCCAAGCGGGGCTGACCTGGTGCACACAGCCCATCCCGCCCTCCCTGGAAAGTTGCCGCCACCGGGACAACAAAGGGATGGGAGCTGAAGGGCCACCCCCAAAGGGCTCCCCCCTCTGCCCAGCTGACAAGCTGACAGGCCATGTGAACTACAAACTCAGGTATTTTGACAGGCACCAATTATTCAGATTCATCATGGGCACAATGTGGGACAGGACCGAAATGGAGGTAACACAAATTCTCCCATATTTAATTCTGCCATGTAGCTGAGCCCTTGGTTACTGGCAGGAAGAATTTTATGCTAAAATATGCTGGTATTTGAGGTCCCTACCTTTTACCTTTGGGCCTGCTCACAACTCCTCTCCAAGAACATATTTGAGATTGAATTTGGCCTTTGGGCTGAAAGATGCTGCATGGTGGCTTTCTGAGGGACGAATTTAGCCAAATTAAAGTTTTGCAGCTGCCTCCAAAAAATCCAGATCTCCTTTTACATCCCCCACACTCACTTATATTTCAAAGTGACTCTGTCTGTAGACAAGTATCTGCTATGAAAAGCTTCACATTTTTCCAGCCTAATATCATACAGCTCCCATTATTCATAGTGTTGAAATCAGAGGTAGGAGGATTTGCTCTTTTTATAGTATACGTGTAGATTGTTGAATGTTTAATGGGGGGAAATCGACTGAAGGCCATGCCGTGCCGTGTCATGCCATGCCATCCTGTGTCATGCCATGCAGGCCCATTTTCATAATAATACCTTTCCAGCAAGGTTTCTCCACTTTATTATTGCCAAACCTGAAGCAGCAGGACAACAGTGTTTCCATTAAGTTGTCTGCATTTCTTATTATATCTGTGAAGAACATATCTTTTTCCCCTGTAATTGCACGATTTTGTGTATGCCTTTTAAGTTGTATAACTTCCTCTGAACACAATAAAATCCTGCGTTTCTCTGTAGTCAAAAGATACAGCATCTGGAGCCCAGTCCAGAACTCTTATCTCTCACAGTTGTGGGGCATATGACCATGGTGCCATCCCCAAACCCCTACCTTTATTCTCCAGTATCAGCCAAACAAGAGAGGAGCCAGCATGGTGTAGTGGTTTGAGTGTTAGACTGACTCTGGAGAGGAGGGTTTGAATCCCTGTTAGGCCATGAAAATCTACTGCATGATCTTGGGCAAGTCACACACTCTCAGACCTCAGAAAACCCTGTGATAGCTTTACCTTAGGGTTGTCATGTTGGAAACAACTTGAAAGCACACAACAACAATAAGCAAAAAACAAACAAACCCATGCCTGGTTTAATTGTACCAATTTCTTCTGTGGTGTGGGTTGGGAATAGAATGAAACCCTCAGATCTTGGCAGAGCCAGCATGATGCTAGCAACCATTGGTTTAGATTGAAGCATATACATTGGGCAGGAGAACTTGTCTATGTACTTAGGTATGCTGAGTGGAGGACTTAGCACCCTATTTGTATAAGGAGAAGGGAAGATGAATAAAGTGAGCAGAAGTATTAAAGTGTTTTTGCTCATTGTGCATTAACTCAGGGGCCCAGCTGGGTTGAGGGGAAAAAATAAATACCATAAACTAACTAGCTAACTAGTTGTACTGGATGGCCCTTGTGGTCTCTTCTAACTGTATGATTCTGTGAATTTTGGCTGTCCCTTACAGCTATTTTGAAAACCTGGCAACACTAATCCTTCACTTTATTAAATTGTCAATTCTTCTTGAATTGTGGTGCTAGAAGTGGACATAGACATCATCTGGAATACTGTGTCCAGTTCTGGGCACCACAAATCAAGAATGATGTTGACAAGCTGGAACGTGTCCAGAGGAGGGCAACCAAAATGGTGGGAGGTTTGGAAGCCATGTCCTATGAGGAGGGCTTAGGGAGCTGGTCATGTTTAGTTTGGAGAAGAGAAGTTTAAGAGATGACATGATAGCCATGTTTAAATATTTGGAGGGATGCCATATTGAGGATGGAGCAAGCTTATTTTTTGCTGTTCCAGAGACTAGGATATGGAGCAATGGATTCAAACTACAGGAAAAGAGGTTCCACCTAAACATTAGGAGGGACTTCCTGATGGTAAGAACTGTTTGTCAGTGGAATGCACTGCCTCAGAGAGTGGTAGAGTCTCCTTCTTTGGAGGTTTTTAAAAAGAGGCTGGATGGTGATCTGTCAGGAGTGCGTTGTATTCCTGCATGGCAGGGGGTTGGACTAGATGGCTCTTGTGGTCTCTTCCCACTCTATGTTTCTATGATTCTGTCAGTGGTTTCCCTGCCTCTTTCCAGGCAACAGGAGGCCTTCCTGCACTAGAAATACCACATGCTTCTTGGGTGTCAGCGTTTTTCTGTCCTCATCACTCCACTGCTATATGAATTCAGATCCCATGGTTTCTACCACCCTACAGATTTGCTGACAGACATTATTTTCTGCATTTTAAAAGTGAGTTGGCATTGTATAATGCTTGGTGTAGTCTAATTTTAGATAGGAATTAGGTCTGTGGCACAAAAAAAGGGGGGGTACCACATTTTATGTCACCATTGTTTCCACCCCAGAATGAATGGAAAACACTAATTGCAAAATGCTGCCCATATCTCAGCTGTAAAAACAGGGCATCTCTGATTGCCATTTTTCTCAGGATAGCATTTTAATTACCATTGTTCTGTGTTTCTCTTTCAGTGAGCAGAATGGTCTAATTAATACTCAAACGGTCCCATTTTTCCAATGTATACATTCTCTCCTGCCAAATTTCATTCTACAAGGAAGATGGCACGATGCGAAAAACACTGTGGTAAAGCTTAATGGCAATTAGGCAAAAAGAAATTTTGACATTGCATTATTTTTCTTTTACATTTTTTATCCCCCCCGCCTCCTTAAAGCTTTTTGTTGGAACTCTGTCACTCAGTCAACATGAGAATAGCTACAGAATTATTTCTGATTTTTTTCTTGATAGAAGGAAATATTTCAAAAGAAAAAACAAAACAAAAACCAGAAGTAACATCATGGCTGGAAACTTACTAGTGTCACACAGCTGTGTAAGTCCCCTTAAACATGCGGTTCTATCTTTCTATCCATTGTGCAATGGATGTATTCAATTCACGGTTATCTAAAGCTGAGTTCCACAAGCATGATCATTGCACATGTGTTTGCACTAGATTGATTGATGATTGATTGATTGATTGAATGAATGAATGAATTTATGCCCTGCCTTTTTCCCAAGTGGGAAGCACCATTTTTAGATGGTGCATACCTCTGTGCATTCCCCACTGCACAATGAGCAGGCACATTGGCAGATACACAATCAGCCAAACAATATCATCATTCTGCAGAAGGATGAAGCGGCATAACTACCATGTAACTGCGTGAGTGCAGATTTACTCTGTGCATCTCAGCCACTGTATTATGCCTTTCATTTGATAAAAGAAGCCAGCATAAGAATAGCCTTAGCTTTGAAAGGGAAAAGTTCATTTTAATATGAATAGAAAGATCATTCTTGGCTATTATATTGAAATGTAGGCCATGATCCTACACTGCATTTGTAACTACGTAATTATGAATAACCTAAGGAATTGACTGCTGGAATTCAACTTAAACTTGGGGAGTTGCTCCAAGCCATAGTGGAATGAGCTTCTTCCCACCCCTGAACCACAATGCAACAAGCCTGTTCATGGCCTCCCATTCTGAAGCAGGGTCCCCAGGCCAGGACCCTTCCTACTGCTAAGGTTAAGGGCAGCAAGATGCTCTTCAGGATTAGGATAAAAAATTAAAATAAGTCAGTTTCAGTGATTACACCAAAGTAATATTTATATTTATTAAAAAAAAACTAAATGGATTTACATGATAAAAACTTATAATAATACCACGCTGGGCCCCCCTCATAACCCTAGGCCCCCAGGCCAGAACCCTGTCAGCCCTCCCCTTGTGGGGGCTATGAGCTTCTTCCAACCCCTGAACCACAGTGCAAGGAACAATGGTTTGGGGGCAGGAAGGGGCTAGCCATGTCATCTTGGAGTGCCCCCCTTCCCCATGCCACAGACCTCCATTGTTTGGACCAGCTCCCTTGAGTTTGAGGTAGGTTCTGGGGTGTATTTACAACCATGAGGACAATGGCACAATCATTATTACACAGCATATCAGATACAGAGCAGTTATGCATCACTAACTCTAGGTTATGAGTCTGTAACTGCAATGCAGGATGTGCACCATAGTTATCTACTTTTAAAATGGGGAGGGACCATGGCTCAATGGTAGAGTACATGTAGGAGGTCCCAAGTTCAAGCCCTGTCATGTTGTTTTACAAGGATTGAGTAACAGGTGATGCAGTGGTTCCCAAACTTTGGTCCTCAAGGTGTTTTGCACCACAGCCCCTGGAATTTCTGACTGTTGGCCAAGTTATCTGGGACAACTGGGAGTTGAAATGCAAAACACCTGTAGGAATAAAGTTTGGAAACACTAATGTGAAAGACAACTTTCCTTCAACTCTAGAAAGCTCCTGTCAACCACAGTTGGCTACACTAATGCATAAATAGTCAAAGGCAGGTTCCTAAATCCATTGGCCAATTAAATTATTAACCTTTCAGTGGAAAAGAATACTGTAGGGGAAAGCCCTGTACTATCCATATTTACTGTAAGGAATTCCAGTTTGCTGTGAACTGCTAGAATCCTGTAGATCCTTGCCTTCAGAAAATATATGCATATACAATAAATATTGCAGGCTTCTTGCACTGTCAGATATATTTAAGTAGTTTTAAAACCCAGCCTGGCACTTTATAGATACATTAGTCTAAAAATCTCACTGCCATCATTCAGAGTTGTAGTTCAACACATCTGCAAGGAGACAGTTTGGGAAGAGGCTGCCTTAGAACATTCTCTTACAGCTGTGATTGGTATTAATTGCATATCAGCAATATCAGGAGCAGTTTGTTTACCATTACTGATCACTACAAAACCTCTGGATGTCCTGCTGATTCTGAATTTGAGGATTTGCCAGAATATAGTTTGAAAACCACTGATCCCAATATTAGGAATACAGAAAATAGATTACATGATGCTCTCTCAACTCTCGCTCTCTGGCTTCTCTTAGCAATCGAAGATTCAGGAAGGACTCATCCCACGCTTTCTGCAAGCTGATGACTGAAAAGGCCAATCCGAGATAAACAAGTCCAGTTGTAGAAAGCACAGCAGAGGGTCTCCTTAGGTGATGTTTCCGGGTTGTGATTCTTTCTGCGTTGTCATTTCTCTTCAAGACATGTTCGGCATGAGTTCTCAAATAAAGCTGCAGCATTGTCGATAGTGTGTCTCCATGCCTCCCGACGTGAGGCCAGGGCAGACCATTGTTGGTGATCAATTTGGCTGAGCCTGAGATATTGTTTCAGGGAATCCTTGTATCGCTTTTTTGGAGTGCCCCTCTTTTTTGGAGTGACCCGTGGCGAGTTCACCATAGAGTACTGTTTTTGGGAGGCAATGGTCCTTCATCCTAGAAATGTGCCCTGCCCAGCGCAGCTGTGTTCTCAATATCATGGCCTCAATGCTGGTGATCCCTGCTTGCTCAAGGACAGCAACATTCCTCACATAGTCAGTCCAGTGTATATTTAGGATTGTACATATACAGCGCTGATGAAAACATTTGAGGAGTCATAAGTGTTGGTGATATGAGACCCATGTTTCAGATCTATAAAGGAGAATAAACAGTATAATGGCTCTATATTGTCCCTGTAAAACAAATGTAAAACCACCTGATTGTAATTGTTGTTGCTTTCAAGTCACCTTTCATTTATGGCAGGCCTATTAATGAGAGTGCCAAGAGCCCTAGTTATCAGCAGACTGGCTCAGGTTTTGTAAAGCCAGGGCTGTGGCTTCCTTTATTGACTCTATCCACCTATACTGCGGGCTTCCTCTTATCTCACTGCATTCCACTTTCCTCAGCATTACTGGGTTCCCCCCCTAGAGAATCATGTCATCTTGTGATGTGCCCAAAGTACAACAGCCCTGGTTTAGTCATTTTGGCTTCTCAAGAGGGTTCAGGCTTGATTTGCTCTCAGACCCATGTATCTGTCTTTTTGGTAGTTCGAGGTATCTGTAGAACTCTCTCTACAGCCATGTGTCAAATGAGTTGGTTTTCTTCCTGCCAGCTTTCTACATTGTCTGACTTTCACAACCATTCATAGAAATAGTATTTCTTGACTACAGTTTTGATTTAGGCCTGAGCCAAGATATAGACTATCCTTAACTATTTTGATGTCCTCATCATCTGCTTTTAGTTTGTGTAAATCATCTGTGGGCATTATTTTTGTTTTCTAAGAGGCTTATCACATGAGGGAAGGGAAGCAGCAGTGTAGCCCGATAATCTCTGGCTTTTCTTTGCAAATGAAGATTCAGGAAAGACTCATGCCTTCTGCCTTATTGCGTGATGTCAGTGTTCTACAGCTGGTCCTGTGGGAGACAGTGGTAAATGTGAGTATTTTTTTCTAATGGAAAAAAAATCACTTAAGTTTCAAGAACATGCTGAGTTTGTTTCATGGCTGATGATAGAGATAAAGCCGTTTTGGCCTCTTTGACCCTATTAAAGAATTCCGAGATTCACAGGTAGAAAGTAAAACTACCATTATAAGGAGATTATCACACTAGACTGTTACAGTGCTATTATTCAATTTTAACTGCTCTGGCTGCCTCCTGTGGAATTCTGCGGTTTGTAGTTGAGTGAGGCCTAAGAGCTCTCTGGTTGAGAATGCTAAATGCTATTCCCTAAACTACAAACCCCAGAATTCCACAGGAGATAGCCACAGCAATTAAAGTAGAATAATAGCACTGTAACAGTGCAGTGTGATAATGCTATAGGGATACAATTTAAATCAATAATCTAAATGACTTCAGAACTGTAGATGTCAATCTAGGTAAGATGAAACTAGACCTCACTATATTTTAAATTCATTTCCTGCTGAAGATAAAGATGGAGGCTCATAGCATTCAAAGCTAGAATGTTAGGGAGCTGCTGGGGATTTAATGGTGGAGTCTCCTTCTTTGGAGGTTTCTAAACAGAGGCTGGATGGTCAGCTGTCGGGAATGCTTTGATTGGATATTCCTAGATGGCAGTGGGTTTGACTAGATGACCCTTGTGGTCTCTTCCAACTCTATGATTCTATGAATTGGGTGTCTTTATGTATTTTTTGGTTGCCCCATCCACTGAGCCATTGTTCTCAACCTCCACATAAGTAATTTAATATTTTTGAAACCCCACGCAGACCATGGGCTGATTCTGGCCTCCCAGGCAGGCCATGAGATTGTCCTGCAATGGAAGGAGTATGAGCAGGGGAGACCGGCAGCTCCCATGTCAATGGGGCAGTGAATTCATTTTGGGTTTTAGTCCAAAATTTAAAGGCGCTATCCCAGTTGTTGAACCCATGTTGATGAGAGATTCAGCACTTTGGACAGATCTTGGAATGGATTCATCATGTCATTGACACCTGAGCCACCCACCTCTCTCATGCATCAAAGGGCTTCTTGTTGCAGTTAAGTTTTACTTGCACAACTAGGTCTTGTGGATTTGGATTTCAATGTGTCCCCATACCCCCAGTTGTCTTTCAGTCCTGATTTGATCCTTTCTCCTGGTTTGTTTGGTCCTGCTCTTCAAATCTATTCTCTGATTTCCCTTTGGTCCTGTGTGCTGATTCTTTCTTTTTGATTCCACCTTCTGGCTTGTCTCTTCTTCCTTGATCCTAACCACAGGCTTGCCATGACTTCTGCTTTATCATAAGATTACTGCCCACAACCAGCCCTGAGAAATTCTTCTCCCTGGTGTGCTAGCTTTCTATTTGGAGGGGTGTGTGTTTGTATGTGTGTTCATATGGAAGCGCCCCAGCCTGCAGACTAACTGACTTGCAACCTGGTGGCACAGTGGTCAAATGCCAGTACTGCAAGTCACCATGTTGCAAATTAGATTCCAGAGGGCACCAAGGTTCACTCAGCCTTCCATCCTTTCGTAGGTTGGGAAAATGAGTACTTGGCTTGTGGGGGCAATTAGCTAACACACAGTGGAAACTGTTTAATGCAGTGTAGATGTGTAAATTGCTATTGTTTAAACAAATTGTAAGCCACTTTGATAGCCTTGATGGCTGAAGAACGGGGTATAAATATGTAATTAAAAAAAACTAGAAATAGCTTTACCACTTCAAGAAGAAGTAGACTTCATTTTTCTTCAGAATAATATAGTAATCAATCCTCTCTTTATGCATTAGCTGAAGTCCCATTGCCTTCAGCTGGATCCAATCACTATTTAGCTGGACTGAGATAATAGTTCTTATTACATTTGATTTTTAAAAATTTTTTGCTCTGTTTCAGATTCTCAAAGTGGGTACTAACACTTCAAAAACCAACCTATGGGTGAATGAAGATAGGGGATTAAATGTGACTCCTTACACTTAATATGCAGGCTTTAACGTATTTGAATTCAAACAATACTTAGGGAAATAATATTTTTCCTTGCTATGGCCCTGAGGAAAATGTAATGTATGAAGCTGTTGTTTGCACTGGGAGAAAATATCTCATTGGCATCAAAAAAATTCCAGCTTCAGAGGAGACTTCTACTCCAAACTTGTGTGGGGGGTGAGAGGGTTAAATTCCTCCTCTGTGTCTGCTTAATCCTGAATATTATTCTTGCTATAGCAATTCAAATAGTGTTTTTTTTAATGCAACTTGCACATGAAATGGAAAGAAAAAATCATAATGACTTGGATCTAGAAGAGCTGAAGATGTAGTAGTGGGGGAAACGGCAAAATTAGTAAAAATAAGTCACCCTCCTAAACTTTATTATTCACTAAATGTTAGCATTTTTTTTAAGAAAAAGAAGTAGTGCAGAAGAGCATTAGGATTAGATAAAATCACCCAAAAGAGACTTGTACTTTTGCATGTTTTAGTTCCTGTAACGTCAAAACCAAGAACTAATGGGTTTTCATCCATTGTCCCTAGAGGTCTGTGTATTAAATCTGGAGCAAGGATTGCACGTACCTAGCATTTGAAATCTTTCTCATCAGAACATTCACCCTTCTAGAACATATTGGTTGATTATCGCCTCCCAGCAATCCAGGGTTTCAATCAGAGGTCTTGCATATCACAGGCAACCAACCTGTCCCTCCTTTTTTGAAACTGGAGAGCTGGCCAAGGTTTCCTGTATGCAAGTGTGAAGGTTTTCCTCTGGGGGGTCCCTTCTTCCTGTTACCCTGACACCCCCTGCCCCATATCTATAATAAATTGGCAATATTTAATAGTTAGGGCAAATGTGGCCTTCGATGCAGTGCGGCCATTAAAGCTAGAAAATTCCAAGAAATCCCAAAGAATAGCGTTCAGACTCAGTCAGGTATGCACTTAAGGAGGAGCCAGCCTAAATTTCAAGGAAATGTTAATCTGCAAGGCAATGTGCACGAACACCTGGCTAATCCTATCAACCAAAGCTGAGATACTCAAACCTGTAAACGATTCCCATAGCTTTATCCTTCCTCAAACAAAGAAGGTTGTGTCCTCCATGCAGTTACAAAGTACTGTATTCACACATTAAGATGCCATTAACATATCTGGAGTGTCTATTGTTTTACCCTGAGCAACTCCAAGAAGCATTGTCTTTCAATCCAAATCCCATCCCATGGAGGCTGTTATTTACTATAGAATCCACGCCAAAACCCCACTCAAGCGCACACAGTTTACCTTCCTACATACTTCATATCACACTCTGTTGCCATTCCAGCTTCCAGACCCCCATCCTGATAGTTTCCTCTGTGACCTCATCTCCTCAGATCAGTACAATATCACTTGAAAACAACTCTCTCTCCTATCCCTCTGTCCCAATATTTTCTACTTTCTTTGCTAGCTTTGCATGACTGCTTGAAGCCTGAGTGTGGGTATGTGAACGTTATTATTATTTCCTTAATAAAGATAAATTTATTGTACTATCTAGCTTAAATATCTTCTCCTTAGTACTGATAAACATAGGTTAAAAGATCATGCTATCTGTTGCCCCTTCTCACATAGCAAAGCTGAGTATATTAATTCTCCAAATTAATATTGATATTTTGAGGGTCCTTAAGACCCCTGAGCATTTAGAGTAACACTCCTTTTTCTGCTGAGCAGAATTAGTCCTCCAGAGAACATCTATACTAACTGTCATTACACATTGAGTTCAATTTCCCTTCATTGTAACCCAATGGGAAGTTACAGGGTACAACTTGGACTTTCCATTGTGGCTCTGCAGAGCTTAACCTCCCACCACCTCTGTGAGGAGAACCAAACAAGGCACATGGAAAAGAGTGTGCAGAGGGAGAACATTAAAGGAAGTTTATTCTAAGCAGAAACTACATAGCATAATAAAGACATCTTTTTTCATGAAAGACACCTTCTTTTCAGGCACACTTAGGAGTTACAGAGTTATAGATAAGTCTAGTCATTCCAGTCAACTTTATAAAATAACCATAAGCCCTGATGCAACTAAGTTAAACAATTTCCTAATCTACTCACGAGGCGTACAGTCCAGGTGTGCAGGATGTTCATGGGAGATGGGAGTCTAGGCCTTTAGGCTCAGATTCTACCAAGCCACCATCCCCCCTTAGCTGGGATGAAAGTCCCCCTGGATCAGGTCTCTCTTTGTTCTTCTCCCTGCCTTGTGGCCCCTGAGGCAGCATTTATCACCTTTTCGCAGAAGCATCTTGAAGCTCCCTCAAGGTGGTAATCTCATTGGTCAGCTATCAGGGGGCCCTGATGCTGGCCCCATAAACTGTAATATAACACTGGGTTTACCTGCTTGGCTGTGTTGCCCAGATAATGGGAGCACCCCATTATCACAGCGAGTCATGTGCTCTCTATCACTCCTGCATTAGAACTAGTGGGTCTTAACTTCCCTGGGCTCCCTTGGCACTACAAAGAGGCTCTAAAAGCTGCAGTGTAATCCTTGCTGCCATCTTTGCGGCCATTAAGTGGGTGAACAACTGTGGCCCTCCTGATGTTTTTTGCCTACAGCTCCTATCAACCCCAGGCCATCATAGACAATGGTGAAAGACTGGAGGAACTGCAGCCTAAAAACAATTTACTCACCATCTCTGCAATAAAGACTATTTGTATATGTTAATTCATTCTATGCAGGCAAATGTCAAGTCATCCCATTGTTTAATATTGATGCTGAACTAAATACTATCTCCTAGGTAGCAATATAAGTACTAGTCAGGCTGGATTAACAGATGTTGAGTGTGTTCATTAATTTTCTATTCCATAAAGGATGACATCAAAATGTCACACAGGTTTTGAGTTACAAGTTCTTTTTCATTTTTAATATTTAATTAATATTTTAATATTTAATATTCAATTAATATTTCTATGAAATCTAATTGCAGTTATGCAAAGATATAAAACTGAATTATTCAAACCATTGTATTTCCCATCACCATGTATGCATGTGAGAGCACACTAGGTGGATAGACTCAGTCTAGGAAGACACAGGCCTGAACCTGCAGGACCTAAGTAGGGTGGTTGAGAACAAGGAGGCCTTGGAGACGTCTCATCCATGGGGCTGCCATAAGTCGAGGCCAACTCAAGGGCAGTTAACAGCAACAGCAGCAGCAATTCCATGAACATTTTAGAGAATAATAATACTGTTTGCTCATAGCATCAAGAACAATAATTTTGATTCAGTTAAATCAAGTCAGAACAAGTGTTCTAACAAGTGTTAGAACAAGTGATGCAGAGCAATATTAAAAGGGACCAAAAAATCGACATATGTTTTCAGGTCCTCTGATATAATGAGTTAATTTTACCATTGCAATAATATTCCATCCTGCAATGATCCATTATTTGAATGATAATGTTATTTTAACAGTGGCTCCAGATCTCATTTGTTCTAGATCATTGATGGAATTGTGTGGGCCTTCAGCTATTGTTGACTGCAACTCCTATCAACCCCAACCAGCATAGGAGTTGAATGCTGGGAGATGTAGTTCAACAGTATCTAGAGGACTGGAGATGCAGGGTTCCAAGGGTAGAGAAGCAGGAGGCTAGAGGGCTGTGCGGATCCTATGTGGAGTCCAGTCACTATGTGGATCATGATGTGTGAGGAATAAAGACCACCATCACCCCTTAGACAAAGCAAAAACATGGCTTCAGCAGCAGGCAATGAGTAGAAGGAGCTGCTGGATCTGATACACCAGCACCTGGTCCAGAATTCCTATGAAAGAACAGCAAAGGAACAGAGCAGCCAGAAGGCCTTCCCACCATCCCATGTTCATCTCTGGAAGACCTTTGCTGAATGGAAAAAAAATCTAGAGGGCTGCATAACTCCCATCCTACCCTAGGTATATTTAGGAAGCCACAATTTTATCAAAGGGTGAAGCTGCATACAATCTCTTTCCCTCCCTCCTCTAAAATAATCTAAAACTACTAATCTGTTATTAACACACTCTGAGTTAACTTTCTGCAAAATTTCTAACACTCATTTTCCCCCATGAATAGCAGATGTATTTATTATCTGAAGCTCCATGGTGCACGCTCTCTCTCCCTCTGTATGTCTCTCTCTCAGGAATTTAATACTGTGAAGTGTGTTCTCTGCCCAGAGGCATGTGCTTTGATATGACATCTCCGCAGCCAATTAGTAAAACCCATTTCCAGAGTCCACTCGTGTGTGTGTGTGTGTGTGTGTGTGCACAAGTCATTTGCAGGCACACACAGGGCCGGTTTAAGGCACCAGCGGCATCAGCATCTGCAGGGGGGTCCCATCATTGTGGGGGCCCGTAGTAACCCTCCTCCTCCTGCAAAAACATTATCAGTAAGAATCTGAATATCCTGTACTGTGAATAGCTTAGGTTGAGTTAGGTTACATTGACCTGAGATAAACATATGGGGGCTCAAAATAAAGCATTGCAGGGCCCCCCCAAATTCCTTAAACTGCTCTGGCACACACACACTCACTGCAGGTTGTATTCATGATATTCTGTCCTTCTGTTTGTGCTTTGGTTATATGAATGAACAGGATGAGTGATCATTACGTCCTTAACCATCCAAGGTGAGCTGTAGCTTTTCCTGGGGAAAAGAGGACAGCAGAGATGTTTTATGTGGTGCCTACACAATTCAAACATTTGTATTTAAGACAGTAATTTCAAGTATCTCTCTCTCTCTGGATTTTCTTCGCAAACAAAGATTCAGGAAGGACTCATCCCGCACTTTCTTCAAGTCCGCTGATGACTAAAAAGGCCAATCCGAGATAAGCAAGTCCAGTTGCAGAAAGCACAGCAGAAGGTCTCCTTGGGTGATGTTTCCGGGTTGTGGTTCTTTCTGCGTTGTCATTTCTCTTCAAGACTTGTTCGGCGTGAATTTTCAAATAAGGCTGTAGCATTGTGGATAGTGCATCTCCATGCCTCCCGATGTGAGGCCAGGGCGGACCACAAATAAATGGGTCCTATAACAAATGAGGTCTGAACTCTCCTTAGAAGCCAAGATAACTAAACTATTGTTGTTGTACTTTGCCTGTATCGCGAGAAGACACGACTTACTAGAAAAGATGATAATGTTTGGTAAAGCAAAGTGCAGTAGGAAAAGAGGAAGTCTGCATTCTAAATGGATAGACTCAATCAAGGAAGCCACGGCCCTGAGTCTGCAAGTTCTGAGCATGGCTATTGAAGATAGGGTGATCTGGAGGTCTCTCATTCATAGGGTTGTCATATGCCGAAGTTGACTTGATGGCAATTAACAACAACCAAAGTTTTTTTTTTAATCACTGATTGATTAACTTGGTACACTTTTTTTACTGAATTAAAATATTTTCAACTGATTAATTGAAACCTCCGTGATTGAAATATGGCGCTGAGCCGTCCCAAGCTTCACGGAAGTGACACGGACGGTTTCGCGAGAGGCACAGCGTCGTCCGAAGTAGACCCTTGCCGTGCAGCAGTTTCGGGAGGCTGCTCGCGTGGCAAACCGGCATTTTGGCAGGTCTGCAAATCTCCCATATTTGTGCCCGTCTGATAATCTCCTAAATCAAGTCTGAAGAACCTGTGGCCAGATATTATTGAACCTAAAGGGGCATCCACACTAGAGAAATAGTCCAGGTTGAAACTGGATTATTTGCATGGCTCCTTCCTATGGAATCCTGGAATTTTTAGTTTGGTTAGGCACCAGCATTCTTTGTGAGATCTTAGAAGGCTGAAGACCTTGTAAAACAAAAATCCCAGGATGCCATAGGAAGGAGCTATGCAATTAATCCAGTTTCAAATGGGATTGTTTGTGTTGTGTGGATTCCCCACCAGTTTCCATCAGCCGTAGCCATATTGACTAATGGTGAGGCATGGTGTTTCATGAGCACATGAAGACACTGGTATCTTATGTATGCCATGCATATATTTTACCACTCATCTGTGGTCCCACCTTTGAGAAGATATGTTGTATTGGCTTAGTATACAGTGTGCAGTGGGTTGACTAGGGTCAGGATTTCAGGGGCACAAGTAGCAACTTTATTCAGTTTGTTTGCAGATTGAAAGTCACTCAGTAGACTGTTTCATTAGAATCTGCACATACCACAACAGGTTTACTTTGCTGGATTTGGATCACAGGAAATAAGAATCCGAATAAAATAAAATAAAAATTAGCAAATGCATGGATACTACTGGGAATTAAGGTTAAGACACTGGCATCATTATACACAGCAGTGGTATAAACTGTACATGGTATAATGTCAAAGCTAAGCTATAAAGCAGTTTTTAATGAGCAAAAGACTATCAAGGGTAGGAGGAATATATACAAACACACTCATAAAAGCAAAAGGACAAGATAAACTGATTATTTATTTATTTATTGCTTTGGGCTATTATTTATAAAATTAAGCACTGGCTTTTTTTAAAAAAATTGTGAACATATGTTTACCTTGTAGGGATGTTGATCCAGACTCAGCAAAGGTCTTCGCTGGCATATTTTGGCTCTGTTTCTTTTTTGGCTGGATTGAAAGATGTCCTTGCTTTGAAGAATAGAATGTTGTGTTTCCCACTCAGAATATAGAGACAATGGTCTCAGTCCAATAACATTAGCCCTGATGAAGTCCCATAGAAAGCAACAGAAGTATGTACCATTAAAATCAGATGGAGTTCCTTGTAGCTCTCTGCTATTGAAATCAGATGGACTTTCAAATACAGCCAGACCCCCCGCATCCGTGGAACCAATACCCGCAGTTTTAGTTATCAGCTGCTGAAAAAATAGGGACACATGCCATAGAGTCACACTGGAAAATTCCTAGAGAGGTGTCATCTCTAGGTATCTCCTAGGTCCTCCAACACAACTCTATGGTATGTTTGTACTGGAAGTTCTTTATTTTAATAGGGTTCCCTGTTATCTGTAGTTTCCAGTATCTGTGGTAAGTCCTGCAACTGAACCCCCATGGATACGGGGGTCCAACTGTAAATACAAAGTAGATTGGGCTGTATAACTTTATTTAAAAATATTTTGTCTGGAATCCTGTTCATTAGTGTCAACTAAGTAGACACACTCAATCAATTACTGTGTTGCAGAAACTCCAACACAAGACCCACAGAGAGATACGGAAAGTGAGTTTATTCCAAAGTTATGTGCGGGCCCTTAGCTGGAATAACTTCCAAAGTACCAAGAGCCAAGAGCTATGGCTACAGAATACTTTTATACAGTTATGACAATATGCAAAAATCAATCCCTCCTCCTTCTCTCTGGTGTCAGCAACTTCCCTTCCTTGCGACAATTGTTGATAGTTCAGAAAGTACAAGACAAGATAGTTTAGGAACACTTGGGTACAGTTCAAGCATTATTAGAGAAAGAATTGTTTACATCAGCCTATCGTATGTTTATGGAACATAGAGTTGGATTAGTAAGGAACATTGACTAAGCCTGATGGAAAAGAGAGAAAAGAGAATTTAGCAAAGACCCAAAAGGCCATCCAGTCTGACCCCCGAATTAGTGATTGCAAGGTGACAGCATTCAGCAAATAGACATTAGGGTCCACCTGGCTACTTCAACTGAATGGTGAGTCAACATCTATGAGGTAAATCCAATTGATTCAATGGGTGTACTCTAGCTGTACTCTAAGATGGAGGCCACTGCTGGTGAATAAATAGGAATGCAATAATAAAACTGTAACCAAGATGATAATAAGAAACAACATTACAATAAGATTATAGAAATAAATATCTCAGCTAGGATTGAAACTTCTTCCAAAGTTGGTCTATTTAGCATGATAAGCCTTTCCAGAAATTACTGTTGGATATTGGAGGATGCTAACTTAGGCCACTGAGCAAAGAAATCCAATCAAATCTTTATGAACGAGTAATTCATTGTTCATGATGAGTGGCATACATGTGGATAGACTCAATCAAGGAAGCCACAGCCCTTTGTTTGAGAGAGCTGAGCAGGGCTGTTGATAAAAAAGTGACTTGGAGGTCTCTCATTCATAGGGTCACCACAAGTCAGTCAGCTTGATGGCAACTAAAAATAACAACAATGTATGGCAACAAAAGACCTAATAATAGAGAGGGCTCAATGTTTGTTTGTTTATTTATTTATTTATTTATAGTAGTAGTATACATTTCTTTCAGTTCAGTTTTTGGCATAAGAATTCATTGGATCAGATGGACTAAAGGAGTGCCAGATATATTATTATACTATAGATTTAATGGAACCACAGAATACGCTTGCTCTTAGTTCTTTTTCAAGGAGTAGTTTTTGTTCTCCTTTTTAAAATTTGGCAGAACAAATTATGGGCTGATTGCCTGATAGATAAAGTAACTGATCTAAATTGTACCAGGGAGAATGGTTGTTCCAATAGATGCATAGTCATGATTTGCATTTCTGATACAGCTTGGGGGTTCTTCTGACTCCTGACAACCCCTAAGCTGCCCTTTTTATTCAAGCTGCCACCATCCTTTGATCTCTCAACCACAGCCCAAAGGAAGACTGTGAGGTTTGGAGAGTTGTGTCCCTCACTCTGCAGGGATGCCACCCCTGATCCTCTCTGAGCCTAGAGGGATGAACCAACTGAGCAAATAGGGGCATGAAGCATTAGCTGATAGAGTAATACTTGTATTTGGCTATTATTAATTTAGTATTTTCAGAGATGATCTGAAAAAGTATAGTTGCTACTTTCATTTAGAGAAATACCAAATGCACTCAAGGATCCTCAAACCTGCTTGATCTACAGAAACTCCTATCTTCTGTCCAAGTCAAAAGTGAGACAAAAGCCAACTGGTCACTTTCAAGCTCCATTAAATTTAATGGAAAAGGCTTGAGCATCTAATTAATTCTTCCATTAAAGTAAATGGGATTTAAAAGTGCTTAAATCTGGCTGGATTAGGCAGGCCATGATAGTGTGATGGGAGTTAAGTGTCTCTGCCCTGTATTACAAAACAAAAAGAAATAATATTAGTCCTGAGAGAAAGGTGTGATTCATTTGAGACATCTATTGAATCTATGCAAAAGAATATGACTGTGCTATTCATGGTTTTCTTTCTGAAGGCTAATTACATAATAAGAGAAGCATTGTCTTGTTTTCTATAAAAGAGATACACAATTGTGCCAATGGATAATTAGAGAGGAGAAACTACCACTTTTATGACTAACTGGATTTACTCAAATGTTTCAGATAATCACCTAAAGCCACACAGGTGATGTCACCAAGAGTATAAGTGAACTTGTAATTAGAGAGACATATGTAATTGACACTTTACTTATAGTTGAATGGGAAGTGTCCAGCAGCACCAGAGAAGACGTTCAAATAACTGCGGCGTCTTTGATTGTAGTCTCTTTAAAATACAGTTTACTTTTATGTCCAAAATGGGAACTGTGGATTAATGTCAATCACTGGAATCCTAGACTGGCTACTTAGTTAAGTAGGAATAACTAAGAAATATCTCCTGACCTGATTCCACCCCTGCAGTCCACCTTAAGAGCCAGCTGCTGGATTGATCGAAGGGGGTTTGTTCAGCTGGTGATTTGTGCACAGGGAGAATGATGTTTCCACTTCCCTTCTGCCAGCGAGCAAGGCTGTGACAAGGGAGGTTTTCAGACAGGAACAAAAAAAGCATTCTTGTCCCAGAATCTCCACTCTTGCCCCTGTCCCATCCCTGCCACGCCACAATCATCCTCCCCACCGCACTTACCTCCTATCCTGTCATTCCGGCAGCTCAGGAGTGAACAGCGCTCTAACTGAGCTCCATTCACTTCCTGGACCAAAATCCCGTGGATTCTCATGAGAAGATGCAAGCGCGGGAAATTCAAAAATAAAAATAAAAAGAACACACACACACACACACAAAGACAGCAAGCACAAAAACACACTTTAAAATGTAGAACTAACCCGGGGAGGGTTATAAAAAGTGTGTCACTTACCTGGATGATTTCACCCAGAAGTGTTCTGGCAGGGACCTCCCATTGATGCTAGGATCTTGCCAGCATAACGGGGCACCTTTTCGCTCGCAGCAACATCCATGACAGTAACAGAATGGGGGATCTATTGATGGCTTATCCCATCAATAAAAAGAAGCGCCAGCGGAATGGCAGCAGAAAGGGCGCATAACAAGGGGGGAACGATGTCTGAAAAGGAAGCCCTTTTGCAATCTCTTGGCATTCGTGTAATGCCACTTTTAATGTGTCTGAAAATTTCCAACGAATTGTGACAGAGGTCCTAATTCTGATGGTCACAGGCTCTTCATCCTGCTTCTGATGGTCACAGGTTCATCATGGAAGTAAATAATCTTTGCAGCCCAGCTGTCTCTTAAAGTAGACTGAGAGCTGTTGGCTATTTAAGGTGGGCTGTGACTACATAGGATTAGTGATTACAGAGCAGTTACAGATCTGTAACTCTAGGTTATGAATCTGTAACTGCACTACTGAGTACTAGCCAATTTGTTTCACTAGGATGTTGTGTTTTCCCCCTTTGCCTTTCCATGTTCATTACCTGTTTAGAAGGAGTGTTATATAGGATATCTTCACACAACTACTGTTGGATGTGTGACTTAGTATTTTAATATTCATGATTGTCATTCACTGAATTAGAGAGCAATTGCCTTGTGGCATTGGTATTGGCATTCTTTCAAATTTTCATTCACAAGCAACTTTCTTCTGTGATTTATTTATATATGAAGCAATTGGTTCCAAATTCAGCCTTTTGGATATGTCTCATGGAAGAGAAACTCTCAAGAATAGCACTTTAATGTTATTGTCTTTCACGTCCCTGAGAAATATTGTGAACCCTCTCCTGAAATGACCTCATGTTTTCTTGCTGTTCAGTTTCTGTTCTGGACATCAGTTGTAAGAACGTGCCACATTTTGCTCAGCTGTATGGTTTCATCTCAATACCTCAATTTGCCCCTGCTTGGATTCTGAGCTGTTGGTTGGCATTCATATTTAAATGTGTCTTTCATGCTCTCTTATTAATTGACTTTTAAACTGGTAGCAAGAGAAATCTGCATTATTTGTGGAGTGGACAAAAAAAAAATGGCTTTAGTACATTTTGAAAGTTGTCTATTACAGTGTCTGTAACAGACACTGAAAAATCTGGCATTGTATTCCAGAAAGCAGCTTTTCCAAGCTCTGTGTATGCACAAACCTGGTTGAGATAAGGATTGTGTAGACACTGAAGTCAAAGGAAATTAAATGTACAAAGTATTGACAGTGACATTTTCCAAGGGTTTACTTGCATTAGTCTGTTGCAGAATGAAGAACAAGGAACTCTTCTGGCACCTTTAAAACGCACACATTTTTCATAGCATAAACTTGTACAGACTATTTTATATAGACCATGTTATCTGAAGCAACAGTTTCCATGAATCCCACCAGAACTTAGAAAAGTTACTTGTTTGGGCTACAACCACCACCACCCTCCTGCGAAACTATCTCAGCTAGAGGATTTTGGGAATTGAGGTTCAAGAAAAGTAACTTTTTCCAAACTTGGTTTTCATGATTTCCAGCATCTTCAGCCAGGAGTGGAGATAGAGTTGCCAGGTAGAAAACAGGATAAGGCTCCTGTATTTTTAATAATTAAGTAGAAAGGCAATTTAGCAGGTATTGCTTGATATCAACCTCCATCTGCTGAAATTCCCACTTCGGCACAACCATTAAAGTTGCAGAAGTCCTGTCCCGTTTTTCACCTGATTAAACTAAGTCATTGTCTAGACAAGCTATTTACCCCATCTTGCCACCATCTTGGAGCTCTGCAGTCCAAATGATGCAGTCATCATGATGCCCAGGGTGAAGAAAGGGTAAAGCCCATTAAAACATTTCAGCAAAATACCCGGGAAAAACTGCCTCTGAAGATAAACTGGATTGGGCCCCATGGGAACGCAGGAGGCCATACCTACACACCAACCCATCTCTGCAGCCACTGCTGCTTCCATCCACATCACATTTTCTGCAGCCAGGAATCAGCCCCACAGCATGTGCTCAAGGCTGGTCAAATGCAAGGGGCCTTGATCATGTGCTGCAGGGCTTCTTCCTGGCTTCAGAAAATGCAACGCAGACAGAAGTGGTGGTGGCTGCGGAGATGGGCCAGTGCATCCATGAGGACTCCTGCTTGTTTTGTGCAGAAAATGGGCCTGATCTGGGTCCAGAATACACCAGCAGGAAGCTGGCATATTCTGGCCCATGTAGAATGATATTTATATACCGCTTATCAGTGCCAAAGCACTCCCTAAGTGGGTTACAATGTTTTTTTTAGCAAATTGCCCCCAACAAGCTGGGTACTCATTTTACTGACCTACGGAAGGATGGAAGGCTGAGTCAACTTTGGAGCCTGCTGGGATCGAACTCATAACATTGTGGCTTGCAGTACTGGCATTTAACCACTGCGCCACCACGGCTCCTTTTGAGCCCTGGATTTTGAGCTGTGGGACAATGTAGTTAATCCTGTACATAGTATAAGACAGCTTTCTATGACTGACATCCTCTTGGTAATTTGTGATGGCATAATGGTGTGTGTATACGTGTTACAAAAGCGTAACCACTTTGGGGTTAGTATCTCCTCATGTAACACTTTTCTCCAAGTTGTGCAATGGCAACTGGATGGCACCAGGCACAGCTCTGCCCAACCCTAAGTCAAACTGGATGTGGGTATGTGTCACACTCTTTCCGTCATTCCCAGGGCTTGTCTACTCGAAGAAAAAAACACGGACTGCTCCACAGTAATAGCAAGTTGCAGCAGCTGCGACCTGTCTTAATGGTTTTACATAAATTTTGCATGCCTGTAGCTGAGATAGCCACAAGTAGATTACTCACATTTTAAAATCTGCCGCTGTTAAACTTAAAAAAAAAAAGATTTCTAAGGTGCACACAAGCAAACCTTTCCAAAAAAAGAGAGAAAAATAGCACAGACCTCCATCTTATCACCTTAGCAATCACTTGCTAAGGTGAAAATCAACATGGTAGCAGCAGGCACCTGCCCTGTAACCCAGCCCCACCCCCTGTGCTCATCCAGACAATCAGGTTTGCTCTTTGTCCTGCATGGGGAATCAATTCATGTCGAATCGCTTGTCTTAAGAAGCGAAAATGCGCATATCTCTATACAAAGGCTTTTCTCACGTAGTTTTCGTCCTTTTTGGTCCTCCTCCTTCACAATACGATGAGACAATGCAGGATCCCATTAAGACAGCTCATTTTCTTAGTGAATTTCTCTGAAGATGCCAACTACAGATGCAGGCAAAATGTCAGAAAGAAACTATTCCAGAACACAGCCTCACAGCCTGGAAAAAAACCCAAGGAAAATCTATGGATGCTGGCCATGAAAAATTTCGACTTTACATCTGTGAGGGGTATTTTCACCATGTGGACAACTCCCCAGACCTCCTGGTCCTCTTGCATAAAGTATAATGGTGGAACTTTAGGCTCTGTCAGATTGAAAGAGGATCCAACTTCCAACTGTAGACTCACATGTGGATGTGCATTGGTGTCAACACTGCCGCACTCACACAGGCTCTACTGGATGGATCTTTTCATAGAGATGAGAATGTGTCTCTCCATGCAGGTCCACTAGTTCTGTAGGGCCACAATTCCCTGTATTTTTTTTTTTTTTGGCAAACAACCAGAAACCTCACTAATCAGCTGTTTTCTAGGGAGAAGGGACTAGTGGAGCAATAGTTCTACCTAAACTGCTCATTGTTGCTATCCTTTATTTTCTGTTGGAGATTATGCATATCCAGCTCCAGCAAATGGACTGAGAGATAACTGGGTTTTTGCACTGGATACCTAATCCATCTTGGGATGTACAGTATTTGTGTAAGATGGCTTTTGTGTGTTCTTTGCTTAGAATTCAAAAGAACCCCTAGTTAATTTGGGATTCACAACTAGGGCTGGCAATGTACTGTCTAATCTGAGCTAATCTAATCTAACTTCCCCCCTCTTCCTGGCTTTGTAAGGAATAACCCACAATTAACGTCATTACATATTTTGTAAAATATTTTATAGCTTAAAGAACAAAAAACAGGAGGTACAAATGTAGTCTTAGAATACGAAAAGCCAGTCTATTTACATTGGTTTACTTATACATCCCTAAAATGTACATTTTGTAAAAAAAAAGGGGGGGGAGTAACTTATACCATGGTTTACTGAATTTGACAATGGGGGGGGGGAGACTTGACAGAAAAAACAAACAAATAATGGCATTTTCTTCTGAGACAGTGTGGTTGAAAATCTGGCAGGGATATTATATTCAGTACATAACGTACAAAGATAAAGCCTTTCTGAATGAATCATTACTGTCCTTACTACTTTAAAAAAAGCATTTAGGCATTTACGATAATGCTAATTTTAAAGAATAAGTTTTTGTATATATTGGAAAAGTGGCATATACAACATCAATGGTATACTGTAAATCAGTGCTAGTAGTGTATGGACTTGGTAGTAGTTGATAAAAATGGGCTGGGTGCTCAGCTGTTTGTCAAAGATGTCCTAGGTTGGAAAGAGATCACCATGATAAAATCTACAGCTTGAAAATGTTACTTTTTTGATATACAACCCCCCAGCCAACATGGCCAGTGAACATAATGGTTGGAAAAATTATAATCCCCCCAAAGTAGCATTTCCAAGACAAGCTCTGACAAATCTGACCCAGTACCTGCTGCTTGAAACCCAAAACCAGGAGTAGAGAACACATGGCCCTCACATGTGGTTTGACTGCGATTCCCATTAGCCTTAGAGAGTATATCCAAGGGTAAAAGATGATGAGATGTGAAGTCAAATGATATCTGGAGCACTGTACATTTTCTGTCCCTTTTCTAATCCTTACTTCCATGTTGTTGTTTTTTTAAATGCAGCATATCCTCAACTAGGACTTGATTAACCCCCTGCCCTAGACTGTTGCTTCATTTGCACATTCAATTTCAGTACATTTTCTGAGAATCTGTATTCAGTCACAATGGGGAAAAACTAATTTCGTAGATGTTGGTAATGTTCTACTGGTATATATGGCAATTGTGTTTTGTGAGTGCTAGGTTCTTCTGTAATGTAATTCAGTGGTTAGAAATTGTTTTCTTTCAGTTACATCAACCTTTCCCAACTAGGGTTGCCAGAGGGAAAACTCAAGACAGCTCCAGTACTTTTAATGGTTGTGTAGAAGAGGGGGATTTCAGCAGGTGCTGCTTGTTAGCTGGTTGCACAATAATCAACACCTGTTGAAATTCCTCTTGTACACAACCAGTAAAGGTGCAGAAGTCACTAAAGGTAAAGAGTTTTCACTATGGTAGCCCTATCCCCAACCTCCCATATGTGCTGAGCTGCAGTTCCTCTCAAGCCTAGCTTCTGGCCATTCTAGGTAGGTATGGATGAAAAAGAGGGATGTGCTTAAACCCACCCTCCACCTTTTCAAACCAACAATCACTCCCCAAGCATTCTCCACACCCCCACAACACATGGCAGAAGTCTCTGATCGACTGGTCATAGGATGTATTACTTTGAAGCAACCGGTCCTCCATGGCTGAAGAGCCAAGAGGTTGTTTGTTCATGACATTAAAGATATATATAAAGATATATTTGTAACAACATAATGGTCCTATCATCTATTATCAGAACTCAGTAGCTGCAGTATGCGAAATGGCAGGATGAAGAGCTTGGAAAAGTTATTCCCAGGATGCTGTTGCTGGCATGCCATGGCATGATTTCTAGGAATTGTAGTCCTCCTAAAGTTTTTTTTTTAGAAAACAAACTTTCCAACTTCTAGCAGGCTGTATTCACATTTACCTATACATGCTCAAAAAGCAAGGTGCATTTACTTCTCACTCAGAGGTTTAAAATTTTAGAGGGCACAGTACTGTGAAATAACAATGCAGGAGGCCATTAGAAGAGTGCTGCTGGAGAAAAACAGCATATATTAGTCTGGCATTCTGTTCCCCACAGTGGCCAGTCAACCAACTGCTTTTGGAAAATCCACATCCACAAGAGCACCTTCCAACTCATGGGCCCCAGCAACTGGTACTGAGAGGTGTACTGGGTCTGTTACTGGAGGTTATATCTACATTTATATCTACATCTGCAGCTAGCATTCTCTTGGTGACATCAGCCAGTGTAACTGGAGGTTATGTTGTTATTGTTGCGTACCTTCAAGTCATTGCCAATTTATGGTGACCCTGAGGCAAACCTATCATGGGGTTTTCTTGGCAAGAGATTTGTTCAGAGGATGTTTGCCTTTGCCCTCCTCTGAGGCTGAGAGAGTGTGACTTGCCCAAGGTAACCCAGTGGTTTTCCATGGTGGAGCGGGTATTCTGTTCCCCAGAGTCCTAGTCCAATGCTCAAACCACTATACCACGCTGGCTCTAAAGTTTTAACTTTTTTTTAAACAACAGAACACTTTAGAATTTGCATTCCAACTTTAGTATATATGCTGCCAATGTGAGCACAGATGTTATGTTAGGAAAGCTATATTTCCACCACTGCAGATTGAGGATCCAGTTCCTCTATGTGCAATTGTTTTTCTCAGGTAGCGTAACAGGTATTAGAAAGTATCAGGTGCTGCTCTTATCCTTTCCACAGTTAGCTACTGATTGGCCAGAAGGTGCGCTGAGAAAACCCAAGACTTGTATCACTCTCCCTGGATAGCTGCTCTAGGCATCCTGATGGACTTTTACACTTCACTAGGGTTAAATAATCTATATCATGACCAGTAGCCATTGATACTCGTCTTTGAGGATGCACACCTACAAAATGCTAACATAGGGACAAAACAGGGACAGTGATTAACTGAGACAGAAGTATGGATTCCTCCTGGTAATCAGGACCATGACAGTTAACAAGAGGTTAACTACAACACTTTCCCAACCTGCTGCCTTCCAGGTGATTTGGACTACAACTTCTATAACCTCCTTTCATCAAAATTCAACATATCTGGAGATCATCAGATGGAACAAGGTTGGGTAATCAGATCTAGGCCCTACGTTTACATGGAAGAAACTGGGAGACACCAGTCAAAAACACTTACTTAGCAATGAGATGTTATTACATTTCATATGGTGAGAGAAACCTTGGCATGAGGGGTCTGCTGTTTAAACATATTGGACATTTAGACATAATTGGTACTAACCCAAACTGGCAAATAAATTGGAAAGTTCTGAGGAATACAGCAGTCAAAAACAACAACAAAAACCCAATCTAAAATCCAGTTCAACCCCAGCTGGAAACTGTCATTCTGTACAGATTCATGTAATTAAGTGGCAGTGAATTGGTTATATATATATAAAAAATAAGCCTACTTATTTATTTATGGTTTACTCCAAGCTTAGAACTGAAATTCAACATCTGAATGCAAACACTGATTTATATGTGTTTTTCCCGTTAGTAAAGAATGACTTTGCTAATAACTCAGATCAAATTGGCTGAGGTAACATATTATATGTTTATGTGCTCTCCAACATTTCACAGATAAAACTGGCTAAGCAGCATCAGAGTGTGGTCAAGATGGCAAGACTTACTAATCATGAAGAACACACAAGCTAGGAGAGGCTGCAGCAGTTTGCTTTTGTCTGTGCCTACTGGCAAGGGCAAGATTCTGCCCTTCCTCTCCCCTCCCCCGGGAGTTAATAGAATCATAGAGAAGAGTCTGCAAGAGCCATCTAGTCCAACCCCCTGCCATGCAGGAATGCACAATCAAAGCACTCCCATCCAGCCCCTGTTTAAAACCTCCAAAGAAGGAGATTCTACTACACTCCTAGACAGTATATTCCACTGTCGAGTTAATTGAGTGTAAACTATTTTTTCACTTTGAACTCAGTTTGAAGCAACTGAAATAAGCTGAGAATAAGGGAGGGAGATAGAGGAGGAGGGAGAAACTGGGGCATTTTAAAAGCAAGTGGGACAACACAGGATTAATTGGGACTGCCCTTGTCAAGTCAAGACAGTTGGAAGGTAGGGAATTATTCAAGGCAAAAGGTAATATAATAACGTAGCCAAGTGACACAGCTATGTAAGGTGGTTCACTGGCTCCACTGGAGTCAGTGCTAAGCACTTGATAAAGGGATGGATCCAGGCTAAATCAATGCTATTTAGGTCCCATTGAGATAAACTGGATTACATTTAGCTCTATCTTTTCGCACAATTCTCAGAGACAACTGAGGGCAGCTACCATCAACTAGTTCCAAACTTGCCACAATAGCAGCTATAGCAAAATCTGATCCAAATGATAGTCATCTAGGGAGTCAAGTATGAGGTGCGGTCCTCTACATGTTGTACTGGAATTCCCATTCATGTTTGCCAATATAGCCGATAGTGGGAGCTGCAGTCCAACATCTGGAGGACAACACAATATAGGGTCATGAAACCAGTCCCTCCTATGGAGAGGAAAGTAAAGGAAGAAACAGCTTAGAAAAACAGGAAACAACTTTTTTTTCATGGCCCAGGATAAGGGAGAGGAAAAAAAAATGAACATAAGTTATCTTTCAAAGAAAAGGTAAATATCAGGCAGGAGATTCTGAGGGGAAAGAAGGGGAACAGGTTTGCTATAGAGTTTTACTGACTCTACGATCTGGACCCAATCTATATTTAGTATGGGTTGAAGAAGTTTTGAGTGGACTATAGCTGATGGCTGAATTAAATGTGGCAACCAGGCTCCCTTTCATACTGTGAAATTATAGCACTATGATTCCACTTGTTCCTTCCCACGGAATCCTGGGATTTGTAGTTTAGGGAGGTTTTTTTTAAAGAATTCTCAGCCAGAGAGCTCTAGTTGTCTCATCAAACCCCACAAATCCATAGGATGTTGCCATGGCAATTGAAAATTGAATCATAGTGCTACGGTGTAGTGTGAAAGGGCTCTGGGTGTGTATGAAAACATTACTCGTGTGTCATTCCATGAGTTCAATGTATCTCTTAAACTAAACTGCCTCACTTAAAGATATGTGACTCACAGTTTAGTAGGACGTTTAAGGCTAAGCACATGGAATCTGTGTTTTTCTTATACACCTAGAAAGACTTTAAATCTTATGGGAACCTCCTCAGTTTGAAAGATGAGATCTTAAATCTTCTCCCTGACTGAACTGTGAATACTTTTTAAAAAAAAAAAAAAATAAAGCCCCATGCTGTTTTCTGCTTGTGGTGTTCTACTAACACTTCAGTTTATGAGGTTAAAAAAAAAAGGCTCTTGTGGAACAGAGCACAGCAGCATCCTCATTTATTATTTAGAAAAGACTGGTCATAGGCGACAACAGAAATAAACACAGGCATGCTCCCTTCTTTTAAGATTGTAGGCATGGCATGCTTATATTTATAAGAATCTGTCAGTTTCATGTCTTTCTCCCTGCAATGGCTTCATAAGGAAGGAGGTTAAAATTAAAAAGTCCCTTTCAGTTTATGCCTTTTATGGTAATTAAAAAGGAATCATGTCAGGCTTTTTTCCTCTTCTCTTTTAGCCTTGTTAGGTCTGAACACGTAGTCTGCAGCACACAGATATAAAGCAGTATTATTTACGCAGCCCATTGAGTCTGAACAATATTTATAATTATATATACTAAACATTCAGGGCCAAACAGATACTTATGAAGCATGAAGTACAGTTTTTGAGAAAAAAGCTACACAAAAATTCATTTTTGCCACAAACTTGGGAATGACCGATTTTGATTATGCACACTGCACAACACCTCCCTGGAAAGAGCTATTTGTGTTTGGTGTGTTTCAACACATCCATCAATCTTTCTTCTGCCAATTTATTTTAAATGTTGCAAAATGATAAAGTGTGAAAAGGGGAAAATGAAATAATAAAACAGGAAGGGCTTCTGGAAATGCTACACTGTGGACTAACACTATGGTTAGCTTGGGATATGAAATATCATGGTACTGCCTCACTATGTTGGCCTTACTCTTCCAATATAGCAACAAAGGAGTTGAGTCCCAGAAAACCTCAGGTATACAGAAGCTATGTGCTTGCAAGAGGCTACAGATGGGGTTCTACTGGCACAACTATTTTGGTTCAGCAAAGCAGTTGTAGTAGCTGGAAAACAGCAGGAAACGGAAAACAAAACACGGGAGGCTCAGTTCTTGGCTGGACCTGTTCTAGCTCAAAGTCAAACTAAAAATCCAGTGTGCATTCTATGTTTTTACCTAAAGTAAGAGCATGCTGCTCAGATCCAGATCTGGACTTCACACATGGGTGAGAGAGTTTGATTTTTTTTTTCACTACTCTGGTTTAAAAGGCGAAGATATTCTCCATCAGTGCCAACAGCATTTTGTCCCTTTTTTGAAAACTGCAACATGGGTACATGGGGGGAACAGCTGTTGCCTCCAGAGGAGGGAATGAATCACAAAAACATTACTGTCCTCTTACTGCACAACATTGTACAATATTGGTTACACAAAAGCATTAGTCTGGATTGCAGAGCACTTAAAAAAAAATCCCTTACGTTAGCCACATATTTAGATTTGGAAGAATTCAAAGGCATAGCCATATTAGTCTGGAATATCACTAAGCAAGGGGATCTTGTAGCACCCTTCAGACAAACAGAGAAAGAAATCGTAGCATAAGCTTTCATAGACTTGGTCTACTTCCACACAGCTGATGAAGTAGACCGAGTCTACAAAAGCTTATGCTGCAATTTTTTCTCTCAGTCAGTCTCAAAGGTACTACAGGATCCCTTTATTGGAAAGCATTTGTAAAAAATTCTTAAGGGCCAGAATCCTGTTGGTATGCTATGCCAGCATAATGGCACTGATGGAAGCAGGGATAGCAGATGTGAAAAGCCATGGCCGTAGCAGCCGTGATGCATGTAAGGCATTGGAGGAATAGGCTGGGCAGAGCTGACTGATTTTGTCTGCCTTCTTGATCACTGGTGCACAACTCTGGTCCTACTGAAAACTTTTATCTGTCACAAAAGCACTCAGTGCCTCAGACAGACATCAATTACATGGAAATATTAATGCTGACCAACTATTTAGGGTTATTGTAAAAGTCACTGCGAAAATGCAGGTGAAATGTTGTGAGCATTCTGAGTGACTATATAAATAATACTACATTCTTAAAATTACAATTATTATTATCATTGGTTCTCCATTTATAAAAGTGCAAGTGTACCATAACAGATCATGAATATAGAAGACAAAAAGACAAGCCTTAAGAATAGATAAAATATATGAGACATATATGATGAAGCAGCATCAAAATGTATACCTTACATTAGTATCAAAACAGCATTATCAAATTAGTAAAAAAAAAAACCCTGCTATTGAAAATGGACATAATTAGACTTTGTTGTTGGGGGCTGAAGCATGACAGAAAACCACTCTAGTCATTCTAAACACAACTTAATGCAGTTGTATCTATTCTAGATATGAGTGATATAGGAGTTGCTCCATCTACCAATTTCAGATGTCATGGAGATTCTATGTCACATTTAAACACACTTCAGGTGTTTACTCCCACATGGTTGAGTCATTTAAGGGAAGGAACAGAGCTATTCCTACTCTCCTAGATACACTCAGACACTAGGGAGGACACAATGGACATCCCCCCATTTTCAAATCTTTGTCCAGTGTGTTAACAGGGAGGCTGGGATTGTGGATCGAGTAGGTTTGACCCTGTCCCACCCATCACAGTATTATTAATTGAGAATGAATGCTTGAGGGCAGCTGTAGAAGATCTAGGTCTGGATCTTATCATTAGGCCCCAGCTAACATGGACCTCCTAAACCAATGGGATTTAGCTACTTGTTGACATGTCATTCAAACAGTGAATCAACAGGTCTACTCTAGTTGGGACTAACCAATAGGATTCAGGTATTAACAGTCCTTTAAAAGTTAGTTGGAAACATTTTTAGAAATTATCACAACTACTTAGTCAGAAATCCAATTGCTAGTCTGAAACAGGGCAGAACCAATAATAATAATAATAATAATAATAATAATTTTTACCCTGCCCCTCTGTTAAAAACAATCGGGGCGGCTTACAACAGTTAAAATACAACAATACTGACTAAAATCCCTAAGCCCCACCCACCCCCATAAAAAGATATTAAACTAGTATCAAATTAAAATCTACGTAAACTAAAATCACATAAATAAACAAATACAAAAATCAACAGCCAGTGAGACTAAAAGAGGCCAGGAAACGCAGCTCCTGAGGCTGGGATCTAATCGGGAAAGGCCAACTGCTGAATGATAAGTTGAGACTTACTGTAAATTGACCATTAATTCAATGGGTTTATTTTGATTAGGTATAGCAATTACATTTAGGTCATTGGATCTTAAACTGAATCTGGAAGATTTGTATGTGGAAGAATGCTTACTTTGCAAAACGGGCTTATTTTGTGAGGGGACAGTGTACACCACACACTGATGAATTTATATTAAGATAGGTGTTGCTAACATATCAGTCCAAAATTTTTCAGTTTTGGACTAAAAAATATTCCAGATAGTACAACCATATGGCTTCCTTTTCCATGCTGTACCTTTTGCAAGGCTTTCTTTTTTGTATTTTATCTGTTATTCTATTTTTTGTTGTTGATAATATTTACTTTCCTGCTGGTTCTTAATGTATAACCAGTGATTTGCTTTTTATATTGAAACTTAATAAATGCATTAAGTTTTTAAATGAGGAGTTAATTGGATATACAGTACTGTATACTCAAGAAAACCTCTCAGTAAGGTGTAGCAATTTTTGGTCAATGTAGTAACTGACTCACAAACTGCAAAGAGTTTAAAAGTAAAGATGGGGGGAAACTGCTTTCTTAAAATATGCACTGTTTTACAGTGGGAGACCCTACTCTCAAGCTGTATTCTGTATAGTGACTGGGCTGCAGTAAGTGATGAAAGGTTTTATATATTTATTTTAAAACATGTATTTCCTGGAGCAATTGCTAAAAGCAGCTAAAAACTGATGCTATCTAACCAATGTTAATACAGAATTTTAAAAAATGTCTAGCATACAGAAATAACTGCATCGACTGCAGTTATTGCAGCTAGTTTGATGCAGAAATAACTGCATCAAACTAGCAGAAATGAACAGCTTCAGGACATTTTTAAAAACCATAATCCTAAGCACCTCACATGTGCTAGAGTAAGGTCTTCTAGTATCTGCCAAAGATAAATTCATTTATCTCCCTGGGGATACCATAATCTTTGCATAACTATCCCTCCTAGTCTACCAAAAGTTGGAGGAAATGAGCCTAGAAACAAAAGGGCAGCCAGCAAAGATGATGTAATGCCAACATTTCTGAGTTGTGAAGCTCCATTTAACAACATGTCAGCCATATTTTAAAGTAGATAGAAGTGTATGAACTGTCTGCACAGACTGCACTCTGTATACACATTAAATAATCGAAACAGTAATCCTGGACATGTCTACTCAAATGGAAGCCCCATTATTATTGGTATCCAACTGGGCTTATTCTCAGAAAACTGGATCTAGTATTACTTTCTTGATCTAGGCGTCATTAAGAAGAGTTATTGCCACTTCTGTTCAAGGCCAGCTGACAGGGGTTAGCATAGAATATGTGTGCTGCTCCAGTGGTAGAGGAGGTCCACTACTGGGGCAGCCTATCCATCCTGAAGGCCTCTTAATATATCCATGGAAACTGTGGAGATGTAGTACCACGGATGATGCCATGCCAACTGCAGTGGCCAATTCAAGACACTCCAGGTGCATGCTGGGGGTGGAGGAAGCATCTTGGATCCACTGAATCCCCAAACATTATTTACACATCTCAGGGTCTGGCCTATCCTCAAGGCAAAGGGGAGGAATCTCAGGGAGAGACTGCTGTCTTGAAAAGCATGTGTATCTGTATTTTCCTCACTTGTTAGACTTGGCATGTTTATTTGAACGGTATACACTGTGCAAATGTAGTTGATGCTTAAGGTATCAAGCTCAATGACATCACCAGGGTGTGACCCTGTGACATCACAAAGGTTCCACCTAAACATTAGGAAGAACTTACTGACGGTAAGAGCTCTTTGACAGTGGAATACAACTGCCATAGAGTGTGGTGGAGTCTCTATCCTTGGAGGTTTTTAAACAGAGGCTGGATGGCCATCTGTCAGAAATGCTTTGATCATGTATTCCTTCAGGACAGGGGGTTGGCCATCATGGTCTCTTCCAACTCTATGATTCACCCTAGGTCTTAGTTGGATCCCAGGGACTGGGATACTCCTGTCCTGGAGACCCCAGATTCTCCAAATACCTCAACATTCCCTGAGTCCTAAACTATGCCAGCTTGATGCTGTTATAATTAACTTCCCTCCCATTGCTTTTGATAGGATGGGAAAGTTTCTTCTTAAAAAATCTGTCTGTTAACAAGCCAGAAAAAGAAACAGAAAAAACCTCACCCCGATTTCCTTGATTTGGCTGCAATGATACAGCAAGACTTGGGGAGTGGCAGCTGCTCCTCCATGCAATGAATTGCTTTATAGAGCAGTGATAAGAAAGAAGATGTGGCCTGTGATGGCTCCCCATCCAGCCATAACCAGCTTCTTTTGCTATTACCTCCAGTCAATGATCAGCAATAAGCATGTTTTCAGTGAGAACTGAAGTGTAGCTAACACCATATGGATCCAAACTGTCCAAAACAGCAGCTGCAACAAGATCTGACTCAAAGGCTAGTCAGCTAGGAAGCCAGGGCAGAGATGTGGTCCTCCAGATGTTGTTGGACTGCATCTCCTATCAGGAGCCTTGAAAGTAGCCTTCTTTGTTTTTGTTGCATGCCTTCAAGTCATTTCTGACTTACTCTAAGGCGAACTACAGTACAGGGCAATAAATTCTTCTGATGACATGGTTATTTTCTTCTGAGCTATGAAACTTTCTACTTTGGAAAATAATTTGTTAGATAAGGAAAGCTCAGAAAGCATGCTACAGCCCCTTCTTTCTAGGCCTAGTAGTGTTTTGGTAGAATCCAGGTAGAAGGGCATGGGAGGACACAGTCTAGAAATAATTTGGACTCTCAACAACAAACCATATGCTTACAGACATCTATAAGAATGGTGCAGGTATGAGGGTCATCCAATGAAAATAATTGGCAATAGTCTCTGGACAAATAATCTCTTCTTCACTCATAATGTAATACATTTTAGTTCTCATTGCCATAAGATGTGGCAATGGTCTACAGCAGTGGCTCTTAACCTTTTCTTTACCAGGAACCCCCTTTAAATATCTTTTGTTACCATGGACCCCCAAGACTTAACTCAAGATTTAAAACCCTAACAACAACCACCTAATAATAATAATAATAATAATAATAATAATGCAATTACACCATCCATTAAACCTTCCCTCAGAGGCACTGGAGGAGGAAGGAAAACTTTTCTCCTGCTTCATCTTGCAAATTTGTGGCTGGAGCAGATTGAATGGCAATGCACAGGATAAGCCAGCCAGCCTTTGCCTCGGCTCCTGTTATGTGGCCACTCTACTGCAGGCATGAGGTGGGCCAAGCAGACTTCAAGCCTTCATGGATCCCCTTTGAGGACATTGTGCCCCCCTGGGAGTCCACAGACCACAGGTTAAGAACCACTGGTCTACAGCACAAATAGCTTTACATAGATTTAGACAAATTACAGTAGGGCGTAGTGGTTTGAGTATTGGACTACAACTCTGGAGACCAGGGTTCAAATCCCCATTCAGCCATGGAAACCCACTGGGTGATCTTGGGCAAATCACACACTCTCAGCCTCAGAAAACCCTGTGATAGGTTCGCCTTAGGGTCGCCATAAGTCAGAAACAACTTCAAGGCACACAACAAGACAAATTCATGGGCAATGTCTATCAACAAATATTAGCCATAATCATGAAGTGTAACCTCCAGGTTTGGAAGTAGGGTGCCTCTAGATTACCATGTGGAGGGGGGCCAACAATGGAAAAGCACTCACTCTTGCTGTTAGATTCCCATAGTCATCTAGATAGCCACTGTAGGAGATAGGACTGGATGGACCTTTGGTCTGATCTTCTAGGGTTCTTATCATATTCTTAATCCAGTAAATCCCAATTATTTTCAGACTGAATTTGACAGACACCAACATGCCTAAAAGCCAGACCACCCATGAAAATGCATTAACGGGCAGTACTTCTTATGTTCCAAGGATGAATCCTGGCACTAAGAAGCAAGTTCTATGGTTAAGCTTAAAGGATATCTTGCACTGTACTAGGCCACTGTTGAATCTTGACATGTAGATAGAACAGGGTACAAACTCTGCCAAATTAGAAAATATCACATTGGCTGGGCTGCACATACAGTGATATGCCCCATAGTTTTTTTGTAGTCCCCAAATGGCTTATATCACTGTGGTTTCTGTCTGGAGAGAAAACTGAGTTGCTGAACTGCGGTGCAATTGAGAGATGCTTTCTGATCCATTTCGTGAAATTGAAGAGCTATGAAGTCTGTAATCTCGCCCCATTCTTTGGTTCAAGCACCAGCTCCGCCATTTTCTTTTCACTTCGCCTTGTACCTAAATGTAACAAGCAATCAAGTATGCAGTATTAGAATTTTGTGTGTATCATGGTGGGAAAAACTGAGAACTCAAAAATGTCAAAAATACCTGCTGGATAAATACATCAAATGGTGAGGGAGAGGGATGTGTGTGTGTGTGTGTGTGTGTGTGTGAGAGAGAGAGAGAGAGAGAGAGAGAGAGAGAGAGAGAGAGAGAGAGAGATCTATTATCTAAATCTAGATGGGGAATAAAAACCCATATCACTCCTTGACTTGCTCATTGCGACTGCCCACTGCCTTGCCTGGACTGCAGAAGCAGAGGATTGCACAGTTTATAGGGACTGGATTACCTGGATTTGAAGTTCTGAGGGGTGTCATATCTTGCCCATGGGCTTCCCAACCCTCTTACATGGCCTGTCCCTTAGTACCAACCAGTGACACAAAGAACGGGTTAAAAGGGTCTATTCAGCTGATTGGCTAAGGGCTCTCCAGAGTTCCATATGAAATGACTCCCGTCCTACCTGAAGAAACCATGGATTGAATCTCAGACCTTCCACATACAATGGGCCCTGCATATCCACAGGTTCAGTATCTGCAGATTTGAGCATCCATGGAACATTGCTGCATACCAGACTGACCAACTCTTCCTTATTTCTCAGGATCTCCCTTATTCAAGCTAATTTTTTGGGATCCTCCCGACTCCCTTACTGACCTTCTATTTCTCCTGTATATTTACAAAGGTCCGACATTCAGGTGTTAAGGGCAAGCAAATTGGCACACAGAGGGAACCCGTGAAGGCTGGACGTGTGTGTGTGTGTGTGTGTGTGTCATCAAAAAGCAATCCAGGAAACTAATGCCGGCTTGAGGTGTGTGTTTGCATTTATGTCAGAGAGGGGGGAGTGTGTGTGTGTGTATGTATGTATGTATATGTATGTATGTATGTGAGGGAGGGAGAGGGAGCGAGAGGTATGTGTGTGTTGTTGCATTTGTGTGCATGTCAGAAAGGAAAGTGTATGTTTGCATGTCCCTGTAAGAGGGGGGAATGGGGTATGTGTATGCTTTTGCATCTCTGTATATAAAAGGTTTTTGATTTGTGTTGGGGTGAGTGTCTGTCTTTATATGTCTGTTTTGAAAAGATGTCTGTAATGGTTCTTTCAGTTTTCATTAAAGTTAGTAGTGGTGCTTGGGATCTTTTTAGAATAGTTTTTGTTGTTGTTCTTGTTGCAGTTTAAGTTCCCTGGATAGTGCATACATATACAAGCATACAAAGCCAATCAAAATATTAAACAATATGGCCTGGCCATTAAAGATGTAATCCTATACCAATGAACATTTGCTGGAGTGATGCCATGCTGCTAAAAATGCGTAAAATTTGTCACAACTAAATCTCCCTTAAATTAGCAGCCGAAGGTTGGTAACCCTACTGCATACCTAAAATGGGGGTGCCCGTTGATTAATATATGACTCAGCCATCTGCATTTTTTGCTATCCTTGGCAGATTCCAGAATCAACCCCCTGTGGATATGGAGGACCACTGTATAAAGAAACTCTTCTGCCACTGAGCTACAGCCCTTTCCCATAACATCACAAGAACATAAATATGAACTTACCTCACTGTTCAGAAAGCAATACAGGACTGCAACAACCAGCCCCTGTTAAATTAGAAATATTAATGAGTTAAAGCATAATTGCCAACTGTAACTGTGGCATGGGGGGTGGGGAATTAAACTTGCAAACATTACCTGAAATGATCCCAGACATAACTCAAATATGATCTGGTAGTTATGGGAAATTCGAATAGGAAAGACTGCGAATATCATGTAGTGAACTCCAAAGAGTGGAATAAGCAGTAGTGTTGACTTTGCAAGTCTCCTTTAAAAACAAAGACACACGCACAAAAATCAGTTAGGATGAAGTGGAGCTGAATGGGGTTCCCCCAAATGACTAGTTTGCCAGCATAGGTCCTGATCACTCACTTGTACTGGCATTGGTCATTGCCTCCAATATCTGGCGATCTCAGCTTTTGTAATAATATTCTTATGATGCTAATGAAAAGTATAAAATTCACCTGCAAAAGAACCAATATGTGGATCAATAACTCTACAGATCACTTTTCTGTAATTCAAAACACCAGCTAATCAGTCAAACCATACTCTGGATATAAAGCTGGTTAGAGAAATCCTGCATGTGTTTACTCAATTGACTTGCCATAAGGCAACAGTAAAAAGAATACAACAATTTAAAATAACAACCAGACACAAAACCCCACTACTGGTGTTCATTAAAAGCCTGGGCAATTAAAAAAAAATCCTATTGGGCCTTTTACAATGACTTCTTTTCATTTATTATTCTTACATCTTCTCCCCATAATTCTTTAAAGGAACATAGATAATGTCTGTCATTTTTTGATCTTCAAAACAGGCTTAGATTAGATTAGGCTTTTACTTCAGGGTTGGCCCAAGACACTGAGGCAAGCAGCAAATGGAGCTCGCTTTCCTCCAAATCGAGGTGAAAAGTATCCAAGATATTTTGGTACATGAGTCAGAAACTCTCACAGACACTTCTCTCTAGCAGCAAAATAATATTTCACAACAGCCTGTGAAGTAGGTTAGGTTTTTATTACGGAATGCCCAAGATGTTTGGCTCCCTGAGGCAAGCAATTGGAGTCCCTATTTTTTCAAATTAAAGTGCAATGTACCCAAGGTGCAAGCCCCCAAGGTATTTTAGCCCATGGGTCAGAAAATCTCATAACTGTCACAGGACTGCTATTACAAATATCACTAGCTGGCATTAAAAATATTATAATCTAAATAGTCCTATGATTTTGTAAAGGGAGATCCATACAGCTATATCTATACAGTTGTCCTTCATATTTGCTGGGGATTGGTTCCAGGACCCCCCATGGATACCAAAATCCATGAATACTCAAGTCCCATTATATGCAGTGGCATAACAAAATGGTGTCCCTTATATAAGATGGCAAAATCAAGGTTTGCTTTTTGGATTATTATTTTTTTTAAAGAATATTTTCAAGCCATGAATACTTAAATCCATGGATACCAAATTCATGGCTACAGAGGGACAACTGTATTAACTTTTAGGAATCAGGCTAAATCTGTTTAATTCTGCCAGTTATTTGGGGATGGAAGACCAAGAAAATGGTGCTATTGGTTTTCTTGCTACTTTTTGAGGACTTGTTGAGAATTCAAAAACATACAGGTTGACCCCCGTATCCCTGGATTCATATCACAGTTTCACTTATCCATGTCTGAAAAAATATGTTATCTCTAGGCCCTCCAATGTGATTCTATGGTCAACTTCTGGTGTTTGTCTCATTGGAAATAATAGGGTCCCCTATTATTCACAGTTTCGGGTATCCACATGTGTGTCTTAGAACATATCCCCTGTGGATACAGGGGTCAACCTGTACTTCACCAACTGGCTCTATCATAAGGTAATGGTAGCTGATTGCTTCCATGTCGGTATAGCAATGAATCTGCTCTTGGTTTTAGTCCAGACTTTATAGGAGCCATCCAAGGTGCTGAACCCGATCCACCAAATAGGTTTAGCATGTTGGACAACTTCTTTAAAGTACAGAGTAAAACTTGGAATGGACTCACCAGTCACTCATTGGCAGCGGTAGATTCTTGGGAGAACAGGGCTCTGTGTGCCGCAGCCTATTGTGTAACCCTGAAGCTAGTCTGCTGCCCTCAGTGATAGAGATGCTGTCATGCTGCCAGTGTTGAAGTCAGATCCAGCTACCAGTTTGGACTTGGTGAGTGCTATTTTGTCTGTCATCTCAGGAAGGCAAATGTCTTGGGCCAGACTTCTAATTCGCTGTGCTAATACACTGCTCTTTTTAATTGGTATTATATTAATATCTTGCCTTGGGGTATCCTCTTGAGCTGAATGGCAAGTTGTAAATAAAGTTAATAAATAATGGATGATGATGATACACTTTACCCAGATGCAGTTTAGAAGGCTGCAAACTGCTGTGCAAAACTGCAGCGTTAACATAGTATTCATTTTCACCACTGAGTATACTTACTAAAATGGAAATCAGGATTGGTAGTCTTATGATCCACCAAGGACCGCTGTGGTCATTTGTATCCCAGCAGCTATTAGAAAGGGGGGAAAACAGAGAATGTTACTATTCATTCCACAAGGCAAGGACACAGAAAAAATGAAGTGGACAGAGATGTTATACCATAATTAATTCAAGCATACATATTACTTTGTTTACTATGTTTACTATTTAGCATTTATTTAACATGTGCCTATACTGTCCAACTGGCAAATGCCCTGGAGGCAGTTTGCAAATATGACACAACATATACACAATTAATAAAGTGACATTTTTATGATAAAAATGAATAAATGCCCAGCAAAAATACCAAGCTAGCACTGGAAATAGGCACAGAGCACCCTAAAATTTCATCTATTGGAAGAAATTGATGCTGTTTTACATTTTTCTTTGCAAAATCAGCACAATGTCATGCAGAATCTGGCATAAGTGACACATCAGCAAATGTAGGAGCAGAAAGGGTGAAAAGCCAGGCAATTCCACCTGTTTCATAGGTGGCCCTGAGTTCTGGCTGGCAAGTTGGGGTTGCCTAGCTGCTGCATACTTAAGCCCCTTTAATTACAACTACAGTGAAACAAAGACCTGTAGGCAAGTCTTGTCCACAATAGCATGTACACGTTCACACCGTATAGCCCAAATTCACCTGTAACCCAAAACAGCCTACGTCCCATATGATGGAGAGCCTCTCATTCCATGCTTCTGTATACATGTGGCCATCTAGTCAGATGCTGTGGAACGGCAACAAGGTCAGCTCTAGCCAGCATGACCAAAGATAATGGGAGCGGCAGAAAACCTGAAACATTGGCATGCTCCCCATGCCAAGTACATTTGCCTTATGTATACACATCAGAACTAGATCTGGTTCGGTATTGTTTACTTTGATCACCAGTGAATTCATACTATCATAAAATTACAGAATTGGAAGTAATCCTATGCACCATATAGCACAGCCCGCTGCCAAGCAGGAATCCATAGTTAAAGCATCCCCAAGTGGCCATGAAGCCCCTGTTGGAAAACCTCCAATGAGGAAGGTCTATTCCTAGCCCAGCTACCTGACATGATTTTACTGGCAACATCAGAACAGTAGAACATAAGTAAAAAGGCCTGTTGGATCAGAACCACAGTCTATCTAATAAAGAACAGTGTTGCATACAGTGTCAAACGAAATGTTTTGGGACAGCCCACAACTAAGATATAAATACCTCCTCTTGCCATTGCTGCTCAATAACAGAAATTCAGTAGCATAGGGTTAGTGAACAGGAAGGTTCCCTATAGCCACCAGAACGTCTTAGTACTCATCTAATCCCCCTTCTAAATCTATCTAAATTGGTGTCTACTTCAGTGTTTTATGGCAAAGAATCCCACAAATTAAATGTGTGTTCTGCAAAGACACATTTGATTGAATTGCCCAGGACTGAACCTGGAACCTTTTACATGAAAAGCAAATGTTCTGTCACTGAGTACTGGATCCTGCCACAGCTATATGGTTGTTCTGTGCTAGGGAATACATTGCAGAGTAACCAATCTGGAACATTAAAAAACAAATTTATGCACCTGTCACCTGTCACTCCCCCTCCCTCAAATAACACTGTGCCCCTGGGGTGGGGATACATTCATGTACAATTCTGTATTTTGAAGAATGTTAGCAGTCCAAGATCTGGATATGGGACAATCACAAAAGGACCTTTCATAGGAAATCATGGAAGCATAAACTTCGTTTTTCTTTCAGCACATACCCAGTGTCCTCTAAATAGACCCTAGAAACTATCCACATGATGGTGAAAACTGTAGGGATACCTGGAAGGAAAAAAAAAGACACAACAGAGAAAGGAGAATGCATATAAAATATACATCTTGGGGAAATAACTTTCTGCTATACATCATGTTAAAATGCAAAATGTATTATACACTATGAGAATTGAATATAAGAAATGCACTGAAAGACCAGGCTAGGATGAAATATGCACTTTCAGTTCTTTAGAGACAAACAAGATGCTTGGCAAAGCAGCTTTTTCTACACAAGGTTCCCAGATGTGGCTGGCAGTGGGAGAAGGTAGAAAAGGTGAGTAAAGAGCATTCCTGCCCTGTTCCCTCTTCCTCCTCCTCGTTGTGTCCTTTGCCATCACGTCGTAGGAGTTCAGTATCCTAACATGTTCTCAGCTATGCAGGGAGCAGGGGGACAAATGACAGGAAACTGTTTTCATACAAACACTGTTTTTCTGCTTGCTTGTTCATTAATAGACCTTTTGTGCCATACTAGACATGTCTAACTAGTGACAGCTACAACAAAACATGAAGCTGTTTTATACAGTTGTCAGTGGAGAAGCCAGTTATTGAACATAGGACGTTCTCCATGCAGAGTATGTGCTCTGCTATTGAATGATGGCTTCCCCAATCTTTGTTTCCAGAACACCGACTCAACTTACCTGTGGAATATATCCCTCCCAGAAGCTCTCCATCTCTTCCCCTCTAGGCATTCTGTGCTGCCTAGTGATCATTTTGAGAATCTAGGTCAGGGTTGTCCAACATGTAACTGACCAAGCTAAATACCTTCCATCATGAGCTTGATTCATCTTCTTTACTGTCTGTTTTTCCATGTCTGTCTGTCTGTCTATCTATCTATCTCTGCCTGGAATGGTAAAAGTAACACATTCTATTATATTCACATGATAAAACTGTTCGGTTTCAAATTCAAGTCTGACCCAGTTGCTAGCACACAAGAACTAGTGCTTGGAAGAATTGCCTTTTTTGGACTACAGTCCCCATATCTCTGGAACTAATATCTGCCATTTCAGCTATCCACAGGACACAAAACAGGGACACATACCATAGAGTCATCCTAGAAAATGCTTAGAGAGGCATCCTCTCTAGACATCTTCTAGGTCCTCCAATGCTGCTCTATGGTATGTTTTTACCAGAAATCCATTTTTTAATAGGGTTCACTGTTATCCACAGTTTCTGGTACCTGCAGTAAGTACAGGAACTGAACACACATGGATATGGGGGTCCGGTGGTACATGTCTCACAACTTTGCAGACAGTATGGCTAGCAAGGTTTTCGAAATTGTGGTCCAAAATAACTCTTCTGAGATCTGTTAAGGACCCCATTTAATGTACAATGGGAACATCAAGAAAGAAAAGATTGTATCGATCTTCTTACCCCATCCAATAAGGAGATATATGGTGAAGTGTCTGTTAGGAGAGAATATGACCATGAGGAGGATGTGGAGATAAAGTCCTTCAACTAAGAGCCAATAAAAGTTGGCCATTACACAGTACTGGAAAAATACCAAGCTAGCCTTGCAGCCGACCTGGAAAGTTACAAACCAAAGATGAAACATTTGCGCAAAGAAATAGCTGTAACACAGTAAATTGCTTCCTTTGTTGAAACCCTTTTTTTGATAGATACAAGCTCTGACACGAGGTACTCCCTCTTCTCTGTACTTCTCTATTAGTAACCTGAAAGGGCCTCTTTCAATTGTTCAGACTCAGTTCAAAATGCAACTTTATAAAGAAAGAAAAAAGTTGAATGAAAACAAATCACAAATGCTTCATAAAGACATACCCAGAATGATTTATTAGGCAGTTGTCTCCTAAAGTCTTAGTGCATGTTTACATGTACATAATTATTTATCTTGTTCTTTTCCTTCCTAACAAATATATTTTTGCTTTTCAAGGCAACACATTCCGGGAATAAAAATACTCCCGTCACTGTGATTGAGCTGGAACAAGGAGACAATATTCAAGACCACCAGTTAACCAGAAGTAATTTGGTTTAGGGAACATGCTCTCATTACTTTTTAAAGCTAGTTTATTCTAGAGAGCTGTGCCAGCAGCAAAAAATAGATCTGTGGAATGCATATCTGCAAGAATAGGCTGAAAGCACTTCCTCACTGTTACATAACTAGACTGGGGTCAGCAGAAGTATTTCTTTGCTAAAGATATTACATCACCTGGACAGCACTGCAGCACATTGATTTATATCACTTTGACTACAGTGATACCAGCAGTTTTGGGCATATACAGTTGTCCCTTCACATATGCGTATTTCACATCCCTGGTTTTGTGTATTCACGGTTTGTAGCTGCTGCTCAACTAGCTCAAACTGCAAGACCCCACCCTCCTCCTCCTCCTCTTCCCATCAACAGGTATCAGCAGTCCTGTTGGCAGGAGAGGAGTCTACAATACTGTAGTGTAGTACATATGTTGGGGGCGGGGCTTAATTTATTCACATTTTTTTTCATTTTCACAGTGGCGCTCCACCCCTAACCCCAGCGAATGTGAAGGGACAACTATAGTTAGAAAATGCACAGCATTCCTTCTCGAATTAGCCAGAAATAAGAAAAATAAGTGTAATCGCTCCCATCTACTGAACGTTCATCATCAGCCCGAATTTGTGAAGTGAAAATGGATGTCAGTTCCTGAACATCTTTGTGGAAGAAGGATTAAACAAATCAAATTAAATTAAGAAAAAAATCCTGGATGTTTCATGCAGTCAACTTTCCCACCGCTACAAAATTTCTGCTTTTTTTTGGCTAGAACTTGAATGGAGTAGAATCGTGAACATCCAAGGAATGGAAAAATCTTCCAACCAAGATCTTTGGTAGCAGGTTTGTACAGAAAGTAACCAATCACACATAAAGCTGTATTACACAATCAGGTCATACAACCCAGAGATACCAGTTCTGACTGGCAGCTACTTTCTGTTGATCACTCCTTGCAGTGCTATATGATATTTTTTTTGAAGAGCTGACATTTATTCAGCCTTGCATTTACTGTGCTATGTCCCCATTATATTATGTTTGCAGTCTAACCCCATGCATGTATTCTCTAAAGTAAGTCCCCCTGTGTTCAACAGGGCTCACTCCAAGTAAAGTATGTTTAGCATTGTAGCTTTTTAATTTCTAAACCAGAAAAATCTTATATGTTTACACTATGTCAGCAAGCAATCATACTTGTATCTTTTTATGACTATAGCTTGAGTAGCCCTTATCCGGAATTACGAAATTCCAAATATTCCAAAATCCAAAATTGTCTATATAGGTGGCTGAGATAGTGACACCTTTGGTTTCTGATGGTGCAATGTATACAGACTTTGTTTTAAAATTATTAAAAATATTGTGTAAAAAATTACGTTCAGGCTATGTGTATAAGATGTATATGAAATATGTGTTTAGATGAGGGTCCCACCTCAAAGATTGTATATGCAAGTACAGTCTGGCCCCCGCATCCATGGAGCCAACATCCACAGTTTCAGTAATCCATGGGACAGAAAATAGGTACACATACCATAGAGTTATGCTGGGTATCTAGGCATCTTCTAGGCCCATCAATGCAATTCTATGGTATACTTTTACAGGAAGTCCTTTATTTTAATAGAGCTCACTGTTATCTGTAGTTTCTGGTATCTGCAGTAAGTCTGGGAACCGAACCACCTTGGATACAGGGGTCCAACTGTATTCCAAAATTCCAAAAACATCCAAAATATGGAACACTTCTCATCCCAACCATTTCAGATAAGGGCTACTCAACCTGTAGTACTAAAGCAAATGTCACTTTTCATCTTCCACACTCTGAAAATCCTCCCCAATGCTAGTACCACTCATCACTGCACATTTATTATTAAAATTAACGCAGAAAATGCTATACAATTATGTTGATCTTCCAAATTCTGTGAAATAGGTCATTATTATTTCTATGAAATGCTGATTTGGCCCCCAAAAGTGAATTTCTACTATATATAGCAGTGGAGGAACTTGTACTCAGGTGCTGAGGATCCAAGTTCCTATTCCTCTCTGCATACGCAGATTGCCATACCACCTTTTATGTGTTGAGTTCTGATTGGTTCTGTCTTTTCACTGCTTGCCTTCTCTTATTAGCTCAACTGTCTTCTTCCTCTGCTTCTTGCTCTACGTAACCCAGAGAATAGGTTGTATCCAATGAAGACTGTTCACCAGTGGAGCAAAAACTGCACTGGCCAAATTTGCCCTGGAGTATTGGGAACCCTCTGGATCAGATTTTGGGGCTGCAGAGGCGGTAGGAGGGGAAGTATTGTGTGAATGGAAATCTGCTTACGTAGCATTGGATGGATCATGACACACATTCTACCATTAAAACACATAGGGGGGGAAAGATACAGGAGACACTGTAAGAACATTGCCATTAATGTAATTGCATTTACTTACCCAAGATGGCTGTTCCTCTGAGCAGTGATCTGCATTAGTATTGGAATAGAGGATCTCATCCTTAACTAAGACAGATACTGCTTTAAGGATGAAAGACAGGAACAAATTCAAATGTATGTAGTTCCGAGTGCAGTGAAGTTTCCTGTATATGGAAAGAGAGAGACTGTAGTATCTGAAAGCAAAGGGCAGATGAAGATTCATCTGCTTACTCTACAGGTCTTCTCTGGGGCAAAGAAAGGAGAATGATACTGAGCTCTCCTCTTTGAGGGAGCAATCTGTGCCCTGGTGAAACATGTTCACAAAGTCTTGTGTAAATCCTGAGATGTGCCTGAGGATACATTGATAACATGTTAATGGTTAGAAAATGTGTAACAAATCAAGGACACTTAAAGCTACACATGTGCTGTTTCTGAATGGTGAAGGGTTTACAGTGCTAATTGTTCCCTTTTTGTCCATTATTCAGTGGATGTATTCAGTTCATGGTTGCATAAGTAGAGTCCCACAAGTGTAACCATTTCACATGGGCCTATATTCATTACCAATCATATTTTTGATAGATGTTCAAGTAATACCTGCACTCCATTGTTAACCAAACTTACCTAAAAAGGCAAAGAATGATGCTTCCTGTAGTCAGAGCAACTAGAGATGCGCTGTGTCCAAGGGTGTAAATTGCTCTCACCAGAACATAGAAAATCTATGAAGAAGCCATTTATATTGAGCTGTTACTACAAGTGGTCACAAATGAATCATTTACTAGTGGGGCATTATTTTACATAGCACTCCAAAATTATGCATAAGATGGTATTTGAACCTTCTAGGTATAGACCTAGTGCTTCTCCCACTCTCTGGGGTTTTAGTATGTAATCTGTAGAGGATGCATGATGGGTGCTCAGTAGCACTCATACCTGGATGAGGGACAGTGGAAAAGAAAAGAAAGGGCTTGATTACACCTTGATATGGTAATCTCCTCCCATGTACATGGAGGGATAGATCATGCCTGTTTTGCAAGTTGGAGTGCATGACCAGCCTAAAGTATTTTGATGCCTTATGCCAAGGTCAACAAGGTGCCCCTCTTTGTTCCACACATCCAGAAGCTAGCTAGACCTCTAATTCAGTCTTACTTAAACAAGGACAAACAGATCTTTGTCACAGCTGAATCAGCAGACTACACACACAGTTGCTACAATTGTGGTTATAAACCTTAATTGGATCCTTCCTTATTTGGACATATTGATCTGGAAGGCATTCTTAACTGTGTAAGACTTCATCATGTACGTGGCCCAATGTACATGTATTTCTACTACAGAATATTCTCTTTAAAAAAATATGAATCCAGTCATGTAGAAAAGAATCTGTGTGGCTTTCTATTAATACGCTTGCTGGATATAACAGGCTAAAGTTAGCTTGCTTGCATTTTGTTTGACAGAGCGTTCTTTCCACTTCAGAGCATATTTCTCACTTCAGTTTAGCAGGACAAAAAAAGTTGTTAGCCAAAAGGTTAATTTGCTGCTGCAGGGTCTATGAAGCCCCTGGAATCCCATTGTAACTTAACATCCATCAGTTGGAGTGAGTTGTTGAGTCTGACATATGTGCTGCATTTGCACACTTGGCATCAACTAACATTAAACTAAAGCTTCAAACACAAGGAGAAGCTTGCTGGATCAGAGCAAAGGTCCATCTAAACCTTTTTCTTGCTTGGCACATTTGCTGGCCAAGATGTCCTTCAAGAAGCCCACAACCAAGACTGAAAACAGGGTGGGAAACCTTTGCCCTTCTAGATGGTGATGCTAATGGCCAGGATGGATAGTGCTGATGAGAGCTAGAATTCAAAAAACATCCAGAGGGCCATCAGTTATTGTAGGCTTTATTTCAGAGGAAGGAACTGACAAAATCACCTCTGAGTATTGCTTGCCTAAGAAAACCAGTGAAATTCATGGAGTCGCCACAGATTTACAGGCAACTTGACGGCACATACATTCACATCACAGGAAAAAGAGAAGGAAAGATAATAAAAACAGGGAATGAAGTCATGGAGATCTGTCTTGTATTGGGAGATTCAAAGACACAGATAATCAGGTTGTGATTTGACCGTTCTGTTTCAAAAGTACATGGGAAGAAGAAAGTGGTTAGTGTGTATGGTGTACAAACATCCACCCTTAGCCTTCTGAATAAAATGGAATAAATATTGGCATTATTATAATAGATGAAAAGAAATAATGGTCATGTCCCTCTACGGAAAAAAAAACTTCTTCTGTGCCAGCAGCGCTTACTAGGGGGTTGTTTACACGGCAAAATAAATCCTCAAAGAATGCAACAAGAAGCCTGATAGTTCCCACGCATTTCGAAGCAACAGTGCCCTTTTCAGAAGGAGGGGTTGCAAAAAACCCATAAGTTGCGCAGTATCAGCTTTCGCTAGTTTCCCGCACTTTTTTGATTAAGTTCACAAAAATGCGCATAATTTATCGTGGGAACTAACGATCGTGTAAACTGGCATCTGCCTTTTCGAATTACTGTGAGCAGAGCTGAATCCTGATTGGTTGGAGTGACCATTCTGCTTTATCTGAATAGACTGAGGGGTTGGAGAGAAGAAATTCACCCTCCTTCTGCTTGCAATCCACTTTGGAAAACCGAGCCCTTCCTGTCTGTCTTTCGGGTGGGTGGGTGGGTGGAAAGATGCTTCGTTGCTTCGCTGGTGTGTGTGTGTGTGTGTGTGCTGGGAAACAGCCGATTACATGTTCGTTCTTTTGTTTGTTTGTCCTTCCATTCACTTGCCTTTATTCAAGGCTTCGGAGGGAGGGAAAACAAATGAGGCAAGCCCTAGTTCTGTGGTGTGTGTTTGTGTGTGCATGCATGAAGGGAATCGAAGATCGCTCCACCATGCATTTGCTTGTTCGTGCTTTCATTGACTCCTTTCTTTATAGAAGCCTTTGGGGCTGGGAAAGACGGGGGGAGTTTGACAGATCGCTCTTTCGATCCCTTGTTTGCTTGTCCTTTTTCTTTCCTCTCATTATTTATGGTCTCCATAACCCCCTCCTTGCTCCCTACCCGCCTCCTGCCTGGCTTTAGTCATCTGGAGGCGATTCCCCCCCCCACCTTTACCTTTGTGAATTAAGCAAAACAGAAAGTTGCTGGATCTAGCTTCATCATCCAAAAATGCCAGGCGTCCTGTGATTTATGCACTCCTGATGCGAAAGAATGGTAATCTGGAATCTGGCGAACTTTTTCCTGTCGTGGAACCGGCCCCTAGGTGACAGTGTGGCCACCAAAGACCCTTTCTATCGATAACAATAGCATTTATATTTCTATTCCGCTTATCAGTGCAAAGCACTTCCTAAGTGGTTTACAATGTATTAGTTTATTGTCCCCAACAAGCTCGGTACTCATTTTACTGACCTATGGAAGGGTGAGTCAGTCTTGGAGCCTTGTAGGATTGAACTCAGAATCTTGTGGCTGCAGTACTGGCATATAACCAGAGAGGAAGGAGTTTATGTGCCTATGTCTGGCAGAGCAGTTTAAACAGTATTTTTTAGAAAAGCAATTGTGGGGGCAGTCTGGACAGGCTGCCCTTGATATGCCTCCTTGTGTGTCCACTGCCAGCTATGTCTCCCTGTTAGAAGGGCTGCCACAACCACCAGCTTTGTCCTTATGCTTTCTGAGGAGTGGCCATTTCACCTGTTGAAGCTCAATTTTTAATTACTTGCCCACCGTAATTATATGCAATGTTTTGTTGGTTTGGTTTATATGTCTTTTTCATTCTGGCTCTTAATTATGTTTTATGACACTTTTTACTGCAGCTGCTTTTTAATTGTTTTATTGCAGAGTCTTATTGTTCATTCTTCCCTTTATATATTGCAGGATTTACTCTGGTGTATGTTAGTGATTTTTAAAAGCCAGCTTTAAACTTCTGATATCTTAGGCCTTGTCTGCACTGGCCAGAATACTCCACGTTTTGGCTGGAGTATTCCAGCCGTGGGCCCACAGTGCCCCCCATAGTCACCTGCCCTTCCACTGAGGCAATGGCGGGGTGTCTGCATACCCACAGACCGCACACAAACTAGCGCTTCTCTTCCCTATACTGGTTGTGTCTTCCGAGACCAGGAACGAGACACCCAGCCATGGTCACATGGCTGGGTGCCTCGTGGTGACCTCAGCAGATGCAACACATGCTACATTGATGGGAAATGGCTGTGCTGGTCAGCACACAGGCCATGTGTGCAGATACCCCCGTTGCAGTAATGGAACTCACTATTTTCTCTGGAATAACCGCAGCAAATTGTGAATTTTTTAACCATGTGTCTGCTTGCTTTTAAGGGGTATTTGTCCCAGATTCTTATTGGAACTGCTATGACATCATCCAGACAGTTTGGACTAGGAACAGGGCCAAAATCTTGTATCGTCTAGACAGCTGGGCATGCAAAAGGAGGGAGGCCATTTCATTTGTACTGTGTAAACAAGGCCTAAGTCTGTCCTTCCCCAAACTGGTACCTTCCAGATGTATTACTGGGTAAAAACAACAATTACACTAGCTAGCATGAAGGAAGTTGTAACCCAACACAACTGGAGTACACCAGAGGCCCTCTCACACTACACAGTTATAGCACAATGATTCCACATTAACTACCATGGTTCCATCCTATGGAATCCTAAGATTTGAAGTTTAGAGAGAGGTATTTAGGATTCTCAGCCAGAGAACTCTTATGGTTTTAATCCTGTTATAGTAATATTTTTATTAATTTTATAATTTTGTTTGTGCGCCGTAGGCAAGTTTTTGTGTTTATTGTGGATTGTTTTTTTCTTTTCTTTTTTTGAAAAATGCTATGTAAAGCTTATGGCGCTATATAAATAAACGTAATAATAATAATAATAATAATAATAATAATAATACACTGATTTTGTGCTTTGCCTCATGTGTTTATTACTCCAGAATCTTTTGTAAAGTCTTCCAAATGCGCTATATGTGACCTATATGTGTGTATAGAGCCATTGTACTGTCTATTCTCCTTTATGGGTCTGAAACATAGGTCACCTATCGCCACCACTTACGACTCCTCGAATGCTTTCATCAGCGCTGTATATGCACAATCCTAAATATACACTGGACTGACTATGTGACAAATGTTGCTGTCCTTGAGCAAACGGGGATTTACCAGCATTGAGGCCATGATACTGAGAACACAGCTGTACTGGGTAGGACACGTTTCTAGGATGGAGGACCATCACCTCCCAAAAACAGTACTCTATGGTGAATTTGCCATGGGTCAGCGTAAGAGGGGCACTCCAAAAAAGCGATACAAGGACTCCCTGAAACAACATCTCAGGCTCGGCCAAATTGATCACCAACAATGGTCTGCCCTGGCCTCACATCGGGAGGCATGGAGATGCACTATCCACAATGCTGCAGCCTTATTTGAGAACTCATGCCAAACAAGTCTTGAAGAGAAATGACAATGCAGAAAGAATCATAACCTGGAAACATCACCCAAGGAGACCTTCTGCTGTGCTTTCTGCAACCGGACTTGTCTATCTCAGATTGGTCTTTTTAGTCATCAGTGCTCTTGCAGAAAGCGCGGGATGAATCCTTCCTGAATTTTCGTTTGCGAAGAAAAGCCAGAGAGAGAATAATAATAGTATTTTACCAAACTACAAACCCCAGGATTTCACAGGATACAGCCATGGCAGTTAAAGTGGAATCATACTGCTATAATTCTGAAGTGTGGAAGGACCTTAGGTTAGGGAATGGTTATATTAGCTTTTGGTTTTGTTATTGTTTTCATTAATTTTAATAGTTTTGGTACATTGTGAGCCACCCTGGCAGAGTTTCCCTTGAAGGGTAGCATACAAATCCTGATTTTTTTTAAAAAAAAATATAAACAGAATCAACACTGAGAATTTCATAAATGCATAAATTTCTGGGAAGGATCTTGAGAATCTCCCTTCAATCAGTAAGATTCCAATCCACCCAGAGGATCTCTCCCATAAGTTGCTTCAAATTAAAAGAAGCTGCTATGTTCTTGGGCAGTTCTTGTTCATGTCAAATGAGGCTTGAATTTCCTAGTGGAATGAGTTCTGTATCTTACATCACTCACTTACAAAGCACATAACATCCCATGGAGCAAACAATATTCGGAACAATTTAATCTCTGAGAAGAGTATATATAGAAAAAACTGCTTCCCAGCTGGAAGAGCCAAGATGTTTCCATTCTACTTCCTTGAGAACTATGTAGTGTTTAGCCTTCTAAAATCCCTTAATTAATGAGACCAGCATATGAGTTTTTTTTAAAAAAGGAAGCCATTTAGTATGTGTAATTAGAAAGCAACTTAAAAAAGGGGGGAGAGACTTCTGAAAGGTTTGCAGTTGCTATCCATGTGTACACAGTGCCCAAATCCTACATTTATGTGTCTACACCTCCATAGAGCAAAATGAAAAAGGCCAAAAGTGAGCTAATAATAGTTGTCAAAAATCACCAGAAAAAAACATGGCTGAAGTCTCTGCCAAAAGATCATTTTCTAAAGATATATAAAGCAAAGTGTTACAGGTACAAACATATGCATAATATGATGTATTTGTAGGTCATAAACCTTCAGGACTGGAAGCCCAAAGCTTGGAGTGACTAACATTGAGAAGCCAGTGTGATGTATTGGTTATAGCATTGGACTATGACTCTGGAGAGCAGGGTTCAAATCCCTGCTTGGTTATGGAAACCCACTGGGTGACCTTGGGCAAATCACACTCTCTCAGCCTCAAAGGAAGGCAAAAGCATGTTTTTCTCATAATTTGTTTTAAAAGCTGTTGTCATACTTAATATGTTGGGGAACACACATCCTCCCTCTGGGGCAAGGGATGCCCTCCAGATGTTGGACTGTAACTTCCATCAGCTCAAGCCAACACAGCCAATAGCAACAGATGCTGGGAGTGGAAATTCAAAAACATTTGAAGGCCCAAAAGTTGCCCATCCTGTTCTAAGTGCTATTTTTAGAGAAATATTAGAGGCAGGATGTTTTTAACCCCCTCTCTGTGTGTATGTGCCTTCACGTTGCCTGTTGCCATATGGTGACCCCATGAAATTTTCAGATGTTTTTCTTCGGCAAGGAATATTCAGAGGTGGTTTTGCTAGTTCCTTTTGAAATATAGCCTACAGTACCTGGTATTTATTGGTGGTCTCCCATCCAAGTACTAACCAATGATGACCCTGCTTAGCTTCTGAGATCAGACAGGATCTGGCGTCTTTAGTCTATCCACTGCAATTTTCCCAGTTAAAATATACCCACTCCATACACGCTTTAAACCGTTTGCTCTGAAGGGCAACATGTACCAGCATTACATTCTACAGGTAGCTCTGTTTTGCCTATGAGTGCAAGTAGTAACCATGGCATTTAATGATGGAAACAGTGTAAGGGGAAAAATTAACCATGCTTGCCCAGCACCATAGGGTCCCTTTCCAATCTCCTTGCCCCATCCCATTCATGGCTGGCATTAGTGTGTGTGTGTGCGTGTGTGTGTGTTTAAACTGCGGAAAATAACATAATCTCCCACATGATGCCCATTTTGTCCCTTAAAATGGGATAAAATGTCAATTGAGCCAATATGATTTGAGGTCAAGTGTGTGGTAAATTTTACCATGTTATTTTAAAAGCTTTATACAGTTAAGAGTGGCACAGGTGAGGGAAAAACCCAACTCAGAATAAAAACGTGGTTTTGGCTGATGATAGAACACAATTGATTCAATGCATCAGGCAGGATTATAATTTCCAGAACATTCTACCAGTGTTCTAACACTGACACCTGATAGTTTTGACCCATAAAGGCCTTAGTGATTTGAACTATATGCTTCTGAACACACTGATCTCATCTGATTTCAGAAGCTAAATAGCATTAGGCCTGGTTAATATTTGGATGGTAGTTTTACCAAGATCTTCATGAAAGAATCATGAATGAAAACATGGAGAGCAGCTACCAATGGTCCTATTCAGTGTAAAACAGCTTTCTATATCCCTGTGTTTCTATGTCAATATACATAGGAGACTGTCTCTTACACATAATTAAGATAATCCAAAAGTGTCCTCCACAACCAATGTTTATGTTGCCTTTCACTAGCTGAGATAAAGCTGTTCTGGGTTAGATTTTACATTAATCTTTAATCAGATTTTAACGGATTTTTAAAAATTAATGAATGCCTTATTAACAGTTTCAAACTTGGAAGACACTGGAGCACTAGGAACAGAAAATAACAAAATAATTTTAGCTGTACTGTGTGACACTTGTACAGTATTTTTATCCATGCAATGCGAACAAAAACTTATATTGTATAATATAGTCCTTCAGTATTTTTAATTCTGAATGAATTATTTGTCTTACCGTGTTGTCCTCTATTTCTTTATATCCACAAGCGAACAAGAAATCTGGAAATATCTCTGACCAACCATTGCTTGTACAATTTTTGCTGATATTCCCTTTAAAAAAAAGCATACCAATGTAATCCATAAACATCTAGCAATTTTCCTCTGCAAAGTCTTTTTATTGAAATCAACAGAATCAATAAACTTGCATTTGTTAATGTTAGGAGCAATCTAAATCTAGTCCGACCAGTCTAATAGAACATACCTCCCCAACTGTGTGCCCATCTGATGTGCTGACCTCCAATTACCATCATCCACCAAACACCAATGACAATGGCTGTAGGTAGTGGGATATGTAGTCCAAAATATTTGGAAAGTGTTGGATTGGGAAAACTGTGATAAAAGTTCCACATCTATCCACTGTATTGTCCTGAAAGTTATTCTAGGTTCAGATAATTGTGTGTGTATATGTGCCTTCAAGTTGTCTGTTGACTTTTGGTGACCCCATGAATATTATACTCAGAGGTGATTCTGCCAGTTCTTTCCTCTGAAATATAGCCTATAGCACCTGATGTTCACTGGTGGTTTCCTGTCCAAGTACTAACCATAGCTGACCCTGCTTAGCTTCTAAGATCAGTCAGGATTTGGTCCCTTTAGGGTATTTACGTAGATAATATCAGGCTTTTAGAAACTTCCATGTATCTATATGTTGTTCAGTAGCAACTGACCTGTACAGCACTTAAAAAATCACTTGACAGATGCGTTATTAGCTTCCAGCCGTTGAAAAGACTAATTTGGGCTATAAGTATTTTTGATGTGAAAGTAATTTGAATAAAATAGTTTCCATAAAACCTTCTTATTACTCTACACTATTATTTTAGGTGATACTGAATGATCTGTGGCTGAGTTATTAAAGCCTTCAAGTCTGGTCATGACAAATAACTAGCCAGAGAAATGAATGGACCTCTGACACACAGCAAATTTCAATTTTGTTTATAATACATTTTAAAAGCCTCATCCAATTATGAGAGGAGAAATTCGACAATACAAAACAAATTACATGGTGTCCCTACTGCCCTTCCAGAACATACAAGGAAAATGGTTTTGAGCTCTAACACATAAATAGGCACCTATCGAGCATGAAATGCATAAAAGAATCTGTTTATTCATATTAAGCCTGGAGCGTTATCAAGGGTAGCTGGTGGATCTGCTCCTGTCTGGGTGGGGAATCCACACTGAACAGATACTCTCCTGTTGCTGGGATGGGTTACAACACTGGGAGATCTCCCATGCAATTCAGAGTATCTGCAGGAGGAACAGCAATAACATCAAGTGGATTCGCCTTCTGTCCATGAATTAATTCTGAAATAATAGGGGGCCCTATCACAATACACGATTATAGCACTATATTCCACTTATGACTGCATCTTACAGAGTCTTGGGTGTTGTCTAGATGATGAAAAAACTCCTTGTGGAATGTGAGAGGAATACCTTTTGTCCTGATGAGAACCTGTGAAAACTCACTGTATTAGGAAGGAGGGGGACCCAAAACTCCCTTTACTCTGTGATAACAGCCTTCGCTGTTTCTTGCGAAGTTTTTTTTTTTAAATATACAGAACATTCCCAACCATTTGAACAACCGATTAGAATTGGGGCACATTCCAGAAGTCGAAATGTATTGGTCGGATGTGAATGGGGGCAGCCTTGCCGGTGATGAAGTGGCTGGAGCCACCATTGTTGATGTTCACAGAAGTGATGTGTGTGTGATTTTCAAGCAGTCAAACAAAAAAAAAAATGTTTTTAAGCAGAAGATCGCTCTTCCATGTCTTGGATTTAACAAGGGATGAAATGTGCATCGGTGGGACCTTTTGGATAATAATAATGTGAGTAATTCACTCTTTATTCACATGCATGCTCTGTGTGAACTTCAACCACAGATAACTGCCCTTAGCAGCGATCTTGAGAGAAAATTGTGAAGACAAATGAATGCTGCTACAATGGTGAGGTTATATGCAATTATCTGCCGTTAATTTTCCCATCTAGCTGACCCCCTTGGGTTTTTCATGCGGTGAGGCATTAGTGCTTGCTGGCTAAGAAATTCTAAATGTCATTCCCCCTAAACTGCAAATCCCAGAACACCCTCATGGCCCTAATTCTGAGTCCCATTCACACAACACAATTATAACACTATATTCTATTTTAACTGCTATGGCTGTAACCTATGGCATCCTGGGGTTTGTGCTTTGGTGAGGCACTAGAGCTCTCTGGCTGTGGCATTTAACTCCTCCTCCCTACGCTGCAAAACCAAGGACAAAAAGGCACAACTTCTCATTCCACATATAGAACCCATCTGGAGTGGTACTAGACTGGCATTCTAAATGTCCTTCCCTAATCTGCCAATCCTAGGATTCCATGGGATGTTGCCATGGCAATTAAAGTGGAATCATAGTACTATACAGTGCACTTTTGGTATTCCCCCGAGGATAACAAAATCCATGGATGCTCAAGTCAAATTATATACAGTGGTGTAGTAAAATGGTATCCCTTGTATAAAATGGCAAAATCAAGATTTGCTTTTTGCTTTTTTTATATTTTCAAGCTACAGATGGTTGAATCTGTGGATACAGAGGGCCAACTGTACTATGATTTTGTAGTGTCAAAGGGCTCATGATCAGTGGACTAGATTTGATGATGCTTGCTCTTTGAGGCACCCCACACATGGAGCAGACAGCAAGAATGTGCCTTCCTACCTCTCTGCAGGACGTACTTGCTCTGCCTTGGACATCACTTGATGTCCTCACAGGGGTGTGTTGTTTACCTAGAACCTAAATCCATAGAATCCAACAGACATAGGTCCAAATTGGTAAGGATGGGGGAAAATTGTGTTTGGGTGTAGACATCTTTATAGGATTCAAAACTCATGGAACCAAATGCAGACTTGAATACATATGCAAACCTGTATACAATCAGAAATCTGTATATTTACAAGCTTCTGATGCAAATCACACACTGAAATAAACATGTATGTTGGAATAATGCACATAAAAGTTGAACATTTTTGGGGAGGGGATGCACAGAAATATGACTTAGCCCAAGGGCAGGCAAAGTGTGGCCCATGGGCCATATGCAATCTCCAGGGTTGTTTTTGGGGCCACCAGGCATCCAGTAACTTCCACATCATTTCACATTATTAAAAAAAAAGGTTCCCAGCCCTAAAATGGCTCAGCTCCCCAAAAACACAGCAAGACGTTTCCCCATGTCTCCTAGAGAACCAGCATGGTATAGTGGTTTGGGTATTGGACTAGGATTCTGAAGAACAGGGTTTGAATCCCTGCTCAGCCATGGAAATCTATTGGGTGACATTGGGCAAGTCACACTCTCCCAGCCTCAGTGGAAGGCAAGGGCAAACCCACTCTGAACAAATCTTGCCAAGAAAACCCTGTGATATGTTCACCTTAGGATTGCCATACGTCGGAAGTGACTTAAAGAAATACAACAACAACACTGCTAGGGGTGTTTGGAGGGAAAATTCTCATTTCTTTTGGAAGAATGAGGTGGTGGCGTGGCCCTCCAAGGTCTCTGGGGGGGGGGTCAATGTGCTGCCCTGGCCTCTAACAATTGGGTACATATGCATGTTTGTATGTGGACTGGGGTTGGAGTTGTGGGAAGTCATTGTTGCCCTCTTATTTTCTTCCATGTAGATGGAATGGACAGGCATTATACAACCTGATCCATAACCCATACACAAGCTGGTCCATGTAACTTGTGACCAACCAGGACAAATGGAGTAGTCCTGGAAAGATATCAAAATTAGGAGTGACATGGATCAACAAAAGTGCATGGTAGACTGGGATTGGCTTGATGGGTCACACATTGCACAGAGGCACACATTCCAAGAGAGAGAGAGAGAGAAACATTCATAGTAATTGTTCAGGACTCTTTCCTTAATACAAATCTGAAAGCTGTGGGCTGCGTATCTATGTGGAAGAACAGACATGCAAACAAGTCTTCTTTAGTGACCATCATACTTACCTTGTGACACAGTGTTAAATGCAGATTCCTTTCAATATGTACTCATAACCAAATACAAAAGCACATCACCAAATACAAAATATATTCTTGAATTTGTTACTATTAATACCAGTGCTTGGGGAAACTTAAAAAACAAAACAAAACATAGCTTCAGTCATAGAAAGGAATTTTAAATACCTGGTTTGCTGAAATAGTGGCTAAAGATTTTTGGACAAGGGACTGTCACAGTTTCTCCAATTTCTGCAGGGTGCCAGCAAGTAATGTTATCCCAGATGCCAAGACATCCTGAGGAAAAAAATAAAAAGCATCTACCGTGAAGCATTCTGAGTGAAATCAATCTTTCCAGAATTGCGACCAAATTGTCTAGAACCCTGGGGCCTTTGTATGGGGTGTTGCTTATGAGGCAAACTAGTTCTCCCCCTCACCTATTTTTCAGACCACACAAGTACTACTCAAGAAACATCTATATTCCCAGTAAGTACAAGTTGCTAAAGAAAACTATAACAAATTCTCTGAAAATGGGCACTTTAAAAATACATGGCTTTCTTCCTGCCTCTTAACGCTGAAAGCATCTTGAATTTTTTTTGTGTGTGAGTTTTACAGCACCCCTTAGCCAGGTGTTCAAAACTAGGGCCAAAGTGCTTGGAAAAAGTAATATTTGGAGAATACCCCAGCAAGCACAGCCCCTGGCCGTGCTGCTTGGGAGATTCTATGAATTGTCCACCAAAAAAACAAAGCATAAACAAAACCCAAAACTTTTCCTAGTGATGGATGTGAAGGGAAAGGAAAAAGTGCATCATGACATGACAAGTAGTACTCCTCCGAACACCTCAAAGTGGGCTGGAGGTTTTTTGTTATGGTTCTCTATGTCTTATCACACTACACAATTATAGCACTATTATTGCACTTTAACTGCTATGGCTGCCTCCTGTGCAATCCTGGGGTTTGCAGTTTAGTGTAGCTTAAGAGCTCTCTGGCTGAGATTGCTAAATGCCCCTCCCTAAACGGCAAATCCCAGGATTCCATAGGAGGCAGCCATAGCAATTAAAATGGAATAATAGTGCTATAAGAGTATAGTGTGATAATGCCACGTGGATAGTTTTGGCACTTAAAAAAAAACATAAGAACTTTGCTGGATCTGACCAAAGGCCTATCAAATCCAACATCCTGTTTCCCCAATCCTCTTTGGGAAGTCTAGTAGTAGCACATGAAGACAACACCACTTTTTCACTGCTGCCTCTGAAACAGAGCTTGAAAAAGCTACTTTTTCAGACAATGCTTGTAGAATCTCTCCACTGGAATAGAATAGAATAGAATATTTATTACAGTCATAGAACAGCACAGGTAAAAAGGGGATACAGAATAAAAAGAGAGTGAATACACAGGTTAAAACCAGTATTTAAAACCAACCCTTCAGATTGTATAGTTCCAGTATATCAAAATAAGACAAGGTTGGTTCTAGTCTACTGCGGAGGTCAATGCCTGACGGATTTTAACCACTGCTTCACAGAATCTGGCAACATTATATGTTGTAGTATTGTAAACTATAGTCTAAAAATGTAAAGCTCTGCTGTACCTCTGGAGGCAGTTCATGACTAGTAGCCACTTTAGCCTTCTCTTCATGAATTGCCTAATCCAAACCCTGAGGCCACCAAAATTATACAGAGGGAGCAAGGACCTGTTTGTGGTACATATTGCTGGGTGTGGCACATAGGTTCATATGGTAGATTAAGCCATGAACTCATCCATATGATAACCATGATCCATGCATTATTTTTTCAGTTTTAGGAATCAGATGTCCAGCGTCACATTATAAAAGATTACAGTACGAACAACCATGCTGACCAATGGTCAAGTAATTGTCCCTATGGTCAAAAGCAGCCAAATTCCACTCTGTTCCTGCATAAGTTCCCTCTGTTGTTGTTTTTTTAACCACTTCTCTGTTTCTTTTCAGACAAAAATAATTAAGGAGGAAAAGGCAAAACAGATGCACAGTATCTTTTGATTCCTAGCAGTATGATCCTTCAGTCCAGAGGCACCCTTTAAAGTTTATTTTTATGTTCTCTAAATTAAAGTTAGTTCATAATGGATATGGAAAGAACGCAAATGAATCAAAACAATCACAGAAAAAATAAAAGTAATCAGTACAATATTCCGTTCCTAAGAGAATCCCCTTCCTGCAAGTTCATTACACTAGAACTTCTGACAATATTAAAATGACAAAATTGATCAGCAAGCCGAAACTCAATCACCAAGCCTACAAAAATAAACAAACCATTTTCTTACCTGTGCACAATAGCTTCTGAAGTGCCAGGTTGTCAATGAATGAGATGAAAACTGGGACACATTTGGCCAAGCAACATGTAGTCAAAATGACAAAAGTTATTAATGAGGAAGAACACACCAGCTAGGAGAGGCTGCAGCAGTTTGCTTTTGCCTGAGCCTACTGGGAAAAGCAAGATTCTGTTCCCTCCTCTCCTTCCTGCTGAGTTAACTAAATACAAACTACTTTTGCACACTGAACTCAGTTTGCAGCAATGGCAGTAAGCTGAGGACAAAGGAGGAAAGTAGAAGGAGGTGAAAGAAACTGTGACATTTTACAAGCAGCTGAAAAATAGGACAGATGATTAATTGGGTCTGTCCGTGCCAAACTGGGAATGCTGGAGGGCATACAGTCACAACTCATGCTTAGCCAGGCCTGCCTGTATTATTAGGCACTTGCCTCAGACAGCAGTTGTTGGGATGAGGAGCAGCAATGTGATACTGAAAAACAGAGTTGTATTTCCCATGCAGCTTGTTCTGTACCTCTTAAGCTAGACTGCTGCCCTCAGTTGCAGTGGTGGATGCTGTCTGACAGTATTGCACTAAGATAAAAGTGCCAACCTGGTTGAGTTTCATATATAGATGTGTTGCTGGTCATGGTACAACCTTGATCGTTGATCAAAGCAGCAAAATGTCTTGGGCCAGATACTGAGCTAGTCTATACGAGGCCATAACATGTGGACTGATGTGGACTAATGCCAATTTGAAACAGCTTTCATTTGTCTCAGTGATTTTTGGCAAGATTGCAGGCACATGAAGCTATCTGCGTTAGTTGTTCAAATGGGCATGGCTGCGAATCAAGATGGTGGGCATGAGTGAATTACTCACTGGCTGGTCTGTTGTGGCAGCCGGGAATTTATTCCCAACCACTGGACCAGAGGGAAAACTGCTGCAAAAGGTTCAGCTTCTCTTGACCCACCCCCAACTAATCAGATTCAAACCTAGTGTTTGCCTCCGATTGGCTGCCTGCGGAGCCCCTCAGCCAATCTGAGCAAAGTGGCTTTGCTCTGATTGGCAGAAGCTCTTGTCTTGCATGTGCAGCCTGCTAGGAAGGAGAGAAGCAGCATGATGCTGGCCATGCCTATCCGTTGGGGGGAGGGATTGGCAGCCCTGTGCCGGGACCAAAAAAATGGCCACCAGGTAAGTCTGGCAGCCCTATTATTGTCACCAGTTGCTGCCACTAAACAGTATTTTTTTTAAAAAAAATGCATATCCAAGGTGCGGAAGTGCAATATTCTGCTTAAATAAATAGAAAAAAAGGCTGTTTCATTGCCTCAGCGCACAATTGCTACAGTGAAAATCCAGCATGGCAGTTCTGGGTGCTTGTCTTGCCAGCAAGCTCAGCCCCCTGCGCATGTCCAACCAATCAGTTTTTCACTTCCGCTCTTACCGGGAATGTTCAACAAAGTGAATCAGTTGTCCCAACAAACTTTTCGCTGTGGAACTTTTTTAAAAATATGGGAAAGGCCACAAAGGCTTTTCCTGAGTAGTTTTTGGTGGTTTTGGCCCTCCTCCTTCCAGATATGGTGGATTGATTAAGACAAATGGTATTCTCCTTGAATTCTATGAGGAGTATTTTCACCATATAGACAATCCCATTGTTTCAGAGAGTTCCCCAGAGATCCCCTATCCATTCCGAGGAATCTTTGCAATGATAACAGGCTGCAAACATCTACATTTTGGATTTTTAAAAAATAATTCTCAGGATGCTGAATCATCTGCAATGTTTGAAAATCTACAGTAAAATTCTGGATGACTATAATATATACAGGTCTGCCTACAAGAGAATAACAATTAAAACAAAGGGTGGAAAAACAGTATATCCTCCCTCTTGGGTACCTAAAAATGTGATTCTGACAATTAATCCAAACCAGCTTTCCAGACTCAGTAATAAACCAGCACTAGTTGACTAATCTCCTACAGGATTTCTGCAGCAGGAACTCAAGCAGGGTTTTGTTATGAGCACACTAATTATCAAGGTACGGTATCTTTTTAATCATTCTTTCTTTTCACAGAACATGTTTGTTTACAAAAATGATCACACAAACAATATTATTGCACTGTAATTTATGCAATTTTCTTTATCTGTATACTGTTTTTTTAAAAAATACAACTATGACAGCAAATGTTAATGAACCATTTCAGCATACTCACAGCTATGAGTAACAAATCTTTCAATTCTTATTAACATGGCTTGGTAAGAGCCCAGGAAATATGCAGCAGTATAGCAGTGTTCATATGGTTATTTGCACAGGAATGGCCCTATACTACGTCACAAGACATGTTTGCTGGAATCCCTTTGGCACTGTTTACAAATATTTTTTTATCTTCTGACTAGCTGCATCGTACTTGTATATCTGATGTAGGCAACTATGGGAAGCTAGGGAGCTGCATTAGCCCCCCAGGTGATCTTGGAGAGCTGTAATCCCCAACACACGCCCTCAAATATCCTCTACAGGACTTGATGGCATTTTTAAAAACATGTTTGGGTGGCCCTGGGCCATTTTACTCCCAGGAAAGGCCATTTTTACCAACAGGATGTGACCAGAAGGAAGGAAAGGGAAGGAACATAGTTTATTGGTTGAACATAATAACTAGTTCACATGGCAAGAAGGTTGTCTAAATGGCGAAAATATTCCTCATGGAATGCGAGAAGAATAGGACCTGTCTTAATGGCATCCCGCATCCTATTACTGTATTTAGAAAGGGGGGGGGTTAAATGCACCACATGGCTCGCTTTTCTTCGCAAACGAAGATTCAGGAAGGACTCATCCCGCGCTTTCTGCAAGCGCGCTGATGACTAAAAAGGCCAATCCGAGATAAACAAGTCCGGTTGCAGAAAGCACAGCAGAAGGTCTCCTTGGGTGATGTTTCCCGGTAGTGATTCTTTCTGCGTTGTCGTTTCTCTTCAAGACTTGTTCGTTGTGAGTTCTCAAATAAGGCTGCAGCACTGTGGATAGTGCGTCTCCATGCCTCCCGATGTGAGGCCAGGGCGGACCACTGTTGGTGATCAATTTGGCCGAGCCTGAGATGTTGTTTCAGGGAATCTTTGTATAGCTTTTTTGGAGCGCCCCTCTTACACTGACCCGTGGCAAGTTCACCGTAGAGTACTATTTTTGGGAGGCAATGGTCCTCCACCCTAGAAATGTGCCCTGCCCAGCGCAGCTGTGTTCTCAATATCATGGCCTCAATGCTGGTGATCCCTGCTTGCTCAAGGACAGCAACGTTCGTCACATAGTCAGTCCAGTATATATTTAGGATTGTGTGTATACAGCGCTGATGAAAGCATTCAAGGAGTCATAAGTGGAGGCGCTAGGTGACTCATGTTTCAGACCCATAAAGGAGAACAGACAGTACAATGGCTCTATACACACTGAATGCAAGGGCATAGCAAAATGGTGTCCCTTACATAAGATGGCAAAATCAAGGTTTGCTTTTTGGATTATTATTTTTTAAAGAATATTTTCAAGCCGTGAATACTTAAATCCGTGGATACCAAATCCATGGATATGGAGGGACAACTGTAGTAGTAAGTGGTACAACTAGAAGTAGCAATTTTAGTGTTTTAAAATGTTCTTATCTTTGTGTGTTTACTGTTACAAAAGTGTTTATCCAGTATACATCTCCTTGGATGTCCTGGTTGAATGAGAGTTGACGGGCAAACGGCATAAAATAGAGAATTTTTTAAAAAAAATACAGCACTCACATGTTGGTAGAATAATTCTGTGCTAGACAGTCCAATGGCATGAGGTGATATAAGGCAATTTTTACATCTTCTTACCTAAAAGAACAAAAGTGTGTATATTCCCAATCTAGGCCACTTCCTGTCATGTGTGACTAATAACGCATGAATAGAGATGGATTTGGATCTTATTCCCAAGATAGAGCATAAAATGTGAACATTGTGTCTTGTCTGATTCTATTCCATTTTTAAAAAAAGAAATTTATTCACAGAAATGTTCGGTATATGCTACTTCTGCAGGCATATAAGTTTTTGCAAAATATATCAGCAACAATCCACATATTGTTACAGGGCCAGACCAAGCCATTTTGCTGCCTGAAACAAAGGACAAGATTATGTCACTCACCAATGCTATGTCCAGACTGGCAGGTGAATCTTACTTCAATACTGGCAATAGGACTGTTCCCTCCACTAGCCTAGAAGGAAGGAAACCAGTTGGGGGCAGTGGTTATCAGTCTTTGGTTCTCCAGATGTTTTGGCCTTGGCATTCCACTTTTCCTGCCCATTAGCTATGTTGGCTGGGCTTCTGGGAAGTGAGGAACAAAGGCTGAAGACTTTATCAGACTACCCACTTGAAACGTTCTTTTGCTGGCATATTATGAAATGTTTTTATGCCAGCAAAAGACCCCCCCCCCAGCATCAGAAAGGTGGCCCTGGCAGTAACAGAGCACAAATGGAGCTCTGTTTACTTCTGGGTTCCAAATCTCAGCAATTCTCGCGAGAAGACGCAAGCACAGCACATTCAAAAATGAAAGCAAAATAAACACATAAAACATACAGCAAAGCACAAAAATACACTTTAAAAGTCGCAAGTACATTGGGGGGTTCATAAAAAGAGCATCCCTTAGCTGGCTGTTGTGATCTCACTTGGAAGTGTTCTGTCACTGATGCTGTATTCCCGTGAGCACAATGGCACGAAGTTTCAAATGCCGGCAATGTTAGCAACAAAGTGCCACGGGAGATCAATGGGCTCTTGGCCTGTCAATACTAAGGAACAGGTTTTGGACAAGACATGATCGCGAAAGGACAATGTCATTTGATATGCATGCCCTTTCGTGATCATTAGGCATTGTTATGACGCCATATTTGCCTGATCTGATAAAGTCCTGAGAACCACTGGTTTAGGGGGTATAGGCCAGGCCACTGACATACACACAGCTTTGTCCTAGGGTGCTTTCACATAACACAATTGCAGTGCTATGATTCCACTTTAACTGTCATGGTTCCATCTAGGAGAATCATGGGATTTGCAGTTTAGAGAGAAGTATTTAGAATTCTCAGCCAGAGAACTCTAGTTCCTCACTAAACGACAACTCCAGGATTCTATAGAATGCAGGCATGACAGTCAAAGTGGATTCATAATGCTCTAATTGTGTAGTGTGAAAGGGCCACTGGAGAGGAATGGCTAGAAGACTCCGGAGAAATAATTGGGGCAGGGGGAGATGCCACTCTTGTCTCCTAGCATCTGCTGCCTGAGGAGTTTCATCACTGTGAGTAATGGTAGCACCAGCTTTGAATTCTAAAATGAATTGTAAACTGTATCAGGTTCTCTAGAACAAATCACAAGATACTGATACTACGCTGGATAAACAGGACCAGAGGCCATGCTTGGTGGCATTCCAAATAATGGGAATCCCTACTGATAAGAATGTCTGCCTGACCATGTGCTGTATAGGGTAGCATTTTTTTTCTTCCTATCATTATTATTAACTTGATCTATAGGCCACCTCTGTCCCCAAAACCAGGACTCAAGGCAGCTTACACATTAAAACAAAGACAACATAGAAAAGGTTCACATTAAAAAGTAATTAAATATTCGGTTTGAAAAGTAATTAAATATTCAGTAAGAACAGTTTGAAACATACAATAAGAATAACAAAAAGCCACTTGAAACAGTTCAAGTACTTGTTCTTTAGAAACAGTCTGGTCTCAAAAGCCTGTCAGAATAAAGAAATCTCTGCCTGCTGACTGAAGGACCCCAAGGAGGCAGCCATTCTACCCTCTCTACTGAAGGCATTCCAGAACCTAGGAGCAACCACAAAGAAGGCCCTGTCTAGTGTGCCCACTGCATGTGCTTGTGAAGGTGGTGAACTGAGAGAAGAACCTCTCTTAAGAATCTTAGGGCCCAGGCAGGATCTTATGAGACAATACAGTCCTTCAGGTAGTTTGGATCCAAGCTGTAGAGGGCTTTTAAAGTTCATAACCAGCACTTTGAATTGTGCCCAGAAATAGAGTGATTGCTTGTGGAGCTGTTGCAACTAAGGGCTTGTCTACACTGGCAAAAAAAATGTGGACTCACCCCGAATCTGGTGCTGGAAGTCCAGATGATGTACGGCTACTCCCAGGAGGATCCACATTTTTTTGTCCTTAATTCAACTTTGCTCTGAACTAAGCAAAGTCAGGGAAAACTCCAGAGTTTCCCAGAATCTTCAGAGTGACCACAGGGTCTTTTGCTGTCTGGACTGCTGGATTGGGTCAAATTCGGCCCAATCCAGTTGTACACACACAAATGCAGTGCCCTCTCCCTTACCCTGTGCTGAGCACCACAGGGAAGGGGATGGATTTCTGTCAGAGCCACCTCCTTCTCACCAGCTGAAGAGCTCTGTGCAAACACTGTCCAGCGTGCTAGCACTTCTGCTGAGGTCAAAACGGGGCACCCATGATGTAGGGTGCCCCTCTCCTTGTTCACATGTCCAGGCATCCATTCTCACCTCAGCAGAAGTGCTGGCACACCAGGCGGGTTTTCTATGGAGCTCCTCAGCCGGTGAGAAGCAGCGGCTCTGAAAACAGGGGAAAGGCCACTTAGGCTGATGTGGTGTTGGCCCAGTTCGGCTTGGTGTGTGTAGCTGCCATTGTGGTTGATTTGGGGCCAGTCTGGGGCTAATGCTCCAGACAGCCCTGGATTTAAGCAGCCAGCGTAGACGCACCCAAGGAAGCTATATTTTAAAAAGTGTGTTTTGCTACTTATACTTATAAGGAAGTAACAGCAAATTTTAGCGATGTACAGTACTTAGGAAAATTACAAAGATTGGCCAACTCAGAAAGAAGTTTCAGAGACTGCTGTGATCCACAAGTCTAAATAATATAGGATGGAGATTTAAAGGCCACTTTGCTCTTGTCAGTAGAGGGCATCAAAATCTGACTCCATGCGCAGCTAAATATAGATTTGCGGTATCTGTTACAACTGTGGTCCAGCCATAGTGACTGACGTGCAGCGGGGTTATGAAATGCACACCAGAGAAAATGAGAGAGGTAAAACAGATATTTAAAATGCAATAATTCTGACCAGGTTGCCCCTTCCCCCATCACATCAGCACAAGGCTCTGAATTTCATTAGCATAAAAAGAAGTATTTCTAGGCCAATGGTGTTTCTTGCTAGACTGTCAATGACCTGGCATTTAGATGCAATTAACAAAACCTTGCTTTCAAGAGGACAATTAGTTTGGAAGAAAGCTTCTGGCATGAAGAAATATATCTAGTACAATCTATGGGGGGGGGGGAATCACTACAGCTGTCCCTTCATTTTTGCTGGGGTTTGGTTCCAGGACCCCCCTTGGATACCCAAATCCGTGAATACTCAAGTCCCATTATATGCAACGACAAAGCAAAATGATGTCCCTTATATAAGATGGCAAAATCAAGGTTTGCTTTTTGGATTATTATTTTTTAAAGAATATTTTCAAGCCCTGAATACTTAAATCCATAGATATACCAAATCCATGGCTACAGAGGGACAACTGCATTTGCATTCAACATCAGTAGAATCTTTAGCACTGTAAAGCAAATCTATAATTTATGAATCCCGCAATTTATATCAGATTGATACATAGGTTATATAAATATATAACTATATATGTACAATCACTTCTTGTTGATAACTTCAAAATCTGTAGATGAATATTGAACATATTCTGGCACATTATTTACAGTAGAAGGATGCCACTATAAATACTGCAGTACTAAAACAAGATAATACTGACAAGACTTGTTTCACTTTGTTATAAAAATGCATTAGGATATAATGATTCAGATAAGCAAGAAGGTTTTAAATGTCTTAAGTTAAACAGACCTAGAATACTATGGAGATTATCAGACATGCCAAAAATCCCACCACAGGGACGACAGGATGTCGCTAAAAGACTAATTTTTCTTCTTCTTTTTTTTAATTATATTTTCATTATGAATAAAATACATATCTCACAAATAAAATAAATGATTTTCCACAAAGTGCATTATCTGTTTCTGTAAATTCCATTTACAATTACACTTTTCATACCTCTTTTTCTTTCACATTTCCTATTGTAAATCACTAATAAATGTACAATATTTTGTTTCTTTAATCCTCTCCATCTCGTGTGTCTATTCAATATTCTAATTGCGCTCGCTTTACTGTGTTTCTTCTTATAGACTTCCTCTCTAGTTACTCCGAGATAGATTTTATTACTTTACTGAACATCACTATTGTATTAATTATATACATAGAATCATAGAATTGCAGAGTTGGAAGAGACCATGAGGGCCATCCAGTCCAACCCCCCTGCCACGCAGGAAATCTTGATCAAAGCATCCCCGACAGATGGCAATCCAGCCTCTGTTTAAAGACCTCCAAGGAAGGAGACCCCACCACGCTCCGAGGGAGTGTGTTCCACTGCCGAACAGCTCTTACTGTCAAAAAGTTCCTCCTAATGTTGAGGTGGAATCTCTGTTCCTGGAGCCTACACCCATTGCTCCGTGTTCCAGTCTCTGGAGCAGCAGAAAACAAGCCTGCTCCATCCTCAGCGTGACATCCTTTCAAATACTTAAACAGGGCTATCATATCGCCTCTTAACCATCTTTTTTCCAGGCTAAACATACCCAGCTCCCTAAGTCTCTCCTCATAAGGCATTGTTTCCAGACCTTTCACCATTTTAGTTGCCCTTCTCTGGACACGCTCCAATTTGTCAATATCCTTTTTGAATTGTGGTGCCCAGAACTGGACACGGTATTCTAAGTGAGGTCTGACCAAGGCAGAATAGAGTGGCACTATTACTTCCCTTGATCTAGACATTATACTTCTATTGATATAGCCCAAAATCGCATTGGCCTTTTTAGCTGCCGCATCACACTGTTGGCTCATGTTCAACTTGTGGTCTACTAGGACTCCTAGATCCCTTTCGCACGTAGTCTCATTCAGCCAGGTCTCTCCCATCCTATATTTATGCTTTTCATTTTTCCGCCCTAAATGCAGTACTTTACATTTCTCCGTATTGAATTTCATTTTGTTAGCTTTGGCCCAGCTCTCCAGTCTATCCAGGTCATTCTGAATTTTGATCCTGTCCTCTAGGGTATTAGCTAATCCTCCTAATTTGGTGTCATCTGCAAATTTGATAAGTATGCCCCTAATTCCCTCATCCAAGTCATTGATAAAGATGTTGAATAGCACTGGGCCCAGGACAGAACCCTGTGGCACCCCACTGGTCACATCTTTCCAAGACGAAGAGGCGCCACTGCTGAGCACCCTTTGGGTTCGGCCGGTCAACCAATTACAAATCCATTGAACAGTTAACTTGTCTAGCCCACATTTTACAAGTTTGTTTGCAAGAATGTCATGGGGAACCTTGTCAAAGACCTTACTGAAATCAAGGTATGCGATGTCCACAGCATTCCCTTCATCTACCAAGCTGGTAACTTTATCAAAAAAAGAGATCAGATTAGTCTGACATGACTTGTTTCTCTGAAACCCATGTTGACTTTTTGTGATTATGGCATTGCCTTCTAAATGTTCACAGACTCTCTGTTTAATGATTTGCTCTAGAATCTTCCCTGGTATTGATGTCAGACTAACTGGACGATAATTGTTGGGATCCTCTTTTTTCCCCCTTTTGAAGATGGGAACAACGTTTGCCCTCCTCCAGTCTGCTGGGACTTCTCCTGTTCTCCAGGAGTTCTCAAAGATTATTGCCAATGGGTCTGAGATTATATTTGCCAGCTCTTTTAATACTCTTGGATGTAGTTCATCTGGTCCTGGAGATTTAAATTCATTTAGATTAAGAAGGTATTCCTGTACTACCTCTTTACTTATTTTGAGCTGGATTTCCCCTATTGTGTCCTCTGTTCCATTCTCCTCAGGTTGGTCCTCCTTTTCCTTTTCTGAAAACACTGAGGCAAAGAAGGTGTTGAGTAATTCTGCCTTTTCTCTGTCCCCTGTTAGCATTTTGCCATCTTCTCAACGTAGTGGCCCTATCATTTCCTTCTTCCTCCTTTTGCTGCAGACATACCCAAAAAAAACCTTTTTATTGTTCTTAACCTCCCTAGCACGCCTGAGCTCATTCTGCGCTTTAGCTTTTCTGACTTTACTCCTACACGTGTTCGCTATCTGTTTGAATTCTTCTTTGGTGATTTCCCCCCCTTTCCATTTCCTATACATGTTCCGTTTAAAACTTAGCTCCATTGAAAGTTCTTTAGTCATCCATCCTGGATGACTAAATGGATACAGTTTCTGTGTTCCTAACTTCATTAACCATCTTGTAATAAACTGGTTTTTTGCTATTAGTCTGTGTTAATTTATATTTATAGTCTCTAGTTTTCTTGATTTTTGTAGGCATTTCCTGTTTAAGTATGAGTAACTGCTGCCACTTTGCCCCATCTGTTTGTAAAATAATTGACTGTTATTGTCCAATCTTTTATATATTTTTCGTTGCCTTCCCCTCTTAATAACATTGTTAGCCTGTCCATATGCATAGTTTCATAAAGTTTTTTTCCCAACCATTGGTCTATTGTAGGGCATTCTTCATTCTTCCACAGTTTAGTAAATATTATTCTGGCTGTGACTAGCATGTAAAAAAATATTTTTCCATGTTCTTTTTCTATAGTCTTCTCAGTCATTCCTAGAAGAAATACTTCTGGCTTCAATTGTAGTTTGATATTCAAAACGTCCTCTATTACTTTTTGAACTTGTTTCCAATATTTGGTTGATTTTTTGCAGTTCCACCATAAATGGTAGAATGTATCATTTTTTTTCCTCCACATTTCCAACATGCACTCGATGAATCTTTATACATCAAAGATAATTTGTGGGGTGATAAGTACCATCTAAAATACATTTTATAAACATTTTCTCTTATACCCTGGTTCAATGTAAATTTTACTTGTTTTGTCCACATTGTTTCTCAATTCTTCAGTTCTATTGTATGTCCAATACTTTGCGCCCAAGTTATCATATTATTTGTATTAATTCATCTTCTGTATCCCATTTTAACAATAGATTATAAAATCTAGATATCATGTGTTTATTTCCTCGTTCAATAATCACTTCCCAATCAGTTTTTTCAGTCATGAGTCCTGTCAATCTATTGTCCATCTTGTATCTTTCTTTCATTTCATGTACAAATACCAGTGGCATTCTATATTGTCTTTCTTCTTGGGATTTCAGTGAGTGATGATCTCCTTTTATTATTAATATGTCACTATATTTCAGCCATTGATGTGATGTAATCCCTTCTTTATTATGAAAGGCTTCATGTGGGGAGGCCTAAGTTGGTGTTTGTGGAAATAATCTAGTCTTAATTTTTTTCCAACTTCGAATTAATGAGCTTCTAATAGTATGGTTATGAAAGTCTTTGTTTATTAAGTCTTTATTATAAAAAAGATAGGCATGCCAGCCATACCGAATTCCATCTCCTTCCAACACCATTAATTTTTCATTTTTTAATGTAGCCCATTCTTGGATCCAATTCATGGATCCAATTCAGGCCTTCCCGGAATAACTTCCCAGCTCAAGTGGAGCTGATTGCTTACCCGCCCCCTTGCTGCTATTGCCATTATTTATTTATTTATTGTATTTTATCTTTGTTTTAATTCTCCATTAGTTTAATTTAGTTTTTAGGGGTGGGAGGGTTAGAATTGGGAAGGATTGTTTTAACTTGCTGTTGTTTTAATCTTGTTGTATGCCGCCCCAGTTGCTGAGCAGAAAGGCGGGTTAAAAATAGATGATTATGATGATTATTATTATTGGATCCAATTAATGCAACAAGCATCGTGATATAATTTCAGGTTCGGTAAATTTAGACCTCCCCTTTCTCTACTATCCTGCAAGATTTTCATTTTCACCCTCATTTTTTTGCGAGACCAAATAAATTTAGATATGTCAGCTTGCCATTCTTTGAAGATTTTTTGTGATCGAATTACTGGAATCATTTGGAATAGGAAGACTAACTTTTCAGATGACCTTGTCCCTATGGCGTTATGCCTCCGTGCCTCTTCCGCCCCCGCTCCTTTTTATTGCTGGCTTAAGCCGTGAATTGACCCATCATTCCATTTCTGTCACGGAACGACGGGTGTGTGAGAAGCTGCCCCATTATGCTGGCACGATGCCAGCGTAATGGGGAGGTCCGTGCCAAACACTTCCGGTCCAAATCGGGACTACGAGCTAAGTGACACACTTAGTTACTTGGGTTTTTTAAAAACATGTTTCTGTGCTTGCTTTATTTTTTTATCTTTAATTTTTCATTTTATTTTTAAATTTCCCACACAATCATTCTCTCATGAGAACAGCCTGGATTTGCTTTTCAGGAAGTGAATGGGGCTCAGCGAGAGCTCCATTCACTTCTGGGATGCTGAAGAGGAGGGGAGCAGTTTCTGTCGCATGGCAAGGTAGGTGTTTGAAAATGTTTCATTTATTCAGTTACAGGGACGGGACAGGGTGGGAGGGCAGGTAGCAAGACAGGGATGGTTTTTTTGGTCCTTGTCTGTTAATATCCTATGATCCGAAAACTTAATTCTGCTATATAAGTCAAGCAAGTCAAACAGCTTTTAATATATCTATTATATTTGTATATTTTCAGTGGTTTGCACTAATGATAGGGGTTCTCCTGTCCCCAAATGTACAAAGTGTTGTTGGGCTTGTCCCTGTGAACAGAGCAGCCTGTGGGGAAAAATAAACTATCGCTGTTATGCTAAAAAGTGGACACATCACACAGCAGGTTACAGCTACCCTGAACTACTGAATGTAAAACAGGCTATGTAACCCTTTTCATATTCTGCCCAAGCAATCATGTCACAGATTTGCTATCCATGAAGAAATAGCCATATATGTTCATGTCAGTTCTCAAATATGTACAAGATGTGTGTGCTTTTGCAGATGGTATAATATCTTTCACACTCATATACAAGTATATGTGTATTCAGGGTGTTCACTTCCACATTAATTCTGGCAGCAGTTTCAACAGTGGCTGTGACGTATCTCTAGCAAGACTGTATACACCATTTGTGTTTGATATAAAGAGAAATTGGGCTCTCTGCTGAACTGCTACTGAAGTACTTTGAGAGAAATGGGTGATCCAGTGGGCAAGCAGGTAAATGGAGCTTTACTTCCTTCCAACTATACAGAAGTTCTAAGTAAAATCTGAGAATTTTAAGCTTCTAAGGTACAAACTAAAAAAAAAGAGGGGCAACAGAAAAACCATCTTTTAATACAGTTATGACTGACCCACTTGTGAGCGAAAAGAAAGAGCTGTGACTTGAAAACTTTAAATTTTAAAGCACAGAAAGAGTGCCTAGGCAGGAAGTACTGGTTCCCTCTCCCAAGTTATATTCTGGGGCACTTTCATACTACACAGTTATAACACTACGGTTCTACTTTAACTGCCATGGTTCTATCCTGTGGACTTTTGGGATTTGCAGCTTAATGAGGGCTATTTGGAATTATCAACCAGAGAGCTCTAGTGCTTCACCAAATTACAAACCCCAGGATTCCACAGGAAATTGCCATGGCTGTAAAAGTGTTATCATAAATCATAGTGCTATAATTGTGTTGTGTGAAAGGGTCCCTGGTCTCAAGCAAAATTCTTGGGTTTCAGACCCAGAGGTATATCACAGCATCAAGGAGAGGTTCTAATGATCCATATGCACTAACAAGGTCTGAGACCAGACAGAAACTCTTTTTACTTCATTCCAGAAGGGCTCGCTCTGATTCCACCTCATCTTTCAAAGTGGAAGGCCTTAAGGACCCTTGGAAGAACACTGTCCCAAAAGTTCATGTTGGGAAGGCTGCCAGAGGTACTGCACCATCTCCATGATGGCACAGTTGTGCAACTGTCAGGGATGGATTCACCAGACCTTTGACAGAGCTGGGGTCAGGGTCCACAACTGTTGATTCAGGGTTTGAGTGTTTCCAATTTTTTTAAAAGGAAGAAGGGAGTTGCGGGGGGGGGGGGGAAGGAATGACCAACTGCTTTTTATTTTAGCATGAGCTTTCATGGATATAAACCCACATTTTCAGATGCAGTACAGAGTGATATTAAGGCCTCAGGTTGATATGAGGTTAGTCTTAGAGGTGCTGCCACATTCCCTTTTTTCCCTCCCATTTCTTCCTCTTTTTTATGCTGCAAGAGACTAACACGGCTGCTTCTTTGAAAACAACTACAATGGAAAGCTCCACTTCTTTAGTGGTGCTTAGGCTCAGTGCTTGTGCCACCGTTTCCACAGTCTCTGTACCTATTACCAAGGGGTTGTCTAAATGGCAAAAATACTCCTCACAGAATGTGAGGATAATCCTACCTGTCTTAATGGCATTCTGCATTGTTTCACCATATTGGGAAGGAGGGAGGCCCAAAACATCAAAAACTCTGCAAGAAAAGCTTTTCTGGAGGTTTTTTTTTTTTTTTAAACAGCGAGGGGAATGCACATTCCTGCTCATTGGGACAAGTGATTTGATATGAATTGCTTTCCCACAGGAGAGGGAGCACAAAGCTTATTGGCTGGGTGAGCGCAAGGCACGGGGCTTGCTAACAAGGCAAGTGCCCGCTGCCACCATGTTGGATTTTCACCTTAGCAAGCTAGTGCTAAGGCAAGAAAACGTGGTGTTTTGTGGGTTTTTTGCTTTTTTGTTAAATCAAAAAATCATTTTATCACATAGACATCAGTGTTTGGTGTGCGTGTGTGGTTTTTTTTAATTTGGCAGTGGCAAATTGAGGTGAGTATAAATGTGAGTAAATCACTTGCAGCTCCCGTCTTGCATGCAAAGTTTATGGGGGCAAAAACACCATTAAGACAAGTCACAGCTGCTGCAAAATATCATTACTGCAAGGCACTCTGGGATTTGTTTTGTTTTGACTCGTGTAGATAAGCCCCTGGTCACTGCTGGATTCTGAGCTTATGAAGTCCCACTTGTTGTTCATATACCATCTGTCTCTCCCTACTTTCTCCCTCCAAAACCTTTTGTCCCTATTCCCAGGTCCTCTGTGCCTGACTGAAGGGAAATCACCTGGTAGAAAAGCTGTGGAATCAAAGAGGGGAGGCGTGTTGTTCCCCAGCATCCCACCAAGGTCCCAAACTTCTGCTCATCTGCTGCAGATAGAAGTGAAGCAAGCCTATGTCCAAAGACATGATTTTCTGCTACATGCAGTTTGGACAGACTGATAGATAATTAACACTGGGGGCTTGTCTAGACAGACAATTTACCCTGGTTTTCCCCTGGCTTGGAGCCCTGCAGTCCAAATGACACAGGGCTCTTGCCCTGTTTTGCCTCTGGACAGTCCAGATAACTCCTGAGACAAAGCTGGGGAGAAGCCAGGTTAACCCATTTAACATGTTTTAAATTAACACCCAGGAAAAATTATGCAGAAAAACCCAGATGGGTCCAGTTTGGGAACACAGGGTCTGTACCTGCACACAAGTCTGTATAGCCAGCCGCTGCTGGAATCTCTCTGCAGCCATGAAGGAAGCCTCCAGCACATGAGTGCAACAATGGGAGAGTCGCTTGCTGATACTGGCAAGCGTGTGTGTGTGGACTTCTGTTCATTTCATCTCAGTAATGGGAAAATTGGGCCAGTTCTGAAGCTGGAATATGCTGGCCAGAAGGCAGTGTATTCTGGCTGGTCTAGACAAGCCCTGGGAAATCTATATGGTACCATAGCGGGACCAGAAGGGGCCAGCATGAGAGAAGGCCCTTTCTCTCATCTGTAAGCTCCCAGTGGATGAAGAAAGGATGACACCTATTTCAGGGTGGTGCATCTGCATTCACTTCTGTCCAAATACATTTTATCTTAAAGAAGTACTGCTTAAGATTTCTTTTTCTGTTTATAGCATTTCCAAGAATCCATCCTTTATACATCATGAAACGATTAGAAATAAAAATGTTCTTGGCAATGTGGACATTTCTTTCCTAAGATTATAAAGTAGAATTTGCACAAGCTCTACTATCCAACAAGACACTAAGTTACTAAGAGGGTCTTGGATTGTCTCAGCTAAGAGAGACAAATCTGTCACCAAGCAAGGTCAAGGCTGGGGTCAGAGGAGGGAAAGGTTACCTTTTTTAGTCTACAGTGCAAATAGTAACTTTTCCAGGCTCTGTCAGGGCTGGAACAAAGTCTGGTGGGATCAAAGAAGGAGATGGCCTTGGACAAATTGAGGAGATGCAAGTGGTTATGCAAGATTGCTGTGACCTCTGAGGGAGAGAAGAACAGCACAGCTCCATCATGCCTGGACCCTAGCGGCTGATGAGAGATCCACCATGATCTTCCACTGCTATGGCCACTAAGGGAGAAAAGAACAGCTGGACACAGATCCATTGTATCTGATCAAGCAATTGGTGAGAACCTCTCCATTCATGTTGCAAGTGCTATTGTGTGACTTGTGATGGGGAAGGAGAGCAACCAGCAACTGCTGGACTTACATCCCAGGTGTTAAGAGACAAGCCGGGCAAGCCTGGCTAGAACCAGCCAATCATAGCTCAGGGAATCCTATGGGGGGTTGGCAGCTATAGGGAGGGAGTATATAAACTAGAGCAGTGGCTCAAACTTTTTTTTTTTTTAACCAGCAGCCCACTTTAAATATCTTTTGTTGCCATGGACTCCCAAGACTTAACTCAAGATTTAAAACCCTAACAACAACAACAACAACAACAACAACAACAACACAATTACACCATCCATTAAACCTTCCCTCAGAGGCACTGGAGAGAGAGGGAAGGCTTTTCTCCTGCTTCTTCCTGCAAGTTTGTGGCTGGAGTGTATTGAATAGCAAAGCGCAGGCCAAGCCAGTCAGCCAGCCTTTGCCTTGGCTCCGATCACATGGCTGCTCCACAGCAGGGAGGAGGTGGGCCAAGCAGCCTTCAAGCCTTTGTGGACCCCTGTGAGGACATTGTGGCCCCCTAGGAATCCCTGGACCCATGAACTAGAAGCTTGTCTAGTAAAGAGTGAGATAGGAGTCAGGGAAAAGATGGAATAGAGACAGGGCAGTTAGAGATAGGGAGAAGATTTGAATAGGGTTTTGGAAGGTGTGAATAAGGAAAGAGTTTAATATGTTTAACTTATCTTGTTATATAATAAATCTTTACTTGTTTATTTTCTACAATGGAGTCTGGCTGTTCCATTTAAGAACTGAAAAGGAGAGTGGTCACACTTACCACAGTGAACCCACTGATCAACACAGCAAGTTATCCATAACAGGGATCACCTTGAAGCCTGAGTACCAAATCCAATGAGGGATCTTGAGGGTAAAGAGGCCAGACTGGAACAGTGGAGCCACAGACTGGAGAGAGGTTCCATCACACCAGACCACCCCCGGCCCCACTTCTCCTTGTGCACCATGTCTTATTTATACTGTAAGCCTGAGAGCAGAGAACTGTCAAACTAACAAATAGTAAGCCACTCTGTGAATCTTTGTGGTTGAAAGACTGGATATAAATTCTCTAAATAAGTAAGTAAGATTGGTGAGGGGAGAGCAAAACCCAGTGAGTGAGCAGATAAAACATTGTCAACAGGTAGAGTTTGTAATTATTTATTTAAATTAAAACACGTAAGGTTTGAATAGGAAATTATTGGCACTACCATTTGCAAAAAGCAAATATGTCCAACCAAATAGAATCACTGAGTTGGAAGAGACCACAAGGGCCATCCAGTCCAACCCCCTGCCATACAGGAATACACAATCAAAGCATTCCTGACAGATGGCCATCCAGCCTCTGTTTAAAAACCACCAAAGAAGGAGACTCCACCATACTCTGAGGCAGTGTATTCCACTTCCAAAAGCTCTTACTGTCAGAAAGTTCTTCCTAATGTTTAGGTGGAATCTCTTTTCCTGTAGTTTGAACCCACTGCTCTGTGTCCTGGTCTCTGGAGTAGCAGAAAAACAAGCTTGCTCCATCTTCAGTATGACATCCCTTCAAATATTTAAACATGGCTATCATGTCACCTCTTAACCTTCTCTTCTCCAAACTAAACATGCCCAGCTCCCTTAGCCACTCTTGACTGGGCATGGCTTCCAGACCTCCCACCATCCTGGTCGCCCTCTTCTAGACACGTTCCAGCTTCCCAATATCCTTCCTGAATTATGATAGTTCTGGCGTTCAGTAGCATTAGACTCTAGCAAAGATGGAGCCTCAAGAGTAACTAATGCTTCAGTTTCAAGGGGAAAAAATCAACAAGAAAAATTAATTTAAGTGAAACCAATTGCAATGGAACTAAGGTATGACTAATTTCATCTGAATGCATGCCAGTAGCTTTAAAAATGCATTTTACTTTAGAAAGTTTTATCCCCCCCCACTAGTTACTTGGGTGACTCTCTGGACACCTGATACTGCCAGCTCTGGGCTGGAGGAGGATGGCAGAGGTTTGTCCCTGTGACTTCCAGGATGTTGGACCTCTATATGCCTTGGTAAAATAAGTCCCAGTCACCTCCTCCACTCAGCCTTTTCCACATGCTGTTGATTGCCACAGCTTAAAAGTTGCACAGCATGCCTTTGGACAATTAGCCCACTGATCTCACCCTACCCAATTTTTTCAGTGGGGAATGTACACTGTTAGTAACTGCTTGTCAGAGGAGCACAGAAGTGCCACAGACAGGAACACTTAATGCTCCTATCGCCCAAATCTCTTCCAGGTAGGGCAAGAACATGGACCAGATACCATGGACTATATATATGTATTCTCCACTAGTGTGGTATTGGCATAGGAAGTTTTGTTTTCTCTAGATGTCCTAGGAAGAAAAAACATTGAATGTTTTTGCTTTTAGGAACATGTTTAGCTCCTGTTTATTCTTTCCTGTTTGTACTACTTTGGCCTTTCTCTTCTAGTTATTTAACTCTTTAGCTTGGCTATGAAGGGAAACAGAAAGCTTTAAGTCATGTGATCCCCTGCCTTTGCCTGGGCAGCGATGGGCATAACCCAAGCTGTGTGGCCTCTTCCTCACATCCACGTTCTAGAGTGGACCTCTACAGTAAGTATCCAATGTCCCATTTTCCAAGCCACACTTGAGTCCCCTCTCCAACATTCCCATGACCTGGGTATCACTAATCTAGGTAAATATAGTGCAATTCTTGCTTCTTTAATTTCCAGTCCCTTCCTATTCCTTGGAATTACAGGGTTGCTAGGTCAAGGCTAGCCAAAGCCCTGAGATTTCAGGGCCAGATCCTGGGGATGACCATTTGTGATGGCACGGAAAACAGAGCCTGGTGAGCCTACTAGGACAGCCCTTGAGAATGCCACGGAGCCTGATATCTTAAGCATCAACCACAGTTGCAGAGTATGCCATTCAACTCAAAACATTATGTCGAACAAATAAGGAATACACACACACACATTTTTCAACACAGCGCTCTTGCTGTATGATTTCTCCCATGCACCTTGATGACTGGAAAAGAGGATAAAGGATTCCCTGAGAGCTTAGAACTCTGATTACATATCAGACTCTCAATTCTACTCCATCCATCAGAATGAGAGATCTTTATGCATATATCCCAACTCCATGCAAAAAAGATATGGGAGGAGATACTGCCCATGTTGACGACAGAAATCTATGGGAAGGAAAGAGGACACAACTAACAGAAACAAGCTTCTATACTTTTGGTGTACATGCTGCACAGACTTGATCTGTCACAGGAACTGGAAGGATATGACAATATGTAAATTTGGTGCTGGATATGGCAGTATTTGAATTTAACACAGCACTTTTTACTGTGTTCAACATGACAAATTCAAGCTTGCTTTCTACATAGACAACCCTTTTGGGATTGTGGCAGTAATGAGTAGAGAGCACGGACAGGCAACCTGTGTTCCTCCATTTCTTCGTTGACTGCACCTCCCAATAGACCAAATTCAAACAGCCAATGGTGAGAGATGATGGCAGTTGTAGTTGAACAACATCAGGAGGGTCATTCCTCCTATAGAGCACCAAAGTACTGGAAGACGTTACCACTATTAATGATCTTTCTGAAAAATTAACATCAAGCTAGCTTATGAAGACTTTGACACTTGTCAAAATTATACACACCTTGTTAATATTTTGGCCCCAAAAATGATTTATGGAAGAAAATAGAAAAATCCTTTAAGACCAACAAAAAAGCAATTGGTGAATAAAGCAGCAGAAGTAATTATTTTGTTTAAGTTGATTGTATATCAGAGAAACAGCAATTACCATGAGATAGTAAAAGTGGGATGGAAATCAATGTTAATTTGTATTATCTATTTTAATCTGGAGACCATGGCACTGATCTAATGAGATCCTTTGAGTGTTCTTAAAGCCTGAGCTACAAATTACTTCTGAAAGGCCTCCAAGCATCAAAATAGCTTGCCATGCAGCATAAACAAGCTATTTTCTGAATGGAAAGGCCTACTGCAGGTGCAAAACTCCACACCCAATTCTGCATCACGCTAGCCAGCACTTTTAATATTTTCCTTCTTTATTGGCACACTTTTAATTTGATTTCTTGACTTAGATTACTTTATAATGTTTGCTCTCTGTTGAACATTAACTGGTTTCTCTTAATGGGAAGCACTTTGTGATGAAATATGATTTGCTGTGGAATGCAATGCTGTCAAATCATATTGTTCTGAAGATGTATATGCCAGACTCATTATTTAATATAAACCCAGACTCACACACATTACTAGGGAACACAGGACCCCAACTTCTCATGAGTACAATAGGGTGACATCTTTATTCTCTCTAGGATGCAAGGATCTATGTACTCCACATTCTCCCCAAGACTGAATGTTGTTCTGTAAGGAGACAGCATCAGGTCCTCCAGTACCTGGACCAGACTATCCCAATGTGGAATCCTCCAGATAAATTGGAACTACAGCACTCATCATCCAGCACACGTTTGGTGAGGATGGTGGGAGTTGTAGTCCAACACATCTAGAGGGTGCCATTATTGAGGGAAAGTGACCCTCAATAATGCCATTGCAATTCGACTTCAACTAACATTCATTGGAATGCACTTCCAAAGTTAATTTCTGGCAAGTTGTACAGCCAGACATTGGTTATACATCGTGCAGCTGCTGGATATGAAGCTTCTGAATTATCAGCAGGCAATGCAATTTATCTCCATTTGGCGAAAAACTTTGCTTCCTGATTTCTGTACACAAGGTGCTGTTAACAGCACAAGAACAGGGCATGGCAATTCCTTACTGTCAGTTGTCAGATCAAGCTTCTCTGATTATTTTTTAAAATATATTTACTGCTTTATGACCTGCACACCAATAGCAAAGCTTAATTTTCAACAGAGATTGATTCATTTATAAAAATCTATTTGGTTTGCATTTTAATATGAACAGATTTAATTCCACTTCCCAGACTGGTATGCAAATCAGAAGACAATTATCCTTCAAATTTTACACTTCTCTAAATTTTGCAAGGTCACCCTTATTCCAAAAAACATGCACAAAAATGAATACATTAAGGAACAGTGTGGACAGGAATGTGCATGTTAGGGAAACGGGCTTGCAAAAAGAAGCTACATATGGTATGTTCGGAGAAACTGTGTACAAAAATAAGCCTGAGTTTCCATCTACAGTAATATGAAATGGAACTTATGCTTTAAAAAAGCACACATAATAAAAAAGGAAACGGACAGGTCCATCGATCCCCATCAATAATCTATTTGACATTATGTCTGCTGCACATATGCTAATTTCCAGGTCCTTTTACTCTAAAAGCAAATACAGCCTCACTTTTCCTCAGCTTGAAAGAGAGTTTTGCAAAACAGAGATTGAAATGTTATTGTACTCCTAAAATGCTTTGGAGCAGAGATATTTTGGATTTTGGAATATTTCAGATTTTGGAATACTTGCATATACATAATGAGGTATCTTGGAGATGGGACCCAAGGCTAAACATGACATTCATTTATGTTTCATGTACACCTTATACACATAGCCTGAAGCTAATTATATACACAATATGTTTAATAATTTTGTGCATGAAACAACGTTTGTGTATATTGAACCATCAGAAAGCAAAGGTGTCACTTTCTCAGCCACCCATGTGGACATTTTGGATTTTGGAATAGTTTGGATTTTGGCATTCCAGATAAGTAAAACTCACCCTGTAGCGTCTTGTTTGTTGTGCATTCTTGCTATAGGGGACTATGCGAGACAGCAACAAAATTTTCCTCTTGTGCATACAATCTTTATTCATTCCGTTGCACCAGCATCAGTCTGCATAACTATTATTTTATTATTTTATTCATTTATAAAAATTTATACAAAACCATGAAAAAAGTATAAATAAAAAAATTACTTGAAAGACAATGAAACAATTTATGAAGATAAAACTACAGTAGCATCCCTGCCTCCACTGATTCGCCAACCATTGATTCAACTATTTCGCGGTTGGCGATGGTGGGCGGGGAATGGAGGGGGGAGGAGGGATCTCCTGCCCCCTCCCTTCCCTCAAGAGAGCTCTGATAATGGGGGGGGGTGGCAATGGCCGGGGGAAGGGAGGGGAGGAGTGATCTAGCCTTTCCCCTCCCTTCCCCCAGGAGAACTCCATTTGCAGCATGGAGGAGATGGCAGGGGAAGAAGGGGGGGGAGGAGTGATCTCCTTCCCCTCCCTTCCCCTGGGAGAGCTCCATTTGCAGTGGGGGTGAAGGGAGGAGGAAGAGGGATCTAGCCTGCCCCTCCCTTCCCCTGAGAGAACTCTGGTCGTGAAGGGGAGTGATGGTGACAGCGGGGAGAGGGAGGGGGAGTGATCCTCCCCCTCACTTCCCCTGGGAGAGCTCTGTTTGTGGCGGGGGTGAAGGGAGGGGGAAGAGGGATCTAGCCTTTCCCCGGGAGGGCTCTCAGTGGTGGCAATTGCTATGGCGAAGGGAGAGGAGGAAGAGTTCTCCCTCCCTTCTCCTTTGACCCTTGGGATGGTTCTCAGTGGCGAAAATGGCGACAGGTGCATTTGCTATTCTCCGTGGATTTCACTATACACGGTGGAGCCTGGAACCAATCCCCCACAGATACGGGGGTCCTACTTTATTAACATTCATTAAAAGACTATATATAAACCACAGAACAACACAGCACACCATTAAAAGCCTATCCCAGACAGTTTCTAAAAGTTTGATAGCGTAAGAATGTTTTGACATGCTGGCAGAAAGAGAGCACAAAGGGAACCATCCTAATCTCCCAGGGAGGGAATTCCAAATTCTGGGAGCAACTACTGAGAAGCCCTATCCCTTATTCCTACGAACAAGGTGGTGGGACAGAATGAAGGGCCTCTCCTGAGTATCTTAGAGCTGTAATGGGCTCACAATGATGTTAACACACACTATGGCTGCTGATATGCTGTAGAAATAATGTAGTTTGACACTGCTTTAACTGCCATGGCTCAATGCTATGGAATTCTTGGAATTTTAGTTTTGTGAGATCGTTAGCCTTCTCTGTCAGAGAGCTCTCGTGCCACAACAAACTACAAATTCCAGGATTCCATAGGATGGATCATGCTAGTTAGTACTTAGAGTGGTGTCAAACTGCATTATTCCTGCAGTGTGTCAGCAGCCACAAAGTGACTCACAATTGTGTATCAGAGGGGATGTCATCTGTGCCTTCCAAACCTCACTCACACACAAGCCTGGGGTGCTGAAATGACTGATAGACTTCATCAGCTTTCTGTCAGACTTTGAGTTAACAATTATTACTATTATTTTTCTTTTAAAAAGAAGGAACAGATTTGTCTTCAGCTCCCAGCCACACGCAGCCATCTGCACCAACAAGAAGTATCCCTTGAAGACTCCCCAGGAGAGACGGGAAAGCTCCAGGAATGTTTTCAGAGTGTGATCATCTACAGCAGATTTGTCAGCAATATTAATACGGGAGCCTGTGGATTTAGGCTTGAATTGTGCAACCATCTTGCAGTCTCAAGATCAGCCTCTCTACCAAATGGATTTTGTCACCATGGGCAAATTGAGTATGCTTTCTGGGCTTTAGCAGAAGGATGATGTATTTTTAAACGTCCTACAGGCACTGAGACAGGTTGCAGTAGTTTTGGGTAGAGCCAGAGCTTGAAAAAATGGTTTTTGGAGTATAACTCCCAGAATCCGCCAACCAGCATGTTTATTGGCCATTCTGGCAGGGTGATTCTGAATGCTGTAATCTATAAAGTAACTTTTGCACGTTCTAGGTAGAGAATTATTAAGCCCTAGGGGGAAAAAGGTTAGTCCCTGTTTCTGATACTGCTTTCTTAAAATCGGAGACAGACAAGAATTAGGTCCCATTTATTCCACCTACTGACCTAGCCCCCCAAAACAACTCCCAGCCATGTATGATCCTCCAAGTCCCCTTCTAGCTGCTTACTTGGTGTTGCAGCTGCAGGCACAAGACAGGCTATTCTTTTTGGGTTCCATTCCTATACAATGCACCATGTGCAAGTCGACCTGGGAAATGTATCCACCACCACCACCACCACCACCACCCCAGGGAATCTGGCATATACAGTAATAGTTGGGAAAATTAAATTTCTCAGTCCACTTTGCACTTAGTGTGATCTATAGCACAGAGACTTCCCACTACGGTCACCACTGCTGGACCAGTAGCATGTTAAGTAGGTGGGAGGGGACAGGTTTTTATTTATTTTAAATTTAAACTACAAAATACAAAAACTTGAAAAGTTACAGTGTGACCATAGCTCAATATACAGTACATAAAATAAAACCATTGAATTGGTGCTGTTATGGAAATCATTAATCCACTGGAAGTGTGTTAAGGATACTATAATGTTAAAAGGACTTTCTAGCAAATTTTATAATTTAATCATGGACCATATAAATGGGGACGGGGTTTATAAGGTTAAGATATACGAACACAAGGAGGAAAGAAGATTTGGGAAGAGTTTCAGAGCAGATGAGACCTGTTTTGTCCCCAGCTACATCACTGGGGATATGATAGGGTTCAAATAGGCTCAGATTAACTTTCCAAGGTTTGGGGAGTGAAGCTTTTTTGTGTGTGGGTCAGCACAATTATGAAACTACCTTGGCGATGGTTTCATTACTAACCTGGGAAATTTCACATTTAAATGCCAATAACAAAGTTACATGGTCAAAATCCCTATTAATCTGCAAGAACCTAAAAGAGGACCCAGTCCACATAAAGGTAATTCAGGCCAGGATGCCTTTTTTCCGCCTATCAATTTCAAGCCAAAAGCAGCATTAGCAACCTGACATAAAAGAATCTAAAAAAGACAATAAATCCATTTTTAAAAATAAAACAAGGTTTGGCAACGTTGATTACTATGATTACTGAAAAAATGAGTACCGTAAATCTTTGGCTCTAATGGATGCATAATTCATACCCGTGGTAAAGGACAGAAGAATAAATTACATCTTTTGCTCCAGTGCTATGTCTTTGGATCTGTCCCAGAGATGAAGGGCAAAGGTCCATACTTCCCTCACTCATGGAAAATATAGCTCTGAAAGATGTGCTAATATGAGAGAGTACCTTCATTCACGTGCATATACTGTCAGGGGTGGGCTGTGGGCAGCCTGCTGGAATGAGCCAGGACCAAAGAACAGGAAGGAACAGACAGGGAAGACTAGGAATCAGGAAACACAGAATCACAGAGCTGGAAAAGACCCCAAGGAATAAAGAGGAAAGTCCACTTTGTCCAACATCCTGCCGGTGCATGAATTCACTGCTAAAGAACCCCCTGAGTAATGAGAATTCAATCTGTGTTTTAAACCTCCATAGGAGAGTCCACCATCTTCCAACATATTTAACTGTCAAAAGGCTATTATCATCAGAAAGTTCTTCCTAATATTAATTGGAATTTCCTTTCTTGTAATTTGAACCTGTTGGTTTGGGTCCTACCCTGTGGAGCAGCAGAAAACGAGCTTGTTAATCTTCCACGTGACAACCCTTAGATAAGTGAAAATGGCTATCCTATCACTTCTCAATCTTCTCTTCTCCAGGCTAAATAAACCAGCCACCTCAACCCTTCCCTTATAGGGTTTGGCTTCTGGACTTATCCATGTTCTTGGTCACCTTTCTCTGGACACATTCCAGCTTGTCAATATCCTTTTTAAACTGAGTTGTCAAGGAATAAAGAGAAAGACCAGAAATACAGAATACACCAGGGTTCAGGTAGACCTTGTTGCTCGAGCAAACCACCCCAAGACATGATGTCCTCTTATAAACCTGCCTGCTAAGGAGTCAAGCTAACAGCCAGCCTGGTGGGATGGAGTCAATCCAGAACCAGGTTTTTCATTGAGAAAGTGCAGTTATGTAGATGACCACACAGGGCAGTGACCTGTACTTCCTGATGATTAATTGGGAAGCGGCATCTCATTGGCTCATCACATGGGTAATAGCTAGCAGTTCTTCATGCCCTTTACACACAACTTGGGCATCTGTTAAATACATTTGTAAAATCTGCATTGATCTATTGCAAGTGTCTTGGTAAGAACTGAGAAAAAAAAACATGCAATAACTACAAAGATTTTGCTACATCCCTCAGCAAATCTACAGCTATAAGGTTATTAAGTTTCACAGAAGGTTGAAGGTTCATGCTTTTAACCTAACAGCATCAAAAGTAAATGCCAGTGTCAAATGATAACTTCTACAGATACCTCTTACTAGTGCTGAACAATCAAACATTAGTGCCAATGTACATGGTAATAAAAAGATCTATTAAAAAGATTCACCCCATATAATTTCATGAGGACAACCAGAATTATTACAATGAAGTTGGTGGCTGTCAAAAGAATGAGAAAATGGTTTCAGGCTCAATTTATTCATGTTTTGGCAATTAACTTATTATTATAGGAAAAGTTGGAAATGAGAAAAAACCCCAAAGCAATTTATCATCATGGAAAGATCTGTTTTGCTGCTAGAAATTATTGGACAGAAATACTGCACTCAGAATGAAGACTAAAAGCACAAAGTCTATAAACATACTTTTTGGACATTGTTTGCCAGAGCCTGGAAAAATTACTTTTGGGGGCTATAGCTCCTAGAATTCCCCATTCAGCATGGTTGTCTCCCACAAATTGTATGTTTTAATAATAATAATAATAATAATAATAATAATAAGTTATTTATTTATAGCCCGCCCAATCACAAGGAATCGGGCTACAACAATAAAAACACATGAGAACACAGCAACATTAAAACTAGTCCCTTCCCAACCCCCCCAACCCAATACTAAAATTACAATTAAATAAACACAGTTTAAAAACAAGAATATAAAAGTTTAAAAGGGAGATAATTGGTGGACAGAGCGACGAAGATCACCTTGTGCGGGGAGAGGAGTTAAGTTGGGAAGGCCTGCTGAAAGAGATCTGTCTTAAGAGCCTTTTAAAAGGCTGTAAGAGTAGAGATGTGACGGATCTCCTCCGGCAAGTCATTCTACAGTTTTGGAGCAGCAGTGGAGAAGGCCCTCTGGCTCACCAATGTTCGCCTACATTTTTTTAGCTGAAGTCGGTTCTTCCCCGAGGACCTTAGTGTGCGTCCCCATTCTGTTAGGATAATCTTTTTCAAACTATTTTGAAACCACCTTACCACTGTTTTCTCTCCTCAAAAGTGACAGGTTGCTTCCAAACCACCAAGCAAACATAGATATCAGCATAATCCTTGCTCTTCTAAACAGTCTCAACATCCTCTGCTGTCAGGTCACCAACTCTTTCAAAGTTTTTCAATCCCTGGCTGGAAGATTTCAAGACTCTAGCTGGATTTCATTGTTAGGAAACTGCTTCTTGAATCACACTAGAAAAACATACATTTGAGAGGTACAAACATGTCTGAAAAGCACCACAATGCAGATACGGTGCCTGGAGACCCACGTCACATGTGCATAGAAACAAGTAGTTTCCCCTTAAGCAGCATTGAAACAAACTGTGCAGATTACTTTAAGAACATTAAGGCTAAGACTCTACAAAGTTCTTTTCTGGGTAGAAGGAAATGGATACCCACTTCTAAAAAAAAGAGGGGGGTTTGGCCAAAAAGCTCTGGCGACACAGAGGGCTTGTCTAGACAAGGCAATATAATCTGGACTGCAGTGAATTAACGCTAATTCACAGCAGTGTTCATTTGTCTCCACGATCCTTTGGAAAAATCGCTGGTATACGAAGCTATCCATGTTTGATGTTCACACACAGCCATGCCTGCGAATCAAGATGGTGGATGTAAGTGAATTGCCCTTGTTATTATTTTCCAGAAGTTGCCATCACTGCACAGTATTTTTTTTAACTGTAAATCAAAGGTGCACAAGTGCAACCTCCCACTTAAAACAGCTGTTTGGTCACGTCAGCGCAACAGAAAAGCACACAATCAATACAAGGAAACTCTAAAATGGCACTTCGGGCCACTTCATTGCCAGCAAGCCTGTCCCCCAAGCATGTCCAACCAATCAGATTTCCAGTTCCGTCCTCACCAAGAAAGCACTGTAATTCAAATCGGATGTCCAAACAAGCAGTAATGCACATTTCTGTGCATTAAAAAAAAAAAAAAACTTTAGGAAAAGCCGCAAAGGCTTTCCCCCTGCAGTATTTGGAGTTTCTGCCCTACCTTCTGAATAACATGAATCACCGCAGGATCTTGTTGGGACAAAAGGTATTCTCCTTGAATTCTATGAGGAGTATTTTCACTGTCTAGACAGCCCCTAAATCTACAGGAAAACTATAACCCCAGAGACTTCTGGGGGTGCTATTTTCTATTTTGGGACCCCAAACCATCCAGGGTGGCATGGTGGGAGTTCAAAGGGAGTTTGCAGGATTCTAGGGGTCACATATGGGCCATGGTTTGCATCTTGCCCAGCCCTAAAACAAAGGAATGAGACCATGGGGAAATCAGTGTTCAACCAAAGAGCCTGGAAGTCAGCTTTTTGGACTACAGCTCACTAAACCCTTTTAGCTGATGGCTGAAGGGATTTTGGAAGCTGTAGCCCAAGTCATGTCAAACTATGTCATCTTGTATGACCTTCTTCATATGGCTGTAATCCTAAGCAAACCAACACGGGAGTAAGTACTTTCCTCCAGCTAAACATTCAAGGGCACAAAGATGTTTGTATTGCTCCAGGACTTGTGGCTGTCAACCACATTTTGATCCTGAGATCTATTAGACATACCAGCTAATCTATATAGTTTTTTTTTTGACCTGTGGCAAATCATAATAACAAAGTGACTACATCTACATTCTAATCAATGAGCCCCATTAAAGGTGTGATGCTGGCTGAGCTAAAGCTATTATTTGTATGCTTTATAAATGGAACACATTAGGGACAGGAGATCACAGCCATGCCCTGTACTTTCCTAGCATTTCCATTGTCCCTGGAAAATGCTCGGTGCTGCGGTCCTTTTGCTCTAATCCAGTGAGAAACCTCCTCAAGCCAACTATTGCCCCATTCCATTTCCAGTTCTCACTTTTTATTTATTGTGGCTGTTCCCTTCAAATCTGCTTAGATTTCAGGGATTTGTAAAAGAATTAAAAGACAGACATTCCACATTTCCCTCCCTCCTGCTACATTCCAAGCCATCTCATCTTGCATCATTCTTATGCCCTTAATGAGTCTAATCAGTCCAAAAAGAAAAGCCTGGATAGACATCTATGTCTGTTGAAGAAGACGAGAGTAACAAAGCACACAGGAACTAATATGTCCACATATAAAGCAACACAATGGTGGATAAAGTGGGAAGAGGTTTTGGATAAAGAGCATAGGGAACATCCTATATATATTGGCCTCCTAAATTCTATATGGGTTTACTTCTGTATAGAAGTATAGAAGTCCCCTATTTAGACTAGACTGGGAGGAGGGAACAAAAGTTCAAATACAGGACTGTTGTGAGGATAAAAGTTGGGAGGAAAGTATGCCCCTCCGAACTCCTTGAATGTGAGGTATAATACAACTGCAATAAATAACTTTTAAAATGACATTCATAACAAAATTAATAATTAACAAAATTGTCATACTGAGAATGGAGTAAGCTTGTTTTCTGCTGATTCAGAGACTAGGATATAGAGCAATGGACTCAAACTACAGGAACAGGGATTCCACCTAAACATTAAGAAGAACTTCATGACAGTAAGAGCTGTTCAGCAGTAGGATGCGCTGCTTCATGGTGTGGTGGAATCTCCTTCTTTGGAAGTTTTTAAACAGAGGCTGGATGGCCATCTGCTGGGAATGCTTTCTATATACCTGTAGGGTAGGGGATTGGACTGGATGGCCCTTGTGGTCTCTTCCAACTCAAAGATTCTATTCAACCACTACAGAATAGAAGAGCATTTCCCCCACCACCACACACACACACATTTATCTATCATGAGAAGTTTCTTTCAGGGCTTGGTTGCTGCCTAGTTCATGCTTCTGATTGTTGGTCAATACATATAATTTTTTTAAAAATCTAGATAACATTTTTTTTTTTTAAATGAAAAATCTATAGGGCTCAAAACACCCAGACCGGACTTAGTTAATTGCTATTCATCGACCGTAGTTGTTGTTTTTTTCTTACACTGTCAGATATGTGTTCATTTTTCTTTCTAAGCACCTTGTTATTTTTATTGTCTCCCTTCTGAAAAGAATGAACAATCTTTTATTTACACTCTGAGCAGATGGCCTAGGTTGAAGCACTTACTCGTGGAAAATATCACACTTCTATATTTGCTTTTTGATAAACTCTGCTCAACTTGTACTCAAAGCTAGAGTGGGGGGAAAGGAAGATCAGAGAGAGAGATGAAGTGGTTATAGCAGCCCTCTTCCAAGACTTTCTCTACCTCTTAACAATTCAATCATTACCCCATAATATATCTGATAATTTTTTAAAATTTGGTCTGAATTTTGGACACAAGAGATAGGAAACTTAGGATATTTTCAGACTACACTGTTATAGTGTTACTATTCCACTTTAACTGCTCTGGCTTCCTCCTGTGGAATTCTGGGGTTTGTAGTTTAGTGAGGCCTAAGATCTCTCTGGCTAAGAGTTGGAAATGTCTCTCCCTAAACTGCAAATCCCAGGATTCAACGGGAGGAAGCCATAGCAAATAAAGTGGAATAGTAACACTATAACAGTGTTATCTGAAAATCTCCTTAGTAGGAAAGGTTAAGGAGGAAATTAACCATTAAGCGAATTCTAAATGTATATTTAAAAATTAAGTTGAATGACCACACTAAAAGCCTTACAAGACTAAAGTTGAAAAATGCTATCCATGATTCATTTCCATTCCTCTGTTTCTAGCTTTGGGGAAAGGGAAATAGCTACAGGAATTTTTGAAATATCATTTCCTACCCACCTCTCCAAAGACCCTTCCCTTGATTTCCCTCTCCTCACTATCCCATGTAATCTCCTTAGCTCCCCTACCCACTATTTTAGTTTACAGATTTCCAATTGGCTCACAGAAAAACATTTACATTTTTAAAACCCACCCACCCCCATTTTTATTTATTTATTTAAGATTTGTAACATCAACAAGGTGAAGAGAAATACAGGGAAAGGGTGAGGAGGGAATGGCAGATTCAAGTATTCAGATTTAATTATATCAATTGATAATATGAAAGTGAACATCTTTTGTTCCGTAAAGATCCAGAAAAAGCATTGAAGGATGAATGATCCAAGGAATTATAAGGCTGCAAGACGACATCAAGGGTGCATTAAAACATCGATTGCCACAGGGATCCATGATGTGCCGGAGGTTGAGTTTGATGTATATCATTGGTGACATATTCAATAAATATATGCCAATCTGAAGTGACATTGTCCAGCTTTGTTTGTCCACTAAAGAGTCTGATTTCTGAAGAAAGTCATTCCAACAGGCATGATGTCCATACTCGACTCCACCACTCATCCAGAGATGGAGCACCCACTTTCCAACACTTAGCAATTTCTAAATGTGCACCCATCAACAAATAGCCTATGCTTGAGGGTGGCATTGCGATTCACAAACACATTAAGTAGTAAAAATTATGGACAAACTTGGACTGATCATTGAGTGATACAGGAGATTTGGGAGAAAATCTTTACCCAGAATTCCTTTACAGTTTCATAATATATCTACGTATGTATAAAAGTCCCGAGTTCATCGCAGCCTCTCCAACATCTTGGGGAAACTGTTTTAACCATCCTGGACAAGTGTGTGGAGGTGAGATACCATTTATGAACAATTTTTAAGTTTTTAAAATAAAGTTTAATAGCATTGTCTATTTAATGGGTTTTAAAAAAATTATACATTGTATTTGCTGTATTCTGCTATTAACCTATACTGTAATCTGCTTTGGGACCCAGAAAGGCAGAATATTAAATAAATAAATAAATAAAATAAGAGTGGCAAAATTCAGTTTCCAGGAAAGATGAAGAACCTCTATGAAGTGCCAGGTTTAGAACACAGGAAAACCACCTGGATGCAAGGAAGAGCACCCCTTTCCAAGCTTTCCTATCAATTTCTTGGTTTAAAATCTTTCAACTTTGCAATTAAGGAAACTTTAATATTCTCATCCTGAACTAATGTAAACAAAGATTTATATAGCCATTTGCATTTATTAAAGAACAAACACAGAAAAGTAAAATGTGTTGGCCTCTTAATAAAAGTAATTAATAAATAATAAATAATTCTGGAAATAAAGTCGTAAGTCCAACTTAAGTCAATTAATTAAACTAAAAAGTAGTTTGTTATGTAATTACATTGTCACTTTTTGTTAGAAAATGTCTAACTTTAATTGATAACTTGATTTTGAAATTTAGTTCTTGATACCAATATAATGTGAAGAGGTATGTTGTCTATGGTGCATACTCCAAGACTAAGAGTCAAGCTAAATATTTTTTTTAATATTTTATTTAAAATGAAACAGAGAAGCCTACATCAGAATGGGCATACTGGAAGCAGGAATGATACAATTCATTCCCATTCACGTCTCCACTGTTTTGCTTCTCCGCTCTCAACTGCTTGTTCCCAAAGCAACATTTATTTACTTAAAATCCAATTTTCTCCCATGAGAAAGGTGGCTTACCACAAAGATTTAAAACTATAAATCTTTCCGAGTTCTGGACCACTACAAGTTACAGATTACAGTATTACCAATGACATTGTGCAGCCCTGGTGTATGCATGCACAAAGACAGAGAAGGTTAGTAAATCAAAAGGAAGGGGTGGAGAGAAGAAAACCAGTAAAACTAAACCCTAAATTATAAGATTTATGCATGTCTTCAGTTACAAAGAGAACTGAAAGGAGGAGAAAAAATATTTTCAATTCAGAAATGGTTCTCTATAATACTGACCTGCGACGTGTCCGGAATCATAGTAGTGGGAAAAGCCAGATAGGATTATGTGGAAAACCCAGTCATTAATGGGTCTATTCTAATCCTTTCAATCATGCAATCAGTAACCATCCCTCCCTCACCCTACAGAAATCTTTTCTATACACCCTACCTGACCAAACATTAAGAGACTGTTGCAAATCCCATCAATGTTTTGTCTCTCCAGAGCTAAGGCAATCAACCCATTCTGGACTCTTTGTTTGATCCTCAAGAAAGCCTTTCAGGCGTTGTCATAACCAATGCACCCCTCCAGGGTATGAAATAAATATCGTAGCCCCAACCCTAACCACAGACTAGACCCACCATTTCACATGTCACCTAATAATAATAAAAAATAATAATAAAATTTATTTATACCCCACCCCTCTGTCAAAACAATCGGGACGGCTTACAAAAATTAAAATACAATACAGATAAAATCCTCAAACACCCCCCACCCCCAGCCTCCCCCATAAAAAAATATTAAACAATTATAAATTAAAACCAACTGCTCTAAAATCACATTTAAAAACAATAAATACAATAAAATACAATAAATGGCTAGCGGACTAAAAGAGGCCAGGATCACCTGAGGCTGGGATCTAATTAGGAAAGGCCTGCCGAAAGAGATCCGTCTTTAGTGCTTTTTTAAAGCTATTCAGGCTTGTTATCTGATGGATATCACTCTCTTTCTCAATGAACCAGATCCACGTACTACCCTCAGACTCTGTCTCTCTACTGTGCAGACCTCTTTCTACAAGACTGGTAACTATCACCCTTCCACCCCTGACTTCTCTCTATCCAACTCTCCATTCTTTCTCTTCAATAGCCTTGTATGGTTTTTAAGAATGCATGTTTTTGTGTGATAGTTTATCTCTTGTGTTAGTTCAAATAAAATACCTGTTTAATTTCAACCAGAGTGCGCTCTACAGTTAATACTAGTATACATAGGTGGAAAGATCCCTGAAGTTACCCTCCTCTCACAGGCCTCCTTTTGAGCTATAATCCTCCCAAACCTCAAGGAGATGCTCTTAGGGTAGCAGGTGCACAGTTCTGTGAGCGTTGTAATCCAAAGAGATCACCTTCAAGGCAGGGCTTTCCCTCTCTTGTTGCATTTATTCTTTTTTGCTTACCAACACAGCTATTGGAGTCACATAGTCTGTTGAAAGAGTTACAAACCTCTCAGTGGCTGCAATATTTCCTCCTTTGCTCTTGCCCAGGCCTTCCTGAAAAGGGAAAAGACATCACCCTCTCCCTGCCCCTCCTCTCCTTCAGAATAGAAGTGCAGGTTTCCTCCTGCTGAATTAATTGAGTGCAGTTAATTTTTGTAAGTCGCCCCGATTGTTTTAACAGAGGGGCAGGGTATAAATAAATTTTATTATTATTATTATTATTATTATTATTATTATTATTATTTGAAGTCTGTCTGCAGGCTCTAGCAATCAAAAGTGGCTGACAGACAGGAGGAAGAGGAAACTGGGATGCTTTAAGACAAGCTGGGATTGCAGAAAACTAGCTGTGGCAATTCTGGCTGATTTGTGGCATGCACCAAATTTCTGAGCAAATAATATAACTCAGAAACAACCATGAACCCATACTGAATTACCATTTTCACATCATGTGTTCTTACCTTTAAATCCCACTGTTTTGGCATTCTTTAGGAGCTCCATACACCTCATTTCTTCTTCATGGATTTCCAGGTGCAATCTGCATTCTGGATGAATGCTATTCACCTGTTAAATTAACAGAGGAACATATATGAAAAGATTTTGATTTTACACAATGGCTATAACAAGCACGGTTCTGTAGAACCTAGCATTTTAAAATTGTAAGAAATTATATGTTGACCTAGTGCAGGAGTGTGGTCCTCCAGGTACTGATGTACCACTAGTACCATCATTGTAGCAACAGCTAATAGGAATTGAGCTCCAACAACATCTGGATAGCCACAGGTTGCCTTCCCCTGATCTAGCATGTTGAAACTCATCACTTATATTATCTCAGCAGTTCTTGTAAGAGTTCTTATAAGAGTTCTTATTTTCACATTGCACTGTGGCTTTACTCTTATCAAACATACATTCATCACACCTACTAGTGGTTCATTTAGTCTGTGATCTCCATCTTGGGACTGAGTGACTGCACACCTAATTAACATCTAATTTCACAAACATCTAGCCTAATTCTGGGTGTTTTCTGTTTCATCCCCCCCCCTTTTTTTTTTTTGCATCATCTGGACTGAAGATGGCTGCAGAATTCAAACCCTTGCATATTTTTGTGGCATTTTGGATGATACTAATAAAATTATTGCCTGATTACGGATTTTGTTTTCACTCATAAACTAGTACAGATAGCTCTGGGTCGCCATCCCCATCCTTGCCCAGTTATGAAAGGTCTATCAAATACATGGCATATGTTGTTTTGGTTGCTTTGGGTTGAAAACAACTATTAGCGTTAGAACAGATAATTTTGGTTTTAGATAAGAAATACCTCAAAATACCTTGAAGTCTAGAGGAAAACTTGCTTGAAGTGGTAGCAAGAGACTGCAGAAGGCTAATAATGGGTTGTTATTGTTTTCCATTTTAATGGGGCCTATCTGACAGAGCAAACTGAGGAGGCTGGTCACGCAGATATGTCGCCTTACTTGCTCCCAGGGATTCTCCCAGGGGGCTGAGATCAAGAGACCATGGGTTGCCCAATGCAACACATATAATACTTCCCTGCAACATATGATGTACTTTAAGATTATATTCATGTGACTTGGTGCTATCTGATGGTCAACTGTGGTTGGATCTTGGTGCTTTTTACTGTAGCTTTTTTAAAAGTTTAGCTCCAAAATCGGAAAGATTCACGATCCATCATTCAGGGTCAGAAGATTGTACTGCTTTAGCTATGCATTAAAGTGCATTTTACAGATGTCAACATAAATATTTGGGGAGACAAGGTCAACTTATATTAATGTATATACCTAGCCCACGTTCATATCTTTTTGCCTTCATTTTCCTCTTTCTTCCTTTCTTTCTTCCTTTCTTTCTGTGCATTATATTTGAAAACCCGCATTTAAAATAGAGAGAATAGCATGCCTAAAGCCACCCTAGGAATTCATAGCAAAGTTAAGACACAAATCACCAGCTTTCTGGTTCACAGCTCTGCTCTTGTAGGTACCATGCTATATTTATCACATTTTCAGTACATAAGAGTCTGAAAAACTGGACTTCAAATCAGGCAGTCTTGTTGTTCACCATGTATGCCAGATGAAACTGTGAAACCATGCTCTTCTGTACAAAAGAAATAGGATTGATTCCTGCTATGAATTTTCCAAAGCAAACAATGTAACTCCAGGTGACAATCACTAGACACCACAGGTATAGTCCACCATGTTGACTGGAGTGACCTGCAGTTTTCCCAGCAAACAAAGAATAATTGTAAACCAAGGAAACATACATTTTTGTTATCAAGGATTAAATTGTTCACCTTTGGGGTAGGGGAGGGAAAGTAACTATTTTGCCTGAAGAACCTACCGTAAATGCCTGAATATTAATATGATAACACATTGATCTTCTTCCATTTCCTTCTAGATTTCTTATTTTTCCAACGGTTGCAATGCTTCAGAACACAATAGTTGCTATAAGTAAGATAACCATATAATGAAAAAATCAATTGTCACATGAAAGCTATTATTTTGCTCCTTATGTTAATTACAGGAATACCTAATTTAACAAAGCCTCTGTTGGGGTGGGGACTCCTTTTCAGAGTGTTAAGCCCACCCAATTTCAATTTTTTCTCCTTGTCCTCTGTTTAGCTGGAAGTTTCGCTCAAAACGTGTCTAACAACATTGCAATTTTATACCTGTCTACTCAAATGTAAGCATTATTGGTTTTAAAAGGACTTAGGGCTTGTCTAGATGGGAAATTTACCCCCTCTTGCTCTCATCTAAGATCCCTGCAATCCAACCGATGCAGGTCTTTTGCCCCGTTTTGCCCTTGGGCAGTCCTTGTGACCCCTGGGGCAAAGATGGAGGAAAGAAGAGGTAAAGCCTGTTAAGCCATTACAGTAAAATCCCCATTCAGCCATGAAAACCCACTGGGTGACCTTGGGCAAGTCACACACTCAGCCTCAGAAAACACCTTAGGTTTGTCATAAGTCAGGAACGACATGAAGGCATACAACTATAGATGCCATCTTTTGTTGACCTAAGCACTGTTAAATTTCTCCGTAAGTGATTGGCTGGGGAAAAGATGTAAGCATACCAATTCCTAATACTATCTTTCTTTTCCAGGTATGTTTCTTTATTTACAAATTTGGAATGGATGGCTCAGTCCCTCTTATGATTATAATAGAAGTCACAGAATAAACATATGAAATGCAATTGTGCATACCACCAGTGAACTGCAAATCCTAAAACAACTGTTTGCTGAGAAAAAGAGTCTAAAAATATATCTGCTTTCTGCAGAAATCTTCATATCTTAAATAATATATTTCGGTCTTCTCTAAATGGTGATTTTGCAAAGATGCCTCGGGTGTTCTCTGCCAGCAATGTATCAGCTGCGGCCAGTGACTATTACAAGATGTGCAACATGCCTCTCTTTCTGAATATTCCTTGCATGTCACATTCTGTTAAGAGCATTTGTTTTTAAACAAACGAACCAGCTTAATTCTTATGCACATATGAGGAAATAGGCGGTCTTGAGGCACTGAGTGATCTGACATCACCCCAAAGCTGAGTTCACGCTAATGAATGTTTGGGGTTTGGAGTCTTTTGCATGTTTATTAAAGAGTCATTTCAGAAAGTAAGCAGTAGAGACTGGTACTACAAGCCATGGGGCACCATTAGTTAAACTGCCATCATTAAGATTCAATAGGACTAAAACCACTCTCAGAGACAAAACAATCTGACAGCCAACTAACATTTTTGGTAGGCATATTTATCAAGTTGGGTTAATAACAGGTGGCTCCTGACAGAAGGGAATGAGTGTCAGATCTATCTGTGTGTGTTCCTAACTAGATGCATGAATCAAACAGAAATGGAATGATTCACAACACGGTAACTACTTTAGGGTATAATTCTTTGATCCATGACAGAAGGTGTCCCGAGGGCCATCAGTTTTTGTAACCGGCCCCTGTTGTGGACAGAGAGAAGGAGAGAAGGAGAAATCCACCATCAAAGACACACCCTCCAATATTTCACAGATAAAAACTGGGACTCATGAGGCCAAACAAGATGGTCATGATGGTAAAAGTTATTAATAAGGAAGAACACACAAGCTAAGATAGGTTGCAGCACTTTGCTGTTTGGTATCATGCAGGAAGTATCCTTAGAACAGAGACCCAAGCGACATTATTATGTGTGGGATCCATTATGATTTTTCACTTTATCCTCTGCAGACGCCAGCTGCTTTCAACCTGCTCCCACACGCACCAGAGAAGTGTTTAGAGAGATATAACACCTTAACTGCCTGCCCATATTTTCCCTCTCGTGACCCATAACTTTAACTTTCATACCTCTATCACTCTCTGCCATCCAGAAATCTTCTCACTGAAACAAACAAACAAACAAACAAACCCTGTCCTTTCCTTCCATGCTTGGAATATTCTCCCTCAACAAAATCTTACACCATGACCCCATCTCTCTCACACCCTTCAAATCCTTCTCAAAACACATACGGTTGTCCCTCCACATTCACGGATTTGGCATTCACGGTTTTAAGTATTCACGGCTTGAAAATATTCTTAAAAAAATAATAATCCAAAAAGCAAACTTTGATTTTGTCATCTTACATAAGGGACACCATTTTGCTATGCCATTGCATATAATGGGACTTGAGTATTCACGGATTTGGGTATTCACGGGGGGTCCTGGAACCAAACCCCAGCGAATGTGAAGGGAAAACTATATTTTTTTTTTCCTTTTCAAGCATTTCCTTCTCCCTCAGCCCTCATCTCCAGTAGAAACAAAGTTTTATTATGGCTTCATCTATACATTTATGTGGGAGGGGGATGTTTAACCATTCCCTCATCAGCATTTTTCTGACAGAAATATCCCTCCTTTGTTGCCATTTTCAGGAACTGAAACATTTTGAATGAGAAAATGCTGAGCAGTGGAAAAAGTTCTTTTCAGGCTTCAGATTCCATGATCCCCAGCCAGCTCAGCCAGGGGATTCTGGAAGTTACAACTCCCCCAAAGTAATTTTTTCATGTTCTTGAAAAAAGATGAGAATAAACATCTCTGCCTCAGTATTGCCACTCTGACCAGATTGATAGACTCTTCCGCTCCATGGCTACATAATTTTTAGTTTGGCCATAAGTATAACTGAGAGCAAGGAGATTTTCACACGGGGGAAATAACCCCTGGGGAGACTGGGAGAGAAACGGGGCTGTTCCAGTTGCAGCGCTCCATTTCGCATGCCCCCTTCCTTCTCCTGATCTCCCGTCATCCTCCCTCCATGCTGCTTCCATTTCCCTCCCGGTATGTTCAGTAAAGAATTTTCATTAGTAAAAAATAGCAGGAGGGAAATAGAAGCAGTATGGAGGGAGGACGACAGGAGATCAGGAGAGGGAGCGTGCGAAACAGAGCTCTGCTACCGGAACAGCCCTGTTTCTGTCCCGATCTCCCCGGGGGTTATTTCCCCCATGTGAAAATCTGTTGGACTAGGGATCTTGGAGACCAGGATTCAAATCCTGGCTTGGCTATGAGAACCCAATGGGTGACTTTGGGCAAGTCACACTCTCTCAGCCTCAGAGGAAGACAATGGTAAACCCCCTGCAGAACAAATCATGCTGAGAAAATCGATTTAGGATTGCCATAAGTGGGAAACGACTTGAAGGCACACAACAACATAAGTGTAATTCCATTTCCAAAACTTTATTCCACATCATCCCTGTCTTCCCTTTGCTACTCTCTTTCTCTTTTTAAATTTCTCCCACAGTGCTGAAATGTAGATTGTACAGTAGGAGCCCCGCATCCACTGATTCAGTATCAACTGATTCAGTTATCCATGGGCACAAAACAGCCCACCTACCATAGAGTCTTCCTATAAAATGTGTCCTCTCTAGCCATTTTCTAGGTCCTCCAAGGCAACTCTATGGTATTTTAAACCAGAAGTCCCATTATTTTCAATGGCATTCACTATTATCCATGGTTTTCAGTATCCATGCCCCCCCCCCGGAACTCCACCCAAGGACAGGGGGATTTCCAGCAGATAATGGGCCATCAACCAACCATTAGCCAAACAGACACTAAACCTCCTTGCATATCTCCACCCAGAAACTAGCCATTCAAATACACAAATTTACATATCCTCCCCAACAGAGGTTCACAGTATATAAACCCCACACACACTCCTACCCAATCATTCTCTGAAGATGCCAGCCACAGATGCAGGTGAAACGTCCGAAATAAACTCTTCTAGAACATGGCCTCACAGCCCGGAAAAAAACCAAGGAAAATCTATGGATGCTGGCCGTGAAAGCCTTTGACTTCACATTGTTTAAAATCTGGCCTCATTCTATCTGAAGTGTCCTGTCTATCCCAAGGATATAGGAAACCATTGTATCTTTGCAATAACCATATGTGTATTTAAAAAAAAACTCAAAAAAGAAAAACAACCATGATGGTACAGGAACACACCTACCTCAAAAATCCATAGCAGGGCAATACTTTATTTTAGAACAACCAAAATGTCACAAAACATATGCAAACTAGGAAGGGCTGAGTCACAGCCACTTGTCTATGATCATCCCATTAGGACAGAGTCAGGTAATCTGGCACCATCCAGATGTTTTAGACTCTCATTAACCATGACCATTGGCCATCTGGGCTGAAGCTTATGAGAACTACAGCCATTTGGCACTGTGGCAGCTACAGCCCAAAACATCTGGATGGTTGCCTACCACTGCATTAGAAGAGATTTGAATTTGGCTCTGCTCCTTTGACAGCAAGCATAACTTTGGCCAACAAATGTATCTTCAAAACCCTTACAGCTGAAGCTGAAGAGCAGAATTTTTGTTGCCTGAGACAAAAGTCATGATTATTGACCTTTGCCTGTAGCATCAGCTGCCTGAGGTGATGGAATTGCTCAGCCCAATGGTACGGCTGGCCCTGCTGTGCATTAACCTTTAGATTTATATATTATGTGGAGTTCCACCTAGAACTTTTTTCCTTTCTGTACTGAGATGATCTCCATGTAGAAAAATTGGTGTACTAAAAAAAAAAATCATTTGGGATATTGCATGACTCTTCTTTTTGTCTGATTTAGCTGAGTAATGTCTGGTTGATATTCTGGGGGCAGGGGGGGGGGAAACGCTCTTGCACAGGGACCTTGGAGCTGTATTTAAGGGTCATGACTGGCCAGGCAGGTCATTATGGATTTTACAAACAAAACAGTAAAAACACAGAATACAGTGAATAGTACTGTAGTAATAATACCACCAACTAATGAAGTTATCAATGTGACCAACATAAAGACAGTGACAAAATAATAACTGTTACAGTATTATTATAAAATTATTTTTAAAATTATTAATTTGTTAGAGCACACAATGTTATCAAGGGAAGGGGGAAGGGGGAAATATCTAAGACCCTATTAAGCAAATGCAAAGATGGCTATGAAATAGGACACTAGGACTGATGTTCCTCGGGGGCGTCAAGTAAACAAGAGTCTTGCTGGTCCTGATCCTTGGTGCCTAATCATTTCGGGGGCGGGGGTCTCAGCCACACTCCAGCCTAGCTTTGGAGAGAGCTCAAGCCCCCCCCATCCCCCTTTTCAGGGCCCATTAGACTTCAGGCAACAGACTGATTTCTTTCTAGGACATTATCATATTTGTATCAGCCATGCAGGCTTCTGTCAAACATCTCCTTACTTGTTATATGGGGAAAAAACCATGAAGATGCACAAAAACAATGTTGTTTTTTTAAAGAGCTGGTTTCAACATGAAATACCACAAAGCAATAGTTGTAGGCAAGTGTGGCGTGATTAAGGCTGGTGTTACCCCTCCACTCTGATGGCGTCACCTCATGCGGTTCAGCCTCTTTGCGTGCGCACACGCACACGCACACACTCCTATGCCACCACTGGTAGGCAAGGAGTTCCAAAAGAGCACACTTTATTTGCCTCCAACCCCCACCTCCATGCATCATAAAAAAGGAAGAAATTCCCAGTTTGAAGTAAGTGGGCATTGTTATTACTTCTGGCTTTTTAATCCAATACTCTGCATTTTATCAGACCACCCCACGTTAATGTTCTTTTGCCGGCATATATTGTGGGATTTTTATGCCGGCAAAAGAACCCACCACCACCGCACTTAACTTGAGCAGTGTAAAAGAGGCTTCCCTGGCAGTAACGGAGCACAAATGGAGCTCCATTTACTTCCGGGTTATAAATCTCACCAATTCTCATGAGAAGACACTAGTGTGGGACAATTAAAAATTAAAGCAACCCCCCCCCCACAAAAAGTACAGCAAAGCACAAAAACACACTTTACAACTTACAAGTAAACGGGGCGGGGGGGGAGGTTTTCATAAAAAGAGCGTCCCCTACCTGGCAGTCATGATCTCACCCAGAAGTGTCCTGTCATTGACGCAGTATTCACGTGAGTACAATGGTGTGAGGATTCAAGCGCCAGCAATGCCAGCAAAAAAGCGGAATGGGAGATCAATTGACGGCTTGGACCACCAATAAAAAGGAATGGGTTTTTAACAAGATATGATCGTGAAAGAACAATGTTGTCTAGTATGTGTGCCCTTTCGCGATCATTAGGCATCCTTATGACGCTATATTTGCTGCATCTGATAAAGTCCTTTATTAGGCTAGTACTCAATGGCGGATGGTGGCTTCCCATGTCAGTAAGTGTGCCGAATGCCTGTCTCCCCACCTTCCCAAGCCATGTCAGTAAGTGTAGCAAATATATTGTAGGCTCTAGTCCAAACTAACGGTGCTTATTTAAAGTGCTGAGCCTTATCTCTCAACTAGGTTAAGCACCATGGATAGCTCCTTTCAAGTTCGGACAAAAACACAGAGCAGATTCACAATCTCCATTGACACAGGAGACATCAGTCACCTCCACTAGTACTAGAACTGAACTAGATATCTTGGGAAATTCCCAGTGTTGCACTCTCAACACCAGTATTGATACAGACATCTTCAGCTATTTCCCTACTGCTTTTTGATGGGTAGATTCAAAACCCAAGCAGTGGAGTGCAATCCTAAAAAGCAGACTGGCTAGCCTTCTGCCTCGACACTTAAGATACCTCTTTCTTTCATGCAAGTCCAGGTCTACACATACAACAGAACAAAGTAGAAATGGTACGGTCATTTTGTTTGGGTTGTTTTATACTGCGAGCCAGCATGGTGTAACGGTTTGAGTGTTGGATTACAGCTCTGGAGAGCAGGGTTTGAATGCATGGCTCAGCCATGGAAACTCCCTGGGTAACCTTGGGCAAGTCACACTCCCTTAGCCTCAGAGGAAGGTAAAAACAAACCCCCTCTGAACAAATCTTGCCAAGAAAAAAACCATGATATGGTCGCTTTAGGATTGCCAGAATAAGTCACAAATTACAGTTGTCCCTCCGTATACATAGATTTGGTATCCACGGATTTAAGTATTTACGGCTTGAAAACGTTCTTTAGAAAATAATAATCCAAAAAGCAAACCTTTATTTTGCCATCTTATATAAAGGGCACCATTTTGCTATGTCATTGCATAGAATGGGACTTGAGTATTCACAGATTTTGGTATCCATGGGGGTCCTGGAACCAAACACCAGCAAATATGAAAGGACAATTGTACTTGAAGGCACACAGCAACAACAAATTATATACTGCAAATAGGGGCACACCACATCTTCTATGGAAACAAATCTTCCCTTGCAGTTAAAAAACTACCACAGCAAGGAGTTGACTGGAATAGGACCATTTTCTACAACAGGTTAGGTTATTCTCTCTCTTTTCAGGGAATTTTGCACATGGGAAAGAAGTCAATAATGGCTTGAAGTGACAGACTCCATTCATACTCATTCTGACTTACAAGCAGATCCCTGGGCTCACGCACACTGAGGGTCCATTCACACTGCGCAGTTACAGTGTTATGAATCTGCTTTAACTGCTGTGACAACATCCTATGGAATCTGTGGATTTAACAGTTTAGGGAGGGGTATTTAGGGATTATCATAAATCGACAAGTGACTTGAAGGCAAACACACACTGACACACATTTAGATATCTCAGCCACAGAAAGTGCTAGTGCTTCACCAGACTACAAACCCTAGGATCCCATAGGATGGAGCCATGGCAGTTAAAGTGGAATCTCAGTACTATAACTGTGGAGTGTGAAAGGGGCTTTAAATCAGCTTAATGCTTTTTTCCCCCACTTGATATGAAGAAGCAACGGAATAGGTGGCAAATGCATAGCAACATCTAGAAAACACAGACTTTATCCAGACTTTATATATTCTGTATATACCAGAACGTGAGCATCCTTGGATTTTAATATCCACAGGGGGGTCTGCAACCAAACCCCAGGGATATTGAGGTCCCACTGTATGGCTGGTGCAGAAGAAAAGATCACAGGGAGTTCTTCTATTTACAGTGATGGTGACGCATAATTAATTACTTGATTCTCTGTTTTCTACTGATCTTCCTCAATCTATTGCAGGACAATCCAGAAGTTTACAGCAAAGGAGAAATGCCTTAGAAGAATTTTGGATGATAAAATACATGAATCTACATGTCTGTCATGGAGAAATATGTACTGAACTCCTCTTCCTGTAATTCCAACCTATGGGATTTTTGGTAGAGCCCTGTCCAAGCAATCCAAAGTGAATCTACCTTTCAGCCAATTTCCCTACACAGACGTATTTTGCCAGTTAGATCAGCACTTCAGCACGTATTTATTGTCCCAGTTAATGTCCTTTCTTCCTGCCCCCTCAATTCCCAAATTCACCAAGCAAGATGCCTGTTTTTAATACCATGTTTAAGAACATTTATAACAAATTAGGTACTCCTTATTAGAAGGGTAGGGAAACATGAGGCTCTTCAGATGTTGTAATGGCTATTAGCTCTAGCCAGCATAGCCAATAATCAGGAATGATGGGAAGTGTACTCCAACAACATGTGGACTGCAACCCCCATTTGCTCTAGCCTGAAAAGCCAATGTTCAGGAATGATGGGAGGTGCAGTCCAGCGACATTTGGACTGCAACCTCCATTTACCCTGGCCTGCATAGATGATCACAGATCATCATGCATCATGGAAGGATGATGGGAAGTGAAGTCCAATAACATTTGGAATGCATTCCCCATTGCATTCCCCATTGTAGCCAGAATAGCCACTGATAAGGGATGATAGGAAGTGAAGTCCAACACTTAAGCCTGCAATCTCCATTGGTCCTAGGCAGCTTAACTAACGATCAGGGATGAGTGGAGGAACAGTCCAACAATATCTGGACTGCAAGTTTCATTGGCCCTAGGCAGCATAGCCAATGATCAGGGATGATGGGAGATGCAGTATCTGGAGGTGTTTCCCCCCCCCCACCTCTGCCACATCACTTTTAATAGATCTGTCCCACTGACAACCAGAAACCCAGAGACTGGTATCCTGATGGTCAGTGTACACCCATTCAGTGGGAAGCCAGCATGCAATTAAACCGAATGGGTCTATCCTAACCAGGGCTAAAACAGGATTTAAGCCAAAGTGAGTTTCTCAGCTCTTTGAGTACATAGCGAGCAATTCTAGTAGCAAAATGCAACTCTAATTTGCCCCCATGGATGGAAACGGAGGAAGGCTCTGCTAGAAACTCAGTTGTGTGCTCACACACAAATCCATGGGGTTTGTGCCTCCTGCCCTGCTGCCTGGTGTACCCCACTAACAAGCGTGCAACAATCTGTCCACATTTACTCCAGTTCCCTCAGATTTTATGGGGTTCGCTCTGTGCTCATCGCAAGGATTTCCCCCCCAAGGTTACCAAGGATGTTACAAACCCTATGGGCTGATACATGTTAAAAACCCCTCTTATACAAACAGATAGTACAGAAACAGATAAATAGATACAGTAGGACCCCTGTATCCACTGGGGATTGTTTCGGGGGGGGGGAGGGCGTGGATACTGAAAACCGTGGATAATAGCAAACATGATTGAAAATGGTGGGACTTCCAGTTTAAAATTCCATAAAGTTGCCTTGGCTGACCTAGAAAATGGGTAGAGAGGGCACATTTTCTAGGAAGACTCTATGGTTTTATGTCCCGTGGATAACTGAACCAGTGGACAATTAATCAGTGGATACGGGGGTCCTACTGTATACCTTTCTATTGCTTCCCCCCCTGCGGTTCTGACTCTTATGTCCAGTCCCAGGACCCGACGGGTCCTGGGACTGGACATAAGGGTCAGAACCGCAAGGGGGGGAAGCAATGAGAAAAAATAAGCCCAGTTTTTCTGGGGAGAAACACACCTTTCACTTGACGCGCGGCAGCTGCTCGTTTTCGCCCCCAAGCGGCCGGAGCGAAAAAAACTCTGCCCATGCTCAGAGGCTAACCTCAATCTTCTTCCTAGCGCATGCTTTTCACCACTAGGCGTGGAGGGGGGGGGAAGCAATGAAGGCAAGGCTGAGACCAAGAAAAGGAGAGTTGACTCACCAGTCCCCAAACCCACCAGCAGCAGATCGAGAAGAGGAGGAGCGGCAAGGTCTCCATCTCCAACCCGGCGGTGGTGGCAGGATCAGCTCCCCGCAGCCGGGAGAGGCGCCGGGGTCCGAAGGCTTCCTAAAGGGCCGAGATCTGCCAACAGGGACATAAGAGCGCCGTGCGGACGCGTCCCCCGGTTCCAACGCGCTTCTTCAGCTGGGGCGAGACAGTCCGAGGAGGAAGTTTCCTGCAGCCGCTCCTCTGCAACCCCCACGAAATCCAGCGTGGACAGCCGCCCACCCGAGTGCCTCCTCCTCCTCTTCTTCCTCCGGCTTTTCTACTCCTTAGGCGGCTCCTCCTCCTGCTCCGCTTCTGACATTTGCTGCTGCCCAGCGTTCCTCCCCCTCGCTCAGTTTGATCCCCCCAATCAATCAATCAATCAATCGATGGATGGATCAATCAATCCCAGCAGCGACGCCCTCTTTTTAAAACAGCCCCTTGATAATGAGGAGGGGTACCTAATACCCCAGAGGACAGGATCAGAATCCAAAATGACCTCAACAGATTAGAAAGCTGGGTCAATATTAACAAAATGCATTTCAACAGGGAGAAATGTAGGATGCAAGCAGGGATCACCAGCATTGAGGCCATGATATTGAGAACACAGCTGCGCTGGGCAGGGCACATTTCTAGGATGGAGGACCATCGCCTCCCAAAAATACTACTCTACGGTGAACTCGCCACGGGTCAGCGTAAGAGGAGCGCTCCAAAAAAGCGATACAAAGACTCCCTGAAACAACATCTCAGGCTTGGCCAAATTGATCACCAACAGTGGTCCGCCCCGGCCTCACATCGGGAGGCATGGAGACGCACTATCCACAATGCTGCAGCCTTATTTGAGAACTCACGACGAACAAGTCTTGAAGAGAAACGACAACGCAGAAAGAATCACAACCCAAAAACATCTCCCAAGGAGACCTTCTGCTGTGCTTTTTGCAACCGGACTTGTTTATCTCGGATTGGCCTTTTTAGTCATCAGCGCGCTTGCAGAAAGCGCGGGATGAGTCCTTCCTGAATCTTCGTTTGCGAAGAAAAGCCAGAGAGAGAGAGACACTTGGGCACTAAAAATGAAATGCACACACACACACACACACACACACACATATATATAATGGGTCAGCGTAAGAGGGGTGCTCCAAAAAAGCAATACAAGGACTCCCTGAAACAACAACAACAACAACAAAATAAATAATAATAATAATAAATTTTTATTTTTAACCCGCCCCTCTGCTCAGCAACCAGGGCGTCTTACAACAAGATTAAAACAACAGCAAGTTAAAACAATCCTTCCCAACCCTAACCCTCCCACCCCTTAAAATTAAATTAAACTAATAGAGAATTAAAATAAATATATTGTATTGAATTTCAACAGGGAGAAATGCAGGATGCTACACTTGGGCACTAAAAATGAAATGCACAGATATATATATATATATATATATGGATATCCTCTCCATTGACGCCCCCTTGTCGTGGGAGAGAGGCTTGCGTACCCTAATGACGTTTTGAGCTATGCTGGCGGTGGCATAATAGCCACCGGTAGGGTCTCCCATGCCAGACAGGTCAAAACCGAAGGGTCTGACAAAGAGCGTCAAAGGGCAGGATGGGCTCTCTAGCCTTGTGGCAACCGTCCTAGGAGAAGGAAAACTCTAATCCCAAACCCGGGCAGATGGTGCTCGTCCAACCCTGTAAGGTCAACCATCTAAGAGAAGGAAACTCTAATCAAACCTACGGCCCGAGGACCTCGCTGCCACGTCCATGCTTGCAAGGCCACGGCAGATGAATCTCTGGTTTAAAGGGTGAGGCCAGTTCTGTGCACGCTGCGCTCCACCAGAAAAATCCATTGCACAGGCTCGAAGGACAAATCCATTTCCAAAAAAGCCCTGTAGCGACTGGCGAGGGACGAAACCGGCAGGTGTAAAGATGCACTGGAAGCCGCAGCCCCAACCCTGCATGCAGGCGGTTCAGGACATTGGTCGCTCAAGCCTGACCCGGGTGATGACAGTCTTGTTCGGCAGCATTCTGAACGACCAAGCAGCCTTTTTTAAGGAGAGCACTGCTTGCTCCATATGGAGAGGGGCCTAGAAAAGGTGGCCTAAAGAAAGCTCATCCCCAACTACCTGGTTGGCTAGCCGCGGCCAACGGGAATCTTCTGATGCGGTCAAACCAAGGCAAAGAAACAAAGGCACACACCGGCCTCCAAAGGTGTAAATAAACTGACACTTGCATGCTGGAACATCAGAACCATGCAAGACTCTAAAGATAGTGGACGGCCTGAGCGTCGTTCTGCCCTAATAGCCCTTGAACTATCACGGCTTAATATTGACATCGCTGCTCTTAGTGAAGTTCGCTTCCATGAGGAAGGCAGCCTTAAAGAACATGGCGCCGGCTACACACTTTACTGGTCTGGCAAACCCAAAACCGAAAAACATCTTTCAGGAGTAGGCTTCATGATTAAAAACTCCATTGCATCCAAACTCGAAACCTTGCCAACAGGACACTCTGATCGCATTATTTCCTTACGCCTCCCACATGTTGTTCTCTTTAGTGTATATGCCCCAACTATGCAAGCCGACCCTGTAGAGAAAGACAAATTCTACACAGACCTACGCCAACTCATACAAAAAGTCCCTGTAGAAGATAAAATTATTATACTTGGTGACTTCAATGCCAGAGTAGGAAAGAATTCCGAAGCCTGGAAAGGTGTCTTAGGCAAGCATGGTGTTGGAAATTGCAATGATAATGGACGCCTCCTGCTAGAGTTCTGTGCAGAACAACAGCTGACTATTACAAACACAATCTTTCAGCAGAAAGAAAGCTTGAAGACAACCTGGATGCATCCCCGATCCAAACATTGGCACCTCATTGACTACGTTCTAGTCCGTCAGAGAGACATTCGTGATGTCCGTCATACCCGAGTGATGCCCAGTGCAGAATGCCAAACAGATCATCGCCTCGTCAGATGTAAACTAAATCTTCATCTTAAGTTCAAACCTAAGAGGGGTGGCATCTTAAAGAAGAGGCTCCAAGTCAACAATCTTCAACAAGCTACCATGAGAGACAACTTCCAGGCAAACCTACAAACGAAACTTGAAGACCATCCTACAGATCCTTCTCCTACAGTGCTTTGGCAACATATCAAAAACAGTATCCTCCAGTCTGCAGAAGAATCCCTCGGGTTCTCCCACAAGAAAAATCAAGACTGGTTTGATGAAAACAACCAAGAGATCCAGGAGCTGTTGGCAAGGAAGAGAGCTGCTCACCAGGCATACCTCGCCCAGCCAACCTGTCATGTAAGAAAAGCAGCTTTCCGCCTCACATGTAGCAAACTACAACAAAAACTCCGAGACATGCAGAACAAGTGGTGGATCAATTTAGCAGAAAAGACACAACGCTGTGCAGATCTGGGTGATCATAGAGGATTTTATGAAGCTCTTAAAGCAGTGTTTGGACCTACTTATCAGGTCCAAAGCTCCTTATACAGTACAGATGGTCAAACATTAATTACTGATAAAGCCTCCATCCTAAATCGTTGGGCTGAACATTTTCAAAGTCTCTTTAGCGCCAACCGAGTAGTCCAAGCCTCAGCTATCCAATATATGATACAAAAACCAATGAAAAATGAATTGGACATAGCTCCCACTTTGGAAGAGACCCTTATGGCCATACAGCAGATGAAAAACGGCAAGGCAGCTGGGATTGATGGAATCCCACCTGAAGTTTGGAAACACGGAGGTCATGCACTCCACGAAAAATTCCACGAATTCCTTGTGAATTGCTGGGAAAAAGGGGAACTGCCATCAGACCTCCGAGATGCAGTCATCATCACCCTGTACAAGAAAAAAGGAGCAAAATCCGACTGCTCAAACTATCGAGGCATAACACTGCTCTCTATTGCTGGAAAAATCCTTGCAAGGATACTCCTGAACAGATTAGTTCCTGCTATTGCAGAAGAACTTCTCCCTGAAAGCCAATGTGGCTTCAGAGCCAATAGGAGTACTACAGACATGGTATTTGCCCTTAGGCAACTGCAAGAAAAATGTAGGGAGCAGAACAAGGGTCTCTATGTAACATTTGTCGACCTCACCAAAGCCTTTGACACTGTAAGTAGAAAAGGTCTGTGGCAGATCCTGGAAAAACTAGGATGTCCCCCCAAATTCCTTAAAATGATTATCTTGCTACACGAGGGCCAGCGTGGTCAAGTCAGATATGGCGATGCTCTTTCAGAGCCCTTTCTAATAACTAATGGAGTGAAGCAAGGTTGTGTTCTTGCACCAACGTTATTTACAATCTTCTTTAGCACGATGCTCCAAAGGGCTATGGCAGAGCTTGAAGAAGACGACGGCATCTATATACGCTACCGTACTGATGGTAGCTTGTTTAACTTAAGCCGTCTGAGGGCTCACACTAAGACTCTAAACTATCTAGTCCGTGAGCTGCTCTTCGCCGATGATGCTGCCCTTGTTGCCCACACAGAAGCAGCTCTGCAGCGCCTAACGTCCTGCTTTGCAACAGCAGCAGAGCTGTTTGGGCTAGAAGTCAACCTGAAGAAAACAGAAGTTCTTTACCAGCCTGCACCACAGGACGAACACCACCATCCCCACATTGCCGTCGGCAAATCAGTGCTCAAGTCCGTTCAGCAGTTCACCTACCTGGGAAGCATCATCTCCTCAGATGCCAAGATTGACAAAGAGATCGATCACAGATTAGCAAAGGCATATAGTGCATTTGGAAGACTTCACAAAAGAGTCTGGAGCAATAAACACCTGAGGCAAAGCACAAAAATCAGTGTGTATAGAGCCATTGTACTGTCTATCCTCCTTTATGGATCTGAAACATGGGTTACCTATCGCCACCACCTACGACTCCTCGAGCGCTTTCATCAGCGCTGTCTACGCACAATCCTAAATATACACTGGACTGACTATGTGACGAATGTTGCTGTCCTTGAACAAGCAGGGATCACCAGCATTGAGGCCATGATATTGAGAACACAGCTGCGCTGGGCAGGGCACGTTTCTAGGATGGAGGACCATCGCCTCCCAAAAATACTACTCTACGGTGAACTCGCCACGGGTCAGCGTAAGAGGGGCGCTCCAAAAAAGCGATACAAAGACTCCCTGAAACAACATCTCAGGCTTGGCCAAATTGATCACCAACAGTGGTCCGCCCTGGCCTCACATCGGGAGGCATGGAGACGCACTATCCACAATGCTGCAGCCTTATTTGAGAACTCACGACGAACAACTCTTGAAGAGAAACGACAACGCAGAAAGAATCACAACCCAAAAACATCACCCAAGGAGACCTTCTGCTGCGCTTTTTGCAACCGGACTTGTTTATCTCGGATTGGCCTTTTTAGTCATCAGCGCGCTTGCAGAAGGCGCGGGATGAGTCCTTCCTGAATCTTCGTTTGCGAAGAAAAGCCAGAGGAGGAAGGATATGGATATATATTATGGGTCAGCGTAAGAGGGGTGCTCCAAAAAAGCAATCCCTGCAACAACATCATCATCATAAATTTTTATTTTTAACCCGCCCCTCTGCTCGGCAACCGGGGCGGCTTACAACAAGATTAAAACAACAGCAAGTTAGAACAGTCCTCCCCAACCCTAACCCTCCCACCCCTTAAAATTAAATTAAACTAATAGAGAATTAAAACAAAGCTAAAATACAATACAATATATGTATATATAAATAAATAAATACGTAAATTTTAAAAATGGCAATAGCAGCAAAGGAACATCTCAGGCTTGGCCAAATTGATCACCAACAATGGTCCGCCCTGGCCTCACATCTGGAGGCATGGAGATCCACTATCCACAACGCTGCAGCCTTATTTGAGATCTCACGCTGAACAAATCTTGAAGAGAAACGACAATGCAGAAAGAATCACAGCCCGGAAACATCACCCAAGGAGACCTTCTGCTGTGCTTTCTGCAACCATACTTGTTTATCTCGGATTGGCCTTTTTAGTCATCAGCGGACTTGCAGAAAGCGCAGGATGAGTCCTTCCTGAATCTTCATTTGCGAAGAAAAGCCAGAGAGAGACAATGAATCGATCAGAGATCCAATAAACAACAATCAACTATCTCTGGCTTTTCTTTGCAAATGAAGATTCAGGAAGGACTCATCCAGCACTTTCTGCAAGCGCGCTGATGACTAAAAAGGCCAATCTGAGATAAACAAGTCCAGTTGCAGAAAGCACAGCAGAAGGTCTCCTTGGGTGATGTTTCCGGGTTGTGATTCTTCCTACGGTGTTGTTTCTCTCTTCAAGACTTGTTCGGCATGAGTTCTCAAATAAGGCTGCAGCAACACATAAATAAACATCATAAACATGAACATCATAGTAGCTCATCAAATTAGCAAAGGCATATAGCGCATTTGGAAGAGTCTGGAGTAATAAACACCTGAGGCGAAGCACAAAAATCAGTGTGTATAGAGCCATTGTACTGTCTATTCTCCTTTATGGGTCTGAAACATGGGTCACCTATCGCCACCACTTACGACTCCTTGAACGCTTTCATCAGCGCTGTATATGCACAATCCTAAATATAGACTGGACTGACTATGTGACGAATGTTGCTGTCCTTGAGCAAGCAGGGATTACCAGCATTGGGGCCATGATATTGAGAACACATCTGCACTGGGCAGGGCACGTTTCTAGGATGGTGGACCATCGCCTCCCAAAAATAGTACCGGTACTCTATGGTGAACTCACCATGGGTCAGCATAAGAGGGGCACTCCAAAAAAGCTATACAAGGACTCCCTGAAACAACATCTCAGGCTCAGCCAAATTGATCACCAACAATGGTCCGCCCTCGCCACAGATCGGGAGGCATGGAGATGCACTATCCATCCTTATTTGAGAGCTCACACTAAACAAGTTTTGAAGAGAAACGACAACACAGAAAGAATCTCAGCCCGGAAACATCCCCCAAGGAGACCTTCTGCTGTGCTTTCTGCAACTGGACATGTTTATCTCAGATTGGCCTTTTCAGTCATTAGAACGCTTGCAGAAAGCGCGGGATGAGTCCTTCCTGAATCTTCATTTGCAAAGAAAAGTCAGAGAGAGCTCATCAAATTATAAAAGTATGTGAAATTAATTAGAAATTCGGTTAGAACATTATATTAAAAAAGATAAAATTTAACAATCTCTCTCTCTCTCTGGCTTTTCTTCGCAAACGAAGATTCAGGAAGGACTCATCCCGCGCTTTCTGCAAGCGCGCTGATGACTAAAAAGGCCAATCCGAGATAAACAAGTCTGGTTGCAAAAAGCACAGCAGAAGGTCTCCTTGGGTGATGTTTTTGGGTTGTGATTCTTTCTGCGTTGTCGTTTCTCTTCAAGACTTGTTCGTCGTGAGTTCTCAAATAAGGCTGCAGCATTGTGGATAGTGCGTCTCCATGCCTCCCGATGTGAGGCCAGGGCGGACCACTGTTGGTGATCAATTTGGCCAAGCCTGAGATGTTGTTTCAGGGAGTCTTTGTATCGCTTTTTTGGAGCGCCCCTCTTACGCTGACCCGTGGCGAGTTCACCATAGAGCACTATTTTGGGGAGGCGATGGTCCTCCATCCTAGAAACGTGCCCTGCCCAGCGCAGCTGTGTTCTCAATATCATGGCCTCAATGCTGGTGATCCCTGCTTGCTCAAGGACAGCAACATTCGTCACATAGTCAGTCCAGTGTATATTTAGGATTGTGCATAGACAGCGCTGATGAAAGCGCTCGAGGAGTCGTAGGTGATGGCGATAGGTGACCCATGTTTCAGATCCATAAAGGAGGATAGACAGTACGATGGCTCTATACACACTGATTTTTGTGCTTTGCTTCAGGTGTTTATTGCTCCAGACTCTTTTGTGAAGTCTTCCAAATGCACTATATGCCTTTGCTAATCTGTGATCGATCTCTTTGTCAATCTTGGCATCTGAGGAGATGATGCTTCCCAGGTAGGTGAACTGCTGAACGGACTTGAGCACTGATTTGCTGACGGCAATGTGGGGATGGTGGTGTTCGTCCTGTGGTGCAGGCTGGTAAAGAACTTCTGTTTTCTTCAGGTTGACTTCTAGCCCAAACAATATAGATATAAATAAATGAATATAAATTCATTGCAAAGTATAAATTATATTATAAAAATTATTTAAACAAACTAAAAGATGTATTAAAATTAAAATTTAAGATATCATCTTACGCTGGCAGACCATTGCCGCTGCACAAAAGCTGGCTACCCTTGTTGTTATTGATGGGCAGTGGTCCGCTAGCAAATAAGATACATAAAACTCATCTGTTCTTCCAAGAAAATAATTAAAAATTGGATAGATAAAAATTTGACAATAACCATTGTAGAAAGGACAGTATAACAACACATGACCTATAGTCTCCACTGAAATGCACAGATATAGGACAGGTGACACATGGCTTGAGAGCAGTACATGCGAAAAGGATCTAGGCATCTTAATGGACCACAAGCTGAACATGAGCCAGCAGTGTGATGCAGCAGCTAAAAAATCCAATGTGAATCTAAGCTGCATTAATAGGAGGATAGTGTCTAGATCAAGGGAAGTCATAGTGCCACTCTATTCTGCTTCGGTCAGACCTCACCTGGAGTACTGTGTCCAGTTCTGGGCACTGCAATTCAGGAAGCATATTGAGAAGCAGGTATGTGTCCAGAGGAGGGTGACCAGGATTGTGGGAAGTCTGGAAGCCATGCCCTATGAGGAGCAGTTTAGGGAGCTGGGCATGTTTAGTCTGGAGAAGAGAAGGTTGAGAAGTGACCTGATAGCCATGTTTAAATATTTGAAGGGATGTCATGTTGAGCATGGAGCAAGCTTGTTTTCTGCTGCTCCAGAGACTAGGACATGGAGCAATGGACTCAAACTACAGGAAAAGAGATTCCATCTAAACATTAGGAAGAACTTCCCGACAGTAAGAATTGTTCAGAAGTGGAATATACTGCCTCGTAGTGTGGTGGAGTCTCCTTCTTTGGAGGTTTTTAAACAGAGTCTGAATGGGCATCTGTTTGGGGTGCTTAGATTGTGTATTCCTGCATGGCAGGGGGTTGGACTGGATGGCCCTTGAGGTCTCTTCCAACTCTATGATTTTATGATTCTATGATAAGCAGAGATCAGGGGAACACTGTGGTTGTTATTTTCATGTTTGTCAAGGGATATATGAAACTGGGGCTTGGGCACATTTCTCCAACCCGCTGGCCCTGCCCTGGCTGGGGATGGTGGGAGTTGTGGTCCCATCACACCTGGAGGCTTCCTCCCCTTCCCTGATGTAGAGGGTCTGTAGCATTCTCTCCAAGTCTTCCCTGTTCAGAACTTGGGAAAGTTACTTTTTTTTGGACTATCCTGTTTTTAAATTGTTTAATTCTTTTTTGAAAAAAATATGTTATATTTATAACTAATATACCCAGCATAACACAGGCCCTTCTAGTAGATTTGAAAGGTTCACACAGTTCAGCTGCACTTTAGGGGGGGAAATTGCATTGTTTTACATGTGGGTGGTGAGTGGCTGAGGGAGTGAGAGGAAGTAGGGTCCCTTGTGAGGTTGGGAGTGTAGTGCAGATTGAGTGGTAGGAGTGGATTGTGAGGTGGAGAGGGAATTTGCATGTGGGTGCTGATTGGCTGAGGGAATGAGAGCAGGGAGGGGATTGGTTGGGTTTGTTTCCTAAGTGGCCAATCAGCACACTGGGAAAGGAAACATACCCAAGCATTTTATATATATGTGTGTGTGTGTGTGTGTGTAATTTTTACTTTGTACAGTTTTTAGCTTATATTGTTTTAAAGAGGCTGTTAGCCACCTTGGATCTTATTGGAAGGAGAAAGGCAGGATATAAATGAATAAAATAATAAGATCATAGAGTTGAAAGAGACCACAAGGGTCATCTAGTCAAACCCTGAAGGAATACACAAGCAAATCATTCCTGACAGATGACCATCTAGCTTCTGTTTAAAAACATCCAAAGAAGGAGACTCCACCACACCCCAAGGCAGTGCATTCCACTGCCAAATAGCTCTTACTGTCAGGAAGTTCTTCCTAATGTTTAGGTGGAATCTCTGTTCCTGTAGTTTGATTCCATTGCTACATGGCCTAGTCTCTGGAGCAATGCAAATATGTTGTCTGCCACAAAACCTAAATTTGTTTTTATAACGCTCTTAACTTAACTATTTTGTTTGAAAATTTCTGATGTTTTAAAATAATAAATGTGGTAGTTTTCTGTTGAAATAATTTTATAGAGAAACATTTTCTTTACAGATAGTTACTGATTTACAATTAAAACAATTTAAACAATTTAGATGTTGTGGCAGACAGCACATTTGCATTTCTCCTGACATTTTCCCCCCCTGTTATTCGGAAACCCTCCTTCTAGTCTCTGGAGCAGCAGAAAATGAGCTTCCTCCCTCCTCAGTATGACATCCCTTCAAATATTTATATCACCTCTTAACCTTCTCTTCTCCATAATAATGGTGATGATGATGATCATGCCAAGAAACATCCAGCTGGCTGGCTGTGCTGGCTTGGGGATCTGGAGAGTTGTAATTGAAACAGTAACTTTTCCAAGCTCTTTCCTAGCCCCTGTTCTCCCCCCCCCCCAAAAAAAATACCCTACCTCACCAGGTTGCTGTTTGGCTCCGATGTTATAACTTTATGCAGAGGAAGTTATCTTGGAGGGAGAGCTGAACCCAAGTGTGATGAATATGCATACTCCACAAAAGATAAAGTGATGTGGAGAATACATCATGCCCTCATGGGCATTTTTACAACCTACAGATACCTCCTGGACCCTCAAAATCCCTCTGAACCCCTGTTATCCCAGCAAAAACGCATGGAGGTGAAGATTGTCCCCAATATAACAAATCACTAGTCCTGGAAGACTGTGCAGACCTGCAATAACCAACTATAAACTTCTGAAAACAGAAAATAGCAATCATGTCCATTTTGTTTTTGGCCACAGACAATTTTTAGGTGGATGTGGCCCACCAAAAGGGTACAAGAGCAACAACTGGCCCCCACATGCTCTTGGATTGCAATCCTAGACTAGAGAAATTGTGAAACACTCAATAAGCGTGTTGAGCATTGCACACGAATGCACAAATACAGATACAAGAATTCAAAGGCTTAGACTGGTACCTTTCTGTGCACCTTATATTTCTTCAGCATATTATTTATTTATTTGATTTATACCCCGCCTTTCTCCCAAGAAGGGACTCAAGGCAGCTTACAACAATTAAAAAATACAGCTAAAAATCACAATTTACAAAAACATAAAAAAGAATTAAATTAATTTCACATAATTAAAAATACAACAATGAATTAAAAAGAAAATCAATAAAAATACAACATTAAAAACAATTAAAAAAACAGCACACCAATTAAAATTCACTTTCCACAGAGAAGGCCCTCTCCTGAGTCCTCATCAGCCGCTTATTCTTGCTAGTTTTCAAGTTTACACTATTAGGCACCAGAAATTGGATTGAAGTCTTTGAGGAGAAAGAAGAGGGGGTCCAAGAGGGCTTTGGCATGGATTTCTGTTTCTTTTCTCCAGTTACTTAGTCATAAGGGATGACTATGCTTCTTGGGTCTTGTGCCAGGGACGAGAACAGAGAAATGCACCTTGAATACTGATTACAGAGCTACTTTACAATCAGGGCCAGAACTCTGCATCTGAGGAATCCTAACCTGAGCAAAATGCTCCCTACCTCTCTTGGTGGACTCCAGCATGCTTAACCACCATATAGTCACAGTACTTTTGCAGTGCTGAGCAGCTGGGTTGAATTTCCCTTTTCATTTCCCACAATACCTCACAGCGACGCTAAATCAGATGCATTGTGGGAAATTTAAAAGGTGTCTGGAGCCAGCCTTTTGGAACGATGGGGAGTGCTGAGCCAATAAAATGAAATTAAAGGTGTGGAGAGGGCAGATCAGGCATTGGCCATAGACCAATTAGAGTGCTGGAGCTCTGGCACATTCCCATGGATGCCAGTCACATGCTAGTCCTTGAGTGCTTATCATGTCACTGCAAACAACTTTGTCTGTGTGGAAGTGTTCATTTCCCTCAATAGTGTATGTTGTGAATGTTGGCAAGGTTTTCCTCCTCCAAGCTCTGCAATACACAGAGTAGCTGTGTGCATCTATTTCTAATCACCTACCTGCTGTGATCAGTGGAAGAACCTAAGACAGTGAATGACATGCCAGAACCCTTACCCTAAGGCATGCATACAGAGGATCCTGACTCTTGCCATCCTGGTTGCAGACCCTTATTCTACCAAGCCCTGGAGCCAATCCAAAAGCTATCACTTTCTTCAAACCTGTGATTGCCAGACACCTTCCCATATTAATCCCTGAGCTCCCAGCAGTCATAGATTTAACCAGTCAGTAAAGTGTGGCTGGTGTTTATGAAGGCCAGCAGTCACTGCAAATAGATAATTCACTTCTGTTCTGCTCAAGTCTAGGCAAGTACATTTTAAAAAATAAACATACAAAAGACATATGGGGCATATGGGTAGGAAGACTGCTGTTGTGACTTTATCCTCAACTGTGTTCTTCTCAGTATGTATACTTCTCCTGAGCAGACTGGTTTTCCTGAATATAGCTATTTGAAGGACAAGGAAGCAAATGTGATAAAATTAAACTAGGGGCACAACTAGATGGGTGAATGTTTAGCGAAAAATATCACCTTACCTCCCTATTGCTGCAGTGCCCATTTGTGCCCATGGCTAATTTGCAAGCTTGCTGGAAGGGAATAGTTTGCAGTTTGCAGTTTACATGCCAGAAAAGACATGCAAGTGAGTTGCATCTGGAAAATCTCCCCCCCCCTTTTTTAAAAAAATGACAGATGCAGAATAGCTATTTTCCGCTTGAAAAAATCTTCATACTTTTGCTCTGCTGCTTGAACAATCAGCCAGTTTTACAAGGTCTTTAGCCTGCTCTGCCAAAGAGTGCTGGTGCCTCACCAAACTACAAATCCCAGGATTCCATAGGAAGCAGCCATGGCAAATGCCAGTTTCAAACTGGATTATTTGTGTAGTGTGTATAGAGATTAGGATAGGTGGATAAGTCAGGAGGAGATTTTAAGTCAATGAAACACTCATTGACCCTATCACTGTTACTCTGTATAAACACATTTAACTCTATAAAATGCTGAGCATTGTTGTATTTCCAACATGGAGCAGCAGAGAGCAAGCTGGCCATCTTCCATGTGACAGTCCTTCAGATATTAAAGATGGCAGCATATCAATCCTTTGTCTTCTCTTCTCCAGGCTAAACATACGAGCTCTCTCAACCATTCCCTTGCAGGGTTTGACTTCTAGACCTTTCACCATCTCAGTCATCCTCCTCTGAACACCTTCCAGGTTGTCCATATCCTGTGAAACTGTGGTGCCTAGGAACAAAGAGAAACACCAGAAACACAAAACATGCCAGTGTGCTAATGTTGTAAGTTACAGATTACCCCCTATATCCATGGGGATATATTCCCAGACTTACCACAGATAGATGAAACCATGTATATTAGCGAACTGCCATAGAATACCATAGAATTGCACAGGAGGACCTAGAAAATACCTAAAGAGGACACCTCTCTAGGCATCTGACACAACTCTATGGTCAACTTCCAGCAGATGTTGACCATAGAGTTGCACTGGAAGACCTCCTGAAGCCTAGAGAAACCACCTCCAGTGCAACTCTATAGTCCTCCAGATGCCTAGAAAGACCTTTCCACCCCAACTGTGGGTAAGTGAAACCATAGGTACCAATCCCATGTAAACAGGGAGGGGGGCAACCTGTACTGCTTTCCTGGAGAAACATCCTCATGATATTCTAAACTAAAATATATTTATGTATCCATCTTAAATTTGTTGTAAGTTTGTTGTTTTTAGCAGAAAAGCTAGGAATCAGGAGGACTGATATAACCCTAGGGTTTTATTTTATTTGCGGGGGTTGCTATTTAACAGTTACATACATGCAACCATAGAGTCAGGTTAGGAGGACTTCAAAGTGGTTGTGTTCTTAACTATCATTAGACTTGGGCAAAATGGTACCGATTGTCAGGCACCAAGGCCAGGATCATGGGCTAGTGCTGGGGAACAACTGTCGAGGCCCACAACACAACAGATGGGTACCACTGCCACACTTTGGAGCCCTCTCTCCCTGAAGTTCCTTCTCACTGCTGTCACAGCTTGTTCACCAGTTCCCTCCAAGCAAATGAGTGGGGAACAGGAGCAAGCTGCCTCTGATCGCATTGCCTAAGAATCGGGAAAATCATGTTGACTAAGCAAATGGATAACAATAATAACAGTGTGGAGAAATGGCTCCATTCATAGAAGCACCATGGAGGGGCCCCATGGAAGTATCTTGCTCAGCATTGATTTCCCTTGCAGGAAAGCCTGGCACTGGCAGAGCTGGGAAATCACTATAAATATGATCCTAGAAAATGACTTCTTAGATTAAGAGAAACTAAGATTAAGTTTTAAATTCTTAAAGTAAGAGAAACCAACTAAGAGAAACTAGAAGAGTCCCATTTGTAAACTCCTGGGGTAGGAACTGTATGGCCTTCCAGATGTTGCTGAATTGCAACTCCTCGCTATCTAGCCAGCATTGTCAATGGTGAGGAATGCTGAGAGTGTAGTTCAACAACATCTGATGAGTCACAAAATTCTCACAGTGCAATAGTTCACTTTATATAAAATGCGGTAGGGAAAGTGCAGCCCCCAATGCCATTTTGTGCCCCCTGGTCTCTCAGCACCCCCATTTTTCTTTGGAAAGAACATTATTGGGATTTTTAAAATTACCCTTTTGAGGGAGTCTATTTCACCAAGTTTGGTACCCAGGAGCTCAGGAGAGGCATCTTTTCCTAACAGGAAGTAATGTAGAAATTGAAAAAAGGTCTCTCCTGGGTCTAAAAGGCCAGTGAGGCCATGGCAAAATTGCCCTCTAACTCCTTTAGGCGCATCAGGGAATATTTTGCTGAGACTTTTTTGGGGAATAATTTTGTTTTAGTGGGTGGGGGTGTTGAAGGGGAAGTTCCCATGGGCCTCTGGGGGGAACAATGCACCCCCCCAACCTCTAACATTTGTCCATCCCTGCTCTAAAAGGTGCAATTCTGACATTAGCCAAGATAAGAGTTAAAACTGATACATATTCCTGTATTTCTTCACCAATGCTGTGTTTTTCTTGATGTTCAAGAAACATCAAAGAGATGTTCCCTATGACAGAAGATATTAAATATATATTATGCTAAATGAGTTAATTTGATGTAATGCGATCTTAACTCTCCAAAGAAGCACACAAATGATTTTTCCACAGGTGATGCACATACTGAGATGATGAGGAACGGAAAAGAGATAACAAACATTTTGCCAGAACAGGGGAATCCTAAACAAGAGGGAACTGTGGACCGAGACTTAATTCACTTCCAGCAAAGGGTAAAACTTCTCACTTCCATTGGCTAAAATTTACCTATACAGTGCCTAAAAGTGCTTTCCTCCCATATGTAGTACAGAAGACTTCTTGAGAAATTCAGTGATCTCTGCCTAAGAAGGAGTCTGTGAACAGGAACACCCTGGATCCCAAGAAGAGTTGCTTTACTGCTGCTAAAGGAGTTAAATTTTACTGCCCCTTTTCTCAGTCCCCACATGGCCAAGAAGGTGGGAGTGGCCTCTGCCTACATGAGCAACAGCGCAAATGACATCTAATACAAATGTAGGCCTGCAACTCCAACACCATCACTTTCCTTTCCTTATTGTTTAACATCTTTTTCCTGATGAAGATGCACTTCGGAAGCTTGCATCATGTATTTTTTTTTGCATTTTGGTTGGCCAATAAAGGTGGGGTTTTTTTTGGTGGATTTTGGTTTTTGTTTTATAACGATACAGTGGGCCCTCAGTCTCTGCTGGGGTTTTGTGGATACCAAAATCTGAGGATGCTCAAATCCCTTTATATACAATGGCGTAATAAAATGACGTCCCTTAGATAAAACACTGAACAGCAAAGTTTGCTTTTTTTAATTCCCCACCTCTCAATATTTTTGAGGTTTGGAAGCGGCTGCGTCATATTTCAATCACGGGTAACTTCTGTGATTGAAATATGACACGGCTGCTTCCAAAGCTTCATGTACATGCCACGAATGGTCACGGAAGAGGGACAGCGTCATCCGAAAAGGACCCCCTGCCGCGCAGCAGCCTCATTACTGCTCCAGAGCCTGCTTGCACGGTAAGGGCCATCTGAAAATGTCCTAGGACTGCATCCCTTGTTCTGTTGATCCTGTGTCTGCACCCTTTTGCTCCTTAGGCACTTGCTATTGTGAGTTCGGGACAATTACATGTATTTTAGAAAATGTGTCACAGCTAGTGATCTTTCCCTCCTCTTCCTAGATTGCATGGATGGGCACTTCATGAAGACATCACAAGCCAGGGACATGGTTGCCAGTAGGGCTCTGCAGGGTGTGTGTGTGCTTGGTCCACACAGTGGCACCAGCGGAGGATCCTCAGGAGTAGGGGACAACACAACAGAGACAATTTGCATTTGGGCTGTGGAACTATGTAGACATCCATAGGACATCAGATCACTTTATTCACAGATCTGGGGCAGCTCTGGGGCAAAATACTTCAGTCCGCACCTGGAGTATTTGGCCAGTGTAGACAAGCCCTAGCACTCAGCCACAGAAACCCACTGGATGACCTAGGCACTTTCTCACTCTAAGAATAAGGCAATGATAAACCTCCTCTGAATAAATGTTGGCAAGAAAATCCTCTGATAGGGTTGTCATTAGTTGGAGTGAGGTTGAAAGCACATAACAATAATAGCTGCTGAGTCTACCTTGATGTGTCAGCATTTCTGAAAATTGTTTCCCTGTTCTTAACAGCCAGCCTTCCCTGATGTATCCTGCAATTGTTTTCCAGTGCCTGGCAATCTAATATTAAAGGGAAATAATTAAAGATGGATCTTATGAGAACACCGTGAGTGATAAAAAAGGCACAGTATCAATACCAAGAACCAAAAGTGTCAGTAAAACTGGCAAGCAATTGTATTTAAAATAAATTGCATATTGCTCTGAGGGACATTTGCTATACCAGAGAGAAAATAAAAGCCACACTGAGTTGTTTTAAATATCATATTCAGCTGGAGTCACCATTTGTGCCTGGTTGAAGATGTGGCTGCATCATTAAGAGGAAATTGTAACCATTCACTTCCTCTTCCTGCCCAGATCCCTTTGGGTCTTTTTCACCTTTCCCATGCAGGCAGATAGTCTTGTTGTTTCCTGTAGGATAATCTAGCTTTATTGTATTTCACGTCTGCCTGCCTGATTTCAGATAGGTTTCTTAGAAGTGAAATACAAGCTGTGCGCCCCCTCCCGCAACAGTTATGCAACATATGTATGGTATACAAAGTAGGTTGGTGCAGTCTCTTAAAGATGCAGATACACCATGTGGTGTTTGAACTCTTATATTTGGCAGATAAATGAACTGGTTTTCTTTGGGTGGGGGCAAAATGTTATAAATAAGAATCTAGTCAAATTATTCCAGGTTTAGAAATTTTGCCTGTTGTTTACCCATTTTAATCCAAGTGGAGTTGCAGAACCTTCTTCAGAACTCCCAGGCCTTTCACAGTTGCATGCCAGAGAGATGGATGGCAGAGGCCTAATTTTGTGCATTGCACCATGGGAAACACTGGGCCTATGGAACTTCTGCCTGTGTTGTTGCTTTGTATGGAATGCGAACTAAGAGCAGGGTTTAACTAGGAACTATAAACCAGAGACATACTATATACATCAGTAGCTAGCAGGCCATTTTATAGAACTGGCATGTCACAACCATGCTGTGAGTCTCTGAAGTCAACTGGTGCAGTACATTCAATGACTGAACTTCATCTTTCAGAATTTTGTATCCTTGTCCCTTCAAATGGTTGTGGCAACCCTTTATACCAGTGTCATCTCATAGGGATAGAATTCAAAGACATAGCTGTGTTAGTCTGGAATATCAGTATGCAAAGGACCTTGTAGTACCTCTGAGACTAACTGAGAGAAAGAAGCTGTACCATGAGTTTTCATAGACTTAGTCTATTTCCCCAGATGCATGGTATATCTGAGGAAGTAGACTAAATCTATGAAAGCTCATGCTATGGCTTCCTTCTTTCAGTTAGGAGTTGCCTAGACCAAGGGTGGGGAACTTTTGTCCTTCTAGATGTTTTTGAACTACAGTTCCCATACTTCCACACCACTGGCCATGCTAACTATGACTTGTGGGAGATGAAGTCCAAAACATCTAGAAGGCCAAAGGTTCCCCACCCCTGGTCTATACAATTAAAATACTCCTCATAGAATTCGAATAAGAACACCTTTCCCCCCAACTTGCTGCGAATTAGATTCACAGTATTCCGAAGGAGGGCCCCCCAAAACTCCATTTACTACTGGGAGGGGAGGGGAAGCCTTCACAGATTTCCCCAAGGTTTTTTGAATAATGTGCAATTCGGGATGCTGTGCATCCAATTCAGGATGCTGTGCTTTCTTGGCAAGGGCAGAAGTGGAGAGCGGATTGTTCATGGGCAGGCTTGCCAGCAAGGAAGTGGCAGGAAGTGCCCTTTTTTAGTTTCGTGTTATCGAGTGTGCACTTTTTTGCTCCACTGAGGCAACCAAAGAGCTTTTATAAGCGGATGGTCACACCTGCACACCTTTGATTTACAAGTAAAAAAATACAGCGACAATGTATGTGGAGAATAATACTGCACTGTACTCTCGGCAACCATCTTGATTCATAGGCATGGCTGCATGTGCACTTCCAACATGGATAGCTTCACATACAATAGATTTTGCCCCCCCCCCAAAAAAATGTGGAGACAAATGAGCACTGCTGCAAATTTGTGATCATGTGCACCAATCCACATTATATCTTCTTGGCTAGACAACCCCCAAGTCTTAAAGGTGATACAAGATCCTTTTGCATGGTGGCATCTCATGTCAGTGGGATGGCATATCTACTCCAGGTTTTAGTTCAGACTTTAAAAGAGTTATACAAGATACTGTATGCAAGAAACTGAATACTGTCCCACAGATGGGCTCAGCACCTTGCAGAACCTCTTATGCTATTCAAAACCTGACATGGATTCACTGTCCCACTAACATGGGACCCACCAGCTGACATTGCTATATACACCTGGGTCTACCTGCACATCAAATATAGCATTTGGAGGAAAGCAGAGGGGCCATTTAGGACAGAGGTAGGCAACCTGGCATCCTCCAGATTATATGGAATGACTTCCATAGGAGAGATTCCTCACTCCTAATTCAGGAGTGGGAAGGTTTTCCATTCCAGAGGCTGAACTCAGTTTGGAAGAGGAATTAGGGGAGTACCTTCCAGCTGTGAGTGAGATTCAGTGGAAGATAGAACAAGAGCAGGGCAGAATGTAGATCCAAAGCAAAGCAGATTGGGTTGAGCATGTGTCTTATCGATTTGGACTTTCCTCCAACAAGTATACAAAGTACAGCTAAATTCTATGCATATATACTCACAAGGTATTTAAAATTTAACTCCTCCAATGTGTATTTAAAATTTAAAACCTCTCTTATCTCCAGCCAGCAATCAGAAATGGGAAAAGGGCCTGTTGAAGAAATTCATGGACAAAATGGGAACTACCGTACAGTACTTCATTCCAGAGATTCCCCATCTCCTGTTTGTAATCCTGCCATTGCAGGAAGTCAAACTGGTTTCTATAGCTATGTATTTATCTGTGTTCCATATATGGGTATGATCAAAAGTTCCATACAAAACCTTTGGAAAGTTGCTTTGTTGGATTATAACCCCCAGAATCATCAAGACACAATTTTGTGATGTTGTTGTTTTACATCTTAAACTATTCCCATTTACAACTTTAAAACATTCATTTTGAATTTGAAAAACAGATATTCTTTATATTATTTGCAATTTTTTTGCACTTTGGGGTCTTATGCTCAGAACTTAATTAATGCTATCAAGTCCAGGATCCAGAGAACATATAGCATTTGGCTTTTCTTCCTGAGCAGACCCAACAGCTGTGAGGTCTCAGGTTGCTAATTGGCCATGGGCATGGCATCATCAGATCTGTCCTGGCAATCCCAGTCCAAGGTGTCACATTTGGAATGGACCAGCTATGCCTAGCCTTCATGTGGATAGTGATGATTAGGTATTAAGATGACTACCTTTCTCATTATGGTTGATAGATGAGTAAACATGCCTCAAGGGCTTTCTTCTACTTGGGAGTAAAAATGGGATTTAGGCCAATGTGAAATGGGTACACATGTGGAACTCCACTTATGCAACTTACAAATTGAATAATTCCATTGCACAATGACCAAAACATACAACTGCTTGTGTAAGGGAACTTACATATGTACATATATATGAACTTATATATGACACCAACAGGGTTCCAGGCATTTGGGAGGGTGTATATGTGTATTCCACCTTTTTGTCAGAAAATGACATGCAAATACATCTTTGAATAAAAACCAAATACTAATAAAACAAAAATAGATTGGAAACACAAATAACAACAGATGGATAAAAAACAACAACAGCTCTTTCTTGTTAAAGTCCAGCTAGATGCCAAAGTCCAGTCTGAATAAAAAGATTTTTGCCTGACCTTGGAGATGGCCTATTGTGAGTGTTTGGCAACCAGAATATTTGAGTGTTGTCTATACAAGGCAAAAAGAAGAAAATTGCTATGTAGTAAAGGCAACTCGCAGCAGCTGTGATTTGTCTTAATTTTTTTTTTGGTGGGGAGGGAGGTTAGATAGATTGCAGGCATTTGAAACTATCTGTGTCTGCTGTACAAATGGGCATGCCTGCGAATCAAGATGGCAGCTGCGAGTGAATTACTCATGTTTTTATTCTTACCAGTTGCCACCGCTGAACAGTTTTTTTTTTAGAAAAGCATTTCTAAGGTGTGAAAGTGCAATATCTCACCTTAACAGAAAAGCAAAAAACCCACAACCCCCCCATTTTATTGCATTAGCGCTCACTTACTAAGATGGGAAAAAACATGGCGGTTCTGGGCTCTTGCCTTGTTAGCAAGCCCCTCCCCATGCTCATTGGGCCAATCAGCTTTCAGCTTCTGCTCCTTTAAGAAAGCAAATCAATTCGCACCGCTTGTCCCAATGAGCAGGAATGCAAATTCCCCCCACTGTTTTTTAAAAACTCTGGGAAAAGCCACCAAGGCTTTTCTTGAGGAGCATATGGTGTATTCATCCCTGCTCCATCTAAATACAGTGATACGATACAGGATGCCATTAAGACAGGTCGTATTCTTGTATTCCATGAGGAGTATTTTTGCCATTTGGACAACCCTAGGACAGCCCCCCCTCGCCTTTCATCAGGCTCCACTCTGCCTTCAGTAAAACATTAGCCACGAGAGTAAGACATGATCTATAAAAAGTACTTCAGGGACATAAATATCTGATTGGTTAATGGAGTCATAAGGTTGTGGTGTCTGGTTATTTCTTTGGCTGCTAAGAAACTGGGCTGAATGATATATCGTTCTTTATAGGATAAGTAAGCCAGGTCAATCTGATGTACGTATTATAATAATACACTTGGCTACTGATTTAATAGGAAGCTTCATTTAAACACCATGATTTATTACTCCATTAAAGACGATAGAAAAGGAAGTCAAACCTTTTCATTTTGGAGATGGGCAGGGGGAGAGGGGTTCGTGACTCTCTTTTGGCAAAACTTCTTGAAGAGTTACTTTTTGCCCTGGAGCCAAGGCAGTGGTTGGTTGATGTTATCATGCTGCTTCACTGTTTAAACAGCTTCATTTTGAACAATTTCACTTTACCCCATGCATCAAGCAAGCAAATCCAGTAAGATTTACTTTTGTTTAACTCTGAGGCATCTTCAAAACAATGAAGGCCAATCAAGGATGGCCATTGACATCGTGTACCCTAGAATGGGGGTCAGGGGTGGTCAAGCCCCTGCTACTGTAAGGCTGAGGGGCTGAGACCATCCCCCTGAAATAATCAGACACCAAGGATCAGGACCCCAAGACTTTTGTGTAGTTGAAATCCTGGAGGAACTACCAGTCAGAAATGTCCTAGTTCCAAGCCATCTTTGCATTGCTTAATTGGGTCTTAGATATTTTCCCCTTTTCTTATTTAAAAAAATTCATTTTCCCATTAAAAATATGCCTTAAATTATACATATCTTATAACATTCCATTCCCTCCTATCTTCCTTCCCCTTGCCCAACCTTAGGTGTTATCTAGATGGTGAAAAAATCCTCAAGGAATGTGGGCGGAGTACCTTTTGTCTAGATGAGCTTCTGCTGGGATTCTCAATATTTGGAAGTGGGGGCGAAAACTACAAGTACTTCACAATAACAGCTTTCACTGTTTCTTGCGATCTTTTTTTTTTAAAAAAATATGTGAAGATGCATATTACAGCCCATTTGAACAACCAGTTCAAATTGGGGCACATCCTGGAAATCAAAATGTGATTGGTTGGATGTGGGCAGGGGCAGGCTTGTCAGTGATGAAGCAGCTGGAGCCACCATTGTTGTCTTTCACAGAAGCAATCATGTGCTATTTTTGAATGGCAGAGCAAAAAAAAAGTTTTTTTAAGCATAAGTTTGCTCTTTGGCACCTCTCATTTAAGAAGTAAAAAAAGAGGGGATTGCTTTTGGGGAATAATAATGCAGGTAATTTACTTGCAGCCACCATCTTTTCTTGTGGGCATTCTGTCCGTGAACTTCAGACTCGGGTAGCTTCCTGTGCCAGTGATCTTATGAATGCATTGTGGGGACAAATGAATACTGCTGCGATAGTGAGGTAATGTGCTGTTTTCCGCAATTAATGCTCCTGTCTAGCTGAGTCCTTAGTGAAAATGCCAAAGATGTATCACTATCTGTCACTGTAAGTCCAACTCATCTTCAGAGTATTGACATTCAAAATATAGTTTTCCAGAAAAAAAATTGATCAGGTAATGGGTTAAATTCAGAGTTAGTACAAATAGTATAAGTAATAAGGGGCCTCTAAACATCTAAATGTTTTCAAATTTATCCTTTTTTATTTCTCCTTTTACTAAACTCATTTTATATGTTAGTTTATCTGGTCGTGCTATAGACCACACTATTTCCTTGAGTTTTTTCTCTAAAACTTTTAATGCCCCACTGAAGATAATGAGCTATAGCCTTTACCTTCCATGTATTGTACGTATATGGACGGGGCAACAGCACAGTAGGTTTCATTTTGCTATGGCACTGGGAGAAATCTCCTGTTAAGCTGAACAGCTCACAAAATAATACTGTACTTTTCTTTAACCTTCTGACCACGGTTCCTTGGCTCCTCTTAATTGTCGAGGAGTCAGGCAATTAACGCTGATTACATTTCTATTGGTCTGTAAGCAATATACATATTATCAAAATGTAACCGACATTGCTCTTTTCAGAAGAGTTTTCAAATTTAAAACTCAAACACTGAGTCTCTGATACATCAGCTACAGAGACTAGCCAATCATGGAAGTGGCAATAGCAAAATCTCTTGGGTAGACCAACTCTGAGGTTCTGTAGGTTTTCATTCCACAAACTTGCTTCCTGACCAGGAACAATTCAACAAAATAGGCCAGCAAGTTTCAAAGTGGCTGGCATGAAATCCCCATTTTGAAACCACATTTAAAGCTTGCAATGTGTAGTTATGTCAACAAAACACTAGATTACTACCTGTACCTACGGCATATACACTTTAGCATGCAGGAAGGCACTTTAGTGACTGCAAAGCCTTCAGTCCCTATAATTTTACCTTTCAGTTAATGAAGATTCAGCTCCTTAACCAAAATTCCCTGAAATTAATTGAACCGTTCTTCTGAATAATGAAACCTCTGTGTCCACATACGTCTTTCTGGTCTTGCTATATTGGGTTGCCTATTTGCAAATGCCCCTCTTATTCCACAAGACTGTGCCTGAAAACATGTTTTCTTTGCTTTGCTGACAGTGATGAATATGTCATTGGAACAGTGTGAAATATAAATCTGCTTGTGTGAAAAAGTTCCCAGATCTGGGATCTCAGATGTAAGGTTAACAGTATGAAAACTGAAGAAGACTCCTGTGCCTTTAATAGTAGTATAGAAGAGGGAATTTCAGCAGGCATTGCTTGTCACACAACCAGGTAACTGGTGATATGCAATTGGGGGGGGGGGGTATTACTCGAGGGAAGTAAGCAATAGTGCACCCTGATAATAGCATTGTCCATTTTGCCTTATTGAACAACGTCAGCATGTTTCAGCTGTTCCCCAGTTCTGGTCCCATGGGAGATGGTGGTAAATGGGACCCTTTTGGCTAACGGGAAAAATCCGTTAGCAAAAAGACCCACGTTTACCACTGTCTCACATGGGACCAGAACGGGAGAACAGCTGAAGCACACTGACATCGTGCGATAAGGCAAGGCGGGACATGCTACTTTTGGGCTTCAGTTCCACTTCCCTTCCCTCTTGCAATAAGCCCCTGGGTATCCTCTTTTAATATTCATTGTGCATTTTAAGTGTTTTAATTGTTTTAAATTTTAATATTTTAAAAATAGTGCTTTAATTGAATGTACTAGTCAATGCTTTTAAAACTTTTGTACTTCATACTGTTTTAACTGTTCTGTTTTAATTTATGCAGTAAAATCACTTTGAATCCTATTTGGGAGTTATTGATAACATAAATGAATAATAATAAATAATAAAGAAATAATACAGGACAGTGCTCTTGTACCTTAAATGATTGTACCAAAGTGGGAATTTCAGCAGATGAGGCTTCTGTGACAAGCAACACCTGCTGAAATTCCCTCTTAATCTTGAAAAAAACTTACATCTAACATTTATTTCAGCACGCATAGACCACAAGGAGAAACTCAACTTCATTCTTTCCTTGGCATTTTCATCCCAAGATGAATGCACACCCGTGTTTACAGTTTCCATGCAACATCTTTCCATAATAATTACTGAAAGACAAACCCAGTTTCAGTTCTTTCATCCTTCACTATAAACAATCTGAGATAAACATCCATAAACTATGGAAGAAGGGTTGGGAGTAATGAAGAGTGCAGGGGACGTATATGCCAAATTGCAAAAGTATAATTGGACAGCATGATGGGGTGGGTGGTGGGGGAGGGAAAACAATTTCTGTGCTCTGGTTTGGTGCTCTTGTGGTTTTTCCCTACTTCATTACCACTGAAGAGGAAATACAGATGACTTGCCATCCTTCTCAACAGACCTAATTGCACCTATCTTGGTCTCAGCTGCCTACTTTAAGCCCACATCCAAAAGAGGCTTCTACCCGTAACTGTTGCCCAGGCTCCCAACAGGCCATTAATTTTTTCTCATTGCTTTGGCCTTTGCACTGTATATAAGATGCTACTGCAAAAATAGAGTCATTACAAGAATTCTCAAGTATGATGTCTCAGGCATTAATGGATTTTGTCCTATACAATGAAGAAGGACTTACTAGATATGTTTATTACTTTGCTGTAACCAGTATCTTCTATATAGCAACTGCATGATATTCTTATCCAGACTACCTTTTACTTTATCTGCACAAAATCTCTTGATGTTATTGTAAAACAGTAACTGAAATGCAGGGCATGGTTAAACTGCTACAATAACTATCAGAGCTTTGAAAGTTACTTTTAAAAGCTAATTCATCTTCATAATTAATCATAGTGTTTGTGTTACCTCTGCCTTAGAAAACAGCTCACAGATGCAGAACAGAAAGCAAGCAACCAGTTGTCTGATTTGAAGCTTGGTTTATTTTCATTTGGCCAAATGCATGCCGAAAGAAGTTTGGGACAAAGATAAAACACTTGGCCAGGACTTTTAAAGTTTTGTCTGAATTCATAGCATAGCTAGCAGGACCAATCAGTGCATTTTACACATCCCCCTTGGAACGCCCATCTCTATGTCATCAAGGTACAGGTGCGCATGCTTAGAGAATGGCCTGACCTATTTGTGTACCTGTCTCTTGGAACATCTTATGGTACAAACACATAGTCAGATCGAAACTAGTCTATGCTTCCTGCCATTTTATGTGGTTAGGCTAGCTACTTCCTCTTGCAGCTTAGCAAAGCGTCTGATGTTTTGCATTGTGGTTACAGTTCTCCAGAGAAAGACAAACTTAACTTGTCACCTGGTTGAAGGGAGGGGGAAAGAGGGAGAAAGAACTTTCATAGCATCAGGGTGTTGGAAGGGACCCCAAGAGGTCATTTAGTCCAACCCCAAATAAGGTGTTTGAAATCTAGTATTGGAGGCAGCGTAGCTGGGAACCTTTAAGGATATCTTTCCTGTTCCTGCCTCCACCTTACATTTGGAAAGTCATTTATTCTCACTACTTGTTGCAGTGTGTTAAAAAAGGAAACTCTGAATGAAAAGCTTATGTGGCTTTTCACAGAGTTTTTAAAAAAACAGTGGGGGAAATGTACATTCCTGCTCGTTGGGACAAGCAATTCGATTTGATTCACTTTCCCATACAAGCAGAAGCTGAAAGCTGATTGGCTGGATGAGTGCAAGGGGCAGGGCTTGCTAACAAGGCAAGTGCCCAGAACCACCATTTTTTTTTTTTTGCTTTAATGAGTGATTGCTAATGTGATAATCATAGAATCATAGAATCATAGAACTGCAGAGTTGGAAGAGACCATGAGGGCCATCCAGTCCAAAATGGGGTTTTGATAAAATGATAAAATGGGGTTTGTTTGGTTTTGCTTTTTGCTTTTCTGTTAAGGCAAACTATCACTCTACTGCATCTTGGGGGAGTTTTTCTTAAAAAAAAATACTGTTCAGCAGCAGCAAACTGGTAAGTAAAAATGTGAATAATTCACTCACAGCCACCATCTTGATTCACAGGCATGCCTGTTTCCACAGCAAACGTGAATAGCTTTACATGCCTGAGAAAATTAAAAAGAAACCCATTAAGACAAATCACAGCTGTTGTGAGTTGTCTTTACTGAGGAGCAATCTACTTTTTTTTTTGCCTCATATAGATGGCACCAGAGTCTATTTCTCAAGAAACATATTATTTTATATTCCATAATGGACTCTGACTTAATGTGTTAATTTGACTGCTGAGATCACAATTTGGTCCCACACAGCCAGCCTGTATAAGGAGAGGTTCTGATCAGACAGATTCGTACCTACAGTCATCCAGGTACAGTCCAGTGTGGAATATTGAATCTCATGTTACACTGGAAGAAACCACTTTCCTTCTGGAACAGAATAAACCTTTTTCCATTTTGGAGAACCCTCCTGCATACAAATAAAATTTCTTCCATTTCTATAGTTGATATGGGAACCCAAGTCTGTATGTCATATTTAAATAACCAAACCTTAATTGAAGGAAAACTACCCCACCCCAACCTTGAGAACCATCCTATCTGCATTCAAAATAATATCTGCTCCCTCAGAGTTTACGGGTTCAGTTAACTATTTAAATAAAATGTTTAGAGGTTCTGCTGGTACCTGTTACGTCCTTGGTACAATGGAAAACAGAGGACTGCTAGTAAATCTCTTCCCAGGTAATGGCATTATTAGCATTTTACATCCTCCAACTTACAGCACTTTTGACAGCTAGGGGACATTTGTGTGTGTGTGTGTGTGTGTGTGCGCGCGCGCGCACACCTTCAAGCTGACTGTCAACTTATGGCAACCCCATGAATTTCATAGGGTTTTCTTAGGCAAGGAATAATCAGAGGTGCTTTGCCACGGCCCTCCTCTGAAATATAGTCTACAGCACTTGATATTCCTTGGTGGTTTCCCATTCAAGTACTAACCACGGTTGACCTGCTTGGCTTCCAGGATCAGATGGAATCTGGTGCCTTCAAATATTTAGGCCTCTCAGAGGGCACCTGTTTTATTGTACTTCAGTTCATAAAATCTTTTAAATCTGTTAAGTGGTTACTTTTCCATAGTTACATTTTCCAGCACTTTAAAAAAAAGTTTTGGTCTTAATACAATGGAATACAGTTAAAGATGACTAACCTACCTGGCTGCCTGTTGGTGGCTACCTCGCCATGTTCAAAGTCCTGTAGTTGAACTACAAAGCCTCAAGCATAATGGCACCAGCATACCTAGTGGAGCATCCTCCATCATATTTGCACAGCTGGATACTGACATCCTCACTCCAAGCCTTATTTGTTGTCCGGCAACCAATAGAATGCAGTCACCTACCATTGTGCGAGCAGGCTTTCTAGTGGTAGCACCCACTTTCTTCCACTTAATTCAAGAGGCAGAAGCTATTCAGTTTTAAAATGTCCTTTTTTCTATACAGATATTCCAGAGTGGATAATGATTATTTCCCTCACCACCCTACTGCTATATCAACTGTTGATGTTCACATAATTATTAATTATTTTATAACTGTTTTATATTACAAGTATCTTTTCACATGTTTTATGTAAATCTTGAGAGATTTTATTAAACTGTAATAAATACCACAAGCAAACAGAAGAGACTAAACTTTGTTTTAAACATTTTCTAAACTGAAAGTTTTCTGGCACAGGCTAGGCTTCACTGTGGCCAGACCTTTTAAAAAAAATTAAATATTTTCTAAATTGAAAGTTTTCCAATATCTATATTTCTTGAAAATCTATATGATAATATATGAAGAGTATTGAATTAATAAGATGTATGGAAAGGGAGGAGATATTAAATTAATAAGAAGAAAAACAAACAGAGAGAAGTGGGAGGTCAATTTTAAATTGGGGTGGGGGTTGGAAGGGGTTATGAGGGTATATGTCTTATATTGTCTTTTCTATTGTCAGTTGTTATTTTTCCTGTGTGTGTATTCTCTTCCTTTTTTTAACACTATGTTTCTTTGTAGTGTTTGTATGTTTAAAATATTTTAAGATTGTTATTTAATAAAGATTATTGAAGGTGAAAGTTTTCCAATATAGGCTAGGCTTCACTGTGACCTCTTCTTTTCTTCTCTTGCATCTCTCTCTCTCTCTCTCTCTCTCTCTCTCTGGCTTTTCTTCGCAAACCAAGATTCAGGAAGGACTCATCCCATGCTTTCTGCAAGCGCGCTGATGACTAAAAAGGCCAATCTGAGATAAACAAGTCCGGTTGCAGAAAGCACAGCAGAAGGTCTCTTTGGGTGATGTTTTTGGGTTGTGATTCTTTCTGCGTTGTCGTTTCTCTTCAAGACTTGTTCGGCATGAGTTCTCAAATAAGGCTGCAGCATTGTGGATAGTGCATCTCCATGCCTCCCGATGTGAGGCCAGGGCGGACCATTGTTGGTGATCAATTTGGCCGAGCCTGAGATGTTGTTATCTATTATGCATATTATTATGTATTTTAATAATACAGAAAGCCATATACCAATAGACCAGTGATCCCAACTTTATAAGCAGGCAACAATATTGTCATAGTGGGTTTGTAAACTGGAAAATTCTGAAAGACTGTGAAAGCTTCAAAATGGTTGGAAATCCCATTTCTCATATCATGATTCTGATCTTTATTGTGTTACTAGAGCCATTATTTCACTGTTTAAGTATCCATAACTAGCAGCTCATTATTTATGAATGATAGTTGCAAAACAATGAAAAAGCTGTTCCGTCTCTTGGGAAAGATGGATTTCGGTTGTGAAATTGCTCTGCACATCAGAAGGCAGAAGTTGAATAAGACAGCAGACTGCATAGAAGGATACTCCAGGAAGGATGAGGGTTCAATAAAAACAGATTCCACCCTAGCCCCTTTCTGTCTGATGGAGCAAATTATTTTTTAAGCACATAAGATCTGTTACTGCCATGTCTACTTTTTCTAAGGCTAGAATCCTGTTGGTGTCATATGCATGTGTAAGTTCTATTATACATGCAGTTATATTCAGTTCATGGTTGCTTTAGAGGAGTTCTACAAGTGTAATAATTTCACATGCAATTTCACATTCGTAGATGGTGCATAACTATTTGTCAGCGCCTTCAGTGTCCTACTTTCTTCGCTGAGGTCTTATCTATATGGCAAAAATACTTGTCACAGAATTCAAGGAAAAATATGTTTTGTCCCAGTGGGATCCTGCATCACATTCACTGTATTTGGAAGGAGGGGGAGACTCCAAATACTCCATAGGAAAAGCCTTTGTGGCTTTTTCTGACTTAAAAAAAAAACTCCAAAGAAAATGTGCATTCCCACTCATTGGGACAACCGATTTGCGTTTCTGTACTTTCCCGATAAGAGCAGAAGTGGAAAGCTGATTAGTCGGATGTGCACAGGGGATGGAACTTGCCAGCAAGGTAGTGCCTGGAACCACCATGTTGGATTTTTGCCATAGTGACAGTGCGCTGAGATGACAAAACAGCCTCCCCCTTTTTTTTCTGATTATTTAAGCGGAAGATTGTACTTCAGCATCCTGGTTTTCCTTTAAAAAAAATACTGTTTGGTGGTAGCACCTGGTGACAATAAAAACATGAGTAATTCACTCATGCCTGCCATCTTGATTCGCACCCATGCCCATTTGAACAGCAAATGTGTATGGCTTCGCATGTCTGCAATATGGGGAAAAAACCAAGGACACTAATGAAAAATGAAAGCTGCTCTGAACTGGCATTACTGCACATCAATCCACATTTTATTACCTCATATAGATGAGCCCTGGGATTGCAGAAACAGCCACTATGCATTCCCATTGCACACTGGGACAGTAAGCAAGCACACTGAGAGATACACAGTTGATCACATAACACTGGTATTCAGTAGAAGGGTGATGTAGCTCAGCCACTGTGTTACAATATGGATGTAGTTTTATACTGTGCATGCCTGATGTAGGACCTCAGCCATCAATAATATAGGCAATTTTGACCATGTAGACTGGGATGGCAGGAGATATGGGAACCACTCCCAACCTATTTTCCACCACCTCACAAACTCCTAAGGTCTCTACCTTCCCCTTTTGACAAAATTGGAAGTGACCACAAAAATGCTATTTGGGTCAAAACAAGCAATGGGGAGGCAGGGATAGCATATAACAGGAGATTCATACTCCCCTGAAGATTTCTGAAGATGTGATTCTCCATTTTTGCCTCCTTGCAGTTTCAACAATTGCAGGGAGTTCAGGGAGGCTCTAGGGACCACAGAAGAGGTATTAGTGGACTGCACACTCCTGATGTACCCCAAATGTGAGCACTTTTCATTTAAGGATCCCCTGCTTCAAAAAGGAAAAAAAAATTGACATAAACAAAAGGCACTCTTGTAGCAGCATAGAATGAATTTGGATTTCTGCCAGGTCACAGAAACTTCAAGATGTGTGTAGTGCATTAAATTCTGAAATTTTAAAGCCAAAGCACACAGCCATGTGCTAACCAGGTGGCCTCTTTCTTCTTTCTGTGATGCCTTAGGCCAAAGAAGCAAAACTTCAGTAAGGAATTGGACAAAGGTCAGCTGAAATGATTCCCTATATCTACTGCTCTGTGTTCAAATAACAAATAGTTTTGAGGCAAAAAAATAGAAAGGACAATAAAAGAAGAGTTAGTTTATGAGGCTTCTTGTCTACATTGCACAATTTACTCCAGGGAGAGTTTTTAAACCATGTGGAATTCTAAAGAGTATGACTTATTTCATTCATATCCTAATTCTTCTTTTTTGCTGGGGAGCTCACAGAAGAATACTTATGATTCTAAGAATATGACCCATGCGCTTTTAATGAACGGTCCCATTTTGTTTGCACGTTTTTAGATTTAGGTGTTGAAAGTGCTAGTGGTGGTTGTGTGATAATTATATGGCAGTAGTATCATGTGATTACAACTTCTGTTTTCCTCAATAGTGGAATTATAGCATTTTTAGATCCTAGTCTGATAAAGTCCCATCTCTCAGTTCACATGGTGATCTGCTTGCACTTTGAGGACCATGTGGTAAAAATGCTATAATTCCACTATTGAGGAAAACAAAAGCAGTAATCGCATGATACTACTGCCATATAATTATCACACAACCACCACTAGCACTTTAAAAATGGGATTTTACTGTTCTCGCAAGAACAGATTTTGGCTGTTCTCGCAAGAAGACGCAAGTGCACTTAAAAACACCCAAACTCCCTTAATTAAAAAGCAAATCAACACATTAACACCTAAACCTAAAAACGTGCAAACAAAATGGGACAGTTCATTAAAAGAACATCCTGTAGATTGTTTTCACATTCTCACCCAGAAGTTTTCTTGCTGGCAATGGGGATTACAGAGGGATGTGTGGTTGTGATAACAGCGGGGACGTGTTTCCGCGCAGCCTTCAATACTGTGAAAATGGTGATATTGAGAGCTATGCACGGCTTGTCCCATCAATTGAAAGGGATGCATTATTGGTGGCTGGAGCATGCAGTAACCACGAGAGGATGATGACATCATGTGATAGCGGCAACCTGTTTTTACTACCATGGCATCGTAATGGTGCAATTATAGCCTTGTCTGATAAAGTCCACAGTTTCTAGGGAAACACAAACCCCTCTGTGATTTCTTCTTCAGGCCAGTTTTTAACTATATTTTGGAAAACATCTCTGGCCCATTAGTTGCCTCCATCCAATCACAGCAATGAGCAGATGGGTAGATCAGGATGTATTGATAGGGGTCTGGATGACTTGCAGTATATCAGCAAATGTTTCTCAATCATGGTTTAGCAACAGCAACAACAAACTGAATTCTGCTTCTTCTATCCCAGATTATATTACTGAAATAAAGACGGCAGTAGAGAACTGTGCAACCAGGAGTTTATTTTTTATATGAAAGGACTGTGAATGGCATTCAGTTCTGATATTACAAAATTAAAAATTGTAGGCTTAGACTTTTAAAAACAAAATCTAAGTGTTGTTTGTTTACTTGGCTCCAGCTGGTGGATTTTAGGATTCTAGCTTTTAAAAAAAAATGACCCCTCAAGCTTAAATCTGCCAACCCCTGGTGTAGGTAACCTCTCCATTTGTTCAGGCTGCAGTGGGTAATCCTCTGCTCTAATTTCAGAGATGCTCTGCTTTCTCAAAGACCACAGGTCAAGTACAGCGTGGTTCCTTATTGTTCCTTGTAGAATAGTGAAAGCTGGCAGTCATCAGCTTGACCTTCACATGAAAACAACTCTTGGTAAAATCACTTTTGTGGATGACTACAATTACTAGAATCCCTCCAGCTATCCACATTGATTGGAGAAATTCTGGAGCGTAGTTGAAAAAAAAATTAGCCTTTCTAAACTCTGGATGATAATGCAAAAGGCATTCGGTTGAAATAAAAACTGTAAATAATTCATCTCAGAAAACTAGAATACCATAATTGATCTGTAATTAGATTAGAATACTGTAAATGATTTGTTAAGGTTTGAGGTCAGCTTTGTTTCCAAGATTCTGAAGGCATCCTTGATAGAATAAATAGATGATACAGCTTTTGATAAAATTCTACTTAGTTATGAACAGAATAGATATTAGGACAGTTCAAATGATCATAATAAAGATATACAACTGATGGGAAAATGACAGTAAAGAAGTGATAATTCTTGATTCCATGTCACAGAGAGGAAAATTATTATTTGCTCATCTGCAGCATGAAAAGAAATACTGGCTATACTCCAGTACTGCCATAACTTTGTAATTACTTGTATCTAGAATTTTAAAAAAAAAATCCATGTAAAATGTGAAGCTGACAGGGACTTGCTTGTATTCCAATTTGAATATTTCAGTTAGAAAGTTGAAATCAATAAATTGTGCTGTGAGATATTCAGCATGTCTAAACATTTCTGTGCTGTGCAGAAAGTAGGCAAAGGTTTACAAGGATTGCAAGGATTGCCCTTGCAGGACCCTGGAGAGCTCCCAGAGAATAGAGATGCTATTTTCATAGTATATCTGAGGACTATCAGATGAGCCTCTTAAAGCGTTCTTTTGCTGGCATTAAAAATTCCATGTTTATTCCAGCAAAAGAATGCTCCACCCACACTTACCTTTAATCCTGGAAAAGGCAGCTCTCACAATAAAAGAGGAAGTGAACGGAGCTCCATTCACTTCCTCCTTTGAAATCCCGCGAAATATCGCAAGACTTCGTCACGTGGGAAATACAAAAAACAAAAGAAAAATAATACTTAAAAAGTTTTTAAAAACATAACACACTATAAAACTTGCAAGTAACCCACGGAGGGTCATAAAAAGTGTGTCACTTACCTGAATGTCTCAATCTCACCTGGAAATGTTTACGCTGGACCAGACACTGACAGGGTAAGTACGGGGGGGGGGGAGACGTGAGGTTTCACACACCAGCTATGCCAGCAAAAAAAATAAAAAAATAATGGCAGGGGGATCAATTGATGGCTTCAGCCATCAATTTAAAAGTATGGTTTTGGCAGGGACATAACCGCGAAAGGGCAACGTCATCTGATAAGCACACCCTTTTGCAGTTATGTGGGGGTCATTATGACAACATATTTGATGAGTCTGATAAAGTCCTGAGTTCATCTGAACATCTTAATAGGACAACAGGCCCTAATTGTTAGTCCAATTATAAACAAAGAATCTGTAGAACTGATTAACTTATCATATCCCCATTGCTTCAATGGGTCTATTTTAGTTAGTATTAATAATTGGATTCATACTCAAGTCTGCTGAATGCCTACACATTTAACATGAGGATGTAAAGCAGCACAGCCGTCCAGCACCACTGAATGATCACCAGGATCACCGTTGTGAATTTGAGTCTTCTGGAAGAGTATAACCCTATCCATCAAAGGCTGAATTTCTATTCTCCAATTGGCCTTTCAACTGGCTTTTCTATATTAAGCTTTGTTCACTGTCAATCAATTCATTCTTGATACAAGATATGGATTTAGAACTGAACAGCTTCCTTGGATTTAGACAGAGATGTGTGTTATCAGTATGAACTCCTGAATTCCATCTTCTAGTGATTTCATGTATATGTAGTATACCATGTGGGACAAGGTGATTCCATCCTTCCATAGGCTAACGGCCACAATGTTGAACATGAACACACCAAGCATGCTTTCTTAAATCACTCCTCTAAGACTGCCTCTTCTACTCTATGAAACTCTTTAGTTAAAATAAATATTATGGTCCATAAGGAGTGGAGAAATAGAGCTTGAGCTGCAGAAGCATAAAAATTCAGCCTACTTATTGGTGGGTTGCTGCATAATTGAGACCAGAATGTCCAGTTTATACAAACAGCTTATATAACTCACAAGGGTCAGTATCCAAGGATGATCACAACTAAATACACCTGTTTAAGGTGTTTTATGCTTCTTAACAGATGATCCTACCTATAAACACACACATACTTGCACAAACATTTCTGTATTGTGTGCTCAGTAAATGTCATTTCTGCTTCATGGTAGTTCTCCCTTTCCTCTGTTGATCAACAATATGCTTGCTCCTAGGAAACCAATGTTTTTCTTCTTTTATTCCCACCTGTGCTTCTTCCAAATCAAGGCTCCTATATTACATATTGTTGATAGTAGTTGTCAATAATGACATTTCTCTCCTGCTTTCTCCTTGATTAGTGTCAATTAATTATTTTGTAATGCTAGCATAGAAAAGACTGAAAAACTATCAACATTCATTGCTGATTGAGAGCTAGGTCCATAATCTCAAAAGCACAAGGGACACTTAATCAACACTAATAGCTAAGAAACTCACTTTCAAGAGGAAAAGAAAGGGCATATTTCACCAGGTGCAGGCTGGCTATTTACCTGCTTTTCAGCCCAATACTGTCTCAGTTAAAGAAAATACATGGCATTATTCTTTTTTCCACATGATCCTACAAAATGGGAAAAGGACAAGGAGTAGGAGGAAAGAGGCTGTGTCTCTGTTTTCATAATAGGTGAGTGTCAATGTATAGATGAAATAAGGTAGACCTTTGATCTAGAAGACCCGATGGACTGAGGATCATGTGTAAAATAACATAAAATCCAATATGCGTATCATAGTAATACCTTTATTAGGCTAACCCAGAAGTGCAAAATATATTACACTTGCTTCCAAAGCTCCCTGACTTTTTCATCAGAAAAAAATGTTTTATACATCATAGGAAGAGAAGTAATGGTACCAGAGTCACAGGCCTGTATTTTGCTTATGATGGTGTTTAAGATGGTCTTGAGGGAAGGGTGATGCAGGTACAGGCCCCATTTCGTTTTGGCCGTGCAGGAATGGAAGGCAAAGGCAGTAAAAGTGAGGGAATAAAATTTCTGTCTCTATTAGCAGCAACAAAGTAATACCCTTTGAGATCTAGGCCATCTCTACCTTGTATAAGACTGCAAACCTTTTTGTATGTAAAGTGTGCCTCTTAAGAAGCCTTTCAGCTGTGACATCTGGATGTAAGTTTAGGTATTGTAACAGGCAAAACCTGTCAATGATAGCCAAATTCAGATTATTTACCTCCCCCCACTTGCTGGAGGTAAAAACCTTAAAATGTAAATCCCAGTCTGTTTGTAGCCTGTAGTTTAGGAGACCCCTGTTATGGCTCTGTTTGATAGCTTCAAAAAATGTATTCAGGGATATCAGTGTCTGCCATGCAAGGCCAACCAAAAGGCACAAAACACATTATGCTAATTTAGGATTTTGTTGTACAGTTGGACCCCCGTATCTGCAGGGGTTCGGTTCCTGGACTTACCAGAAACTGTGGATAACATTGAACCCTATTAAAATAAAGGACTTCTGGTACAAACACACCATTGAGTTGCGAAGATGTCTAGAGTGGATGCATCTCTGGGCAGTTTCCTATGCAGTTCTATGGTATGTGTCCATATTTTTTCAGCCATGGATAACTAAAACTGCAAATATTGGTTCCACAGATATAGGGGTCCAACTGTATTTTGCAGTACAGGTAGGTGTAGGATCCCAGCCATACTTTGCAAGTAGATATTCCAGTTGATCTATCCTTGCCTGCATTGTGTTTCATTGTCCCTATTAATTCCCATGCAGGAAAGCAGCACAGAAACCAAGTGACATAAATGCAGGGCAATGAGGAATACATCTCATTTTAAAAGAAGAGACCAAAATGAACAAGGAGCAGAGAAGACAGAACCTCAGACTGACCAGTGAAATGTTCTGATTTTGCAGACTTGCAAGACACACAAGAATGTGAATTCCTTCTTTACAAAGGCATACATAACAGACCTTTGTTCTTATTATTCAGATCAGAATACATTTGCATGGAATAATAAATATGTTGCTGTTAAGTCAGCACACTGGTGAGCAGTCATGGATATGCTCTAGAAAAATGTTGGTAGTTGATGAATTTCCGAAGCAAAGCAAAGCAGCTTGTGATCAGTTTCTAATGTCATTGCTTAAAACAGTGCATGCTTCAGCATAATGTGGGAATCCTCATATTGACCTTTAGTCTTAAAAAATTATTTGAAGAAAAGTGTTACCTACCCAGACGCCACCTTCCCCATATCTGTAATAATTGGCAGTACTGTATTTAAAAATTTGGCTAAATATGCCCTTCCATACAGTGTGGCCAGTAAACTGGGAATTCCCAAGAACCAGGAATTCCAAAAGACTCAGTCAGGTATGCACTTAAGGAATGGCCAGCCAAAATTCCAGAGAAAGTTAATGTTTCTTGCCTAAACATCTGGCTAATCCCATCAGCCTGAGCTGAGATACTCAAGTTTGTAAAGATCCCTCATACCTCTATCTTTGCCTCCCAAGCAAAGAATGTTGCTTCCTCTATTCAATTATAAATTATCCACACATTAATTATCGTAAGCATATCTGGAGTGTTCATTGTCTTACCTTGAGAACCTCCAAGAAGCATTGTCTTTCACTCTAAATCCCATCCACTAAAGGAAATTATTGAGTATAAAAACCCTTCCAAAACCCCACTCAGACATGCACAGACCCCCTTCCTGTGGACACTATGTACATCTGTGTAGCCAGGTGTGTACAGTTTCCTTGCTTCTGGACTCCATGTCAGACTGTGTCACCATTCCAGCTTCAGGACCTCCACTCTGCTGGTTCCTTCCATGATCTCATCTCCTCAGATCAGTACAGTATCACCCAAATACAATCTCCCTTCTCTATTCCTCTGTCCCAATACTTCCTACTTTATTTTCTAGCCTTGTGTGAATGCTTGAATCCTAAGTGTGTGAATGTTGTTATTATTGCTTTCTCAAATAAAGAGCAAATAATTGCACTATCTAGTTTAACACCTCCTCCTTACTACCGGTATACACAGGTCAAAAGATCCTGCTATCTGTTGCTCCCTCTTGCATAGCCAAGCTGAGTATATTAATTCCCCAAATTAATGTCGATATTTGGAGGGTCCTTAAGACTCTCAAGCATTTAGGCTAACAATAGCTTGTTCAAAGGTGGTTACACACTTGTATTTCCATATGACTTAGAGTCTCTGTGGCTAACAAAGAGGGATGTACAGTCTGGAAAAATATCTATTTACAAAGGGTGTTGAATCAACATGTGAAGAGAGGAGCATCCTAGCTTCACCTCCATCTGCTCTAGTTCCCTTACTCTTCCCACTTAGAGATCCAGTAGCCTGAAAAAGAGAGATATGCATGGTTGCTCTCCATATGACAGGAACTCTGAAGCAGCATGATTTGGAAACAAATGAATGGGAGTAAAGCAGAGGGGAGCAACTCTACTGCCTGTGGCCCACATTCTCTTTTTTGCATCCCACAAGTCTCCTAACTGCCCCCAAGCCCTAGCACCCCAAAAGAATTTCAAATCCTTTGGGATAGGGTGACAAAAGCCTCCCCTCTCTCACCCTGGTTCAATTGCAAAATCAGAATGATTCACTGAAGTTTTGTCTGTTCAGCTGCTTTGCTCCATGTCCATTTTGATTTGTTCTCTTTAAATGGGATGTGTCCTTCACTGTTATGCATTTGTGCCACTTGGTTCCTATGATGTCCAGGAAGTCTCCAGGCATAGTAGATTAGTGAACCCCCCAGCTCCCTCCACCATAGCACAAGCCTAGGAAGTTAGAACCAGAAATGACTTCCAAGTCTGATTTTGGGAATGATAGTGCAGTGAGTGAAAATTGGCCCCACCCTGGTTGCTTACCTATGTACTAAAGTTCTTGTGATATTTATAGACAAACATTCTTCAAGTGCACTCAAGAAAGACTAGTCTCAAATATCTATGCTGACCAACCCAGATTATAGGAAATTAGCATCTACACTGCAGGAGTGCCCTAACTATTTTGGATGTGCTTTCTTCTGTATCTCTTGGCTATCTATTGCCATTCTGTTGGTCCTCCTTGGTGACACTCAATTCACTTGATCCACAGTCCCAACGGACAACTGATTTTATCTTGGTATCAGAAGGTAGCTTATAATGATGGTCTTGTTACTGTAAACCAGTCCTTTCTTAACTTTCTCTGTGCTGGAGGTTCTTTCTATGCCTCTGGGTGTTGAAGATATTTTAAGGTGCAGTTAGTTTGGACAACAAGAAATCTAATGATATAATAATCTGTGGTCATGGTTACTAGTAATTTTAGTAGGGTTATTTAGCTGGATCTGTAATTGTAGATTCCCCCCCCCTTTTTTTTTTTTACTTTTCTTTTAATTACAATCAGGATTGGAAGGGGGTCAGAGCCCTACTATGTACAGTATTAGTTATATGTCTTTTTTATGAAATACCTTTTTGATTACATTACTTTAATGTTTCTGCCCATGCTAGTTTCCTCATGTAACATCTTCTCTCCCAGCTGCTATTTGCCATATTATGAGGTCATATGCACACACACACACAGATACATGGCCTCAATGCTATTTGGGCCTATTCTACCGCTGATTGTGGTGTGTGTGTGTTTAAAAATAAAGTTACATGGAAGACAAGCCAGCCAGATCTCCAACATCTTCTTGACTCTGACAGATATTGACATGAACCAAAAGAATTCCAGATTTTCAAAGAATAATGTTTGAAAACTACTGCTGTAAGCAAATTAAATCAACATACATGTGTCCTGCCCTGAGGATGAAGAACAAGAAACATCAAGCAAAATAAAGCTCAAATAAGTCACCAATTATGTCAGTTCATGAATCACAGATTATTATAACAAGCTGGCCAAATCATTTCTCATGAGCTACAATGTTTGTTGTTCACCACCATAAATGATCGGAGAGTTGCTTAAGGAGTGATGGGCAAAATTGTAGCTTCCATTCGCAGTGAATGAAATCAGCCATTATTTTGATTCTCCTCCCTTATTTTACTCTTTTTTTAAAAAAAGTACAGCCAGAATTCTGTTACTGATATATGTGTGTGTGTAACTGAAGGATATGCATGTGTATGTTGTGTTTTACATTGGGTGCAAGGTCTATTCACTAGCCCCTTGTGCACCATCTACAACCTCTTCCTGGGAGCTGCCAGGCCCTGGGGGATGTTTCTGTGACCATTAAATGGCTGTGGTGTGGAGAGGAAGCAGCAAGCAGCTGAATAGTGGGGACTGCCTTCCATCCCCACTGAAATTCACTAGAAAGAGACACACGCAGAGAGAAGAGGGACAACAGCCTCATTCCCCTTCCCCTCTTCTCAAAAACTGCAGTGGACAGGCAAGGTATTACTTGCTGCTCAGTTGTCTCCCTCCCCTCCACTGCCATTTAACATCTGTAGCAATATCCCCTCCTCAGGCCTGGCAGCTGTTGGGGAGGAGAGGTGTTGGAACTGTGGCACAAAATGTTACACTTTCTGCCCACAATGCAGGAACTTGGCCTCAGGTTTACTATAGATATCTTAGGCTGCCATGTGATACACATTTACCCTCTGGTCCCATTGAACTCAGTCTGGATTACTTTTGACTAAAGCCTACTAGACATGTATCAGATTGTTCTGCTAGAGAGTTTTATTCTGTTTCTTTAGGATTGCCTATGGTACCTCTGTAGGGACAGGGTTGCATTTCAGGTTTCATGAAGTGGGGGTAAAATGTCTAGCAAGGTTTTGAGCATGTATTCACAATTAAACGTAAAGACAGACACACAGAGAGACTACAAGAGACACTCCAGTCAGTGTGCTTTAAGAGCATTTGCTGCATCTTTTAAAATAACCATAGTAATGTTCTGCCCCAGTATACTATGCTTTATTCTACTATACTCCATTACCCTTTTGCCAGTTTCCCAAGCAGTCTGATGTTTTAGAGCAATACTTAAGCTGAGGTTAGCTTCCATTGGAAGGAGAAATCATTAGAACTTCATGATATTTTGTAATAGTTAGTTCATTTACAGATATACAAGTTGACCACGGGTGGGAGAAAGCCAGTCAATTGCTCCTGCAAACAGCAAATCAGATTTAGATCCCAAGCAAGCAATACATTCACCCCCTCAATGAACAGTGATGTCTTAGTGATGGCTGCAGCACAGGAGCAGCACGTGACGATGATTATGTCATCTGAAACTGGGTCCTATTCACGGGACAGTAACGTCATTCTGGCGTGCTGCTCTTGTACTTTTTACTGCACCTGATAATCTCCATGGGTTCAAGATCATGACATCCGGAAACATGTAATTTGCACTGTATACTAAGGGTACTATAGATATGTACCTCAGCATTATTTGAGTTTTGAAGCAGATAAATTAATTTTAGTTAATTTAAATCTGCCCATAATCTGCAGCTATATGCAGATCATGAGACAACATGGCTTCTTAGAAAAGATAGGGATACCTTGAAGCCAGGAGGAAAAAAGGAAATCCACAACACAGATGATTGATTAAATCAAAGAAGCCATGGCCCTGAGCTTGTGAGATATGAGCAGGGATGTTAATGACATGGAAGTCTTGGAAGTCTCTCATTTGTGTGCATGTATGTGTACAGTGATAGCACTAGAGGGTGCAGAGAGACCAAACCAGATCAGGTGACACCGTTGGGGAGAGCGGTGACACCAGCCTTAGTGACACCACAGTGTGTGTGTGTGTGTGTGCACATATGCTTGTGCTTTCAAGTGACTTACGGTGACTTGAGTGTTGAACTAGGACTCTGGAGACCAAGGTTTGAATCCGCACTCAGCCGTGGAAACTCGTTGACTTGGGCAAGTCACCCTTTCTCACCCTCTCAGGAAGGCAAAGGCAACCTCCTCCTCAGAAGAAACCCTTTCAAGGAAAACCCGTGACAGGTTCCCCTTAGGGTTACCATCAGACAGAAATGACTTGAGGACACACAACAACAACATGAACTTCATGGGGCTTTCTTAAGCAGGGAACACTCAGGTAATTTTCCATTGCCTTCCTGTAAAATATAGCCTACAGCACCTGGTATTCCCCATCGAAGTATTAACCAGGCCTGACCCTGCTTAGCCTCCAAGATCAGAAGGGATCTTGTGCCTTCAGGGTATTTGGGTCCTCCTCACATTCATAGGGTTGTCAATTGACTGAATGGCAATTAAAAACAACAATAACCTACATCACCTTCTTCAATTTCTTGTTGGCAGATTTTCCTAACCAGGCCTGGTTTACTAACATTGCACTTTATTCTCCTGGTCCAGATATAAGTGTGTGTTGGAGGTGCCTTGGAGACACGGGGCAGACAGGGTAGTGACTGCAGAATCCCTTTTCTCTCTCTCTCTCCCTTCCACATCATCCATCCCTCTTCTGCCTGCCTGTGCATCTGAGAGGACTAGAACAGCTGCTTCCTCAGGCTCAGGCCCTCCTTGCTGCATCCATGTTTCTGCTCCACAACTGTCACTCCCACTGCAGCAGCAGGAGCAGCAGCAAGAAAGCTCAATATGGCAGCCTGGAAATAGGCCTGTAGCTTTATATTTGCTGCTCTCTCCAAGGATCAGAAATATTTATCTTCCTCTCCTTCATCAACCCCATTTTCCAGCTGCAGAAAGAGTGAAGAGGCAGGTGGAGGCTCTGAGGTTATGCCCTCAGTAAGGCTGGATGTATCATGTCCTGCTTCCCAGACCCTCGGATGGACTATGATTCTTCAAGTGAAGACTCTGATGGAGAGCCTGAAAGCCCAGAGCCTGAAAGCCCATTCAAAGGCTGGAGCCAGAGGAACAGAGTGTCAGCAGCCACAGCCCTCTAAGGAAAGTACAGACTTGTCTACCCTCACCCCAGTCAAAAGTCATCAGGAAAAGGGGGCTCGCAGGTGGTGAGAGCATTTGTATAGAAAACACACTGCAATTAGGGAACATCTATGAGACTTGGCAGGGCCATAAATACCCAGCGCCTCCCCTGGAAGAGCATGGCTGACAACCATCCTTTTTGGTAGAAGCTATGCTGGTGCCGTGCTTGTTTTTCTATTGTCTTGGATTCAACCTTTGTCTCTTGACTTTGCTTTTGGATTTCCCGGTGGACTGTTTGTCTGGACTGCTTGCCCACTTGTGCACAACTTTGGACCAGATTGGATTGCTTCTTCATTTTGGTGAGCTTAGCTGACTCCCTGTCTCTCCTGAGGACTTTGAGCATTCTCACAGGGAGTCTGAGCTGCTTCCAGGAGCTGAACAGGACAGGGAACCTCTAAATGTGTCCTTGGTATGCCAAGGGGATGCTAAGAATCTGAAAGCACTGTTTCTGGACATGGAGGGCTTTTCTTGGCTGAAAGCATCACCAAGTCTGCTCCACTCCAGCATAAAGCTGATCTGAAAAGTGGCCAGTGGAGATGAGCATTCCCCACCCTCAAGAGCACCCCCTTCTGTCCTTCCCTCCAGAGAGTGCCTGCTCAATTGCTGGAGCAGCAGACAACAGGCAGGCAGAGTAGCAATGTATGCATGGAGAATCCTTGCCTGGCAGTTCAAGGAAAGTTCCACTGGAGCTCTCCCAGCTCCTCCCCACTCAAAGTAGCTAAGGAGAAAAAAATCATTTCCTCAGCTGGGGGGACAGCTGTCATGCTTATTTCATATTATCATATAGATTGTTTATATCGTACTCTCCAACTGTCTCAGTTTGCAAGGACTGGCCTGATCTGCGGCCAGGATACGCTGATGGGGAGCCGGAATATCTTGGTTCATGTAGAAGAATCCCTAAACACCTGGAACTTGGAATACATGATAATCATTGTGTATTATTTGGATGTTGTTTGGTTTTTAAAATTAATTAATTTAAATGTGCCTTTCTGTTGGAAGCACCAGCTTCAGTCACTATACAACTGATGCTTCTAATTATTGCATATTTTTTTAGCTGATATAATTTGAAACCTGGAGGGGAAGTGACCTGAAGGCAAGAGTTATATGGTTCAAGTCTCTGTGAAGAGAGGTAGCCCCCACCACCACTTACATACCTGGAGAATATAGAGCTGCTCCCATTGCACTACTACATCACTCAAATGGGACAGTCACAAATGCCCCCATCTCTGATAGCTGAGTTACTTTCTTTGAAGATCTTGACGTTACCACACTAAGGGTTATTGCAACCTGTGTGAAGCTCGATGTGTTCAGTCAGTAGGAACTTAACAGTTTAGCACTGAATGTAGGATTTAAACTCTAATTCTAGGCTTATTTACTTGGGAGTAAGCCTCATTGAACTCAGGGGCAAAAATGAGTAAAATTGGAAGGGATTCCATTGTGAACTGAGGAAATTTACAGCATGTTGACTGGCTTTGGGAAATGAAGCATAGCTAAGCCATTAATCAAACACTAGTTACCATCTGTACAAATCATTATTGTGATTAATGAGCTGTTATTAAATCCTTAATTTTGAAAGTTTTTATTAGTGCCAATGGTAACTGACATTGCAAGTGAATACGGCTGTGCTGATTTTTATTTTAAAAATAAGGGGGAGCTGATATTTTCTGCACTTGAATGTAATAGGGTGGTAATGGAGATTCAGGGTAAAATAAAAAGCAAAGAAAGAAAGTTTTACTTAAAATATGTGAAATCACTCCATATAGTAAATATATATTTTCTGGGTTATAGAAAAACTGCAAGATGCACTATTTTTAAGAAGCCTACATGCTAATAAATCAGACTGACTGATTATCACAGCAGATTAAATGTCTAGCTAAATTAATTGATGGCAAAGGTTTGCTCACTCCTAAAACACCGTAAAAAATTAAACATCATGCAGGCCTGTAAGTATTTGACCAGGGTTAAATGAACTGGGCAGGGCTTGGCAATCTCATGCTTCACAGCTCAGCACACCAGAGTATCTAATAGGAGATGTATTTTTCTTGACACAGTGAGGACCGTGGATGATGGAAGTGATAAAGGACAGCCAAAAATATGCATTGAAGAACAGCAAAACAATAATTCCTATAATTCATGTCTTGTTCATTCAAGAGCTCCAGACAACTCATATATGACTGTAATATGTATAAAACAGATTATTTCCAACAACTTTTTCTTCCCATGATACTAAAACAGGTTTGTTGTTGTTATGTGCCTTAAAGTTGATTCCAGCTTAAACTGACCCCATCCTAGGGTTTTCTTGGCAATGGTTTTCTGACTAAGGTCTTGTCTATACGAGCCTGAAAAAAACGGATTGCTCCACAGTGAAGACAATTTGCAGCAACTGCAATTTGTCTTAATAGTTTTACAGCCCCCATAAACTTTGCATGCCCTCTAGCCAGGATGGCATCCAAGAGTGAATTACTCACGTTTTTTAAATCTGCCACTGCTGATTTTTTTAAAAAACAACAACAACCCTATTTCCTTGGTGCGCACATGCGATATTTTCACATTTACAAAAAGAGAGAGTGAAAATGATAATACAGATAGCTGTTTTATCGCCTTAGCAATTGCTCGCTAAGGCGAAAATCCAACATGGCAGGAGCAGGCGCTTGCCCTGCTAGCAAGCCCTGCCCCCTCCCCGCACTCATCCAACCAATCAGGTTTGCACTTCCTCTCATATGGGAAAACAATTCAAATCGAATTGCTTGTCCCAACGAGCGGGAATGCACATTCCCCACAGAGCTTTTTAAAAACTCCAGGAAAAATCGTGAAGGCTCATCCAGCATAATTTTTGGAGTTTTTTGCTACCCCTGTCCAAATATGGCACATTGATGCACGATTCCATTAAGACAGACTGTATTCCCAGCAAATTCCATTAGGATTATTTTGACCATTTAGATGACCCCTGAGAGGAGGTTTGCCACTGCTTTCCTCTGAGTCTGTGAGAGTGTGACTTGCCCAAGACCACTCAGTAGGTTTCCATGGCTAGGCAGGGATTTGAACCCTGGTCTCCTGAAGTCTTTGTCCGGGACTGAAACTACTATACCATTCTGGCTCTTTTTAAACCATTTAATTCCAAAATAGGTTTGTAATTAGGAAAATTGCAATAAGAAGGTAAAGTACCCCCAGGCAGGGCAGGATCACACCCGCCCCTCGCAGTGTATCCACACTGTAGAATTATTCCAGTTTGTCATCAATTTAACTGCCATGGCTCCATCGTAGAGAATCCTGGGATTCGTAGTTTGGTGAGGCAACAGCACTCTTTGGAAGAGAAAGCTAAAGACCTTGTAAAACTACAAAGCCCAGGATTCTATATGATGCAGCTATGGCACTGAAAGTGGTGTCAAACTGTTATAACTCTGCACTGTGGATATACCCATAAGATAGTTAATGTGAAATTGCTGTGTTACACCACTGCTTCACCTGCTCCAGTTGCTGAAAGCATTATCTCTGAATCAAGGTAGGGAGAACCCAGCAGCACTACATGAGTCCCAACTGTAATAAATTAGTAAGAGAGCAGTTTGGTGCAGTGCTCAGAGGGTTTGGGTTGGCCACAACATTGTGCTTATCAGTGCATTTGGCTAAACAGGTGCTAATAGTTCTTATTGCCCTTACCCCATTTGTGGCTGTCGTGGGAACCAAAATTATGACATGTACTTGAGAATAATCCCCACTGAACACAGAACAATTTACTTCTACTTCCAGTTAATTAGATGTATGACTGGACAGCCTCAAGCTCATTTCACAGCTCTGTTATAACAAAGTGATTGGATGAATTTCTGTTGAAATTAATGGATCAGATTGTTTTAGATCCTACTTAACTGAGTTGTGTGTTAGGGTATAATATGGAAAGGAATCAGAAAGTGGACTTACTTCATAAGTGGACTTACGTAGCAAAAATTAGAATAGCGCAGTTGAGTAACATTCATATCCAGTAGAGGGCTGCAATTATGTTACTACATAGCAGAGCCAGCAAAGTAACCATTGCACGACAGTACATTTCATTGGTCCCAGTATGCCTTGCATTGGTCCTGGCATGTATTGCATTGGTCCCAGTGCGCATTAGGCATACCTGCTGGTGTCCCATTACACATCTTCACAGTTCTGTAAAGGGTTTTCTTAGCACCTCTGCTAGATAGCTAAGTACATGTAAAGTTACATAACATAACAGGTGATACAGGATTCTGGAGAACATTTTCTACTATCAACTGTTTCTGAATTGACAAAGGAAATGTTAAGATTTATCATCATCATCAACCCCTTGGACAACCCAAAGGCAAAACACATTCAGCTTGGAATTGTTAACTATGAAATGGAGAGACATGACTAGTTTGTCTGCAGAACTTCATTCCATGTTTCCTTCCCACTTAACGTACTTGATGGCTGATTTTTCAGCTGCTTTAGAACTGAATCATCCTAAATTAAAACAACAGACTTTGGAGCAAGTGTATCAGCAAGAGTAAATAACAGAACATCCCCATAAAAGATTAAACCATTTTTTCAGAGATGGGTTTGAAGGCAAACATTACTTTTTTAAAATAACGCTAGTATTTACGACAGGAATGGAAATGTTTTTCCACTAATTTATTGGGGGGGGCATGTGATTTTTTTTCTTAAATTGATAAAATAAACCAATTTTGTATGTGTGTGTATATTTAAACCATATGGTTTAAAGTGCATAAAGTGTCCCTTTGTGACAGATTTATGTTCTAAAAACAGATGAATGTTTTATGTTTTTCAAGGCTAATTAGAGTCAGGCGGCCCAGTCCTTGGAAAAAAGTGTATAACTATATATCATAGTACCATTACCAAACCTGAACTGCAAATGAGAAGAGCTTTGGGATAAAGTTGATTACAGCTGTCTGAAAGGTCATCCAAATTGTTGAGCTGTTTGCTGTAAATGTACGGCTTTGCCTCACAAGGGCCAAAATCTGTAGCAAAAAAACTTTCCAGTATCAAGGGATTTGTGGAAACAGTGAAAATCATAGAACTGGACATCACCCCAGGGGACATCTGGTGCATCCCTCTGCCAATGCATGAATTCAATCCCTAGAGATGAGAATGCCACCTCTATTTAAAGCCTCCAAAGAAGGAGAGCCTGCCACCTTTCAAGACAGTGTATTCCATTGTCAAACATCTCTTAACACCAGAAAGTTCTTCCAAATTTTTAATGGCCATCTCCTTTCTTGTAATTTGAACCCATTTGTTCAGGTCCTACTCTCTGGAGCAGCAGAAAACAGCCTTGTTCATCTTCCATGTGACAGCCTTTCAGATATGTCAAGATGGTTATCCTATCAATTCTCAATCTTCTCTTCTCTAGCTAAACATAACCTGAGAGCAAGAGTCACAAAATGGAAGATTTCAGCCATTTTGTGACAGCGAGCTGGCCGTGTACACAAAGGACATCCCCCTCCTTTGCTGAGTCAGCATTCCATACCCCATATAAGGTAAAATCCAGTTTTTGCCCAAGGATTGGTTCATGTACTGATAAGAAAGCTTCTGCAAATGGTATATCTGTTTGGCCTAACAAAGAAAGCTTGTCCCTCTTTGAGGCACCCATATGGTCATATGAATGTTTCTCTGTTACTCTGTATCTGCAAAATAAAGCAAGAATCCTTCACCAAGCAATGCTCAACCTTGATTGTCTGTTTCTCTACCCATAGCTGTCACTCTTAGAAAGAGTGAGCTGACAAACCAGCCACCTCAACCCTTCTCTTGTAGGATTTGGCTTCCAGACCTTCCACCATGCTTGGTTGCCCTCCTTTGGACACATTCCAGCTTAGCAACACACTTCTTAAACTATGGTGCCAAGGAACAAAGAGAAAGACTAGATGCACAAAATATGCCAGAGCTCATGTAGATCTTGTTGCTGTGGCACAAAGTTTATAAACTCACCTGCTGAGGAGGAGTTAGTCTCATGGTCAGCCTGATGGGGTAGAATTAGCCCAGAACCAGGGATTGTGATGAGTTTGGCTTCTACAGACTAGATGGGAAGACTGAAACCTGAGTGGGATTAATTAGAGCATGATTTTAGCAAGATGGAGTTCAGATGCAAAGTATAAACAAACAATAAACTAAAGCTTGGAAGGTAAACTACCTACAAGTACTTGGTTACTTGTAATTAATTCCTTTTACCAATAATGGAGGTATAATAACAATATAATATGACTGCAACTTAATGAGGCATAATTTCACTGTTTCACATTTTAACTGGAAATACTTTAATAGTTGCAGGTAAGTGGCCTCACTAAATGGTAGAGGAGGAATATTTCATGGTTCAAGTGGTAGCTCATGCTTCTGCCTCATGCTCTCTTGAGGGTACTGAAACAACAATGAGGTGTTCAGAAGGAGTTTTTGCTTGGGCAAGATTTTGGCTATTCTCACAAGAAGGTGCAACTTCAGTTGAACACACCAAAAACAAATACATAACAAAAGAACTTCACAAATAAACGCTTAAACAAACATAAAACCATACCAAGCAAAGGTGACAGATCATTAAAACAGTGTCCTGTTGGTCCTCTTCACATTCTCCCCAAGAAGTTTAATTATGTATTCTCGTTGGGAAGGGGAGGGGGAGAAGAGGATGCTTATTCATACGGTAATCACGTGATTACAGCTGGACATGATTTTTGCATGCTTGTCAATACTGTGAAAAGAGAGGTATTGAGGGCTATTCACAGGTTTTGCCTGTCAATGAAATGTTCCACATATTTCTCTTCCCTGGCTGTTTCTCTTTACCCCAACCACTTTTTAACGTGTGTGGGTTACATAGCCTCTGACTGTCCCTGTTTCTCTCTCTTCCTCCACTTTCCCTCTCTGTCCTCTGTTTACTTCAGTTGCTGCAAAGTTCAAAGTGCAAAAGTACCTTGCAGTCAACTCAGTGGAGAGCAAGCGGTGGAGTGGGGAGGATAGGACTGGGCAGAATTTTGCCCTTCCCAATAGACTCAGATAAAAGCAAACCACTGCAACTTCTCCTAGCTTGTCTGTTCTTCTTCATTAATAACATTTGCCATCTTGCCCACAATCTGATATTGCTTGATGTACCTCTTTTGGGTTCTATAGAGCCAATTATAAATGAATACTACAAACACAGGACTTTATGATAAACACTAAATATGCCATCATAACAATGCCACATAAATGCGAAAGGGCATGCATACCATGTGCTGTGCTCTTTCATGTTTATGTAAAGTCAATAGATCCCCTGTGGCGCTTTAGTGCTGGCATATGAAACCTTGTGCCATTTAATTCACGTGAATGCAGCATCAATGGCCGGTCTGGCCAGAACACTTCCGAGTGAGATTACGACATCCAGGTAGGTGAAACACTTTTTATCACCTTCCCCAGATTACTTGTAAGTTTTTAAGTGTGTGTATGTGTTTTGTGTAATTTTTTGTGTGTTGTTTTTGTTTTAATTTCCCATGCAAGCATCTTGTCATAAGAATCCATGGGATTTTGAACAAGGAAGTGAACAGAATTCCATTAGTGCTCCGTTCATGCCTGGGCTGCTTTTTAATGCTGCTGGAGGAAAGTCTGATATTTTGGGTTATTGTGCAGGGACAGGAACGGGTTTGCTAATAGTGGGACAGGAACATTAGTGCGTTTTGTGTCTGATAAAGTCCACAGTCACAATTTAAGTCTACTTTTAAAAAAAACTATCCTACAACAAATTACATACTAAACTGAACACATATGCGCTGTCCTAAAATTTCCATACATCCAATGAAGTGCCAGTACAGGACTTGATTGTAGGAATCTTCTGCATACACTACTCAGCAGTTCTTCAGCTTTGGACATAAACCTTAAAGCCCTAAATAAAACATACAAAACAGGTGTAAATATATCCTAGAAATTCCATTATAACAATTTTCTTTTTGTCCCCTCCAAAACACAAACCTGAAAATTCTGCTAGCTTATTCAAGGTGAAAAAGGCCTAATCTTTGGACTTTATCAGACACAGAAAATATGGCATCAAAAGGACGCCACATAACCATGAAAGGGCACATGGATCAGATGACGTTGCCCTTTCGCGATTAAAATCAGCCCCAAACCCATACATTTTAATTGATGGCTTGAGCTGTCAATAGATCCCCCTGCCAATTTTTTGTTGGCATTGCGAGTGTGCAAAGCCTCTGCCCCTTTAAATCTGGGACTTACCCCAACAATGGCCAGACTGGAGCGAACACTTCTGCGTCAGATTGGGACATCCAGGTAAGTAACGAACTTTTTTTGATCCTCCCTGGGTTACTTGTAAGTTTTAAAGTTTCTCTCTCTCTGTGTGTGTGTTTAACTTTTTGACATGTATTTTTATTTTTGAATTTCCAGTGCGATTTCAAAAGAGGAGATGAATGGAGCTCCTTTCACTTCCTCTTTATTGCCGGAGGAGCCTTTGCCGGGAAAGGAGGTAAGTGCAAGGGGGAGAGTTCTTTTGCTGGCATAAAAATTGATTTTTTTTATGCCGGCAAAAGGACAGTATCAGGGGGGCGTCTGATAAAGTCCTTTATCCCTGACAATTGTAGGTCCTCTCCTCTTCAGGTCTCCCTCTCTATCTGAACTGAATTAGTAAGAATAGCCACATCTTTTACAGTTTCCCCAGCCAAATCTAGAGGTTCTAAATACTTCATCACAAAGGTTCACAAAAGAGCCTTTTCTCATTCTATCTTGGCTTTCATTACATTTTTCTTCATAGCTAAGCCCAGCAACAAGCAAATAAATTATACATTAACATTTAGAAGAAAGGGTTTTCTTTTTTCCCTACTTTTCCTCTAACTAATGTACATGATTTCCCCTAGAGAAATCTGTCTAAAAAATGAAGGCTTTTAACTAAAAAGTGATTCTATTATCAAAGAGAAAGCAAGCCCTGAAGTAACAGTATCCTGCAAATGTGTTTGTATCCTCAGCATACTCACCATTCATACTAAACTGTTCATCAATACAGCACTCAAATGAGCTAGAACTTGTGAACAATACAACAAAGACAAACTACCTGAAATGCAGTATAGCCTCAGAATATGAGCCTGAAAGATGGAATAAAAGAGTGTGATCTTTAACATAAAGTAAACAGCATTCTGCAATGAACTATCAAGGGAAAACTGAGGACAATGAGCTAATGTGAGATGAAGGATTTTGGAAGAGCCTTGTTGAGTGTTGAAAGCTGACAGGAACTCTCTTTCTCTCCCTCCCTCTCTCTCTCTCTCTCTCTCTCTCTCTCTCTCTGTGTGTGTGTGTGTGTGTGAAGACACACCCAACTAAAGGTGGTGGCAGGTTTGGGTGTGCAACACCAGTACCCTGGTGAGATCACTCTTTTACCCAAAAAGGCTTTGATGCTGAATATAAAGTTCAAAAAAGGAGGAAGTTTATTTTAAAGAACAAAAGTAAAGGGCTTTCTCCTCCCCAACTCTAAAGGCTTGAAATAAAAGGTACTTTATAGTTTGAGTTTCAACAATCTTCAGGGTGTCATCTCTCTGGGTTTGATCTTGGTTTCATCTCCTCACTCAATGGAGCTGGTGCAGGGTCTTTCAACTCCTGATTCCTTTGACTTATTTGTTGTTGGTAACTAATTTGGCTAAATGGTATAAAAAATGCCCTTCCCGGCTGTCTGGGCCTGCTTGCCACCAATAAAACAGCTTCCTGCAAGCTCACAACAAAGACTGAGCAAAAACTAAAAAACTTCTAGCTAAAACAGAGCTTGCTGGGAAGGGACAAACCAAACCTGGAAAAATGCAGGGGAATTCTTCAGCTCCTCCCACAAGTCTAATATTGTACAATGAAATATTTCTATGCTCAGACATACTAAGGCCTGAACTAAAACAAAAGAAAATGCAGGGGAGATTCAAACAATCCTGGCTGGACATCATAGTATGTGTGTGTGAGTGAGTGAGTGAGTGAGAGAGAGAGAGAGAGAGACACAGAGAGAGAATGAGTATGGTTTCTGTGCACAAGTGAGAAAGAGAAGCAACTTTAGGCAAATAGAAAAGTATGTATAATTATAACTTTGATTTGCAACAACATTTTGCAGCATGGAGAGCTCCTTTCAGGATTCCCATTAGCCATGCCACAGTATCTCCTAGTATTCTCTATTTAGTCACTACTCCACTTGGTTGTCCATTATCCACCCCAAAACTTAGCATTCTTGGCCTATTTTTTCTTTGATTGTTTGTCCGTTACGTTGTCCGTTATTTTTCTGAAGAATTTTTGCACTTCTGCAAGCCTCGGGCTCCCCTACGCTTGTCAATACTTGTCCCTCCTTTATCAGTGGCCAGTGGCAACTGATAGCTCCCCTGTCAGTAGAGTGAATCCACTCTAGGTTTTAATCTGAGCTTCTAAATATAGAACCTTATCTAAACTCACAATTTATTTTTTCTGATTTATCAGAAGAAAGCAGATTGAGCCTCTGTTATCCATGAACTCATGGGACACTTACATCCTCTTGATGTACACTTTAATTTGTATTTTACTCTCTATGGTATAATATTAACTTATTTTCCTCCTGTTTCTTTTAGCTTTTCTATGCTGCCTATAGTGATTATTATGCTGATGTCTGCCCATTGGAGTTTTTTTTAAAAAAAAATCTGTGCGTATTTTTACTTGTGTATGGATTTGAGTGTATGCTATTGTGTTTTAATCTGAACAGTGTACAGATTTGTCTATGTGGGATTTAACACAATTAATTAATTACAGGCCACCCCCTCCCATTTACGCAGGATCAGTAGCCACAGTTTCACTTACCTGCAGTTGTGGGGGGCGGTCTGTGATGCGCAGGTGCACCAGTCGAATTTACATCACTGTCAGCCTGGCTGCCTTGTCACTTATGCTGCCATCAAATAAATATCCATGGAGACTGCAGTTCCAGTTTGCCACCTTTATGTCAAACCTCCCCCTTATCCCTTCCTTGGACTAGGGTTTTACTTACAATGGATAGTGCTTGTATTGGTGTGCGTTTAATTATAGGGTTAGCGTGCCAAATAAATACCAGTAAGGGAAATAATTCATGTGGAGTCTGGATTTGATAAAGAAAACATAAAGATTTATTTATTGGTTGAACAAAATAACAGAAAGGTTTTTAACTTTGTTTTCAATCAGCCTCTATTCTTCTTAACACGTATTCTCACTGCCCATACATTCCCTCAGCTCCACTCACAGCCATACACACATTCCAGTCCTCTCCCCTTCCTCTCTCAACTGTCATGCCCTTCTTTTTCACTCTAAGAGACCCCTCCCATACCAGTTTCCTGCCACAGGATTCGCTCCTTCATGCTCCCTTCCTATTTGCTCACCACTTGCTTTCCACAGTCTCTCTAGCATCTGGAGAACCAGAGTTATGCTGGATATGGTCTCTCTAGGCATTGGGAGGTCCTCCAGCATGACTCTATGGTCAACGTCTGCTGGAAGTTGACCATGAAGTCATGCCAGATGCCTAGAGAGGCATCTTCTCTAGCCATTTTCTAGGTCCTCCAGCATGATTCTATGGTATTCTGTGGTGGTTTGCTGTTATACATGGTTTTGTGTGTGTGCGATAAGTCCAGGAACATATCCCACATGGATATGGTGAGGGGGGATGGCCTGAAATTAGAATCCAGGGTGCCATTTACACGATGAAAATGTCCTGGGAAGAATTCGTGTCGATCCCTGGCAGTTTACACGTACATCGGGTCGGGTATGTGATTTTTGGAAGGGGGGCCACCTTTTATCCCTCAACCTGCGGGACTTCCAGTCCCGTGGTTTGTGCCAGTTTTTTAAAAAGTCACTGGAGGATTCGGAAAATCGGAAATGTAAACAGCGTGGGACAAAATGTCTCGGTACTAGGGATGGCCGTAAATGGTGACTGGGGGTGGGCTTAGAGATCAGGGACCAGAAAAGGAGGGGTCAGTCACCCGTTCAACAGATCCAGCCTCACCAGCCGAAAACAAAGGCATCCCTTCCCCCTGCACAAAGGTTGATGTGTGTGTGTGCGCGCGCGTGTGTACTCAATCACCTTTTTAAATGGATTTCTACACTGCAAATCCTTCAGCTTTAACCTCTTCCTCAACTGTATGTTACAGAGAGATCACGGTGGGCAGAGGATCCCCTGCCTTGATAACCTCCCTGGTATTCCAGCCTCTGAGCGAATGAACACCCTTTAATTCCCCCTCTATGTCTGTGCCTTTCAAAATGCCTTGAAATCTCTGCTGAACTTTTGAAGTAAGGGTTAACATTTTAAAGAGGCAAGGGGAAACCCAACCCCCCCAACCTCACTCAGCTTGATCTCCCTGCGTCTGAGCAAAAGATCTCAGTCTGGGTCTTTCAAAATGCCTAGCCTCTACTCGGCTTGTTCCTCCGTCTGAGGTCTTTGAAAAGTGCCTTCTGCCTCTGTTTCAAGGGTTAACATTTTAAAGAAGCGAGGGGAATACCAAACCTCTGCCCTCCTGTCTCCCCCCCACAGCCAGCCAATAGCATCGCTCGTGGCATGGAACTTTAAAGGAAGTGCGTCACCGAGGTTGTGAAAACACGAGTAATCGCATCCTTGATTGACAGCCAAAAAACCCCACAAAAAACTACAACCTAAAAAAACCCGGAACTTTGGATGTGTAAATATCAGTCACGGGACCACCCGGGATATCCAGATCAGTGACATAAATCGTATAAACAGCGAGGGATGGATTCGTGATCACAAAATCACGGTAAGCACCGCAACAATTTCTGTCGTGTAACTGGCACCCAGACTAAACTGGATTGCGCTCTAAGCGAGTATGCCTTTAAATACAGTTTTAAAATTGTAGTTTTTCACAGAATATGAACAGAATTTTATAGATGGCTTATGCTGGAGTAACCCCAGCTAAGACAGCTTTTTTCTAATGCCATTGTTACACTGTACCTCTTTGCATAATGCTTTTACCATGGGATGCACAGGATCAGGCAGACAGCTCCCAGGTGTATCTCCATAGTTAGTTAGTTAGTTATAGCCCGCTCTTCAGCCACAAGGCTATCAGAGCGGCTTACAAATTGTTTTAAGCAATAGCTATTTACACATCTACACTGCATTAAACAGTTTCCAATGTGTGTTAGCTAATTGCCCCCACAAGCTGGGTACTCATATGCGTCTCATATGCCACTCAGATGCATCTACCAGCCCTGCCTTTTCCCAGAAGAAGATAAAGCTGCAGCTGGCCAGACCACAAGCCTAATGATGTTGGCAGAGAGGTAAGCTCCAGCAGCGTAACAATTGGATCATGGCCAGAGTCAGAAGACAGCTGCTATATACATCATTCCTATTTTATAGCATTTGCATTGCTGGGATAGCTTTTGTTGCGGGGATTGGCTGGAAGTATCAAAGCCCTAAACAGATCCAGCATTTTAAAGCCAAAACATCCATGTTGGAGACCATCTGCTCAGCCCCACCATTATCTAAGTTTTGATAGGAAGGTACCAGTCACAGGATCTTCTTTGTGGTGGCCTTCTTTGTTGTAGAGCTTCCTCCACAGAGAAACTTACTAAACCTAATCCCCTTACTATTTTTAGAAGTATTCTTAAAACCAATCTGTTTCAGAATGCTACTCTTACTGAATGAAGTATGTAAATGCTTTTTTATTAGCCTTTTTTTTTTTTACAAAAGTACCAGTATTGGTTGGCATCTCACCAGAACTGCTTCTACATTCAGCAACAATGTTGCTGACTTTATTTCCATTTTTCTGAATGTGGGTGAAATTACAGACTTACATTACTTAGAAAAAGCACATTAAGATTAATAGCTTGTTACCATCAGACAATGAAGGGGCTCTTCCAGATATACATTTCCTTGTGTACAGATTTATTTTAAGTAAAAGAGCCTGGAGTAATAAACACCTGAGGCAAAGCACAAAAATCAGTGTGTATAGAGCTATTGTACTGTCTATTCTCCTTTATGGATCTGAAACATGGGTCACCTATCGCCACCACCTATGACTCCTCGAGAGCTTTCATCAGCGCTGTATACGCACAATCCTACATATACACTGGACTGACTATGTGACAAATGTTGCTGTCCTTGAGCAAGTAGGGATCACCAGCATTGAGGCCATGATATTGAAAACACAGCTGCGCTGGGCAGGGCACGTTTCTAGGATGGAGGACCACCGCCTCCCAAAAATAGTACTCTACGGTGAACTCGCCACAGGTCAGCGTAAGAGGGGCGCTCCAAAAAAAAATGGTACAAGGACTCCCTGAAACAACATCTCAGGCTCAGCCAAATTGTTCATCAACAATGGTCCTCCCTGGCCTCACATCGGGAGGCATGGAAACGCACTAGCCACAATGCTGCAGCCTTATTTGAGAACTCACGCCGAACAAGTCTTGAAGAGAAACAATAACGCAGAAAGAATCACAACCCAGAAACATCACCCAAGGAGACCCTCTGCTGAGCTTTCTGTAACCGGACTTGTTTATCTCGGATTGGCCTTTTCAGTCATCAGCTCGCTGTCATCAGTCATCAGAGAGAGGAGGAGAGAGAGGAACTCAGCAATGAAAATGCCTTATCTCATAAGCACATGCACCCCCCATGCTTTTACTTTTTGGTATGTGTGTCAGAACAAACATTAACTACCTGTGTAAAAATGCACTGTTCATTAGAGGTAAACTGAGGCGCCAGTGGCAAGAATAATTTGAAATATCAATATTTCATTAAATGCTCACTTGACCTGGGCACAAAGTAATCCAGAAACAGAGCAATGACAAAAGAAATCACCTGAAACTGTCCAGTCATTTAAGACTTAAATGAAATCCATCTCTAAATTGTAGTCTTGCTCCTTTTTGAAATGATTTCATTAGCACTTGAGCAACACTACATTTTAATGAAAAGAGGTCATATCTCTGAACATAATGTCAACTTGTATAACCACAAGTACAAATATGTAGGCAGTATTGGTTGTTTCCACATTTTTCAATTTAGCTCCTATGTGTTATCCTCATTCTACATTTTGATTTATGTAAAAAATGAGATTTCCTGTCTTCCTGAGCACTCAGGACATAAATGGCTGCCGTTCATCCCCCAAACACACCCTTATGATCACTAAGGATATTTACCTCTTGGGTACAGTAAAGCCATTCTGACATGTGCGAATGACACACAGAAAGACTATGTGGTGTAGTGTCTTACCAAAGTCCTGAGCCTTTAGTAGAGAAGGCTTAATGGACCTAGGATTTATTGGATTTATATGATAATCTAGCAGGGCTTTAATTTTTTTTTTAATGGAAAGCAACATTGGAAAAACCATGGAGGAAAGTGGGCTGAAAGACATTAGTAATATGATATTTTATTGGGAAAGCACTGAGTGTAGATAGTGTGGTGGAAAGTACTGGGTATTCCAAGTCTGACTGGGGAAAAAAATCTTAAAGGAAAGAATAAAGTTCTGGAATTACCAGCTCCAGCAAAGAAATGACATTTTTTTTAAATAGGATAGAAAGACTGTGGGTTAGCAAAGTAGAGCTATGAGCTCAATGATTGTGAACATACAAGTGCATTTTTACAATAATGATTACTCAGGCCCTGTTGAATATGGTGAGTATACCTTTTGATATGGATGAGGGTGTTATCCTATTCTACAGACCAACATTCCCAGAAGCACTACACTTATGAGCACCATCTCCCCCACTGGACATGTACCAATTGTAAGCACCTGTTGGCTGGTTTGATGATAGAGCGGAATTTGTTGCCTCTTTCTCTCAGCAATACTACTCAAAACGGTAGTCCCCAGACTGTGCTGTGCTCATGCTGTTGGTTGCTGCTCCCTGGAAAGTTTTCAGAAAAGACTGAAACAATTGCAACCAATGTGCACAAATATGGTGCTGATCCCTGGCACATTGGGAAAAATAATTGTAGGCCCCTCACATTAAATTCCTTCAGAAGCACTGGTATAGAGGACTATGGGCTTGACTACGGGGTGGGTGGGTGGGTTGTACTGAAAATTGGAAAACTTTGGCTCAGAGCTGTGCTGGAGCTGCTCTACATAATATTCAGACCACTCTGGTTTGGATTTAAGCACCACACTTACCTGGCCAAAAAGTTCAAATCTTCCCCCTGGATTTTTACCCCCTGCTATAGGTCTGCAGCCGCTGCCTTGCCAGGCCCCTCTTCCCAAAGAACATCATGCATACTCTTTAACAAGGCAGACCCCTGGCATGTAAGTGCTCATTCTGAGGGTCAAAAGAAGTGACTCTGCTTAGCACAGTCACTCCCCCTGATCTCAGGGGGATACTGATTTTTACCAAGGAGTGTGAATGAGCCAGAGACAAGGCCAATATGATACATTTTGCTGTCTGAGGTGGAACATCAAATGACGTCACCCAATCACTTAAGTCAAGCTGTGTAAGCCAGCCCAGCTATTGTAGCTCTTGGGGCAAGAAATCACAGAAGCACCTCTTCCCTATCCTGGCAGTAAAAATACAACCACTACAAATGAAAGTATTAACAGCTTGCTTCCCTTTTATACCAGCCTAAATCTTCTGCCTGAGGTAGTCACCTCACTTCTCTTAGCAGCAGGATTGACCCTAGTCAGAAAAGACTTCACATTTCAGCATGTTGACTGCCTTGATGGTGGGACAGAGCTTCTTTCCTTCTACACTCAACAGTATCCCATCGACACAGTCTCCTCTGGTGCTAAACTACCTTTTAGGTAAATCTGCACCAAGTGAATATTCACATTTTCAGAGACTCTGTGATGTCAGAGCAATGCTTAATGTAAGTCTACATGAACCTTAGCTATCTGTTATGGGCAATTGCTGTGAATGAAAGAACTAGTGAGCAGCATTTTTCTGGAAGAAGAGCAATTGAACCTCTCCATGACATACTTTTTGTTGAATGATGTCCATACCATATCAGGCTAATCCTCTGAATCCCTCTGGCAAAATTTCTGAACAGTATTTCAAAAGGAGAGCAAACATATGAATAAAAGTTTAAGAATGCAATGTCGTTAAATTCTAAGAAAGTAAATTAAATAACCTGATCTAAAAGCCAACTCCCCACTTAAGCTGGTTTATTATGCCACAGTGCTTCACTGAAGTAATGATTGTTAAGTTTTCAATTAACTTTTATTGCTCACATACACCCATAGGTTTACTCACTGATACTTTCCCTCAGACTCCTGTGGACAGTGGACAGAGTCCTATTGTGACACAAGCTCATGTAACCTGGAGTTGCATAAGCATATGTTCTTTCTTGGACATTGTGGAAGAAGGTATTCAATGCCTCCTTGTGAGACATTCCTGACTCCCTTGGAAGTCACTTTTCAGGCCACAGCAATTTACTGGCCTGAGAGAGGTCAGAAGGCATCAGGCAGTGTTTGGCTGCAGTTCTGACATCACGTGCCCAGATCTCCAGTGACTTGCTAGATACGTAAAAGGTGATGCCAGCTCTCTTCTCCCAACTGCAGAAATCCCAACTGCAGAAATGTATCAGGGACTTTGCAGCTGGACATTGCTCATTTGCCTTCTGCCCTCCTATAGCCAGTAAATGAGCTTTGATAACTATGAATCCCAAAATATGGGGTGTGGATGTTACAAAATGCAGGGGTTTTGTTTCAAAATGTTGTGAATGATTATTTAAAAAAAAAAACTTTGGCATAGCTTTGGATCAGATCAGATAGTTTTGGGTTTTGGAGGTTTACTCTGCCTGTTGTAAGCAAGCACACACAGCTATAGTAAGATTGACAGTGGTTAATAACAACAAAACCCTTAACGCTCAAAACAGCATCCCTTACTGGGCATGTATGAACAAAAAAACAGAGAAGAGCAGAAAGCAGATAAGGCTTTTCTCACCAGCTACTCCCGGCATGTTAAAGAAGTATAGATCTGCAAGTCGGGCCACCTAAGTGGAAATTGTAAGAAAAGTTGATGAAAGCTGATGAAAGACAAAACACCCTGGTTTGAGACACCCATTACCAAGTTTGGGGGGCACTGCAAAATCCCTGATACATTTTGGAAGAAGCCTTCAATAGAAGGTTTAAAGTGCATTTGTTTACTTCAGCAAGGCTTACCTGACCTGGTTGTTTTCATTTCACACATGCGTATTGTTAGTTTGGATAAACATTTATTCAACGGTTCTTTTTGTGGTGCAGGAAACTATCCCTAATATTTCCATATAATTTCTGCCTCTGCTATCAAAGTTTCTGTTAAAGAAGTAATGCCCAGGAACACATCCACTTTGTTAACTGAGGTCTCTCTCTCTGGCTTTTCTTTGCAAACGAAGATTCAGGAAGGACTCATCCCATGTTTTCTGCAAGCACGCTGATGACTAAAAAGGCCAATCCGAGATAGACAAGTCTGGTTGCAGAAGGCACAGCAGAAGGTCTCCTTGGGTGATGTTTCCGGGTTGTGATTCTTTCTGCGTTGTCGTTTCTCTTCAAGACTTGTTTAGCATGAGTTCTCAAATAAGACTGCAGCATTGTGGATAGTGTGCCTCCATGCCTCCCGATGTGAGAACAGGGCGGACCATTGTTGCTGATCAATTTGGCCGAGCCTGAGATGTTGTTTCAGGGAGTTCTTGTATCGCTTTTTTGGAGCGCCCCTCTTACGCTGACCCGTGGTGAGTTCACTGTAGAGTACTATTTTGGGGAGGTGATGGTCCTCCATCCTAGACACATGCCCTGCCCAGTACAGCTGTGTTCTCAATATCATGGCCTCAATGCTGGTGATCCCTGCTTGCTCAAGGACAGCAACATTCATCACATAGTCCAGTGTATATTTAGGATTATGCATAAACAGCGATACAGTTATACCATCATCCCTGACCATTAGAATGTTTGCTAGGGATGATGGAAATTGTAACATTTGGAGGCCAAAGGTTCTAAACAACTTGTTTGGGGAGGTGGGAGCTGTGTTCCTCATTACTTTTTATATGATGGTTAAGGCAGAGCAGTAAGCTTCAAAGATAAGTTCTCAAGCTAAGAATTGGTGCCAATGAACACTCTAGAGCCAGGAAGACCACCATTGTTCAAGTAAAGTCTCAGCCCAAAGAGAAAAGCTTCCTGTCAGGAGGGCCCAATGTCCAGCCTAGATGAGTGGGGCTCATCCTGGGATCAAGAATACTTGCTCTGTTCTTCAGCTCTGTGGGTTCACCATGGGGGGCAAAGAGTCCCTAGTTTAAGCCTAGGCAACTGCTGACAACCATTTTCTATAATATACAGCCAGCCCTCTGTATCCACAGAGATTTAGTTCCCAGACTAACCACAGATACCAGAAACCATGGATAATAGAAAACCCTATTAAAATAAAGGACTTCCGGTAAAAACATACCATACAGTTGCATTGGAGGACCTAGGAGAAGCCTAGAGAGCACATTTTCCAATGTGACTCTATAGTATGTGTCCCTATTTTGTGTCCCGCAGATTACTAAAACCTCAGATATTGGTGCCACAGATACAGGGGTCTGACTATAATAGCGGGAATCCTTTCCAACTAGAGTAGACCCGTTGAATTACTTGTTGATTCATGAGTTGACACATAGATGGATCCCACTGATTCAATTGTCTCCTTTAATTGAGATTGTCACTATGATTTAGGCCATTGTCTCTGATGGCCAACTCTACACTCCACGGTTTATGTTTCTTATTGATAATTTGGATTTCCTATTATCAAAATGTCTTGGGTTATCTCTAACTGGTACCCATGACATTTATGCAAAATAAATGATGAATAAAAATAAACCCATATATCTTTTGAAAGTAACCACATTATCCCAGGACTAAGTAATTTTTAAATTCTGGGAAAATATGATTCTGCAAGGACAGGGAAGCTGTGAAGGCCATATACAGCAAATGAAAAGCAAATTCCCATTCAGTTTGTAATTACTGTACTTGACTGACTGGGAAACTCTCCTGGATACAAGTAGGACATTCTGTTTAAGGCTGCTGACACTACTTTAACTATCATGGCTCCATCCTATGGAATTCTGGGGTTTGTAGTTTGTTGTGTAACCAGAGCTCTCTGACAGCGAAGGCTAAATATCTCACAAAACTACAAATCCCAGAATTCCATAACATTGAGCCATGGCAGTTAAAGCAATGTCAAACTAGATTATTTATGCAGTGTTCAGCAGCCAAAGGGTTCATCTGCACAGGCTAAATACCCAAGTTTGCCCCCGTTCCAGAGCTCTGTAGTCCAGATGATGCAGGGCTTTTGCCCCAATCTGCCCTCAGGCAGTCCTCACCACCCCAGGTCAGATATGGGGCTGGAGCAAGGGCAAGCCAGGATAGGCATGATTACCATGTTTTAAGAATATATCCAATTTAATCTGGTACCACCAAATGGGACAGATTGGGCCCTGTGAGCCCACGGGAGGCCAACCCAGCAGGCTGGCCCTTGCTGCTGCTGCTGCTGGTTGCCCTTGCTCTTCCAGGTCCAGTTAACAGGCCTGCAGCATGCGACCAAGACTGGTCACATGCAGGGGGCTTGTCACATGGTGCGACCAGCTGCCCAAATACAGAAAAGCAGATAAAATGCTGGTGGCTACAGCAATGAGCCAGCATTCCTGTGTCTAATCTGGCCTGTTCTTCAGATAATGGGGAAGAATGGGCCACATCTCCCACTAGGATATGCCAGCAGGGAGCCTGGGTAATGTAAATAAGCCCTATGTCTAAATTCTTTGAGTAGGTGAGCCACTGGCTTGAATGCAACTCTAAATCTAGATTTGTTTATAATCTACAATCTGGGGCGCGGGGCGGGGGGAGAACCTAGTGATGTCAGCTATAATTCATTGTTTTTCCCTCCTTAGCATAGCAATGGTCTTTTTGTTTTTAATTTGCTTTCATACATGGATGTATATGTCACATGATGTGAAGTAAATTAATGGGTTGCACTACTGCCTTCAATGCACCATTTGCTCAGAGGGCTGCTGAAATTCTCTGGGGGAAAATATTACCTGCCAACATCCCATTCAAAAATATAGGATGTTTGCCAAAGCAAGCAAGACACCCACCCATCCCCGCCATGCATCTGCTGTCAGACCTGTGATTCCCCACTACAGTCTGGATTTTGAGTAGTGTCTTCAACAGCATAATCTAAACAATATTCATTCCATGGTAATAATTTTTTTTTTTAAAAAAAAGCCTGATCCCATGCTTGTGAAAGTCTCTGGCAAGGAGAAGCTAGTGGCTGGTGCGGATTGAATGGCAATGCACGGGCCCAGCCAGCCAGCCCCTAGCCCGGCTCCTTCCACACAGCCACTCAACCGCAGGGAGGAGGCAGGCCAAGCAGACCCCAGCCCCTGTGGACCCCCTGTGAGGACACCACAGACCCCTGTGCATAGGCTAGGTTATATTGATCTGAGATAAATATATGGGGGCCTGCAAATAAAGTGTTGCAGGGCCCCCCAAAATTCCTTAAAGTGGCCCTGCCTAGCACCCTCAGATACAGCTGGAAAAGACTGCTGCCTGAAACCCTGAGAGCCATTGCCTTTCAAGCTACCCCAGAACTGGGCAAACTGTGGCCCAAGGATTGCATGTGGTCTCCAGTGCCTCAAACCCTGTGGCAAATTGTCACATAAATGGTAAATTGTGCCATCTCAATGTAATCCACCCATAGCCTGTTTTAGCCAGAAAGAGTACTGTTCAGTAACTTCCTGTTTCAAAAAACTGTCTAGCGCAGAACAGGCCCAGGGGATATTACACTTGAATGGCTAATTGCAACATTTCTGGAGAATGTGTACAAAATTGGGGTGGCCCAATAGTGTGGTGGGGGGATGGCAGCCTGGCAAAGTCTCAGGGATGAAAAATGGCTCCTGGACCTTTGAAATTGCCCATCCCTGCTGTAGACAGTATGGGCCAGACAGACCAATGATCTGACTTGGTCTAAGATAGCTTTCTATGTTCCTGAAATGAATATAGGGCAGATTCTAGAGCAGATCATTAAGCAGACAGTCTATGAACATTTAGAAGGCAATGCCATAATCACAAAAAGTCAACATGGGTTTCAGAGAAACAAGTCATGCCAGGCTAATCTGATCTCTTTTTTTAAATAAAATTACCAGCTTGGTAGATGAAGGGAACACTGTGGATATCACATACCTTGATTTCAGTAAGGCCTTTGACAAGGTTCCCCATGACATTCTTGCAAACAAGCTTGTAAAATGTGGGCTAGACAAGTTAACTGCTAAATGGATTTGTAATTGGTTGACTGGCCGAACCCAAAGGGTGCTCAGCAGTGGCTCCTCTTCATCTTGGAAAGATGTGACCAGTGGGGTGCCACAGGGTTCTGTCCTGGGCCCAGTGCTATTCAACATCTTTATCAATTACTTGGATGAGGGAATTAAGGGCATACTTATCAAATTTGCAGATGACACCAAATTAGGAGGAGTAGCTAATACCCTAGAGGGTATGGTCAAAATTCAGAATGACCTGGATAGACTGGAGAGCTGGGCCAAAGCTAACAAAATGAAATTCAATACGGAGAAGTGTAAGGTACTGCACTTAGGTCGGAAAAACGAAGTGCATAGATACAGGGTGGGGGAGACCTGGCTGAATGAGACTACGTGTGAAAGGGATCTAGGAGTCCTAGTAGACCACAAGTTGACCATGAGTCAACAGTGTGATGCGGCAGCTAAAAAGGCCAATGCGATTTTGGGCTGCATCAATAGAAGTATAGTGTCTAGATCAAGGGAAGTCATAGTTTCACTCTATTCTGCCTTGGTCAGGCCTTACCTAGAATACTGTGTCCAGTTCTGGGCACCACAATTCAAAAAGGATATTGACAAATTGGAGCGTGTCCAGAGGAGGGCGACTAAAATGGTGAAAGGTCTGGAAAACATGTGTTATGGGGAAAGACTTGGGGAGCTGGGTATGTTTAGCATGGAAAAAAGATGGTTAAGGGGTGATATGATAGCCCTGTTTAAGTATTTGAAGGGGTGTCACATTGAGGATGGAGCAAGCTTGTTTTCTGCTGCTCCAGAGACTAGAACACGGAGCAATGGATACAAGCTCCAGGAACAGAGATTTCACCTCAATATTAGGAGGAACTTTCTGACAGTAAGAGCTGTTTGGCAGTGGAACACACTCCCTCGGGGCGTGGTAGGATCTCCTTCCTTGGAGGTCTTTAAACCGAGGCTGGATGGCCATCTGTCGGGGATGCTTTGATCATGATTTCCTGCGTGGCAGAGGGTTGGACTGGATGGCCCTTGTGGTTTCTTCCAACTCTACAATTCTGTGATTCTATGATTGTTGTTCTTCTGTTGGGAGGCAAAGACTTTCTTCTCCAGATGTATTTTGGGGCTTGTCTACACAAGGAAAAAATGTGGATTGATGCGCACTAACACCAATTCTAAGCAGCTTCGATTTGCCTTAACATGTTTTTCTTCTGTCCCTTTAATTGCAGCCGGGGAAATCCCCGAAGTCTCTTATCACACTGTTTTTGTGGGTTTTGCCCCCCCCCTCCTTCTGAATACTGTGATTCAATACAGTATCTCATTTAGACAGAGGGAATTCCCCACAAATTCCCTGAGGATTATTTTCACCATTTAGACAAGCCCCATGGCAACTGACTGATTTCTGTAGGGGCTCTTTAACTGAGGTGTTGTATTTTTATTACTGTTCTTTTAATTAATTGTAATTTGTTTAATGGTGCTTTCATATTAATTTTATGTGTGTTTCTGTGTTTTTATCCTGCACAATAGCACCAAATCACATACACACATCCCATTCACCTTAAATTTTACTATAGAAATGGAGATAGCTTAAGGTAAACAGGAGTGGATTTTTTAAAATTTATATTACTATTATTACTATTATTATTATTAGTGGAAGGACTATGAGCTCCTTTCACTTCCAATAGTCTGAACAAATTTCTGGGCTTGTCTCAGGCTGAGAAGGACTGCTTGAGACAGTTTTATTGCAGGGTACAAGGACACAGGCCTAAATACTCCAAATGCACCAGATCTCATCTGATCTTGGAAGCTAAGCAAGGTCAGCTCCGCTTTGTACTTGGATGGGAAACCACCAAGGAATACCAGGTACTGTAGGCTATATTTCAGAGAAAGAAACTGGCAAAACCACCTCTGAGAATTCCTTGCCTAAGAAAACCCTATGAAATGCAGGGGATCATCATAAGTCAACAGGCACCGTGAGAGCACACATGCACACAAACACCAGGACACAGTGCTAAACACAATGTACCACAACCAGCAGGTGTAAAAAAAGAGGGAGAGAAGAGGAGAAAAGAAAAGATCACTCTCCATTGTTACTACTGTTATGAGCTTATCACAATTACCCAACATCTCATCCACTATCAGTGAAGGAACAGTCAACAACATAAGTTACAATATGCCATAATAAGAACAACTTGGCAGTGTTGAATGGGGAGAGCAACACTTTTATCCAAAGTACAATTGCTATTCAGTTCCTATTATTCAGGAGCCAAATCCTCCACTTCATGTATGCCATAATTTCGACTGAGACAGCTAAATATCAGGATAGACATCCAAACTCAGAAAACAGCAGATTGACAAATACCCTGCTGTGCCTTTGTCAACAGAGTGAAATTTTCAAGGGTTCCAACTCTTCATCCAAAAAAGACAAGAAATGGGCAGACAAGAGCTACAGTTCAGTGGCCATATTAGCAACAGGCTTTGCTGGATTGCTTTGCAAAGCACCATTTAAAAAACAACACTCCTTTGTCACTGCCTATCCAAACTCCTACGTATGCCTCTTACATGGACTCTTCTTCTAAAATTTCTAATTGGATTCTTACATCTGTTTATAAATTAGGGATTAAACTGAGGAAGTACTCTTTGTGCTTTCTAATTTTAATATTTTGTTCTTGCTTGCTAAAGATTGACAACTAATTAAATTTATGACGCCTCCGCTGTTTATCTCTCAGTGGTATGATTATCTAAAAAAGGTTTCCTCCTTACAGAACCTTCTATAAAATCTGATTGTTCAATTGGTATAATTTAAAATATCACCATTTAACAATTCTAGTTTTCAGTGAAAGCTTAAACCACAATGCATTTGTTAGTTTTAAAGATGAAACAAGACTTAATAGCTGTCTTAAGAAATTGCCATCATTCATCCATACGTGTCCTTAGTAGAGATGTGAAAGCCTGGAAAAAACCTGGAAATTTTCAGGGGAAAAAACATTTTCCCATTTTTCCCCTGAAGCCATTCTTGTTGTTTTCTGAAAAATTGAAAAAAGGAAGAAAATCAATTACGGAATGTTTTATTTTAGCATAATGAATAAAATCTGAAACTGTTACTGATAACTATAGCTCAGAAAATGAGTCTGATTAAATTTCATGCCTATTCATTGAATCTTAATCCCTCCTTCCTTCCTTCCACATACTCCCCCTCCCAATTCTTTTTATGTGAATGGATGTTTTATGTCTATTTGATACTGTGGAAAGGAAATATAAATATTTTTCTTTGTTACTAATGTTGATGGTTTCTTCTGTTTTTTTAATGTTTTTTGCCTGTTCCACATAAACTAGCAAAACCAAAGAAGTTCCATAGAGTTCAAGAGATAGTTGCTCCATTTGCTACAAATAATTTTTTTAAAGTAAATTCCGTTTATAATAATTGTTTGAATACACTGTATTTTTAATATACCAATTGTGATCATTTTATGCCAAATCAAATGGTACATAGTCATATTTTATGTTCCTAAAGTAGCAGAGTGACTTTCAAACTGTAAAAAGTGCTAATGTTGCATTTTTTTCAATTTTTCTGAACATTTCTATTTTTTCAGAAAAATTAGAAAAAAATGTTTTTTTTCCCATGGCTTCAAAAGTTCCAGAAATTTTACATCTCTAGTCCTCAGGAAGTTTTTTTGGGGGGGAGGGGAGGCAGGTGTATATCCATACTTTCCATCATATTCAGTTAGTATGAGTATGTCTGAAACCAATCTTATCCAGTGATATACAAAGATTTCTGTTGGTTGAGGGACACTGTAGTGAATAAGTCAAACAGAGATTTATTAAGTTTCTTTCTGTTACTGATTCACAGCTGAAGTACATAAAGGTTTTGTTTTACAGCAACATAGCAAGGTTAACAGAGAATATGTGAACAGACACAATCTAAACAAAACCAAATGATCCAAGTTAGAAGCAAGTGAAATGGTAGTATAAAATCTTAGCGCTCAACTGTATTTTATCTGCCTTTTCTTCTTCACAGGATAATCATGGGATCAAAGAAAAGATGTGTTGTTCTCATGATTGTCTGGCTGTGGTGCATTGCGGGAAGGTTGATTTAAATCAAGCCCTTCCAGAATCAACTGTGATCCCCGGGGTGGGCCTTGATCTGTACACTACATTTGATATTTACTTTTTTTAACATTTAACATATACATTTTAAACACTTTTTTTTAAAAAAAGACAGATTACAACCAATCTGTATAAAACCAGTTAAGATCCAAAGAATGTTCTAAAAAACTGTGTTTTCACTTGTGCCAGAATGGCAAGGGGCTTTTCTGCACGAGGCTATGAAATGTAGATTGAGGTGCAGCAGCTTTCATTTGTCTTAACGTGGGTTTTTTTTTTTGGCAAAATCACAGGCATGCAAACCTATCCATGTTCGTTGTTTGAACAGGCATGCCTGTGAATCAAAATGGTGGATGCGCATGAATTATATATGTTTTTATTGTCACCTGTTGCTGCCGCTGAACAGTATTTTTTTAAAAAAAAATAATATCCAAGTTGCAGAAGTGCAATATTATGCTTAAATAAATAGTGGGGGGAAAGGCTGTTTTATCACCTGAATGCACAATTATTATGGTGAAAATCCAACGAGGCATGCAAACCTATCCATGTTCGTTGTTCGAACAGGCATGCCTGTGAATCAAAATGGTGGATGCGCATGAATTATATATGTTTTTATTGTCACCTGTTGCTGCTGCTGAACAGTATTTTTTTTAAAAAAATAATATCCAAGTTGCAGAAGTGCAATATTATGCTTAAATAAATAGTGGGGGGAAAGGCTGTTTTATCACCTGAATGCACAATTATTATGGTGAAAATCCAACGAGGCATGCAAACCTATCCATGTTCATTGTTCGAACAGGCATGCCTGTGAATCAAAATGGTGGATGCGCATGAATTATATATGTTTTTATTGTCACCAGTTGCTGCCGCTGAACAGTATTTTTTTAAAAAAAATAATATCCAAGTTGCAGAAGTGCAATATTATGCTTAAATAAATAGTGGGGGGAAAAGGCTGTTTTATCACCTGAATGCACAATTATTATGGTGAAAATCCAGCGTGGCAGTTCAGGACACTTGGCTTGCCAGCAAGCTCCACCCCTGTGCATGTCTGACCAATCATCTTTCCACTTCTGCTCTTATGGGGAATGCACATAAAAGTGAATTGATTGTCTGAATGAGTGGAAATGTGCATTTCCTTCAGAGTTTTTTTTAAAATGGGAAAAGCTTCGAAGGCCAAACCATGGAGTATTTGGCATTTTTGGTCCCCCTCCTTCCAAATATGGCAGACTGATGTGGGATCTCATTTAGACAAATCATATTCTCCTCGAATTCTATGAGGAGTATTTTTGCTGTATAGACAAGCCCAAGGAAAGGACTTTTGAAGGGAAGTATTCCATAACTGGGGTGCCAAAGGAGAGAAAGTCACCTCCTATAGAAGATTCGAAGAATAGACTAAGGCTTTCTCACTATCGGTATTTATGCCAATGTTCTTGCATAGGATGGATGGTGGCCTATATGGGAAAGGGTGGAAGAGGAAAGACCTAAGCCAATCTTATCCATTTATTAGTTTCTGGGGTAGGGGGGAACTCAGTACAAATTATCTGGAGACTTCCTAGAAGAGGATGGAGTTTTCATGAACAAATAGCAAATAGCCAGAAGAAAATACTTTACTGGAAGCTTGGTATGCCACCCATTAAAAATTAAATACACTTATGTGTGATTGATTTCAGTGGGGCAGTGTGTGATGATTTTTAAAATGCTTGTATGATGAAGTGTGAGGCACTTGTCTGAAAATTTCTTTTATATCAAATCCCCATATGATTCAAATGTTAAGCTATTGAAAAAAAATGCACATATCTAGGTGCATATCTGTTCAAATTATTGATGTCTTGCCAGTAACCACAGTCCAATCTATAGTTGTAGGTGCATCTAATTCCACTAAGATCAATGGGACCTAAGAACTGTGTGCTGTGTGTCCTAAATAATCTACAGTTACTATTTATCCAGGTGGTGGGCCAGTATTTTCAGATGTTCTTCCATGCACTGAGATAAATGAGATACTTCCTTTAAGAGAAAGCATCTTTCATTTGTGCTTTTGATTTCAGCAAGAACAAACTTGCCTAATTATCACTATATTGCATATACAGATATAAAGAGTCTCTGGCTTTTTGCATACTGGATTAAAAGCAGCTTTGACCTTTCCCAGCATGGGAACTACAACTTTGTTGTACTAACTTTTGAACTACAGCTCCTATCATCCCCAGACACCATGACAAACTTCAGTGCTAACTGTTGCTAGCCCAGGAGAGGGCAAAATGTGGCCCACGAGCCACTTATGACTTCCCAGCATGTTTTTTCAGCCCTGTTAACTGTACCCCCATCTATCCCCCCAGAGTGAAAAATGTTTTGCTCAAAAATGAGAATTTCTGCTGCTGAAAGTCTGCAGGGGTGGTCTATTGGTGATTTTTCCTTAAAAACAAAGTGCAGCCCCTTATTGTGCTTTGTTCACTCTCCCACCCAGGTTTTATAAAACCAAAAGTGGACTCAGTTACTTTTAGCTTTGTTATCTGTTGGGAAGGGGGAAATTGGCCAGGGCTGGTTCATCCCATTGTGAGTTCTAGGAGTGAGTAATTTTTATTTTATTTTATTTATTTGTATTTAGTTATTTATACCCTGCTCTTCAGCCACAAGGCTATCAGAGCAGCATACAGGTCAGGTTAATAGGTCTCCTATTAACAGACCTATCCCCATTAGTGGTATGCTTTGTTCCTTCATAGCAAAGAGAGGTCTGGAATCTTAGGAGGAAACTGGGACAGTGACATGATAGGGCACATTGAGAGAAATAGAGAAGCCTTTGAGAGCCTGAGAAAGTGGCTGAACACCTGTATTGGATTCAGTCAGATTATGAAAGTCACTTCTTTTGGACTGTAGCTCCCAGAATCCCTCAACAGCATCTACCAATCATTTTATTTATTTATTAGTTATTTATACTCCACTCTTCAGCCACAAGGCTATCAGAGCGGCTTACAAATTGTTTTTTAAGCAATAGCAATTTACACATCTACACTGCATTAAGCAGTTTCCAATGTGTGTTAGCTAATTACCCCCATAAGCTGGGTACTCATTTTACCGACCCCAGGTTCCTGGAATCCTCAGAACTTGCCGGGTGTTATAGGCAAGACAAGTGCTGTCTTTATTATTATTATTATTATTATTATTATTTATATCCTGCCCCTCTACAAAATGCAATCGGGGCAGCTTACAATATTTAAAATATACATATAAAACCCTCCATCCCAACCATCCACCCTTAAAGTACAATTAAATAATTAAACATTTAAAAATACTTAATAAATACTAAAACACACACACACACAATAAAATAACTGGAATAGGGATCGGACTAATAAGATTTTTTTTCTTCTTCTGATGTCTGGGTATCTATTCAGGAAAGGCCTGCCGTAAGAGTTTTTTAAAAGCTATTTAAGGTTAAGGTTAAGGATAATCTTAAGAGTTTTTTAAAAGCTCTTTAAGGTTGTAATGTGACGGATCTCATCTGGCGGGCTGTTCCATAATCTGGGAGCAATAGCCGAAAAGGTCCTCTGGGAGGTCATGCTGGACAGTTTCCTGGGGATCCACAAGCATAGGGGCCCCATGTTAATCTATGCACAGACCTGAATGTAACACTAATTTTCTGATCACCCGCCTCCACATTCAAATCTCCCGTTAACTCGGTAGAAGGAGAAAAACGACAACTTGTAGCGGAGAGTAGGCAGGTCTGCATTCACGAGAATGGGAAATGGGGAAGATAAAGAGAAAAGGGAGGAGGAGGAGGAACAGGCGATTGGAGGAGAAGTCCTGACTGAGGAGCAAAGCAAAGGAGGCATGGGAAAACCCTGCCAGAAGAGGCAGAAAAGCCAAGCAGTGACTGAGAAAGGGAGGCTTGGCCCACCTCCTTGGCTGTGCCTGGATCAGCTGCCCACAAAAGCATGACCCACCATGCAACTCTTCCCTCTCTTTCTCACACACACACTGTCCAAAAGCCCCACCAAGAGGGTGCCTCCTTCCAACCCTCCAGTCTGAGCTCTCTCCCTCTCCTGGAAGTGAAGGCTGCCTGCTGCTCACGCCTCCCCTCTCTTCCCCTTCCTGCCGTTCCCATTGGCCCAAGGCAAAAATGCCAGCTTGCTAGGGAGACGCCCCCTCCAAGACATTGTTTTTGCTTTCCCCCCTCCTTTTCCACATTGGGAGGCACTTCTCTCCTCTCTTCTTTTTCGTTCTCAATTCTGCTGTTTTACACATCAGGGATTCTGAAGTCTGGATGGGAAGGGACTTTGCTCCCAATGAAGCTGTACACAGGGGTAAGGGTCAAAACACTGATTTTCTTGGAGGTACCAATAAATATAATTTTATCAATAATTTACATTTTTATTTCTGTGAGTGGTTTTGTAGGCAGGGCCCAGTGCACTGCTTTGCCTGGAGGCCTATAATGCTGTTAAGATGGCCCTGGGCAAGACTCACTCTCTCTCTTTCTCTCTTTGTGTGTGTGTGTTTGTGTGTGAATTCCTTAGGGCAAAGTCCTTACTAGATTATACAGTGCTAAGACTGAACAAACATCTTTACCATCCTTAGGAAGGCTCCTAGGATTGGGTGGAAGAATGCAGGTGAAAACAGCCATGATCTGATGGCAAATGCAGTCTCTCTTCCCTATGGCAAGGTGGAGGAGATGAAGAAATCTTGCCCCACACGACTTCCTGCAGCCCCATCTCCAAAAATCAAATGTCTCGCCATGTTCCCCCAACCACCTTAAGGGAATATCTGTCTGTCTCCCTCCCATTCTGTATCATAAGATCTCAGTTGCTTTTGTGTGCCTTCAAGTAATTTCTGACTTGGGGTTTTCTTGGATTTGTTCAGCGGGTGTTCTGCCATTGCCTGTCTCTTAAGTTGAGAGGTTATGACTTGCCCAAGCTCACTTGTTGGGTTTGCGTGGCTGAGCGGGATTCGAACCCTGGTCTCCAGGGTCCTAGTCAAACACCCAAAATACTACACCACACTAGGGAGATTATCAGACGCATCAAATGTGGCACAATCATGACACCAGCAGAATGCAAAAGGATGCCAATATCAGATGACGTTGTTCTTTTGCGTTCCACTGGCTTTATGCTAACATACCTTTTTATTGACGGCTGAAGCCATCAATACATCCCTGTCGTGCTTTTGCGCTGACATTGCCAGCGTGTGAAACCTTCGCCATTTAAATCTCATCACTACCACATCCATTTACTCTTTCTATGATCCTCCCCAGGTTACTTGGGACCTGTAAAGTGTGTTTAGGCACTTGTGTAAACCTTTATTGCATTTATTTTGTTTTTGTTTTTAAATTTCCTGCATGACAATCTTGCAGGATGTCAAACAATGAAGTGAATGGGGTTCCCTTCACTTCCTCTTTATTACTTTGGCTGCCTTTGCTGGGAGAGAAGCTATGTGCAGGGGAAGCGTTCTTTTGCCAGCACAGAAATGGTTTCTTTTATGCCAGCAAAAGAACGTTTTAAATAGGGTCGTCTGATAATCTCCTAGCTCTCATTAAGATCTTAGAGTAGCATAAAAATAAAATCCCCCCTCTCTCTCTTTCTCTCTGAATAATTTTAACTGCTGCTGCTGTTTTATTGTTTGCCATGTTTTGTTTTCATTTTCATTTGTATAATCATTTGTTTTTAATTTTGGAAACCATGTTGACAGATGCCTATAATAAAGATGGTGTTTAAATAAAATGAAGGAATGTATGCGCTAACAGGCAGGTCCAGGATTAGGCTCCATTGGTTCAGTTCATAATACCTCTGCTAAGCCAAAGTGTTCAGACAGATGAGTTCCTGTCAAAATCATTTCCAACTTTTGGTGACCCTAAAGGGAACCTATCACAAGTTTTTCTTGGTAAGATTTGTTCAAAGGAGGTTTGCCACTGCCTTTCTCTAAGACTAAGATAATGCGAATCAAAGGTCAGCCAGTGGGTCTCCATGGCTGGACGGGCATTCAATGCCTGGTCTCCCAGTCCTAGTGCAACACTCAGACCATTGCACCACGCAGGCATCAGCTGACTCCACTGAGCTGTTCCTGAGATGCTGGGGTGGTGACTTCTGATCTTCCACTTGCTGCTGGGCTGCAGTTCCCATACAGCCTATACTACATAACCAATGGTGATGGATGATGGGAGCTATAGCTCAACCAACTCTAAAGAGACACATTTTTACCAGCATTTGCCAGAACAGAATATCCCCCTCTAGTCTCCCCATCTTCATAGTAAGTATCTGAGCAAATAACTATTGAAACCATCAAGAAAGAATGGGCCCCTGACTGTTTTCCAGTATTCACAAAACAGTGGCCCGCTAGCTTTCCTTGGTTTGTCTTGTCAAAGGGTGTGTGCATGCATGTCTGTTACGTGATCAACACCCAGAATTCAACCCTTGGTGAAGAAGAATCTCAAGAGAGGTAACTGTGACAGACCACACTATACACATTTTGTCATTCAGGATAAGGGAGCTTTTTATATCCTTGATGTACCTTGTGCTTCAATTTAATCAGACCTTGCTTCAAATCTGGAATGAAATACTTGAATTCCTTATCTTTATTTTTCTCAGTAAGTGGTCCTTATATTAAAAAAAAAGGGGGGTGGGGATGGGAATTCAGAATCTAATTCTACTATGAAATACTAGTCTCTCAGAGCTATCTTGTCAAGTACCTCTTTCCTGTAGCAATGAAATGCATTCAGCAGTTCCCACCCTTCAAAAGCTCCCACCCTTCCACAATAGCAGGAATTAACTTTTATTTTATTTTATTTTATTTAGTTAGTTAGTTATTTATACCCCTCTCTTCAGCCACAAGGCTATCAGAGCAGCTTACAAATTGTTTTAAGCAATAGCTATTTACACATCTACACTGCATTAAACAGTTTCCAATGTGTGTTAGCTAATTGCCCCCACAAGCTGGGTACTCAATAATTCAAACTGAATAAGATGTCAGTGAAATTCTTCCCGGAGTGGGGGGAAGTCCACTTGACACTTGCTTTGTGCTTCTTATAAATTAGCTTAATTTTGCCAAGCATTATTTAAACTTTTTTTTTTAAGAGTCAAGGGGCATACTACAGATGAGAAATAATCTATTTACCAAAACTGAAGGAAAAAGTCTAAGGTAGGAAGTTGAAGAGAGCCAGCATGGTGTAGTAGTTTGAGTGTTGGACATTGGAGATTGTCACACCAGGCTTCTAAGGTGCAGCAATTGTATTAGTGAAGCAGACAGAAACATTGAAGCATTCTTTATCATACCTCCGCTGATTAAACCAAATTTCTATTTTTTAAAAAAACAAACAAACATGAACAGCAATTAAAACCGTACTAAAAACAAGTTAAAACAGCATTAAAGACACTTAAAAATATAATAAAATAGAAACATTACATCCGCCATTAAAAATGATGGGTGGGAAGTTTTGAGGAATTCCATACCATTTCTATAGATTAAAAACAATGCATACAATAAAAATATATTAAACAATATGTCACTCAGCAATGAAAACAAAAGAAGAGCACAGAGCAAGACAGCAGCAGTCGGTCCTCAAAACTATACTGAAATTCTTTACTTGCCTCAGAAAGAAAGAAAGAAAGAAAGAAAGAAAGAAAGAAAGAAAGACAAGACAACAATGAGGATGAAAACATTTATCTCATTAGAGAGTTCCAGAACATTCGGGCTTCCCTCTCATGGAGTCTTCCTGGCAGGACTTATCAGAGGAGGTTTACCATTGCCTTTCTCAAAGACTGAGAAGGTAACTTGCCCAAGGTTACTGTTTGGATCGCTTTCAGATGTGACCTTTTCCTGCCAAATTCAGTGTTACTGTGTAACCTTGTGGGTAATTGTGTTTGCATTTTTCTGTGCTTGCTAACGGGTGTGTAGCCTAACTGTAGAAGGAAGTATGTGGTCTATGTTGAGAACAGTTTTATAAGCACTGCCCCTGGGTCTCAACTCTGGGAAAAGTGGGTTGAGCCCTGATACTGTGGAAAATGGGAAAGGGGATGGGTAGCCAATGATTATGTAGTCTGTCAGATTTTGTAGATCGGAATATGCTTTTATTTTACTGTTTGTCAGTTAAGTTCCATTCTGAGCAATGACCCTGTAGGGGTTCACTTTCTGGATTACTGTGCCAATAAAGTTTTCTGTTTTGAACTCTGAAACTATTGGTCACTGAAGGAGATTTTCAGACAACACTGTTATAGTGTTACTATTCCACTTTATTTGCTATGGCTGCCTCCTGTTGAATCCTGGGATTTGCAGTTTAAGGAAGGGTATTTATAACTCTCAGCCAGAGAGCTCTTAGGCCTCACTAAACTACAAACCCCAGGATTCCACAGGAGGAAGCCTGAGCAGTTAAAGTGGAATAGTAACACTATAATAGTGTAGTCTGAAAATCTCCTGAGTCTGGAAATGCCAGTACATGACAGTTAGGTCATGTACTGGCATACTTACCTGGCAGGGCAGATACCTTGATCATGAAGGAGGTTTTCCCAAGGTGAGGCTCATCCATTGCAGTCCAGGTGTGATGACCCCTGCGATTTCCCCAAAAGCGGGAAACTCGACTGCATAATTTGTGGTAGTACATGACAGTTACCCAGCAGATTTCCATAGCTGAGCGGGAATTTGAACCCTAGACTCTCAGATTAATACATCACACTGGTGCCCACTCGCACTCTTTCTTTTTCTCAAAAAAGTTATTTGTTATAATGTATCTTGAAGTTAACATTGACATGGCAACCCTCTCAAAGGGTTTTCTTGGCAAAATTTATTCCTAGGAGGTTTGTCATTGCTTTCCTCTAAGGCTGAGAGAGTGTGACTTGCCCAAGGTCACCCCATGGGTTTCCTTGCTGAGCAAGGATTCGAACTGTAGCGTCCTAAAGTCCTGTGTCTAAGGACTTTTTCAGACGCTCTAAAACCCATCAGGGGAGGGAGGGAGAGGTATGCGGCTATCCCGCGGCAAGGGGTCAGTTTCGGACGCTGCCGTCATCCTCCTGTCGTCATCTGTTACTTCCATGTTCGATCTATTGCAAAGGTGCCATTTTTTACTCACGGAAGTTTTTCGTGAGTAAAAAGTGATATGTTTGCAAAAGATCAAACACAGAAGTAACACGGACGACGATGGGAGGGGGATGGCAGCGTCCGAAACTGACCCCCTGCTGTAGGAAAGCCGCATATCTCTCCTGTCTTCCCCTGACGGGTTTTAGGGCATCTGAAAAAGTCCTAACTTTCAAACCACTATATCACACTGGCTATTTAGTTATTCCCAAATGTAGGAAGTCATTCCTACATTTTATTGGTAATGGGGGTAAACCTATATTTTCCTGAGGGATAAAAAAAGAGTGGAATAGCAGGTCAACCCTTTGGGGAAAGCAGCTTATTTTTTAAAATCTTTGAGTAGCCTTTTCTTTTCTTTTAAGGTGAGAATTTGTCTGTAAAGCAAAAACTAACATTCACGTTAATTGTTCTCAGGAGCTCTGGATTACCCATTTGAAAAGAACAAAATTCAATAAACACCACATAAACTACAAATATTTTCTAAAGGAGGATTTATTTTCTTTTGCAACTGGATGTACTGGTACTGTAATTTTCCTCATTTCTTTTTAAAATATTTTTAACTAAGAACAGTGTGGCAAAGCATAACAAAGGCTCAAGAGACTCCACTTCCCAAGTGGAGAAAAAATGGTAGATTTTTCTCTTATTAGCCAGATGATGATGATGATGATGATTACAACCTGTCAAAAGCTGTCAGTAACCCAGAGGTTAAGATTGTTCTAAATGAAAGAGTCAGTAGCTAAATATTCCCACTCAACCCCCTGCCTTTGAAAAAATGGACTTTAAAGGTGCTGTAAAATATTTAAGGGGGAAAGAAGAGATTTTATATTCCCTCTCCATCACTGATGGCTGTTCCATCATTCTTCTTCAAAGTTATTTCAGTTCTGACACATAACCAACTGTCATGTCTTTCTCCACCCAGTTTGAATACTTGAAGTCTGACGGGCTGAGAAGGCTGTAGGCTGATGGAATCTACTTTTTTCTTTTTTTAAAAATGCAAACAAGCTAGAACCTTAAATCCTATCAGCCAGAGTGCTGATTGAAAGGATCTATATTTAGAGAGAAAGAATTGTGAATGCAATGAACTGGAGTTCACAGTTCTTCCACTGGAGATATAAATAATGGCCGAAATCATGTTAGTCCTGCCTACAGTAGAACATTTGAATCTTTGACTCAACTATTTAACTATGGGCCCATCTGTACAAAGGGAAAAAATGTGAATTGATGCATGCTTATGCAAATTCAAAGCAGGATCACCTTGTCCTAATGCTCTTTGAAAAAATCGCAGGCATACATGGCTATCTGCTTTTACTGTCCCAACGGGCAGGACTGCGATTCAAGATGGCATCTGCAACTCACATTTTTATTTTCGCCACCACTGAACGTTTTTTTTAAAAAAGGCATATTGAAGGTGCAATAGTGCTATATACCACCTAAATAAATAAAAAAAGAAAAGAAAAAGGCGGATTCTCGTGAGAAGACGTGAGCGCAGAAAATTCAAAAACAAAAATAACACAAAAAAGTTACACAAAGCACCAAAAACACACTTTAAAATGTACAAGTAACCTGGGGAGGGTCATAAAAAGTGTGTCACTTACTTGGATGTCCCGATCTCACCGGAAAGTGTTCTGGCAGGGACCGCCCATTGATGCTGGGATCTCACCAGTGAAATGGGGCACTTTGTTGCACACATGGAAATCCATGACAGAAACGGAATGGGGGATCTATTGACTGCTTCTCCCATCAATAAAAAGCAGTGTCTGCAGAATGGCAGCAGAACGGGTGCATAATGATGGGGGACAACATCATCTGGTAAGAAAGCCCTTTTGCGATCTCCTGGCATTGCTGTAACATCACTTTTGACGTATCTGATAATCTCCTTAGTCTGTCCATCTGGAATGTGGTCTTTCTATTTTCCTACTGCCTTCCACCTTGCAAAGCATTATTGTCTTTTCTAGTGAGTCATGTCTTCTTATGATATAGCCAAAGTACGACAGTCTCAGTTTAGTCATCTTGGCTTCTAGGGAGAGTTCAGGCTTGATTTGTTCCAGGACCCATTTATTCATCTTTTTAGCAATCCATGGTATCCATAGAACTCTTCTCCAGCACCGCATTTCAAATGAGTTGGTTTTCTTCCTATCAGCTTTCTTCATTGTCCAGCTTTCACAACCATATGAGAAATGGGGAATATGATGGCATGGACCATCCTAATTTAGTATTCAGTGATATGTCTTGACAGTTCAAGATCTTGTCTACTTCCTTAATAACTTCATTATCCAACATATGTTTGTAATATGATCCCTACTGCCTCTTCCTTTCCTGAACCCAGTTTGGACATCTGGTATTTCTTGCTTCATATATGGTAAAAGTCTTTGTTGTAGAATTTTGAACATCATCACTTTGCTTGCATGGGAAATTAATGAAATGGTCCTGTAGTTACTACAATCCCTGGTGTCCCCTTTCTTGGGAATTGGAGTGTATATTGAGCATTTTTAACCTGTGAGCCATTGTTTTGTTTTCTGTGCTTGTTGACAGATTTTAGTTAAAGCTAGAGCAGATTCTGTCTTTGTAGCCTGAAGGAGCTCTTTTGTTATGCCATGTGTTCCTGGTGATTTATTTCTCCCACGTGCTCTGAGTGCAGCTTCCACTTCACTTCCTAAAACTGTTGGTTCATTTTCAAATGGTTCTTCCTTGAATGAATCTGTCACCCTTTCATCTCTTTTATATAGTCCTTCCATGTATTGTCTCGATTGTCTTTAAGTCTTTTAAGTTTTCTAAACTTAAAAATTCTATATGTGACAAGGGCATATCTCTACCTTTAAACTCAGATCTGGCACATGTGTTTCAAAGTATAAAGACAAGGGGGCTCGCCGCTTGTCGGCGGGCTTGTTGGCGGCCCAGCGTGCGCCCCTGGTGCGAGCTTCCAAAGGCGCCCCCCACCTCGTGGTTGGCGACTGAATGCTCGGCTGCCATGGGGGCCACCATTGTTGCCCCATCCTCTTCCCAGCATGCTCTGCAGCAGGAAGTGGTGGGGGAAGCGGGAGCCAATTGGGGTGGGCCTGCTCAGCCCTGATTGGCTCCTGCTAGCCAAAAGGTGGGTCATCTGGCCACGCTTCTGGCACGGCCGGATGACGTGGGGGGGCCTGTGACAGAGGCGTTAAATAGGCAGCTCTGACGCAGCCCCTCCGCAGTTGGCTCACAGTGAAGCCAAAGACCCACCAATCTCCCTTGGTTTATATTATTACCTTGTCACAATTTGTAGGGCGGATGGCATGGGTCATGATCAGGGTGTAGGGGAGGTGGGTCTCCGTCAAGTTCTAGTTCAAGTCCATGTTCAAGTTCACGGAGAGCCCCCTCCCAGTTGTTAATGTTTACCTTGTTTGCAGGGGAGGAGAGAGTGTCAGGCGGGTCAGCTTGGCCATCACCTCCCTCCTCCGTGAGAGTCGGAAGTGTCTGATGAGCGGCCATTGACCAACATGGGTGGGGTCAATGATGGGATCACGACCCACGCATAATTGCCAGCCATTTGCAAGTTACTGCCAATAATATGCATCTACTAACCTGTACTTAACCAATATTTTCTGAATATGTAATAAATACATTTGTTACTCAAATAAGAGTGTGTGTGTCTTCTTTGAGGAGGGGAGCAGGGGGTTGTACGGTCTGGGTCTGCAAACAATGGGTGTGATCTCTTTCTCTGTCTTCTATTTTTCTTGGCATTATGGGAGCCATCCAGTCAAGTGGAGTGGAATTCCAAAAAAGCTATATTCAATTTTTTTTAATGGAAAAACAAGCACCACCATATGCAAAAAATGTGTATTCAAGTAGCCATTAACTCTTGTTGTCTGCCAGTGAGTTTTCTCCAGGTACCCTCATCATAAGGAGCTTTTACAATTCTGTCCAACTTGCTGAATTCAGAGTTGCCTGCAGGTAACAATGGACAGCATGTCTTAGCATAATCAAAATGCATGGAATCAGTGTGCAGCCCTGGGGCATTCATCTTTCTTCAGGTTATGATAACGAACATTTCAAGGTCATTCAAATGCTTGTCCAGCATCCTGGAGTGCTCAGGTATTGTAATGATCTTCAAGGAGGATTCATCAACACAGGCTAACTCCTCCTTGCCTTTATGGGAAGCCATGTACAAGATGTGGCTGCGGAGATGTGCTCATGTGTGTGTGTGTCACATACAACAGTTCCTTGAGCTAAGCAGAAGAGACTGTATAAGCTATACATGTGTTCTGCTTTGAAATCCTCTCTTTGAAGGTATTCTCTATTTGAAAGGCTGCTCACTTCAAGACTGGTTTAAAGATGAAAACATGATTTAAAAGGAGAAGAGCAGGAATCTTACAGAACTAGCATTGTGTAGGGTTTGTTTGAGGGTTGGACTAGGGATCTGGGAGACCAGGGTTTGAATTCCCACTCAGTCATGAAAACCTTGTGGATGGCCTTGGGCAAGTTACTCTGTCTCAGCCTCAGAGGAACACAAATAACAGCATGAGCCAGCATGTTGTAGTTGTTTAGGTGTTAGGAGTCTGGAGGCCAAGGTTTGATTCCTTGCTTGGCCATGGAAACCCACGGCCAAGCCCATGGGTTTGCAAGCTCTCCGTTTCAGAGGGAGACACTGGCAAACCCCTCTGATCAAATCTTGCCAAGAAAACCCCATAATAGGTTTGCCTGAGGATTGCCATAAGTCATAAATAACTTGAGCACACAAAACATCCAAACATTCAGTTTAGCTCTATGTTTGTCCTAATCTTTCATCAACTGCATCTGTCTGTTTCTCTCCATGGTTTTCCTATGGCAAATCTACATTATCAGATTGTACTATATGAGTATTTGGGTGTCCAAGCATAGTTTTAAAAAGATAAAATAGCTACATTTCATAATAAACTTCCTGGTTTTGATTAAATGTGCAGTCTTATTTCTTTTACAATCTGATAACAGACAAATCCATATGCACGCACACATGCACGCACACACACACACACATATTAATAAAATTCAGGGCACATTTGCATTCTTTCCACATATATTCAGTTTAGGCAGCTTTTTTAAAAAAATAACTAGTAGGAATCACAACTTGATTTCCAAGAAACATTCCTGGAAAGATTTATTCCTTGATACACTTTGTAATTGCTCTTTAATTTTACATCATTGTGACTCTTGTTTTTCATTTTCATAAAAGAAAGAAGGAAAGAGAAGGAAGCTTATACCCTTTGGACTTCCTAGAACAGTGGTTTCCAAACTTTGGTCCTCCAGATGTTTTAGATGTCTGGGTCCCCCATTCAATGGATCCCCTGTTCCATTTCTGTCACGGAATGTCCTGCGACTGAAAAAGTGCCCCGTTATGCTGGCAAGATGTCAGCGTTAATGGGAGGTCCCTGCCAGAACACTTCCGGGTGAGATTGGGACATCAAGGTAAGTGACACACTTTTTTGTACCCTCCCCAGGTTACTTGTAATGTTTTAAGTGTGTTTTTGTGCTTGCTGTCACTTTTTGTCTTTTATTTTTCTTTTAATTTTTGAATTTCCCATGCTCTCGTCTTCTCGCGAGAATGGCCAGGATTTCAACCAGGAAGTGAAAGGAGCTCCGTTAGAGCTCCATTCACTCCTGGGCTGCCTGTCAATGCTGCTAAAGGTAGGTGTGAAAAGTTTTCTTTTTCTGCTGGGACAGGGACAGGAGAGAGGCGGGAAAGGCAATTGCAGGACAGAAATGCTTTTTTTGTTCCCATCGATAATCTCCATAGAATCATAGGGTTGGAAGGGGCCTCTTGGGCATTGAGTCCACCCTACTGCTCCATGCAGTTTTTCCAGCTATAAGCATCTCCAGCAGGTAGCTGTCCAGACTCTTTCTGAAAACACCCAGAGAAGGAGACCCTACCACCTCTCTAGGCAATTGGTTCTATTGCTGAACCACTCTTACTGTCAAAAAGTTCTTTCTAATGTTCAATTGAAATCTACTCTCCTGTAACTTAAACCATTAGACCTGGTCCTACCTTCTGGGGCAGCAGAGAACAACCCTTCCCCTTCCATTCTGTGACAGCTCTTAAGATATTTAAAGAGTGTAATCATGTCACCCCTCAGTCTTCTCTTCACCATGCTGAACATGTCCAGCTCCTTCAACCTTTCATCACATGTTTTGTTCCCCACACCTCTTATCATCCTTGTTGCTCTTCTCTGAACCTATTTCAATTTGTCTATAAACTTCTTAAGATGAGGTGCCCAGAACTAAACACAGTACTCCAGATGAGATGAGGCCTGACCAGTGCAGAATATAGCGGGACTGTTACTTCCTTCAGTTTTAAAACTATGCTTCTTTTAATGCAGGCCAAAATATCATTTGCCTTCTTTGCTGTAGCATCACACTGCTGGCTCATGATCAACTTACAATCAACTTCCTTCAATACTTAGGGATGCAATTCATCTGGCCCTGGCAAATTTGAACTTGTTTAGGTTAGCTAGGTGATTCCTGCCTAACTCACTAATAATCTTGATTTGTAATCCAAATGCCATGCCAAGGTCTCTGCTATTGCAGACAAGCACACAGTTCTCGTTTGGGGGGTGGGGGGAATGGAATCAAAATATGTATTGAGTAGTTTTGCCCTTTTGGTCAGACTTGCCATGCTATTACCAAAGACATCCTGCCCAGTTTTCATATGGTGCAGTCCATCTATAGCCAGTAGTCCTCTGCCTAAGAAGTGAAGACTATGGCCCCCAAAGCCAAATCTCTCCCATCTGCACCATCTATGTAGCCAGTCATTCACTTTTAGTATCTTCCTGTCTCTGTGTTTTCCTCTATTAGTTACTGGCAGGAATGACGAGAAAACCATCTGTGTCTCAGACCCCTTCAGCTTTCTGCCCAAAGCTTCATAGTCAGAGGTGATCTGCCCAAGGTGTTCTTGGCCATGACATTGGTACTCATAAATAAAGAAAAAGGGGTACTGATCTGTGTTCTTGATGAGTTTTGGCAAGCTGTCAGTGACAACCCAGATACGTGTTCCAGGAATACTACTACTACTACTACTAATAATAATATTTATTTATACCCTGCCCCTCTGTTAAAAACAATCACACTTCCAGATTCATCTTGTCAGGGTGACACACAGGTGCCTCTGTACCCCTGAGCAACAAGTCTCCAACCACCAGCATCTTTCTTTTCTTCTTGTTGTGGTTAGCAGTTACTTTGATTTGGCATGTGGTCTCCCTTGTTGCTGGTTTCCTGTTTGAACATATTCACACTGCTATCTTCCTGAAGATGTAGGAAGTGATTGCTTAGTTGGAGGGGTTCTGAATCCCTCTGTACAGTCTCCTCCTGACAGTACCTGTATAGTCCAGAGGTGATGCTGGGACAGCCCTGGAGCAATTGGCTCAATGCTGCTAAACATTATGGAAACAACAGAGCTGCCTTGCAAGAAAGTTTCAAGGAACACGGGAAAAACTGAGAAGCAATGTGACTCTGTAGAGAAGAGAGGAAGGGGAGAGAAATAACTACAGAACTGAAGACAGATGGATCCATAGCTGTCTGCTGCAGTGTATGTGCAATGTTTGTCTTCTTGCCAGAAAACATCACCAACTACACCTGCAGCAAGTTCAGATTGGTAGCTCTCTTGGAAAAGAAAGTCAACACTCTACAGCTACATGTTGAGTCCCTTCAATGCATCAGAGAGCATGAGGACTTTCTGAATAGAACACAAGGAGAATTGATCATACAGAATGAACAGGAAGAAACTGCCAAGGGAAATGAAGAGGCATGTAATATTGATGAAATACCCTGGCGGGGGGGGGGAGGCAAAGATCTGACCATGAAATCCTATGGCATTATGGATTCTCTTAAAAACCTGATGGGAAGCAGGAATCTGTTGAGGATTAATACTGTGAACCTTTGGGCTTGTCTAGACAAGGCTATAAAATGTGGATTGATGCACACTAACACCAATTCGTAGCAGCTTTTATTTGTCTCCATTTTTTTTCAAGATCACAAGCATGTGAAGCCATATGCATTTGATGGTCAAGCGGGCATACCTGTGAATCAAGATGGTGGGTGCAAGTAAATGACTCGCATTTTTATTTTCACCGTTTGCCATCACTGAACAGTATTTTTTTTAAAAAGCAAATCCAAGGTGTGGAAGTACAATCTTCCACTTAAATAAATAGGAAAAAAAGGGGGGGAGGCTGTTTTGTCACCTCAGTGCATGATCACTATGGCAAAAATCCCACATGGTGCTTCGGGGCACTTGCCTTGCCAGCAAGCTCCACCCCATACACATGTCCGACCAATCAGCTTTCCACTTCCGCTCTTATGGGGAATGTGCATCAAGGCAAATTGGTTGTCCCAACAAGTGGGAATGCTCATTTCCATTGCAGTTTAAAAACAAAAAAACAAAACAAGAAAAGCCACAAAGGCTTTTTCTGCATAGTTTTTGGCATTTTTGCCCCCCTCTCCTTCCGAATATAGCAGATTGATGCCAGATCCCATTTAGACAAATTGTATTCTCCTCAAATTGTATACTCCTCTTCTATGAGGAGTATTTTCACCATTTAGACCACCCCTTTGTCTTATTCTCAGGCTATAGATATGGAGATCAATCTTAGAAATGATGGCATAAATTTCCAGTGACCACCTCCTAATGAAACTGAATTCAGAGTAAAGGCCTGGAAACTCTGAAACTTCTCATTACTCAGATGTGATGCCCACTAGAGCTGCCAGACTGAAAACTGGAGATGGGTCCTGTACCTTTGAAAGTTGTCTAGAAGCAGGAATTTCAGCAGGTGTTGTTTGTCACACAACCACCCACCTGATGGGAATTCCTCTTCTACATAACCATTAAAGGTACAGGAGCAGTTTCTAGTTTTCTCTCAGGCAACCCTGGATGACACTACCTCATCTGTTCCTAGCCTTCTATGCTTTTAGGCTCTGCCTCACCTTTGCTTTGCATCACCACACTGCTTGTCCCAGGACATTGGCTCCTAGCTTAGTCTAACAGCAGGGCTCAAAAGATGCTTCAGAAGGTGTTTTGTACTGTTGTTTCCATTGCCCAGTAGGTAGGATTTGTCATATCATTTGTCATAGTCATATATTCTGCAAGTGTGTTCATCCCAGACCGTAAGAGAGTAAATTTCATTAAATTACAGAAACAAAAGGTTTTTGGTCATGCTACAAAGGGATCCTGGAAGTAACTTTTCCAGGTTAATCACAATGGATGGAGCTCTGACTTCCTGATAAAATCAGAATGAAATGTTTTACTTGATAGGGATCAGTTTTAATGGGACAGCAATAATGTAAGACCTAAGAGGCCCTGGAAATAATTCTTTGCTAAATTAAATTGTGGGAATCCTTGCTTCTATGTCAACAACATGCATTAGCGGTTTTTGCTACATTGGTGGATTCACAGTGTCCTTCTTTCTCTTAAAGGAACATCTTTGAACTTTGAGAGCTCAGTCACATTTTCCATTACTAAAGAATACTACAATAAAATTATTCTACTTTGATCTGAGATTCCCAACTACAACAATAATCCAAACAAATATTATGACAATCATAATCTGGATATATCCATCAAATTGATTTATGTTACTGTAAGCTATTTGGCAATGCATTCATACAGCTCTTCTCCTATATCAGTCAGGTCTTCTGCAGCATGATTCAAAAACCAATATGTCTTGTTATGGTAAATGTGATATGGTAAAGATTAACTTGGATTTTGGAACAATAATTCAGTGGAATTTGTGTTGCAGTGTTATCTGTATCTGCTCAGAAGCAGCCTTCCATAAATCCCATAGGTCTCCCAGGTACATATGTATATGATCTGAGCTCTAGCTTTTTCTCATCAACTAAAAAACCATACATGTGGGCACGCACACACAGTCCACTTCTTTTTAGGCTAATAATTTTCCTGAGCAGTGGGGTGAGGAGAAACTAAGCTGAATACATTTTGATCTTCATACATTATGAGTATGAGTATATTTGAATGGGCTTTGGGCATTTGATGCCTACCTATATGTGAACACCTAGACCATGATGAATATAAATAATTGACTTATATTGTATCAAACTATCAGATTTCTAAATCAGCCAATCTAGTCTAGTACTTTCAATTTTTGCTGGCCATGAATCACAAGCTGGGAATCATATCCTTAGATTACAGGAATTAAATCAGATACCTTCTAGAGGCATAGGGTGTCCTGCTAAGCAACACCCGTGTGCACCCAAATGACCTCAGTGCACATGTCTGATGCCAGGCATGTGGTGACATTCAGGTTGGTGCTCAATGGGACCTAAGTGAAGTCCTAAGTAACTTGTCCCATTGATTTCCAGGTGAATTAATTGTACTACCTTAGTCTGGATCCAGTCCAATAACATTAATGATAAACAGCAACTGGGCAAAGGCAATATGGCTGCATAGCAAATAGCTGTATTCCTCCAAACTTGATGTTTCATGGCTATCTTGAAGAATGTGCAGCAATTAATGGATCCGATAGGGAGGGAGAAACATGCCTTAGATGACTGGGATTGTCTAAGAAAAACAGCAGCTATCAGCAATATAGGAACAGTAAAGGAGAACTCACTGAGCTGATGCACACATTGTGGCCTGCAGACCATAATCTGTGGGATTATTTGCATTCAACAAGGAGTGGAGAAAACATCTGCTGCAAAATTGACTGGAGCCTTGTGGTCAATCAGTGGGCATCCAGCAAGATGTGTCATCTCGGGAGATCAGAATTCCAAATGGACGTGCCAAAATAGGTAGAATGCACTCACTTCTTATCCTTCATTACCTTCTTCTCTAAAAGGAAAGCTGCTGGCTTTTTTTTTTCCACCAGTCCCTCACAACCATTGAAAGGCATGCATGAACCATCAAGGTCAAAAGAAGATCCTGGGGTGGTCTAAACATCAAAATTACTCCTCATAGAATTCATGGAGAATACCTGATGTCCCAATGAGCTGTGCAAAAGATTCACCATATTTGGAAGGAGGGGGGCAAAAAACTCCATAAATTGCGCAGAAGAAACTTCATGGTTTTCTGTGAAGTTTTTAAGAAACTGTGGAGAGATGCACATCACCGGTCATTTAGATGACTGATTCACAACATTGTGCATTCTGGGCCAGGAGGAAGTTGACAGCGGATTGGTTCATCATATAAGCAGGGGCAGGCTTTTCTCCAGCTGAGTCCAGAAGCATCATTTGGGCTTTCTGGACCTGCAAGGTGTGCTATTTCACCACACTGAGGTGATTTTTTAAAAAAACAAGGGGAAGGTCTCCTTTCCACCCTTTTAAACCCAAAGTTTTTTTTAAAAAAATGTAGAGTGATGATACAATTGGGGGAAATAATAAAGCACCCTGTTCTTGTGGTCACCATCTTGATTCGTGGGAAGGGGCTTCATGTGAACTTCAATGCTCATCACTGCACAGACAATGTTTTCTGACAAAAAAAAAATGGTTAGTCAAAAGGGAGCTGTTGCAAAGGTGACTTAATACACACCCCTGCACATTTTTTCTCCTGTCTACTCAGGACCCCCTGCGTAAGGAAAAACAGCTATTTGAGCACAAAAATGCTTCAGGATGATGAAGGCTACTGTGACAAAAGACAGAGCGACAAAGCCTGGAATGCGCAAATATTTTTTCCCTTCTCCCCTCAAATCAATTGTTCATTGTTAACAGTCTTTTACTGCAAAAAGCAGAAGGTGGGGGCTTTAAATAGCAAGGCTATTAGCAGCCCCTTGGTGCTTTTTGGATGAAATCAGCTTCCATCTGTGCTCAGTGTTGCTTTATTCCAGCACTTTCACTGCAGTGTGTGAGAGAGTGGCTGTGATGTGGATAGTTACAATGTCTCTCAGAAGCCTGGGACACTGGAAATTTTCAGACAGTGTTTTACAGAACTTACCGCGGGATGAGATCCCAGGAGAGGAACGGCGCTCTTGCGCTGCAGGGCATCATTTTCGGACGCCGCCATCCCTCTTCCGGGATCCTTCGTTGCACGTCCGTGAAGCTTTGGAAGCGGACGCGCCATATTTTAAGCACGGGCAACTTGTATTAAACTGGTCCATCTAGCCCAGAATTGTTCACTCCATTTGGGCTGGCAGTTGCACCTAAATAGTTCTTATGTGCAACTCCAAAGCCAGCCAAGGGGTTGTGCTCAGAAACCTGTGAGTAAGGTTGCTGGTTCAGGATTGTTCTGGGCCCTGAGGTTTCCAGGTCAAAACCTGAGACATAGGAGATTGGAGATGTCCCACAATCTCCAATCCCCCCCCCCGTGTCCCAGCACAATAACCCTCCCCACCGCTCTTATCTTCTCTCCCATCAACAGGCAGCCCAGGAATGAACAGAGCTCTAAAAGAGTGCCATTAACTTCCTGGACTGAAATCGTGTCCATTCTTGCGAGAAGATGCAAGCCCTGGAAATTCAAAAATAAAAACAAAAATACATCAAAAAAATTACAAAAAGCACATACACACACTTTAAAAATTCCAAGTAAACCAGGGAAGTTTTTTAGAAAGTGTATCACTTACCTGAATGTCCCGATCTCACCCAAAGTATTCTGGCAGGACCGCCCATTGACGCTGCATTCACGAGAGTTAAATGACCCAAGGTTTCACACACTGACAATGCTGGCACCAAATCACAATGGGGAGTCTATTGATGGCTTGGCCCATCAATAAAAAGAAATGCCATAATGACGCCAGCAGAACACAAAAGGACATTGTCATAGAATCATAGAATCATAGAATCATAGAAATGTAGAGTTGGAAGAGACCACAAGGGCCATCCAGTCCAACACCCTGCCATGCAGGAAATCATGATCAAAGCATCCCCGACAGATGGCAATCCAGCCTCTGTTTAAAGACCTCCAAGGAAGGAGACCCCACCACGCTCCGAGGGAGTGTGTGCCACTGCCAAACAGCTCTTACTGTCAAAAAGTTTCTCCTAATTTGTCATCTGATATTGGCATCCTTTTGCATTTCTCTGGCATCATTATGGTGCCACATTAGCTGCATCTGATAATCTCCTAAGTAAATACACAGACTCTCTGGAGAGTCTTTGCAAGTTGCAGCAATCAATCATTAACCCTTGAAAATTGTTGCAAGCTGCTGCTTTAATAGCTGAGCTGGAGATTTACACACAGTCTTTCTTCTTGCCTGGGGCTGAGGCCACAAAAACTGGAGAATTTGCAGCCTTGTCTCTCACCTGGAGATGACCCACCAAAATTAGGGACTTAGGGCCAGGGCCTGGCAACACTACCTGTACCTTCCAGAATAGTCATCTCTACATAAAATATCATCAAGTTAAGAGCATGGGAAAAGGTTAGGATTAGGGACTATAATTCCCAGTTGCAAATGTAAGTTTTCCAAGCTCTGTTTCCAACTCATAGCCAGCACTTTTATCTGGATTTAAACCAGAGTGGCAGGAACTACAGGGTTGAAAGTGGGTGAAATTTAATCCCCCATTCTACCACTTTCTGAAAAACGCAGGAAATTGAGTGAATGGCTATGGAATAAAATAAACTGTCAAAGCTCGGTCCTTGAAATAAAACTCATGTAGTACACTTCAAAAACAATAAAAACAAAGTGTTGGATCCAGACTGAGTCATGATTAACTGAAGGGACCTTGTAGGCCTTGTCATAGTCCCCATCTTTATGAGGGGGGAAATACAATCTCCTCTGAAGAAACAGCAATTTGCAGCACTGGGACCTGTCAATAGAGCCCTCTAAACTTTGCATGCCCACTGTCCAAGATGGTGGCCATGAGTAAATTACTCAATCTTTTAAATCTGCCAGCACCAAATTAAAAAAAAAAAAAAAGTTTACCATGGTGTGCACATGTGATATTTCGTATTTACAAAAAAAAAAAAAAGTAAAAGATCACCATTTTATCGACTTACCAAAAAATCCAACATGGCGGCAGCAGGCACTTTCCCTGTTTGCTAGCCCCACCCCCTATGCTTGTCCAGCCAATCAGCTTACACTCCCTGATCACAGCAACACGAATGCGACTGTCCTAATGATCACACATTTGCATCCCCTACGGAGCTTTTTAAAAACTCTGAGAAATGCTCCAAAGGCTTCCCTTTGGAGATTTATGGTGGATTTGGCTGCCCCCCTTCTGAATAAGATGTATTGATGCGAATGTCCATTTAGACAGATCACCTTCCATTTGAATTCCATTAGGATTGTTTTCACTGTTTAGGACCTAAGTACATGGTGTGCCATGTTGATAAAGAGTTTCTCCCCACCCCTCACCATTGGCCAGGCTGCTGAGAGGGACTGATGTTCAACTACTGTTGTTGTTGTTTTCCTGCCCCTGATCTAATTCAATTCTCTGTCTGATGCAGGAAGCCAGATAAAGTATTCCGAAGATATTGGTCAGTCTAGCTTTATCTTGAAAACCTAGAATAAAGAAGAACCCCATATGTCTCTGGGTCATTCCATTGTTGAGTTATTCTTCTTGTTATGGAGTTTCTCTTAATTTTCAACCAAAAATGTCCTGAAGCATCAGCCCATTAGGCCTGCACCTCTGGAGTAACAGAAAATAAATCCTGATCTTTTATATGACCACATTTTAGTTATTTGTAGAATGCTATTCTGTCCTCCTTCATTCTGCCTTTTTTCTCTGGACTGCAATCATTTCCCCCAACCTTTTGAATCTGAAAGCCAGTTTAGGATTAAAAGCCAGAAAAGTGACAAGGAAGTGCAGTTTTGTTCCATATCAGATTGCAATGGAAAAGTGTGTAGTTTTACCACCCGTTCTACTCCCTCTCCAAGTAATTCCAATTCATGCTGTGTTTTGGACGGATCAGGAGAAGGATGATGATGATGAAAATGATGTTCTATTCTGTTCTCTTTTGTTTTGTTACAGAATTGACGTGATGTATGTACCAGGCAGCCACAGGTGTGTTTTTTTAGTTCAAATAAACAATTGCTCAACTTTGTAATCCTGGGCAAATCTTACTCCTTGGAGAATGCCCATCATTAAGTCCAGACTACTGGTACCAATTATCATAACCTTTAAATGCCAGATCTCCAGGGCCCAAAGAAAGTGTTAGAGCAGAACACCAGTAATGCCTGGCAGAGAAGCCACAAGGCAGAAGGTGAATCACGTCCCAACAATTAATCATGAAGTTTAAAGGCAAAAAATGTGACTGTTTGCTTGCACTTTGGCTGGTTTTCATCTTAGGAAGCTGGAGTGTGTGTGTCTACTAATCTGCCAACTAATTAGGTTTCCCTTCCTGTACGTGTGAGAGACAGTGTGGTATAGTGGTTTGAGTACTGGATTATTACCTCTAGGGGAGCATCTACACTGTAGAAATGATGCAGTTTGACACCACTTTAAATTCCATGGCTCCATCCTACAGAATCCTGGGATTTGTAGTTTTCTGAGGTACCAGTACTCTTTGGTAGAGAAGGCTAAAGACCTTTTGAAACTACAAATCACAAAATTCCATAGGACAGAGCTACAGCAATTAAAGTGGTGTCAAACTGCATTATTTCTACGGTGTAGAAGAATGTAAGACTCAGGCAGGCTCATATAGGGAGATACGGGCTTTCAGATAGTGTAAACCTAAGAAAAAGAGAAAAATCACACTGGGGAATGTGACGAACAGCTAGATGAACAAATGGGAGAAGTACTGTATGTTTCAGGAGCCAATCCTCTGGGAGGAAGCAGACAGGGGAGGGGCTTCTGGATGCTTAAAGTCTGAATGACAGTTGAGAGAAGGACTGTTAAGGGAGAATGACAGTTGAGAAGGGGGTCGACAGTTGAAAGATGTGATGTGTTAAGGAGAGGCTGGAAAGCGTGTATGGCTTTGAGTAAAAGCTGGAAAGAATGAATTGCAGGGAGAATAAGTGATAAGAAAAATAAAAGCGGATTGAAAATAAAATTCAAAGCAGTTATATTATTTTGTTCAACAATGGACTTTTTCGGACAGTCAAAAATAACACAAGCAGCCTTGTCGCGTTGCGAGGCTGCTGTGCTGCAGAGCGTCGGTTTCAGATGACGCTCTTCCCTGCCGGTACTGTTGCGGTACCGCGGGGAGATTTGAGCGCCATATTTCGTCGGTTTTTACTCACGAAAGTTGATTGTGATTAAAAACCAACGAAACATGATGCTCAAATCTCCCCGCGGTACCGCAACAGTACCAGCAGGGGAGAGCGTCATCTGAAACCGACGCTCTGCAGTGCAGCAGCCTCGCAACGCGACAAGGCTGCTTGCGTTATTTTTGATGCATCGGAAAAAGTCCAATTACTCACTCTTTATGTTTGTTCCTTATATTCAGTCTATACAAGAGTTATTTACTGATATTTAATTAGCACTCAAACTATAAACACCCACACCCAAGTAGAAGTACTATTCATCGAATTGTGGAAGTGCAGTTTCCACAGGTTATTTGTTCTATGGCAGCAGTGGGAGGTGAAATCCCCCGTGTCACAAATGTTGTGGCAGCGAAAGTGATGAGGTGGCCAGGCTAAGTGGTGATGCAATTTCAGCTGGTGCGCCTGTGCATTGCAAGAAAAAGGAAGGGCTGGTTATTTTTAATTTCCTAATTTGAAAATCTTATAATTTACAATCTTATAATTATGTGATGGCAGAGATGAAAACCCCAAGAGAAAAGGTTTTTAAAACAAAACAAAAAATTAAAATGATATTTCCCAGAGCATGGGAAAGGGTTGGGGGGAATATAATTCCCATTGGACATAGTGGTTTGGGGATTCCGGAGGTTCTGGTCCCCAAAAGTAATTTTCCCAATTTCCAATTTAAGCTCAATGTTCCTTGGTACAACAATGGTCAGGGGATGTTTTGTGTAAAGTAGTGATACAGGGCCTTTGAGTTTTCAGATTTTTGGATTGCAACTCCCATAATATCATCATTGCTCATGCTAACTGGGGCTTCTAAGACTTGAAACCTGAAACATCTGGGAGGGGCCAAAGATTTCCCACCCATGGTATATAAAAATGGCTTTAGATATGTTGACACAAGAAGATGGGAAATAATTTTTCCAAGCTACAGGGGCATCTACAACAGGCAATTGTCTCTGCTCTTAAAGACCCAGAGCATAGCACACTACATGCAATGCTTTGTTACCCAAAATGCTCCTTGGAAAATTCCAAGAAAATATTGAGTTTCTAATATGTTGGGGAAATTAGCAGCAACTCAACTTTAGCTATGCAAAGAGGGGGTAACCAGGGAATCTTGCAACCTGGGTCTACGGGTAATAGTCTGGATGGAAACATGTAAAATTAAGTATGGTTTTTATTAAAGAGTTCAAAAATAACACCAAAAACACACACATTCACCCAGAAAAAGCATTCACACAAGGCTATAGGAAAAGCAGTAGGAAAACTTGGGATAGGGGGTAGCAAGAGGATTTTGTTGGGGTGATACAGATCTGTCCTGTAGTCAATCCGGCAGAGTGGATGAAGGAACCTGGGTTGGTTAGCACAGAGTGATAAGGTGGGTCCCCTATTACTGACTGTGCACAATGAGGGATATTTTGGGGGTATTATTTATATCTCCAAATACACCTGAGGGGATTGGTTGCTTCATGGGTTTAAACAATAGATTTCCTGAGCCATCATGGATTGCACAATGAGTTTCCTGGTCTTGACAAACGGTGTAGAAAATGCTAAATGTGTTGCTTAATGTCCAGTGATTGGATTTTAACAGCTTGAGCAAGGGTCTTAAAGGTTTGGGGATTTTGGAAAGGAAATTTCACAATCAGCAAATACAAAGGTTTTCACCCACCCATTATCTGTTTGGCTTTTAACCTTTAGGCTTCCCAGGGTAAGACATAGATGACCTTTTGAAACCATCCTGTCTATTCCCTTGTGGAAGGCCACATTAATGAACCAAAATTCTGCCAGTTTCTGAGGCCTGTAAAAATAGGGGTGTCTGGAAGTGGGGTATAAGCTGTGCTTAATAGCTTACTCCCTCTGATGTTTTGTCTATAGGAGGCAAAAAATACCCCCAAATACAGAATGCCTTAATAGCAGTAATAGCATTTTGCAGCAGCTACCACGTGTCTTAATGGTGTTTCTGCCCTCATAAGCTTCACATAAAAGATGGTGGCGACAAGTGATTTACTCACATTTGTACTTCTCTCAATTTGCTGCTGCCAAACTTTTTTTTAAAAAAAAGATTCCAAGGTGCGATAGAGCAATTTTTCAATTTAACAAAAAAGCAAACACACACGCACACAAACACTCCATTTTCTCAGCTTGGCAGTCACTTGCTAAGGTGAAATCCAACATGGCAGCAGTGGGCGCTTGCCTTGTTAGTAAGCCCTGTCCCCCATGCTTGCCCGGCCAATCAGCTTTGCACTTCCTCTCCTATGGGAAAGCAATTCATATTGAATCATATTGAATGTGCATCCTTCTTGAGCTTTTCTCTTCCCAATAGCTCCAAATTGCTTTAGGGCCTGTCCACAACTTGAGGTTTAATATGAAATATTCCAAAATTCAAAATTGTTCACATGAGTGGCTGAGATAGTGATACTTTTGCTTTCTGATAGTTCAGTGTACACCAACTTTGTTTTGTGAACAAAATTATTTAAAATATTGTGTATAAAAATGCTTTCAGGCTATGGACTTTTTCAGATAGGGGGGAAAACTCCGAGGAGGTCGGGAGAAGAACCGGGCTGTCGTGCTTACACAGCCCCATTTCAGAAAGCCCCATCCTCCTCCATCCTCCTCTTGACCTCCTCCCAACCTCCCCCCCATGCTGCGGGCACCACTTTTTATTCATGGAGGTTTTCCATCAATAAAAAGTGGTGCCAGCAGCATGGGGGAAAGTCGGGAAGAGGTCAGGGGGAGGATGGAGGAGGATGGGGCTGTCTGAAATGGGGCTGTGTAAGCATGGCAACTCCAATCTTCTCCCGATCTCCTTGGGGTTTTGTTGCCCCCATCTGAAACAGTCCTATGTGTATAAGGTGTGTATGAAACATAAATGAATTTTGTGTTTAGACTGGGGTCCCATTTCCAAGATCATATACATGCAAATATTCCAAAATCCAAAAGAACTCTGATCTCAAACATTTTGGATAAGGAGACACAACCTGTATCATTTTCTTTAAAAGGGTAGACTAGGGTGCCATCCCATATTTGGGAAGATTTCACCAATGCTCAAGAACTGTATATTTTGGATTACAACTCCAACAGCCATGCTGTACCTGGGAAATTCTGGGAGCTAAAGTCCAAAAAAGTATTTCTCCAAAGCTCTGCATTTTAGTATAGGGCTCTTCTTGATGTGTCTAATGAAGCATGAGTTCTCGCCATGTAGTTCTTTAGGTTTTTCTTTTTTCTTTTTCTTTTTTGCTGGTTGTTGTCCCCTCCACATCAACTCTTTCGGTGGGGTGTTTGTTGAGGTTTCTTGGATCTACACCAGGGCTCTTCAAGTTAGTTTAAAAATGGGGGAGGCATGATTTGCTCAGATACTCCTATAGTTGGAAGAGTAATTTTTTTCTGCTCTCTGATTTTTTTTTTAATTAAGAGTTATAGTGCAAAGTACTATTTCACTGATTCACTATAGCATTTTACCTCTTAAAAATTAAAGAAAAGAAAGGAGGATAAGAAAAGAGAGCATATTGTACCAATATTTCTGGGAAACCCATATGAGGGTGGAAATAGGTTGCAGCCGGTGCCAGGAATTGCCAGAAAGTGGTCCAGGACAAAATAAATGTTTGGATATTTTTTATAAAAAAAAACTTAAGAAATACAGCAACATACTGTACAGTATAATGAAACCTACCAGTACCATTTGCCCTGTAGAGAGGAACCTATAGAAAGCTCTGTTATCTCTTTCTGATTCTAGCCAGAACTCTGCTAGTGCATCGTGTTAGATAGAGGCTGCACTTTTCCAAGGTTTTGCAGCAGTTATGAAGGAGAAGGCAGACAAAATCTGTCAGCTTTTTCCCAGTGGGTGGCTTACTTCATGGCCGCGGTGCCTATAACCGCAGTGCCATTATCCTTCTGCTGCCAGTGCCCCTTGTATTAACAAGATTGCAGCCTATCTTTGGGGTTGTTTAGATGACAAAAAAAAAAAATCCACAAAGAATGCGGGCAGAATACCTCTTGTTCAGATGAGCTTCTGCCAGGATTCACGATATTGGGAAGGAGGGGGGCTGAAAACTCCAAATAGTTCGCAATAATAGCATTTGCTGTTTCTCACAATCTTTTTTTTTTAAAAAAATTCAAAAATGCACATAACTGCACATCTGAACAACCAATTCAAATAGGGGCACATCGAAGAAGTCAAATATGATTGGTCGGACCTTGGCAGGGACGGGCTTGAAGAGATGAAGCAGACAGAGCTGCCATTGTTGGGTTTTTTTTAGGTGAACGATCGTATGCACCTTACCTCCCTATTGCTGCAGTGATTATTTGTGCCCACAATGCATTTGCAAGATTGCTGGCATGGAAAATTAGTCGAGTTTGCAGTTCACACAGCGCATGCCCCCAATCATGTGCACGATCATTCAAGTGGAAGAGCCACAACAACAAAAAGTTTTTTTAAGTGGAAAATCACTTTTCTGCAACTGTCATTTAAATACGAAAAGGTGGGGGGGGATGGAGCAAAGTTTTCAGCAGGCAATTCACTCATGACCACCTTTAAAAACAGCCTCCCTCTTTGCAGATAGAAACTTAGGCTAAATTTGGCTTTGTATTATTGACTCCTTAAAATGTTTTCCAGGAAAATGTGTTTTGTTTACTTTTTTAACCTAGCAAAAAGCCACTTCAGACAAGATGATGAGCCTCACATTCGGATTGACATTTGTTCTGACAACAGTAAAAAGCTTTGAATTAGTTACATGTTATTTCATGCATCCTCAAAATTAAACTGAGGCCTATCAGTTGTAGGATTTTAAAAAGCTGACTGTAAAGGCTGTAATCCTTGGTATTCCAATCAACTTAAACACCAGATTTGGAAATTACTGTTATAACATGCTCTTTGCAGATAGAAACTTAGGCTAAATTTGGCTTTGTATTATTGACTCCTTAAAATGTTTTCCAGGAAAATGTGGTGTTTTGTTTAGTTTTTTAACCTAGCAAAAAGCCACTCCAGACAAGATGATGAGCCTCACATTCGGACTGACATTTGTCCTGACAACAGTAAAAAGGTTTGAATTACTTGCATGTTATTTCATACATCCTCAAAATTAAACTAATGCCTATCAATTGTAGGATTTTAAAAAGCTGAATTAAAGGCTGTAATAGTTGGTATTCCAATCTGAATGTAAAGGCTGTAATAGTTGGTATTCCAATCAAATTAAACTCCAGGTTTGGAAATTACTGTTATAACATGCTAATTTCTGTGTGAGTTCAAGGGTGGAAAGTGACAAATTTGTAAAACTGGTATGTTACATTTTTATAAAACCATTAGTAATTTATTACAGAACCACAAGTTCATTTTAAACACAGGAAGAAAGAAGAAAAAACTCCTCCTCTGCCATCTCCTGTGGGGATGAATTAAACATGGCTATTCAACAAGCAAATTGTGTATCACTAATCCATCTAGCCACAACCCACAGAAAGCAGTAAAATAAACAGGACCTTCAAAGCAGAAGGGAAAGAGACCACCAGTATTAAAAGTCTTTGGATTTTATCAGACAAGCCTCTAAAAATGTTCTTTTGCCACCATATTTTACACCGTTTGTGTGCCGGCAAAAGAACCCTTTATATCAAACGTAGCTATGATCACGTGAAAAAGCAGCCTCATACTTCCGCGTTGACAGGCAAGTGTGATCTCAGCAGTTCTCATGAGAAGATGCAAGTGTGCTTAAAAGTCAAAAACCAGCTAAATTAAAAAACAAAATGAACACACAAGCACTGAAACACACTTTAAAACTTGCCTGAAACATGGGGAGGTTAATAAAAAGAACACCCCTTGGCTAGTTTTCGCGTTCTGCTTGGACATGTTCTGACAGCAACTGCCCATTGATGCTGGAATCATGCCAATAGAATGGGGTGTTGTTTCACACGCTTGAAATCATGGCAAAAAAAATCCCACAACTGATCTATTGATGGCTTGGCCTGAAAATAAAAAAGGATGCTTTATTTACAATACATGAGCACGAAAGCACAACATCAACTGGTATTGGCGCACTTCTTCATTCATTAGGCATTGTTATGATGCCGTATTTGCGACATCTGATAAAGTCCTTCTCCTTGCTGGAACAGAAAGTTCATTAGTATTGAGACAGAGCTTGAAAAGCTACTTTTAAGAAGAATCAATATAGAAGCATTGCTGAGAAGCTGCCCTAACTGAGCAGTGATGGAAGACTGCTTTGGTACACAGAGTGTCCTTCTCAATTATGGTTGGCTTTAGCATGGCATTATAGTCATTCTTCTTAAAGAACATAGAGTTGGAAGAGACCTCAAGGGCCATCCAGTCCAACCCTCTGCCATGCAGGAATACACAATCAAATCATTCCCGACAGATGGCCATACAGCCTCTGTTTCAAAACCTCCAAATGAGACTCCACCACACTCCCAGGCAGTGCATTCCTGAACAGCTCTTACAGTCAGGAAGTTCTTCCTAAAGTTTAAGTGGAATCTCTTTTCCTATAGCTTGAGTCCATTGCTCCATGTCCTAGTCTCTGGAACAGCAGAAAACAAGCTTGCTCCATCCTCAGTATGACATCCCTTCAAATATTTAAACATGGCTGTCATGTCACCTCTCAACCTTCTCCAGACTAAACATGCCCAGCTCCCTAAGCCGATCCTCATAGGGCATGGCTTTCAGACCTCCCACCATCCTGGTCACCCTCCTCTGGGCACATTCCAGCTTCTCAATATCCTTCCTGAATTGTGGTGCCCACTACTGGACACAGTATTCCAGATGAGGTCTGACCAAAGCAGAACACAGTGGCACTATTACTTCCCTTGATCTAGACACTATACTCCTATTAATGCAGCCTAGAGTTGCATTAGCTTTTTTAGCTGCTGCATCACACTGCTGAATCATGTTCAGCTTGTGGTCCACTAAGACTCCTAGATCCCTTTCGCATGTACTGCCATCAAGCCATGTGTCACCCATCCTGTATCTATGCATTTCATTTTTACTGCCCGGGTTTATTATCCTACATATCTCCCTGTTGAAATTCATTTTATTAGTTTTGGCCTAGCTTTCTAATATGTTGAGGTCATTTTGGATTCTGATCCTGTCCTCTGGAGTATTAGGTACCCCTCCTAATTTGGTGTCATCTGCAAACTTGATAAGCATACCCTCTATTCCCTCATCCAAGTAATTGATAAAGTTGTTGAATAACACTGGGCCCTGTACTGAATCCTTTGGCATCCCACTGGTTACTTCTCTCTAGGATGAAGAAGAGCCATGGTGACTATCCTCTGGGTTTGGTCAGTCGACCAATTACAAATTCACCAAACAGTTGCATTGTCTAGCCCACAGGTTACTTTTTTCAAGAATAACATGGGGAACCTTGTCAAAAGCCTTACTGAAATCAAGATACACTACATCCACTACATTCCCTTCATCTATCAGGTTTGTAACTCTTATATATATATAAAAAAAGAGATAAGATTAGTCTGGCACAACTTGTTTTTGAGAAATCCATGTTGACTTTTTATGATCACAACCTTCCTTTCTAAGTGGTTACAGTTTGTCTGTTTAATGATATGTTCTAGAACCCTTTCTAGTATTGATGTCAGGCTGACTGGCTGACTGAAAGTTCTTAAAAGTAACTTTCCACATGGTGGATCTGGAATATTTTTTCAGGTCAAACTACTGTATCTTCCAACAGATCTCTGCCTGGTCTTCTAATTCTTGTTTATTTTATTGGAAAGCAATTGATCTCTTCAGTGCAGCAGTGGGGGTGGGGGAATAATTGCTCCCCTACACTTTCTTTTTTTTTAGATTAAAACGTGAATTGAGATGAAAGACTTATAGCACTACTAGCTAGGCATTAGTCATCTATTCTGTCTTTTCTTCCTTAACTGATTTTTCCCTCTAGGAAGAAAAAGAGAGGAGGAGATGATGATGATGATATATTGGTAGGAAGATACAGGATGAATAACAATTAAAGATGCCTGTGGAGAAATACTGTATTTTTATCTGTTTATGTTGATACAAAATGATGCCTCTGCGTGAAAGTATAATGTAAGCCAAAAACTTAGCTTAGGTTGCTCTGTATCAGACCTTATACAGTTGTGGCACCCTTGATTACAGTTGCTATGAAGAGCTGAGTTTGAAAATGACTAGGGTTAGTCATCATTTGGATTGATCAATGGAGTCAACACATGTGATTGGCTGTTAAAACTTCCAGGAGGAATATGATTGGGCAGAGGTTCTGCCCAGGACATTTGAAGAGAAAAGTCTACTATAATTGTGTGTACCTGCCTACGACAGGCAAGGTAAACAGCACCTGCCTCCAAGATCCCTTACTAAGTATGTGTGATCAGCAAAACAGCATGAAAAGGGAAGATCAGATAAGTTTGGCTTACCAGCTCCCCCCCAGCATGTTTTGAAAGCACAGAGCTATAGGTTTAGCTACCAAAAGGGAAATCATAAGAAAAGTGGAGGCCAGTGAAAAAAAGTCATAGAATCATAGATTGGAAGAGTTGGAAGAGACCACATGGGCCATCTTGTCCAACCCCCTGCCATGCAGGAATACCCAATCAAGGTATTCCTGACAGATGGCCATCCAGCCTCTGTTGGAAAACCTCCAAAGAAGGAGACTCCACCCCACTCCAAGCATGCATTTTAAAAGAAGCTTTGATAGGCCTCTAGAAGGCTCAAAATAGTTTTGTTTACTTATGTAAGGCATACTTGATCTGGTTATTTCATTTCACATGTGCATGTTGTTAGTTTTTAATAAAATGTGGTGGAAAATGTTGAATTCCTCTTCTTTTTTGTGACATAGGATCCTATCCTTATTCTTGCCATGTTATTTCTGCCTCTGGTACCAAATTTTGTGTTAAAGAAGTACTGTAATGCTCAGGAACACATCCACTTCATTAACTGAGGTACACCTATATAATAAATATCTTAGTTTTGTTTATAGTGGCCAGAATCCTGTTGATGATGTATGCTGGTATAACCTCCAGCATATGTACTTTTTGGATCATCACAGGAGGCATCCAGTACTTTCATGTGCAATGACTCTTTCTCACACTATATGTAGCATTAGCTTGAAGCACTGACCTGCATCTTCCATGGCCAATTAGTGGCTGGAGTAGAGGTGAGGAGATCCATCTGGTGCAATTCAGGAAGATGACAACTGCTCTCCCCCCCCCCGATTACAAAACTGCACCCAGATATTGGCTAGGAGTTCCCGCTCCTTAAACTGAGGTTGCACTGGGAGTAGGAAGGGAAGCCTAGTAGAAGTACAGTCAGCCTTCTATGTCCACAGATTTGGCATCCACAGATTCAAACATTCATGGCTTGAAAATGATTCCCCCCCCCAAAAAAAAAACCCAAAGAAGCAAAGCTTGATTTTGCCATTTTATACAAGGGACACCATTTTACTATGCAATTGTATATAATGGGACTTGAGCATCCATGGATTTTGGTATACACGGGGAGTCCTGGAAAAAAAAAACCAGCGGATACCAAAGGCCCACTGTACAAATAGGATTTCAAAATGATTTCAGCCCTTTCAGTCCCATGCCACAAAACCCAGACCACTTTTAAAAGGAACATAGTCTATATAATTATAAAAGTGTAATAATCTACCATCTAGCAGTGGAATAAACCACATTCGTGTTCCCTGAAACGATGTCAACTAGATTCCTTGCAAAATTTTGTGATCGAAGCAAGCTGATTGCACAATAAAAGCATCATCCGCAAACAGGCCAAATCAACTCCAAACTGCAGTGAACAGCTTGTCCCATGGGGCAAATTGCAGCTTGGGGCAGCAGCAGTGGAGGAATTTTAATCATGAAACAATGTTGCTCAGAGTGTGTGAATGGTTGCCCACAGTCAAAGGCCTCTAGTTTAATGTGTTGTATAGCCTTACAACTTCTTGAGGGCCTTATGTATGTTCCATGTCTTAGCATCCAGTTTCTGATGATAAAATAAAAAATATTAATTTTAAAAATGGAGAAATTGTGGCTGAATCCTGCATCATGACATGTAACTATGGCAAGAGAACTCTGTCATCATATCTACTTCTGACGATGCCACACACACACACACCCCAAACACCTTTTCAGCTAGGCAATGCCTCAGCTGAAGGCACAAAGAAAAGATAGCTGGTGAGTCTTGCTATAACTTGGAGTCCTGCCACAACTGCTTCTCTCAAGGCATACCATAACCAGGAGAGCACTGTAGACGTCATTTACCAGTGCCCCAATCTGCACTGCCTCAGAAACCCTTTGGTTGGGGTGCTGCCTGGCTGATAAGGTAGGTTTTAGGGCTTGTATGCCATCAGTATGAATCCCCAAAGTTAAGAGATTGTAAGTCCACAATCTCATAACTGCTGAACAGGATGCCATCCTTAAACTGTATTACCTGTTGCTTCCTAAATCATACACAGCATTACAAGCAGGGGGAGGAGCTGATGCAGTGTTTCTTTAAATTATTGAGATTTATATAAGATTTCTGAAATTTGCTATCAATATCCTGCCATTTTTCCTCTAAGAGCCTTCTGTAGCAAGGATTTAAGACTTTCCTAGTGCTATGTAGAAAAGAAATTATGTGTCACAATATTTGTTCAACTGATTATTAAAGCTACCTTGTGCCATTAATCTCTTTAGGAAATGCCTAAATAACTGATTGGAATATTGTGTGTGTGTGTATATCTGCCTTCAAGTCACCTGGTGACATATGGAGACCCCATCAGTTTCATAGGATTTTCTTAGGCAAGGAATACTCAGAGGTTGTTTTGCCAGTTCCTTCCTCTGAAATATACTCTACAGCACTGATATTCATTGGCAGTCTCCCATCCAAGTACTAACCAGGGCTGATCCTGCTTAGCTTCCAAGATCAGATAAGATCTGGTGCCTTTAGGGTTACTTAGGCCAGTTGGAATATTGCAGGCTAGGAAAACAAATCAGCATGCCTGTATACAACATTGCCATCCGGTGGTGATCATTATAATATCTTCTAAATTAAGAATGGAATGAAAACTGAAATACATCACTTTCTTTGCAGGTCTTCCCTGCCTTCTGAGGTATAAATTCCTACAACAATTATGACACAGAAGAGTCAACCTAAGCTGAATTTTCATTGAACGATGAACACAGCTTGAGGATTGGTACCTATTTACTGGAAGGTTTGGGACCTACACAATTTTTGGCATATACCAGATGCATATCACATCGGGAGGCATGAAGACGCACTATCCACAATGCTACAGCCTTATTTGAGAACTCACACCGAACAAGTCTTGAAGAGAAGCGACAATGCAGAAAGAATCACAACCCGGAAACATCACCCAAGGAAACCTTCTGCTGTGCTTTCTGCAACCGGACTTGTTTATCTCGGATTGGCCTTTTTAGTAATCAGCGTGCTTGCAGAAAGTGCGGGATGAGTCCTTCCTGAATCTTTGTTTGGGAAGAAAAGCCAGAGAGAGAGAGAGAGAGAGATCTTTTGTACATGCTTGTTCACACATTGCAGACAAAATCCACATGTTCAGGAGAAAACTTTGGATATCTGAAGTCATACACACACATCACTTTATACCTTTTGTAGCAGCCTGACACACAAATTAAACAAATTCATTTTTTCCTTACCACTTTATCTGCAGGCTAGGATGGTACTGGTTACTAACGTTTTGCTTTTTGTCCCAAAGTTGTAGTACAGTTCACCCTCTATATGCATGGATTCTGCATCCATGGATTCAACCATCCACAGCTCGAAAATATTTTTTAAAAATAATCCAAAAAGCAAAGCTTGATTTTGCCATTTTATATAAGGGCTACTATTTTAATATTATATAATATTATAATATTATATAATATTATAATATTATATTATATAAGGACTATGGCTGAGCTTGAAGAAGAAGACATCATCTATATACGTTACTGTACGGATGGTAGCTTGTTTAATTTAAGCTGTCTAAGGGCTCGCACTACAGACTCTAAACTATCTAGTCCGTGAGCTGCTCTTCGCCGATGCTGCTGCCCTTGTTGCCCACACAGAAGCAGCTCTGCAGCGCCTAACATCCTGCTTTGCAACAGCTGCAGAGCTGTTTGGGCTTGAAGTCAACCTGAAGAAAACAGAAGTTCTTTACCAGCCTGCACCACAGGACGAACACCACCATCTCCACATTGCCGTCGGCAAATCTGTGCTCAAGTCCATTCAGCAGTTCACCTACCTGGGAAACATCATCTCCTCAGATGCCAAGATTGACAAAGAGATCAATCACAGATTAGCAAAGGCATATAGCGCATTTGGAAGACATCACAAAAGAGTCTGGAGTAATAAACACCTGAGGCAAAGCACAAAAATCAGTATGTATAGAGCCATTTACTGTCAATTCTCCTTTATGGGTCTGAAACATGGGTAACCTATCGCCAACACTTACGACTCCTTGAATGCTTTCATCAGTGCTGTTTACGCACAATCCTAAATATACACTGGACTGACTATGTGACGAATGTTGCTGTCCTTGAGCAAGCAGGGATCACCAGCATTGAGGCCATGATATTGAGAACACAGCTGCGCTGAGCAGGGCACATTTCTAGGATGGAGGACCATCGCCTCCCCAAAATAGTACTCTACGGTGAACTCGCCATGGGTCAGGGTAAGAGGGGCATTCCAAAAAAGCGATACAAGGACTCCCTGAAACAACATCTCAGGCTCGGCCAAATTGATCACCAACAATGGTCCGCCCTGGCCTCACATCGGGAGGCATGGAGATGCGCTATCCACAATGCTGCAGCCTTATTTGAGAACTCATGCCGAATAAGTCTTGAAGAGAAATGACAACGCAGAAAGAATCACAACCCGGAAACATCACCCAAAGAGACCTTCTGCTGTGCTTTCTGCAACCGGACTTGTTTATCTCGGATTGCCTTTTTAGTCATCAGCGCGCTTGCAGAAAGCGCGGGATGAGTCCTTCCTGAATCTTCATTTGCGAAGAAAAGCCAGAGAGACTATTTTACTACACAATTGCATATAACAGGACTTGATCATCCACATCATCTATTATTTTTAGCAGAAAATTATGAAATATATGTACAGGTCACTGCCGTCCCCTGTATCCATGGAACCAATATTCACAGTTTTAGTTATTCATGGCTGGAAAAAATAGGGACACATACCATAGAATTATGCTGGAAAATACATTTCTCTAGGAAGTGCTAGATCCTCCAAAACAACTCTATGGTATGTTTGTACCAGAATGCCTTTTATATGGTATGCCTTTATATGGTATGTTTGTACTGGAATGCCTAGGGTTTGCTATTATCTGCAGTGTCACTTATAAACAATAAATCCAGGAATGTATCCCCTGTGGATATGGGGAGGGGGGTGACCTGGACTGAATTTAGTAAAGCCTAAAAAAAGAAAAAAAGTCAAATGAGCCTACTCAGAAGGGCAAGACAACACTCCCACCCTTCTCCCCATCCTCTGGTTGAATTGAGTGCAAACTATCTTTGCACTTTGCACTTAGTTTGCAGTAACAGAAGTAAGCCAAAGACAAAAGGGGGATGTGGAAGGAGGAGAGAGAAACCAGAACATTTTAAAAACAGCTGAGAAAGTGGGATGGCAAACGATTAACTGTCGCCATCCCTGCCAAATCAGGATCACGGTTTAACTCTGTTTTGTTGCTACATCTGAACTAGCAAAGTGTGGTGGATGTTTGCACCAATTCTTGGTTTGGAGGAAAATGACTAGCCATCATTTGCCAGTTCAAATATTATAACAAACTAAGAATTTTTACTAAATAGAGACATGAAAATACATCCTGATAACATGACTATGGGTTATTTATTTGAGGTTTTTTTTTAAGGGAGCATATTCTTAAAATATGCTATGGATTATTGCAATTACATTCACAGGTCATGATGTGGGACTTTTAAACTTAACTGAAAGTATTTCTCCATCTATTGCAATCTTGTTGACTCATTCCTCCAAGTTCTGAAATGGTGTTGTTGAAAGGAATACTCACTGTGAAGTGTATTATTTATGCGCTTCAGATGCAGCAGTAAAAGCAGGTCAGCTGTTTTTTGGATAGGACAGAAACACTGCCCCACCACACCAAATGTCCAGACTTGAAATGTCCTCCTTGTGTTTTATTGTCAGCTTATTGAGTAACAGATGTACAACATAAACAAAATGTGGATTGCTCAACTTTTTCAATTTGTCCCTGATCTTCTGCAGCATATCTTCCTGACAGTAATAGAGCAGCTAGACTTCTATCAGAAACGTTTGAGCTCTGTCCAAATGAAGGGCCAACTTCTGCAGTGCACTGTAATAGGAGAACTATTCCTGACTTTTAAATATACCTAAATCATTTATGCGCTGTGCCTAAAAAGATACAAATGGCAATGATCTCCCACAAAATACACCTTTGCAAAGAGTTGATGGACAAATGGCTAAAATAGGCATTTTTTAACGCTATGGAACACTGTCAATGAAGACCAGGTGCGGTAGTCTATTCTCCAGAGGAAGGAATTGGCAAAACCACCCTTGAGTGTTCCATGCCTTAAAAAAAAGACCTATGAAATTCATGGGGTTGCCATAGGTCGGCAGGTGACGAAGGTACATACACTCACACAAAGTAGAAGGCAGTAGGAAAAGACGAAGACCATGTTATTGGTGGATAGACTCGGTCAAGGAATCCACTGCCCTGCCCCTGGGTCTGTAAGACCTTAGCAGGGCTGTTAATAATATGGCATTTTGGTGGTCTCTCATTCATAGACTTGCCATAAATCAAAGCTGACTTGATGGTAGTTAAGAGCAGCAACAGCAACAACAGCAGCAGCAACAACAGCAACATTCTGGAAGAATGCACTATATCTTTAGCCAAAGAGAAAGAAAAGCCTTAATGGATGGCAGATGAAACTCATCAAGTAGTTAAGGATAGACAAAAAGCAAAAGTAAATGGTGACAGAAATATAGTCAGAACCCTAAATGCAACTGTTCAGCAACTGCAACAATCAATGCAGAGAAATAGATGACAACCAAAAAAAAAAAAAAAGGAAGAACAAAAGACCTAGTCCACAAGAACTGGGTGGGGATACTCCATGATCAGCTGAGGAACATAATACACAATGATACAATTTTTCATGTTTTTGCTAATCCTTCTGCCCACTGAGTGCTTTTTGGCAGGTAGAACGTTAGCCACCAAAACAAACAAATTTATTTTTGCATACATTTTATCCATTTCACTTTGCTGGAGTGACTCCCAACTTACTCCTGCTCTGAAAATAAAAGTTTGGCATTTTGAAGGAAATAAAATAATGTGCACATCAGTGCTAGTATTTTATCCTGGTATGCCTCTTTTCGTTTCAAGGCTCAAGGGAGTAAGTATAAAGGTCATCACTCATATCTGCAGAACTAATAACTGCAGTTTCAGTTATCTGAGGGACACAAAATAGGCGACACATACCATAACATTGCGCTGGAGAATGCCTAGAGAGGTGTTCTCTCTAGGAATGGCTAGGCCCTCCAATGCAACTCTATGGTATGTTTGTACAGGGTGTCCTTAATTTTAATAGGGTTTGCTATTATCTGTGGTTTCACTTCTGCATGGTAAGTCCAGGAACATATCCTCCACGGATACAGGGGATGACTTGTGTACACTTCTTAGCCCTTCTACCATTTTCTCCTCACCACAACCTTGTGTAGTGAGCTTGCTATAGGAATAGTATCTGGCCTAAGGAAGCTCCAGAATCTTCATGGCTAAGTGCAAATGTGAACCTCAGTTTCCCCAATCCTAGTGTATGTAACAATTTTTTAAAAAAAAATCTTTCCAGTGGGAATGCTCTAGTCAGAAAGATGCCTCTGGTGAAGGAATAGGAAAACATGACCTGCCAAGCAAAAAGAGAAATGTCTAGCATTTGTCACTTCTTTGTGTCTTTGTTTTTTCTGGATGCTTCATCTCAGCATAAATGGTCATGTAACTATCACTGATGGTATTTATTCAGCAGTTGGATAAAAAGGCCCAAGACGATGCATGACAAGGATGGAGCTAATGTAAACTGCACTATAGATCAGATGAAGAATAATTGAACTGTTTTGCATCTAGCACAACTGGCCATAAAACAATGAAAAAGCAAAACTCATGGGAATTCATTTCCCAGAAATCAGTAACTGGTATGCAAATCTTCAGAAGGGAGAAAAGAAAACAATAGAAGAGTATTGGATGAACCGTGGTATGGCCTATGTATAGAAATGTCTCTGGTATGAAGACAGTGCAACATATATCCACGAAACAAACTACTCTATACAAATCAGAGGACAGGATTTCCTCTCGATATTTATACGTAGGCAATGGTGTACAAATGGCTGGAGGTTGGAAAAATTACTTTTTAGACTACAACCCCTAGAATCCCCTAGTCAGCATGACAATTCTGCAAGCTACAGTTTTTAAAAAATATTTTTTGAATATTTTCTGCTAATGTTGATGTTATGTATTGTTGAATCCACTCCAACTTATGGTGATCATATAATACAGTTTTCATATAATACAGTTTTCTTGGCAAGATGTATTATTTAGAGGAGGTTTGCCATTGCTGTTCTCTACAGCTGAGAGTATGATTTGTCCAAGGTCATGTAGTGGGTTTCTGTAGCTGAGTAGAGGTATTCTGGAATCTAGGAACTGGGAAATTGCTCATTAGTAGAAGGCAGGGCAATGGAAATAACCTAATTCCCCAGATTAAGCCTACTTCATCAGGGGCAAGGTTTAAAAAGGCAAGCAGGGCTGGGGTAGACATTTCAGCAGTGGTCATGATTTGCAGCAAGGTTTTAAAAAGTGCACTTTTTGATAGAATCATACTTCTTGTTGTGTGCCTTCAAGTCATTTCTAATTTATGGCAACGATATATGTTGTTGTTTTTAAAAGTAACTAAACCATCAATTTTAATTACTTTTGAAATGCAAGAAAATACAGTTGTCCCTTCATATTCACTGGGGGTTGGTTCCAGGACCCCCTGTGGATACCAAAATCTGTAAATACTCTAAGTCCCATTATATGCAATAGCATAGCAAAATGATGTCCCTTATATAAGATGGCAAAATCAAGGTTTGCTTTTTGGATTATTATTTTTTAAAGAATATTTTCAAGCTGTGAATACTTAAATCCATGAATACCAAATCCGTGGATACAGAGGGACAACTGTAATTACTTGGGTTTAAAAAAAAAAAAAAGTCTGCAAGTGCAGTCCTCACTCACATGACTGGAAGCCAGATGGACCAGCTGGAGCCATGTTGAATCCAAAGTCATCTCAGGCTGAGAGGCCTAAATACTTGAAGGCACCCGATCCCATCTGATCTTGGAAGCTAAGCAGGGTCAACCCTGGTTAGTACTTGGATGGGAAACCACCAAACAACACTGGGTGCTGTAGGTTATATTTCAGAAGAAGGAACTGGCAAAATCACCTCTGAGTATTCCTTGCCTAAGAAAAACCTTATGAAATTCATGGGGTCACAATAAGTTGACTGGCAACTTGTAGGCACATACACACAAAAAGTAAGAGGCGGTGGCAAAAGAGGAAGACTATGGGTGCATCTGCACTGTAGAAATAATGCAATTTGACACCAATTTAACTGCCATGGCTCCATCCTACAGAATCCTGGCATTTGTAATTTTGTGGGGCACCAGCACTCTTTGACAGATAAAGCTAAAGGCCTTTAAAAACTACAAATCCCAGGATTCCATAGGATGGATCTACAGCACTTAAAGCGGTGTCAAACTGCATTATTTGTACAGTGCAAATGCACCCTACGTTAATGGTGGGTACACTAAATCAAGGAAGCCACTGTCCTCTGTCTGCAAGACTTTAGCAGGGCTATGAACTCGGTATTTGGGTGGTCTCTCATTCATAGGCTTGCCATAAATCAAAGCTGACTTGGTGATGATTAACAACATCCTGGACTTGGCCTAACTTTGTGCTAGAAGTGTGGCTTTGTCCGTGGGCTGCAGGAGATTTGCATCTGGCATAATTTAGCTCCTCCCTTGCTCCACTCTTTTTCCACCTGTATTTTGGCTCTACTGTTGGCTGATCTCAATTGGCAAAGCAGCTGTGATAGCATCTGCTGGCTAATCTGTGAGATCACCTGATAGAAGGAGGTTGTGTAGTACAGCCACAGGGCAATTCAGTTTACAGAAAAGGCTACTGCTTATTCCTAACCCCCTGCATCCAGCACATTTTTAGGATTAAGAGTGTATTTCCCAACTGTAATTTAGGATTCAGAGTTAGGATTGCATGACTCAACTATAATTTGACTACATTGAGAGGCTTGTAAATGTAGCTAAACTAATTATTTTAAAAGTAGTTTTCCAAACTGGGCTAACAAGGACAAATGCTTCTTTTAAAAAGAGAGAGAGAGAGGGAGAGAAGTTTCTTATCTAAAGGATTTTCCATATTCCTAAAAATCACAGTCAATATAGTTTATACTATTCATATATATTCTGTTTTTTATTCTCACCAGCATTTTGATCTGGTTAGCCTAGCACTGATAAAATAACCCATATTTGTCAGGGTATCACTAGGAAACATGTTTGTTCTCAGTTATTTTTCTTCATATGGGAATCCATTGCAAATGTAATAACTGTCATGGGCACTGTACATAAACCATAAACATCAGCAATGGCAAAGCAAATATGATGAGTCCACTAGTAATACAACATGACAAAAGTCTGATTTATACGTAAAGTGGAAAGCCTGGAAAAATATTCTCCTTCTCTAAACTTGGCTTTTAGCTTTCAGTACTATCTTGGACAAACAACAGTGCGTTTCCATGGGTATTTGTTACTTTAACTCCTTGTGTAATTTACTGTTATTTTTCTATTTGCTTCCAACCGCAAGCTCTTATGAATTACATTGTTAGTTCAAACTACACTAGAAGCAACTAATCTTTGCTTCTCATTACATTTAGTAAGAGAAACTGCACAACATTGTGATGGTATCCCTATACAGAAATCTCTCTGCAAGTATCTTGATGACAATGCAGTGATCAGCAGGAGCCAAAACGAGTTTGTCAAACACAAATCCTGCCAAACTTAAATCTTTTTTAAATCAATTCATTAGTTTAGTTTAGTAGATAGTGGGAATGCTGTGGATGTCATTTATCTGGATTTCAGAAAGCATTTGATAAGGTTCCCCATGATGTTTTGATTAGCAAATTGATTAAATGTGGAACAGATGGGAACACTCTTAGATGGACTGCTTAACTGCTCCATCTAACTCCATAACTGCTTGGAAAAGTGTGCTCAAAGAATTGACATCAATGGCTGTGCTTCAAACTGGAAGGAGGTCTCAAGTAGAGTGCTTCAGGGTTCTATCCTAGGACCATCACTCTTCAACATTTTTATCAATGACTTAGATGATGGTGTGGAGGGAATCCTTATCAAGTTTTCAGATGATACAAAACTCAGAGGGGTGGCTAACTCATTGGAAAATATGAACAGAATTCAAAAAAGATCTAGATAAACTTGAATTTTGCAAATTTCTTTGTAAATGGGGTAGAAAGAAACTGAGGTTTTACAATTTTTGTTGGGAAATGTGAGCGATAGTGGCATAATGGATGTTTTGCAAGCAGAAAGTGAACAGCAATCAGTCCCATATCATCATCCATGCTTAAACCAAGCTTAAACTTCTTTGTAAAAATGTATAAAGTAGGTTTACTTACAAATAGTTTCATAATATCTCATGAAAAGAGTCCATGTAATATGGGCTCTTAAAACATAAAGGAGAGAGAGAGAACAGCAGACTACAAAATGGTGGACAAATAAAACCATGCTAACAACAGACCAACGGATGCAGGAATAGAGAGGGTGTCACTAAGGTCTGTATTAGACCACCCCCCTAAACCCCATTCTTTTGCCGGCATAACCTCTGCTGTTTTTATGCAGGCAAAAGAACTCCCTATGCCACACTTACCTTGGATCTGCGCGAAAGGCTTCCCTGTCAATGAATGAGGAGTGAACAGAGCTCGGTTCACATCCTCTATTGAAATCCCACGTATTCTTGCAAGAATACATCACATGGGAAATTCAAAAATAAAAACAAAAAGAACACTCAAAAAGTTTTTAAAAGCACAAAAACACACTTTTCAAGTTTTCTTCCTGGTTCTTTTAGTATCATGCCTATATTATATGCCTGTCTTGAACTGTGGGCTACCATGGCTACACTGGCCAAAAGGTGGCATAAATTAATTGCTCAGCTCCATGTTATTAAAGCTTTCACTTGCCAGTTTCTGCAGATCAAAGGGCTATTAATGGCTTCACAACACAATACCATACGGGGTTTTCTTGGCAAGATTTGTTCACAGAGGGGTTTGCCTTTGTGTTCCTCTGAGGCTGAGAGAGTGTGACATGCCCAGGTTTACCCAGTGGGTTTCTATGGCTGAGGTGAGGAGTCGAACTCTGGCTTCCCAGTGTCCTAGTACAACACTCAAACCACTATTCTAGGCTGGCTCCCTATCCAGAGATTAAAAAGTCATTTTTTGGACTGTAGCTCCTAGAATGCCAGAATTTTAGCCAACTCCCACTAGCCATGCTGGCTGGAGAATTCTGGGAGTTAGGTTTTCCAGACTATTCCTATTATATGTGTGCTACGAGGCTTTTCTGTCAGTGCTCTGTTATTCTTTTGGGGAGACCAAATTACTCAGAGAATGTCCACAAGCTGCCTGAGATCTACATATGGCCCACAAGTCAGTAGCGACCACCACCACTGTTCAGTATTAAGAAACATACACTGTTTATACAGACCTTGTTAAAATATCTTCCCCGGGAGATTAAAAATGGAAAGTAGCACCAAATTCCAAAGATACTTTTCCATTTAGGTCTTCATACCACCCACTTAAGTACCAAAGGAATGCATTATTAATGGCAACACAACATAAATTAAAATAAGACAGTTAACATAAAGTGTTACCACATTCATAATCTCTAAAAATGACATGAAATATTTTCCAATAAACAAAAGCAGGGGAAAAAAGAGATGACCTAACTTTTCATACTCTTCATTGAAAAACACTGAACATTTTTTAAAAATAAACTGAACATACGTTGATCTCTAGTACCTACACATGTAAAATACCTGGCTATAGCTAGTGGAACTGATTGAGTGACCACATGAAGGCTACAACTGCCAAAGTTTAGATTCATGGGAATACAATTCACAAATTGATACCAAAGCTTGGGAAAGTTACTTGTTTAACAACAATTCTGAGAATCTCCCAGCAAACCTGGTCATTGGCCATAGTGCCTTGAGATTCTGGGACTTGTACGCTGTAGACCCACTACAGAAATAATGCAGTTTGACACAGCTTTAACTTACCGTTTAACTATTCTATTAACTATTCTAACTAGCAATAGAAGTGCTATTCCTATGCTAATCCTGGGATTTGTAGTTTGTTGTGGCACCAGAGCTCTCTGACAGAGAAGGCTAGATATCTCACAAAACTACAAATCCCAGAATTACATAGCATTGGGCCATGGCAGTTAAAGCAGTGTCAAACTGCATTATTTCTGCAGCATGTCAGCAACCTATAGTCCAACAATTAGCTTTTCAGGACTCTAGTTGATACCTAGGAAGGCATATGATGCATGAAAGGAATGGCCTGAAAGGCAACAAAGGGGCTAAATCCAACATTATACGAATGGACTTCCCACTTCAGAATGAGAGATTTTCTTTTCCTTCTTCTCCCACTGCCTCCTGCTCACTCCCCAAATTTGAGCTCTGAAGCAGTTTTGCAAGATAGGGCTGGCTGGCTGCTGGTGGTGGGGTGGAAGGATGGAGGAGGAAATTTGGCCCACTACCAATGTCTGTTGTCTGTTGTGCTGGTTGTAGGACATATACACCAGTTTGCTTTCCAAAAGGCACTTGCTTTGACTTATTGTAAACTCATGTTTTTATCTTCATATTGGAACAGTAACATATATAAACATAAATATTGAAATATTCTCCCTAAAGTGAAATTCCCATTCTGTATTTTTACATTGCACTTTAAGTTTAAAATGTTGGAATTTCCATTTTCGTTTGAACCTAGTGGCTTCTCAAACTCTTGAAAGAGATCTCATTCAGATGGGTAGTTTATGACATGCTTTTACTACCTCTTCTTACTTCCCTGTCCAAATACTCTTGTAACTTTTAAAAAAAAACAATAAAAAGTCAGCACATTTTGATTCATTTGTGAGTGGCATGACTTAGTGATAGTGGTGCAATGTGGTCTCCTCTTGTTTCCAAATACCCTTTGCATGTAAAAAAAACAAAAAAACAACCTCTCTAGAATCTTTGCTGTTCTTGTGTGCCTTCAAGTCAACTCAGAGTTGTGTTACATTATCCTAGGTATTGTCTAAAAGGTGAAAAAACTCATGGAATTCACTGGGAATATGAGCTGTCTAAATGGGACCCCACATCAATCCACACTATTTGGAGGAAGAGGGCCCAAAATGGCAAAAACACAGGAAAGCCTTTGCTGTCATTTTTAAAAAAACAGCGAGGGGGTGTGTATTCCTGCTCATTAGGACAAGCAATTCACTTTGAATCGTTTTCCCATATGAGAAGAAGTACAAAGCTGATTGGCTGGGCGAGCGCAGGGGGTGGAGCTTGCTAACAAGGCAAGCGCTTGCTGCCGCCATGTTGGATTTTTGCCTAAGTGAGCAATTACTAAGGCAATAAAATGGGATGTGGTTTTTTTTTCTGTCCCTTCAACTCAAAAAATCACTCTATCACTCTAGCACACCTAAGACAACTTTTTAAAAAAAGTTTGGTGAAGTACTAATGTGAGTAAATCACTCGCAGCTGCCATCTGGCATGCAAAGCTTCTGGGGGCTTCTGGGGCCAAAAACACTGTTAAAACAAGTCACTGCTGCTGCAAAATGTCATTACTGCAAGGTACTCCGTTCCCCCATCCCACGTATAGACAGGGCCCTAGCATTTTTTTGGCAAGATTTCTTCAGAGGATGAATATGAATTGCCTTCCTCTGAGCTGAGAATGTGTGTCTTGCCCAAGGTTACCCAGTGGGTTTCCATGGCAATGGAGGTTTCAAACCCTGTTCTCCTGGAGTCCTAGTCCAACACTCAAATCACTACACTACACCATTAGAACTTTAGTATTAGACAATAAACTCCAACAGCAGTATCACTGTACAGTCAGACTTCCATATCCACAGGGGTTCAATTCCTAGACTTACTGCAGATACCGGAAACTGCAGATAACAGCAAACCCTATTAAAATAAAGGACTTCTGGTAAAAACATACCATAGAGTTGCATTGGAGGACCTAGAAGATGCCTAGAGAGGATGCCTCTGTAGGCATTTTACAGCATGACTCTGTGGTATGTGCCCCTATTTTCTGTCACACGGATAACTGAAACCACAAATATTGCTTTTGTGGATACAGGTGTCCAAGTGTATTTTAAATCTTTAGAGAACTTTAGCATTGTTTGCTATAAACTGCTGTGATGGCTCTACTGTGTTTTTCCTGGTCAACAACATACACATCTCTCTGTCTCACACACACGCACGTTTTATCCATCAGGCTCTTCCAATGCATACTGGTGGGAGTGGTAATCTTGCTCCAAGGAAAAACACAGTAATACCATCACAGCAGCTTTTCACCATAGTGTGGCACTCTGCCAGAAATAATGGTTTTTAATGGGAAAATCAGTGTGGCATCAAAATGACTTTTTCACAAACAATATCTCTGCCTCATGTACAGAAAAAGGAAACCTATTTACTGTGTTTCACAATGTCCTCTATATTGGGGTGAAGAACATTTGGCCTTTTGCTTTTTGGACTAGAACTCCTTCAGTCCCTTGCTGGCTTAGGGCATCTGGGATATGAAATTCAAACCATCGAGAGGACCACAGATTCCCTACCTTTGCTCTTTATCTCTTCAAAATATTTGTATCCCATGCCTGAAGTGTTTTAGCAGGATATTTATCTTACCTTCCCATCTTCTTCTTGTTTATGGGAAACAGTTTTTATAGGTGAAAACACACCTGGTCTCTGTGTACAAAATGCATGAAGGAATTTAGCTGGAATGCCTTTTAAGAGCAGATCATGTGAATTTTCTTAATTCCTGGGAGACTGACAGTGGTGATGACCTTTATAATCCACTGCCGTATAGGTTTGTGCGTTGCAAATGTGCTGAAAAACCCATTCATCTGATACAATATTTAGCACTGCATGGCCCCCTAGACCAAAATATGCATTCTCCAAATCCTCTCAGAGGCAGGTAAATATCATTGACATTGACCAGAAAAATTAACTATGCCACATGTTTACCATTTAACAGAGAATAGGATATTAATTTGGGAAACATGAGGCTTGTCTATACAGCAAAAATACTCCTCATAGAATTCAAGGAGAATACAATTTGTCTTAATGCGATCCTGCATCAATCTGCCATATTCGGAAGAAGGGGGGAACAAAACCTCTAAAAACTACGCAGGAAAAACCTTTGTGGCTTTTCCCAATGTTTTTAAAATGCTCCACGGGGAATGCATATTCCTGCTCATTGGGACAACTGATTCACTTTGCTGAGCATTCCTGATAAGAGCAGAAGTGAAAAGCTGATTGGTTGGGTGTGTGCAAGGGCGGAGCTTGTTGGCAAGGCAAGTGCTCCGAACCATCATGTTGGATTTTCACCATAATGATCATGCACTGAGGTGATGAAACAACTTTTTTTCTATTTATTTAAGCAGAATATCGCACTTCTACTCCATGGATAGGCTTTTTCAAAAAAAATATACTGTTTGGCGGCAGCAACTAGTGACAATAAAAATGCGAGTAATTCACTTGCGTCCACCATCTTGATTTGCAGGCATGCCCGTTTAAACAATGGACACAGATAGCTTCGCATGCCTGTGAGCTTGCCAAAAAATCATTGAGACAAATGAAAGCTGCTGCAAAGTCCGTGTACGCTGATTCCAGGGCTTCCTACGGATTTTCTGAAAAGCTCCACATGACTTCCAAATGTGCGACTGTTTGAACACTCACATTCGCACAAATATAAACAGGCAGTGCAGTCTGGTTGGCTGGACGAACACAGGGGGCAGGGCTAGCAAAAAGGGAAAGTAGCTGCGGCCGCCATGTTGGATTTTCAGCTAAGCGAGGGTCTGACAAGTCGATCAAACAGTGATTTATACTTTTTTATTTTATTTTACTTATTTGTAAATTGGAAGTGTTGCTTGTGCAACCTGGGAAACTGTTTTTTTAAAAAAATAGCAGCAGCAGATTTAAAATCACAAGTAAATCACTCGCAGCCGCCAGCTGGCTAAGGGGTCATGTGGAGTTTAGGGGGCCTCTTTTGGCTGTGTAGGCAGATTGCATCATTGCGAAGTCCTACCTTTTTGGATGTGTTCGTATTTCCCCCCTCGTATAGACAAGACCTGACTGAGATTCTGCACTGAGAGGCATATGTCTGGCATGTAGCTAAATCTCCATAGCTATGCCTCTGATTGCTACTCTCCTCAAAACCCACCTTTTAAAGCAGCCACAGTGACCTTCAAGGGTCCTCAGGTGTTCCCTACCGGTGACTGTAGCATATCTAGCTCAGAAAAGTAGTTGAATAAGTCTCTGCCGATCCCCCTGCTCTCCAACGACATAGGAATTGCCATGTTGGTTGGGGGGGGGCTGCATCACTTAAGGTGAGTTAGGGCCATTTTGGTCATTGAACGGTTGGTAAAGAATTCTGACCTCCACCCCCCCCATAGGTTACAATAATATACATTTGGCGGTTGATGCCAGTCCCCATCTTTTAAACATGGGCAATTACTCTCAATTTTATTTATTTTTCCTCTATAGTTGATTACATTGAACTTAATCCAGTTGTTATTCCCAATTAGAGTAAGGCCAAATCCACACTACACAAATAATCCAGTTTGAAACTGGACTATTTGCAGTTGCTGCTTCCTATGGAATCTTGGGATTTGTAGTTTTACAAGGTCTTTAGCCTTCTCTGCTAAAGAGTGCTGGTGCCTCTCTCTCTGGCTTTTCTTCACAAACGAAGATTCAGGAAGGACTCATCCTGCACTTTCTGCAAGTGCGCTGATGACTAAAAAGGCCAATCTAAGATAAACAAATCCGGTTGCAGAAAGCACAGCAGAAGGTCTCCTTGGGTGATGTTTCCGGGTTGTGATTCTTTCTGCATTGTCATTTCTCTTCAAGACTTGTTTGGCGTGAGTTCTCAAATAAGGCTACAGCATTGTGGATAGTACGTCTCCATGCCTCCCGATGTGAGGCCAGGGCGGACCATTGTTGGTGATCAATTTGGCCAAGCCTGAGATGTTGCTTCAGGGATTCCTTGTATCGCTTTTTTGGAGTGCCCCTCTTACGCTGACCCGTGGCGAGTTCACCGTAGAGTACTATTTTGGGGAGGCGATGGTCCTCCATCCTAGAAATGTGCCCTGCCCAGCGCAGCTGTGTTCTCAATATCATGGCCTCAGTGCTGGTGATCCCTGCTTGCTCAAGGACAGCAACATTCGTCACATAGTCAGTCCAGTGTATATTTAGGATTGGATGTATACAGCGCTGATGGAAGCGTTGAGGAGTTGTAAGTGTTGGCGATAGGTGACCCATGTTTCAGACCCATAAAGGAGAATAGACAGTACAATGGCTCTATACACACTGATTTTTGTGCTTTGCCTCAGGTGTTTATTACACCAGACTCTTTTGTAAAGTCTTCCAAATGCGCTATATGACTTTGGTAATCTGTGATCCAGCTCTTTGTCAATCTTGGCATCTGAGGAGATGATGCTTCCCAGGTAGGTGAACTGCTGAACGGACTTAAGCACAGATTTGGTGCCTCACCAAACTACAAATCCCAGGATTCCATAGGAAGGAGCCATGGCTAATAATCCAATTTCAAACTGGAGTATTTGGGTAGTGTGGATTTCGCCTAAGTCCCAACTGTTTGTCCCAACTAGATTAAATTAAACTTGCATTTACATTGACTTACAAATTCTCATTGATTCTGTGGGTCTACTCTAGTTGGGACTAACAATTGGCTTTAGGATAATACTGTACACCAGTACCAGAGCCTGGAAATGTTATCATTTTCGAGTATAGCTCCCTGAATCCTACAAGCCGGCAAGCCCAAGGGAATTCTGGGAATTGTGCTTGAAAATAAGTAATATTTCCAAGCTATAATCAGTATGTAAAAGAATGGGCTACAGAACCATTTGCACAAAGACCTATCTGAAAAATATTTAATAGGATATTTCCCACTCAGGTTGTCAAATTATCTTTATGGTTACTGCATGATTAATGTAATATTTAAACTGAGAACTTACAGCTTTGGATGTGGGGCAGCAAAAAGTTTTGGAAGTGAACTAGAAAGCTAACAAGTACCCTATCAATGGATTTTCATCCAGTCAAAATTATCTTGCCCTGTCAAGTGTAACTAAAACCCTCTGGATTGGGCCTGTATATTTGAAACAGAATCATGATAACAAGAGAAGAAAAGCTAAGACAATTTAACACAGTTCAAGGCCTTTTCTCTTAAAAAGCTGTGTTGAGTAACACAAGTAATTTAGTAATTAATCCACCAAAGCACCAATATATAACACAAAAACCCAACGTCTTGGGTTTTATATTTTGTCCCTTGTTTTCCACTTGCAAGATCTTCTTCTTCTTCTTCTTCTTCTTCTTCTTCTTCTTCTTCTTCTTCTTCTTTCTCATGTCATGAAATTTTTGACACTAACTCAGCTGCAGAGGTAACATTCCCTGCTGTGTATTTTGTTTTACGCATCCATGTAATTGCCTGAGTACAGCCTGCTTTGAAAGCTTCATCTTGGTATAGGGTATGACAGATTTGCTTATAGTGGTTTCAGAAAATGGTTTCTTTCTTTTCCCTTGGTATCAGTACTTCCATTGTGATAGATGACCTGTCAACGTGACTCTCAAATAGTATATGAAGCAAAAGTGGTTGAAATGAAAGCAGCAGCTCTTGGAGGGTGGGGGGTTGAGACACTTTCCAGGGCGAAATATGCTACACAGACCATCTTAAAACCAGAAGCGGTCAAAGGCAATTCAAGTTCAATGTCACCAAATTTCCCCTGTCCCCAAATATGAGCATACATGCACAGAGCTTGGAAAAATTATGCTTTTGAACAGCAACTCCCAGAACCTCCTCCCCATAGCCACTATTAAGACCCAACTGAGGGGACCAGCAGCCAGACTTGAATCTGGAGCTGCAGTGGGTGCTCTTTATGGTACCTCACATTCATTGCTGGACTATATCTTCTGCAGAGACTGAGGGCAAAAGTCTGAAGTGAGAGAAGCAGAAGGTCTAATTAATCCCGTATCGTCTTTTCAATGTTGGTCTGCAAAATACAGAGTTTGGAATAGTTACTTTTTTAAGACTAGTCCTCCAGCCAGCATAGGTATGAAACTATTTTGCTCCTTGCCCAAACTAAAGTAACAATGTGAGATGAAAGTGTGCGTGTACCACAAACCAAGTTAGATTTTTTTTTAAGAGACAAAAAAGTAAAAATTTAGTTACTTTTGAGAAATGTAAATTACTTGTTACAATGACTAACAATCTGTAGCTCCTTTAACTTTAATTGTAATGAATCATTTTTAAAGGTAAGTACCCCAGTTCAGTTTGTTTCTAAACTATCCACCTCTCCCAGTGTAACTCAATGGTAGATAACACATCTTGCAGCCATTTAAAGGATCAGGTGGATGCTGACATGATTGACCTCAGCTTGACACCTTGCAGAACTATTGCCAGTCAGAATAGATAGGTAAGTATCAACTCAGACAACAGTTTAGACCAAATTTCACTATTTGCATTCTGCAACTTCCATTGAGCAAGCAATTTCACATTTTGGGAACTTATATAAGGATGACATCCAGGACCCCACTGAGCAAGAGGTTTTCATGTTTGTGTAGTTGTGCTATGGAGGTCTCTGAATGCACAATTGCCCAATCAAGTTTTAATTGCACCAGCGGAGATGTTCATTCTCCATTAATGTGGAATTAAGACTAAATTTCTAACAAAGTTTTAATTCTACTTGTAGGAGAAAGTGCTCCATTATTTTGATTGCTGTTTTCTGCAGTAACCTTTTTCAGATGTCAGCACTAGGATTACCGATTGTGTCCCAAATGTATATTAAGAGCATTACAATACCAGCAGTTTTTGTTTCAGTGTCTTTCCAAATAATCTCTAGCATCAAGTTAGGCTTTTCCATAGTTACTGCTCATTGAGTTGACGTTTTCACAGAGCCATCCACAAGTCCCTCTAGATTTCTTTCTTGATGAGTCATCACCAGTTCAGAACTCATCAGTCACACCTTCCTTCACAATAACATCAGTGAAGGAGGAACAAAGTTCTGTGGTTGTCAAAGTTTCTCCTGTGCTCACTTCCAGACCTTTACTTACAGTGCCACCTTAAGATCTGAGATGGAAAAACAGCTTCAGCCTGGAAAAACATTACACACATTGTTTCCATGTTTATTGCTTTCAGTAGTAATTTGTGGCCTCAGGCACTGTTTCTAGGATGGAGGACCATCGCCTCCCAAAAATAGTACTCTACGGTGAACTCGCCACGGGTCAACGTAAGAGGAGCGCTCCAAAAAAGCGATACAAGGATTCCCCGAAACAACATCTCAGGCTTGGCCAAATTGATCACCAGCAGTGGTCCACCCTGGCCTCACATCGGGAGGCATGGAGATGCACTATCCTCAATGCTGCAGCCATATTTGAGAACTCACGCCGAACAAGTCTTGAAGAGAAACGGCAACGCAGAAAGAATCACAACCTGGAAACATCACCCAAGGATACCTTCTGCTGTGCTTTCTGCAACCGGACTTGTTTATCTCGGATTGGCCTTTTCAGTCATCAGCGCACTTGCAGAAAGCGTGGGATGAGTCCTTCCTGAATCTTTGTTTGCGAAGAAAAGCCAGAGAGAGTAATTTGTGAAATGTAATGCAATTCTCACCACTACTGAGTGCATTCATACAAAACTATTGACTATGGGCTTGTCTAGACAGTGAAAATACTCCTCATAGAATTCGGGGAGAATACCTTTTGTTCCAATGGGATCCCGCATCATTTTGCTGTATTCGGAAGAGGGAGCAAAAACTCCAAATATTCCAAGGGAAAAGTCTTCACAGCTTTTCCCGACTTTTAAAAAAACTCTGAAGGAAATGTGCATTCCTGCTCATTAGGACAACCAATTCACTTTGCTGCACTTTCCTGATAAGAGCAGAAGCGGAAAGCTGTTTTGTTAGATGTACACAGGGGTTGGAGCTTGCTGGCAAGGCAAGTGCCCTGAACTGCCATGTTGGATTTTCACTATAGTGATCATGCGCTGAGGCAATGAACCAGCCTTTTCTTTCTTTCTTTTTTTGTTTTGTTTATTTAAATGGAAAGATGGTACTGCCACACATTGTATTTGCTTCTTTTTTTAGTGTTTGGCAGCAGCAACTGGTGACAATAAAAATGTGAATAATTAACTTACGCCCGCCATCTTGATTCACAGGCACACCAGTTAGAATATCAAACATGTATGGCTTTGCATGCCTGCAATCTTGGGGGGTGGGAAGTGGAGACAAATGAAAGTTGCTGCGGATTGGCATTATTGTACATCAATCCACATTTTATTGCTTGGTATAGACAAACCCTATGGCATGAATACTTAGTCTAGTATCTAGGGAGCTTTCAGTGTCCTCAGGAATTAATTCAACAAGTTGTAGAGGACAAAGCCTTTCCTAATTGTGTTGTTTAAAACCACCGCTAAAGAAGATATGAAATAGTAAAGACCCTGTCACAACCGAAGAGAAGCTCATTCAGTTAGAAACTTCAAATCTGAGATTTTGAAATTAATTTGCAAATCAAACCTCACTTTCCTTCAAAATCTTCACTTCTCTGAATTTTGCAGTAGAGTTCTCCAAAAAGAATTTTTAAGAAAATGCATACGGAATTGCATACATGAGGGGAAAGCACACACAAATATGTGCATTTATGAAATAATATTAAGAAGGAAATCTTGTAGAAAATTTTGCAAATGAGTACAAAATACATGTTAGTAGGAGAAATTCATAAACATTTCCAGCCAATATTTTTTATGTATTTGTATGCAATTTTTAAAAAATAATAAACTTCAGGACAACCCAATATTTAATTGGCAAAATGCTCAAAGTCTGAGCAAAACCAAATTTAAATTTGGAATAGCGGAAAACAAAGAGAAACTAAAATGGACGTATTCTTCCATTCCTAGTGTCATGATGGAGTGTAATCATGTGCAATACAACCTATGGTTTTCAGATATCTTCCTTTGAAAAGGACATAACTTTATAGATATGCTGTTGTCTCTCAGCCTTAGTCTCTTCACCTACAATACATAGAAATAATACTGTTCTACCTTGCAAAATTGTTGCAACAAATAGAGTTAGATAACACATATGACATACTACAAACACTATACAGACCTATGCTTCTGATAAGTATTATTCTTACTTTGTGGAGGGGGTATGAAAGGAGGGAAGAAAGAGGTGGGTGATATTACTGTTGCAGGTATGTTCTCATCGTTATTATAATAATTTAATTTGTATCTTACCTTATTTCTTGGCTTGTACTACTGTATTTTTTGTTCACAATCTTCCTTGAGCCTATGAAAAATAGTTGGGATATAACATTTCAAAGAGAAAAATAAACATCACAAATAATCCAAGTTTTGCCAAAAAGAAGTACAGGGGAATCACAAGACAAATCATGGAGGAGTCTGTGGTCAATCCAGGACCCATGCACTGATATTGTAGACCAGGGGTGGGCAACTGTGGAATGTTAGGGGGCTGCTTTGGTCCCCCCAGGAAACCTTGGAGGACTACACTCTCTCTCTCTCTCTCTCTCACACACACACACACACCTCTGTAAAAATAGTTTCAAAGTTTTTTGCCCCCAAACCCCCTTTAGTGAATGTGGGGACATTTCTCCAAGTTCTTGGGCTTTCCTGTGCCATTTTAGGCACCAGCACTCTTTGACCGAGAAGGCTAAAGACCCTGTAAAACTGCAAATCCTTAGAATTCTAGCCAAAGATTCACTAAGTTATATGTCACAGAGTATGGCAGTAGCTTGTATTATAAGAGTGCCTCATAAGTGATGTCCAGTGGGGAGCATAAAGAAGTCCACAAGGCTCCCAAACATGGTCCACAAGGTCATTTACAAGAGCCCCACAGGTGCTGCTTGTTGTGGGATAAGTAGAGGTTCCTACAGTGTATCAAGAGCATTCAAGCTTAAGAGTCATTGCTCCTGCATAATCCCCATTTTTCTCAGGAGGGCAGCACTTAACACTGTTTCCAGTGGTCCCTCTGCCAACTTTCCAGTGAGTCCTGGCTTTCTGGTTTTCAGGCATCAAGCAAATATTATTCCTGGGGCTTAAAACGGTTTTAAAATCTAGATTTGAGTAGTCTTTTCAGGAGTTTGCTGCTGGTGGAAAATGCTGTACTAGTTTAATTGTTTTTATTGCACTTTTTAAACACTTGTTGTGAGTCTCCAACTTTGCAGTATGTTTTAAAAGGCTTGTACTTTTTTAAAAACACCAACAAAAAATTGTACATGATCTCTCCTATATAAAGCATGACAAATTTTAATAAGGCATAAGAGGTCGATTACTTGGTCAACTTTTATCCAAATGCCCAACTGAATAATTCTGACACTCCCAAAGTACATTTAGAAGGTCTGTTGGCACTATTGAAGTCAGAAGTCTCATTCCCTCCCTGCAACTAAACCATAAGATGATGGGGGGGGGGTTCTAGTTGAAGCCTTATTGCTTTTGCATCTGTGTTAACAGTTCTAATAGAGCTAATATCACACCCCTTAATTTTAGCACCTTCTTGATTTTGGATTATGATGACTGAGTCAGCATTGTAACAGGAAAGGTTATAAAACATATTTGCTGCTATGTGGCAGTGAGGAAATCCATGCAGAAAAAGTTGTGGTGAATAACAGGGCCTGAAGGGGTGTCAGCTGTGCATTGCACTAGATTTATACACAGCTTAAATTACCAGCATAGGGGCTCTGGATTCCAGTTGGAATCTATAAATCTTTTCAAAGGTTTGGTCAAAACATATATTTGATGAATGTGTTGGAGTGCATGCACTTATTTGAAGTGGCCTGGGAAATTTAAGCAAGCAGCTCTTATTCCAGATTGAAATGAGACAGGGTTTGCAGGATTTAGCACATGATTTAAAATGAAGCAAAGCAAAAGGAATGTCAATATGACTCCTTTTGTAACCCAGCTTTGATTCTTCTGAGAACGACTAGCAATATTCCACTGAGGCTAGTTCTATCAACAGTTATTAGACTCAGTAGCTAAATTGTTCAGATACCACATGCCACTGAGTACCAGCTGCCATTAGATGACAGAAGGCCAAGAGAAGAGGTATTACTTTCATATCTGGACTGGAGATTGTGGGAATCAGGTAGCTGGACTGGATAGATTTTTTTCTGTGATCCATCATGGCAATTCTTACATTCATTTCTTCTTGAACATTTATTTCTCACAAGAGAGAGATAGGACAGATTATTTCTTGGCTGGCGATACCATTGTAGTCTTGAGATCATGGAACTATTCTGGTTTCCCCCAACCCAGGAAGAATGCTTTAACTGTGGAGCCTCATCTCTGCAGGTGTGGTAGAATCACGTTAAATTACATACAGTTTCTGAAAGAAGAGGAGCTTGGGCAGATAAAAATCTTGACCAGCAAGAACCAGACTCAACCAGAACCATTTAGAACTGATCAGGACCCTGGATAGATCAAAGCCACACTGGATCAGAGCAAAGCCTCTCAAACCCAGTGTTCTGTTTTCACAATGGTGAACCAGATTCCTATGGGAAGCCTACAACTGGATCATGAATGCAAAACCACTCTCCTGCATGTGTTTCCCAGCAAATAGTATTGAGAGGCATATGTAGATCAACAAAAGTAACATTTACAAGCTCTGGGGATCACTTGCTAAAGACTTCTCACTGGTAGCAAAGGCTTCTATGGTTTTAGTGGGACTCAAGGCTGTCTAAGAGTGTAAAGAAAGGCTAGTCAGCCTGATAATTGTCATATAACATATGTTTCACCCCATATGGGAAAATCAGTTGGGATCTTTCCTGGGATTTTACCCAGGAAAGCTACCTGGTATTGCTTTATTCAACAGTTATTGGCTCTTCTACAATGAATGGGTGATGGAAACTGCAATAGGAGAGGCTTTCAAATCTGGTGAGTTGGGTAAAGCCAAGCCTTTCTGGAGGGGAGGGGGGTTTAAAATGTCTTGTCCAAGTCATCCAATGAGCTGAAGAGAGCATTGATACTGCCAAAGTGACATTAACATTCTTTTCTTCCTATCAATCACCCATTGAGCCTCATCATGTCTTCTTAATAATGAAGGAACCTCCACCTTCTCCTAGGTGAGGTTTGTTAGCTAGATTGTAAGCTTGAGGGCAGGGAACTATTTTGTTGCTCTTTTTCTTGTAAAGCGCCATGTACATTCATGGCATTAGAGAAATATAAGATGATGATGATGATGATGATGATGATTCATTTAAATCATTTAGCCACCACTAATACTAATTCTTCGTTGTATTAGATTTGACAGTGGCATACAACACTGGACTCCAACTCCCAGGATTCCTGAACACTGACCACATTGAAGTGAAAAATATCCAGGGGACAAAGTCTGAGAACTACTGGAGTACAACATGAAAGATCAATACACTTCAAAAAATAAAATTCAGCTGACAAAACTTTACAATAAATTAATTCCTTGCTTGGTTAAGGCTGCAATTCTATCCCTACTTCCACTCAGCACCACTGAAATTAGTGGAAACTGCTTTCGAGTAAAGGTGCTTCTATATCTTTACTCAAATTAACTTAAAAACAGAGATGGACAAGGTGTAGCCCTCCAAGTGTTGTTCAGGTACAACTTGCATCAGTTCTAGTCAGGGTAGCAAAGGTGAATATTGGAAGCTGCAATGTAGCAACATGTGGAGGACTGGACATTGTCCACCCCAAGTTAAATATGTCAAAATGTCTAGGTAAATACTTGTGCTTTGCTTTGGTAGCAGTATTAAACAATAGCAGCATTGGCACCTGGTAAATATTTCCTGGTATTCTGTAACAGAAGTGCCAATTGTCAATAAATCTTGCTTCTTGCGGATGATCATTACACATGCAATGGAACAGTTATGCAGAGAAAGTCCTCGGCATGGATTTTAGAGTATGGGCAGGTTGTAATGCTGGCTTTCAGGTTCTGGGACACTGTGATTCTTTACCTGAACAGAAACTACAGACTCAAGTACAGAATCCAGAAATCTGAGAATCCAGTTTCAATTTGAGGAGGACTGGAGTGGGAAGAGAAACACAAGTTGTTCCTGGAGCATTTGAACTTGAAAGTATGAAGCTAATACCTGGTAAAGTCTTGGAAGGAAGAGGAGAATTTATTACTGTTGTTAACTGCCCTTGACTTTGACTTATAGCAGCCCAAAGAATGTGAGACCTCCAAGTCACCCTGTCTTCAACAGCCCTTCACACGTCTGACTCAGGGCCATGGCTTCCTTGACTGAGTCTATCCATATGTAATGTGATTTTTCTCTTTTCCTACTACCTTTCACTTAGTCAAGCATTATTGTCTTTTCCAGTGAGTCATGTGTTCTTATGATATGTCCAAAGGACTCGGCTTAGTCATCTAGGCTTCTAGGGAGAGTTCAGGCTTGATTTGTTCTAGGCCCCATTTATTTGTCTTTTCAGCAATCCACGGTATCTATAGAACTCTTCTCCAGCACCACTTTCAAATGAGTGGATTTTCTTCCTATCAGATTTCTTCACCATTCAGCTTTCACAACTAAACATAGAAAGTGGAAATATGATAGCATGGACAATCCTACATTAACTTTAGTATTCCATGATATATCTTTACATTTCAGGATCTTATCTAGTTCCTTCATAGATGACCTTTCAAGTCCTAGTTTTCTGATTTCTTGACTGCAATCTCCATTCTGATTAACAACTGAGCCAAGGTATGGAAAATCTTGAACTATTAGGTTGACCCCCGTATAAGCACAGGATGAGTTCCAAGATCTCCCGTAGATACCTGAAACCGTGGATGATAGGGAAGCCTATTATTTTCAATGAGATGAATGCCAGAAGTTGACTGTAGAATCACATCGGAGATCTAGAAATGCTTAGAGAGAACATATTTTTTCAGAAGTGGATAAATTAAACTGTGGATACTGAATCTGTGGATACGGGGGTTGATCTGTATTTCAATATTTTCATTATTTCATTATTTTTGTTTTCTTAATGTTCAACTGTAAACCCGCCTTTGCACTTTCTTCCTCAACTTTCTTCAGTAATCATTCTTAATTTTTGCTATTTTTTTCAAGAAGTATGGTGTCATCTGCACTGCAGATGTTCCTTCCTCCAATTTTCACATGTCCTTCCTCCAAGTTGTTGTGTACTCCCATCATACCTCAATGAAAAGGAATTAAAAGGATCATCGTATTCATATCATGCAAAGATAGCAGTGGCCATATAGGTGAGCTATCAGACATACACCACATGGATCAAAAGGGCAGGAACTATACAGATTTAGCAGGCTCCTGTGAAATGGCCAGCTTGTGTTGAGAAGCTTCCTCCTGCCTAGGAAAACAGGTTTGAGATAAACAAAGTCATTAAGCTAATGAAGCCAGTTCCTCCAACCTACTCTTTTGTGTCAGTTTTCCCAACACTGCAAGGCTGTCCCAAAACATCAAAGACCCACACTTCAATCAGACAGGATCAATTCTTTCGATCAAATAAAGAAAAGGTCATTTGGCCATTGTTTTAGACTTACTTCAAAGTGCAAGGATATCTGGTCATTCAATGTGGCCTCCAACCTGCATGCATCCTCCATGTCACTCTGGAAGCCCAACCTCAGCTGTTTGCAGTTTGAGTCTTCATTTTTTCCCCTCGGGACAGGTAAATATAGCCCATCATCTTTGATAGCTATTCTTTTACTCTATCACTTTCCTTTCTGATAGCTCTTGAAAGTTTGAATTACTGACTGAATGCCTTCTTTTCATATGCTGATTTCTCAAATATGGATTACCTTGTGTTACTTAGCTGGAGTTCTGACAGCTGTACTGGTATGCATAGGGGAAAAGGTCCTGCAAGTTACCCGACCTCAAGCTGCCAGTTATTCGAGCTAATTAATTCCCCTAATTAAGGTCTGAATAAGAGCATTTTGGGAAACAAAGTCTAATACCACTTTATGTATGATCTGTTCAGCATACAAGTTAAACAGATAGGGTGATGAGATGCAGTCTTGCCCTTGTCAGTTAGAAACCATTCACTTCCTCTGTATTCTGTCCTGATGGTAGTCTCCTGTCCTGAGCACAGGTTACACAGCAGGACAATCAAATGTTGTGGCACACCCATTTCTTTAAGAGAAATCCATAGTTTTTCATGATCTATCAACAGAGCTGCTTCAGGCTACAGAGACAGAATCTACACTCGTTCTAACTAAAATCTATCAAAAAGGAAGCCATGAACTCAGTTTGCAAGAGGTGAGCTGGGCAGTTGATGACCAGTGCTCTTGGAGGTGTCTCTTTTGTAGGTCACCATAAATCAAAGTTGACCTGATAGTAAATATGAATGACTACCACTATCACTTCCTCTTCCTCTTCTTCTTGACTGCCAGGTATGTTGGAGAAGTATTTTTGAGATTTTCAGCAAAATTTGTCTCTCCACCTCAGGCATCAAAATGTCTATAGCCCATCTTGCTTTTTCCTAAGAGAATGGTCACAATCCTTACATATGCAAGTGTTCCACCCATGGCACACTATTGATGTCCTGTTTGTGAATGTTGATAGTTCCTTCTGATACATTGCAAACTAGCTTCAAAAATCACTCCAGGCTTCAAAAGTGGCCTGTGAAAAAACAGCAGAGGAGTGGGGCTGACATGTAGTTACAGTCTGGCAGCCTAACAGCCCTATGTATTAGTTTAAATGTGCTAGGATATTTACGCTGAACTAGCCCTTTTAAGGTTTATAACCAGTGTTACAATTGTCATTTTCTATATGCCATTTTGCTCTGATCCTAGCCCTCTCTGCATATATACCAGAAGCTAGAATATTGTATTCAGCCAATGTTTCTGAAGAAATGGATTTCAATTGACAAAAGTTCATACTAATTATTATTATTTTATTCATTTATATCCCACCTTTCTCCCAATGATATGAGTCAAAGGGCTTGTCTACATATGGGGCCAAAAGTCCAAATGGAGTCCTGACCACTGTGCTCCCACATTAACCCAAAGCCCTGTATAGTATTTATTCTCCGCAGGAACAGTGGGTGCTTGTCTTCACTGTCCCTACAGATTTTCATCCGCTGCCACCACCACAACCATTTGCTCACCTGTTGCGTGGTTCAAGCACCTCCATCACTTGCTTCAAGCACATCTTCCTTTCACCTGCTGTTCGCTTTACATCTCTTGCTTCAAGCACCTCTTCCTGTGATGGGTGAGTGGGAGAGCAGGCAGAGGCAGCTCCCTTTGGCTGGGAGCTTGCCTCCTGAGCTTTAAAATGGTTGCAGCAGTGGTGGCGGCAGCAGTGGCATTGGTGGAGACAGCAGATGAAAATGTGGAGGAAACCCCAAATCCTAAAAACTCTGGACTTTATCAGACTAGCGTTGAAAAATATTCTTTTGCCAGCATAATTAAAGCCATGTTTATGCCAGCAAAATAACACCTCCTTAGGTGTTACCTTGTCTCCTGACAAAGGCTTCCCCCAGCAATGAAGAGGAAGTGAACGGAGCTCCATTTATTTCCTTATTAAAAATCCTGCAGATTCTCGCGAGACTTCATCACATGGGAAATTCAAAAATAAAACATAACACACAAAAAGTTTTTAAAAGCACATACATAAACTTAAAAACTTCCAAATAACCCAGGGAGGGTCATAAAAAACTGTATCACTTACCTGGATGTTGCAATCTCACCCAGAAGTTTTTGCACTGGACCAGCCATTGATGCTGCATTCACATGAATTAAATGGCAAGAGGTTTCATACGCTGACAATGGCAGCACTAAAGCACCACGGGGGATCAATTGACGGCTTCAGATGTCAATAAAATAGGATGGGTTTTGGCCAATACATAAATGTGAAAGGGCGACATCGTCTGATATGCGCACCCTTTCACACTTATGTGGTGTTGTTATGACACCATATTTAGCGCATCTGATAAAGTCCTTGGCATCAAGGTAAAATACCCTGAAATGCCCCAAATCTGGGCCAAGTACTGTGTGGTCTGATCACTGCAGATTCAGGGGAAAGAACTTACATCACGTGGCTTGATCATTGAGATTTGGGGGAATTCACAGGGGGATTTGGATTTTTTAAATAATGTAAACTAGCCCAAAGTGGTTTACACCATACTTAAAAACAATACAGAATTTTAAAAACTATCCACAACATTCAATATAAATATAAATATAAAAATTATTTAAAAGACAAAATCATTTATAAAGTTTAAAACTTTTTAAAATTCATTAAAAGGCTATATAAACTATAAAACAGCACAACACACCATTAAAAGCTCATCCCATTTAGCTAATGCTAAAACAGATCTATTTATCTGCAAAGTCTATAAGAATCCCCTCCCCACTTCCTCTCCTTTTTGTTATACTGAAATAGACAAACACGGCTGTCTCTTAGAAATAAATCCTATTGCTCACCCAGAACTAGCCCTGCATGTTTCTGAGACAGCCCCACCCCCCAAAGTTGTAAAATCACAGGAAACCTAATATCCCATGAATGGATTGATTCTAAATACAGGAGGTCTTGCTATAAGTGACTGTGTTACACTTGTATTCAGCTTTGCCCCAGAGGCTCTGAAATTTCAGAGATTAATGGTACGAAGCCTGGCATACCTCCAAGTCAACCAACTTCTGACTGGTTTACATCATGCTCTGTTCATGAGCACAGCAGGATCCTGGGGAACCGAGTGAGCCGTGAAGTAGGTTAATCAGTAAAGGAATATAGACCTAAACCAGGATTTTATGCTAAGCTCACAAAATGGATTTTGGTGTTAAAGCATCTCTCTGCTGGGTACTTACTTGAAAATGATGGTACAAATCAGGCGTGACTTCTCTCACAATAATAACAGTAAACATCAGGGAAATAACAGTAAAGTTCTTTGCTTTGTAATTCAGAGAGGTCGTGAATAACCCCTCTGAGTAAATTGCTGAGATAGCATAAATGCTACTGCTCAATTTGTTGAAAGTGAGCTGAATGAGCCGTTACGAAAAATGTGTGTATCAATTCTGGCCGAACTTTATTTTAGAAAAAAAAATGGAAAAAAAATGCATACAATCAGAAGAATGCTGTTTTCTGTTGTCTTTGTGCTGGTAGTTTGCTGGAGGCACTTTGTACCTGTGGGACATTTTTTCGAATGAGGTTTCTTTATAATAAAAGACTGTGGAAAGTAACATCTTAAAAATTTATTTATTTGTTTATTTATTTATTTATTTATTTATTGAATATATAAACCCTACCTTTATCCCAGGATGGTATCCAAACCCAATGGTGACAGGACAACCATGCATATTTTATCCATGTGTCTGCCCCATTTACATGTGAAGTGGTGGCACAGGTTATTTTGTACATGAAAAGGGAGAAAAATAACCCGCCTCTAGTTTTATATGCAGAAAGAAAGAACAAAACAAAACAAAATAAAATAAGAAATATTACACACACCATCTTCCCTTGCTGCACTTTGCTGCTTGCTGTAATTCCACAGTCCCACCTAATTTCGAGAGTGCATCTACACTGTTGAAATAACACAGTTTGACACCACTTTAACTGCCAGGGCTTTTTCCCATGGTATTCTGGGATTTGTAGTTTTGTAAGGCACCAGCACTCTTTGGCAGAGAAGGCTAAAGACCTTATAAAACTACCAATCCCAGGATTCCATAGGATGGTGCTATAGCACTTAAAGTGGTGTCAAACTGCATTATTTTTACAGTGTAGATGCAGCCCTAGTCGTGAAGCTGGCCAGGACGGAAAGGTTCCGAACAGTGACAAAGAGGTAAAGGAAGGAAATTAGTTAAGGGAAGAAGAAGGACAAGGTTCATTGCTTGGGAGTTTTGCTTGATGCATTTTGATGCACAAATATCTTCAGTGGTGAGGAATGCTTTTTATCAGTTGAGATGGGGCGGGCAATGTGTGGTCCTCCTGACATTGTGGGACAGACAGTCTCATCAGCTGAAGTCAGCATAGCTAATGGTGAGGAATGTTCAACAAGATAATGAGGGGGAACCTTTGCCTACCTCAGTTTTAGGCTGATACACCAACTTATAAATTCTCTATCACAGGACAGCCTGGAAATGATGATCCCATGACCTGGTAACCTTAAGACTGCTGGAGTGTGTTGTACGTGGGGTTGTTATTGAAGATTGTTCATAAAATTCAGTTAATTGAAAATACAGCAATCCGGATATAGACTGGCATGGCACACTGGGAGCACATCCTGCCAATTTTGAGAAATCTAAACTACACTATCAGTTTCCTGGCTATGCTTTCTGGGGGATTCTGCGAGTTGTAGTCAAAAGTAACTTTTCTGAGCTCTGGCTGGCAGCAGGAATTTGGACATGCTTGAAGAGGACGGAAAGGACTGATGAGTTTGGCTATGGCACTGAGTCAGGGCTGAAAGCTTGCTGCTGCATCCCTATTTCTCTGCTTCTTTTCTTCTGACTCAGGTGATTAAATGTATTAAGCCACACTAAAGCATAGGGTGAACAGGCTACCTAAGCCTGAGTGCACATGGACTTGAGTTGGAACATATTCACCTAAAAGTTAGCAGCTGCTGTTTTAAATGGGAAAAAAAGTTTCAGAACCAAAAGAGATGTGACAGGAGCCTGTACAGGTCCTCCCGCCCCAGCCACGGTTTCAGTTACCCATGGCTGAAAAAATAGGGAGACATAGCATAGAGGTGTGCTGGAAAATGCTTAGAGAGGTGTCCTCTCTAGGAATCACTAGGTCCTCCAATGCAATTCTATGATACATTTGTACTGGAAGTCTTTTATTTTAATAGGGTTTGTTATTATCCACGGTTTCACTTATAAATGGTAAGTCCAGGAACTTATCCTCCATATTTAATTTTTATTTTAATGAGTTCCATTCTCAAAATACATCTTTCTTCGACATATTGCTTATACATTAAGTTTTGATTATACTCTTATTTCTAATATTACATAACCACATATTGATAACCTTGATTACTTTCTTTGCATTTTACACATTAAATGCAATAACCAAATAACCAACAGTGATTGACTTCCTGTAAGTTGATGCTTTTGAAATCAACTTCTAGCTTATTCCTCTCTTCTACTTCGTATGGTATTAAACTATTATAAATTAACAATCTCACAGTATTCTCATTTTTGATACAACCCAGTCCTTATATTCTTTTTCCTTCCCCTCTTTATCCCGTTATAAACAAATTCTCTTCATCGTAACACACTCCTTTTGTTTCCCAGAACTATAGTACTGGGCTCCATTTCTCAAGTGTTTTCTTCTTTGGTAAACTGTGGACTTTGGAGGTCAATATGTCCATTTCCAATAAATCTTGAGATTTCCTTATACAATCTTCTATTGTGGGGATCTTATGAGATTTCTTACCTGGCAGGGGAGACACCTTGATCAGGAACTTATCCTCCATGGATACAGGGGTGTGTGACTTGTACATTTATTCATGTCTATCCATGAGTCATATCAAAAGGGGTGATGCGAATGGGTCTTTAAAAAACAACTAATGAAATGGTTTGTACAAGTGTGGAGAGAGAAATCATTTGGGGGGAGTGCAGCTGCTTCCAACCTCTCCCTCTCTTCCTGGAGAAAGAAACAGTAATTATCATAGCATCTTTCTCTTGCTGAAATAGAATTAAATTTTATTGACTCTAATCCATTCCATTACTGAGCACAGACAACAATTTCACATTTTTATTGTCCTTCCCAGTGTAGGTTTTTTTTTTTTTGAGAAATTGAGATGGCTGCTAGCTGCACACTACTGACACCCAACCTCAGAACCTTCTAGCAGTTTCACAGACATCTTAAATATCACAGGAGACAAAATAGAACCCTGGAGCCCTCATAGCACAAATGCAATGAGTTTGGTTGCCCCCTAAATTATTTCCAGTTACAGTTGGCTCTCCGCAGCCACAGAAACTTTATCCATGGATTCCAGCATCCATGGCTTGAAAATATTTTGTAAAAAATCCCAAAAGCAAACCTTGCTGCTTGCCATTGCAGATAAGGGGCACCATTTTACTATGCTATTATATCTGTGTCTGTACAGTTCCAGCTACTATATCCACTTTCCCTCATGATCCAGTGGCAGGAATCTTGAATCCAAGAGTTTGTGTGTATGTGTGAGCCCCTCAGAGCCAAAAGAGAAACACATGCCTGTTAGCTAAATCGCTGTTGCATGTGACATGCCAGATTTTATATGCTTAAGTAAAAATATAGGTTAGGTCTAGATATTATGTGAGTGTAAAACTGCTTGTTCAGCATGTCTCTCTTGTGCCTTTGTACCTTAAGAAGGATGTCCAGAAAATGGGGATTGCTTTTAAACAGAACAGGCAGCTCATAGGAGCTGTGGTTGTGGAGGGGATTGCTAACAACGGGGAAAGTCACTTTGAAGAAATGAAAGCTTTGGACACACACATGCACATGCAAAAACACAATGGCTGGAATATTGTTGTTTAGTCCCAACTAGAATAGGCCCACTGAATTGATCGTGATTTCCTGCATGGCAGGGGGTTCGACTGGATGGCCCCTGTGGTCTCTTCCAACTCTACAATTCTATGATTCTATACGTAATGGGACTTGAGCATCCACAGATTTTGCTATCCACAGGGGAATCAAACCCTAGCGGATACCAAGGGCCCACTGTATCACCAAGCAAATAGGAATGGGACCACCATATGACCATACCCCCTACTCTCAGTTCATATACCTGTTCTGGAAGAATACCATGGTCAATAGTGTAACAAGCCACAGAGAAATCAAGAAGTATCAACAGGGTCACATTTCGCCCTCTGACTTCCAGCATAAGTCATCCATCACTATGTCAAAACCAGGTCTGAAATCTGATCCAGAAAATCAGTTTTGTATAAATGTGTCTGGAATTGCATAGCCATTACCCACTCATATACCTTATAAAATAAAAGAATATTTGCAACCAGTCAGTAGTTACGATAATCATCCGGCTCCACAGAAGTTTATACTTATGGAGCCACCAGTTCCTTCAAACTAGCTGGGACTGCCTCCCTTTGTAAGAAGGCATTAATCATCCCTGCATCAGCCAGCTACTCAGACAGTCAATCAACCTTTGCTAGTTGTTGTTAGCCAAAAAGGTCAAGAGTCAAGCAAACAAGTGATAGGCTGGATCACTCTGCAAACCTTCCCTATATCTTTTGACCTCAGCTGCTGAAATTCATTGTACAGAATTGGGCCAGGATTCACTGTTTAATGTGATGTCACTAAGGCTGGTGTTACCTCCCTCCATGGTGTCACCTGGTGCGGTAGTGCGCGCGCGCACACACACACACACACAGTGCCACCATTGACTGTTTATGCATGAAGTTGTTTTCACAGATTTATTTTATTTATTTGCATTTCTCATCTCTGTAGTTCTGAAGGAATTCCTTGACTGGGTGAATTCATGTTCCATCCTGATATTTCTCTTTTTGACTCTTGGACATTCAATGACAAGCTTACAAGTAATACTCAAGAACTCCAACATACCCCTTAAAGAGCACCTATATACGGGAATCAGTTTATCTGAGTGACAGTGAGATGCACTGTATTTCTAAATAAATATATGTGTATCACAGTTGTATAACATGTAACTTACCAAGCCAAGAGCATCTATAAAATCCCACCTGAATCAATTTTATTTTACTCCCTGCCTAGTATCCCCAAAATGTGGAGGGGGGTTGTCAGACATCAGGCAGGGCACAAAATTTGATTGATGGACTGTATTCTCATGGTGGGTCACCAGTTGTGCAAGTCTGGTGCATATAATGAGGCTGAAAGGTTTAAAACCATACAGGTTTGAGGAGACTCTAGACAAAGAAGAAAAGTTACCACAACCTGAAGATTGCAAATTCGTGAGGTCAAAATGTCTATTAAGTGTAAATGCTGAGTGCATAGTTATATACATTTAAAATTCTCTTGATGGTTTTAATTTTTTTAAAAAAAACTAATTAGTTAGGAATTCTATACTCAGCAGCTTTTAGTGTTTTAGAAAAACCTGTATAAGCACTTATGATTAGGTTCACAGGCGTATCCATTTATACAATGTTTGAGATCTTTGGAACTTATACAACGGAAGGTGGCTTTCAAGATGTTGTGGAACTATACCTTCCAACATCTCTCAGCCATGGCAATGTTGGTGAAGATTGCTGGGAAACACAGCAGCATCTGGAGAACTGTATGTTTACATTTTTTTTAAAGGACCGAGATCTTAGATGAGCATCTCCTGGCCTGATCCCCTTCTAGTCTTGATTTATTGGGCAGCAGTCAGTATGAATGACAGAGGTCTGTTCTCCTGTTGTTTGGGGTGCAGCATATTGATGTTTCCACCTCCTTCCTTCCATGATCTACAGTGTGACAATCAGAAGCAGGATCCCTGATGCAATTCCTTCTCACATTGGAGATAGCTGGTAGAACATGAGCGGAAACATCAGTATACTGCACTCTCATCAATAAAATTGCTTGCAGTGGCCACTGCCCGATAAATCAGGATCAAGGGCAACAGAGCCATGATCGTGTAGGGACTGTGAATATGAATTAGGCGCAGATGTGTCACTCTAGGTTATATATTCATAACACAATAGTGAATTCCAGACAATATCAATAAAAAATTTAGTGAAATGTGACAAATGTTATGATTACAACATGTTGCTATTTTTGCTAATGAGCTGGACCTCATTTTGGATTAGAAACAAAATGGTGTATTGGACTTTTCGCTTAGATCTATTAGCCTCTATGTTTATTTACAGAAAATATTTCTATAGAGGAAGCCCCTGCTTATGGACTTTTTCGGATGGAAGAAAAGTAACGCTAGCAGCAGGATATTTTTCCTGCCCAGAGTCATATCAGTGATTGTGAGTAAAATATGACGCTGGGCAGGAAAAATATCATGCTCAAATGTCCCAGCGGTACTGCAACAGTACCGCTGGGAGGAGCGTAGTCCAAAACGGACACCCTCTTGTGCTGCAGCGTCGCAACCTGGCAACGCTGCTAGCGTTACTTTTCTTCCATCCGAAAAAGTCCTATGTGACAGGTTAGGAACTGTATCAGTCTCAGAAACTGGAATTGGCTGAAAAGCAGAACCCATGTAGGGAACATGAGGGAATTGCTGTGTTCACCTGCATGCATGCTGCTTGTAAAGTCTTTCAGTCAGCTCCTCACCTCAGCTCACTTTGCAAGTAGCATGCACATGCACGATCAGTCCCAAGCAAGCTGACATAGGCAAGAACGGTCAAAAGAGCAGATTCCTCATCGAATGAATGGAACTTGTCCTTAATTTGCAAGCATCAGAAGAGTGAGTCATTGGGTAATGAGTCATGGAAAGGCAGGGCTTCCTGCACTGCCTTTCAATATCAATGTTCTGGGGTGGTATACAAAATTGTTTTATTTTTTAATTAAAATATTGTACAAAAATTGGCAAGAGGCCTTGGCAAACTGGGTATTGAAGTCAGCCTAACTAGGTATTAAAGTCTGGCCTAACAACATTTTTAAAATGCCAAAGCACCATCAGTATTGACAGTTGTCATATAGGAAAGGAAGACCCTTCTCTGGTTGCTACCAAATATGCCTGTACAGATGAGAAGAGGCCTTGATCGGTAGGTTTCCATGGATGGGCAGGTTGATATGCCCAAAAGTAATCCCTTAGATATTTTGGTCCCAGTTTGTGAAGGCCTTAGGTGTTAATATACAGAACTTGGCATCATAACATATTAGCAAGCAGTGCAGTTCTTCTATCAACACGCTTATGGTAGACTGTTACTCATCAATCAGGCCACCACATTCTGTGCTAGCTGCAGTTCTAGATCTCACAGAGTACATTGCAGTACTCCAGTCCTGAGATTACAGTGTAAAGTTCACTGTGGCCAATTTATAGGAATGTATGTATGACAGGCAATAAATAACACTGAGAGAATAATAGTTACAAGATGTTCGGGCAAGAACAGAATAGGGAAGGTCCTGTTTTTCTTAGAACCCTGAAGCAAAATTAAATTTACAACTTAAATACATTTAGGTTCCAGTCCTACAATCCTGAGGCCATACAATTTTTTTCTGATCTCCCTTCTGAGCATGGAGGGAGAGATTCACCCCACAGAGAAGAAAGAGGGAAACTGCAAAATTCCTCTATGAAATTGCAGACAATGAGGATGTTCCCCCCTTCAGATAAGAATTCTGCCCTCCCAAATAAACTTTCCCTTCAGTCCCCCAACTCTCTAGCATTGAAGAGAGTGAGATACTGAAACGCATTATCTTCTAATTGCTATGTTCGCATTCACTTGCTAACTCTGCCTGTTCTTTTTCTTTGGATGCCTAAACTGTATTTCTAAATGCTCAACTGAAGTTTTACATTACTGCAATGCTAGAAATTTGTCGACTGAAAGAAAATTTCATAGCAGGCACAATTTTGATTGGGGGAGCAATTTCCTCATCCCCTCTAAATAACTACCAACTCTGCTAACCACCAGTGATGATATTGCACAGCTTCTCTGACATCAGAGCCCTGATGTTAGAGAGCACGTGAAAGAGGTGTCCCCGTGGTATTCCCAGGACCTGCAGGGAAAGGCTGAGAAGATCCACAGCCATCCCATGCATCAACAGGCTCCAAAAACACAGAAGGGCTTTGCTAGCCTTTGAGCTGACGTTGTTTACTTCCTCCCCTTTTGGCATCAGTGGGAACAAATCAGTTTAAATGAGAAAATGACAACCTGAAAAAGACTAAAAGGAATACATTGTCCTTTCTTTCCATCAAGTTTAGACAAGCCTGGCAGGGTTTTTGGTTTTTCAAAGTTTCCAGTGTCAGAACGTCCTGTTCGCAACAGTAGAATTTTCTGAAACATTGCAATCCTATGCCCAGCCACTGAAAAGTAAGACCCAATGGGTTCAATGTGACAAATTTTAAAATAAATGCATAGAGGATTATAGTCATTGGGATTGTCTAGAATGGCCAGAATACACCACCTTCTGGCCTGTGAATTTTAACCCTGGAGCAGGCCCATCTTGTGTCCCCACTATTACCAAGACAAAATGGACAAAAGTCCTCATGCACATGCTGACTGCCACACATGCACATTGGCTGATATTGGCAGGCTGCCTCCCCTGCTGTCACATATCACACTCTCTAAAGTCAGGAAGAACTTGTACCTAACTCAGGATGTGATCAAGGCTGGTCATGTGCAGGAGGCCTTGATAATGTGCTGGGGGCCTCCTTCCCAGCTGCAGAGCAACTCCAGCTGTGTCAGCATGCGGCTATACGGGCCAGCATGCAGGTATGGACCCTGTGTTGCCTTACCGGACCCATCTGGGTTTTCATGGGTGTCAATTTAAAATGTTTTAAATGGGTTTACTCCATATTTCCCAAGGCTTTGCCTCGGGTGTTGTCAGGACTGCCCGAGGCAAATTGGGACAAGAGCCCTTCATCATTTGGACTGCAGGGCTGCAGGACAGGAGAAAGCCAGTAGTTACCCATCTAGATAATCCCCAAGTGAAGCAGAAGGGAACAATTTTATGCTGTCTACATGTCTTTTACAAAACTAATCTAAATACAGATTAGTAAAGTGTCATTTGACTATTCACTTGGCAGTACATAAATGCCTCACTATAGAACTGCACTCCTTTCTGTGAACTTCTTTTTAAAAAACCACAAAGTGTCAACCTATATATTGCTTCCCTTGTCTCCTTCTAGGCTCAAGTTACTCAGTATTGTGTCCATCATCATGGGGTAGGGATGGAGCTACTTCAGTGTAATGTTTGCTTTTAAAACATTTTAACAGAATTCCCATTTCCTTAATTTAGGTAGCTCTGAAGAGTTTAATCAGTTATTCAGATGGAATTGCAGAGCGCTTTGAACTGGCCCAAAAGATGCCCCAGTTATTTGATATATATTTTAATTAAAACTACAGACCAGTGGCGATTATCACCTTAAGACATAGACCCACATTCACTGCTCATACAAGATGGAATAATTCTCAACATGAGGAGGAACTTTTTGACAGTAAGAGCTGTTCGGCAGTGGAACACACTCCCTCGGAGCGTGGTGTGGTCTCCTTCCTTGGAGGTCTTTAAACAGAGGCTGGATGGCCATCTGTCAGGGATGCTTTGATTGTGATTTCCTGCGTGGCAGAGGGTTGGACTGGATGGCCCTTGTGGTCTCTTCCAACTCTACAATTCTGTGATTCTAAATAAACAAATGTTTCAAAGGTCTAATGACAGCCATAGCTCTTCATCATTACAGAACTAACAACAATCAAATTCTTATAATTTTCATTTTGTAGCTGATGTATATACAGTATTGTCTTTTTCCATTTCTCACATTTGTAATTTGAATTTAATTTCTATATTGGTTCAAAACATATACAGTATTCTGTTTTACAATGGCATTCTCATACTATTTGTTCTTCATTAACTTTATAAACACACACACTATTCACAAAAGAGGGGCAAAGCTGTTTTTATAGTCATGTGTGAAAGCATCCTAAAGCTATAAGTGAGTCCTTTGACAGATATATTTGCCAGGTGAGATCCAATAATCTGAACATGAGGTCTGCTAACCTCCTAAGGCACCTAACACTCCTACATCAAAATCAATTAAATATGAATTCAGATAGTCATGTACACTCCTGCAATGTACTTTCTGTCCTCCCCCATCACTGTTGCTTCTTCTCTTGGTCTCAATGGTCTCAGTTCAGCTCAGCTTCTGGTCATGTGCCCTAGCTGAGTAATGCATCTGAAAAATGTACTAACTTTAGATGTACTAACTTTAGATCTAATCTTTGTGATTAGATCCCCCACACCACTGCCTTTGCATCCTGGTGTATTTTCATTTGGCTCTTTGATCCATTATGGGTATGTTTCTTTGGCTGGAATTCTGTTAATGTGCAATAGAGTGGAATACACTGCCTCAAAATGTGGTGGAGTCTCCTTCTTTGGAGGTTTTAAAACATAAGTGAGAAGGCTTTGATTGTGTATTTCTGCATGGCAGGGTGCTGGACTGGATCTCCCTTGTGGTCTCTTCCAGCTCTATGATTCTATGAATGCTGGTGTAGCAATCTGTTATGCTGTGTGTAGTGTACTTGTCCCAGGGCTGTGCGGTGGCTGTGGTGGGAATTTGTCTTCATTGTTATCTGGACAAGTGGGCTGCAACAACAAATTTTTGCATTGTGGAGTGATTCTTTTCTTGGTTCCAATAAGCCAGATATTCCCATTTCCAGGATAATACCAAAACTCTGTTTTTTGCTCCCCTTTCTCCAAACTAATAGTATTCTATGTCCACTAAATAGTCTCATTTGTCCGTTTCTGGGGATGAGCCTAGAAGGTGTTTTTGTGTGTTTGTTTGTACCTTTCTGTAACTCTTTTTAGGTTTTCTAGCCAGACCAACACAGTTCATAGTCTCTCGAAAAGGCATCAAGAAACACCATGAACACTGTACAACTTCACCAGACTCCTTTGTCCAAGCTGATATTAATCAACAAGCTATGAGTCAAACAGATGAGACTATACAGACCTGTTCTGATGCTCCTGAAAGCTTCAAATGGTGTAGGGAGTGAGTACACGTGGAGGTTCAGTGTGTTGTGGTACTCTGGCAAGACATGGCTTTGTAGCTCTAGGAACAATGGCAATTTTGTATGTGCTTTCCCTGCTTGTTTACAGGTGAGAAGGTGTGGGGAAAGACTAGAGTCAGAAAAGTATCTTAAGAAGACCAAGAGACATCAGGCATTCAACATTCACATTGATAGTTGTGTGCAAGCACTGCAAGAAAGCACTGTTTCAGCAAAAGCTGCAGAGCAAGTGGTGATGGCTATTGTGTGCCAGCGAGAAAGCAAAATTAAGAAGTTGAGAACAATCAACACATTCTTTTGAGGAACATCAACTTCACCTCTTTCTGTGGAACCTCCTAACTGATCTCTTGTGGCCAAATTCAGCAAATCTGTTTAAAAGACTAGTGAATCTTCTGGCACTTATTGACTTAGCCAAATAACTCTACTGCTAGAGTGGCATAATCTTTAGCAGCCTTTTGAAGACCATCCAAAATGAACTGCCATCCAAATGAAACCATCCAAAATTGACTATTGGCTCTACTAACCTGCTCCTGGAAAACAGTCCTTCAAAGCTGATGACAGCAGACATCTCCACACACAGCCCAACTTTCCTGGTTTTCCAATACATTGAAAACAAGGGTTCACCAGTGGAAATGTTTTTTGGATTCACGCAACTGGAAGACTCCCAGGTGGAAACCATCTCTAAAGTCCTATTTCAGCAGCTGGTTGAGTTATTTCCACAGGGCACAAAGAAAAAGAAGAAATAATTAGCCAGAATTACAAAGTATCTAGTATAATCATGGTGAGCACATAGGTGTGCAGAAGAGGATATGTGACATATTCTCCAATAACCACCAGAGCTTGGAATTGTATTAGTAGATTTCTGGCTTCCCAAAATTGTTTTCCTGTAGTGCACACATACAAACACACCTAATTCTGGAGGATATTGTTAGAAGAAGGCGCCCAAAATCATTAAAGGCACAGTGGAATTTCAACATCAAAACACTGAAAATGGTGTTTGAGAAAAGAAAGGAAGCAACTGAATACTTTCAGCAGTTTAAGAACGTGGAAGTTTGACAGCAACACAGATAATGAGGCCAAAGGATTTCTTCAGATGCTGCAGGAAGACACTGATCTCCTCCTGTACCTGTTTCTCTTCAAGAGGATCATGGCTCTCTTGGATGTCCTCTAGTCAACTCCAAAGAGTAGCCACCAGTGCTATAAACAGTGAGGCGAATTGGCTCTTTACCTGGCCAACCCCATTAGACACCTGTTGCCACCAAGACTTGCCCCTTTATAACCTGAACTATTTTGGGTAGTGTACCCATTGACCAATTCAGTTAAAGAGGTTACTATGATTAAAAATAATATAATAATTGATACACGATATAATGTTAGTTATTGTAATCACTAAGTACGAATCTGACACCAGATTGCAGTAACTAAAAGCATGTGGTAGATCTGTTGTATCCATTAAAATATTTATAGTGTTATACAATTATATTACATAATTATAATACACAAACCATACAAGGTAACACATCATACCAAGCAATCAAATTATCTTTATTAGTTCTTCCTGTCTCTCTGTTTCACATACACTGTTGTCCTTTGTTGCCTACATAAACCCCCTTGGTCTCAAAACACAATTTTGAAAATGACGGAAAGATTGATCAATTTCGTCTTTTCCCTGGGAGAAAACAACAACAACTCCATAACAGGTTTTCAATTGCTTATGGACAAAGAACCCAAACTACAACAATTGGAAAGAATAATGACAGTGTATGTATGTGTGGAAGGGGCAACCTTCTGGTATTTATATGTGTGATGAGAGTAAATGTTATCCTATTTAAAAAAAACAACATGGAATGTTTCTAATAGTTGGAAGGAATCGATTCTCTTGAATTTCATCCGACATAATAATAAAAAGGGGGAGTTTGGTTGGGTGGAGGGAGAGGGGAAAAAAAAAGAAATAAACAGCAACTCCGCCAGACACCACTAGAGTTCTCCTTTCTCCCAAGGATCTGTGGCTTCACCCTTAAATCCTGTTTACCCCAGAAAGCTAGAAGTGTGGACAGACAAGAGAGAGAAGAGAGAAAAAAATTCAGACACAATAAAACTCCCGATGTAGGGGGGCAATATGTAGGAGGAAGGGAGTCTCGTCCTAGGGAAAGGGATTGAAAAGTTAACTTCTCCTTGCAGCAACAGAAAGAAGAGCAGCCAAGAGCACAAGGTGAGAGAAAGCCTCTCTCTTTTAGTCTGGGGAAAGAGGAGTGTGTAAACTGGGAGGAGGGTGGAGAGAAACGACTTTGCATTTACAACCCCGTGGAGGTTATTATGTGTGTCTTTCTGCCTGGCTTTTGGGGGAACAAGGAGAGGGGGCTGGCGTGGGAGAGAGATAGAGAGACCTTTTTGGGCTCGCATGGAAGAATCTTCCTTTTCTTTTTTAAAAAAATATGATGGAGGATTATAAACATGGCGCCTTAAAAAAAAGAAAGAAAGCTACAAAATCATGTACACGTTGAGCCACAAGAAGAAGAGAAGGGCTTTTCGGGGGAAAAAGGTTGATTGTGTCTGTTTATGGAGAGAGCTAGCTGGATATGGACTTGGATTTCGGTTCGGGGGGGGGGGCTGCAAAAAAAAAAAAAAGGAGCCAGACAATCGTGCTGATTAAAATGTCTAATAATAGTAATAATAATAATAATGATAATAATAATCGGCTGTGCCAAGAGGATTGGACTGTTGGGATATTTGGTCTCGTTGTCTTGTCTTTTTCTTCCTCCCCTGAAAACTATACGAGCATCGCTTTTGAGAAGGTCGTGGGAATGAAAAAAGAGTGGGAATTCCACGGGGTTGGAAGGAAATGGGTTGCTTATCTAATAATAATGATAATAATAGTATAATAATTTATTTATTTCTTACCCGCCTCTCCCTATGGATCGAGGCGGGGAAAGAACACATGAATACATAGGCATAATATTGGTTAAAAGCATATATTATATCCATTAAAAACGTATTAAAGAGTCAGCCTCCAGCAATTGAAAAATGAAAAAAAAAGGGGGGGGGACGTGGCTTCCTGGCTCACTTCTACCTGCTACCTGAGGGGAAGGAAGGTGAGGGGTTACTATGGACGGAGTCTAGGAATGGGGAAAGGGTGTGTATGTGTGTGTGTGAGTTAGACAAGGCGGCGGCGTCTGAGGCGAATGGTGGTGGTGGGGAGAACGACTTTGGCGTTCCGGCCTGCCTCGAACGGTGGAGCCGGGGACTCGAGTGACTCGAGAGCCCGTGCGGGGTATCACTCTTCCCGGCCCTAACCCTTAGATGGGCCTTCCCGGTTCCAGGAACGCCAGCAGGCTCGCCTCCCTCCTGTGTCGCGCATTCGTCTCCCGGTGGAAAAGACAGGTTTGGACCGAATAATGGCATTGGGATTTGCACGGGGTGTGGACGCCACAAGGAAAATGACGGGGAGGAGGGCTAAAGGAGGCGCTTTCCCTGCGGGGAAGGCGGAGAGGAGATGGTAGGGAACATTGGGAAGGGTAAAATGGGCACCCACGCCCACTGCCACCCACCCAAAAAAAGGTAAACCAGTATTGGGGGGGGGGTTTCTTCGCTGCTTGGCCCTTATTCAGAAGAATAGCTGAGGTTTTACCCTTCAGGGAAAAGAAAGGAAAGGAAAAGGGAGGGAAGGTTATATTCAAATTTATACTCCTCACTTACTCATCTCTCCACATTATCTGTATTTATTTAAAAAAAAAACAACCCAAGTTTTTAACATTGCTTCATCTGCACTGCTGCTCCATCCATCTTTTTTGCTTTAGCTTCCCACATCTTCTTATGTTTAGTGGTGCATTCATTCAGGAATCCTAACAGTTGTGAGATGCTTTGATGTTTCAGGTAATATTGCTAAGGTTCTTTCACAACACCTGCTAAAGCAGGCCTCAAAGTACCACCACCATGCAAGGTATAGCCAACCTTCGAAACTAAAGCAACAGTGTGGTATTCTGTCATTGAGAGTGGATAGGTTGGAAGCCTCTTCTCCTTGCAGGCAGGTGGTGAAGGATGGGGATTTTTGGTTATCCCTCTCACCTTGCAGGTGAGGGGATTAGGTTGGGAGTGGAGCAATGCCTTGCAACCTACTGTACTGATCTGTATAGGTTGGTGGTAGATTTTGGGGTATTTGGGAGTGAGTCACAAGAAGACAGTTATGTTCTTTTCTCTCCAGAATATATTTGAAAAAGAGGTTTGAGGTACATATTTGGGAGGACTTAATCTTTATTAATTAACCTCTTAACACACTTTAATGCTGCTGGGTGTCCTCATGGGTGGTTAAAGAGTGATTAAAGGCCAAACAGTGATTACGACTCCCTTATGCCTTTCAATCTAGTTTAATGGATGGAGGGATTCTGAATAGTTTGAGTTAGCTGATTGTTATTCTGTATTAATTAAAATGCTGTGAGTTGTTATCTGGTGGTTCCATGATTAATGTAGTTTAGCCCATCTTTCCTTAAGGCGGTAAGTCTGTTATACATTGGAAACTGCTTAATGCAGTGTAGATGTGTAAATTGCTATTTTTAAAAACAATTTGTAAGCCACTCTGATAGCCTTTTGGCTGAAGAGCAGGGTATAAATAAATAAATAAGTATTTATCTGTTAGGTTTATATCCCGCCCACACTTTGGCAATTTCAGGGTGACTAACAAAGTTCCTTTTGCACAAGATCAAAGCATCCTTGTTGAAGGTTGCACAGGTTATTCTCCTGTTGGATGTTGGAAGGTAGTTAATACCATCAGTCTAACATCCCTCTGATCTACCTACCACCCCTCTGATAGATGAATAGGTTGGCTTGGTGTGTGGTGGTTTTGTGTCATGTCCTCACATAACATATGTGGATATTGATTAAAGATCCTCACACTTGTCTAATGAGATAATGTAATCTTCCTTCCACTGAGCCTAAAGCAACATACATAGAGTTTCCACGTGATTTCCTATCAAGACACTGCCCAAATATTGACCTCCCTAGCTTCAAGAGGGTTGGTGAAGAACTTGTCTTCAGGAGCTCTGATTGTTGTTGTTGTTCTTGTTGTTGTGTTCCTTTAAGTTGTTTCCAACTTGGGCAACCCAAAGATTAACCTGTCACAGGATTTTCTTGGCAAGATTTATTTAGAGAAGGTTTGCCATTGCTGTCCTCTGAGGTTGAGTGATTGATGTTTGTATAAGGCCATCCAGTGGGTTTTCATGGCTGACCAGAAATTTGAACCCTGATCCCCCAGGTCCTAGTCCAACAATCAAACCACTATGCCACACTGGCTCTCTGATGATGATGATGATGGTATTATTATTATCATTATTGTTTATATATTTTTATATATTTATAACATTTATTGTATTATCTTTACATTATATATTTTATTTTATTGGATTTGTATCCCACCCCACCCCCTGCAAAATGGGACTGATTGGAGCTCACAATAACACTGAATAAAATGAACAGTTAAAACAAAAGCAACCAAAAAAAATATATATATATCAAATATTAAGGCCTAAATCCAGTTACTAGTCTCAACAAGAGCAGACTCACTGAATCAATTGCTGAAAGGTGAATCAACACTTATATAAATCTCATTGCTTCAATAAATCTATTCTAGTTGATACTAGCAATGAGATTTAGACTTAAAAAGAGCGTTAAAGGTATAATTTAAAAATCTCAAATAATTTACACTGTGAAAAATACTACAGAGTAATTGGTAGAAAGACTCTTCCTCAGCGATGGATTGATTGCCAAAAGCCTCTGTCAAACTTATGTAGGCCTTGCAATTTTTTCTCCAAAGAAATAATTTTCTCTAATTATGTGTTCTCTACCATAATTTTCTCCTTAAAGAAAAAGCTGAAATTCATACTAAAACAAATCTAGCTACTTTAAGTGTTTAAACTTTAATTCAAGTTGATGACATGCTTATTGTAAAAATAAGTATATAAAAAAAACCTGTGTAAAACAACAAGATTTCATGGATCCTATGATAAAATAAAACATGGGAATTTTTTTTAAAAATCTCTCTACACATCAAATACAGATCTTTTTATAACTATATTTCCAAAACAATGAATTAAATATGTTCTACAGTCAAGATAATACAAGAAAGTAGATCTGGATATTGCTTCTGTTAAATAAAAGCTTTGTTATGTTTGTTTTCATCCAGATGCTCAAATTCCAATATTTAAATCCCTGTTTACCAACATATCTTATTTTAACTGTTCAACAAACAAATCTTGAATGGGGTGGAACTAGCAGCCAAGAACAAGGTGGGTTCCATTGGAGCACTTGAAACTATGGAGTTTCAAGAAAAGAGAGAAAATTTTAAAATACAAGAAACTGGATTAGATTAAAGGTTTTTGCTGTCTAGCATTATATTCTCACAATGACAAACCGGTTGCCTGCAGTGGAAAGCCCACAAGCAACATATATGGCCAACAATATCCTCTTTCTAAATTTAGGTGCACAACTGGATGGTGGAAATAAATTTGCCTGCTTCATTCAATAGGGTCCCCTGACCCTCTGTGTACATTTCCAAGGGGCTGTGGGGAGGAAGTACGAAATTCCTGCTTGCACTTGCCTAAAAGTATCTGTCCAATCCATGTCGCTATATTCTGCAGTCTTACGAACTGTCAACATAAGACTCATATGTATTTCTTTGTATTTTGTAAAAATCTTTTTAAGAGGCACCTCACTCTACACTGGTTCTGAGAGAACATAGTAGCCATTTAAACATCCAGGATATGTACTTTAATCTTGGGGTGAGTGGGAAATTTACACAGCCTACTTCCTTACAATCAAGTGTACAGAATCTGCAAATCATCCATAAGTGTAATTGAAAAGTTGTATATAATTTTAAGGGGTACCTAATCTGTGTTCAGAGTCCTCAATGTCAGCTTAAACTGACATTTTATCATGTAGGTAAATTAAGCTGAGAAATGGCAGGGAAACTACTGACTTCCATGTTGAGCAGGGATTATAACTACAGTAGTGCTCTATCAACTTCTTCCTAGCATCCCCTCAACAACACCTTTTTACGTAGAGCTTTCTAGCACTTGCACTATGCTAAGTAGGATAGAACCCAAAGTGTCAAGACCCCTAACTGTTAGGCTGCTATGAATATGGACATGCAGGACAGAGAGCTGGAGAGATCAAATGGAGAGAATGAGTCTGTAGTCAAGTGGATGTAGACATTTCAAGGTTCATTCTCTAACATTAATAGTTAAAATAGCACCTTGGAAAGCTATTGCTACATCTGTTAATATTGTTGTGTGCCTTTAAGTCATTTCTGACTTATGGTGACCCTAAGGCATACCTATCACTGAGTTTTCTTGGTAAGATTTGTTCAGAGGGGGTTTGCCTTTCCCTATTCTGATGCTGAGAGTGTGTGACTTGCCCAAGGTCACGCAGTGGGTTTCAGTGGCTGAGCAGGGATTCAAACAGTGGCTTCCAGGATCTTAGTCCAACGCTCAAACCACTACACCTCGCTGGCTCTCCTCAGTTAATATAGCCCATATTCATACACTGTGTGATGCTGATAGTGAATATATGGGCACTTACATTTCTTTCAATATTTTGTCAAGTATCCTTTAAAAAAACAAACCCTTTTTGAGGTGTTTCGCTAAACCCATCTTGACCAGTGACAAAGCTGATCATGTTCATTGTGGATTGTTAGGTTTAAATTTGTAGTTCACATGTAGCTTTCTCGTACATGTTTATTCAACTGTAATAAATACAGTATATTCACATTTTCTTAACTAAAATTTGTGTTTACGTGCTAGCTGTGAGATTATTTTGGGACAGAATTACAGCAGAAAACCAAATGAGAATTCTAAAAAGAATTGTGAATGCAAGGGAACTTTATATTAGTACAAGAAATATACTAAACATATTAATCCAGATTAATTTTCTCAAATGGACAATCGCCAAAAGGATGAAACTGAGTAAATGCTGGAGTGAAATGGAATGAGGTTATATGTAAGGTACTTATAAAGAGATTAGCAGTGTGGTATGTCACTGTTTTCCTGGAACACACAGGTTAGCAAAACAAAGCAATATAACCATAAAATATTAGGCCTTGGGAAATGTTTTCTTGTTTGTATGAGCAGAATGGCATTGTCTGACTGTATTGGAATCTTTTAATAAATTAGCTGCTTTATAGAACTGGAAAATGACAGTTACTGAAGAAGTACTGATTGAGAGTTTGGCCTTGGAAGATATAGAAACTGGCAGCATACCAGTTCTTGAATATGTTGTGCTGTGGGCCAGTTCTGCAGGGCTGTGTTATTCCTTATTGGAAAAGAATAGGTGGAAAGTGTAAAAAAATATTTTCACTCTTAGGAATGCTTATTTTTATTGAATTTGCATCATTGTTCTATTTACTTTTAAGGCAAATATTGGAACAATTAAGTTTGGGTATGTGAGACAGAAGTCAAGATTTCCTTAATCACACAAACAGCAGTTGGTTAGTCATTTAGAGTTTGTTATTGATAATCTTGAGTAGCCAGTCTGGCATAGTAGTTTGCGTGTTGGACTACAATTCTGGAGAAAAGGGTTTGAACCCCCACTTGGCCATGAAAACCCAAGGGGTGATCTTGGCTAAGTCACACACTCACAGCCCACAGAAGATTTTGTGATAGGTTCGCCTTAGAGTTGCCATAAATCAGAAACAACTTGGAGGCACACAATACACACACATTGATAATCTTAAGAGAATACAAGCATACAAGAAGTGGAAGTAGAAAGTATAATCAGGTTTATTTGTTTTGTTGGCTTTCATTTAAGGTGAATTCAAGAGCTAAATAAATATTTATTTGCCTGAAAATGTTTATGGGGAACCTGATGGGTTGCAAAGTGAGAATACTGCAAATATTGTACATTATAGGTACTTAATTATACATTTTATTAATATATTTCTTTATTGTAATGTTTAGCTACTTTATGAATAGGCACTTGATGCCTGATCATTATTGGTTCTTGCTACTTTTCTTAGGGGTTTCTTACAAAAATTTAATTACTTATGACACTGATTATGTGTTACTAAGTGGCTTCTTTCCAGTTAATTGCTAATAAAAACTATAATGTAAGGAGTTGAAATCTATCCTGAATATAATGTGAACATTAAAGAACAGGCCTATCAAACATTATTGTTTGTATCATAAACATGATTTATAAAACTGTAGATAGTGTTCATGTTGAGAGCCAGTGTGGTGTAGTGTTGTGAGTATTGGACTAGGACTTTGGTAGACCAGTGTTGAAATACCTGCTTGGCCATGGAAACCCACTGGTGGCCTTGGGCAAGTCACACTCTTTCAGCATCAGCAGAAGACAATGGCAAAACCCATCTGAACAAATCTTGGCAAAAAAATACTGTGAGAAGGTTGCCTTAGGGTCTCCATAAGTTGGAAATGACTTGAAGGCACATTACAAAACAAGTGTTCAAGTTACCATGTTGTGCCCTAGAATTGTTATAATTTTAGGAATGCTTATTTTGAGTTGGCCACTAATAATCATATTTGTAATAAAATCTGTTTTAAAATGAATTACTCATCCTGTAATGACTGCATTGGTCAACCATTTGTTTCCAATCAAAGTGTTGGTTATTATGGTACCTTTAAAACTATTATTGAGTATTATCCATGATACTTTAGGGATCGTCTCCTTCCATACTAGCCCTCCTACTCTGTAAGATGTGCAGTGAGGTTCTTGCGTCCCACCTGTGTGGGGGAGAGCCATGAATAATGGAAACATACATTGGCTATGGAATAATTTGGTTTATGTTAATTTGGTCTTTAATCTTCCTCACTCCCCCCCAGCAATTAGTTAAAAAGTTTCTGTTCCAGCAAGCTTTTACCTTACCAGGAAAACTAAATTTATTTAAGGAGACAGTTGTAGCCATACAGGCTATTCTGTGACTGGATTACTGTATTTTCAAATCCTGTTAAAGGAAATCAGGTTAAAACCACAGTCAAAGTTTGCACTGGAGTTGTATTTGCCCAGCATATGTCTTGGAGCCATTATTTAATTACAGGTACTACCAATGGAGGATATCAGTCTTTACCTCCAAGAGAGCTAAGATTTAGGTTGTATTTTGTAATGCTAGCATTCTGTCTGGGACCTGATATACATTTCCAGTTTTGATAGTACCTATAACATGGAGGATATAGCACCAGTATTAATTCATCTCTGGAATTCTGGAATCAATCTCTACTCCTAAGGCTTACAAAATTACATTTTTTAAAAGTTGCAGTATATTACAATATATTATGACTTCCTGTTAGCAAGAAATGACATGTCCATTCTTTGTGGCAAAATTTCCAAAAGACTATGTATTTTGTGTTCTAATTGGTATAGTGTTTTGAACATTGGACTAGGACTCTGGAGACCAGGGTTCAAATCCTGCTTGGCTGTGGAAACCCACTGGGTGACCTTGGGCTAATCACAGTCTCTCAGCCTCAAGAGGAAGGCAAAGGCATCCCCCCTCTAAACAAATCTTGCCAAGAAAACCCTGTGATAGGTGTGCCTTAGGAGTGCCATAAGTTGGAAACGACTTGAAGGCATGCAACAACAACAATCAATAGTATTGTTTTTGATAGTGCAGCAGTGAAACATGTGGTACAACTTAATTTTAAGTTTAAGATTTAGTCCCCACCCTCCATATAAATTATCAGTATAAAAGCAATTGAAAACAAAACAAAATAGTAACATGTGAATAGGCTAAGAACAGCAGGTCTATGTGTAGATCAGATTGCTGCTGTTCCCAATAAATGGAAAAATGGATTTGTTATTATGTTCTGAGGACTGTTTGGAGGACCCTTTTTAGTTAATGCGTTTCTGTAAGGATCTGGATCAGCAGAAATTATGAGATTCAATTAGTGGGAATTGATACTGTTGTGTTGGTAATAGTGTAAACATTTTTGTTAAGTGGCAACAAGGGTCTTCACTGAAGGGTGATCATGTCATGACATTCAGTTCCCCAAAAGCTTTAAAATGTATTAAAACTGTTGCAGAGTAAATATTGCACCAAACAAAATGTCTCAATATGTATCCATCTCACGTGTTTCATGTTGCTTATTCATTTATCCATACAAGTATCACCTCCCATCTTAGCTTTGTTCTTGCCTACTTATGATGTGCATAATTCACATTATGATGTGAAATTAGGAAGAACAAATTCCTCTGAGATAGGAAAAATCCATTTTCTTTTCATGACACTCCCTTTACAATGTGCAGTAATATTATTGTTAATTTTTTAGAAGACGCTATATAGTCTCCTTGACAAATAGTATTTGGAAATAACTTAGCTAAGGGATAGTACACATAATCTTGTAGCTATTGGGTAATATGAGACATAATGCACAGTTACTAATGCACAGTTACTTGATGAAAGTACTAGAATAGAAAAAGTAAAGTCTGAATAGAGTAATTGATTCAGTAGTCTACTGTAGTTGGGACTAATAATTGCATTTCAGCTGTTGATGTTCCTTTCAGCTGTTGATGAGTTCTTATGATAGATGCACCAGTGAACAGATTTATTGGTGAGGATATCTGAATTCAGTATTGTTTATCATGTTGGTAAGAGGGCCTAAAGGTTTTATTCAGGAACCTGTTCTACAAACAGGACCCTGGTTTTCTCCAGGATTGCCCACATTAAACACTTAGATGTGCCAACCTGTTGCATGTTTAGCTTCCTTACACATTTTTAAGAAGTTTTGTTTGATTTTTGATGACAATCTTTTTTAGTAGACCAGTGGCTCTTAACCTTTTATTTACCAGGGACCCCCCTTTAAATATATTTTGTTGCTGTGGAGCCCAAGATTTAACTCAATATTTAAAACAACAACAGCAATGTAAATCCATTAAACCTTTCCTCAGAGGCATTGGAGGAGGAGGGAAGATGTTTCTCCTGCTTCTTCCTGTAAGTTTGTGGCTGGACCGATTGAATGGCAATGAGCAGGCCAAGCCAGCCAACTGTTGCCTTGACTCCTGTCATGTGGCCACTCCACTGTAGGAAGAAAGTGGGCCAAACAGCCTTCAAGCCTTTGTTGGACCCCCTGTGAGGATATTGCGACCCCCTGGGGGTCCATGGACCACAGGTTAAGAACTACGGTACTGTACTTGGTTATTTTTACTTGCAGCATGAGTTGCCTGAATGCTGACGTAATGCTAGCACAGAAAGCTGGAAAATTTGCAAGGATCTACTGATAGCTATTGAGGGTTTGATGCTAATTTGAATTTCTCCCCAACTCATTGGAATCCCAGTTTAAAACTTAAATTAAAAACAGCTATTTGATTTATATTTTAATTAAAAGTAAGCTTCTTTTATGTGTCCATATAATGTAAACATTCTGAACAGAAGAGATAAAATGGACATGCCCTTTAGATTTTCCTTCATTTTACTTTGCTTAAAGTAAAATTTACTTAGTAAATCTTAAATTTTATTTTGCCAAGACATTATTATGGTACTTCACTGTTTCCTACTAAGTCTGCAGAACAGAATGATCTCAGATTTTATTAGTTGCAAATGATAACCTTTGTTAGCCCAGCCTTCCCCTTCTGGGATTAGAGCTGCAGTAAGAATTTCTGTTGTAGACTTTTTGGATATTTTGGTTTATCAGTATTTACAAAAATGTGGTATGAAACTGGTATGAAATTTAGTCACATTGTTATGTAGCCAAGTATCAAAATCAAGAACAGAAGGACACAGATTACCATTTCACCACAGATTCTGAACCCAGAACAGTAAATGTTTCCTCCCGTTTGATACAGGTAACTATGCTTAAGTGTACTGAGAAAGCTAACCACAGATTAGTTTGGCTATATGTGTGCATTCTGCATGAGAATAATACAGTAAAAAAATTGCAATATATGATCTGGCTTAACCCAGGTAAAAACCTCTAGGGATATTTGCAGGATTATAGAACATGATGCAGTGTAGCAATAGGGTGGCAATTCTATGTACCGTATACATCAGCCACTGCTGCCAAATCTGTCTGTTGTTGTACTATAGCTGGCTAACATAATCACTGTTACTACAAACTTATAGAAAAGACAGGAATCACTATATCAAAAATTACTTTGATAGCAGGCTGGACTTTTTATCATTTGCATGACTGCTGTCCTTGGGTTGGTATAAATGATACAGATGTGGTGAGCATTCTGCTTTGGGGCTAGTGAAAATATTTGCAGTGAAAGAAGCAGCCAGATACAGTCTTACACTAGGGGTAGACAGTGTGTGGCCCTTGAGCTGTCTCCAAGGCTGTTTTTGGTCCCCAAGGCTGTTTTGTGGACTTTGACCCCATCATATTCCTCAGACCACCCTTTCCTAGCTCTTCCAAGAGGGTTGAATTGATTCTCCTGGAATCCTAAGGAACTGAAGTTCATCTTTTAAATAGGTTGCAGGACCACTCCCACCTCCTGCACAGTTTAACATTTCAGAAAATCATTTTTTTCAAAAACAGAAGTAAACTTGTGTTCACTTTCTGTTTCATTTTGTTTTCTTTGGCATTTTTGGAAGTCTGTACAGCCTACAGAAGGTCTAATGGAGAAGAAAATTGGTCCCTGGGTCTACTGCAGTTGCTTGCCTGTATTGATGGCTTAACTCTAATCAGTTTTTGTCAAGTATGATTAACCTTTCTATCTGAATACAGTACTGAAATAATAGATGAAGATGAAACTGTGGGTTGCATTTGTTTTGCACACCACAGTTAAATGTTGTAGCCACACTGAGAAGCCCATAGATGAGGCAGTTTTGCTGTCTATCTGCTTGCTTCGTGACAAGCAGATTTTAGAAGTGTTTTCATATGTGTTCCTCTTGAGGTGGGGCAGGGCTACTTTGATGAGCTAAATCATGGTTTTGCTGTATCTTCATAATTTTAAGTAAGGCTAATACAGCAAATGATGGTTATTTTTGATATAGTTAAGCATCAGTTCTTCAGTAAGGATAAAATTGCATGTGTGTGAAAAAAAATGCATGTGAAAAGGAGAGATGCTTGATTGACATAACTGACAGCTAAGAAATTTGACACATTGTTCAGCAGTTAGCACTGAATATGTCCACATGATAGCTGTAGTGATTTCTGTTGAGAGGAATTTAATTTTATTTCTACTATGTAATGGAAACACTTCAGACAAGAGACTTCAAAATGTTTCCCTCACAATGGTTTGAATGTATGAGGGCCAAGGTATGAGAGTGAATACGATTGCTGGAGCTAACTTCCGACTTCCCAAATCTCAAAGATGTCAAAGACCACTTTTATATTGCAACCCATATGCCATAGTAGTTAGGACTGGCTGCTTTCTGTGTTTGGTATTACAGAAGAGAGATTCTCCTTTTTACGTTAAAGGACAGTAATGTCACTCTGGACAAACATTACAAAACTTTATAATACATTCATTGCCATAACCACCAAAGCTTTCCTGCTTCAGAAAATTAACATAACAGTACTCATGTAGTATAATACTTATCTGATCTACAATACATGACATGACATTTGTATAAAATTGCTGCATGTCTGGGGTAACTATAGATGTCCGTAGATGCATGTGTATGATTTTAAGTACTGTATATACTGTTTATGCATATACTAGTTATCCATATATTCAGTGACTTACATTTCAACTGTGATCTCTTGCACATGTTTCCTGTACATTGTACACTGTTGGTCTAAGAGAGATTCCAGATTTTAAAAAATCACTCTAGGAAGAATCAGCATGGTGTGTAGCTTGATTGGTGCTGGAAAATGGAAAAGGTTCTGGCAGTTTGTAGTTCCTGTGGTTACATATTCTCTTCGTCTTGGACTGACATTGAATACTTGAGTTCTGCCTGGGAAGAATTATCCTTTTCAGACCTCTAGGCAAGCTTTTGAACACCCTGCCCCAAACCATTTTTGAGTATTTGGTGGCTTAAAAATCATGTCCTTGAACTTGAATTGTTATTTTCCAAGAAGCTAGGAGAGAAAAAGAAGGGGAAAATCAAGAATGACATTAAGGCATTATGAAGGAGAACATGGCAGTCTTCTGGCAAGTTTTCTTTATTCTCAGCTATAGCAAATAGCTATAATCCTATATTTGGGACATGAGCGCTTGGGAAAACTGAACAGTTTGTGGCAGGTGAAATGAGAAGTCTCTGTATTGTATTTTGAGTATATTCTTCCTTTTTTAAAAAAGTAAAGTACGAAATATCCTAAACGGACCAGATCCTGCCTGATCTTGGAAGCTAAGCAGGATCAGCTCTGGTTAGTACTTGGTTTGGAGACCACCAATGAATACCCAGTGCTGTAGGTTATATTTCAGAGGCAGGAACTGGCAAAACCACCTCTGAGTATTCCTTGCCTAAGAAAACCCTATGAAATTCATGGAGTTGCCATGTGAACAGGTGACTTGAAGGCACATACACACACAAAACACTGTGGGTCATTTTTGTTATTGTTGTTCCTACTTGTAATTAAAATATTCAAAAGCCCTGTTGCCTTAAGAATTAGTTTATCTATTTTTTATAGTATGCAAATAGCTGAAGGGTATGAAGCTGAATGGGAATGTTTGAAAATAAATAAGCCATCCTAAGTTGAATAGTGGAGGAAAGCACGTAGTAAAGGGAAGTTTAAAACTAAATTAAGGCTTTGGAAATTCATAAAAACATTTGAAAATTAGTCTGTAACTAAATGAAAACGTTCTAAATGCTGACCTCTTGAACCATTAACCCAAATTATTTCTGCTATGTCCCCATTTCTTCACTGGCAAATCAGGTATCAAGGGAGAGCATTATTTGGAGCTAGGAGACTTTGGTGGTGCTTGTTAGAATACCCTAAGAGCAGACAAGAGAAAGAAACATTCCTGACACCTGCTATGGATTGAGAGAACAGAAGAGAAGGCTGAATGATAAAGACTAGCAAGGAAGAAAAAAAGTTTGAGTGAATGAGGAGAAAGAGAGAACATAGTGGAAGAGAAAAGGCATGGTGGCAGAGGTGCTTCGAAGGAAAGTAAGGTGTTTCTAACCAAGTCAAAGCTGTTGCTAACTAAACAAGTAGTGCAGTAAAGTAGTGATCTGTTGACCAGTCCTAATCCATGAGACATCAGCTGCTGGTCCCTGGAGAGTTTCCAAAAGAAGCACGTCTATCCTAGGGACACAAATATAATATTAGTCCCTGACAATTGGGGATGGGGGTGGGGATTGGCCATCCCCCTACATCAGATAGCTTAAGAAGCACTACAGTCAAGTATTGTGGTGGGAGTGGGATAGCAAATATGTACTCGAGTGAAATGGGTTCTTTTGCCACTGTTAGTAAATGGTGAGTGCACATTTCTTGATGTCTGTAACTAAAATGATCATCAAAGAACTGTACTGAATGATGAGTGGGGATGTTATGAAGTGCCTCGTTTTACCAAACAGTAACAAACAGAAACATTTCTCTTTTTTCTCCTTGTGATTTTTGAACTGGCTTTTTGAGCTGGCTTTTTGAGCACACATATTTGGGCTTGAACATTTCCTAAAACATGCAAAATTAAGCCAGGATATGAGTGAATCCTGGTGATTGAACGTAATATTCAGGGGGGGGGAGGTGTTGAACAATTAATTAATAATGAAATAAAAACAATTGAATAGCATCCAAACTCTTTGACCAGAACTTGGAAAAGTTACTTTTTTGCACTGTAGGCATTATGGTTGGGGACTCTGGGAGTTGTAGTCCAAAAGTAACCTTTCTAAACTCTGTTCTGTTTATGTGAGAGCTTACCACAAGATGGGGTGATCTACTTTGCCATGGATGGCTTTAAAGGGTGATCTGACAAATGTATGAAAGAGATGTCTCTTTATCAGGATAGCTAAATAAGACTCAGAGATAGCATGCTACTGAATACCAGTCATTACAGGACACCATCAGGAGAAGACTTTGTATCCTTTATGTGGGTTTTCATTTTTGGAATCTGTTATTGTTGGTGATCTAATATATAATCTGCATGTTGAACAGGATCAGACTTGATAAATGCAGGTTGACATATAAGCAGACAGCATTGAAAACTGGATCTATATTATAGGGTAAGTGCCAGAAGCCATCCAGACGTGGAATAGACCTGAGTTTCTTAAACAGTTGGTTGTGACCCCATCTGGGGTCGTGTAACTGAATGTGGGGATCATGAAAAATTTGGCAAGAGTAAATTTGATTTGTATAACTATTTTATATACCTATATACCCGGGGTCACGTAAAAAAAATTTTTGGGCGAAAAGGGATTGCAAGTGGGAAAAGTTTAAGAAACCTTGGACTAGATGAGGTAGTCTAAAAGACCACATTTCCCTATATGACCCAGCCTAAGTTGTAAGCCTTGGGAGAGGCTCCCAGCACTGTCATAGGAATGATTGGTGAGCACACATAAAGAGGGCCTTCTCAGTGGCTGCTCTTAGGTTTTGGAACACTTCCTTGTGGAAGGCTAGGCTACCTCCCTCTTTGATGTCCTTCTACCTGTATGTAGACATCTTTTTATTTAGACAGACTATTAACTGCTTGTTTCAGAAGGCATTTTAAATGGGAGGGAGATGCTATACTTTTATTCTCATTGTTATGTTTTAAATGGTTTTACATTGTTTTAAATTGGTAATGTTTTTAATAGACTAGTTTATTTAATTGTTTTAAGTGTGTTAATGTAGATCTTTAACAACTCTTCAGTCCATAGCAACTTGGTTAAAATGCTATGTAGTCAGAGAAAGTAGCCCCACTGTGTGTTTGCAGCCTAAAACATTATGATGATAGTGATGATAGTGGCTTTGGGAAGTGCGGGGGTGGTGGTGGCTGAGAAGACTCCCGGTTGCCACCCCCGGCTCTTCCTGAAGTGACTGTGGGCCTCAAGAGCCCCATAGCCGCTTTGGGAAGCGTAGGAGGGGTAGCTGAAAAGTCTACCGGCTGCCACCCCTCGGCCCTTCCCGAAGTGGCTATGGGGCTCGAACCCCCTTCCACTTTGGAAGGGCGGGGTGGGTTGTGGGCAGGCGGGGGGAGGCATATTTTTATTTGTGTTTTTTCACATTCGCGGGGGTCTTGTGCCTCTAACTCTCACAAATGTGGAGGGATGACTGTAATGGATTTTGGTTTGGCACAAAACTACAAATCCCAGGATTCCATAGCATTGAGCCATGGTAGTTAAAGCTGTATCAAACTGGATTATTTCTGCAGTGTGTCAGCAGCCAAAGTTAAAATTAAAATAGTATTAAACTATTGATAGAATTAAAACCATTTGAAACATTAATTTAAAACTATAGTACAGCACAGTTTTAAAAAAGCTCTTTACATATAAAACAATCAGTTTCCAAAAAGCTATTGGAAGATAAAGGTTTTCACCTGCCAATGAAAGGACAGTAAGAAGGGAGCCAACATAGCCTTCCTAGAAAGGGAGTTTGAAAGCCTAGGAGAAGTCAGAGAAGGCCCTCTCCCATGTTCTGTATGGGCTCATGCACATGTTGGTGTATCCTGACCATGGATCAGGGCTGTTCTTCCCCCATTACCTCTATGAAATAGGCCAGAGTCCAGACAGGCTCCCTGGCCCATCGCTGTAGCAGCTGCCATCTCCCTGGCTCTCCTGGAAGCAAGGAAGCTGGCTCACAACATGTGATCAAGGCCCTCTGCATGTGACCATCCTAGGTCACATGCTGTGGGACTCCTTCCGGGATCTGGAAGAGGAAGACAGGTAGGCAGCTGCAGCAATAGGACAGCCTACTGGGACGGGCTCCTATGGACGGAAACGCAGAGCCCAATTCCTTCCCAGCAGGAATGGATTTTCCCAGATATTGTTTGACAATACTTTATTGGGCCCTACCCTGTTTTAGCCTCGTCTGAGCCCCATCTTTGCCCTAGAGGTGGTGAGGACTGCCTGGGGGCAGAACGGGGCAAAAGCCCTGCATCGTCATGACTACAGGGCTCTAAGATGAGGGCAAGACAGAGTATATTGTAGATTAGCCATATATGTGCCAGGTTTTCAAGCAAGGTGACTCTTTGATGTCTAAATGTTCAACCAGAGCAGAAATGAATATGTTATTTTTAGGCAAAATTGTATTTCTGCAGGACATAGAAAGCAGGGGCACAATCCAATCAAAGTTGAGCAAGTGTAGTGTTGATGCTTTTCGATTTCTGTGGAGATTAAATCTCAGGTGTAACTCACAGTTTGTAAACTGCTCTGATAGCCTTGTGGCTGAAGAGCGGGGTATAAATAAATAAAATAATAAAATAATAATAATAAAAATAAATCACAGGGGCTAAATTATTTTTTAAACAACAGTGTCCTAAATATTCACTGTTTTTTGATAGTTGCAAATATTTATTTATTTTACACTCATAAGCAGCATGATTTTGCTATAATAAATAGGAAAATTCAGCATATATATAAATTTTAAAAAGTTATCTCCCACACTCCCATGTTTCTTTGTTTTGTATAAAAAAAGTAGGCTTTTAGTGAGTGTATTAGTGAAAAGAAATCAATTCAGTTTCAAATGTTAAAAGTGTAAATTTTAATATATGGGGAGGGAATGTATGTAAACTTCAAGTACAGTAACCCTAGCCAGCATAACCATTGCTAAGGGATTATGAGAGTTAGAATTCAACATCATCTAGATGGCCATGTGTTTCCTATTCCTGTTTTAATGCATTGATTTATAGTACATAAAAATATGTTTTTAAACAGCATGATCAGAATCTTGTTGATTATTCTAAATTTGTTGCTGTTGTGGGTCTTCATGTTATTTCTGACTTAAGGTGACCCTAAGGTAAACCTATCACAGGTGGTGGTGGGGTTTTGCAAGATATATTCAGAGATGGTTTGCTGTTGCCTTCCTGTAAAGCTGAGAGAGTTTGACTTGCCTAAGGTCACCTATTGGGTTTCCATGGCTGAGCAGGGATATACAGTAGAACCAGAGTCCTAATCCAACACTCAACCCACTACACCATGTTGGCTCTCTGACCTTTTGAATCAATTGTTCAATGGAGAATCAACACATAGGGAAATCCCATTGATGCAGTGAGTCTGCTGTAGTTGTGAATAATAACTTGATTTGAGGCCCATATTTTTTAAAGTGCCATTTAATATAACTAGCATTAAACAATAATTAAAACCATCAATTTTTCCAGGGTGGGGAGAAGCACTGATGTTTGATTTAACCTGTCAGGAAATTGATAGCAGCTAAACATGGGCTTCCAGGCAGTTTGTCATCCAAGGACTAACCTGACTGGATCCTGCTTGGCTTAACATTACAACATCTTATGTCCTCTGGCTATTTTGGGGGGGGGGTGTACGTGCCAAACATTTTATGAGGGGAAATGTCTATATACTAAATCAAGAAATACAGTATATCAAAGGCGGTCTTCATAGTATTCTGTTCTCTTTTTTCTCATTAACATTTTTATTATTCTGTTTTATTATTCTGGTATTCTGTTCTAACCACAAAGAGATGCAGGCCACTCTCTCTATGGTGAGCGTCTCTATTCATTCAAAATCCAGTACCAAAGCTCCTTAAGGTGACTTGTAACCAAATTAGGAAAAAAAATGTAAACCACAGAATAATGAAGTGGTGACAAAGCAGAGGTGGCAACAAAGGGACAAATAAAATCCTGCAGTAGAAAATATGTATAAACCACTAAATGTCTTAGAGGGTTTCAAATGCCTTCTGAGATACCATTGTTTCCTCTCAAAAGATTAGCTGCAAAAGAGATAAGATTGTCTTCTGCCACAGAAGGGAGAGCCAAAGCCATGTACATCACTATGAAAAAACACCTGTTCTAGTTTAATTCAAATGATGAGGGAAGTGTAAAGCTGGCCTTCCAGACCACATCTTAAGGAGTGGGTGGTAGCTACATTTTTAGCACCGTGGTCACAGAAATAACTTCTGTCCATATTGGAGAGTGGTAATGGCAGCACCAGTAGCCCTGACTTTTTTCTACACAATTCTGTGTGATCACATGACAGCATGGGCAAAGGAATAACAGCCCTGGCTAACAATTTCTGCCTATAGGTTTGGGTTTTTTCATGGATTTCCCCATTCTGGTTTGGTCCTCTTGCCTGGATGATTACTCACAGCTTTCATTACTAAATATTACTTAGGTGCTAAAATGTTCTTCAGTATTTAAGTACAAAATTCTGCTATTCTTACATACATTAGCACTGGCTAATGAATTACCTTTTATATGGGCTGCCGTACATTAATAATACATTAATATCTAACCGTAGTCTTTTAAGTAATAACAGTCTGAATGCATTTTTGAAGTTTATGTTATACATATATAATCAGTATTTAATTTGTATTGATGAAAACATGTTAAAAATTTAAAACATTATGAAGTGATTTGTTTTTTCCTGGTGGTAATAAAAAAATTAACAGAACAGTTTACTTCTGGAATTTCGCTGAATAAAAACTTTTTCTAGTAATTACTGTGTCAATCTTTTGCTGAATTGATGGAATCGTATAAGGTTCCTGGTTTACTGCTTTTTACTACAGATCCCAAATTGCAGGGGGAAGTGTCATATTTTTTTTAAACGATGTGTTTGTCTCCCACCTTCCTCGTGTAGTTAAACAATGGCTCCAGTTCATGTATTTTTGGTCTCTAGTGCTAGTACTATTAAAGATAAATCACTAAAATGGCACCATTTTGCATTTCTGGTAGATAATGAATTGGTGTCAGATATTTCTAAATTCCACTCTGAACGTTCACTTATAGGCTCATTTAATTATGTAAAGCATTGTAACTAATCACTGCACTTTCAAAGATCTCACTAGAACAGGAATGTCAGCTGCGGTGATCTGGCTGGATTCCAGGCTTGGTAATTATGTTCTGCTATTCTGAATTCCTTTTGCATTTTCAACAGGGTGTTATAACTATTATTTATTTACACAGAAATGCATATGAATACTGGCTGTTTGCAGCACAGAATAGCAAAATCGTGCCCCCTCCAAAATCATTTAATATTTTGTGCAGATAAAAAAAAAAATGCTAAGTGGGGCATAGTTTTATAGGTGTCAGAGAACAGGTGGGTTTTCAGAATATTGTAATGGGGAAATGGAGGGTGTGTGGCATATGGGAATACTTTCCCATTGTAAAACAGTGGAAGAATACATTAAGGAAGAAAGACAGAGAACACCATTGTAACCATTAAAGATGAATTGGAAGAGAACAAAAGAAATGGGGGGGGGGAGGGAGTGTCTAGCTGTATAAAAATTGCTAGAAGAATGTACTGCGTAAATTTGATAGTTGTTTATTTTAATAACTTATCCCCAGCTCACACAGTTTCCAGGCGTGGCACCATCCTTGTATGATGAAGGAATGATGATGACACACAATGATATTTTCGATAGTTTTAGCCCAAAAGATTTCCCAGATTTTTAGCTTTTTAAATGTGTTCTTGTTGTTTTCACTGGCTGGATCCAAATTTGCTTATAGCTAACTGGTGCATTTTAAAATTGACCCTAAAACCAAGGGTTGATGTCTGATACCAGCTACTTAACAAAGCAAATTTGTCTTTGGAGCCATATTATTTAACCAATTTTGATGAAATGTTGAGGGAATATTAGATCTAATATTTATCCAGAAGGTATTTAGGATTCTAAGTCTGGAAATGATAAAATTATACTCAGTTGCAATTTGTTTCAGGCAAGAGTGCAAAGTCAAATGTGTAGATTGTGTTACAGAGCATTAAATGCTATGTCTTTAGATGTATAAGCTAGGCCTTTTTTGATGCAGTTACGTCCATTTTAAATGTAAAAATCCAAAATGGCTGCTGAAATCGTTCTATCCCTTTTGTATTATTATGAAACCTTTCATAGGCTGCAGGCTATTTCATCAGGTGCATACTATGCATCTTGTTTGAGATATTCTTAGCTGTTGATCATTATCTGTACATTGCTGTGAACTCTAATATTATAAGATGGTATGATTTAAAATAAGACACATGTCAGGTTTAAATTATATGAGTAGCATGAAGCCATGTAACATGGCTCCTAGTTTATAGGGTTTACAAGCAAGCATTTTCATAGGCATCAACTACACCAAAATGATTAAACAAATTTTAAAAAAACTGAATGCACATTACAAGTGAAATCAAGGTCTTGTGGATAATAGATGGAAGTAGCTTGCATGTGTGTACTAATTTTCTACTCCCCGCTTCTCTTTCAGTATTTTATTTTATTAAGAGGGTTGAACACAAGTTTTGCTTTTTTATATATTTCCCCCAAGTCTAGTAGTCTACACCCCATGTTTATCTTCTTTAAAGAATATGGGATTTTGACAGAGCCTTCTTTTAGAAAGAAAGAAAGAAAACAGATATTTAGAGATAAGCACAATTCCATGTCTTTTGCTCATAGATCCACTGATAGAGCACTATACTAAACACCTTTACTCAGAAGTAAGTCTCAATAACTTTAGTAGGGTTTAGTCAGAAATATTTATTTATTTGATTTATATCCCGCCTTTCTCCCAGTAGGGAACCCAAGGTAGCACACAAATAAGTGTGCATAGGACTGTTTCTAGTTATGCTGCTGATCTATCAGCCTAGTAATGTCTACTCTGTCCTTAGGTCAATGTCTTTCTAAGGCCAAATCCATACTACACAAATAATCCAGCTTGAAACTGGATTACTCGCCATGGCTCCTTCCTATTGAACCTTGGGGTTTGTAATTTTACAAGGTCTTTAGCCTTCTCTGCCAAACTACAAATCCTAGGATTCCATAGGAAGGAGTCATGGCAAATAATCCAGTTTCAAACTGGATTATTTGTGTAGTGTGGATTTGGCCTAAGTCTTGCTATCCCAGATCCTGGGAACTGAACCTTAGGATGATGTCTGGCAAAGCATCACCTCTGCCCTCCAAATTGATAGCTGGGAGACTTGTAGATTTTATCCTGTCACTTATCCAGTATATAGAAAACAATCAAAAGGAGATTTTCGCTTAATTAAATCGTAAGTTCTTAAGTTATCTATGATCATAAATCACAATGTGTGAAAATGCAAAGACTCTTTACAAAGCAAATTGAGTTGTATTTTGGAACTTTTGACTGAAAAAGCTATTTCTTTGTGACTTGGCTTTTTGCCCAGATTACATGTTTCCTTAATGATAGTGGTTTGATCCAGAGCAGTAGAGCATGAACGAGGAAACATGCTTTGCACGTGCATCAACAAGATGAAAGGTTTAATTAAATGGGTGTTGCATGCATGTGAATGGGATATAAGCAATCCCAGATCTGTACGTGGCAATCAAGTGCTGGCAATGAACAGCACTTTTCTCTTTACATGGTGGACTGCATGATCCGCTTCAGAATTTATTGTGTTGAGATCCTTGTTTGACTAATAATAGTAGGAACAACATGCTGTGCATTTGCCCATGAGTGAAAATGTAGGGAAAACGCACAAATGTCAGATGAGGGAGCTTTGGGTATGAAAAATGGGAAGTGATTATGTTTTTGTTTTAAACTACCAGTGATCTGAAAGATTGAAACTAAAAGTGAACTTTGTTGTATGGTGTTAATATCAATATTATTTTAATTCGAGGATTGCTTTCAAGGATTGCTTTCACCTGTGTACACCATAAAGTTTGGCTGCAACCCTGTGGTCACTTATTAGGGAATCCCACTGAACTGAGTGTGACTTAGATTTGACTAAAACATACACAGATTCATGTTACATGCCTGGAAGAGATCTTTGTCAAGAGAAAACTTTGGCTAGGGTACTGTTGGTCTGCATAGTTACACCAATAGCAAAGGTGACAAGAAGAAAAAACTACTGCAGTGAGGAAAAGAAACAGCCAATAGTAGCCAGAGAAGGAGGCTGCCGTTTCCAGATCACCCATTCCTTGAACACATGGCTTTGGTGGGGACCAAGGCAGTATGAGACTTAAATCGTTGCCTGTCTCATAGCACATGGAATTGTTCAAGCCACCCCTCTTATACTGCCTTAGCTTTGAGAACACTCCCTCCCACCCCTGCTAGGCATTTAAGGACTAGGGAGCTAGTAGCTGGCAGCCTCCTTCTCCATTTCCTTCCACCACTGCCTCTTCCTCACTCTCCTTGTATGCACAGAGTGAGTACAACCACTTGCATGATAGTTTGTTATGGAAGAGGTATGAACCTAGGTAAACTTGTGTACCAGCTACACCCATTCCTTGACAAGTCAGATCTGGGTACGGTGACACATGCCTTGATTACATCCTGTTTGGACTACTGTAACACGCTCTATGTAGGGCTGCCTTTGGAAACTGTTTGGAAATTTCAGCAGGTCCAAAATGCTGTGGTCAGGCTCTTGACTGGTGCTGGCTACAGGGATCATGTGACACTCCCCCCTCCCCCTGTTGAAACAGCTGTATTGGCTACCAGTCCATTTCTGGGCAGAATTCAAAGTGCTGGTTTTGACCTTTAAAGCCCTAAATGGTTTGGGTCCAGACTATCTGAAAGAACATATCACCCTATACAAGCCAGCCTGAGTATTGAGATTGGCAGGGGAGGGCTTTCAGTGCCACCACCTTCACAGGTGCGGTTGATGAGGACTCAGGAGAGAGCCTTCTCCATGGGAAGGGAATTTTAATTGGTGTGCTGTATTTTTTATTGTTTTTAATGTTGTATTTTTATTGATTTTATGTTTTTAATTCATGTTGTGTTTTTAATTATGTGAAATTAATGTAATGCTTTTAATTTTTGTAAATTGTGATTTTAGCTGTATTTTTTAATTGTTGTAAGCTGCCTTGAGTCCCTTCTTGGGAGAAAGGCGGGGTAGAAATCAAATAAATAAATAAATGGGTATGCACAAAATATCTTGGCCTTTGTGATCTAAATATGGTCACACTAGACTAGTCTAAGGTTTGTTTATATCTTGAGCTGACGCACAGACAAAAATGGGGCTTTGATCTGAGACTTCAGATTTATCACACACAATAAACATGCATCATTTAAAAAAAATATTTCTTCTACCATCTTAAATCAAGAATGAGTAAATTCCAATGACCAAAATCCTGTGGAATTCATTATAGTTCCTCCTGTTACAGTATATTAGTTGCAAATTTTCATTTACTAGGAGTTTATAAATTTTGATTGGGAGCTTTTCTAAAAGTTATATGGTTTGTTAATATTTGCTTACATACCAGTGCACAAGATAGTTTTCCATTTACTAGACTTCCTGTTTAAAACCTACATACTGGTACATCTTTAAAAACTGCATGCCTGCCCCATTTGTCTTCAGGAATACAAGGAATACAATAACATCTAAAAGAGTAAACAACTCATGAAACAATTTTAAGTTACATCTAAAAATACAGAGTTTCTAAAAACTTTATACAGCAGAAATATCACATACCCTATAAATGCAAACTGTGTTGAAAACAATTCTGTAGTAAAGTTATTGTAGCAAAGCTATTCGATTCTGTCCAAGAAAAATCTATGTAGAATTTTTAAAAAACCCTAATTGTATCTGAAAAGAAAAAAATAAATTAAAAAAATCCCTGTTTAAATGAGGGAGGATGGTGTGGATAATTGTTTGCAAGTAGATTATTATAGACTTGCAACAGCCTGCTGCGAAGAATTTGCATGACACTTTGCAGAGAAAATCACTCAGATCTTGTCTGACGAGGATGCTGGAGTTGATGCAGGTCCAGTAGAAATAATACTGGTCCTCTTTGTCCTGTGTTACTGGATACCTTTCAACTTTTGCAGCCTGAGGATGTGGACAGGATCCTTAGAGAGATGAGAGTCACCACATGTGTATTGGATGTGTGCCCTTCCTGGCTTATTAAAGCAGCTGGGGAGGGGAGGGACTGACCAAGTGGATGAGAGTGTTGAATGCATCACTGCACCAAGGCAGGATTGTGTCCTGCCTAAAAGAGGGTGTGGTATGCATTTAATGTGGGGGGGGGCATCTCCCTGTAACCCACCATATCAAACAATTACTGACCAGTCTCCAGTATCCCTTTTCTGGGCAAGCATGTCATGGCTTCCCATCTTCAGAGATTCCTGAATGAAATGGATTGTCTAGATCCATTTCAGCCTGGCTTCAACCCTGGTTGTGGGATGGAAACAGCTTTGGTCACCTTGGTGAATGATCTGTGCCAGGAACTGGATAGGGGAGTGTTTGTTCTGTTGGAATTTTCAGTGGCTTTCAATACCATTGACCATGATATCCTGGGCTGGGGACTTGGAGACCCTGTTCTGTAGTGGCTCTGATTCTTCCTGGAGTTCTTCCACTACTGAGAAGGTAGTGCTGGGGGATTCCTGTTCAGTACCTTGGATATTGGTTTGCGTTGTCTGTCAAGAGTCAGTTTTGTTCCCCCATGCTGTTTAATATTTACATGCAGTCATTGGGAGTGGTTGTCTGAAGATCTGAGGTTCAGTGTTAACAATATGTCAATGATATTCAACTCTTATCTCTCCTTTCCATCTAACTTGCATCTCAGGAAGCTGTTTTTGTATTAAACCATTGTTTGTTGTCAGCAGTAGACTCAGTGAGGGTGAACAAATGGAAGTTCAGACAAGACTTAAGTGCTCTTGGTCAGTCAGGTAATAGGGATTCAGACTATGCTGGATGAGGTTACATTCTCCCTGAAATATCAAGTTTGTCACTTGGGTGTACTGTTGGACTCAACACTGAGTGTGGAGTCCCAGGTTTTGGCAGTGGCCTGGAGTACTTTGTCAACTGCACCCATTCCTGGAGATGTCAGATCTGGTCATAGTAATACGTGCCTTGACTACATTCTGTCTGGATTACTGTAATGCAGTCTAGATGGGGCTGCCTTTGGATACTGTTCAGAAGCTTTGGTGGGTCCAAAATGCTGCTGTTAAGCTAATAACCAGTGTTGGTTATAGGGAGCATATAATTCCCTTGTTGGAAGAGCTCCACTGGCTACGGGTCTGTTTCTGAGAGCAATTCAAAGTGCTGATCATGACTTACAAAATATGGCTTAGGTCCAGACTATCTGAAAGCCCATCTCCCCATATGAACGTGACTAAGTTTTACAGTCTTTGGGAGAGAGCTTTATTTCCATCCCACCACCCTCAAAGACTTGTCTGGCAAGGTCAAGGAGATAGTTCTCAGTGGCTGCTCCTAGGCTATAGAACCTGGGTGCCATATTGGGAAAAATATACACCAAACAAATTTCCTTGAAAGGAAGGCTTATTTGGCCCCTTCTCTGCTCTCTTTCTGCTAGCAGTCAAAGACCTTCTCATTTTAAACAGGCCTTCAGCCTTTAACTGGTTCAGAAAGAAAGAAGTTCAATTAGCATACTGTAATTTTAATATTGTATGCAGTGTACATTGAATGGGTTTTTAATTGTTTTAAATTATTACTTTAATTGGATTGGTTGTTTGTAGTTTTTATAGGACATTTTGTTTTAACTTATATTGTGAGTCACTTTGGATCCCATATTGTGAGAAGGTCATGATAATAAATAAATAAATACCTACTGAGTGTCCTTCAAGGAAATTTGTTTGATGTATATTTTTGTGCCTGGGACACTCACATTCACATGTCTACTCAGCCACAAGCCTTGCTGATTAATTTGAGCGGATCACTATCTTTTAAGTTAACTTCGCTCACAGAGTTTTTGTGAGGATAAAATGGATGGGAGGAAAGCTATGTAGGACAAGATAAAAGAAAAATTGAATGAATAAATGGAAAACATTTGTTGGGGGAGGGGCTCCCATAATAGGAATTGAGTTGTCTTGCACCACTGGAAAATTCAAGAGAAAACAGATAAAATTAAAGAAATCTTGGAACCACAAGCATCTACTTGTGCAAGGATTGTTCTAGGGAAATAAACAACACCTGTTAGCCTTGAATAGCAGCATGATCTCTGATGACAGATGAATGGTGCTGTCATTTTTGACAATCAGTGAGGGAGAAGTAGATAACTAGAATCAGGCTACGGTACCTCTGAAAACAGATATTCATAGCTGAAAACAAGCACCACTTTTTTTTGGTGTGGCAAAATAGCATGTACAGTATACATCTCTGATGTTGAATGTAGATGCCCTCCTACCCCTTGTACACACACACACACACACACATGCATGAATGAATGAATGCATACATGCTGAGCACTATACAGATGTTTGAACTGCATCTAAAATATGTTGCTTGTCTCATTAGGGCAAGAATCAATTGCAAAACCCAAAATAGACTGGAGGAGGAACTCTGAGACCTTCCAAAAAGTGGGGACAATGTCCAATAATTATTTTTCTGTAATTTGTAGTGTTGTCAATCAAGCCTGGCATGGTGGGTTGTCTAGGTTTGTGTGGCCTCTGAAGTACCTTAATTAGGTTTTTGAGCTGAATGGATATGTAGGAGCTGATACATTGGGTCAAACCAATTAGTATACAGTACAACCCCCGTATTCGTGGAGGGTATGTTCCAGGCTTACCATGGATGTAGTAAACCTTGTATAATAGTGAACCCTATTAAAATGAATGATTTCTGGCCCAAGCATACCATAGAGTCAAACTTGAGGACCTGGCATCTTGTAGGTCCTCCAGCTTGAATCTATGGTCACTTTCCAGGGAAAGCATACCATAGAGTTGTGCTGGAGCACCTAGAAGATGTATAAAGAGACCATATTTTTTCAGACGGGGGTAAGTGAATCTGCAGATACAAGGGGTTGTACTGTAGAATCATAGAATCATACGTAGTGCTCAACATTTGTCTGTTGACAGTGACCAATAGAGCACAAGAAGATTCACATGATGTTGATGTTCTTCCCCATCCCCATGGTTTTCTCATCTTTATTAGCCTAATTCTGCTAAAGGACTTTTGGTAACAAAAAAGTGGTCACAACATTCTGTGGCAATGAATACCATCAGTTCCATGTGTCAGCTGTGTGCTATCATGCAAGACAATGAGAGATAACATATACTTTTAGCATCTTGCTCATAAAAAGTATTTATTGATTTAATTTATGCCCCTCCTTTCTTCCAGTATGTGACCCAAGGTGGCTAATTATTACTTAGAAATGTTATGGGGTATTTGTCATGTATGTACAACTCCATCTGTATCAAAGATGGTAGTAATCTTTTAATGCAGTTAGTAATTTACAAGGCAGTTTCTTGCTGCAAGTCCAAGTCTGGAGTGGCTGCAGATTTTGTTGTTCAGTAATTTCTCCCTCTTTTTAAACCTTGTGTTTTAAAGACTTGTTTGGTCAGGCTTTTGGTATATGGGTAGCCAAACTGCAGCAGGAGGGTGTTTCATATTCAGTCTGGAGCTGGAAGGCCTGTGGGCCTGGCTTCAGTTGCCCTCTTGCTTACCATACTTCTTCCGGACTTTTCAGTTGCCTTCATCCTGGCACAGTAGGCACGTGATTATTTTCCATTCATTCTATGTTGAGTCCCAGAGTGAAACTGTTTAAGTCTCTGGTCATAGTTTATGGGAGACATGCCAAAATATTTTTTCAGTCTCTGTTTTAATATGAATCTTTTCTTTGGTTATTCCAGTTACTTCAGCTGATCTTACCTTGACACATTTTCTAAAAAGAAACAGAAGCTGAAAATACCGGGGGTTGTTTCTTCCTAGGGAGGTATTATTTGTTCATTGTCCCCGTAGTTGTTCAGATGCTGAAACCATCCAGTGCTTGAGTTCTTGATCATTGTATTTCAATAATATGTATATGCTGCTTTTCTGTCAACAAATGGGAACATATACACACACACACGCACATATTTTCTCTTCCGCGTCGCTCTCTTTCCTATAAACTCATAGCTAGAGAGTTGATCTCTTTTGTACTGAGAGACAGGCAAATGTGCACAATACATTTTTAGCATCCAAAGATACATTCAGCTGTGAGCCCCAAAATAAATAAATAAAATAAAATAAATAATGTATACAAATTTGCTATCAAATATAGTGTGACCCCTGTATCCACAGGGGATATATTCCCAGACTTGCTGTAGATACCTGAAATTGTGAATAAATCTGGCCCAAGCATACAACAGACTTATGCTGGAGAACCTAGAAGGTTCCTAGAGAAAACACCTCTCTAGGCAACTGGTAGGTCCTCAAGTGTGGGCTCTATGGTATGCTTCCAGGGGAAGCATAGAGTTGTGCTGGAGGACCTAAAAGATGCCTGGAGAGACCATAGCTTTCCTTGTGTTTTTTTTTTTCCCCTGGGCTGTGAGGCAGTGTTCTGGATGAGTTTTTCCAGAACGGCTTCACAGCCCAGGAAAAAAACCAAGGAAAATCTATGGATGCCGGCCGTGAAAGCCTTTGACTTCACCTGGAGAGACCATTTTGGGTGTGTGTGTGTGTGTGCAAGTAAGTGAATCTGCAGATACTGGTCCCGCAGATACAGCAGGGTTCATAATGTATACATATTAACTTGGCTCTCCCCATAGTAAATAGCATTTGAAGGAAGCAGGGGAGAAGATTTTGTTTCTCTGCTTTAGGCAAATATACTTCCTGTTCTATCTTTCTACCTCCCCTAAAGCGCTTCACCTATTGATTCTCTGAAGCAACAGCTCTTTTCTCCTTGGAACAAGAAACCTGGGAAAGAGTCAACCTGGCAACTATGGCAGATCCTAAGATGAACAAACAAAATAAGAGTGTTGCCTGTTTGACGCTTGTTTTAAGAAGCCACTAGTATTGCCAGAAACAAATTCTAGATTGGTCATAGGATAAAATGCTGCCCTATAACTAATCAAAAGTGCTTAATAATGATTTGATAGAGATGAAAGTATATTATTACAAGTAGCATTTTTGGACACTTTTCTTAGCAGTGTATTTTGAATCTTGAAACATTTACCTATGCCATTTCCATTGTTGGTCCTTCTGTGAGAGTCAGTTTGGATTGATTTCTTTGTAAAGCTTTATTATTTCACATTCTGTAGCCAACCTTTTCCTTCTATGAAGCATGTAAAAGTTGGTTTTGACTTTTGACTTCTTTTAGATAAGTGACAGCAGTGATGATTTTCGACATCAGAAAATACAGTTTTTTCCAGTGGTTCTTTAGTGGGTGATAGCACTTTAAACCCTGAATGATATTAGTAAGATGCTTCATAAAATTGTTGAAAAACAAAAGGCTCAGTTCTGTGCTAACAGAAAATAGGAGGGAGCAAAGCTGCTGCTGTATCAGTGCAACTTTAGTTTGTATGGTTTTGTGCCTGAGTTGTGAGCCATGCCAGTGATATTACACTAAAGCAGCTATGTGGTTAGTGTTAACTGTTGCTGTTTCTGTAGTTTATAGGGCTGTGAAAAAGATGTTGAAGAAGTTGCATGGAATTAGGGATATTTCTTCTCCGTGCAGTGTAAAATGTTGTGGTGCCTTATTTATTGAGTCAAACTCCATTTTGCTCAATACAATCTACTCTGGTTGGCAGCAGTTTTTCAAGATCTTGGAAAGAAATCTTTCTCAGCCCTGGGAGATGCCAGAGACTGAACCTTATGAGTGTTTTTCTGCAAGCCAAGCATGTGCTCTACAGCTGAACAATATCATTTCCTCTAGTTTATCCGTGCAACTCCAAATTCCCCATTAATCTGTAGCAGCCTTTCCCCTTGCCACTGGAAATATAGGTCACTCTCTACATTGTTGGGACAAAACAGAACTTTAGGATCATAGCACCCCAGTCTAGTATTTATCCACCTGATAATATCATGATCATAAACATCAATGCTTAGATATTTACAGAAAGATATTTATTTCTTGTGATAGAGCTAATAAATGAAAATTATCTTCTTCCTCTTGATCTGCTGCTGCTCCTCCTCCTTCTCGTCCTCTTCTTTGGTGCATCAAAAGTCCCCTTGTAAAGTAAGGCAGATGTTAGAACTGGCTCCTTAAAGGAGGAAAGGTCAGGACAACATAAGGCTAAACCAAAGTTAGTCTAGTACACGTCGATGACTGTTGATATTCTTTTGTTTTATTCTGCTTCTGTAATTTTACAAGATGATTGTACTAATAAAAATTATATTTTTTTTAAAAAAGTTAGTCTAGTAAAGGAACCCTCAGTACCAGCAATGTCCTTTGCTCAGACAAATGAACAAGCATGATCTGAGACCTTTCTGTAGATATCTAGCAAGATCACACAATCCATTTTAATCCTTTACTGATCTGCCTGAATTCCCAGTAGTTTTCCTTTGACCAGATCTTGGTACACATAAGATAAATCCCTCTTTGCTGCTTTTGACACTGGGCATCTCCCTTGAGCTATTTGTTGACATTCATATTCATGTTTTGTGAGTTAAGTGGTGGGTACATTTGTTATCCCCCATCCCCAACACATAAGCGCTCGCTGGTTATACCAGAATTCAAGATTGTGTTTTGTTTTTTAAGCATTATCCTTCTGGAATAACTAATACACAACATTCTTCTTCATACAACACATAATTCTGGTGAGATTTTACAAACAGAAGCTTATATATGACCTTAGAAAAAGGTTTAGAAATTTAGAAAATTTAGAAAATTTCATGGAATGTAGATGTGTCAATAGCTATTAGCTCTGTTGGATACCTTTGATTACCAGGTGATTGGACACATAAAGTGAGTTGCCATCTTGTTCAAGCTCTGTGAGTGAGCTCCCTTCCAGATAAAGTATAATAGATAGAAGAAAGCAGTTAGTTTGGAAGGACAGAAAAATATGTCAGAGCCTTAAGAAAACAGGGTTCAGGTAATAGGCTTGATTCTACAGTTCACATGGCTGCAATCTGATTCCATGTTTTCCTTTCCTTGTTCCTGCCTAGTATTCCTGTATCTCTGAAGTCTGCATAAATCATTGACCCACATCTCCTAACAATCTGCATAAATCATTGACCCACATCATCCTAACACCCTGACAATCTTTGAAGTAGGTGTCTTTATTCTTGTTATGGTTGCAGTAACTTGAGTTGCCCCTTGATTAGGATTACATAATAAAATTATGGGAAACCAGTTACTAAGAATTTATCTTCTAATCACTCAGTGCTTCAAGTTTGACATGCACTACTGTTTTCAGTTGGGAGCACAGAGGTTTGAACTACATTATGACCAAGAATAATGTAGGGGTAAGAGGCAAGTTCCTAGAAGCAAGAGGGATGTTAGGAGAGACAGAGGTAGACCTTTCCTTCTCCCTATGTTGGAATCATAAATGATAGTGGAAACATGAATTGAAAACATGCTCTTTCTTTTACTTGCCACAGGTGACAACAAAAACAAGGGTTATAGTCACTTAAAAAAAAGATGTTCCTTGGTATAAACTTTCCTGTGGATATATAAAAACACATTATGCAGTTAATATGCAATAATAGAAAAACAATCATGAGAGGCACTGGCTTTTATACCATAAGACCTTTGAATTGACATATAAGCTTACAAAGAACTGCATATGATGAGGAACACACTATAAGGAATGAGCCATTACTGTTGATCTGACTGATAGAAATGGGCTGAAAAATTGTTATGATAAAAGAGAACTATATATTAGTAGAAAGCACTCTATGGTATTGTAGATACCATAGTAGAAAGCACTCTATGGTATTGTACAAAAGCATCACACAGTACAGTGACTGCTAACATAATGTGAACAAGATCATCAAAGCAGCAATGGAAGCATGATGGGTTTTCATCTAGCAATTGAATTGGCATAGAGACAGTAAGGCTTTCTTAATTTACTTTCTTGGGCAAGTTTTTCTCTCCATGCGTTCCCCAATAAGGCACATTCACTTGCTCTATAAAACTTTATTTACAAAATAGTACTATTATTTTTCTTTTTGATACTGAAAAAGTGTTCTTCATAGTATACTTTTGTACATCAGTTGATGCATTCTTTTAAATTGTTATTACAAGATATAACTACAGACTCGCAGGTGAACATGAATCACCTTTCCTCTCTATATCCCATAGTTGAAGTTTGAGGTTGTGTTGCATGCTAGTTCTGCACTAAGATAGTATAGACCTTTTGATTTCTTTTTGTTTCATAGAACTTCCAACAGTTCCCTTTGAATGCTGTAGGGGTTCTTAACATTTGTAGCCTACCTCAAGAAGTCTTATGGCTGACCAGAGTCCTTGGATCTTTTTTACAGAACTCTTGGGATGGTGGCTGCTGACCTTAAAGCTTATGAAAGCAGTGATGATGATTCTTGGGAATGACACTTTTCTCACCACAGTGGCTTATAATGGATGAATTAATAGAAATTTGCCATTAAAAATTATAGACTCAAAAATATTTTTGTATCATTAGTACATTAATATTAGTCATTAGTAAAAAAAAAAGCATTGGTTTGTTTTTTCCCCACTGACTTTGCAGAATAGATGATCCAGCTCTTATTCAGTTGATTGAACAGATCATCTAGAATTAATCATTGATAGATTAACTTGTGTTGTTGTGAGCTTCATTGAAATGCATTCTATAAAGCTATATGTTAATTTCTTCTTACATTTATATGCTAGTTTTATAGGGGGGGGGAATCAACCCCATGATGTCAGTTAGGCATTGTACAGGAGGAACACAGGTAGTTGCTTTATAGTGAGCCAGACCACTGATCCATCAAGCCTGATATGATCAGCAGAAGTTGACAAGCTTTCCTGTGGAATTCTATACAGGAGGAGCTTTCCCAGGTCTTACCTGGAGATGCCAAAGAAACAATCTATGACATTTTGCATATAGAATATTGTATCTATATATTGAAGGGAGCTAGTGACGTTTATGAATAATCAGAGATTCGGAGTGGAATTTCCTATATGCAGGCTCAAGACTTTAGCCATCCCACATTACTTCATCCATGCTCACCTACCCTGTTCACTTCCAAGAACTATCACCAAATAAATGAAGATATTTTGTACATAATGAAAACAATCCCAAATTGGATATCTCATCACTGTCATGAGCAGAAGTGAAGCTACAAGAGAGCTGCACTATTAAGCTATGGGAGTATGAGCATAGTTTCTATTAGATGCCTGGACAGTTTCAGTGTTAAGGACAGTTTAAGTAGATGCAGCACATGGGGTCCTACGGATGTTAGCTTTTATGCTTATTTGGGTGCTGAACGTCTGGCTTTTAAAAAGAACATATATTGCTGTGATATGATGTATGCATAATTTTTATTGTCAACATTATTAGAATAATATACCAAAAGGACACTGTGTGATGTTGTGCATAAATTAGAACTAAGAACTTACATTTTAAAAAATGGTTCTAGTGAGGCTCTGTATCAAAGATAATTTCCTGTTGGCTTTAAGGAGCTTTCTCCATAGCCCTGCCCTGAATTTTACCCTGTATACACTGTTTTTTTACATTCTGCCAGCACACAAAACAACATTGCCAAAGAAACGCTTAAAACTTCAGGAATTCTGATTTAATTTTCATAGAATCATAGAATTTCAGAGTTGGAAGAGACCACGAGGGCCATCCAGTCCAACCCCCCTGCCATGCAGGAAATCTTGATCAAAGCATCCCCGACAGATGGCCATCCAGCCTCTGTTTAAAGACCTCCAAGGAAGGAGACCCCACCACGCTCCGAGGGAGTGTGTTCCACTGCCGAACAGCTCTTACTGTCAAAAAGTTCCTCCTCATGTTGAGGTGGAATCTCTGTTCCTGGAGCTTGCACCCATTGCTCCGTGTTCCAGTCTCTGGAGCAGCAGAAAACAAGCTTGCTCCATCCTCAGCGTGACATCCCTTCAAATTTTAGTGGTGCAGGCATTACCAATGACTTTTGGTGTAGCACATGCTGGTCCTCCCCCTACTGTTTTTACTGTTTTTACATTTTAATTTCAACATAAAGTTTCATTTTGTTCAGTTCTTGTTTCCCTATCCCTTGGCAGCATGCAAAAAAAAAAAAAAAAAAAAGTATGTAGCCCTAACCAGCAGGACTTTTACCATTCATGAGTAGCTTCATATTTTTTGGTCCCTGGCTCCCCTGACAGATTTCAAATCTATGTCGATTCCAAATCTCAAAAATGTTTATGTACAGTAGGACACCCCCCCATATCCACTGATTCAATTATCCATGGGACACAAAACAGCACACCTACCATAGAGTCTTCCTAGAAAATGTGTCCCCTCTAGCCATTTTCTAGGTCCTCCAAGGCAACTCTATGGTATTTTAAACCAGATGTCCCACTATTTTCAATGGTGTTCGCTATTATCCGCGGTTTTCGTTATCCTTGGAGGCCCCAGAACCAATCCTCAGCAGATACAGGGGTCCTACAATGTTCAGTGTTCAGAAACATTGGCAAGGGATGGGGAAAAAAGAATCTAAATTAGGTGGCTGGTGGAAGAAAGAGATAACTGGGAAACAAGGTGGGGGGAACAGATGAAATCACAGTATCTGTATGAATAAAGAAGATAGGCTTTTTGGATTTGGGCTTTTTGATTTATTGATGTTTTCCTCTTTCATCGCCATCCTCATTTATTGATCTTGAAATCTACTCAATATATAACTCTGAATATCTGGCTGGTATAAAATAAATAGTATAGCACACATTGTTCCCTTACCATTCTCTGTATCCAGTAGGACTATGTTAATTAAACCTGTACTTTTTATCTTTATGTCTTCTTGTTGTGTGCCTTCAAATCGTTTCCGTCTTATCACAGGTTTTCTTGGCAAGATTTTTTCAGAGGGGGCTGCCTTTGCCTTTCTCTGAAGCTGAGAGAATGTGATTTGCCCAAGGTCATCCAGTGGGTTACGATGGCTAAACTTAAATGTTTCCATTTATTTATATTTATCATACAGATAAATGAGTCAAGTAATACAAATACATCCATGAAGAAACTCCAACAAGATGGGTGGAATGAGAATTTTACTGATTAACAGTCTCTCTTTTGATATTTTCAAGTAAGTCATTTCACAGTGCCGAAAATGTGTCAGAATAGAAGGCTGAAGATATTTGAACTACAAATTTTTATCTAATAGATCTAAAATATATAATATCTTGAAAAAATCTCAGTGGTAACAATCTTTATTTGAAATAAAGGGGGAAGTAGCTTAGCATATGGCGGAGCATATGTAAAATAGGCTGTCTTACATTAAGAGCCCAATACAAGTTGTGGTCAGCGTGATACTGTTAACAAGTGTCCTCTTCAGATATGTATATAAATTTGCAGACTTTCTGAGACACAGGTACACGCCTTCTTGGAACCTTGGCAGATTGGTTCAATAACTGATACGTGACTTCCCAGGAGAACTTAATTTAGCACAAGAATCATAAATATACATATACATATACATATATATTTATATATATATATATATATATATATATATGATCACTCTTTAGGGCAAAATTCTTTATGTCATTATTCATCCAATCATAGGGAATTAAATTAGGTCCGTGAGAATGGATAATCTTAGGCATGGTAAAAATATAAGAGAGAAAAATAACACAATGTAATATATACCACAGAATTTAGTATGGAGATATTAAATGAATGATCACCCTTGCTTCTTCAAGCAAGGGCTGTTAGGCCTGAAATAGACATCTGTACTCTGGAGGCACCAAAATTGCCCACCACTGCCTATGAGACTAGCACACACTGTATTCAAGTTACATGATTTTACAGATTTGTCTGTATGTTTCAAGCAAAGTTGCTAAAGTTAAAAGGCATCATCACCACCACCCACCACCAGCAGCATCTGATGTTTTGGGAGTAGCCTGCCAGTCCTTCCTCATCTTCATGGAGGTTGAGATAAAATACTTCTGTGGGAGCTGGTACATGTTGAAATAGGTGCAGTGTCAAGAACACTTATTAACGTGTGGACACTTATTGGATTTATGTTGCCAGAAGATCTGAAGGAATTCGTGCTCATGTATATTACAGATCTTTTGAAACATGAGGATCTGGACTTATATTCTATTCAAAAATATGCTGTACTAATTGAAATGAGATGTTGTGATATTAGTTTGTATATTACCATAACAAATTCAATTTATGATTCTAGCAGCTACAATATATGAGATGGCATTTGAATAGATACTCAGAAAAATCATGGTCACTGGGCATAGGATTTTGAGACACTGTTGAACTACGAAAACAATTTGTTTGCAACACTGAAGAAGCAAAAGTAACTAATAATAAACTGGAGCTGCCAGGGATTGAACATGGGACTTCTCCCTACAAAATAAATCTAATAATTTTGAGACAAGTAACATGATTAAAAGAATATATAAAGTAGTACCACTGTAAGTGCTGCTCTACTGAGTGGGCACTGTTTAAACATTTTGCTTTCATTATTTCTATCCCTCATTGATGTGTAAACTATCGGGCGTTGAGATAAATTGTTTTATTTTATTCTTTCCCATGCTCTCTCATTTATTCATTCACATCTCTCATTGTTGCAGGGGCTTGTTTAGCTCCCCAGCAGCTGTAGAGTATCAGCCTGTAGAGTATCAATCTTTGCTTGACAGAGTTTTAGTTCTCGTTGTGAAATCATTAAAGAAATTATAGGCTAGGTTAAGGAAAATACATTTCTTAAGAAACAATAATTGATCTGTGTACCATTCTATTTATTTTGTAAGAACTAAGTTTTGTTCACTGAGAAAATAATGAGAAGCTGGAAGCATAGTCTCCTGAGCTATTGTGCCAAGTAATGACCAATAATAAATAAGTAAAAAATCATAGAATCATAGAATTGCAGAGTTGGAAGAGACCACAAGGGCCATCCAGTCCAACCCCCTGCCACACTGGAAATCACGATCAAAGCATCCCCGACAGATGGCCATCCAGCCTGTTTAAAGACCTCCAAGGAAGGAGACCCCACCACGCTCTGAGGGAGTGTGTTCCACTGCCAAACAGCTCTTACTGTCAAAAAGTTCCTCCTAATGTTGAGGTGGAATCTCTGTTCCTGGAGCTTGCATCCATTGCTCCGTGTTCCTGTCTCTGGAGCAGCAGAAAACAAGCCTGCTCCATCCTCAACGTGACACCCCTTCAAATACTTAAACAGGGCTATCATATCGCCTCTTAACCGTCTTTTTTCCAGGCTAAACATACCCAGCTCCCTAAGTGTCTCCTCATAAGGCATGGTTTCCAGACTTTTCACCATTTTAGTCGCCCTCCTCTGGACACACTCCAATTTGTCAATATCCTTTTTGAATTGTGGTGCCCAGAACTGGACACAGTATCCTAGGTGAGGTCTGACCAAGGCAGAATAGAGCGGCACTTTTACTTCCTTAATCTGGACACTATACTTCTATTGATGCAGCCCAAAATCGCATTGGCCTTTTTAGCTGCCACATCACACTGTTGACTCATGTTCAACTTGTGGTCTACTAGGACTCCTAGATCCCTTTCGCACGTAGTCTCATTCAGCCAGGTCTCCCCTATCCTATATCTATGCATTTCATTTTTTCGCCCTAAGTGCAGTACCTTACATTTATCAGTATTGAATTTAATTTTGTTAGCTTTGGCCCAGCTCTCCAGTTTATCCAGGTCATCTTGAATTTTGATCCTGTCCTCCAGGGTATTAGCTACTCCTCCTAATTTGGTGTCATCTGCAAATTTGGTAAGTATGCCCTAATTCCCTCATCCATGTCATTGATAAAGATGTTGAATAGCACTGGACCCAGGACAGAACCCTGTGGCATCCCACTGATCACATCTTTCCAAGACAAAGAGAAGCCACTGCTGAGCACCCTTTGGGTTTGGGCGGTCAACCAATTACAAATCTATTTAACAGTTAACTTGTCTAGCCCACACTTTATGATTTTCTCTGTTTCCGTCCGTACCTCTTTCTTAAGTGATTTAAAATCTTCTCTAAGATCTCTCTTAAAATGTCATAATTCCTCTAGAATTTGGGATCCAATATCAGATTCAGTGGATTCTCTGATGAGCCTCGTCTCTGCACTGAAGTTTGTGTTTGTGTTTGATAACCACCTGTTTTCACTCTAGTACTAGTAGCCATATTTCCACCCACTGGTTCCACCTTTTTTCTTTTTTTCCTGTTAACTTTTAGTTATTTCCGATACCCCAGTTGCGATTTGTAATTAGTTTATCTTGGTTCTGATATATAGGGATGGTATCCTTTCACACCATTGCTTGGGACCCAATGCCATCTTCATGTGGTGGCATGGCACCTGACATCAATGGTGCTGCACAGTTTCTTTCTATGTTCAGAAGAGTTTATTCTTCCTGTTCAGTGGACTTTATCCAGCTCTGGTATGAGAAAGCCATAAGAATCCTTTTCTGTTTCCCAGCACCAATGATTGTTACCTGGCTACTTCCTGGTTTGATCATACATACAGTACTTTATTGCAGTCAAGAGACCATTAAAACAACATGTTAAATACATTTTAAAACATCGCATTAGGATGTCCACATTAAAAATATAAATCCAGTTGAAACAAATCAGTAGTTGTCAAAATATAATGTGTTAAATATAGTAATATAGTATATAGTCTATATAGTATATAGACAAGGATAGTCTGAATAAAACGGCCAAGTTTAAAAATTTAGCCACTTGTTGAGTGAGCGATTTGTCAGAGCCCTGGAGCTGGTTCGCCACAAGAGACTCAGAGGAGCACCCAGGAAAATGTTGGATGAAAACCTGGTAAAAACTGCAGTGGAAAAGTACATGTGATATGGTTTAATTTCATGATTATCAAAGGGGCAGCATCTCTTATTCAATGGAGTTTTATTCAATCTTCCAGTTAATAGGGTAAAGGGAAGGACATTAAGCCTTTCCAGGGGAAAAGCCTTTCTGTATTTTGGGATAGTTAACCACTCATTTCATCCTTGTAAGGACAATGTGGTTAACCTAATTGCTGAGCAGAGCAAGGTCCTCTTGCAGCTCTTGATAATCTATGGTTCCTGGGTTGATAAAGCCCTAGTTTGACATTGCCTCCAAACTTCTGTCTGTGGCTTGTGCCTATGCCACAAACTGTGATTGCAACCTGGGATTAAATTTTGGTTACCAAGGTGAGAATAAAGCATAGACCTGAATCCTATTATTAGTTCCAACTAGACTAAACCAGGACACACCATTCAGTCTACTGTAATTGGGACTAACGTATAGGATTCAAGCCATACTTTGCTGGCTAGATGTAAGTGCAAACTGTTGTTGGCTACAAACTGGGAGGTGACTAAGAGGAAAAGAGATGGGGAGATGGGGAAGCTCTTGAATGCTCGGTTCATACTAAGCTATGTTATGGGCTAGCATGACAATGGAACAGTTTCTTTCCAAGGAGGGCAAAGCTGGTTGGCTGTATTCCACTTGCCAGTGGCAGCATTGTGCCTTAAGCAGTTGGTCACTGCTTGTGATGCTGCGGTTTAAACTGAATTTACAAGGCCAGAATCCAACATCAGAAAATGTGAAGTGAAATACAACAGCTTTGCAATGACTTGCTGGTTTTGTCAATCATATCATCTATGTACTTAGCGATACTATTCCTGTTGTATGTTTTGGCATCAGCTACAGCTTCTGTTTGACACTGCAAGCTGTGGTCTTGGCCTTTTGTTGTTGTTTACTTCTCATTCTGTTTTGTGGCTGTACTATAATACCTCACAATACCAGGCCTAATTGATTCAGTTCTCACAAACAAATGGAAGTGGGCCTTTTAAAGGATTAAATATGCAGACCTAATTTTTTAAGTTCCCCACTCTCCTCTCAGTTCTTTGTGCCAAGTAGGCATACATTCCTTGTCATTATATTGCCTTCTGTGTCATCCTAGTTGGTGGTGATGGTGGATCTCCATAAGTCACACCAAACAGAGTTCTCTAAGAAGAAATAGGAAGATGCTGTGGTACTTTTTAAAAGGCAAGGAGTTAGTCAGTGAACAACATAAATTTGCAGATAAGCCTTTTTTTCACACTGTAAAAATATCTCCTATTACCCTAAACTTGTTTTATAGTAGATATTTGACCATAAAGTGCCAATAAAATGTTGCGCAATGCAAATGCAAGCAGTTTCATTTGGCTGTTTGCCAGATATTAACAGCAGATGAATAAATATTTCCAGTTTGGAGCTGTGAGCTGTTTTAGTTACTGCTGTTTCTTAAATGCAAAGCTCAGTTTATTGTTTGTCTTCTATATAAATTATAATTTAAGACCATGGAGAAATACAATAAAGTTAAGAATTTTCTTGTAATTTGGACATTGTCTGTATTTTGGGAGTTGTTTTGAATGAGGAGCTCATTCAAATAGTGAAGGTACTACAGATTTAGAATTTATTTTATATTTTTTTAGCAACAGCTGAAAATTAAATACTTTATATTCCTGGAAAAGAGAAATCCCATTGTGTATGACTGTTTTGGGATGCTAAGAATTTTGGGTATATCAGTAAGAGTGAAATGTGCTAATTAAATTCATATTGATGGAAAGTGAATTTGAAATGTAGATTGAGACTTTTGTAAAGAATACATTGACATGGCACTTGGAAGGCCAGGCAACCTGCATTTGTGTGGGGCCCTTAGGCAGAGACGTTCTCAGGATGGTTTCCCTCCAGAGCCATGTTCTGACTCTCTGTTATGTAATTCTTTCGTCTCTTCTTAATTCAGAAAGGTAGATATTCTTGGTCAGATTTCCCTCTCCCACATCTTTTCTCTGAAAACCTATTCATAATCTGTATTGGAAGTTGCTGGACAGTTTCTTTTTACATGATGTTTTTTAAAGTGGGAAAGTATGAATCATGGCTTGTTGCTATTTATTAGAAACAGCAGATGAATCCATGTCAGGACTGTAATGGCTTCAAACAGGAGACGGGCTCATAGGATAGAATGTTATTTCATGAAAAAACATCCGTACACAAAGCAAATAACCATGGGGGAGGAGAAGGCTGAGAACCCTGTTCTCTAGTTATCTTAATGTCTGTGTGCAGGGACTATTTTTGTTTGTATGGAGGAGCATTTAACCATAAAATTATTTCAAGGGTTCCTCCAGGATAAAAAGGTTGAAAAAGGCTGATCTAAGCCTTGACCCTCCAATATGTTGAAGTGCTACAATCCATCAATAGATTTACACTCTTCTCTGCTTTGAGAACAAGGTATAGCAAAGTCCAGCCTTACCCAACCTAGCACTCTCCCACCAGCTTTAAGGGGGTGGGGAAGCCATTGACAGCGCTGACTGAGAATGATAGGACCAAGTTGTAGAACGCTGCCAGAGACTTATGGAGTAGAAGGTAAAAATGGCTAAATAATAACAACAAAAACTGAGTATTAGAAAACTACGATACATGGGCCTCTTAGCTTTTTTTTTTTTTTTTTTTTTTTTAAGAAACAGCATGGAGCCCTACACTCCACAATCTAAACATAAAATCTGTTTGCACATTCACCCTGTCATATATTCTTCTCTCAAACATTCCATTTGTGTGTGGGTGGAGAAGTTATGAAATGGGCCATTGTGAAGTTCAGCCAAGACTGAGATACAAATATGTCATGCATAGAGCGTGTGTAAGGGTTGAGGGTGGTACGACATGTGTAGGAAACCTTACACGTATTATATGCTGTTACTGCATCTACTGACAGTTTGACATACTATAGCCAGAATGGAATGGTGAAGACTTGGTTAAAGTTTTTGGCATCTACGCTACTACAGATTCCACTTTTCTCTTCCCCCTTATAATCTTGCTGCACTGAAAAATCAGATCTTGGACAGTATTTTCAATTGTAAGCGTAAGTAAAATCTGTGTGGCTACAGATCACAATTTCCCTCCACCCAGTTTCTATAGTACAAGATTTCTAGAAATTCTGGTTTGGATTGTACAGTATTTACAGACCTACTAGGAGTCTTCAGCTTCATATACACATTAGGCCTTGAAATAATAATTTGAAAACTCATAACCATTCTTTGCCTCCAAGGTAACATTGCCATAATAATAATAATAATATTTATTTATACCCCGCCCCTCTGTTAAAACAATCAGGGCAGCTTACAAAAATTAAAATACAGTACAGATAAAAATCCCTAAACACCCCCCACCCCCACCCTCCCCATAAAAAATATTAAACAAATATAAATTAAAAGCAACTGTCTAAAATCACATTTAAAAACAATAAATACAATAAATAGCCAGTGGACTAAAAGAGATCAGGATCCCCTGAGGCCGGGATCTAATTAGGAAAGGCCTGCCGAAAGAGATCTGTCTTTAGTGCTTTTTTAAAGCTACTCAGGCTTGTCATCTGACGGATCTCGTTCGGCAGGTAATTCCACAATTTGGGGGCAATTACCGAAAAGGCCCTCTGGGAGGTTGCAGACAGCTTAGATTTTTGTGGCTGAAGCAAATTCCTCCCAGAGGACCAGAGTGCGTGGGGAGGATTATATGGGAGGAGGTGGTTCCGGAGATAAGTTGGACCCAAGCCATTTAGGGCTTTAAAGGTAATAACCAACACCTTATACTGGGCCCGGAAACTGATAGGCAGCCAGTGGAGAGATTTTAATACTGGAGTTATATGGTCTCACCGAGATGTTCCTGAGACCACTCTGGCTGCCATATTTTGTACCAACTGAAGTTTCCGGACCAAGCATGAGGGCAGCTCCATGTAGAGCGCATTGCAGAAATCTAGACAAGAGGTTACCAGCGCGTGCACCACAGTCTCGAGGTCCCTTACTTCTGAAGCTGATAACAGGCACTCCTGACTGTTACATTCACCTGACTAGTCATCTGAAGCGATGAATCAAGGAGCACCCCCAGACTGCGAACACAGTCCTTAACGGAGAGCGTGACCCCGTCCAGGACTGGAGGTTGCAACCCAACTCCTGGTTTTGGGGCCACTACCGTGAACACCTCTGTTTTGTTTGGATTTAATCTCAATCTGTTTTTCCTCATCCAGCCCATTACTGCTTTAAGACAGTCATTAAGAGGAGAGACGCCATCGGAATTCGAGGCCGACGATCGGGACAAGGAGAAATAGATCTGGGTGTCATCAGCATAATGATAACACCCAGCCCCATAACTCCGAATAATCTCACCCAGCGGCTTCATATAGATGTTAAACAGCATCGGGGACAGGATGGCACCCTGCGGAACATCACAAGTAAGCTCCTTTCTGCTGGAGCAGCTGTCCCCGAGCAACACCCTCTGGGACCTGCCCGAGGAAGGACCGGAACCACTGGAGAGCAGTGCCTCTGATTCCTAACCCATGCAAGTGATCCAAGAGGGTGCTATGATCTATCGTATTGAAAGCCGCTGAAATGTCTAAAAGCACCAACACGGTCACACTACCCCTGTCGATGCTTAGACGCAGGTCGTCGGTTAAGGCAACCATGGCAGTCTCAACTCCAAATCCCATCCTAAAGCCAGTTTGAAATGGGTCTAAATAATCGGTTTCATCCAAGACCAGTTGGAGTTGAAGCGCAACTCCCCTCTCAATCACTTTGCTCAAGAATGGTAACATAGAAACCGACCTATAGTTGTTCATGTCCAGGGGGTCAAGGGAAGATTTTTTTAGGAGCGGCCTAATGGCTGCTTCCTTTAAACAAGATGGAACACAACCTTCTCTGAGGGATGCATTGATGATGTCCTTAAGAAACACCGTCAAGGCAGTCCCCCCCTGGATGGGGGGCAAGGATCGAGAAGGCAGGTCGTCTTCCTCACCCTACCAAGTAGCTTGTCCACGTCCTCAGTGCTCACGGATTGAAATTCATCCATTAAACTTACATCAACGGAGTTGCTGGACACTTCGTCAATTGTTTCTGTCAAATTACTGGCATCTAAGTCGGCTCTTATCCGAGAGATTTTATCTGCAAAGAAATTGTTAAATGTGTCACAGCAGGCTGTCGTTGGGTTAAGCAACGGGTTCTGTGCAGGAATAACCTGCGTCATCTCCCTTACCACCATAAACAGCTCTGCTGGACGAGACTCTGCAGATGCAATATGTGCAGAAGAGAAGGATCTTTGCGCTGCACGTATTGCCTCTCAATAGGACCAAAGAAATTTCCTATGACGAGTCCTGTCGGATAAGAGTCGAGTTGCGCTCTAGTCGTTGTCCAACCCGCTTCATTTTCCTAAGCTCTGTTGTATACCATGGCTTATGGTTTGGAGTGGGTTGGAAAGGACGCTTGGGAGCGATCATGTCGATAGCCTTGGTAGGGTCGGTGTTCCAGGTATTAACCAAAGCTTCAACAGGGTCACCGGCATTACCAACCATTAAACCCTCCAAGGCTTTCTGGAATCCTCTTGGTTCCATTAGCCTTCGAGGGCGGACCATTCTAATGGGTCCATCACCCCCCGTGGGGCGGGAAGAGATTCTTAGTCCAGTCTTGACCAGGAAATGATCCGTCCATGACAATGCTGTGGTTTTTATAACCTCCGCCCACGGATATTCCTGCTCCGTACTAAAGACCGCATCGAGGGTATGACCTGCACAATGTGTGGGCCTGACGACCATTTGGGATAGGCCCATGTTTGTCATGGTTTCCATGAACTCCCGAGCCGCACCAGTCAGATTTGTCAAGCTGGTCTCGAGTGGAATGTTGAAGTCGCCCAAAACTAAAAGTCTGGGCGACTCCAACAGCAACTCTGAGACCAGCTGTGTCAGCTAGGTTAGGGAGTCTGCTAGACAACGGGGTGGTCGGTATACTAGCAGAATCCCCAAACTATCCCTGGTCCTCAGGCTAAGGTACATACACTCAAAGTGGACTATATTCAAGTATGTAGATATGGCAAAGTTGGATGGTGATTTGGTGAGAAGAGAGGGCTTTCATAAATCATAACAACACCAAAATATCAGGAAACTGCATCACTTGTTCTTACAAGTGTTATTTCCGGTCCTTCAGTGCCATGTTTTTGAATTTTAAAAAAGAAAAATCCAGACCTGCTCCAGCTGTTGTGTGTGTGTGTGTGTGTATATGCCTTCAAGTTGTCTGATGACTTTATGGTGACCCCATGAATTTCATATGGTTTTCTTAGGCAAGGAGTACTCAGAGGTGCTTTTGCCACTTCTTCTCAGTGGGCCAAATTCTGAACAGTTCTCACACAGTATTCACACAACTCAGAATGTTCATTGAAATTATTTTGCATATAAATACATGTAGGTTTTATTGCCCAAAACCCTACCATTTTCATGCAGAAAACCCACCTGTGTTTCTTTACAATTTCCTGGAGTGCTTTGGGATCTGCAAATAACAGCTGAAAAATGTACAAAATTCTTGCTATTGTGTTATTTTCTAGTCTTCATTTCCCAACTGACAAGAAATCTATTTTTCACCCAGAAAACAAATACTGTAGTAGCAAACATTCTTTCTAGAAAATTTTAAGAAAAATAAAACACAGATTTGCTGCCCCTTGCTGGCTACCTCACTTTCATTCATTGTGGGCTTCACTCTGTTTTTTTTCTTTTCTTAGCAGATCTTGAGTTCAAGTGTGAGAACTTATTTTTGCACTTCTAGAATTCTCTTGGGTTATTTACTTTATTGTAGGTGGCAGAAGCTTGTTCTAGAGCAGGGGTGGGCAACTATGGAAGAATGGGGGGATGCATTTGGTCCCCTAGGTGACCTTGGAGGGTCATGCTCCCCCACCCCTGTTCCTGCAAGCAAAAATAATTTTTTGCCCTCCAACTGCCCTTTAGGGAACAAGGGGCCATTTTTACCATGTTTTGGGGTCTTCATGAGACATTTTTGGCCCAGACAAGGCCTTTGCTGATAGCAGGAAGTGAACTGAGGTCACTTATTGTTTAAAGAAAGGGCCTCTTTAGGACCCAATTTGAGCCCAGATTGGTGAGCCCAATCATGGTAGGAGTGCCCCCCATGCCCACGGAGGACAGTTTGGTGCAAAAACATTTTTTGAAAAAAAAAAAAACGCCAAAAATTTGAAAAATTTGTTTGACTGCTGGGGGGCTCCAAACATAGTGGGAATGCCCTCCATGCCTAGAGGGATTTGGGCAGCATTTTGGGCAATGAAAAATTTAAAAAATGTTTTACAAAAAATAATTTTGACCCACTCCAGGTGCCACAAAATGACCCTGGAGGCTGTATGTGGCCATGGGCCTCACTTTGCCCACCTCTGTTTTACAGTACATAAGATGCACAGGTTAGAGTTGGATAGTTGTAGCCCAGTTGCCAGTAAATATTGTATGGCTACTAAAATGTTGGGGCCACTGCAATTACTCAAGACCTCTTACAAGGTGCATTAAACTCCCTGCAACCCTACCCTCTAAAATTATGAGGAGACAGAGGATGTTTTCCACCCCCAAAATAGCACCATACCCAGTGGTAAATGTTGCATCTAGTTCAAGGGCAAGGTCAGCTGCAAGTGATTTTTGCGAGGAGAAGTTCATTATACTGATAGTGGCAGATCTTGTGCTCTCCTGTTGTTCAGCAGAGCAGTTCTTGATTCTGTTTTGAGCTAAATTTACTGGTGGAATATTTATAATATTTTAAAGTACAGCTCCTTTGATAAAAAAAAAATATTATGCCCCTCCCTTTTAAGGCTGGGCTGCAGGTGAAGTAAATGTGCTTAGTGTGAGTTGGTGGTGGTGGTGGCAGTGGTTACTAGATTAAACTCAAGTTGGAGAAACACAATATGCTTTAAGCTGTCTGTGGCAAGTAAAATGCCTTCATTTATGCTCCCACTGTGTCTGTATGTGATGAAGGGGTGTCATATTGTTCGGAGACCAGCTCTCCTTCTCCTTTATTCATTGCTGCAATCCAGATAAAGGCTATTGGACCATGAGTGCAATGTGTCCACTGATTCTCCTTTAGCCCAGATATGCCAATTACGTATGTTAAAATATGCATGTTCACTTCAGCCTCCATTTTGGGAGACATTTCTAGTGCCACCATTAGCAAGAAAAGCACTGCCCACATCTGCTCTGCTGGGGCATATTTTTCCTCTGAAAATAATTTTAAAATACTTTGTTGTTGCCAAAAGAAAGCATTTATGTTCCCATTCATATACTTCAATGGAAAGCTTGTACAATTTGAAGAAAAATAAAGAGGTAGGTTTTTCATTGACAGGTTTAAGATTGTTATTGTGTAGTAAAGAGAAAATAGAGAATATGCCCAATACTTTAAAAAAATGAGTGTTTTTTAAAGTAATCTCCAATTTTGTACACAGTATTGTAATTCGAGTTACTGAATCCCAGTCACCATATTAAGTCTATAGAATGATCCAATATATGTACATTAAAATTCTAGGTAAAGAGCTTATTAAATGGGAAGAGACAGGATAGTAATTCATGTTTCAACTAAAATGCACAAGTAAGCAGCTTTGGGTTTTTTTGAGATCAGTTTTTTCAAGATAATATTGGTATGAATTTAAAAGTCATATACATGTTGATATGCAAGGGGGGGAAAGAGATGATTGAGAATTTAGAACAGTAAAAGTTATGTTAAAGGTAAACTTTATGGATTACTGATAATGTTAAATTTCTTTACCTTAGTTTTAAAAATGTAAATACAGTAAACCAAATCACCCCAAATGGCTGAAAGTACTAATCTGTGGAATGTTGGAAAAATCAGATAGACACTTGCAGGTTGTAAATCTTTTGGTGTTTCTCAGGAGTTGATTATATTATTGCTCACGTATAAACTACTTAAAGCTCAAATACTAACATCGTTTTAAACAAACTGCACAGTCACCTATCTATTGTAGTTTCCAGTACCTGTTCCGTTTTCTTCTCCTCACTTCCTAGGTAATAGTATCCCTCCTCCACTTCCTTCCTCCTCCACTCTCTCTCTCTGAAACAAGCATAATTGTCAGGACAGCAGTTTTATGAACTTACACTTGCATCTAGCTGGACAGTAGATATGTATGTCCTTTGTCCTTCTCGCTGTTTTAAAAACACAAGCAGGAAACTCTGTCAGTGGAACAAACCCTTGACAACAGTTTAAGAGCATGTACGAGGTCTGTCTATTAAATAATGAGACTAATACAATAACCCATCTTTATTACAATTCTAATGCTTGTCCCCTTCAATATATTCCCCGGTCACACTCACACACCAATTCAGTCTTGTTTTCCACGGTCGAAGGCATGTAACAGATCAGTTTCTGTCAGCTGTTTCAACACATCTGCCATTTTCTTCTTTACTGCAACAGTTGACTCAAAATGTGTTCCTTTAAGCATCGATTTCACTTTAGGGAAAAGAAAAAAGTTGCATGGTGCCAAATCTGGCAACTGTGAAGGATGTTCAAGTGTAGCAAATGCATTGATCGGCCAAAACCTGCTTCACAGAAAGTGCTGTATAAGCAGGTGCATTGTCTTGATGTACAGTGAAACCATTGTTCCACAGTTCTGGCCTTTTTTTCTGACTCTTTCTCTCAGCTTTGTCAAAATTTCCTTATAATAATGCTGGTTCACTGTTCTGCCTTCTGGAACCCATTCTGCCAAAATTATGCCCTTGATGTCAAATAAAACAATGAGCATGGCTTTGAATGTGGGCTTGCTTTGATGTGCTTTTTTTCATTCTTGGTGATGATGGTGTTTTCCACATTGACCGGATCATACTGGAAGATCCAGGTTTCATCACAAGTGATGATTTTTTGAAAAAGGTTTGGGTCTGCCTCAAGTTGCTGCAGAATTTCATGTTGCTCGACTTTTAAAATTAGCATTTTTCTAGCACACAACAGACAACACAACTGCTTGAAACGATGTCTGACAATTAGTTGAACAGCCGAGAGTGCTGATGTTTGTCATGCAAGTCCAGATGTATTCAAGGTCACCACTCAAGTGTTCACAATCAGTTCTCCCTGAGTTGTCTGAAGGGTAGAAATGCAGTCTCATTATTTAATAGACAGAACTCATATACTTAAGTTTATTCTTGCCCTCAAGGAATAGAGTAAGATTATTAGTAAGTAGGACCCCCATATACACTGGGGATTGGTTCCAGCCCCCACCACGGATAGTGAAATCCGCGGATAATAGCAAGCACCCTCGCCACCGAACCCCCCAGCAGAGAAGGGAGAAAGAAGGCGAGCTTGACTCTTCCCTCCCCCACCTCTCCCCCCGCCAGCTCTGTGTGCCACTGGCCCCCATGCCGCCGGAAATGTCCCGGAGAAGGGGCGACAAGCTCGCCTCCTCCTGCCCTCCCCCTCCCACCCACCCCACTGTTGCTATCCGCAGGTAATTGAATCTGTGGATGACAAATCAGCGGATGCGGGGGTTTTACTGTATAGTTGAATTGCTGAGTACAAAATCAGAAATGGGGAAGAGTTAATTTATTCTGAACGGATATATCAATGAGTTGTAAGTTGTAGGTGGAATCCATTTTTGCCATTCAATATTTTTCATATGGTGGATGCCTCAACATTCAGAAGAGGATAGATGATATTATGATCCCCACACAATCTTGATGCAGCACCCTACCCCCTAAAAATATGATTCTGGAAGATGTTTGGATAATTAGAACAACATGAACATAGTACAGGGTTGTTGGTGGAAGGATGATAATTGTGGTGTTTTAATGGAGTTGTCTACTGGATCAAAAGCCATTCTGTGAACAGAATGCAGGGTTAAAGTCTGCTCTTTGAACACATGTATTTCTTTCTTTATTTAGAGATTTATTCCCTGCCCTTGAGCCAAAAAGGCACCCAGAGCAGCTTACAGATTGTTAATTTGACAGTTCCTCACCCCAAGGCTTGCAATCGAAAAACATACAACACACAAGGAAAGGGAGATGGCTGTGGAGGAGGGGATTAAGTCCAACAGATGCTGGCTCTTCTTCTCCTTCAGAGGTGACAGCAGTGGGAATGGAGAGAGGGCCTCTTACCAACTCCTGGGATCAAGGCATGATGGAACTGTGCCCAGAGGCCACAGCAGGGGCAGTTGGTATGGAGGGAGGGTGTCTCACCAGCCTCTAGGATCAAGCCATGATGGAGCTGTGCCTGGCGTCTAATAATAATAATAATAATGATGATAATAATAATATTTATTTATACCCCGCCCCTCTGTTAAAACAATCGGGGCGGCTTACAAAATTTAAAATACAATACAAATAAAATCCCTAAACACCCCCACTCCCACCCTCCCCCATAAAAAACATTAAACAAATATAAATTAAAAACAACTAATCTAAAATCACATTTAAAACTATAAATACAATAAAATATAATAAATGGCCAGCAGGCTAGAAGAGGCCTAGCTCACTTGTAGCTCACTCTCTCATAACATATATAAAATTTAGCCATGTAGGCATATGTCCACAACTACGCTACATTGCCTGCCTTCCCAAGAAATCATGCTGATGTACTTGGACAACTCAGAACTCTCCATCTGTTTCTCCTTGAGAAGACTATTACTTACAGTGCTTACTCTACCAACTTCCTCTTTTATGAATCTGTGAATCGCCCAAATCATTTAACCTGGTGATTTTTAAACTCTGGTCCATAGGCAGCAAGTAGTATGTGAGACCACAACAAGAACAATAAAGGGAAATGCTTAAGATACATACAAGAGGAGGTGATTGATAGTGGTTTTCCTGGCCTTGTATTAAACCTGCAGCTTTGATCAGTTTAATCAGTAAATTAGTCAATTAAAGCTTTAGCCCACTATCCTATGCACTTTTAGCATCATGTAAATATATGTAGTGTAACAATAGTATATCCCACAGCTGTGCCACCAGTTTTGCAGTGGTTGTTATGTGTTCCTCAATAGTACAATGGTTGATTAGCCTCCCATCGCCCAAATCAAAATTAAGAGAGACGGTTGTGTGCATACTTACAGAACCATTGATTGAACCTCTGAGAATGTGTAGTAGTAGTTTGCACGATGATTTTTATTTTAGCATAGTGCTCCAACAGGATTCCAGCTTTATCTGATTAATCAAGACATGGATTAATCAACACATGAATTTTAATAATCAAGAGCACATTTGAATTGGTGAGGCTGAGAGTTAAGGCCATCTGCCTAATTTTTGAGGGCAATTTGATACTACTGTTTACAAGGAAATTTGAAGATAAATATTGAAGAGTCTACCTTCTGATAGTGAGATATAATTTAGAATGTAATCAAAAAGGGCTTTTATACTTCAGTATCTCAGACAGGTGCATGAGATTATACATGTGATTAACATATCCACCAGTGAAAAAACAGATGAGTAGTTAAACCTTTCTAATTGGGAGACAGACTTGCTTTTAACAACCAAAAATAAAGAACAAGCATATTTTAAAGAAGGATACAAAAAAGGGAAATGGGAAGATAAGCTGAGAATTCTGAGCTTGCTCTCACCAGTCATGGGCTGCAACAGGACCCAGGCAGTCAACTGGCAGCAGGGCAACAGAGCAGGTCACCCTCAACGATTCCAGGAGAACGGCATGTGGTACGCTGGGTCCAGCTAGTTGAGATCTAATCCCCATTGTTTCTAGCAAATGTTTTCTCCTCCTCAGTGCTGAGTAGAAAAGCTGTGGTGATTGTTTTTCTATTCAGTTCTGCTGTAGAGATATTCTGTGTAGAGATATTAACCAAACTCATATAGATAATGAGCAGTTTGGACCCCTGGGCTTCTGAGCTTGAGATCAGAGAGTGTTATATTTTATTGATCTGTAAGTGGCCCTGGGCTTGACTGCAGAACTAGGTACAATTGTTTTAAATTAATAAATGGGCATCTTTGTGACAGAGGCCAAGATCCAACAACCGTTCTAGTAGAATGCAGGTCTTTACCAACATAATTCCGCTGTTGTCTGGAGAGGTATACGCTGCTACCTCTTTCTCACTTCCTCCGCAGGTGCACAACAGGTGCAGATTTGTCTCCTAACACACTGGATGGCTGTGGGATGTTTTCAGGTGCATACCAGTTGTCCTTATGTACCCATGGAAGAAGGAGCAAGCACAAGGCTGTTCCTTCTTCCATGGGTGGACAGAAACAGCCAGTACACCCCCACAGCCCATCAGTGGCTGAGAAAACAGAGCTGCATCTGTAGTCCCTGGGTCTTGTTGTGTAGCCAAGGTGAGGTGTGTTGCGCAAGAAAGTACAGGGCACCTCCTCCTTCAGGACCCTCCAAAAGACATGTAATAGATACATAATGGGATATGTTACCAGTCGGATTCTAGCCAATATCTTTTTATTCTTTGCAGTTAGCAGTGCACATTCTTAACTCTCCTCTGAATGCAAAGGGGCAGAAGGGGCCTGCAGATGATCTCAAAAGCTGGCTGATTGGTAAAGATGGCAGCCTATAGAAACGGCTGGTCTACTGAATACTTGAAGGTCACAGAAATAACATAAGCTGCTTTATGAATAAAATTCTACTTTCTAAGGTGTTTTTACCCCCCTTAAAGATTATTTTTTTATTTATACAAGTAGAGAGACAAACTCCTGAATTTCAGCCATTTTATTTCTTTATGTAAAGTCAGCTATTTCTTTATTTCCCTTCCTCCACCACCTCTTCCCATCTCATATTGTCAGGGAAAGCTCAATGGAGTTTACAAAAATTATTGAAATATGAAAATTGTTATGGTGCTAGTTGTTTGACCTTGAAAAGAAGAATTTATCTTAAAAGCACTTAGAGCAAATAGCAACAAAGTTTTCACATACAGAGACTTGCATTATTTATGTTCTAATGAAGATAGCAGCTGATGACATGAAAGAAACCCTTAGCAAAAGTTAATTCATGAGAGGAAACCATGTGTTTACCAGTACTCATTAATTTAGGCATCTGTAATCCATGATTTTAGACCTTGGAGCCTGAGAAAGTTTATTTTGGGCATGAGAAATGGGATAAAGCAATGTAAATTCTGAAAAAGTGCCAATTTGAATTTCAGTAAGGGAGGGAATGCAAAGATTTTTGTGGTGAGGGTAACATTCATGGTAGAATTCCAAAGGACTTTTGGAAATCTTGAATATTGTGTTGAATATTTTGAATGCTATATTGAAATTGTTGTACATTAAATGCCTCTCCTCCAGAATTGAATTTTAAGAGCACCTGCAGGCACATTTTTTATTTCATCATAACTGTAACAGGGTCATGTGTACAAGAACATCACTCCTTCTTGATATTTCCTAGATGGATATCTTATACAAGATGGGGGCAGAATATGTCCTAAAAGTCACACATCTTTAATTACTATAGTTTTGGACAATAATAATGCTAGAAATCTGGATCTGTAGTCTGGTCAGTCACCCTTGGTCACTAGATACTAAAATTGCCTTGGCAGTAGTATGATAGCTGCTTCAGCTGACATGGAGAACCTGTTCCCTCCTGGAAGCAATACCTTTCTTTGATCTGTTCTGAAATGTTAGTATTTATATTCCTATCTAGTGGACTAAAACGAGTTTTCTGCTTCTCGTATGGTTTTGGATTTAACCCAGTATTGATGGTTGACAGTGGGAAATTGAATTGTTGAAATGAACTGATTTCTGCAAGTGGTAAGTTATATTTTGGAAGTAGAAGTTCTACAAGCAGCAGTGTTTTGGGTACCTGAATTCTCTAGAGCTTTACATGTTATACTAGGAACATGTAAGTCAAGGACAATACAGAACACTAAGATAGGTGCCACCTTTCTCTTCTACCACTGCTTAGACTGTCAAACATTAAGTATTTATTATTATAATTAATTAATTAATCAATCTTACCTAAGTAGAGGATGAGACTGAAAGCATATTTATAGCACACAATTATAGTTAGATGTCATGTTAATTACTTTGGCTTTATCCATTGGAATTCTGGGATTGTAGTTTGGTGAGGTACTTAAAATTATTACTAGACAACTCCTATGGTTCAAGAGCTAGAGCTTTGGAGCACAAAATCCAAAGTACCTCCTCAAACTACAAATCCCAGAGTTCCATAGGATAAGACCATGATAGTTAAAGTAATATCTTAACTACTGTCACTATGAAGTGTACGTACACTCTGAGAGAAGATAAAGTACATTTATTTCTGTCTTGCAAAAATGTAGCGATTTGGGACAGCAGGTTTGGAAGGGGGCAGTGAAAAAGTCCAAAATGATATATCACGTGTTTTGCATTTCTTGTTGGAACTCAGCCATAAAAAATAGCTTTGCTTTGTTTTTGGAAAGTGAAGGAATTATCTCAGTCATTTTGTAATAAGAGAACTGATAGATTTGCTGAGCGATTTCTTTAGCAAACAACTCAAGAAATAATTGGTTTTGATGGTGCCACATGGTACTTTACTGTTTACAGTGGTCATATAATGGATTATCAAGATTAATTTGGTTGCATATTTACATATACATTAGAAGCCCTCATCTAGTGAGGTGAAAACTGCTTGCCTAAGACATAGTGTGCACACAACTGAGGCTTTCCATCTAGTTCCTTTTAGCAGAACTGACAAAAAACCACAAGCCACTTTTGAAATTCTCCTGAGTTTAAAGGGTGGTGTGGTTTGACAGGAGTCACTACTTAAGGGAAACTAAAGTCCCAGAGATAACATAAGGATTTACCATATGGACACCCACAGAATTTTGATTTTTGGAAGGGTAATTATTTCTACGCAGAGGCTCTTTCATGGTGCAGTCCCCTTCAAGAACAATTGTAAACCGACCAAATGTTACGAGATTCAAGGAGAAACAAAACAATAACACCAAAAAGAAAGTGTTTAAAGAGTAAAAGACTTGACAGCAAGTTGCACAATGAAAAGTACATCCGCTGGTCCTTGGGCTTCTTGAATAAGCCAATATCCTGCGTACTACAGGATTTCTTTTGCCCACCAAAACAGTTGCTTTATTTATTAACTCAGGGGGTTATCCTATCTAGTCAGTCATCTCCCAAGCCACCATTAGAGCCAAAATTTCAAATGTGTGTAACCTGAAGTAATTAGTAGTGGGAGGTTATTAATCAGCATGTATGGGAGAGCGTTCAGGGCCTGTTCAAAGTAGCATTAGTCACCCAAAAAAGATTCATATAGAACAGTGTGGAGTTCAACTTTTGCAGGCGCATGTAATAACATTTAGGAAATATATTATTTTGGTTTTCTTAGCAGCTGTTGCTAACATTGCCTCACAGTGTTAATTGTAAACAGTTTTTTGCTCACTTAACTTAGCTCAGGAGACTTTGGTGAGTCTTGAATGAGAAGAATTTGACATACCAAAACACAGGGACATATCTTTTCCATAGGAATTACCAGTGGAGGTGGGATACTACATCTATATCCTACAACACAGTACGCAATACATGCATCTGCCTTTTCTTTTTCTGACCAGGTGTAATTCACCCCTCCCCTACCTTAGGGTAGCCATGTAAAGCTTTTAGTCAGTAGCTGAACAACAAGGAGCTCCAGTTTATTGCAAGTTTAATCTTTTTCTTTTCTTTTCTTTTTTTGGTAACCTTTGTAGCCATCCCACCCCAGGGCTTTAAAATGACAGTTCCCATATAAAATCATATTTAAAAGACAATGAATGAATATCAGGCCCTTAAGGATCTTAACCCTGCCATCAAAAGTCAGTTTAAGGAAAAATATACACAGTCACTGTGCTTCCTTATTCCCAGTGTAACCACTCTGTTCACTAGTATTACAACAGACCTCTTTTGAAATTGGATCAAAGTTTACACAGCAGATATGGTGCAGTATTTGTGTAATTTGGCTGTAAGCCATAAACCAGTTACCCTGCATTTCTTAGGACTTTATCAGACCAGCTCCTTAAAGTGTTCTTTTGCTGGCATTAAAAAATCCATTTATGCCAGCAAAAGAACACTCCCACTGCACTTACCTTGCTTTCCCGGCAAGGGCTTCCCCGGCAATGAAAGAGGAGTGAACAGAGCTCTGTTCACTTCTTCCTTTGAAATCCTGTGGATTATTGCGAGACTTTATCACATGGGAAATTTAAAAACACACACACAAATATAAGACAGAAAAACTTTTTTAAAAGCACAGGAACACACTTTAAAGGTCCCAAGTGTTCATGCCGGACCAGCCATTTCCGCTGCATTCACGTAAGTACCATGGCACAAATTTTCACACGCTGGCAATGCCGGCACAAAAGTGCCATGGGGGATCAATTGATGGCTTCAGCCATCAATTAAAAAGTACGGGTTTTGGCCAGGACCTAAACACAAAAGGACAACGTCGTGTGGTATGTGTGCCCTTTCACATCTGTGTGGTGTTGTTATGACGCCATATTTTATGCGTCTGATAAAACTCCCTAGATGCTGACATGCTAAAGCCCTGTGGCCTTATTCTTCTTGGTTTCACTTTAATAGTTGAGAAGCTACTTCTTACACAAGTCTTATCTATTCAGGGTAAGAAACCACTTGGTGATTCTGTTCAAGGAAAGCATCAATTCACCTTTTCATGCATGTCTTAGAAATAAATTATTTATATGATTGAACCTGCATGATTTAAAAAATAATTATTCTCCAAGGAATTCATACTAGAAGAACATGGTAAACAGTCTGATTGAATCTAAAGACCACTCTCTTGTGTAGAAAGCAGTGGCCCATCTGGTGCCTTCCAGCTGCAACCCTCATAAGCCCAAACCAGCATGGCCAGTGTCAAGGATTATAGAAGTCACAGTACAAAACATTACGAAATGAGCACAAGTTTGCCTTCCACTGCTATAAGGTCAGGATTTTTGCTTCATTACTAGCATTCCATAAATGTACCATACACCACCTTTGCATACATTAATTCAGTGGATGACTCTCTTCCCCGGCTTTGCTGGTCAGAGTTGTCAAGGCACTCCACTTCCTATGTATTTTACAGTCCAGCTCTTCTCATACTTTCCTCATTCCTAGTGCTCTCCCTACTTTCTGGCTGAGAAGTACAGGAAGCTCTTTAGTACTGCCTCATGAAGAAACAGGGAAGTGCTAAGATGGTTGCTTCTCTTGCTCTTTTTTGAACCCAGAAGCTCCCCAGCGCAGTGGATTAAATCTTTTACTCACTTACCTGGGCCTAAGCCCCATTGAACTCAGTGGGACTTATTTCTTTCACAGTTTGTTTTGGATTTTGGAATAAATAATAGTGGGTGTATATTGTTATTTAGCCTTGGATGATCAAATGGAATTGCAACTGAGGTACAAAAATAAAAAAAAAGTTAGACTCCTATGCATAGTCCATAACTGACTTTTTTAAAATTTACTTTTAGACATTTATATCCGGTCCTGTAACCAAATTCTTTGGGAGCTTATGTGTCGGATGCTGGTACAACCAGCTTGCCTGCCATGAGATTGTATGGCATAGAAATGGTGGGATGTATAATAGTATAATTTGTCTTGGGGAACTTACATCCAGCCTGCTTGCTATTGCATTCCTGTTTGATAGTCTAGCACTGGAATTCTCAAGGTCAGTGTGATGGGGGAACAGTGGGTACATGAAAGTTGTCCCTTCATATTCGCTGGGGTTTGGTTCCAGGACCCTGTGGATACCAAAATCCGTGAATACTCAAGTCCCATTATATGCAATGTCATAGCAAAATGGTGTCCCTTATATAAAATGGCATTTAAGAATATTTTCAAGCCATGAATACCTAAATCCGTGGATACGGAGGGACAACTATAGAATGTTTTACGTAATTAACAGATGAGATTGCAGCCTGCCAAAAAGTTTGAAACTGCTGTGCTTTAAATGTATTGTACAAATGAGGACTGGTCAGTCCTGACAATGAAAGTCAGTGGATGATGGTTGCTGCGGTTTCTGTAATAAAGCTTTGTTGTGTTAATACTGAAAGCCTGGATATTCTGAATTGTTAGAACTCAGTACGTGACATTATGACAAGTAATATCTGTATGCTTGCTGTTGCTAGGATAATGAAGAATATCTGCAGCTTCACAGCAAATACTGACTGCCCTTTGTGATTCTCATCTGAATAGAAACAAAAGAGTGATTTTTAACTCTAATTTTAAAATGTGATATGGAAATTACTTAACTAATCCTCCTTCTGTGTAGATGTTCATGCGGGTTATATTTGATAAGCATCCGATTAGTTTGACCTCAGTGACCCCAGATGGCAATTACCATAGATGCTGATGCATTGCAATGGATATTTCTTGCTTCCGTTATAGATTTAATCAACTTAGATGTCTGGAAAGAGGACATCAAGATTAACCCATTGTCCTTAAGTCTGGGCATCATCATATTAGTAGCATTCTACAAATTAACCTACACAGTCCACATTGTAGAGTGTTGGAAGCACCAATCAGGAGTGACTTCTTTTAATTTACTACCACTGTAGATTTTGCCTTAATATTACTTTCTATTATTATATTAAATTTTTGCTGTACATTTGCTTATAGAGTTCATTGTGTTTGCTATATGGGAGATAGTTTCAGTTGCTCACTATGACGGCAGTTCTGTACATTCAGCAGATGGGTATGTGGATTGCAGGCTTCTCTCCGTACCACCCAGGATTTTCTTTTAAGGGCTTTTGTGGTCATGTGAAGAATACTCTCCTGCCCAGAGCTTGGAATATTAAGTTGGGAAATTAATTTGATAACGTAAACATTAGAAATCAGAAAATTAATTCACTACCATAAACACTAATACTTGAATAATCTATTGAATTATTGTTAATTATCCTATTGATCAAGCTATTAGTCTGGGGCCAGGCCATGAGGTTTATAGAGAATGGCATGGAGTTTTTCACTCTCAGCCTTAAAGGAACACATTTTGTTACTGAAATGAAATAAATCTTTATTGCTAAAAGCTATAAGCCGTTGCAATACAATTACTTTAAGTAAGTTAGAACACACATACACAAACAATTACAAAGCTATACAATAATAATAAAACCATGAATATCCAAAATATAAAACTATAAAGAATTAAAACATTATTGTACAGAGCTGTTTACATAACAGTACTGTGAAATGTTTATTGCTGGTTTTGATATCTGGCTCTTATCTTATTAGTGGCCAAAGCAAATTTTGCCACCATATCAGTGTGGTACACATTGTTGCCAGCTAATAGGACGCAAATTTGTTCAAGAGGAGAGTGATTAACCAAGGAATGAAGGATGTAACCTAAAAACTTTTGTCTTGGAAGTATGTATAGAGGGCATTTCAACAGATAATGTTGAAGGTCCTCCACTTCCCCTGTCTCGCATATACAAAACCTTTGAGTTACTGGGATATTATTGTATCTTCCTTTCAAATAAGCAGACGGCATACTCTGAAAGCGTAATGCTGTATGTGCTTTTCTTAATGGAGGCACTGTAAGATAAAAAAAAAAAATCTCTCCATTCCAAACGATGTTTTATACAATGGGTACCATAATGAAAATGCAGTTTGAGAAAGCATATACATATCTCCCCACTTAGAAACAAGATATATTTTCTCCTTGACCAGTTATTTAAATTTGTTAGAAGTATAAATTTGTAAGGCCTCTGGATTGATCCCATAGGAGAGAAGTATTGCATTAACTGATTTGCCCATACACTTTGCTCAGAAGACTGTAATTGCTCTATAAAGCATTTTTTGGGGGAAGACGAGAATCACTCATTCCAGCCAGCTTTATCCAATATAGAGCTAGGGCCATATGAGCACCAAATTGTAAGGAGACTAGCCCCGTTTCAGCTTTTAGAAAGGGGGCAGGAGTACCTTTTGGCACAACTAACAAGGATTTCATGAAGGTATTTTGTACAGGTTCAAGAGGAAAAACACTATTATGTCCCCATATCTCGGCACCATATAATAATTGTGGAATTATCTTCTGAAATACCTCAACATTTTGTTACTGGTTCTTTTTGTGCTTTTAATGTTCCCTTCCTACAACATAGAATTCCCTCCCACATGAACTAGAAAGCGCATAATAAGTTGTTGCCTGGGAATGGTAGAAGTCCAAAGTATCTGGGAACTGTCAGATTGGGGAAGGCTGTCCCAAAACAAGGAGTCTCATCTTATATCCCCTTCCATTCATCTCCATCAGAAAGAGTCAAACTACTTTCCTTTCATACAGGGTCAGGGTGGGGCACCTACCTTTCAGGCCTAAAAGGTTTGGCTTTCTAAAATAGTCCTAATGACTTGAGAGTTCTGGTCTCCTGCTAAGCAAACAAATCATACCCCAGCCCCATTCCATTCCAATATTTCCTTTTTTTCTTCTTTTCCATTCTTTTTTCCCCTGTCTTTCCCAAGCTGAGCTGTTCTTCTGGTCCACAAAAGCAGCTATTCTGCTCTGACCTAGGATCCAGAAAATTCTTCCTCTTCCCCTCCCTCCTTCTTGCTATCATAAAAAAAATCACAAAAGATAAGCTTGCCTAACAGCAGAACCTTGTGATACATTTCCTCCAGTTCTAATATTCCTTCTGCTAAGACAGTAGGCTTTCCGGTTTTCCTGAAAATGGTAGAGGGAGAGGCTCCCACACTAGCAAATTCTAACAAGCTAATTTACAAAAAAAATGTTACTTTTTTTAAATAAAAAAGTTACAATCCTGCTATGTATAGTAATTCCTTCTTCCTGTAAAAATATTGTAATTTTTTTTTTAAAAAACTCCCTCTATTCTTCCCTTCCACCCTCACTTCACCGAATCATGGAATCATAAACCTTCTGCCTATCAATAACCATAAATATAGATTGTTCTTCTAAATAATTTCATATTGTTTACATATTGATCATAACCTTCAAAAATAGTTTTTCCAAAATCTCTCTTGAGCCAAAAGATGTTTCAGTCCAGTATTGCTTTGATTTGTATGAACAATAAATGGCTTCCAGATAATCTCAAGTGTATCTTCTTTTATGTCTCCTCTTGCTACTCTGACTTCGTATGTTAATTTTTCTGGAAGATCTATGGATTGGACCGTATTCTATTTAACCACTCTTGTATTGAAAGATTTTCTAACGTTTTCCATGCTTTAACCCTTTCTAGTCTTGTAGCAGTTAACATAAGTGCTATAAATTAAATTATAAATTAAATTAAAATTAATTTTTTTTAAAAATTAAAAAATTAAAATAAATTAAAGTAAAAATTTTAAAAAATTAAGTGCTTATCTGGCAAGTTTTCATTTTTGCTTTCAAATCTTGAAATTACAAAGTGCCCTTCTGAACATTTTTTTTACTTCACTGTTAGTTCGGGCATCTAAAGTTAGGTGAATCACAAGATCAGTCCCATGAATCCTATGCATTGTATTAGGATGTAAATAATTTCCTTTGAAAAGCAAGTTATTATTGTTATCTTGTTTATCTCGGATTGGCCTTTTTAGTCATCAGTGCGCTTGCAGAAAGCGCAGGATGAGTTCTTCCCGAATCTTCGTTTGCGAAGAAAAGCCAGAGAGAGATTGTTATTCAGAAGGAGCTCAAACAGCTGTTCTAGAATAAGTAGAGGGAGTTTTGCAGTCAAGTTTCTTAAATGAAATACTACTCTCTGTCTTGTACTCTTCATCTTTCCCTTTTTTGCCAGTGCTCAAAATTATGGTCTGAAAATTGCAGAATAGAAAAAGTTAGTTTTACAAAGTATTGCCAGTATGCTGCCAGCATCTGGCATTCTGAAATCTGTTGGAGGCTGGTGGTTCTCATGCCCGTGTGGTGATGAATCTCCTCTGGCTTGTAGTCCAAACTTTTAATAACCAATTCTTATTTTAGTGATAGTGTTCAGCACTTGGATAGGTCCTTAGAGCTGATTCACCACTTCACTGACATGGCAGCCACCAGCTGCCACCATTGAACTCTGAATTCTTACCATGGTTAAATGAATACGTTTCAAACATAATTACTTTCTCAGCTTGCTTAACTATATTCCTTAGAAACATTACACTGTCTGGAATTTCTCAGGTTGTAGCTAAGTAAATATTTTTTCCATAAAACTTTTCATGTTTTTTATGATAGGAGAAGAATATGTATGAAAATATATATTCAAGACCAAAATGTAAGAAGGGGTATGTAGTTATGATTGAAAAGTCCCTTATAAAACCCACTTTGCTATACAAAACAGGTGTAGAGCCTGTTGAGCCAGTGCTTCAGTGTACTTCTTAGGGTTAAAGCAAAAATGGTGCCACAACAGAAATTGGTAAATCTTCTTAAAAGACTTAATTTGTATCTTGCCTTTTTTCTGTGAAAATTTGGGCAGTGTACATATCCCTTACTCTTTATCCTTCTAACATCTTGTAAGGTAGGTTAAGCTGAGATATGATAAAATGTCCCAAAGTCACCCAGTAACCTTTGTGTCTGAGTAGGAATATGAACTAGAGCAGTGGTTCTCATCCTTTGGTCCTCCAGGTGTTTTGGACTTCAACTCCCAGAATTCCTCAGCATTGCTCATACTGACTGAAACTGCTGCGAGTTGAAGTCCAAAACATCTGAAGGACCAGAGGTTGAGAACCACTGAACTAGAGTAACCTTAATCATATTCCAACACTGTAAGTGCTATATTAGAGTACAGGAGAGTAAAAATGCTAATGGAAAACATATGCATGTCAACACAATATTAGAATTAGAACCTTTTAAGCTCCTTGTACTGTGACCATGAAATGTTGCTACCACATGATTGATAGTAAGTAAAAAGATTATTATCAGATGGCTAGGCCAACAGCTCCAGAAGATAACAGTATTCCAACTAGTACTTGGAAATAATAAGCCATTATAGTTTCTTGTGATATCTGGACTTGAGATTTGGTTCATTGTTCCCAAACAAGCCAGCATAGTGTGTCAGAAATGAAACCAGCGTCCTATATTCAGATGATACAATAAACTCTTGCTTCCTGGTTAGTTTTCCTGCTTGGAGGAGGAACAAATGAATGAGCTGCTTGCACTAGTACTTTGCTTTTTAGCCTGTTATATGCAAAAATGGTTGCTGTCTAATTACTTTCTGTAGATACTAAACTATGCCATAAGAGACATTTTCAGACACTGGGATAAGGACAGGGTGTGAACTATGTTACTGTTGTAAAATGTTATTCTCTGGATGGCACAGAGGAGCAATCCACATACTATTGGGTTATTCCTCACATGCCAGCAGATGATGCAGGAGTCTAAAGTTCTTTTCTGTTTTTACTGTTGACTCCTTCTGCCTAGGTGTCAGTTTTTCAATTTCCTACCTAGCCAGCAAGATGTGTTCTCCCTTCAATCAAACATCTTTGAATTAGGCAGGGAGAAATTAGAAAATAAAAAATGGAAAATATACAGAAGAAAAGGAAAACATCCAATGAGGACTCAGATGGTGCACACATGTATTTGCCAAGAGAAAAGAAAAAGCAGATCCTGATCTAGGGATACAAAAGAATTAATTCAACTCAGATGACTGCAAAACAGCGCGTCTCTGAGGGTAGTAATGAAGCACCATTAAAAAGAATATTTATTGCAACAAGCAACAGTGAATTGGACAGTTGTGTTCCAATTCCTCCAAAACAACTAAAACCACCAAAGAAAACAAAGAACGGGGAAGAACAGATTGCAACTTCCTTACAGAAAATAAAGACAATTAAAAACTAGAGCTAAATAAATGAAAGTTTAACAGTGGAGAAAACTCCAGTTGCTGCTTTGGGCCACCATGTTGGGAACAGAGATTCCAAAGCAGGGGGTGGAGCTAAACTATTGCAAAACTAACCAGAACAGCAACCAGAACAGCAAACGGAAGCATTGATGCAGGCGTGACAGTTTATGGGCATTATCAGTACAAAAAGTGGAAAGAAACAACACCAGAGAGAAGCAACAGAGCTCCAGAATAGCATAGAGCTTCCTTCCTAAACTATTTCAAGGCTATTATTTTTGAGAATTCAGTAGTGGCAAATCTCATTTCAAAGGTTCACCCACATTAATCTTATAGGTGAAATGAGAGCTGCTTTAATATTCGGGAATTAGTAATTAATAAGAGAGTCAGTCAACAGGGATTTTAATATTTTTAACACCCAGGCTGCAGTGAATTTAAATTATTTTAATTCAGTGAATTTGCTTAATCAAATGAATTTAATGAATTTCATGCATACGACTCAGTCATGATTCAAACAGAATGAATTGAAGTAACAATGAGTTAATTAATTATAAAATGCATAAATACAGATGACAATAACTAAGGAGTCAATTCACAATAAGAGCAAACATGTCAGTAAAAAACCATGGAAAGCAGGGAGGAAACACAATATAACTAAAGGTTTAGGAAGGAAATGCAGTGAAAAATCTAAAGATTTAGACAATGATGCCTTGGACTCAGACTCAGATAGGGAGGAAGACTCACTAAGATTTAAAAGAGGTGGAGAAACAGACAAAGTGAAGGAGAGGAGACTTTAAAAATGATATAGGGAAGGAAAATACTTACATCATGTTGTTTGATACAGACTCATATAGGCATATTTTTAAGAGTTCTTCAGACTTTAGGAATACATACCAATCAGAATAACAATCAGCCAGAAGGTGAACAGGGAGATGATGGCATCAGAGTAGCATCAAACAATACAGAAATTCCACTACAAGATACATTTAAAGAGTTGATAGATCTGGAATGGGAGGCCCCACTGAACACAAAGAGATTACGAGGATACAGCCAAAAGTTATGCTCATATAAAAAGAAGAATATGGACTATCCTAAAGTCCCACTAGTGGACAGTCTGGTTTTGGCACTGATTTCTTATGCAGTAGCCCCCTAGGGAAGGAGATGTAGCCCATAGGGATATGGGTGAGCATAAAAACAGAGGGAGCATTGAAGAAAGCTTAAGAAACCTTGGTATTAGTCATGCGTTCAACTATTGCTACTTCTGTGTTTGCTGTAGACACAAGAAATTGTTAAATCTCAGGATATTAGTTTGAGATCCTTACATAAGGTGATAGAAAAAACAGAAAGTCCTACAGTTTGTAGCAGATGCAGGACATATAATGCAGATGTATTTGCAGCTAGGAGCATTATGTCACCACAGTAGCCAGAAGATCTGTCTGGCTGTGTCACTGGGAGGCTGATCTGGGTCAGATTTAGCATACATGCCATTTATATGGCAATTGTTACAGTATTTAGGGGGAAAGCCTTTGAGGAAATGTTGGTGGAGAGTAGGGGTAAAAAGCAAGTTATGCCTAGAATCCAGATGAAGAAATCAGAAAAGAAATTATATAGAAATAGCAATTAGTCCTTCCAAGGAGGTAGAGGTTATGCAAGACAAGGTGAGTCTAGATTTGGAAGACTGCAGTAGAACAGACCAGATTTTCAATATAGAAGACAAGGATTTCAGCAAAACAGAAGAGGGGCAAGCCAAACCAATAGAGGTGGCTACCAACAGGATTGACAGGAAAGAATTACAGGTAGGTGGAAGGCTTCTATATTTTGGTTGGCAATGGGCACACGTAACAACAAACTGATGGGTACATTGGGTGGTCATCCAAAAATACAAAATCTTACATGCCCAGAAAACAAAAAGAAAATACTTTCCATCTCCGGTACTGAAAAGACAGAACAAAGTAAGAATAGTATGCAAAGAAATAGATTGGAGCCATAGAGAAAGTGGCCCATTCTCAGAAATTCAAAGGGGGTATACTCAGTCTTTTTCACAGTACCCAGAAGCAATTATTTATTCAGGCCTGTTTGGATCTCAGATTCCTGAATAGTTTCATTCGGTAAACCAGAGGCTTGCGTTTTATCTGCTCATCCATATGTAAAGAGGTTTTTGAGGGGTGCAACCTTGCTAGCTCTACCTACCTTGCAACTTGAATTTAGTGCTGAAAAAATTGACAAGCCCACCATTTAAGCCTCATTGAGATTGCTAACTTTCCTGGTTGCTTTTTATAAGTAGCCATTACATCTGGTAGAAGAGTGTGTGTATTGGCGGCACTTTCAATACACCCAAGTTCGTGTATGTGTCTGACTTTAATGATTGATCCAACTTTTCTTCCTAAGTGTCGCCTGAAAAAAGGACTTCTTCTTTTGCTAAACTTTGCTAAACTTTTGCCCTCATCCTTTTCACCCACTTGAAAGAAAGTGGCATACATTGGATGTGAGGTGAACTGTGATGAAATATGTTAAACCAGGCAAATAAGGCACATAGAAGTGTTGTTTTGTTTTTATCAACCTGAAGACTTGGGTGAGCAAAGGCATCAAAAATATTTATTGCTCATTGATTAAAGGCAAGGATATTTCTATGCTATGACTTGGCAAAGGTGCCAAGACCACAAAATATATGGCCATATTCTGTGTGGTCTGTGTCAACAAGTACTGCCTATTTTGTTACAGCATCACTAAAGGATGTTTGTAATGAAGCTGCATGGAAGGAGCCATCTACATTGACAGGACACTATAAAATACATAAATATAAGTCAGCACAGGCAGCCTTCGGGCAAACAGTCCTGCAATCAGTAATGTAGTGAGAGTCAGCCACACCCACCTGCATAGAAGAGGTTTGGATATATCCCAATAGTATGTGGTTCATTCTTTGATGACCCGGAGGAGCAATCCATTCCCTCCCAGATGGTGGCCATATAATAAAATGAGATAAACAAGATAAAATGAAATGAAATAGAATAAAGGAATACATAAATTACAGTAAAACATGGCATTGTAAATAGGGCCACACATATATTGGATGTCTAAGGCAGGCTTTATAATGACACTGACATGAAGGAAGAAGGAGTCAACAGTTAAAACAGAAAAGAACTTTGGACTCTTGCACCATTTGCTGGCGCACACAGAATAATCCAGTAGTATGTAGATTGCTTCTCCAGGCCATCAAAGAATAAACCTTCACAGTAAATACCAATCCCTCATAACCTTCTTGTCTGATAAGAGACAATATTACATCAGAGAGGATTCTTTTTCGGGACACTGATGCCTATTCTAAATTGCATGTATGTTAGCACCTGCTATTGATTAAGTGGTTCTTACTCTGAAAATGGCACCGTTAAAACAAAGTTGTGTAATGATCAAAATGCATCATTAATCTTTTAAAAGGAGTGATTCTACCCTGTTACAGTATTGTAGGCAATTTACAGCTTATATGTACCTTTTGCCTGCTGCTTCCAGAAAAATTTGTAAACAGTGCCAGCTGCTTGTTATATTATTGCTCCTGGTTGGTTGGATGGGCAAATTCAGAATCAAGAGATCGGTGAAGCAGGACTCCTTGTCTTTTAGGAACTAAGTAAAAAAGGGAGAGCTCTAATTTTGCACAATTTCTGTTTGTTCCCAGGGGGAGGAGGTTTAATGAGGAATGCTGTGTTACCCAAACTGCTAGTGATGTGGAAATTCCATGCAGAGTCAAATTATTTATAAATTGGGGAATTTAGCAGCAACTCGACTTGGCAATGTGATAGTGGGAAACAAGGGGATCTTGAACCCATGTACACCAGTACTAATCTGCACGGAACACACAGATGTGAAATTAATAATGGTTGGTTTTTATTAAGAGTTAAAAAAAACACCCAATCACACACATAGTCATGCAAGAAGCATTCATACAAGGCTAAAGAAAGCAGTAGGAAGGACTCGGATAGGGTAATAGCAAGAGGATTTGTTGTAGGTTATACGACCTGTCCTGTAGTTGGAAGTCTCAGAGCAGACTGGCAATGTGGATTGGGGAGGTAGGAATGGCTACACAGTAGGACAGAGTGTCCCCCAGGAAAGGGAACTGTGCGCCTGACTACACAGATGGACATAGTGTCCTCAGGCAGGGGATCTGTGGCTATACAGAGGGGCAGAGTGTCCCCAAGAAAATTATCTGTGTACACCAACATGTCGCTTTTAGCTACTATTTATACCCAAAAACATGCCCTGAGGTGGTGGAATTTTGAGTGAGAGAAATACATTTCAAGAGAGCTCCTGATTGAACAGTTGCTCTCCAGAGATGTCAAGTACTTGCTGATGGACGGTTGCTTTAAAATTGAAAGCCGTTACTGCCTTTTTCGAGAGCTAGGCTTGGGAATCAGGAAAGATGTTGCATACAGACAAAGGATACCTGAACTACAGTTGATGGGATTTATTGTCTGCCATTTGGTGTGCTCAGAGAACATTTCCTTAGGTCTGGTTTGACTTTTGTGTTGCCTTGAAATGTAGAATTTTCCATTGCCTCTCCTCAAAACAATGAATGATTAGGCTTTGTCCAGTCAGAGTGTCTCTTTGGGATTTTTCAGGGGTCCCTGGGACTGCAGCTTCCATGAAAGGCCACATTAAGGTCAAATTATTAAATTTTGCCAATTGTTAGGATGTATGAGGCTATGGACACCATTTTTTGTTTCAGCTAATGGTATAATACCTATTTCAAGTAGCAATTATTTTGTCATTTACTTTATTATTCCTAATCATTTATAGACATCTCATAATGTGGAAGAAACCTTACCGAAATATCTTCCAAGGAGTTCGTGTGTTGTTCTGTGATTCAAATACAACACTCCCATTGTAAGCCTACCAATATCGATTGCATTCAAACATAATTGATCATCCGTGGTTTAATTGGCACATAAATTAATATTTGGCTCATATAGTCCAAAATTTCCTCCCATTCTCAGGGGTAATTTCAAGAATGACATCAGAAAGTTCACTTCCATTTTGTTAAGCACACCATGGTTTGAAGCCAGTTTATTTCAGTAAACCATAGTTAAGACTAACCACAGTTTTGTGGTTTTAGAAGTACTGTTGTGTTTTTTTTTTTACAGTACTTCTAAAAAATGGCAAGGAAAAGTTCCCCAGTTCCCTCAGTGGAGGAAGGTAGCTGAGAATGAAGCTGATGAGTTTTAAGTAAATGCAGCCTCTGTCTCTACTGGAACTGAACTGGCTTTTACAAAATCTTCTGAAATTGTGTGAAACTGAGGGCCAAACCAGAGATGGTGTTTTAAGACGTCACAGTCTCTCTCTTGTTGATTTCCTTTTCTTTTAAATTAGAACTTCTGGGAAGAGGTTGATCAAAATCAAAGCCATAGTCTAGAGAGGTTCACCTTCTCCCCTGCTTGAAACCTTTTCAACATGTTATTTCCTGTTCAAAGTATTGTTTCAATGGTGCATATTATGGGGTGAGGGTGCACAGGAAAAACAATAGTGTGTTTGCTGTCGTGGCTAGTTTGGACCTCTGAATGCAGTAGTTGTTTGGGGAAGAAGAGACAAGTGCAAAAAGCACTGAAGAAATGTAAATAATGAGGCAGCTGATATTTTCCATACTGGTCATCTGTTCTGCCCTTGCCCCAAGACTGGCTGCCTACACTGTGGGTGGAAAGCTGCCATTGTGTTGTGTTTCAAAAACCAGATATGAATGGGCATTTTTCTTGTTTCGTTTTTTAAACTACCAGTCCTTCAGAGCAGGAGAAAGTAAGTCACAAATGACATTATATGGTAGCTACCAATCTCAGCTTTAAATAGATTGGAGTGGTCAGTTGTGGTGGTGGTATTTTTAGGTGATTAGATAGATAACCACAGTGAAGAAACTACAGTTGGCCAAGATGAAACTTGCTGTTCAAGAGCATTTTCTTACCAGTGTTTCTGGAGCAAATGTTGAACGTTGTTTCTCAAAGGGTAACAGCAGTTGCTTAGGAAGACAGTGGTAACTTCTCTCTCCTTTTATGTTCTCTGAGAGCACTTAAGATAGAAGATTGGACAGTCTATAAAGCAGTGCTAATCAAAATGGTGGTCCCTGGTCTAGTGCCAGTCTTTGAACCACCAGCTGCCGATGCAGCCAATAACAGTTGTAACCAGTGGGCACAAATATGGTACTGATCCCTGGTACATTGTTGGGGGGGGGGGGGTACTGGTCCCTCGTATTAGTCTGAGAAGCACTGCTTTAGAACTTCTCCCTCCCTGCAGCAGTTTACAGTGCTGATGGAACCCCTCCTCAGAGGTTACAACAGACAGTGAAGGACTCCCATCTTTATGTTTGAGAGAATATCTGAATCAAGCTCTGCAGTGTTCAGTAAATAGGCAGCAGGCTAGCTAAATGAACTTGAGTGTGTTGAATGCTTTTCACAGAAAAATCCAGTATGTGGTGTGCATGGACCTTCTGTTAGTTATTATAAAGTACGTAGGCCACAGACACTTCATCTTGTGTTGATTGCTTTGAGTAAAAATCTTATGCTCAATTTTGGTCCCCTCAAATTCTGCTGACAGTGCGTTTTTCACAAGAACCTCTCCCTGATGTTGGTACAGGAGTATTTTGTGGTCCACATTTGTAAAATGCCATTTTCTCATGTGGTGCTCAAGTAGATATTTCTTTTGGGATGGTACAGTATGACAGACTTAGGGATGGATGTCTGTGTACTATGATACCATTTAGTTTCCTTTGTGGCAGAATGAAATTTATGGGGTGGGGTTAAGTTGTAAGGCATAGATATTTTGCTCTGTAACATTTCATCTCAGATTTTGTATACATAAATACAGATTAATATGTAAAAATGTGCCTGCATTTCATAACTTTGTAGCCCTTAGTGTTAGATGGCACCAGCTTTCTTATGGAACCTGGCTGTTTTTGAGAAGGGTCTGTTCTTTTGGCAGAATACATCAACAGATCTCTGTGTGGAGAATAAGTTGGTCCTGATTATTTAGCATTGACCATCTGTATACCAGAAAATGAAACCATACAACTATTGTTTGATAGGGCTTTAACTGTGCACAAATCAGATTGCTTTAGTTAATATGCTTTCCTGTATTATTTGTGGCAGGTTCAAGTCCTCATAATATCTTTTCTATAATTCATGATTGTTATTTCTCTACTGCAGTTAAACAAGTAAAAGGGTCATGGCTCGTTTAACGAAAAGGCGGCAGGCAGATACAAAAGCTATCCAGCATCTTTGGGCGGCTATAGAGATCATCCGAAATCAGAAGCAAATTGCTAACATTGATCGTATTACAAAGTAAGTGTCATTTAAATACTACTAATAAAAATGCCATGAGCCTAACAGGACAAAAACAACAAGAGTGGTACATCACAGATGCATTTCCCCCTTTTATTAAAAATTATATAAAAATCTACATACTAATGTTTTGCAATTTTTAAGTTTAAAATCATGGGCAGGGCAGAGAAAAAAAAGTGTATGGATGATTTGGATTTGATCTATGATCTGTCTTGCCTGCTTTCCTGCCATTAGGAGCATATGGTACATTATAGGAAAATGCAGAGGTTTTATTGTAAAATGATATCCCCACTACAAAGGTTGTGTATTAAATCCTGATGTTTTTCAGCTTTGAGGAAAAGGCATCTTATTATTTATAAATCAGTATATGAAAACTGTTTGAAATGAGGAAAATCTTGTTTTCATTTCTGATGTGTATAGTATGTAGTTAAAATACCAGACTAGCATAGGGGAGACTCAGGCCAATTTTTAGTTCCAAGTAGGTGTATTTTACCTGGGACTAGCAATTGGGTTTACGCTCCAGCTTCAAATTCCCACATGGCCCCTTAAGATTATTGGGCTATTAATTATCTCTTGCTCTGACCTATTCCACAGGATTCTTGTGAGAATAAAATGGAGAGTGAAGAGAACCATGTACACTGACTTGATCTCATTAGAAGAAAGGAACAAGCAAGCTTAAAACTATGCATGCTGCCTTCCTTCTCCATAGCAAGGAGAGAGTAGACATTTAATTTCATTTCTATTTTGTGGCAAATTATGGTTTGTCATTTTGTCCAAACTGGGAAAATTATTTTTTGCAAGCTAGTTTGCTACTGTACCATTGCTAATATGGTGGTGGAGCGCACAGATGGAGCCTGGTGTGATGGAGCCTGGTGGCGCAGTGGCAGTGATTAAATGCCACATTGCAAGTTCGATTCCAGAGGGCTCCAAGGTTCACTCATCCTTTCGTAGGTCGGTAAAATGAGTGCCTGACTTGTGGGAGCAATTAACTAACACACATTGGAAACTGCTTAATGCAGTGTAGATGTGTAAAGTGCTGTTGCTTAAAAAACAATTTGTAAGCCGCTCTGATGGCCTTGTGGCTGAAGAGTGGAGTATAAATAACTAATAAATAAATAAAATGATTGGTAGATGCTGGTGAGGGATTCTGGGAGCTGCAGTCCAAAAGAAGAAACTTTCATAATCTGACTGAATCCAATACAAGTGTTCAGCCACTTTCTCAGGCTCTCAAAGGCTTCTCTATTTCTCTCAATGTGCCCTATCATGTCACTGTCCCAGTTTCCTCCTAAGATTCCAGACCTCTCTTTGCTATGAAGGAACAAAGCATACCACTAATGGGGATAGGTCTGTTAATAGGAGACCTACCCTACTATTAATTTGACTTAATGAAGCAGAAAGCCTGGCAGTTCATACTGCTGGGGATAAATACTTAAGAGGGTAGAATGACTGCAGAAGCTTAGGAAGTGAGTACTGTTGTATTGATTATTGAAATTAATTATTAAGTTCTTAATCATAATATGTTATTATAGTGTTGATTAATTATTCATTTTTATAAGGAGCATGATTGTTATGGAATGTTGTTAGAAATGTGATACTTTTAGTGGATTTACATCTGCTGAGAAGCACTCTTATTTTAATAATAGCAAAAAGAGGATATATAAAATAAACCTGACTTTACTCAGTAACTTGATGTTAGTCACTGAAATGGAGCAGTAATATAAACTGAACATGATTGCTACTTGAATCTCTTGCACTAGTGGAATTTCTTTCTGTGTTTAATTTTTATTTTTAATGAACTTTATTTGCAGCTAGATTTAGTCCTGTACTATATACCTGGTTCTGGCTTTTGTTTTGTTTGCCAAGTGGGCTGGACCTAAAGGGAAGGACAACATCTGCTTCATAGAAAGACATTTTGCTAAGAATGCTGATTCAGCAATTTGAGCATTAAGCAGGCTGAATAGGTAGAATGCTGAGAAAAGAAATATAATGACATGGAAACTAAAATCACATTTCTAAGATATTTTTATATACGGTAGCACCACTCCAGGCCATCAGACACCTTTCCGACTTAATAAAGGGATGGAGGAGCAATGTTGTCAATGAAGAATGCTATATTCCTAGTATTTTTGAAGTTAATATTAATTCTCCTCCCCCTTGTATCACTTGTAATCTGTATTGCACCAGTCTGGAGCTAATCTTATGATATGTTTAAATACTTTTAATTTTTGGTACACATCTTCAGGTTCAGAAACCAATTTAAAGGACAGAACTGTCTTTCATCTTCTAACATGTCTGACCTTGATGAAAATTATCACTCTTCCAGAAGCCTTCAGGTCATAACATATTAATAACACTGTCCACAAAAATAATAAGCCACTGCCTTTATTAAGGAAAGGTCTAATTTTCCATAAAGGCATTGCTGTAAAACCTGAAAAAGTGAGGAAATATTTTGTGTTAAAACAGAGCAACAAAGTACAGTAGATTTTCTTCTTTTTTTAAATGTATTTTTCTTTGTCTGTAAAGCATCCAGCTGTTCACAGGGGGGGGGACTCGTATAGTTATTCATTCTTCATCACAATCCACCTGGAAACTATCTCACACAAAAATTCACAAGTCCTATTCAGTTAAATGGGGTTTGTGTAGAAACATTTTCCACTTCGTACTCTCATTCTTTCTTTCTGTCTCTGTCTCAATAACTCTCTCTCCTTTTTTGTCATGTTGGTTTATGTTTTTCTAACAAGGGTCTACTTGCCTTGCACTCTCCCCCTGGCAAAATGGATTGAGCAAGTGAAAGGGTAGTGACAACTCTGGTGCAGAGAAGGTAATCCTATTCAAGGTAGATGAGCCCCTTAGAGCATCTTGCCTAAGAAATCCCCTAAATTAGGTTGGCACTGTAACTAACTATAATATTATTAGTTTCACTGTTCCAGTGGAATGGCATGCATCATTTGTTTTGATCAGAGCACTTCTGAAATTCTGACATTTAGCTACTGATGAATTAAAACAAAGAAAAACAATAACTGAAGCTACAGTCTTAATAGCCACAAACCTGGGAATAGATGCAGTTGAACTCTTTCAGACTTAGTGAAGAGTAGATTTGTATAGGATTGCACTGTACAAAAGTTTTAAAAGCATATAGGCCAGCAAGAACAAAACGATTACATTCATGGAAATGATTTCCGCAACAGACAGTAAGAGATGTTCGGCAGTGGAATGCACTGCCTCAGACTGTGGTGGAGCCTCCTTCTTTGGAGGCTTTTAAACAGAGGCTGGATGGCCATCTGTTGGGAATGCTTTGATTGTGTATTCCTGCATGGCAGGGGGTTGGACTAGATGGCCCTTGTGGTCTCTTCCAAGTCTATGATTCTGATTCTAAAATCATGTACTTGATTTGTACCATTGAAAAAAGATGTGCACCAAGGACGTAAAAAGCAGATCACAGAAGAGTTATTTCCCCAGATACTTCCCAGAATGCTGGAGTAATCCAGAAGAGTCACTTTCCTAAGCTCTGTTCAAGAAACCATAGTATCTGCTTTAACAGTCAGTGGAATTCATGCAATATCTATTGATCATTTATCTCCAGGCGAATGTAACTCTGATGATGATGATGATTAATTTTACTTGTATTCCACCTTTCCTGCAAAGTTGGACAGCCAGATGCTTTATCAACAAAGGATGAGCTATCCAAACCACATAAACACTTATTACTAAGGTCAACAAGTTAAAGCAACAAGTTAACAAGTTTGATCATAGGGAACACTCCATGCTGGAATTATTGCTACCAATCTAGAGCTTTTACATTTACAGAATTTAAAAAATGAGATGCTCCAATTTCTTCAATCTTTTTTTTTAATAACAAAACCCTATTCAAACAGTTCAGTCCTTCACCACTGGTATGAGCTCCATGAAATTGATATGATGGTGAGTACTGCTTTTGGCACAAGAAACAGTGACGTTCTGTTCTTGTAACACTGTTTTATTGTAAATTAAAATGTGTATGTATTTTGTATGTATATATAGCTTTTTTTCTTTTTTATAGCTACTATAGTTGCCTTCTTCCGATTGTTTGCAGAGGGGCGGGATATAAATAAACTTTATTATTATTATTTATTATTCTGTAAACATGTAATTTAAACTAATTTCACAAAAGCTAGCTGAAGCTCTTTGGAACAACTTGGTAGAGAATTACAATATATGGGCTCTGTCACCAGTTTGGGCCATTTTTGGTCAGGCAGTTCCATGCATACCTTGTATTTACAAGAATAAACACGTATTTTCTAATGTAGGAATGACTGAACTCTTCTTTTTTTCTGATGCATAAACAAGATCGTTCTCATTTAATTGTTTTTATTAATTTATAATCGTCCCCTTTACTGACAGAGCAACATGAGAATAGAATTAAAAAGAAACACAATTTAAATATTGAACGGGCCAGAAGGACTACAGTTTAAAAACATGTTATGTCAGAGAATTGTCCACTAAAGACTTTGTGGCTTAAGAGACCAAAAGCTGCCAGAGCAATGTTGTCTCAGCTAAGTGAAAGGTGCCAGATCCTGTCTGATCTTTGACGCTAAGCAGGATCAGCCCTGGTTAGTACTTAGATGGGAGATCAGCAATTAATGCCAAGTTATGTAGGCTATATTTCAGAGGAAGAAACTGGCAAAAAACCCTCGTATTCCTTGCCTAAGAAAACCCTATGAATTCATGGGGTCACCATAAATTCATAGGCAACTTGAAAGCACATACATTCACACAAAACCCAGAATCCACAAAAAAGCAATACTTCATTGGCCAACCAAACTGCAGAACACATGATGCAAGCTTTTGAAGCTCTACTGACTTCTTCATCAGGCAAAATATTTAGTGATGGTGTTGGAGTCACAGGCCTACATGTTGTCTTAGATGTTGCTTGTGTTGTTGTTCAGGTGAGGGATATCATGCAGGCAGAGGCCACGCCTCTTTTGGTATGATTCTAACCCTTTGTAAAGCCAGGGTTCCTTTGTTAGGCAGTGATCACTAGATGTTTCAAGAAGTCTCTGTACTTCTACATCTGGGGGGAAAACTTTCAGGTGCTGTATAGGTAAAACATAGCCAATTATAGTCTGAAAGAGAAGTTTTACCTGTGTTGGAGGTAGAAACCTCAAAAGTTTAGCCCCGGACAATATTTCCCTCTTGTTTAGGATTCCCTTGTTGCAGAAAAATGAGGTATTTTCAAATCTAAGAAACACATTCAGGAGTAGCCGTGTTGGCTATGTAGCAAAACAAAATCCAGAATCCACAAAAAAAAGTGATACTTTTATTGGCCAACCAAACTGCAAAACATACCCTCACATAAGTAATAAAAAGCTAAGTGATTGGCAATGTTGTATATGCCTGCTACCCATTTCTCTGTGGGTGGCAAAATAAAGGATATAAAGGACCTGCTCTGAAGAAAAGAAAGTATGACTGAGGAGAAGTTGAGTGACATAGCTGGTTAGTTCCTTTGTTTTCATGGCTTGTGTAGGTGGGATCTCTCTGGCTTTTCTTCGCAAACGAAGATTCAGGAAGGACTCATCCTGCGCTTTCTGCAAGCATGATGATGACTAAAAAGGCAAATCCAAGATAAACAAGTCCGGTTGCAGAAAGCACAGCAGAAGGTCTCCTTGGATAATGTTTCCAGGTTGTGATTCTTACTGCATTGTCGTTCTCTTCAAGACTTGTTTGGTGTGAGTTCTCAAATAAGGCTGCCACATTGTGGATAGTGTGTCTCCATGCCTCCCAATGTGAGGCCATGGTGGACCATTGTTGGTGATCAATTTGGCCAAGCTTGAGAGGTTGTTTCAGGGAGTCCTTGTATCGCTTTTTTGGAGCGCCTGCTCTTACGCTGACTCATGGCGAGTTCACCGTAGAGTACTATTTTGGGGAGGCGATGGTCCTCCATCCTAGAAATGTGCCCTGCCCAGCGCACCTGTGTTCTCAATATCATGGCCTCAGTGCTGGTGATCCCTGCTTGCTCAAGGACAGCAACATTTGTCACATAGTCAGTCCAGTGTATATTTACTATTGTGCGTATACAGCGCTGATGAAAGCGTTCAAGGAGTCGTAAGTGTTGTGATCGATCTCTTTGTCAATCTTGGCATCTGAGGAGATGATGCTTCCTAGGTAGGTGAACTGCTGAACGGACTTAAGCACAGATTTGCCTACAGCAATGTGGGAATGGTGGTGTTCATCCTGTGGTGCAGGCTGGTAGAGAACTTCTGTTTTCTTCAGGTTGATTTCCAGCCCAAACAGCTCTGCAACTGTTGCGAAGCAGGATGTTAGGTGCTGCAGAGCTGCTTCTGTGTGGGCAACAAGGGCAGCAACATCAGCGAAGAGCAGCTCACGAACTAGATAGTTTAGAGTCTTAGTGCGCAGAGTTGTGTCTTTTCTGCTATATTGATCCACCACTTGTTCTGCATGACTCGGAGTTTTTGTTGAAGTTTACTACATGTGAGACGGAAAGCTACTTTTCTTACATGGCAAGTTGTCTGGGCAAGGTATGCCAGGTGAGCAGTTCTCTTCTTTGCAACAGCTCCTGGATCTCTTGGTTGTTTTCATCAAACCAGTCTTGATTTTTCTTGTGGGAGAACCTAAAGGATTCTTCCACAGACTGGAGGATACTGTTTTTGATACTTTGCCAAAGCACTGTAGGAGAAGGATCTGTAGGATGGTCTTCAAGTTTTGTTTACTGGTTTGCCTGGAAGTTGTCTCTCATGGTAGCTTGTTGAAGATTGTTCACTTGGAGTCTCTTCGTTAAGATGCCACCCCTCTTAGGTTTGAACTTAAGATGAAGATTTAGTTTACATTTTACGAGGCGATGATCTGTTTGGCATTCTGCACTCAAGTATGACGGACATCACGAATGTTTCTCTGGCGGACTAGAACATAGTCAATGAGGTGCCAATGTTTGGATCGGGGATGCATCCAGGTTGTCTTCAAGCTATCTTTCTGCTGAAAGATAGTGTTTGTAAAAGTCAGCTGTTGTTCTGCACAGAACTCTAGCAAGAGGCGTCCGTTATCATTGCAATTTCCAACACCATACTTGCCTTAGACACCTTTCCAGGCTTCAGAGTTCTTTCCTATTCTGGCATTGAAGTCACCAAGGATAATAATTGTATCTTCTTTCTACAGGGACTTGTTATATGAGGTGGCGTAGGTCTGTGTAGAATTTGTCTTTCTATGCAGGGTCGGCTTGCATAGTTGGGGCATATATACTAAAGAGAACGACATGTGGGAGGCGTAAGGAAATAATGCAATCAGAGTGTCCTGTTGGCAAGGTTTCGAGTTTGGAGGCAATGGAGTTTTTAATCATAAAGCCTACTCCTGAAAGATGTTTTGGGTTTGCCAGACCAGTAAAGTGCATAGCCAGCGCCGTGTTCTTTAAGGGTGCCTTCCTCATGGAGACGAACTTCACTAAGAACAGTGATGTCAATATTAAGTCATGATAGTTCATGGACTATTAGAGCAGAACGACTCTCAGGCTGTCCACTATCTGAATAGTCTCGCATGGTTCTGATGTTCCAGCATGCAAGCGTCAGTTTATTTACAACTGTGGAGGCCGGTGTGTGCCTTTGTTTCTTTGCCTTGGTTTGAATGCATCAGAAGATGCCCGTTGGCCACAGCTAGCCAACCAGGTAGTTGAGGATGAGCTTTCGTTAGGCCACCTTTTCTAGGCCCCTCTCCATATGGAGCAAGCAGTGCTCTCCTTTAAAAAGGTTGCTTGGTCGTTCAAGAAGCTGCCGAACAAGACTGTTATCTCCCAGGTCAGCCTCGAACGATTTTTCTGGTGGAGCACAGCATGCACAGAAGTGGCCTCACTCTTTAAACAACAACAAAAAGGTGGGATCTACAGTCTTAACAACCAGGTTGTACGTTAATGATATGTTTGATGGGATTGTGCAGTGAATTTAACCACTGGAACAACCAACTGTTATCTGCATTAAAATTATTACTTCTGACAGATTTGACCAGATAATGAGTATTGCATGAGGTTACATGTTGCCTGAGGTATTTAAAACGTGAACAAACAGGATCACCTCTTAGGTCTGTCAGCCGTTTCTCCAAAAATATCAGGCAGATTTTAGTTTAATTCCATTTGCTGTGTAACTCTCTATACAAATCCACACATAAACCCTTGTATTTATAAGTGAATTACTATTTGCAGTGATTTCATACACTCTGTGATTGCAGTCCATCTGGTTGTGGCATGTTGACTTCTTTTCAGTTGGACAAGTGGGATTCTGATTCTCAAAGGGTGCGAGAGAACCATTGACTTTTAATTGAATAATTTATCTTGGTTGGAATAGAATTTGTGCTAACAAAGCTAGCAAATGTTTGTTCACACAAGTTATTTTATTTCACCAATAATAACAAAGGATATAATATTTCCAATCCCATGTCCCAATAGCGTAGTAGCAGCACTCAACTATAGAAACTACATGTAAACAGATGTGTAATTTTGGAGCCACTGACCATGTTTTTTTACTGATACAACTTTTTCAGCTCTTCATTCTGTTTGTAGTCTCGAAACTAATGTGGAACAGTCTTAGAGACTGATAGAATTCACATGCTGGACATCTTGATTCATATCCCAGCTCTGTTAATGAGTTCTATCATGCTGTTCTTTGGTGACAGGTCACTGAGGTGGAGGAGCTCCATGCATTCAGTGAATCTATTTCTGCTCTACATGCAGGAGCCTGCATGTATGGACACGTTACAGATGTGTGATGGAATTTGCAAACAATTTGAATAGATTCTCCTATAGCAGTTGTACCCCTTGCTCTGCCTGCAGTAGTTCATTGAATGAAGAAACCCCACTGAAAGGGTCACAGCTTCATTTATCTACCTCTGTAATGGGAAAAGCAAAGACATTTTTATTCCAAAGGTCTTTGGCACTGAAGTTGTTCTCTTGGCTCAAAGTGGTTTTAACTGGTTGGATGCTGTTTATTTTTTAAATTGTTGTGTTTCCAATAGATTTGTTTGGATGTTTAAATAGTTTTTTTTAAAAAAAATACTGTTAGTTGGCCTGAGCACCATTACTGGTGGAAAAATAAACTAAAAAAACTAAACTAGAACTAAACTAAAATTGACTTCCTGCGGGATGAGTCCTTCCTGAATCTTCGTTTGCGAAGAAAACCAAAGAGAGATAGAAGGTTGTTAAAGGCATGATAAGAGTAATATAGCCAGATGACTTATCAAATTGAAATGGTAAAATAAGATAGAGCACCTTCATAGTGACTTAACTTCTTGACAGATGGATTGCTCTTAATGCAAATATGTATGTAGTTTAAGGGTTTTGAAATTTAAGCTTTCTCATATGGGAAAGAAGACAGAGCCTGAAATCCTGTTCAGTTACCTCATAGTACTGTAATTCCCATTCAGCTCAGAGTGGTTTACTTCTGTATAGATGGGTATAGAATTGCAGTGAATGTTAGTTTTAATCAACACACAATGGAGAGGTAGGGTTGCTTATTTATATTGCATCTTTTATGCAGGTTTATCCCCTTGCACAAGAATCCTGCTTAGACAGCCTTGCACTAATCTAAGTAGGTTTTGTACTGTTCTGTTTGCAGAAGAAATCCCAAGAAGACTGAACTATAAATACTAGACTACTGAGCTGCAGTCTTAAGCTTTCTCTCTTGCTCCCTTCTGAGCCCTGTGGGCAGAAAGCCTCATCTGGCCAGTTTAGGAATTTAACAAATAGATTATCAGGAAGAACTCCCTTTTTTCTCCCAGCAGACAGGTCTTTCTTTCAGCTAGGGGAGATTAGAACTAGTATCCTCTGACTCTGTGACGTTATGATGCAGAAGATTATTCCAGCCTCCTGGCTGATTTGGTACCTTAACAGGAATTAACTTTGTCATTGTGAGATGTACTTACCATCTCCAAAATTATTTGCTTTACTTCTCCCACCTGACTGGAAAACAGCCCTAGGAGTGTAATACCCTTTCCCAATCTGTTGACCAGAGGCTGAACATGATCATAACATAAATAGGTTGTCTCTTTTTCTTCAAGGTAAGGCTAATCAAATATTTCAAGACAACAGAAGGGATGGCTTGCTTTATCTTTTGTGGCTCTTGCAAGAGTGTTCCTTGTGCCTATTAGCGATGTATGACAACTCCTTGTATTAATAAGTGTGGAATTTTTCTTCTCAGCAGAAGCAGGCTTCCTTGGTAATATAGTTTGGGCTTCTGGGTCCAAAAGAACTTTGCCTTTTCTCCTTCATAACCTTTGTGCTGCTCACTCGTTAGGAGAATCAGTAGAGAGAAAGAAAGGAGAATCGTTAGGAGAATCAGTAGAGATTCTAACGATTCTCCTTAGAGAATCTGTAGAGAGAAAGAAAGAGAATCAAACATAGGTTCTCATGGAGAAAGTTCTAGAAGTTTGGGGTGATTTGAAAGCAGTTACACTCAGTCCAGTTGGTTAACAAGTTCTGATTGCTCAAAGCCAAGGAGAGGAATCAGGATCATTTTGCTGGGTTTTCCTCTGAGTTCCATGTAAGGCAATTAAGAACTTTTTGCTTAGCAGTTAGCAGAGTGCATGAATGTATTTTTAATGTATTTATTCTTAATTCCAGTTTTTTTCTTCTTCTTTTTTGTTCTGCAAGAAAATTATCTCTGGAAAGTAATTCCATTTTAAATGATAATATATGGTATTAGGCATAAGCCATAAATGAATTTAAATATTTGTACAGTAATTTTAAAACATTGTTAACTTAAAAAATACGTTGTTATGGAGGCTAAAATTCTATGCTGTTCATTCTGATACACACATGGATCACACTAAAATCCTAAGACTTAGAAAGCATGAATTTTCAAATTCTAATTTTCCCCTCTGGTTTTCACTGCTTCTTTTGCTATCTTAGGCATTTTGAAAGGTTTGTTTCACTCTTAATACTGTAAGACAATTTAATTCTAAAGGATAGTGTACTTCCTTTGAAATCTTTATATAGGAAAAACAAAGAGAGGTAAGGTTCTATTGTGGTGGTTTCATTGCCTACAGTACATCTCCCCCTGTCCTAACTGGTTCCTAGTTGAACAGGTATGTTCAGTTTTTGTAGCAGTTCTGCCTGTTATTGGGGAAACTGCCACGCCACCTTTCTGAAGGTCTGAGTGTGAATCAGCATTTAACACACCTATACTCGCAGTCCAAAAGGTAAAATTGAAGGAATATAGTTTTGTGCAAGATCTGAGGGTTTTGAATGCTGTGGCTGTAACCATACATCCCACTGTCCCTAATATATATACCTTGCTGGCTACTATTTCATGAAATGCAAAGTACTTTACTGTTTTGGATCTGAAGGATGCTTTCTTCTGTATCCCATTAGAAGGGTACAGAAGATTCATTTAGGCTGACAGACTGGTTCAGCTAGGGACCATACAGCATAGGAACCTCTCCCTATATTATACTGCTGCAGGATCGAGATCTGTAAAGGAGTAGCCCTCGTCTGTGTCTCACCAAGGAGAGCAATACACTGTGTAAGGAGGTTGAAGAAGGCTTTCTCTGCTGTGGCACCCTGGTTGTGGAATGCCCTCCTTTTGACAACATAATTAATGCCAACACTGGCTTCATTACATTGCTTTTATATTAAAATATTTGAGGCCTAATTATTTTGTCTAAATCTGTACATGTATGTGGTTTTAAACTGGTTTAATTTGCTTAACAATTTAACTTTCATTATCTTTAAATTATCTTTTACTGTTTTAAATTCCAAATTATCATAAAATTGCTTAGATTGGTTTTATTTTTACTCCACTCCAGGATCCTAGGGTGTAATGTAAATAACTAAATTTAAAAAAACAAATAAATAATTAATATTAAGCAATGCAGAAATAAAGGTGGGAAGGGGAAAAATGACAGTGTTTTTTCAGATTTTAAAAATAGACACATATATACCATAAAGTATATGGAAATGTTAAGATGTTTAGTACAGTAGGACCCCCGTATCCACTGATTCATTATCCACCAATTCAGTTAGCCATGGGACACAAAACAGCACATCTACCATAGAGTCTTCCTAGAAAATGTGTCCTCTCTAGTCATTTTTCTAGGTCCTCCAAGGCAACTATGGTATTTTAAACCAGAAGTCCCATTATTTTCAATGATGTTCACTATCATCTATGATTTTTGGTATCCACAGGACCCTCAAGAACAAATCTCCAGCAGATACGGGGGTCCTACTGTACTTGTTTTCTGTTCTCTTATAGGTGTGTGTCTTGGATGTTTTAGTACTTGTTTTCTTTTCTATTACAGGTATATGTCTCGGGTTCATGGTTTGCATCCCAAAGAAACCACACGTCAGCTTAGTTTAGCAGTGAAGGATGGTCTTGTTGTTGAAACTTTGACAGTGGGGTGTAAGGGATCAAAAGCTGGTATTGAGCAAGAAGGATACTGGCTGCCTGGAGATGAGATTGTGAGTATATTTTCAGCAAGACTTTACATCACATTTCCTGGTATGTTGACAATCTGCTCTTTGCAGTTCCTACTAGCGGTTTACACACAGGAACCTTAGAAGAGTTTCCTTCTTAAATATCGTACTGGATAGGATGTTATGTTCTTTAATGGTTTCTTGTAGCTGTAGCAAGTTTATTTTTCAGTACAGAATATTTTAGATCCAAATTGATTATAAGTTAGAGTGATGTAGGTCAATGGTGATGATGATGATTCCATCAATATACATGCCACTGTACAAAAATTAAACAATAAAAACCAATATCCTTGCCAAAGGCATACAGTATAGTAAAAGAAGGAATATGTGGTAAGAAAGGAACTAATACAAATAGAAAAACATTATGTCTGGTTAACTATAAAATGAATATATAGAATTCATAGAATCATAGAATTGCAGAGTTGGAAGAGACCACGAGGGCCATCCAGTCCAACCCCCCTGCCACGCAGGAAATCTTGATCAAAGCATCCCCGACAGATGGCCATCCAGCCTCTGTTTAAAGACCTCCAAGGAAGGAGACCCCACCACGCTCCGAGGGAGTGTGTTCCACTGCCGAACAGCTCTTACTGTCAAAAAGTTCCTCCTCATGTTGAGGTGGAATCTCTGTTCCTGGAGCTTGCACCCATTGCTCCATGTTCCAGTCTCTGGAGCAGCAGAAAACAAGCCTGCTCCATCCTCAGCGTGACATCCCTTCAAATACTTAAACAGGGCTATCATATCGCCTCTTAACCATCTTTTTTCCAGGCTAAACATACCCAGCTCCCTAAGTCTCTCCTCATAAGGCATCGTTTCCAGACCTTTCACCATTTTAGTTGCCCTTCTCTGGACACACTCCAATTTGTCAATATCCTTTCTGAATTGTGGTGCCCAGAACTGGACACAGTATTCTAAGTGAGGTCTGACTAAGGCAGAATAGAGTGGCACTATTACTTTAATTTATTTAATTTACAATTAATTTAATTAATTGTAAGGGTATAATTAGAATTCCAAAGACTTTAGAAAACAAAGCATTCTTTAACTGAGAGTTAAAAACAGTAATTGTAAGAGGAGCCGTCTGCAGATATTTGGAGAAACAATTCCAAGAGTATGGAGCAGTGAGGGACAAAAGATGAAAGCAAGCTAAGTTAAAAACAAACAAACCCTGAGCCAGGTAAAAAATGTGGAGTCCAAGGGATGAAGATCCCAAGCAGGCCAATAATGAAAAATGAGGGTGGAAAGATAAGCAAGAGTTAAATCAAGTAGGGCTTTAAGAGTTAGAATAACATGCTTATATTGGAACCAAACAAAGACAGGGAGTCAATGAAGAGACATCAAAAATAGGATATGATCAAAACATTTTAAAAAGCAATGTAATAAGTGTAAACATTATTTATATACCTACATTTTTAGCCACAGCCTGATTTTAAAGAATGGAAACACTAGTCTAGAATTTCTGACACACACACATAGCTCCCCCTTTCAACAGCATGCTGTGTCATAAATGGATTTTCAAGAAACTCCTGAGTTTAAAAAGCAGTTTGCTGTTATGGCACTGGGGCAGCTGCCATTTGAAAACCATAAGTGCATGGACCTTGCAGTGTGGTTCTTTGGATCTCAGCCATATTATTTAAATCTCAAATGTACAGCATAAGGGAACTCAGGAGGGAAGGAGGAATGTCAGCATTACATCAATTGGGGATTACTATTTTGTTCCATAAAATGCCCTTGCCCGAAGCACCTTCTATTGGTCATTGTTGGAATTGCTCTGACAAAGGATATCTGTTCATGTATTCTTTTGCAGAGGGTCCCTGGATGAATGGCATCAGAGATGTTTCATAGAATCATAGAATTGCAGAGTTGGAGTTTACCATACAAGAGTTTAGGAGGCTCATTGGGTACAAAGATAGGATAGTTTGCCCTTTACAGTGCTGAGGATTAGAATAGCCCAGGACCTCTGGCTGGGGAACTGGGATCAAAAGCAGTCAGATGCCCCAAGACTTTCCCCATCAGATTGAAAGCATTTGGTTATATTAGTCTGAAGATGTACCTGTGCTTTACAAATTGTTGCATTCAGTTTATCCTGTAGCTGAAAAATCATTGTGAGATCAATTATGATAATGGCCTAAATCCTGTTGTTAGTCCTGTCTAGAATAGACCAGCATAGGATTTACCTGTGTTGACTCGCTGTTCAATAATGGATTGAATAGGTCTACTCCAGTTAGAAGTAACCAACAGATTGCTAGCCAGCCTGTGATAAAATAAAAACTGATTAATTGGAGCTTTCTTTTTACAAAAGCAACAACAACAACAACACAGTCACCATTCATTTCAACTTTAATTTAAATCTGAATGCTTGTAGTATCTTGATCAGTATATCAGAACCCTGGGGAAAGTTGCAAGATAAAGTTCTTCTTCATAGACATATGTATCAGTGTTTCTGCACAGAAAAAAAAAATTCTGTGTTGGGGGTGGAATTAGCCTTTCCCTCTCCAGTGTATATATCCGATGCTTAAGTACATAGATTGTCTCCCTCTGTTCCACCAGTTCACTGAAAATGTCCCCTGCTACAGTAGCAGTGGACACAGAACAGAGAGAGTAGAGGAAGGTGCAGAAAGGATGTGCACATTGGAGATGCTGGGTCCCCCCCCAAAAAAAATTGCTTAGCTTTAGAATGATATAAACTTGCTCTGCACAGGAAAACCCATATGTATGTGTTCACAGGCAATCATTTGAAGAACCATGGTTACAGGTAAGCAGCAAAAGAAAGGGTCCATTTGAAAAATACATTATAAATACCTAATTTTTAAATAAAATTCTGGACTTAAAAGATAAAGCAATAATCCTGAATAAAGCTAGTGTCATTAAAAAAAACTAGTATGTTCCATAAGAAATAGTTAGATGCCTAAAAAGTTATACAGAGATATGATTCACACAATCTACATGTCTTGAAGTAGTACTATACCAACTTGGACCAAAGTGCTTAGACTTCACATTAAATGGTACTGAAGTGCTTAGACTTAGCAATAATGCTCCTCTCAGACATAATATACATAATCAGAATTTTCTGTTTTTTACATTAAATAAATTGGTAAAGCAGATTTTTTTGCAAAGATACAATTCCTCACGAATATAAATCAAGCAAATGTCCGTGTGTTGCCTTAATTTGCATACTTCTTGTGCCATAGCTAGTCAAATGAAGGTGAATGATCTTTCTGTGAAACTGAAACTCTACTCCATGACCATTTGAAATCCTTCATGCTTTATAGATTTTAATAGGCATTGCACATATTTCAGACAAATGAAATGGTATTTCTGAAATGCTGAATTCTGCAGCTAGTATAATTTTCTATGGCTGTTCTGTGCTTGCAATGAATTGCAGGATAAACACAACCCTTCCCATAGTTCAAAGTCTTGTAGGCATGTATAAGAAGGAAAATCTAAGAAGTTGTGAGATGCTTTCTGTTCTCATGTATCTATGGATCATATTTAAATGTTTGTGCCCACTATAAGTATAACAGTAATCACACTTTTCTTGCTTCACATGATTTATTTAAATTAACTGTTCATAAATACTGACATGAAAGCGGTATAACTATGCATACCTTCTGCAATGAATGAGGCTGATTTGCTTGCTTTAGGTTAACAAAGCTTTTAAAGTTAGTTTGACAAAACTAAAAGTTACATTAAACATGGTTTTAATTTTTCAGTTACTGTGATCATAATAAGAAAGACTTTTGCAGTACTTGGCAGACTCTTGGTTACAATTATTAGCATCATTTAGTTTTGAATTTTTGTTTGTCCAAACAGCATAGTTACTGGGTTTGGGCATGAGCAGTGCCTTCTCTTTGTGGACTTAATAGAGTCATCAACATTAAATAGGTGTACATGAGCTGCATTTACTAAAAGTATTATGATTTGCTTACATCCTTGATCCAGCTGTTCATGTATGTAAACTTAACCATACTAGAAATAGGAGTGATGTACAAGAGCCATTTTCTAACAGGGGAAATAGCCCTGAGTTCCAACTATTCTTTTACAGCAGTAGTGGGAAACATTAGGTCCATCTGCCCTTCTCCCAGTGCTTTTTAGACGCATCCCAGGATCCCTGCTGCCACTGCATGGAAGAGATTTGGCAGCAAAAAAACAAAATTAAATTTTATTTAACTTTGCTGTCCCACCTCTAAAACTCAGTGGCATAGCAGCAACCCCACCTTTAAATGGAGCATTTAAAACAAGGCAGGCTGGGAGCACATACCTGATTTTTGAAGCCTTTTAGCACTTAAGAAACTCACTGGCACCAACAATTTTTGCAGATCTTGTAACCTACCATGAATGGCCAAAAAACCCACACATGTATTTGTTTTCATTCTGTAAGCCACATTGAGTCCCAATATTGGGGAAGTGGTAGGATATAAATGAATAGAGGAGGAAGAGGGGAAGACGAGGAGGACGGACCAGCTGTATATGACAATGGTTCTATTCTATTGAATTTGCAAAAGGTTAAAATAAAGCAATTACAATGGTGTGCCATTTTAAAAAAAAGGTTAGCATCACAATCATAATCTCAAAGCCACGGGCCTTTGTATTTGATAGATTTCTTTTTATATCCACATAGTATAATTTCGTATTAAAATCACCTCCCTTCTTTTGGCATCAGAGCTGTCACTGCCATGGCAACTGAATTAATCAGATATGTAATGATGCTTCCCCTTGTCTGTTAGTACGCTAACCCTAGACCACTTTTCCATTTGGGAAATTCTTTCCTTGCACAGGGTTTTCTGATTTGGTTCATAGTTACTCCCCAGATACTATTGCCTACTATTCCATTTACTTTTAACAACTGGTCAAAAGCATAATTTATTCACAAAATCTGCAGGGAAGTAGGTACCTGATAATGTATAATAAACGGAACATCTCCTTCATTTTTCCAAGGGTTTGACACTAAAATGGGACATGACAGGCAGATATTTCTTCCCAATGGCCATTCCGTGAGCACATGAATCTTTCTGTTATGCTGAACATTTCCAAACATGGAGCAATTTTGGTTCTTTGGTTCTTTGCTTGACATGTGTTTTCGTAATTAATTTAACTCCTTGAAAAACTTTCAGGAGCACAAAAGCAGTTGGGGGGAATTAATTTAGATAAAGTAGCTCATACAGTGTGTTTGGGGAAAATATGTGTGGCCAGGATGCTATCTGTAACAGCGCTTTCCCCACTTCCATGTTTCAATTTATGTACCTCAGATGGGTTCCAGTACAGAGACCATGTGTGGTTTTTGTTTGTTTGTTTTCTTTATTTTGAAAGGCCTACAGTATGCAGCCTTTCTCCCAGACAACAGCAAAAATCAAGGTGAACAACTTTTGCATTATGTAGTCTTAATTTCCTGTTATATTCTCTTTCTGTTGTTCAATAAAATAGATTAGATTATTGCTTCTTCAGTTTTCAAGTTATTGTATTAATAATGCTAATCATTGGTGTTCCATGCAGTTTTGCAATCAGCCAGTGCAGTAAAACACTTAATTTTTTTTTCTTCCTCCTGGGGAGCTGAAAGTGGTTGCTCACATGTTTTGCCACAAGATGTGAAGTTGAAATGGTTTCCCTTTTATCAGCTATTTTAGGAGTAGATAATGACACCTGGTGGTAGACTTTGCAAGTGCAAAGAAGGATGTGTTCTTTTTAGATTTTGAGAAGGCTTTGCCATCAACTCATAAAGAGATGTTCAAGATACTGTAAACATCTCATGCCTCATGTGAGGAAATTATGTTACAGATAATCATGTACATCCCTGGACCTACAGATTGTAAGCCAGACTTTAAAAACAAAGAACTTGATTTTTAAAAGTAGGGTTGGACTTGAAATCAGTGTGGAAGATATACATGATATCTGCCATGTGACATTTCTTAGGCATTCACCTAGTTGCCATTACCATGAATTTTAACACTTGCAGTTTTACTACAGGTTTTCTGTGTATTCTATTACATTTTAATTATTAACATAATATTTTAATTATCTGTTTTATTGATTTTGTTTTAATAGAATTTTACATCAGAAGTACAAGGCCCCACCATCTGGCACATAAACTAGTCTTGGACCCCAAGTCAAACTAGTCTTGTACTTTGCCTTGAATCCCATCTTGGGAGAAAAGCGGAATAAAAATCCAACAAATAAATAAATAAATGTGCCCTCCCACTTCTTCCTTCTTCAGCAAGGCCATGCTCTGTTTTTATCTGTCATGAATGTCTCGTTTCCCCACCCCACCCCCGTAAACATTGCCAGAAATAAACATTAAAACTCAGTGATCAACATTCTTTTTCAAAATGCCTTTATTTGTTGCATGTATTGTCATTGACTTAACAATGCATTTATGAAGAACACATTTGGAATATCCCTCTGCTTGGTTGCATCCCTCCTTCCCCAATTGTTTAATAGCTGTAGAAGTGACACAAGGGACTTGGCAGCTGCTGGGTAGCAGTTTTGAATGCAGTGCAAGGGGCTAATGAATAGCCTCTTGCACCCTGTCCAAAACAAGGCAAATCCACACCCTATTTTGAGAGCAAATCAGACCTGAGCTCTCAGTGGAAGCCAAGATGACTAAACTGAGACTGTTTTACTTTAGACATATGAGAAGACATGGCTCACTAGAAAAGACAATCATGCTTGGCAAGGTAGAAGGCAGTAGGAAAAGGGGTAGACTGCCTTCCTGGTGGATAGATTCAGTTAAGGAAGCCAGAGCCCTGAGTTTGCAAGACCTGAGTGGGGACTGTTGATAACAGGGTGATTTTGAGGTCTCTCATTTGGAGGTCACCATAAGTTGAAGTTGACTTGATGGCAGTTAACAACAAGAGTCTTGAGTTACATATACATATGTCACTAACAGGATTCTGGCTTACATGATTTGAATTACATTAGTGATTTGATCACTACAATTTTATCTCCTTGTTTTGTTTTTTTATTAGCTAATTAATTGAATCCATTTAAATGACAGCTGGAGTTCACCTAGACATTCTCCTGTGTAAGCCTCTCTAAAATGAATGGGAGTTTAACAAGGCCAGGTGGTGCCCTTGTACAGTTTCCTTTCACTTCTGGTGAAACTAATACAGAAAGACTTCCTGGTGGGTTTCTCTTTTTCTTGTTTAACTGGGCTTTTCTACTGCTGAATATTAAACAAAACCCATACAAGAAGAGGAAAAGGAGTATATCAGGAGAACATTAATTAAAATTAACATTTTCTTAGCCTTTGTTAAATAATACATCAAATGTAAAATAAGTGGTAGTTTGGTTTCTTTCTTTACAAAGTATTTTGATCTGAAAGCTTTGTGAGTAATAGATCTAATATAGTTTCCTAGGAAGGAGCCAATGAAATAAAAAGGGAACCAAAAGTAAAGTCTACACATTTACTTTATAGTTGTATAGATCATATTGTATATATTTTTGCCTTTTAATATTGTGATCTATATTAAATCTGAGTACTGTTTTTGAAATTTAATTTAAATATTTTAATGTTTTGATTTTTTTTTTTAAGGAGAAAAACAGAATTATAAGGGCTGTTTACACTTGTTGATGGCTGCCATGAAAATGCTTTAAAAGTACACAGAGCCAACGAAAGCCTCATGGTCAGGTTGAGCCCATGCACAGATATTGCATATGTGAATTGGCTTTTCTATGTGAAAGCCATTTGCATGGGCCCTGGCAATGTACACTTAGTCAATCAGAGTGATGCCTTTTGTATTGCCTGCTATTGTGCAGATCACAGCCATGTACCATCTACCAAGGTGACAGCTGTTCACACAAACTTTTACTGCATCTTTGGAGGCCCCACTTTTTCCTATAGTGGTAATCATACATCAGCTTACCCCTCAAGCGGTGTCATGTTTCTCTTTCTACTATGATCCTGATAAGAGTACCGTAGGTATCTCGTACCCAGGATTATCCATCCACACATAATCCAGTTTTTCTGGATTATAATGAAATATACTCTTTTATATAACTGATACTGCATAAATCCAGTCAGAATAGTGTCAGTAAACACTGATTCTTTTTTGTGGTCTCTATGCCTCGCAAAAATGGGTTTTAGAGCTGAATAGCTTAGCAGGGCTCCTGCCCGTTCCCGCGTACTATGCATGTCTCAGCCCGCCAAGTGACTGTCCCCTCAGTTTTTCTCTGTCCACTGGCAGAGTGACATTGTTAAGTTGTTCTTGGTTGAGTAGATCCTCCCTTCTTTTTGCTCTCTTTAGGCCCTCTATTGCACTTTTGTCTGTCCATTCTTTCCTGTTCTTTCATTCTCTAATACTTTAAAAAATATGTTGGAAGAAGTCCCTTCAATTCACCACCCAGGTCACTTCTAACCAGCCTTTACACTCTGCTCTGCATCAACTGCCAAGTCCTGCATGTCCAAGTCTGTATCAGTACTGACAGCATCAGTTTCAGCCACACACGACTTTGTGTAGCTGATGTGTTCAGAGACAAATCCATCCTGTAGCAGGCATGGTGAATGTGCTGGCGGATTCACTCAGCCATGCTTACGTTCTCCAGCACAAGTGGTCCCTGTCCAACAATGCCTTTCACCTTGTGACATCCAAGTGCGAATAGCCTCTTCTAGACGTATTTGCTTCTTCTGCCAATATGAAATGCCCCTAGTTCTGTTCCAGGGCAGGGAGAGGACAAAGAGTGCTTTTCTGTGGAGATGGTCTGGATCTCTGCTGTATCTGTTTCCTCCCTTTCCTTTACTAGCAAAGGTAGTAATGAAACTCACCAGACAGGTCCAATACCATCGCACCATACTGGCTCAGACAACCGAGGTTTGCTCTGCTTTTACACCTTTCCAGAGACAGACAGACATTTCTTACCTTGTGTGCTGGATCTGCTGTCACATTCACAAGGGCAAATTGGTCAGAATGCTACAGCTCATGGAATAGATGATAACTGCATAACTTTGCCAAGACTTACAGCAGTCTTGTCAGCCTCTACAAAGAACACTACAAAGAAGTCCTATGACTATAAGCGGAGGAGGTTCTGTTCCTTTGCAACATCTAGAACTGAGCCTACTTTTCCAGTGGCAGTGTCCACTGTCCTACATTCCTGCAGCAGCTGCATGAGTAAGGACTGGCATTTTTGTCTCTGAAAGTTTACCTGGCTGCGATTGTGGTTCACCAACCACCATCTTCAAATTCAACCACTCTCTTCTCCAACCCAGTGGCTAAAAGGTTTCTCAAATGCATCTATATCCTCACAGTTCACATGCAAGCCATTTGAGCCACTTGCTTCCATTGATGAGCATCTACTTACCATAAAGGTACTTACCATAAAGGCATTTCTTGTAGCACCTCTGTGAGACGGCCAAGTGGGCTCATGGCACTGAATTGTAACAAACTGTTTCTTGTTTTCCATCATGATAAAATGGTCCTGTAGTCAGACATTACCTTTCTTTCCAGAGTGGTCTCACAGTTCCATCTGACCAAGATACTATCCTTCCTACCTTCTGTCCACAACTGTCATTTTCATTGGAAAGGTCCCTCCATTGCCTTTATGTCCTCCAGGCACCTTTATGTTCAGTGGACAGCAGTCTAATAGATTACAGTATTTGTTACAGTGAACCTAGAAAGGGGTGATAGGTCTCTTCACAACAGCTCTCTAAAAGAGTCGTACAAACAATAAGGCTCACCTATGAACTGGCCAAACAACCTGTCCCAGATGGCTTGAAAGCACATTCTACCAGAGCATTGGCTTCACTGGCTGCTTTACTTCATGGTGTTCCTCTGCCTGACTTATGTAAAACTGCTACGTAGTCACAGCCGTCCATGTTCATTCAACATTATCAATTATACTGCAGAGCCGTGGTAGATGCCCTCTTTGAATGTGCTGTGCAGAGGAGATCCCAAAGTGGAGGGAAGGCTTTCTCATGATAATCTAAAGATTTTTAAAGTTGGCTATTACATATAACATATAACTCAAAGCTTGGAAAGGTTACTTTTTTGGCTACATTTTCTAGAGGCCATGCTGCCTAGAGGATTCGGGGGAAAGTGTTCCAGAAAAGTAACTTTTTCCAAGCAATGGTATAGTTAAGATTTCAACTGATACAGAGACTTTCCTGACTTGGTTCACATTTGCATGGGAATTTCTTTCATAACAGCAGGAAAATCTTGCCTTCCCTTTTCCTGTGGCCTTTGAAAAATACCAGGGGCAGGCATATGCCACACCTACTGTCCCCAGACCAATCTTTTCCTTAGCAACTATGTTGCCTTTGAAAGTAGCCGTTTTCTTTGCCCAATCAGGGGAGATCATCTATAGACTTAATAGATGCTTTTAAGAGAAAGTCACAGCTGCTAAGGAAGGCTAGGTGTGGAGTACCAGTTTTCTTCTTTTCCAAAAAATGAAGGCAAAGAGACCAGATGCCAATCCCCAGAGCCCCTTCTGAACTTTTGCTTGAAAGGAGTTTCCTACGTACCTCAGAATTCCAAACAGTAAGAGAAGGGGCTGGTTTACACGGCAGATTTATTGCGGCAACTTGCGCTTTAATTCTTTTCCACATCTGTGCCAGTCATGTTTTTTTCTAATTATGCTGCTTTTTCATTCAGACTTGACAAAGTGGTGGGGTGGCCTCCCAAGTAGAGGCAGGCTTTATGGGGAAGGGCATAGACCTTCCTTTGAAGCCCTGCATTTTTGAGCTAAAGAAAGACTCACAGACTGCCAAAATAACAGGGGGGAAGATCAAAGAAGTGGCTCTGTCTGTCTCTCTCTAAATCTGCCTGTAAATGAACTCAGTCACTGCCCGAAGCAGAGGGTCAGCAATCTCTCTGCTGAAAGGCATTGCTGCCATGCCAAGGATCCTAAGGTGAACCTATCACAAGTTTTTTCAGCACGATTTGTTTAGTCAGGGTTCACAGACTTGCAAAATAGTAGAGGATTTTTGACTCCCCCTCCCTCCTCTCTCTCTCTCTCTCTCTCTCTCCCTCTCTCCCTCCCCCAAACAGAGCTGACATGGGAACTTTATGACTGAAAGGTCTTGGGAATCCTTTTTCTTGGCAGACTTGCAAAATAGCAGAGAGAATTTTCCTGAACGCTACTGAACTCAGTCTCCCTCTTTTAAGCCCGCCCATTGCATCAGAGCAACCAATCACAATGCAGATCTGCTGAAACCCTTAACGGAATGGTAGTTTACACTGCCAATAAAGCACTACATTGCAAATATACCTGCAAAAGTAGCGCCATCCCTTGCCACATTATATTTGGGTGTTTTACCTTCCCCCCTTCTGAATGAGGCGATGCTGTGCTGCGATCCATGTGAACTATGAGCTATCTTAGCAGTATATTTAGAGGAATATTTGCCCGTGTAAACGACCCCAAGGATTCCTATCTTTATGTTCATTGCAAGGGAGAACTAAGACCCATTGTTAATGGAATAGCAGATGGTTAGGTATCACAGTTTATTGCCTTGATGCAGAAAGAGTACTCATCACCTTCTTTCAAGAAGATAAAGGTCACTGGAATTCATACAAAGTTTCTGTTATGCAAGGCAAGAACCATTTGTTCAAATAGTGGGGTAGGGTACTTTTTCTGTATGGCTGGGGACATGTCATATTTGTTGTGTTTGTGATGCTAACCAGATTCTCTTAAAAGAATATTTTAAGCCTGGAGCTCTTAGAGTTTAAAAGAGTTGTGTTCAATTATTAAAACTCCTGAAGTTTATTTATAGGGTTTGGAAATGTTTTCCCCTAAAAACAATTGGAATAATGCACAAAGGAGGTACAGTATATAAAAAGCCTAATTGTTTGTAGACTTCAAGAAATGTGCTTTGTTCTTGGCTATTTCAGATATTGACAGATTGTTCTATCAAATTATTTTGTATTTTTTGTAGGACTGGGAAACAGAAACTCATGACTGGTATTGTTTTGAATGCCATTTGCCTGGAGAGGTGTTGATATGTGACCTGTGTTTTCGTGTGTATCATTCCAAGTGTTTATCTGATGAGTTCAGGCTTAGAGACAGCAGTAGTCACTGGCAATGCCCAGTTTGCAGGGTGAGTACCTCTGAGCTTTCATGTGCTGAATAGAGGCTTGGTATTTGTTATTTATAGTTTCTAGAAGATGTTTCTGGCCAGGAGAAATATCCAGCTTTGCCTATTGCAGTATCAATGCATGTGTTAAATGCAAATCCAGTGTGATAAAATCTGGATGTGCCTGGGCAAAATCTTTGAGAGCCTGCAATCAGTGAGCATCTCTTGACAATAATTGGAACAAATGTTTTACTAGATTGGCCTGGAAACAATTAAGAAGTGCCATAATCTGGAATTTCAGAAATGCCTAAGTGAATCTCCAAATCATTCCCAACAGATATTTGCCTTGACCAGGCAATCTGTCTCTAGAACAGAAACGTTAATGTTTACCTGGAACTCTACCATTCATTTCAATACCAGAACAACCCCACCCAAATTCAATCCAGTTCAAGGTGCATTGCTATTATGGACACAAATCAGATTTCTCCAGGGAATCCCACATACATGATCACAGTACACACACAGATGCATGAATCAGAGCTATATTCTATTTTGCATTTGCCTGGATGTTTGGTTCTTCTGACATTTGCCCAACCATATCCAGATATGCCTGAGTTTTTGGATTCTCCCATAAATGTAGACAACTAGATTGAATATAAAAAGAATTTTAAGCACTCTGTGCATATTTGTGTAAATACTCAGAAGGTTTGCATTATACCATACCAAAATACTTACATTTTCTCTTCTGGGTTTTAGTGATGTTTATAAATGCTACATAATATTGTGGGCTGAGATCCATGAGAAACAATTTTATTCATACACTGTACATTTAGCCAATATATCACACTTCTTAAAATATTGCCATAAAGCAAGGTGCTTTTCAGTCAAAATCTTCCTTTATGTGCTCAGTTTTTGAAAATCCACTCTTCGAGTACAGACAGCAGTCTGATAGCTTCTAGGTGCCCTCCTGTACCCTCAGTAAGTCATAGTTGTAACAAGGAAGGATGAGAGAGAGGAGGGAGGGAGGGAAAGAGAGAGAAGAGATGAGAACTTCATATACGCTAAGACTAATGGATTAAGAAGTCAGGCTTTTCCTTCTGCTTTTCCTATATACCTTTTTCACAAAAACATGCATAGCATACTGTGCTGGAAGATGTATTGAAAAGCATGGAATGTATGAATGAGCAGTCATGGTAACTTCTGCTGTTAGGAAGCATCCTCTTGCTTGAAAGGATTTACATTGTTAGATTTTTTAAAAATGGACTTTCAGTATATGTCCAATATATTTTTGCAGTTTAAAGACTCTGCCCAGAATCCTGTTGGTGTGCTTTGCAAGTGCAGGCAGTGGCCACAGGAAGAAAAAAGTTGCAGGTGCAGTGACCATAAAGTAAAACATTAGAGAAATAGTTTGTTCAGAACTGGCAGATTTTGTCTACCTTCCCTTGCCACTGCTGCGCAACCCTGGAAAAAGTGCAAGTGCTAGCTTAGTGCACCAATATGATCCCAGCCTGTCACTGTATAGCCAATGTTGAGAGGGCAGGATGGGAATAGCATGAGCCTTGTACCCCTTCCACTGGAGCGAAAGAGGTTATTCCCACCTTATTCTTTTTCCTGTTGAGCTCTGCCTGAGCAGAGAAAGCCCACTGTACCATCTTACCTCATGGCCTTTCTCTGCCTTGTATATGCAGCTGTTCAACCACACCTTCTCCCTTGTTCATTGATGGGCCCTTACTCATTAGCAGGCCGTCACTCTTGAGGAAGTCCCCCTTTTCCTCAAGGTGATGAGCCATTGTTCACAGACTCCACAGCAGGGCTGTCAGCTCACCATGTATTTTCCTTTCTATTCAGCTTTTCATCTTCTGCCACTTTCTGCCCCCAAAGAGTCCACAAATACTCAGGTAAATGTTCGTCCAGCAGAGTACTGGTCCACATAGCTGCTGGCCAGCTTCATTGCATTTTCAAACACTTATTATTCCGGAAAGGGCATTTGTAATCTGTTTTTTATTTCTAGTTTGTTGAAATACCTGCCAGCAGAAACCACTTTTTGGAGTGGGAGATTGAACAGTAGCATTGGGAGTTCACATAGTAAAATCAGACATGAAGTCCATTATGTGTGAATTATATTGGCTCCTTAGGTCATAGCCAGCTCCCTCCTTCCCACTTTTTTTTCTTTTCTTTTCTTTTTCTTTTTGGTCTGTCTTAAGGCAATATCAGCATAATTTTAGGGATGGGCACATATTCTCCAGATTTCATTGTCATCAGTCCACAAATACAAACTAAAGAAATTAAAGATTTTTTTTTAATGTTGTGGGGCCCTGAAAAAGAGAACAAGAATCATGATTGTGTACCATTTGGCAAAACAACTCCATGCAGGCTTTTCTACTAGTCACTTGGCACCCCACCTCAAACTGGCCAGCTGCATCTCCTAATGTTGGTGTCCTAGTGTGTACGCCAGTAGTGAAGCAACAAGCATATTAGATAACACTTTACTTAATGGTGGCAAATACCAGTCGCTACTCAGCAGAGGAACAGCTGGTGCAGAAAGATTTGAATACACTATTGGTTTATTGGCACTAAAATTTTCAGGTGTGGGTTTCATATAGCAGGCAGGTGTATTTTTGGAACTCTTATGTTCATTAGGCTTGCTTAATTTTAGGTTTAACTTTTCTTTCCTTGAGGAATTCCATGTTCAGAACAAAATCTCTCTGGGCAGAGAGAAGCTGCTTTTAGGTGAAACAGGAGCAAGGGAAGGGTTCATCATCCTTCTGCTCTGGCTGACTTTAATGCTTTTTAAAACATCCCACACTTTATTTGAATTCAACATGATTTGAATTCAACAGGCTCTTCCATTGTCACATCTCATTTGGTCCTTTAATTATAACTGCCTAAATGCATACATGTAACACCTAAATGCAATTTAAAATAGGCACAGATGTGCAATACTTAACTTTACTTCACTAGTGAGATTTTGTATTAATTTGAAAGCCAGCTAAGATTGCCAAAGTCTGAAGGGACAAAATGGTGACCTTGGCTATTTGTTCAGAATTTAACAACATAGATTTTCAGATCAGTTTTATTCATCAGTTCCTTTGGGGAGTGTGATTCACCAAATATTTGCAGGACAGTCTTTATACTTGTTATATCATACATTACATTTCTACTGTGCAGGTATTGTCCAGGGCCAGAAACACCTGGCACTACCTTGTCCTTGTGCGTGTGTCTTCAGGTCACCTGATGACTTATGGTGACACCATTAATTTCATAAGGTTTTCTTAGGCGAGGAATACTCAGAGGTGGTTTTGCCAGATTCTTCCTCTGAAATACAGCCTACAGCACCTGATATTCATTGGCAGTCTCCCATCCAAGTACTAACCAGGGTTCATTCTGCTTAGCTTCCAAGATCCAACATGATCTGGTGCCTTTAGGACATTTAAGCACAATAATACATTATGCACCTGTTATTATTTGAGGCCGTATTCAGAATTTTGTGGGAGCACTGGTGTACTTGTATAGTAAAATTTGGGGAAAGATCTCAGTGATGAAGCATATTTGAAGGTAAAGCATGTTTCATTTTATTTTTTTCTACTGCCCAAGGAATGTGAGACAATTTAGAATTTTCAGTAAAAGGTGAAATTTTCATTGCACATTCATAGCTGGCTTTTGTAATTGGCAAGCCACTTTGATCAATCCAACAAAAGTCCCTACAGCCAGAAAACCCAAGACATATAACCAAAAACAAAACTGAAGGGTTCTGCCAAAAAAATAACCAGGATAAATTAATCCCACTTCCAGTCATAAAAAGGCAACAATATGAAGAAATAAAAGGATAACTAAACACTGGAGCAGAGAATCCAATAAAGTTGAATTTCTAAAAGGGTAATAATACCCCACTGAAAAGTATGCAAATGCTAAAAATAAAATATTATAATACTAATGAATAATAAAAACTCAAGGCCAGACACGTTTCGACAACAGTCTTCCTCAGTGGCCTACAAGCATTCAAAATGTATATATGTATAACAACTCCTCAGCTCACACAATGTGACTCTGCTCAATTCAAAAGCAACAAAAGCATTTGCACACTTTTCAGTGGGGTATTGTTACCCTTTTAGAAATTCAACTTTATTGGATTCTCTGCTCCGGTGTTTAGTTATCCTTTTATTTCTTCATATTGTTGCCTTTTTATGATTGGAAGTGGGATTAGTTTATTCTGGTTATTTTTTGGCAGAACCCTTCAGTTTTGTTTTTGGTTATAAACCACTTTGATCAGCCTTGCCATGGTAACGTATTGGTAACATATAGACTAGCTCTCTAACAATCTGCCCTAAGTCTCCCATTCTGGGATATGGATAAAATCATCAGTGTTTCTATTCATCTCTTTTAGGTTTACATATTTTCTTTTTTAAAAAAAGTCTTAATTTAGAATCAAGATGGGAATAAAACATGCCTATATTACTGCATACTATCTTTTCTAATAGGCTTAGAATCTATCCTCTGTTTATGAGCATGTTTTTTTCTCTTTATTTCCATGGCTTAGTATTTTTTTTCTCTTCTAATTTTCTTTTTAAAAATGAAAAAGAAACTTGTAGAGTACTTCAGACTTTTGAACGTTCTGAGTGCTGTTCAAATCAATAAAGGAGCTTAACAAAACTGTGTAAAGGCAGCTAGATTTTCTTTGTACTATCAACAATAAATAAGCAATAATGGAAGCAACTGCTAAAAAGGTTTGTTTTAACAACTTGCATCTCCTTTCAACTGAGGATATCTTAAGCTCAAAATGGCAGGAGCACTCTTTGAAACCTCATGCACTGGAGAATGATCCAGCACATCATTTCTGTGGAAGGATGTCCCCTGAAATGCACCCAAGGTTTTCAAACTGTAATAGATCTAACAGTGTTGACTACACTGTACAGTACTTAAAGAACAAAAGTGTCCTTAAAAAACAGTATAATGGATTCCCCCTCCCCCATCTTACAATATTGTATTCGATGAGAGACTACGTGAAGGAGTTTCTGTGGTGCTTGAACCTGAAATCAGTTGGTCCAATAGAGGCAGCATTCTATTGTTGCCCATGAACATAAAACTGTTGAAAGTCAGAACTGTAAATATTTGATTGGAGTAATGGTACACATTTCATCATGAATATTACCCTTTATCAAAATGCTGAGAATGTTAAACCCAGTGGAAAGATTGCACCTGGTTAATCTCAAAAGTGATTTGGATTTGGATTCCCTTTTCCATCTTTCTTCAAGAGCCATATATTGGACATATTTAAGCCATGTTGCCAAAGCATTAAAGTCTATGTGGACTTTTATTCATGTTACCACTTTTAGACTGTAAAGATGAGGGATGTATTTACACCACTGTTACTTGTTTGGCATCCTTTGAACAACTTTATTTGATATCCTTAATCTTATTGTGAAAAACTGCTATTGTTTTGATATTTGAAAAATGTATACAAGATGGGCACAGATTAATCACTGATGGATAGGCCACTGAGAACAGTGCCAGAATGTTCACATACGATTCTGTTTACTCCAGGAAAGTTTGCCAGGAGCTTTATAATGCAAAACTGCATGCTAGATCAGAGGTATTTTTTACAAGCATGTTGGTGGTGTAATAAAGCTATCCAGGATCTAGATCCAGAAAGCACATTGGCAGAGTGTAAGTCCCTGCCAGCATATGCTGTCATCAAAGGGTCAGAGGTAGCTACCTTGACCCTACTTGCTTCCCTGGGATGCACCCAGATGTGTTGTATTTCCTCTTGTGCATCTGGTGGAGAAGCATCTGGGTGAATCTCCAATCAGCAGCTGGGATAATAGAGCCACACCTCTAAGCTTTCTCATGGCACTGTAACAGAGGGGCTATGTTGTGTAAGGAGATACAGGATGCCTGTTTGTGCAGTGTTGTTCAAGGTATATATACTGAAAACTTAAGGGTTGTGCCAGTATATATCACCAACAGAATCCTGGCCCATGAGTGTTATGCCCTCTACTAAGTGGCATTACACTAATTATGTTTGAGAGTGCATTTGAACACTTAGAGCTGGAGAGTGGAAGATAATGCCTCATGCTCCCTTTTTTCCAGCACTGTTCCATCACATTCATAACAGAACAAGAAGTGCTATTGCAGGATGAATTGGTATAAAGTAACAACAGGGATAATTGCAACCTGTTCATTTATTTCCAGCAATGGTGACTCTTCACTAGTACCAGAAAAAGGTGCATATACTTCTACACATCTTTGATAAATTACATCAATACCATTCTTAGGTACTACTGTGGTTTTAAATAGGAATGGTTATAGAATGCTGCCTTGGATTTAGGGGATATCAGAGCTTCATATCAGAACAGTACTAGCAGTATTAGAATTCACAGTTCTTCTGGTTTCTTATATTTCCAGAACTTGTGTTTCAGAAAAGCAGCAGTCCAAAACCTAAATGGGCATTTTTTAAAAAAACTTACAGGAGTGTGTGGGGATTGGAGTGTATATATCATTTTTAAGTTTCCTTTTTGCAGCAATGTACCAGAACCCCAGGACAGAGTGCACATTCACATTATTTTAATATATTTTATTTCTATGTCACGTTGTTCAAAGGAGTAAACATATTCTTCCAGAAAAGTGAACTTTAAAAAGTAAACCTTTTATTGGTCTATTTATTTTTACTATGCAGTAAAAGTGAACTCCTGTGGAAAAGAAAATATGCAAAAATAGGTCAAAAGAATTAATTTCTTTTGGGGAAAAATAATTCAGCTTATGTGCAAAATATATTGTCAACTTTCCAAATGATCCTTTCTTGCTAGATGAGACGAGAAATCAGTGCATGATGGAACAATGCAATAATAATGATGTAAAACAGTGGGAAATCTACTCATCTCTAGGTCTGATTTTTGACAGTTGAACTATAGTGAGAGTCAAGGTTAGAAAACCGGTTGTGTTTTTTAAATTAGTAGTGGGCAAAACCTGGTTCTCCAGACATGTTGGATTGCAATAACCAGTATTCTTCACCATTGTCTTTGTTCGCACCACAATTTGCCCACTTATTTTAAAGGTTTGAAATGGGAACGGAATAGGCAGAATCATATGTTTTGCAGTTTCACTTAAAGAAAATTTAAGGCCATTTTGCTTTATTGCCACCTTCAGAAGCATGTTGGATCTGATTTATTCCACAAGACTTATATTGACTTCAGTGGAACTATTCAGAAATAGTGGCCTAAGGATTGCAGCCAATATACTGAACAGCTTTCATACATTAGAAACCAACTGAGGAAATAGTGGTTATGAAAACCACACTAAGCATTTACAGTGAAGCAACTTGGGTTTCAAAGTACTTTTTTGGCATACGTTTCCTATTCCTCAGATTTGAAAACATTTCTGTATATGATACTGTACACTGATAGTAGCGAAGCTCTGAGCTTCTGAGGAGATGCAGAACCTTTTTTTATTTTAGAGTCTGTATTGGGTTCTAAACAAAAACTGCTACTGTAGGTTTTTTCAAAGTAGTGATATTTCCAGATTTGTACTAAATAAGGCACAACATTTGGCACAACAAAGAGCCTTACAAACATTTTCTCTTCTCATTTCTGAGGTACCACATTCTTCAAGTATTTCTCACATAGTATTTTTGTCTCCCAAACAAGAGCAGGAAAGCCCATTTTTCTCAGCACTCTGGTTCCTGTCCACTAAGTTTATGACTTAGCAGCTTTCAGAGTTTTGTCTGTGTCTATCTATTAATCTATCATCCCATATACATATACATATATTTTTACACTAGCTTTTAATGTCACTCCATCCTGAATCAATGGGCTGAACACTTTCAAAGTCTCATTAGTGCCAACTGAGTAGTCCAAGGCTCAGCTATCCAACATATGATACAAAAACTGATGAAAAATGAATTGGACATAGCTCCCACTTTGGAAGAGACCCTTAAGGCCATACAGCAGATGAAAAACGGCAAAGCAGCTGGGATTGATGGAATCCCACCTGAAGTTTGGAAACACGGAGGTCATGCACTCCACGATAAATTCCACGAACTCCTTGTGAATTGCAGGGGAAAAGGGGAACTGCCATCAGATCTCCGAGATGCAGTCATCATCACCCTGTACAAGAAAAAAGGATCAAAATCCGATTGTTAAAACTATCGAGGCATAACACTACTCTCTATTGCTGGAAAAATCCTTGCAAAGATACTCCTAAACAGATTAGTTCCTGCTATTGCCGAAGAACTTCTCCCTGAAAGCCAATGTGGCTTCAGAGCCAATAGGAGTACTACAGATATGGTATTTGCCCTTAGACAACTGCAAGAAAAATGTAGGGAGCAGAACAAGGGTCTCTATGTAACATTTGTTGACCTCACCAAAGTCTTCGACACTGTGAGTAGAAAAGGTCTGTGGCAGATCCTGGAAAGACTAGGATGTCCCCCCAATTCCTTAAAATGATTATCTTGCTACACGAGGGGCAGCGTGGTCAAGTCTGATATGGCGATGCTCTTTCAGAGCGCTTTCTAATAACTAATGGAGTGAAGCAAGGTTGTGTTCTTGCTCCCACTTTATTTACAGTCTTCTCCAGCATGATGCTCCAAAGGGCTACGGCAGAGCTTGAAGAAGACAACGGCATCTATATACGTTACTGTATTGATGGTAGCTTGTTTAACTTAAGCTGTCTGAGGGCTCACACTAAGACTCTAAACTATCTAGTCCGTGAGCTGCTCTTCGCTGATGATGCTGCCCTTGTTGCCCACACAGAAGCAGCTCTGCAGCGCCTAACATCCTGCTTCACAACAGCTGCAGCGCTGTTTGGGCTGGAAGTCAACCTGAAGAAAACAGAAGTTCTTTACCAGCCTGCACCACAGGATGAACACCACCAGCCCCACATTGCTGTCGGCGAACTGCTCAAGTCCATTCAGCAGTTCACCTACCTGGGAAGCATCATCTCCTCAGATGCCAAGATTGACAAAGAGATCGATCACAGATTAGCAAAGGCATATAGCTCATTTGGAAGACTTTATAAAAGAGTCTGGAGTAATAAACACCTAAGGCGAAGTACAAAGACCAGTGTGTATAGATCCATTGTACTGTCTATTCTCCTTTATGGATCTGAAACATGGGTCACCTATCGCCACCACCTACGACTCCTCGAACGCTTTCATCAGCGCTGTATACGCACAATCCTAAATATACATTGGACTGACTATGTGACGAATGTTGCTGTCCTTGAGCAAGCAGGGATCACCAGCATTGAGGCCATGATATTGAGAACACAGCTGCACTGGGCAGGGCACGTTTCTAGAATGGAGGACCATCACCTCCCAAAAATAGTACTCTACGGTGAACTCGCCACGGGTCATCATAAGAGGGGCACTCCAAAAAAGCGATACAAGGACTCCCTGAAACAACATCCTCAGGCTTGGCCAAATTGATCACAACAGTGGTCCGCCCCGGCCTCACATTGGGAGGCATGGAGACGCACTATCCACAGTGCTGCCACCTTATTTGAGAACTCATGCCAAACAAGTCTTGAAGAGAAACGACAACGCAGAAAGAATCACAACCCAGAAGCATCCCCCAAGGTGACCTTCTGCTGTGCTTTCTGCAACCAGACTTGTTTATCTCAGATTGGCCTTTTTAGTCATCAGCGCGCTTGCAGAAAGCGCAGGATGAGTCCTTCCTGAATCTTCATTTGCAAAGAAAAGCCAGAGAGAGAGAGAGAGAGTAATGTCACTGATTAACAGGATTGATAGCAAACTAATGTCAAGGCACACTTTAATAATCACATCTGCTTGCTAGAAAAATATGTACATGACTTTTGATCTCTTGCTGTCACACTTCTATTGGCAGGGCCTGCATACCACTCCTTACAACAACATGATGGAACTGTTGCTTGATGCTGCTCAGTCTGTTGCCTTTTCCACTGTTGTCAAGGATTTTCCTCTAAATTGTGGTGGGGTAAAATGTGGCTCTGGGACCACAGACACCTCCTAAGCCTGTTTTTCCAGACCCCACCCACCCTTCATCCAGATGATGCCAGAATGCTCTTTTTTCTGGGGAGGAGGAGAATAAGGTGGATTGTCTTTTCTAGAATCCTCCACAGCTCACTTTTTAATTAGATTGCAGGTCATGCTTGCACTGTTAAAGATTAAAAAATCAGCTGGTTTTCAAAACTAGAAGTGGACTTCCTTTTGGCATTCCATGCAACTCTGGGCCTGCCTAGGTCGAGGGAGGTTGCTTATCCCTGCTCTGAATGCTAACTTCATGCCTCAGCAGGTTGCTTTCCTGCCTGTAGCTTGCCCAGAAGTATACACCTGAAGAATATTGACCAGTATCCAGTGGAAATGGAAGAGGGACTATTCCCCTCCCCTCCTGCAACCTGCAGGTCCTCAGTTCTCCAAAGGGCTGCAGAATAGAGGGAGGATGAGAGAATCCTGATGCTGTTATGTGTGCAGCATGATTTGTCCTAGGTGTGTCATATGCTCATCAGTGTACAGTAGCACATGGAGTGTTGGAGTGGCAGTGTCTGAGAGACCTCTGTTTAAATACCAGTTCAGTCCTAGACTCTGTAAAGGTGAAATTGAGTAAAGCATTATTCCTTTGTTTGTATGATTATAAAAATGAATAACAGGAGTGCTATGAAGGGAGCAAAGTATTTCTTAACACTTTAGATACTAACATGCCTATGTATGTTTACATAGATATAAGCCCTATATTGAACCTCCATGCAAGTTGATTGTGCTTAGGAATGAGAAAGATAGCAGCCTAAAAGTGTTATTCAAACATGTCATTATAGCATGTCCACTTACAAAATTCTCTCTGGAGTCCCTTTCCACAGTTTTTGCTTTTAAGTCTTTCTAAGCTTTGTGCATGAGTGAGGAGGGGATGAGTTCTAGTCCAACATAGTCACTTGATCAGATCTAATGGATCTTTCATTTCTATTCATAATGCTTTAATGGTAGTCTTTCACAATCTCCAAGAAAACATTAGAAGCTTGCTTGGGCTAATGTAATGCTTAAAATGTTATCATTGGAATTTTTAACAACTAGGTATGGTAAAGTTTCCATGCATTCGCTAAAGGCCAGAAATCTGGAATTAAAATGCTGATTCTTCCCCCCCCCCCCACAGAGCATTAAGAAGAAGAACACAAGCAAGCAAGAGATGAGCACTTATTTGCGTTTTATTGTTTCCCGTATGAAGGAACGAGTAAGTTTTGAAGCATCATGTACACTTGTTCTTTATAACAAAACACCAGGTTCTGGTATTTTCCAAGTACTTTAAACTCAGTGCTGAATTAGGAAACAAAACAGTGGTGTCTTCAGTATCCACTTCTTTCCTCCATTTGTTCTTTCCTCTTCTTCTCTACCTTCTGAGCCAGAGTCCTCCTTTGTCCATCACCAAGTGTGAGGATGAAATAAGTGCATGAAAAGCAAGTGTCAAAACTACTGTGTCAATATTTAATTCATAAGTGAAATATACAGGAGAAGCATACAGGTTGCATTCTAACAGACCTAACTAGGATAGGTGTTGAAAAGGCCTCTTCCATCCATTACACTGCATTTGGCAAAGTGATATGGTTTGAATAAGCCTGAGTACTTATGGGTAGATAAGAACAGTATATTCTTGACAACTGCTGGAGGTAGTTCACATGCACTGTGTCTAACAGAAGGTCATGACTCTGATCCAGAGTCTTCTATACTTGTGATTCTCCATGTGAACCTATATTTTTCATGTCCTATTTCAGGAGCATTCAATCCTTGCTGATTCTCTCAGCAAGTGCTGAAACAAAAAGTTGCATGAATTTATAATTGTGCTTAATTTCAGGATTTGGTTTGTATGCTTTTACTGTTCTTTTTCCCATGTGGATGTTGTTTTGTGTTGACTTTAGGCTATTGATTTAAACAAAAAAGGCAAAGACAACAAACACCCAATGTATCGCAGACTGGTGCACACAGCTGTTGATGTTCCAACTATACAAGAGGTAGGTTTCTTACAGTTTGACATTATTTTCTGCCTTTTGAAAAGAAGAATGGTGGAAATGAGGCAGAGAAGTCTGCATGAGAATCCTTCTTGTCCTCAGCTTCTCCCAGGGCAATCCCATGCTAGTGGGATTGTGGTCTATGCTTGGAAAACTTGTACCAGCAACAAACTGTGTTGGAGTTCTGTTAGGTTTAACAGAGAGAGACCTATCCCAGAAGTACTTCAATGGTTCTTTTAACTGTATGTGCTGGAGACTGACGCTGAGCCCAAATCCTGTTCTCCATCATTGTGCTGTGTCCAATTCCACTTTTTGTAATGCAGAACTGATTGATACATATGCCTATATGTGTTTAATTGGCTTGTCTTTATGACTCTATTAAAATCTGTTTAGAAAGTAAATGAAGGAAAGTACAGGAGTTATGAGGAATTCAAAGCGGATGCTCAGCTTCTTCTACACAACACAGTGATTTTTTATGGAGGTAAGTGGAAATAGCTTAGAGTGAATGTGCTTAGCAGGGTATTAAGTAAGCACACATCTAATTTTTTTTAAAGGATTTTGAGGTAGTGTTGGTTATGAAATATAGTCCATTGTGAAAAACCATCCATACAGTTGCTTGTTTCTGCCTGTTCTCAGGAACTCCTTCAAAACTTTCAGTATCACTGAGTCTATGATGTTTCCAAGGAGGACTTGAAGAGATATGCTTGAAGAAGCTGTCTAGGCTTTGGGGTGGGAAGAAAGTTCTAGATATAGCTAGCTCATGAAGACATAGCTAAGAAAAGCTCCCCAGTATCAGCCCTGAGGAGTTGGATAGTTCAAAATAGCCCAGCTTGGTCAGTCTCCTCAGTCCAACTGATCCAGAATTCAGTAGCCATTGGACCTGCCTTGATGTGTCTTGTGCAAGCTTCCCAAGCCCATGGGATGAGTTGAAGAGAACTTCATTGCTGTTTCAGTTGAGTCTACCAAACCCCTCCAGGCATGCACTGTTAGGGTTTGCAACAGTACTTTACAGTTCCAAGGCTGGGAAACCCCAAGCAGCCTCAAAACCCTTGATGTATAGAATAGGTCCCTTGGGCTGCTACCACACTGCAGAAATAATCCAATTTGACACCACTTTAACTGCCATGGTTCAGTGCTATGGAATTCTGGGATTTGTAGTTTTGTGACATATTTCATCGTCTCTGTTAGAGAGCTGTGGTTTCACAACAAACTACAAACACCAGGATTCCATAGGATGGAGCCTGATAGCTAAAGCGGTGTCAAAGTGTGCTATTTTTGCAGTGTGTCAGCAGCCTCATTTTTCAGTAATAACTTGTAGCTTGCAGAAAGAACAAACATGGAAATGGAAATAATAACTTCTTTCACCTTAGTCCTAGTTATAAATCTGAGCATGTTACTTTACTTTTTTTTTTGTTGTGTTGGCTCTTCATTGGTGTGTCTCATGAAAGTATGTGTGTAGGAGGGGTTGCTTTAGGATAAAGCCATAGGGTTAATTCTGGTTAAAGCCACATAGATCAAAGCAACTTCCCTCCTGCCCAAAACCCCTTGCAAGATGAATCAAGCTATCAGCTAACTCCTCCACATACCATCCTGCTAAGTTCAAATTATAGAGTGTCACTGAGACTCTCTGAGAAAGCAGGTGTGCTGCATGCAAGTGTTTTCAGAGCTAGCTAATACAGCTAGCTAATAGCTCTGGATCAGTCTAGCAAGCCAAACTGCATAATAGGTGGACAGGAAGACAAACCTCACCAAAGTGTGCTGCCACTCTGCATGCCAGACATGTTTCCTGTGCCTTTATGTTGTGTTTCCCAGAGTAAAGAGACACAATTTGCAGGCCCTAAAGACTTTGTGGCACACAACCGTAATTACATGCAGCTATGTTGCACATTGAAGAACATGCCTTTTATAATAAACACACTAGCCATGGCAGGTGCCATTTGCTCAAGCAAAGTTTAGCAGCAGTGAGGCAACAGAGTAGAGATCACTAAATAGTCATTTTAAATGTATCTAATTCTACCATGAATCCGATGTTATTTTTTAGTATTTAAAACTTAGTTGTGTCTTTTATTTGCAGCGGACAGTGAGCAAGCTGATATAGCCAGGATGCTTTACAAAGATACTTGCCATGAGGTAAGTTAGTTGCTGGGCAATAATGTCTGGCATAACTACATATCATTTCCCACCCTCCACTGGTTTCATTTGTCTTGTAAGTTGTCCTGAAAGTATGGAAATATTGTACCAGCTGTATATGACTATTGATAGCCCCATGTGAGATGCTCTTGTGTAGATTTTCCTTGGGTTTTTTTTCCAGACTGTGAGGCCATGTTCTGGAATAGTTTCTTTCTGACATTTTGCTATTCTAGAACAAGGCCTCACAGCCTCGAAAAAACCCCAGAGAAAATCTATGGATGCCGGCCGTGAAAGCCTTCGACTTCACATGCTCTTGTGTGTTCTGTGAATATTTTAAGCTCGAGTAATTTCTTATTAAGGCGCAGATTTTGTTACTGTACTAAACCTGAATATGCGTTGACTCCATATCACCATTTCATTTGTTGATCTAGCTATGTTTTGGAAATTCTGCAAACAGAAGAAATAAAATGAGAATTATTTTGGGGCAGATTTTAATTCCAATGAAGGAGGTGTCTGATTAGTTAATAAAAAGAATAACAGAAATGAGGAGCGCAGTTTTAGCTTCCACTTGGTGCATTTGCACCAGTTGAAATCAGAATAGTTTGTTATTATCTTATTCAAAACTTGAAGCCACATTCTTAAGTAGAAAACCATGGTATATAAAGGATAATGATGACAGCTGTCATATTTGTGCTTTCTTTAACAAATTATTCTGGGAGTTTGGGAATTCTGCTGTGTTTATTAGGGTCATATATGTGTTTTATATTGTTAAAATCTTTATTTGGAATAAATAAAAATGTTCTAAGATTAATCTATTGCTTACTTTGTTTTACTGGTATGATTCTGCAAATACAGAGGCAAGCATGAAAACCCTTTTCAAACATCTTATCATTTTAGAGTTGCTAGAATAATGCTTTTCAGTGTCATAGAGAATAAAATACATAGTCTGATACATGTTTCTTTTTTATAGCTGGATGAACTTCAGCTTTGCAAGAATTGCTTTTATTTATCAAATGCACGTCCTGACAATTGGTTCTGCTATCCTTGTGTAAGTTTGTTTGTTCACACAGATCACAGTTAACACATGGTATTCAGTGTCTCAAGATAAGGTGATGGCAGGTAGCTTAGATGTTCTTTGAAAAAGGTCAGATTCACAGAGTGTGGGTCTATCAGTGGTTATCAGCTATCATTGCTAAATGAAATTTCCATGTACAAAAGGTACGTGAATCTAAATACTAGAAGGTAGGAGCAAACACTGGCTGGAAATTCAGTTATGCTAGTTTTATGCCCATTTCCCAATTCTGACGCTAGTCTTGTACATCTGTAGAGCCTCCTAAGTGCACATGAACCATTTGCTGTATTAAAAAAGAACAGGATGGACAAAGGTTTGTCATGGGTACATCCAAAGTATCTTCTGATAATAAACCACTTGTTACTTAACTATGAACTAACACATGGAAGTTCGTTATTTCTCAATAACTCTTAAATCCTCCAGACTTGCTGTGTCTGCACATAAGTGATAGGGTATAATTAATATTTGGTCAGCATAGTATCCTAAAATGCAGCGTTCACACTATGGTTGCACTGGTCATACTCTTCAGTATTGGGATTCTTATAATTTCTGTATAGAAGACATAGCCAAACATTATCCTGTGTAAGTTTCATCTGATTGGGTGATGGAATATAATACTTGGTAGACTGGCAACACCAAAAGTAATTCTGTAATTCTGAGAAGTCTTTCTAATTTTCAGATACCCAATCACGAGCTGGTTTGGGCTAAAATGAAAGGGTTTGGATTTTGGCCTGCCAAAGTCATGCAGAAAGAGGACAATCAGGTTGATGTTCGGTTTTTTGGCCATCACCACCAAAGGTATTTTCATATATGAAGCACTGGATAAGTATACCTCATTACCTTAGTCCTAGATTAAATAACCACAGGCCTTCTGGAACATGCTTCTCCCGCGCCCCCGCCCACTTACATGTTTTTTGAAAATATATCAGGAACTGCCAAATGATTCATGAGAGATTCCACTTTCAGAAGTGCCATAGGGATGTTCTGTAATGTCTTTTAGATAAAAGGATGAGACAGGTCTGCCTGACTCATGTACCTATATAGCAATCTGAATAAAAGAACGGTACTGATCCTTGTGGAGCATATTAGGCATATGCAAACTTAGGCAACTGCCACACTGCAGAAATAATGCAGTTTGACATGGCTTTAACTGCCATGGCTCAATGCTGTGGAATTCTGGGATTTGTAGTTTTGTGAGATATTTACCTTTCTCTGTCCAAGAGCTCTGGTGCCACAACAAACTACACATCCCAAGATTCTGTAAGATGGACCCATCATAGTTAAAGTGGTGTAAAACTGCATTATTTATGCAGTGTGGCTGCAGCCTTAGAGATCTTGAGAAGTCTACATAAGAACATTAGACTTCTACATTAGAACTACATAAAAATAAGTCTTCATCTAAGGAGCTGTATCACAATCATATTACATTAATAGGTTTCTTCCATTGTAGGTCACACCCAGTTTAATGTTAAGAGGCAAAGAAAGAGAAGAGCACAGAAACAGTGCATAGAGAGGAAACACATCAGGCAACACTTTTCATACACACTTCCTTTTCATGCTACAGATTTAGACCAAGTGTCAAATAATTGAACTTAAAAAGTGTGTGTAGGGGAGGGCGGGTACCTGACAGTGAATGGATCCATTCATTCTTTTTATTTTTAACTGTGAAATGTACTGTGTGGACATGTGTTTTCTCCTCTCCTTCGTTACATGGTTGAATATCAGGCTGAATTGTTAAACTGCAAAACTACAGTTTTAACATTGACCACAATCCTGTTCACCAGAATACTTACACTGGTGTGCATATTCACAGTTTCCTACACTGTCTGATTTCCTATACAGTCCTGGTGCCACCATGGTACATGCTCCAAAAACTTCCTTACCTGGGCATAACAAAGCTTTATGCTGGTGTAAATCACAAAGAAATTACAACCAGGGTTTGCCATCCTAGGCCTAACTACAATGACTAGTCCCAGCTAGTGTAGTAACCTCAGTGAATCAGCTCCTCAGCTTCTCTACCAGAATGTTGTTTTTGTTTTTTAACCTGAGGACAGCAAAGATTGAACCTAAGAAATGTTTGCAGGAGAAGCATGTTGTCTGTTACTTAGCCATGGTCCCTCCTGTCAGAACCCTGGAGTGTGATCCCACATGGTTCTCTGGCCAGTTCAACTGTATGGGCTGGGCCAATTACTTTCTCATTAGCTTGGCACCTGACAAGGTATGTTAGAGCAAGGAAACAGCTCCCAGTACTACAGCACCTATTCAGGGGGAAGGGGGGCAGAATTGCTGCTACCTGTACACTGCAATTGGTTGCATGCACTGCTTGAAAATGTTGCAAGGCTGCAAGGACCAAAGCTGAGAAGCTGAGAAGAAATCAAAATTGTGCACATGTGGGAATGCAGTGTCTTTTGCTACATTCATAATTAGAACAGGTCTAGCTATTAAGGTATGCATAACATGCACTTGAACTTTATTTGTGCATCCTTTAATTTACAATGTGCAGGGCCTGGATTCCTTCAGAAAACATTCAAGACATCACAGTTAATATACATAGACTGCATGTAAAACGCAGCATGGGTTGGAAAAAAGCATGTGACGAGCTAGAATTGCACCAACGTTTCCTCCGGGATGGCAGATTCTGGAAATCAAAGAATGAGGATAAAGGAGAGGAAGAAGCAGAGTCTAGCATCTCTTCCACCAGCAATGAGCAGGTAAGTTCTCCTGGAAAGTCAGGCTTTCTGGCAAGGCTGGTTTGTAATGGGCTTACAGAAACCCAGGCTTGTAATTAGTTCTGCTATCTTATTATTGGGGCTATATTTATTTCCGTTGGGAGTAAATAAACAATTTCTGGAACAGATTCCGTTTCTGAAAGATGCACTGCTCAGGCACAGAAAATCAATTCGTGTTAGTTCACAGATAACCACTCAAAGTGAGTTCATAGATGACCACTACAGTTATAGGCAAGCAACCTGTCCATCTAAAGCAGGGCTGGGCAATGTTGGAGGTGACAGAGGTTATTTTTCACCCACACAACTCTTCCAGGAATCAAACTTTCATCACCCCTAATATAAAGGAAGGATAAAGAAAAATTGTTCTAGCTGTTTCAGCTGCTACATCATTCCACCTCTTTCTTCTGCTCCTACCTCCTGCCTCATTCCACTGCTTTCTTCTGAGATTTCACCAAGGACTAGAAACTTTTTTTCATATAGAAAAGTGTTATCATCCAATTGCCAGATTCTGTTATATGCCAATACTGCAGTGGTATGGTATATATAACACTGCTGATAAAGAATGGTATTCAGACTTGCTTCTCCATCAACAGACTATTGGGTTTTTTTTAATTGTATATGAACTTGTTTAGATAAGGGCAGTTCTGTCTATTTCAAAGCTTTGGAATGTTATTTTAAAAACCTCAACACGTTCACATTAGCAGTTACTTTTTAAATTTTATAGTATGTTTGTATTAACATTCCTCATTATTTTACAAGCAATAGGTTAGTGACATTACTGTCACATTATTTTTTCGTTTAAAAAAACTTTAAAAGTAGGAAAAAAACCCAACCTATTCCCAGTGACCCTTTTAAAAGCAGTATTTTAGGAGTAGTGGATGAGAGCATTATGCTTTACATACCTACCATCTTTCTCTCCTCTGACCACCCCTCAAATTAATGTGTTAGTGTTGCCTGTACAAGGGTGAAGTTGCTCCACATTTAAAAAAACACAACACACCAGGTATAATGGAAGAGAATAGGCCACAACTGTAGCTGGGTTGGCCTAGCTATGGGTCCAGATCCAGGCATCGACCAACCTGAGTGTTGATCGATGAGCCCATCCTATCGGCCGACACCAGTCTACTGGAATGACAGGAGGAGCACACAGGCAGAGCCTGTCTTGAGAAGAACTGGCCCACAGGTGTAAGGAGCACCAGTTATATGCACAGGAATCCAGTTGGAGTGAGGACTACAGAGGTTCACTCCGGCCGGATACTACAGCCAGTCTGTTCAAACCACCATTTAAACTCTTTGGCTGTAGTTCCCACCTCCCCCAGAAAGCACTACAGTGCATGCTGCCTCCTGGGAAGGAGAAGAATGCAGCAGCCACCACAGACCCCACGGTGCTCTGCTCATGCCTCAGCCAGGAATCTCCATGTATGGTAACTTTTGCAATTTAATTAATGCTAAAATACAGGGAACATCTTCATGATCCCCTCCAAAGTAATATCTTAAACATTGCATGTAGTGTGATCCTTCCAAGTTCTGTTCCATTCCAGTAATTGTGACCACATTTTTTTAATGCTGCTACAATAATGAAAATAGCAGCAGCGATTCTTGTGTAAACCACGGGTACATTCAAGTTTCCTGAGGGGCCTTATATCCAGAGTAAGCTGAACACATGGAGGAAGTAAGAAACCATTGTTTGTATGATCTAGGCTTTAGATACAAAACAACAACATTCACAAACATGTCATGTTCAGGATTATCAATAATGATTCAATTCTAAAACTGTTAATGCTGCTTTAAAAGCAAATACTTGGAGCAAACACTAGCTTTCTGTTTTGGTTTTGGTTTTAAATCTCTTACCCTAACTTCTTAGTTTGTAATCCTTCTCTTATGGGATTCAGATATTTTTTGTGGTTTGGGGTATTGGTTTGGTTTTTTTTTTTTATCTTTTGAACTCTTGGTGCCATGAATGAGTGTAAGTTGATAGTCTGTAATGTGCCAGAAATATCTACTCTTTACAAGAGAGTATGACAGAGGAAGTTTGCATAGACTTGGGTTGTTGCAGGTGCTCTAAAATCTCATATGGTAATTTAATGGGTAAGATAGTGTCATCCTAAGATCTGGTAACATTCTTGAAGCTCATACACAATAATTTGGCTAGCGTTTTGTCCTTCTCAGGGCCTTCCACGTCTGGCATTGTATTTAGTATACCATTCTGTATATGGAAAATAATTAATTAGTATTAATAAACATTTATTTCTAATTTGCATTTTAAAAAACTGTTTAGTCTTGAAAAAAACTAAAGAGGCATCACTTATTGGCAATTCTGAACTAGTATTTTATGGCATTTGAATTAATGCTATATTATTTCTTCATCAATATCCCTAGCTAAAGGTTACTCAGGAACCAAGAGCAAAGAAAGGAAGACGTAATCAAAGTGTGGAACCCAAAAAGGAAGTAAGGAACAGCGTTATATTTGATATGTGCAGATAAGGCAGAAAGAAATCACAACTGGCATCCCTTTTTCATATCATTCACCTCACTTTATGTTTTGTTATTACTGAGCATGTGAATGTTGGAGAAGCAATGGCCATTTCTACAAGAGTGCATTTGAATTTGTTGGCATTAGCAGCTGAGCAACATTACAGGATTCCTTTACCAAAGTCTTACTTTGCCTTGTGTATTGACCACCTTCTTCAATCTGGATTTTAAAAAAATAAAAATAAATCACTTCTATGTAATTTAAACATGCTATGTAAATAAAGATCCTAACATGTTATTAGGAACTGGCTGCAGGAGAGAACAAATGTTTTTATCTGTTACTTATCTGTTAACCAGAGAGCAAAAAAATCCATTCTCTGAGCAGGTGTAGATATAATTTTACCAATTTTTAAACTGTTGTCAAGAGGTGTACAGACAGCCACGGGCTCATGCACTTCCTCCTTACTTCTCCAGTGTGACTCCCCTTGCTTCCTCCCCCCCCCTTTTTTTTTGCCTTAATCATGTTTCAGCATTACATCAGTACCATAATCAATCATAGTTAATCAGGTTTCCAATCTTAACTAGAATCTGAAACAAGTTTTAGAACTGAGGCATGAGAAGTAAGAATATAGAAGGTCACTCCTTTTCTCTTAAACATGTTTTAACAAGCTGGAAATTTGTGTGCAATCAACTGTGCAATACTCCACATTTATAAATTATCTACTGATTTTTAAATTTGACTAAACCTTTGAGCAGTTACTAATTCTTATGAGCAAAAGTCAAAGATACTTTGTTTTCCATTTTGTATGGTGAAGATCCTTATTATTACTGTACAATAAATATGAGAAATTTAATGCATTTTTACACAGAGGCTCAAATTCTGTTACTACTCCTGACTAGAAATGACCTATTAAATCAATGGAATTTATCTGCAGGTTGACTCACAATTCAACAATTGATTAGATGATTCTACTCTTGTCAGAACTAACCAAAAGGATTCCAGTCAATATGTGTTTTCTTCCCATCCTAATCCAGCAGTTAGACATTACTGGCATAGTTTTCCATGCTGCTCTTGCAGCATTATAATAATAGACTGTGGTATTGGCCTGAATTCTGTTGCTAGTCCTAAATAGAGTAGATCCATTGGCTCAGTGAAATTTTCCTACAGTGTTGACTCATAACTTAATAATTAATTGAATTGGGATTCACCAACAGGATTCCGGCTATTTTATTTTAAGGTGACACTCCAAGGATATATTTATATCTAATGTATATCTGGTTTCAGTATATTCCATTCCTTATCTCTCAAGCCTAGATGATTGGGGCCATCTTAATGAAATAATTTTCAATCATTCTGTTGGTTATTTTTAGGAACCAGAGCCTGAAACAGAAGCAGTGAGTTCAAGCCAGGAAATCCCTGCAATGCCTCAGCCCATTGAAAAAGTTTCAGTCTCAACCCAGACTAAGAAGTTAAGTGCCTCTTCTCCAAAAATGCTGCATCGGAGCACCCAGACCAATAATGATGGAGTGTGTCAAAACATGTGCCATGACAAATACACCAAAATTTTCAGTGATTTCAAAGAAAGAATCAAGGCTGATCATAAGCGGGAGACTGAGAGGGTTATGCGAGAAGCTATTGAGAAGGTAACTGATTATGAGCAATGGTTTAGCCACAAAAGCACAAAGTCTTAATGATACAAACTCAGTGGATTTTACACCATCATCATTTTTCTCCCCACTTCTGAACATGGTCACTGTTCTACATACGGGTGACAATTTCTGAAACACTTGCTGTAAGGGTCTTGAGTCCTGTGGGCTTGGCCTTGTATAAACAGAGAATACCACATTTACAGATCTGATGTACAAGGTGAACCCTTGAATTAGAAAGGCCTCTGGTTGAAATGTTGCTTTAGCTGTGTGCAATACTCACCAACCTTCACTCCCCCTAGTAGCCCCTAGTTTAGGGGCTACATGGGGACGATGAAAGCCCTCCTGTCCCCACTTGCCAGGTTGCAGTAGGAAACAGGAAGCAGCTGGCTGATGGCCCACCCCCTTTGCGTGAGTGATCTCTGGCACAAGGGGGCATTGCAACAGGGGTTCTGCTTTTGCCTGTCACACTCATGGTAGGAGGTGGGGATGTCAGCTGCTTCCCAGTCAACAAGGGAACAGACCCCCGTAGGCAAGTGGGGATTGGGGGAATCGGGATGGGATTCACTGCATAGCATCATAACTGTGGTACTTATGCATTTGTAACTCCCCAACAGGTTTCTGGCTACCAAGAACAACAATAATAATTGTTGATAGTACCTTTCAGAAAATAAAATTAACAGATCAGTTCAATTTGTTTCCTTTGTGGATCTCTGTTTAAATATAGTAGGTCCCATAAAGTCGTTCAGCCTGTCTGTCTTGTACATATTTGTGCACACATGCAAATTTATTGCACACACTTTTAATATTGTGCAAAACATTGCAAATATTGGCTGCAGTCCTGCATAGCCGCTCTGATAGCCTTGTGGCTGAAGAGCAGGGTATAAATAACTAATTTTTTTTTAAAAGGGTCAGCATAGCATAGTAGTTCTGCATGTGGAACTACACTGTGCTAAACCGTTACTGTTCCAGGACCTACAATATTGCTGCTGAAGCTCCACCACCACCGCAGCCATTTATGCCTGGAGAAGAGTTGTGGGAGGGATTGCAGATTCAGGGACAGACGCAAAGCAGTTATGTCATCTGCCATCCTTCAGAGGTCTCAGCAGGTGAGGTAATCATTTTCTGTCTGGCTGCAAGGACATAGCCAGCCACTTCTGTCATCATCCTCCCTCCCACTCTCTCCAGGCATAAAGCAGTAGGTTGTGGAGGGCTTTTGGTCACTGCATAGGGAGGAGGTGAATGCCAGCCATTATATAAACTGTCTTTTTAATCAGAAGAGATTGCACTTTCAAAAATTTTCTAAAATTGTAAATGCACCTACTTGGGTCATGAAGTATGCAGCAACAGAAAGTGGCTGTTTTAAACTGGAGCAGTGCAGCACACAGTGGCAGGTGCATTCAGGTTGCTGAAACCATGGTAGTATGTCCACCTGTATTCCAGGTTTTACAAATTGGTTGTACATTTGATGTGCAGCTGATCTGTTTCATTATCACACTTTATCACAGCCTGAGGAAATCTCAGGGTTTTTGTTCAGAATGATCCCTATAAGCCACATGGCGACTTTGCTCCAGCGCCTACTACTCCAGATGGAAACCTAGAAAAACTGCAAGGTGAGAGCTGGTAGCTTCATTTCAATCTAGATGGGTACAGTCTGAGTCAAGAGAATGGCGTAGGTCAGTTCCATAGTTGAAAGCAACTGATAAAGTGACGGTTACTTCAAAAAACAACTGGTGCAGGTTATACCCTGAATGGTGATTTTTGGAAGAAGAGAGTGGAAGCACCATGCCCATTCATCTGCTTCTTTTATCCCAGCTGCGTACAGAAATGGAGGAGGAAAAAAGGCAGGCTGTGAACAAAGCTGTTGCAAATATGCAGACCGAGTGCGACAGAAAGACAAAGCAGGTAAAGGAGAAGTGCAAAGAAGAGTTTTTAGAAGAAGTTAAGAAGCTAGCCAGCCAGCACAAACAATTGATTTCCCAGACCAAGAAGAAGCAGTGGGTAAGCAGTGCTTGTTATAGACCACTAATCTTGCATGTGGTGACTAGCCTTAGTGAATGTATAATAGAGATGTATAATGTATAATACAGATGGAAAGGATATTTGATTTTTAAAAAAAAAAAAAATGGCCCAGAAAGCCTGATGAAAAGAATCCTGGACTGACAATATTCTTCACAGTTTCAGACTTATTCTGCAATAAATCCACACAAAGCACTACTTGCAGACTTTGCACCATGATCCATTGGCTCGGAAGCCACAAAAAGTGACAAAATCTGGTATCCTCTCCACCTTCATTGTATGTATTTACCTTCCAGGATATGGGTATCATTCTATCCAGATGTTATACCCTTTGCAACTTGGGCTCCAGCATTTTTTTTAAGAACTGTCATTGCTACAGCACAAAATTGAAAATGAGGTTTCTGGGTTTATTTTTGTCTAGTCTGTAATATGGAGATGGTGCATCTATTCCCTTCCCCCAGCCCTCTATTGCTTTTTGATTTAGAAGATGCAGACTCTAATGGCCTTGCTCCTGACTAGCTAATGTCAGAAAATCCAGAAATAAAACTTGTCAGTTGATAACTGGCAGAAAATGGTGACAGAGATAAAATTTCCAAAAATTTGATTTTGAAACAGGATTGGGGGTGGGGGAGGTCAGTGCTTTTACTGATGTTGTGAAGATAAGTGATAGGCTCTTAGCTTAGCAGCTCTCATGCCACTGGCCTGATTTGTTCAGACTGAGATTATATGTATGCATCTTTTACGCACAGGTGGCAAACTTCAACTATGTTTGAGAAAGGGGCTTGTGCTTCTTTGCTGATTCTAGTCCACTATACCTTGCTGTACAATCTTTCAGCAACAGGGATTTTAGAGACAAGTATGCTCTCTTTCTGGGCCTTTTAAATGCAAATATGCAGGGTCTGCTTTAAACAGACCTGATAGCCTCTGTTGTTCTGGTATATAACAGAGTCCTTGCTGTATGTGTCCCTTGACATGGCAACTTTGTAGCTGGGTACAAGGGCCGTGATTTCTGTAGTGGTGACACCCAGACTCTGAACTCTTTGTTGGGAAGCTACTCTGGCCCTGTCTTCTCCTGTGGCTTGTCTATATGAGCCCATAAAAAAAACGAATGCTTTGCACTAATGACATTTCACAGCAGCTGCAACCTGTCCTAATGGTTTTTCTGCCCCCTTAAGCTCCGCATGCCTGCTAGGAAACATGGCGGCCACAAGTGATTTACTTGCGTTTGCACTTACCTAAATTTGCCAATGACAACCTTATTTTTTTAAATGATGTCCAAGGTGTGATTGAGTGATTTTTCACTTTAACACAAAAGAAAAGAAAAAACACAATACCCCATTTTCTCGCCTTAGCGCTTGCCCGCTAAGGCAAAAATCTAAGATTGTGGCAGCGGGTCTTGCCTTCTTAGCATGTCCGGCCCCCTGCGCTCATCTAGCCAATCAGATTTGTGCTTCCTCTCATTTGGGCAAGCAAACCAAATCATCTTGCTTGTCCTAACGAGAAGAAATGCATACTGTCTCATTGGTTGTTGTTTTTTTTTTTTTAAAAGACAGAAAAGGCCGTGAAGGCTTTTCTGGCAAGGTTTTTGGCCTTTTTGCCCCCCTCCTTCACAATATGGCAAAATCACATGGAATGCCATTAAGACAGGTAGGAATCTCCTTGCATTCCGTGAGGAGTTTTTTCACCATTTGGACAGCCCCCCTGGTTTCAGATGCCTAATTAAGATGCTGACTTTCCAACACACTTTTGATTTGCCCCTGCTGTTTATTGCCCTCTGCTTCTTTTGTTTTTATGCTGCTTGGAATCTTTTGCTGCTGTCGTTCCTTTACTGACCTCCTGTTTCTCAATTTTTAATCTTGATGGAGTCTGTCATTTGATACGGGTAGGGCTACTGAATGGAGAGAAAGGCAAGGTAACAGTAGAACCTTAGAATCCCTTACACCTTACATTAGACTCCCTTACATGCATTGATTAAGCCACCACTGATGAGATCCTAGAGCCAAATTTGATGCCCTCCCTAAAGAGAATTCTGTTCTTGACGGGACCAGTTCACGCATATGGCTGAAACTCTCAAATGGTGCATTGTAAAGCTGTATCTTGACCCAGTTATCATGAGATAGAGTGATGGGATTGTTTCAAGGCTTGTGGCATGTTGCAGAAACTGATGCTCCCTGAAGTGGGTATTGGGACAAGAGGAGGAAGCCGTAAGAGCAATAATACAGCAGAGCAGAGCAGAGTTGGTGTGTGCATTTAGAATGTCATATTGTTTTTCCCTCCCCTTTTTTGCCCCAGTGCTACAACTGTGAAGAGGAGGCCATGTATCACTGCTGCTGGAACACTTCTTACTGCTCCATCAAGTGTCAGCAGGAACACTGGCATGCTGAGCACAAGCGCACCTGCCGCCGAAAAAGATGAAAGCTCCCTTGCCCTGCAAAGGGGCTGCCCTGACTGTGTGATCCTCTGACGCAGCAGGTTTTGAGTGTTTTGTTTGTTTATTTCTAACGTTTGTTTCCAAGGAGTCAAAATTATTTAGAGTTCGTTCCTTGTATCTTCTCCCTTTCCTTTCCTTTTTTTTGCACCAGTCTTTAAAACACTTTTTTGTACAGAACTTTTTGCACAGTTAAATTTCTGTCTTGTTCAATGCTCCTCTCAAATTGTCTTGTCTCCTCCCCCCCCCCTTTTTTTTTTTTGGTCAGTAAGGCAATTTGAATCTCAGTTGGAGCATATTACATTTGGGTCAATTTTAACCTGGGAAATTTGTTGCGTTTTCAACAAATTTAAAAAAAATGAAAGCAAAGTTTTTAGGTTTCATAGAGACAAAGACAAAGAAATATAATAACAGGAATATTTTAAGATCTGAATGTAAGACGTTTAAAACTGTTCAGAAAAGAAGAAAAAGCATACTACCTGGACATAATATTTACCTGTTAAATTGCATGAGCTGGTTTTGTTCAGCTTAATTTACTGTTAAAAGGCATTATCTATTGGTTTGTACCACTGGGTATACTGTTGAATTTTGGGAACAGGGTTGACATAGCAGGTGCTAGTCCTGCATATTTTTTTTCTTAAAACTTTCCCCCCAAATTGTATTTGTTCCATTTTTTTTTCAATATATAGCTTTTATAACAAAGATATTAGCTTTGATCTTATTGCTTAAAAAAATCACAGGGGACTGGGTAGCCTTTTGCTGAGCCAGATCTTAGGGGAAAAATATTTAAATTTTAAATTTAAATTTTTGCACATTTCAACCTTCTTCTAAAGTGAATGCTTGTAAAAAGAAAGCCAAAAAGGGAAAAAAATAACCCAGTTTTACATTTAGTCATATATATGGAACAGTGAGGATAAGGCATAAGAGGAAAAGACACTTAAAATCCCCCTTATAGCACCTACAAAATTCCCACCATGTGAAATGTTATTTGATTGACCATTAATCTACATTGCTTATTCAACGGTTAATTAATTGAATTTGGGGGATAGGACAGAGCACTTAAGTTTCACAAAAGCAGTTATGTCTGTAATAATTGGTTATTGCCATTTCTATACTTAGAATGAAGAATAATGCATGTTAATTTTCCTGTATTAAAGATGCTGTGATTTGTAAAAAGTCTGTCTTTTGCAGAATGTCTGGATAAAGAAGCGTTCCAATAGGAATGGATCGATAGTTGAAAACTGATTTCCCTCCTTCCTTTTGTTTATTTTATGTATAGGTATATATATAAATTGCATCCATGTTCAGAGACAATTTTTTAATAATAGGTGTAAAGGTTATTTAACCAACTTCTTTCTTTTAAAGCCTCTCACCATTTTAGGGTTTTTTCACAAAAGTGGTCTTAAGACTCAATTAATGCCCATTAATCACTTAGTAATTTTTTTTCAATTTAGAAACATAATTTGTAAATATTTATTTAGATCTTGGATATTTATTGAAAGCGAAGACACAATGAAATAATGGGAATAGAAAAATTGGAAGGAAATGCTTTCTTTATTTTCTGTTTCCTCTGGATTTTATCAGGGTCAATATGAAGATTAAGCTCATCAAACCTTTTGTGATCTGTCAGTACAACCCAGATCATAAACATACAACAGTGGTTAGAATGAAATAAATGCTATCAGATCATTTTGAAATGATTTTCCAAAATTCAGACCACATAGTCTGAATGTAAAATGGACATAGTAGAGAGACGGTGACATCATTCCCAAACTAGAGATCTTTGCATAAACAAATATGCACACATATCTCATGTTGGTACATATTGCCTGCTCATTCTAATGGGCAAAACATATTTACATAGTCAAATAAAAGTACATTTGGATTTGTTTTTTTCACTTACATGTATGGGGCAGATTTTACCAATAGGGTAACTCTATACAAGCATTACACAAACATTTGTACCCAGAAAAGGATGCTAGATTGGTGAGAGTATCTACTAACGCTACCTAATGAGCTGAGAATTGAGTAACTAAGTTTCTTTGCCATGCTGTGAAGGAAGCCATCACCACTACTGCAAGTGCAACAAAAATAATACCTTTTATTATTTTTTTTACAGTTTTCAAAAACAACAAAAACCTTCGGTCCAACCCTATAAAAGCAAGTTTTTGTGAAAACTCTTTTTTTAAATGTAAAATCATTCCAAGATATCTAATATTTAACTGATAGATGCATGAAAGTAAGATTCGTGTTCCTTTGACCTTTTTTTTGTCTCTGTTGACACGGTTGCACATTTTTCAAGTTACTACAGTGTGAAAACTGTGTGTTTTTGTAAAAATTGACAAAAGAATAACAAAAAAAATTGTGGCCTGGTTTTGTATAAGTTTTAGGGGAAATATCATTGTTTTAGGAATCCTGATTTTAAAAATATTTTTCCTGCAAATCATAAAGCTATATTAAAGTGTTGAGCTTAGCCACTATGCACATTGTAATTTACTCATTGTGGCTGTCCAGTTCTATGATGCATTCTGGCATTTTGTAAGCTGCTCTGACTAGCAATATATAGAGTCATTAAATGTGTTAACATTGGTTAATAAATGTATTTGAAAAGGCAGCAACAGTTATCTGTTTTGTGTTACTCCTGGCCTTTTGCACACTAACACCGATGATGTGAGTGCAGTTAACAAAAATGTATATGCAGCTGCTGAGACATAAGCCAGTATTCTTAGTTACGTTTACTTAACTAAGTAACCTCTTCCTGGCCCGACATTCCCACTGCCACCAAACTGACAGAAGCATTGTTCACCTGTGTTTTGGTTGCCAGCAAAATGGTAGGTTGGGGAGGGAGTTATGATTGAGACAGTGTGTCACAATAGAAACTAAGTAGCAGTCATTAATACAGAATGGTTACAGATGAGTCAATCTAGGTAACTGTTAAGTAGTTAAGTACTGTATACTCAGTACATGTTCAGGCATCTCATAATTTTTATCTTGCCTTTCTCCCAGAATGGGACCCAGGGAGATTTACTATACTGCAACCTTTCTTCTGTTCTCACTGAGGGTGGATACAGGCTCTTTTAGTATTCATAGCAATTATCAGAGGTTAGCCGGGACACTTTATAGTCCTTTAGCAGAGCTGGTCAGTTGTCACTGCTTTCTCCCATTGATCTCTTAGCCCAGTCTGTGGCAGCATCTGGACTTCAAGGTGTTGTAAACCCACAACTCCTGTTAGCCGCAGTCAACAGGCAAGAAAGGTTAGAAGTTATAGTCTAACAACCTCTGGAGATAAACAGGCTCTCCATCCCATAGACCCCGTCTTCCCTGAACCTATCTGACATGGGCAAGAGATGGAGAGAGAAAAACAAAACAAAAACATATTACTGTATAAAGATATTGCTGAGGTCAGTGAATTATGGGTGACCTGGTACCTCCCCACCAGCACCATTTCACCAGCCTCTGCTTGGGCTATGAGCCACCACTTGTTACAGTCATAGGCCAACATCCAAGTAGCCTGTGACAGAGTGGAAATGTTCCTCAGCATACTTATGCCAGTCTGGGAGCAGAGGTTGCTCCTAACTCTGGGTGTGCAAGAATGGCCAGGAGGCTCTGGAAGGCAGTTCTGTCCCCCAGGTACACATTGGCTATAGAGTGCACCCAGACATGTTCTGGCTGTCCTTGGAACCTGTAGAAGAAGGAGCAGCCCCTGCCATCAGTGCATGGCTTGAATGCTCAAGGGCAACCAGAACATACCCAGGCACACACTCCCAAGCACATGCTGGCCAGAGGGCTGAAGCTGTGCCCCAGAGCCCTCTGGTTGCTGTTGCACACCCAGGGTGATGGAATTGTGGAAGGATACTGCCTGGATACTGCCTTCTGCATTGCTTCAAAAAGGTCCACAACCATGTCACCAACAATGACTATGCATGGGCCTTGTTTCTGCTGAGTCTGAAAATAATGAGAACATCCTTCCATCAGAAGGTTTGCTCTCACTTTAACCCCTGCACATTTTCTGCCGTCTGCCCCTGTCCCTGAAACCAAGGGCAGACTGCTTCAGGAGCAATGACTGCCCCACTGAGAGCAAGTCATCACAGGTAAATTGATATTTCCCTTTACATAGACCTTTTCTTGGAATAGGCAGTAGTTGTGATTTCATGCTTTACTATGACTGTAATTAACCTCTATTATTTATTTATTACATTTACATATTGCCTTTCCACACATTTTATGCTAATAACCACATGAAATAGGCTGATCTAAGCAATTGGGACTGGTCCAAAGTCATTCAGAAAGATTAATAGTTTTTAAACCTCCCATCCTGATCTAAGATCTGAAGTATTACTGTACTTTTACCCTCCATGGCAGGCACTCAAGCAAGTTTCAGTGGATTTCCCTTAGATGGTGCACATGCTCAAGCTCTAGCTGTCTTCTTTCCTGTTCCTTAGGGGATAGTGCCCCCCCCCCAATGTCTTTGGAATTTGCTTACAGTAGTTTCAGATTCCTCTGCCAATTTTAGCTCAGTCGAATGAATGAGATGACATACGAGACCCCTATATAGCCCCATCTGCTTACCAAATGCATTGAAGTCTCAAAATCAGAAATGAGCAAGGCATCATTACACTAAGGAAATTAAGTAGATGCAGGAAGGAGACTTAATATGTGAGAAAATCTTTTTAAAACATTTCTGAAATTTTAATAGATTACATTGCTGTGGTGAAAAAAAATCTGTTTTGTGTTTTTAGATTGTTCACAAGGCACTTAAATATTCCACTCACCCAATCCAATTTCTTAAAAGGCTTATTGCACTGGAATTTTTAAAGGATGAGGCTAGTTCCATACTGAGACAGAATCAAAATAATAATTTTAGGAATGCATTCTCTTTACTTTACTCGTCTGCATAGACGAGCTGTAATTCCAGGCGAGGGGTTTTTTGATGTTTCATTGTCAATAAATGTGCCCATTAAGTAATCTTTTAAAAGTGGGGGGAGGGTTATTTCTGGTAACACTTGGGAGGGGGAAGACCTAAAGATCAAATAGAATTAAAACCATGTTCACAGGGCTAAACCAAACATTATACAAGCTGAGACAGTGCAGGTAATTGTACAGCTCCCTGCTCCCTAAATTGAGATGCATTGGGATAAGAGATGGATGTTGTGTTAAACCCAAACTACTGCTGCAGAAAAATACAGTGACTGAAATACTGCATCATGAGATGCAAATCATTTAGCACTTCATTGTAGCTACATCTCTCGATGCATCAAAAATGCACCTTGTAAATGGTGCAGCTTCTGCCCCCTCCTCACAGCCATTTCCATCTTGTTGGACAGTGGAGGCATGAGTAGGGATGCATCCAGCTATTTTCCTGCAGCTTGATACACTGTAAAAAGCATCCACAAGGAACTCCAGGGGTCCTACAGAGGTTCCTGTTGATGATGACCTTGCAGTGCATCTAGCTACAGGAAAACAGCTGGATGTGCCCCTGTTCATCTTCCCACTCTCTGACAGCAAAGAAATGGGACGGGGTGAGGATTGTACTGCCAACAAGGTAAGTTTGGGGAGGATTTGGGTTATGTGGTACTAACAGAAGTCTAACCTCCTCAGTTATTCAAAAGTGGGTTATGGTATAAGTAGCCTTCAGAATTCACCAAAGGGATGCCAGACAGTATAAAGTTTACCAAGAATCTTACTCAGTTTTTTTAAAAAAAATAGATTAAGGGAACAGAAAGTTTTAAAAGATACAAGATTTCTTACTTTGATTTTGTTTAGTGAGTTTTTGAAAGTTTGAATTTTGCTGAGTAGAGAGATCAGAGTTCTGTGGGAAAGTGTATTGTTTACTTACAAGGAGATAACAATAAGAGACATCATGGGGGAGGGGAATCAGCATAGTTTTATGATCTAATACTACCGTTTAGTGGACAAGGAGAAGAACCACAAGGAAATTTGAGAGATTGGCTTTCTGTTTTTAACCCTGTAAATGATTTTTTTTAAAAAAAAAATTGGATCTAGTGTAGATGGAGCAGTGTCCTTCTCCAGAAATTCTACCAAAATTGTTGGATGCGATCAGATCTTTGAGGAATGAGAACATGGTAAATTTGAAAGCAGGCTTGAAAGAAGATTTGAAGGAGGAGATTAAAGAAATTAAAGAATCAATAAAACAACTGGCTGGGGCTGTAAAATAAAGTCATGATAAAGAAGGAGTTCTGGAAAGTAAATTTGAAATGATAGATAAAGAGATGGTAAAAGACCTAGATGATGTGGCATGGTTAAATGGTTTTGGTGTGTTGACAGGTTGTATGTTAACAAAAATATGAATAAAAAGATCGAGTTGAGTTGATGGATGGAATAGCGTTCAATGTTGAGAGGAAAGTTGTGTATTGGGGTGTTGTCAAAATGAAAGTGGAATGTTTCATGTCTCAAAATAATTATGTTACGATATGGGATAGAGTGGAATTGAGAACACGTTAAGATGGGAGAGACCAAATTTAACGGTATTGGGAAGAATTTCTGTGATGAAAAAGAAGGTATTTCCCAGGAAGATATTTATGTTCCACACAATAACTGCTTTGACAATTAATATACTACTGAAGCAATGGCAGAGGGAGGTGTCTAAGTTTCCAACACAAGGGGGAAAGCCAAAGGTTAAAAACAAAGTGAAGAACAAGTTGAAGCATGTAGGTTGGAATGGATTGAGAATTCCGGTGATAACATATGGAGAGGTCACTGGGAAAATGTGTGGTCAAAGATTGAGATTCAGATTATGCTATGATTTTGAAGACAATTCTTATTAATTGAATTCTTGTCAAATGATGTATTGCTGCTATAAGATGTTAGAATAATTGTTTAGAATGTATGAGTAGATGTTTATTGTATGCTTAGTGTCTGTGGGAAATAGAGGCAACATGACAGGTTTAAAGATTAATACTCAATTAAAACTGGAACTGTTTCTTTTTGGAATGGTGGATATACAGTTGGAGAAGAGCTATTGAAGATTACTATAGTGTATGAACGTGACAGTAAGATGGAGGACATCATTCAGGGGTGCTATAAAATATAAAGAACACATAAGTGCATCTATGTAAATCAGAAGCTACATAATTATTCAGTAATTGTACTGTACATTGCATTGGTCTGTATTCCACCTGAGTAGCTGCCTCAAAATATTTGTAAGCTGAAACTCGTTGGGCTTTCTAACAATCATCTCTTTATAGCATCTGGTGACACATCTCCTTCATGAAGGAGATTCTATGTCTTCAGATGTTCTAGAGCACTTAATGCTCTTCAGGTTTTGCTTCTTCTATTTCCCCATCTGTCCAGGCCATCACTACCACTAGACAGAGTCAGGCCGTCACTCTGAGTAGCAGGTTGGGGATGTCATATAAGGGCACCAAATTGTTTACTTTGCTGTTATTGCATTTTTACTACCAGGGATGGTGAGAAGTGCTTGTGGTATATCAAAAAACCCTTGACTGTCAGAAATTCGGTACACCCCAGATTTGAGGATGGATGAAGACATATTTTGCTGCTTGGACTAAGCAGCAAAATGCCAGTGGGGAAATTTGCACAAACTCGTCTTGCTTGCACATCTCACTTCCTAATCAACCTGCACACTTGGTCCCTGGGGTAAACATATATTTAGGATATGTATGAAGGAGTATAAAAGTCAACTTTGAAAAGTAAAAGGATTCTTGCACAGTCGCTAGTCTAATAAAAGCTTCTGCTCTCTCACACTTTTAAGAAACCAGGAGCTGTTGCAATTAGGCTGGAAATCACTGGAATTAAAACATTATAAACGGCTGGGCTGAAGTAATATGTCCTACAGATGGGGGCTAAGAATAGCTACAAATTCCATAGACAGAAGGCGCCGTTGTGCGACGTGGCCTGTGTATGGTTTCTGATCAAACACTCTTCCAGCAGAGAACAGATATCTGGACCCACCAACAAGCAACTTAGTTTTGTTTAAAAGAAAAATTAAATAACTCCTTGACATCACTTATATCAACTGGTTTAAATGAGCATAGTTCCATGCACTGGCCTAATAGGTTTGATGCAAAAGTAGAATAATATGTATGCTAAAATGATTGCTATGCTCTGCAGCAAATGAATAACATGGATGCTAAGTTTAACCAGTGTGGTGTAGTGGTTTGAGTGTTGGACAAAGAACGTTTATCACATGAAGCTGCCAAAGCAAAATTAACAGCAGGATACTAGCATCTGTGGCAGTACCTTATCACACAACGCCGTGTATGTCCTGTAGCTACTTTGTCTTCCATCCATTCTTGGAGTGCTCCTTGTCATTGACAGGCATAACCCATCAATACCCCCCAATCACGCTGCTTTACCACTACTGATTCATGTGTGATAAGTTCTTCCCGCTGCAGTTCTGATATGCATGCAGTCACGTGGTGTGAGTGTGATTTGGCTCCTCTCTCCCTCTCCCTCTCTATTCCTAAGCAGGCTGTTTTTCTCTCCCTCCCCCCATTTCTTTTCTTTTCTTTTTTACTTAATCAATTGCTATGACTGTGCAATTGCACTAAAAATAATTAAAAATTGGGGGGGGGGGTTGGAATACAGACCAAAAGACATGGGAAGGGCATAGAGCAGGAAAGCAAGGCTATAGAGGTTGGCTTGCAGAAGACAGAACCCAGGGGTATAGCAGCACCATGGCCCTTTTGGAGAGCTGTGCAAAAATGACTGACCCCAAACCATTATGTTTGCATTTCCTTCACTAACACAGTTGTGGCATCTTAGTACACATCTTAGCACACAAATGTGGTAAAGTCCTAAGACTCCGGGAGACCAAAGTTCAAATCCCTGCTTAGCCATGGAAACCTACTGGGTGACCTTGGGCAAGTCACACTGATTACTAGGGTTACCAGGTCAGCATGATCCCAGGTTCTAACGCTTCCGGGCCAAAACATTAGGCCCAAAGGGAGCTTCCAGTGATGTAATTAAGCATTATGTATTAAGTAACAGCCACAGTTGCTCACAGCAACTAACAGAGAGAGAACATACATTCCTGTTTGAAAATTAAGACAGAAATCTTAGCTAAAGGGCTGTTGCCAGAACAAGTTGAAATGAGGGGATCCTTTCTTCTCACTTATTTAGGGAAATGTGATAAGGAACACTTAATCTAGCCAGAAGACAGATGTAGAGCAGAGTGGAAGGTGAGCCCTGCTCTATAACAATTGGGGAAGAATGAGGAAACGAAGTACAGTAAATGCATTGACCTTCTGGAGAATCTTTGCAAATTGTAGCAACCAATAAATTAAACCTTGCTAAGTGTAGCAAGCTACTGTTTTAATAAGTGATCTGGAGATTTGCACAGTTCCTCATACTTGGAAATGAGCCCACCAAACGAGAATTTGCACCTTTATCTCCCACCTGAATAAGACCCACAAAAACTGGAACGCTCTGGCATCCCTATGAGCAAACCTTAGCAAGAAAATCCTATGATAGGTTTGCCTTAGAGACACCGTAAGTCAAAAACAACTTAAAGGTACACAGCAACATCAGTTGCGGCAGTGACAACAACGCTAAATTTCCAAACAGTGTTTGTGTGGAAAGAACCAAGGAGATGGGCTCTGCTCCTGTTACCCAATGACAGCACAATCTTATTGATGTTTAGCAGACACAAGTCTCGCTGAGTCCAACTGAGCTTGCTCCCAGGCGAGGTCTAGCACTGTAGCCAAAGGCAGCAGCTGTCCTACAATGTTTGCAGTATGTATCAATGAAGGCCTTAACAGGAGAGAGAAGACAATGACCTCTCAATAATTGGGCTTAGGATCATGCTGATGCTTTGTGGAGAAAGTTCATGGCTTGTCTATATAAGGGGGGAAATGTGGATTGATACTAATGCCAATTCGAAGTAGTTTGATTTGTCTTAATGTGTTTGTTTGTTTGTTGCAAGATCACAGGCATGCAAAGCTATCTGCTTTGCTATTCCAACGGGCATGCCTGTGAATCAAGATTGTGGGTGTGAGTTAATTATTTGTGTTTTTATTCTCACCAGTTTCTGCTGCCAAACAGTTTTTTTTAAAAAGCATATATAAGGTGCAAAAAGTGTGATATTCCGCCTAAATAAATAGGGAAAAAAGGTGTTTTGTTGCCTCAGTGCATGATCACCAAGGTGAAAATCCAACATGGCGGTTCTGTGCATGTGCCTTGTTAACAAGCCTTTTCCCTGCACATGTCTGACCAATCAGCTTTCCACTTCCACTCTTAAGGGGAATGTAAATAAATGTGAATCAGGTGTCCCAACAAACCGGAATGTGCATTCCCCGTGGAGCTTTTTTAAAACTTTGGGAAAGCCATGAAGGCTTTTCCTGTGGAGTTTTTGGTGGATTTAACCCCCCACTTTCCAAATACGCCAGATTGATGCAGGGTGGCATTTAGACAAATCATATTCTCCTCAAATTCTATGAGAAGTATTTTTGCCATTTAAACAACTTTTAATAGTGTGGATGAAATAATTCTTACCAAAAAGCAAACAAACCTGTAATAGGACTGCAATTAAAAATGGCAGTTGCTGTTATGAAAATAATTAGGCATTAAATAGGGGTGCTATCAAGGTTTCTGTATGTTTGGGTCTGCAGAGACAAAGCTACCAACTCCTATTTGTAAAATAAAGGATTGCAGTAATGTTGGCAGTCAATAGCCTTCCTCTGGGATATTCCTCTCATTGAGCTAAGAGACAGGGCCTGCTGTTTCCCAGACCTGATCTGCTTTACAGCCATGCAATAGGCCACCAGCAGTTCTCAATAAGGTCCCGATGTGCCTTTCTTTTCTGGTAACAGCTGCTTTTTCTATTACAAGGTTCTTCTCTCGCCTGCAACTTTACACATCCAGACAGGCCTTCAGGAGAAACTTTCCTAAAGTGGGCCCGCCGTATCCGTAGGCTCAAGAGCCACAGATTCAACCCACCACGGATTCACAAACTACAATACTGTACACCACACAATACACAGTACATGTACTTTACACAATGCATTTGTGAGGCTGGAGAGGCTGCAAAGAGACACGAACATGGCTCTGCAAATATGTTAGAGGGACAGAGGCTTTAAAGAGATTAACTCGCAGGGGATCTGCCTCCGATCAAGGCAGCTGGGTCTTGCTGCTGCAGGAGGCCACAAGAAATGGGAATGAGCTGCTGCCACCACCATGTTCCCAGGAGCCACCCCCTCCTGTGCTTGGTGACACCATGCCCCAGACCTTCCTGGTGAAGAGCAAGAAGGCTCCAAGCTATGTGTAACACCAGCCCTGCGTCCCTGACAGCAAGTACAACCTCAATCTGGAGAGTGTCCTGGCTCAGATTTGCACAGGTAAGAGCCCAAAGCTGCTGCCACACTCACACACCCCATGGCGTTCTTCTCTTGCTCTAGCTGGCAGCATGGATGAGGCCACAGAGAGACTCGAGGGTCTGTGAAATGGCAGAAATCCAAGCATTTAGCCTATGAGGTAGGAAATCCCACACCCACAAAATTAAGCAGTGGCAGAGGTTTCGCAACTTAGACCAGTCAGCTCCTTTCTGGATCTGCAAGTGAGCAGGTCCTGGAGAGCCACCATTTCCCTCAGCATGTTCTTCTTGCCATTTTGTGGGCTTCAGGGAGTTGGTCAATCACCCTCCAAGGAAGGGGGGGCCCTTGGTAAATGGGATGTAGGCTTCACTCAGGTGGTGGCAGGAGAGAATAAAATGGAAGTCCTGGCCCTGTTTGGACAGTCTCACTTTTGACACCCCTGTGTAGGAGGTGAGAGGGACAGGTTGATGGTTGTTTATTATCTTGTTGCAGTTTTGTCACAATTTCAAGGAGGTGGTGTGTCATGGGACTAGATTCAGTTTTGGGGGAGAAGGTGGAAGTGGTCTGAATATCCATTCTCCCTCCTTTATATGTACCACCTTAAGGGACCTGTTGGGTACAGGTTATCAAGATCAGCATAAGAGGGGCACTCCAAAAAAGCGATACAAGGACTCCCTGAAACAACATCTCAGGCTCGGCCATTTGATCACCAACAATGGTCTGCCATGGCCTCACATCGGGAGGCATGGAGACGTACTATCCACAATGCTGCAGTCTTATTTGAGAGCTCACACCCTGAACAAGTCTTGAAGAGAAATGACAACGCAGCAATCACAACCAGGAAACATCACCCAAGGAGACCTTCTGCTGTGGTTTCTGCAACCGGACTTGTTTATCTCGGATTGGCCTTTTCAGTCATCAGCACGCTTGCAGAAAGTGCAGGATGAGTCCTTCCTGAATGTTCGTTTGCGAAGAAAAGCCAGAGAGAAAGATCAAGGTCTGGCCTAGCTCAGAGACCTTCCAGCCTGCCTCACTCTCAGATGGCATGGAAATCGCACAGTGGCTGAAGCCTATATGGATTTCCAGTGTCACTCAGTGGTTGCCCATTGGCAGGCACATTGGCTGTTCAGGGCATACTGGACAACAAGGGGGTTGTTTGAGTCTGGGTCTGTTGCTTCATGGCAAGCCAAGCCTATACAGCTGTATTAAATAAAATTGCGGCCTTGTTTTAGCCCAGTGCTTCTTAACCTTTTCTTTACCAGGGACCCCCTTTAAATATCATTTGTTGCCATGGACCCCCAAGACTTAACACTAGATTAAACAACAACAACAATACAATTACACCATTCATTAAACCTTCCCTCAGAGGCACTTGAGGGGAGGGAAGACTTTTCTCCTGCTTCTTCCTACAAGTTTGTGGCTGGAGTGGATTGAATGGCAATGCACAGGCCAAGCCAGCCAGGCTTTGCCTTGTCTCCTGTCATGTGGCCACTCCGCTGTAGGAAGGAGGTGGGCCAAGCAACTTTCAAGCCTTTACAGACCCCCTGTAGGGACATCGTGGACCCTTGGGGGTCCACAGACCCCAGGCTAAGAACCACTGCTTTAACCAATTACTGTACTCTGATTGTGTGTTTTATCTCCCTGCACCCCCATCTGATTCTTAGGCTGGGTCTGCAACATACACCATATCATGTTAGAATGAATAAAGCAGCTGACAGACAGTGCCATGCCCCACCCTATACAATAACAGAAAGGCAATGCACCCCTTGGCATGCTCCTGGACTTCTGTCTACCTCCCACCTTATACTCTACCATCTCCACCTTACCTTTTTCTGTTGACATCACTATGAAGAGATGCAACCGTCCACCCTTTTTTATTTTCTAATAATGCTTTGGGGGCCTATGAGTTCCAGACACCTTCGGGAAAATGACATTGGCAGTGGCAACATGTCATCTCCACAGTGCCAAGAAGAGGAAGGGAGAAAATACACAGCTGTATATTTATTTGTATATTACATACCCTCCAATGGACCTGATTTGACATTGACAATTCCAATTAACCTTTCGCAACATACCTTTCCAGCTACTTTTAAAATGTCCCAGTTTCTTTGTTTGCCCCCACTTTCCCCTTTGTTTCAACCACCGCAAAGTGCAAAAGTTGTTTGCACTCAACTGAGTAGGGCAGGAGAGAATGGGGTAGAGTCTTGTCCTTGCAGTAGGCTCAGGCAAAAGCAGACTACTGCAGCCTCTCCTAACTCATGTATTCTTCCTTATTAATAACGTTTGCCATCTTGACCATTATCTGATATTGTTTGGCCGCAGATGCCTCCATTTTCATCTGTGAAGTGTTAGAGTGTAATATTAAACAGTCAATAAATTGGAGGTAACGACATCATTTGAGAGCCCAATGCTGACCCAAATATCCCTTCTCTGCCCATTTTTGATTATTTTCTTTTATTTGTTTTGTCTTTGAAAACATTGGACAGATGTCTTCAACTCCCATACTATCTGAGAGGAAAGAAAGCTGACGTTAATCAAGAAGGGAGTTTAAACCAGGGCCACCACAACATAAAGCATAAAGCATTAACAGGCACCAATGGAGGGCAGGCTTGCTCCCATAAGCTGTATTGTTGTCTAACTTTGGTGCCTGTGGGCTCAGCAGACTCTTCTGTTCCTAGTCTTTGATGGCCAAGCAACGGAAGAACAAAAAAAGGTCAGCTTTTGAAATAAAATCACAAGGCAAGTCAAATTCCTCATGCCCATTTTTAAAGGAGACTTCATTGTCACATTATATAAAGAACCCTTTGTGGGGTGCGGGTGGGGGGAAGAACGTCTAATCCATCATGCTTTTGCCCAATAAGTCTTCTCTTAAATCAGTAAGACAAACAATAATTGTTTGGGAAGCCCAAGGTGACTGTATAGGGTAACAGCTAGAGTCTGAGAGGAAATAAAAAGTCATAATTCTTTTTGAGAGCTACATTCATCTTTCTAGCTATAGCCTGCTTTTCTTCTTCTTCTTCTCCCAAGGGCTTTTTAGAAGGAGCCTCTTTCAAGCTTCAGTTTGAGTAGTAAGGAAATAAATAGACTGGTATTATACTATCTTGCTGTCTCTTCTTTTCCCCTTTTCTTCAACAGTCACCATCTTGGAGGGTCAAAGTCTCATCCAATACTTTCCCAAAGAGCAATCACCCTGTTGGTGAAACAAGTGAGATCAGCACTCAGCCAGGGCAAAGTAACAAATAGTGCCCATCCCACCCAAGGTAAAGAGCATCCAGAGCTCACCAAATAATTTTAGCCAATGGGGCAGGAAATCCCATAGGTACTTCTACCCATCTCTGGAGGTAGAAATAAAACATCAAGAAGCAGATAATTTTGCCCCCCTTGCACAACACCCCAAATCTGCTACCTGCCTAATAGAAGGACTGGCTGCACTTGTATTGTGCTGCTGATTCTAAAAAAAAGAGCCCAGGAACTATAGCTCCCAGCAGCTCCAGTTAAGCAAGACTGGGTGGAATAGTCTGGGAGTCCAAAACAATAGGTTTTCTAGGCTTCGCTTTAAATGTATGTATGTATATATGGCGCGCTTTAACATTACACATTGCACTATATTCCATTTAACTGCCATGGAAATCTCCTATGGAATCCTGGGATTTGTGGTGTAATAATAATAATAATAATAATAATAATGATAAAATTTTATTTATATCCCGCCCCTCTGCAACGCAATCGGGGCGGCTTACAATATAAAAACCCCATACTCACAATACCCTAGCCCACCCACCCCTTAAAATAATATTAAATTACAAAGGATTAAAAACATGCATTAATTAAAATATATATAAATTAGAAGAAAAAAAATTTAAAACATACTATCATAGCCTAGAAAGGGCAGCTGAGTCTTGGGCCAGGATAATTATTCAGGAAAGGCCTGCCAGAAAAGATCCGTCTTGACAGCTTTTTTAAAGCTGTCTAAGGTGGTAATAAGACGGATCTCGTCCGGCAGGCCATTCCATAATCTGGTAGTGAGGGGTGTTTAGAACTGTTAGCCAAAGAGTGTCTCCTGCCTTCCCAAACTACAAACCTAGGATTCCATAGGATGCAATCATGGCAGCTAAAGTGGAATGATAGTGCTATAACAGTGTAGTGAGAAAGGTCCCACGGAGAATTTTATGACTAGTGAAAAAGCACCATCTATATGTATGTACAAATACCTGCTTTGCCTATGTAGAGCACCCTTTGATAGATCAAGGCTATTTCTCCTCTTTTTAAAGGTAAACAAGTGAAATCACTCCTACCTTAGCTCAATATTGACCCTTTTTCAATCTTACACAAACACAGACATTAAGGGGTTGTCTAAACAGTGACAAAAATCCTTGTAGAATTCAAGGAGAAAATGTGTAGTCTTAATGGCAACCCGCAGTGATTCACCCTATTCAGAAGGAAGGGGACCAAAAAACGGCCATATACCACTTGCCAGGAGACTTTGCAGCTTTCTATGAAATTTTTAAAAAAAACTATGATTCACCTTGATTCACTTGCCCTTATGACAGAAAGTGTAAAACTGATTGGCAGGACCCCCCAGAAGGGAATGGGGAAGGAAGAGGGTGGCTGTCATTCCCACCCACCCTGGCCACCACAGCCACCATTCTCTCACCCTCTTCTCCCTTCCTCGGTTTCCCACCTGTGCCATCGCTGCCACTGCCATTGCCCTCACGGGGATTGGGGGAGGTAGGAGGGTGGCCCTTTCCCACTTCCCTGCCCCCCTGGCCACTGTGGGAATCAAGGAAGGAATGAGGGTGGATGCCATCCTCTCCCCCTCCCTGGTTCCTTCCTCCCACCACAGCCACCACCACTGCCGTGGGGATCGAAGAAAGGAGGAAGGCAGCTACCATCTTGGATGAGAAGCTTATGGGGGCTGCTGGGAGCATAAACACCATTAAGATGAGTTTCAGTTGCTGTGACTTGATCTTATTGTGGGGCACTACGTTTGGGGCAGGAGCTCATGTAGACGGGGCCAAGTCTTCAGAGTCTAGATCAGCGATTCTCAGTCTTCGGTCCACCAGATGTTCTGGGTCTTCAAAGGGCTGAGATCCAAAGGATTTGAAGTCCAAAGTGTGAGTACTGTACTTTTATAATCCAGCAAGGAAAGGGCATGTAAACTCTCTAGATTACCAATTATGTAAACTTGGATGTGTTCAACTGTTAAATTCTTTGCCTCTTACAAACGGCCTCTCCACGACTTGAAAAAAATGTCAGCCTTTGGTCTATTTCTTACTTACATTCATTTATCTGCCTTAAAATTTTAAGACAGACCATATTCATTGTATCAGCTCTTATTCACAAAAAGTACCTGGTCAGTGAATCTTCTAGGTGTGGACAAAGGATGCAGTTGAAACCTGTATCCACTGGAGGGCACTGTAGTGTTTATAGAGCTGACCATCACATGGTCATGGGCCTAAAACTATTATTTGTGTTGAGGGCCTGTTTAGTTACTATGTGCCTCTTTGTGGAGGCTGTAAAAACAATCTCTTGTGGCATTGTGGTATTTGTCAGGTGCCTGCCATATTGGTGGTTGTTCTATGCTGTCATGGCAGGATCGACTTATGGCGACTAGATTTTTCAGTCTCTCTTATTAACAGCCTGCCCAGGTCTTGCAAACTCATTAAACATCAACCACAGTTGCTGAGAGCATGCCATTCAAGTAAAAAATAACAACCAACCAACCAAAGTCTAACAATGAAACAAGGGAGCAAGGGGAAGAGATTTCTGGAAGGTCTACAGCAGCTTTTTCAATGTACACTGCAGCAGTGGGGGCTCGTGGGGGGTGGTGGTGTCATTTTTTTTCAGGCTAGTGCTTGTGCCCTGAGATTCATCTTATCATGATGTGACCTGGAAAAGAGCAGCCAGGCCCAGGGACTTAGCAGCTTAGGTTGGTCCAGCTATCATTGCTTCCTGTGCTGAACTAACTGCCCGACTGGACTAGTGTAATGGAGGAAAAGTACAATCCATGGGTTCCATGTGATTCTCCCAAACCCCACTTTTGCAGCCCTGAAGCTCCCTGCCAGTCCCCCAAAGCCTCCTGAGACCTTCCAATTTGAGGGGCTATTTCTATGGCAAAGTTTCACAAGAAGATGAAACCACCTACAAACATGCAATACCCCCAACCCCAAAATTACCTTTATTGGACCCAAAATTGACTCAAAATGGCAACTCCAAGTGACACAGTAGAAAGCATTAGTGTTATCCACAGGGAGGGGGCATAAATTGCCCTCTATGCAGTTGCCCATCCCTGCAGTAATGTATTGTACATAGGGCCACCCTATACATACAGCTTTAGTTAGCACAGAAAAGGAGCGGGGGTAGAAAAACAGTATCTTTTAGCATCAGGTGGAATCACAATACATTGGCTGGCTATTTCTTTCAGAGCCCAATTGAAGATGCTTACCTTTTAACCCCCTAAATGCTAGGGACTCAAAACATCTGAAGAACAGCCTCTCCCTCTACCAGTCTCCTGGTCTCTTAAGATACTGAAGGCAGGTGCAAGTATATTAGATGGCATCAAGGGGCTTGTCTATACGAGAAGAAATAATGTACATACCTGTGCATTATAGGCAATTCGCAGCAGCATTCTTTTGTCTCCGTAGTGTTTTGGCAAAAATGGTAGTATACAAAGCTCTCCACCATGATGTTCACACAGTCGTGAATCAAGATAGTGGCAGTGTTGTTTTGCACAGTGGGGGGGTGGAGGAAGGCAAAGAGGACCCAGCAGCGCCCAGAGACAATGAGGAGGGTGGTCACCATGAGAAAGAGGAAGAGAGACTGAGTCACCCACCCTTCACCCATCCCAGCAGTGGTGGCGGTGGCCTCCAATTCTGTCTGCAAAAGGAAAGGGGGAGCCACCTGGCCAGTTGCTAGGAGAAGGAAGAGGAGGGCGGCTCTTCACCACTCCAGCTTCATCTCGTCTTCCCAGGAAGGCAAGATGAAGCCGGAGTGGCAAAGAGCTGCCCTCCTCTTGTTTCTCTTGTTTCTAGGCAGCTCCTCCCATCCCTTTAATTTCAGCCAGAATTGGAAGCTGCCACCACCACTGGAATGGGTGAAGGGCAAGCAACTCAGTCTCTTCTCCTCTTCCTCACGGTGGCTGCCCTCATCATTTCTGGGCACTGTTGATCCCCTTTAACAATTTTTTTTTAATATAAAAGTTTTTAAAAGTGCACAATCACTAGCACAATCAAGTCCTTTCTTTTGCACTATCAGAGAAATAGAGAGAGCTGCTGGAGGAAGGCAAGAACTCTGCCAGTCATCCACTAGTCTCCAGCAGGCTAGTAAAATGCACTTGTAAGTCAGTGACCATCCTGACTGGGGGATTCTGAGACTTATAGTCCAACAAAGGAAATTTTCAGAGTTCTGGTCCTACCTCTTGCCAACCTTCAGTTCCCTTTCCCCCCAAAAATCAAATATTTTCCTTTACAGTTTCTTTGAAGTACTCAGGGAACCAAATGTATTCCATGGCTTTCTTGTTCTTGGATTTTTCTACAGTTCTTCTTGGTCCTCTTTATTTGCACCTGCTCCCAACTGAGTGCTAATATTTTCACCATTCAGATTATAACTGAGGGTTTTTAATGTTTAGAATGCAAAAACACCTTACCTCAAAATTCAAATATATTACTACACTTATTGACCTGTGATATCTCCAATGTTTCAGTCTTGTCGGTCTTTGTATAAAATTTTTTATATATATATATATACAAAAACTGTCAACTATTTGCAAAGCTGTCAGCTATCATAATATAACTTACCTCTTCATGTTCTTTATTGAAAGATGCCAGTTGCAATTGCATGTTATCCATCAAATAGCATCAATCAGTTATTATGCACTATTGTGACAACATATGTGCTCCCAGGCAGCACATTATTGCACACTATTGAATGCCATACAAAATATGGTTACCAGAGTGAACACTGAAGAAGCCTCATGTACCTTTAATGGTTCTGTAGAAGAGGGGATTTCAGTAGACATTGCTCGTTGCCTGGTTGTGTGAGGAGCAACACCTGCCAAAATTCCCTCTTTAATACAACTATTAAAGTTGCAGGAGCCCTCTCCAGTTTTCAATCTGGCAACCATATACTATCAAATGCAATATATCAATTATTTTCAAGCAGACCTCTGAGTTCTGTGGAAACAAGAACATGGTTTTTCAGTGAAAATAGTTTTTTAAAATGACTGTAAAGGAACCCCCCCAATATTATAGATTTTCCTTGGTTTTTTTATGGGCTGTGAGGCCGTGTTCTGGAATAGTTTCTTTCTGACATTTCGGCAGCATCTGTGGCTGGCATCCTCAGAGAATGGTTGTGTAGGTTGTGCTGAGGATGCCAGCCACAAATGCAGGCGAAATATTAGAAAGAAACTATTCCAGAACACGGTCTCACAGCCCGGAAAAAAACCAAGGAAAATCTATCAATACCAGCCATGAAAGCCTTCGACTTCACAAACCCCCAATATTACTAGTACTGCCTCCTGTCTGGATCTCTACTCTTCCCACTGCTACCAGTCCCAAAGGTGGGGGGTCCCACTCACTACCACTGAATGTGGCGTTCTTCTAAATGACTTCAAGGTCCTTGCATAGGAGACTTTCCCCCTTTAATCCCACCACTGGACAATTTGTGAGGCACACTGTCATTTAATCTGGCTGCCATGTGACTTTCTGTGCAGCTACCTTTATCCCAACACATCACCAGTCATCAAAGACATGAAGCCTAGTCAGACATTCCCTACCACCACAGACTACTGTAGTTCTGAGATGCATGTGTGGATATTGCAAAATATTTATGAAACAGAAGATAAACCTTCTTGCTGTGTGCCTTCAATTTGTTTCTGACTTAAAGTGACCTTAAGGCAAATTTATTATGGGATTTTCTTGGCAAGATTTCTTCAGAGTGGGTTTGTCACTGCTTTTCTCTGAGGCTGAGTGAATGTGACTTCCCCACGGTCACCCAGTGGGTTTCTATGGCTGATTGAGGATTTGAATCCAAGTCTCCCAGAGTCCTAATCCAACACTTAAACCACTACCCCATATTGGCTTACCAACATGAAACATCCAAGTCAATATTGCACTTGATACACTGAAGCATACAGCTACAATGTTCAATGGCTTAGATTATTATGATGTAATTATTAACCTACTGGTATATCAATCACGTATCACACCATTCTGCTGACTAAAATTAAGCCAACACAAAGCCTGACTGCTAACCCTGTGCACTCTCTCTAGACCACTAACTGACTTCTTATTCTCCGTCACTGAAACTTCAGTACTAACTTTTTTCTCTGTATTTTCATAATCTTCACTGAATCTAACTGCTTGTCTCAATCCCTTAGCTGGCTCTCTGCTCTCCTTTTCAAATCACATTCAGATTCACAGCCAAACATCAGCCACCTTCAACATTCCAGGTTCTCACTCCCTTCCCGACAAAACACTTACCGTATATCCTGGTGTATAAGACGACCTTTGAGCCCTGAAAAATAGCCTCCAAAATCAGGGGTCGTCTTATACGCCGGATACACTTTGCTTCACCCCGATGTCCGATCTCCTGCCTCTTCGCTTCCTTCACAAATGGAGCGAAGAGGCAGGAGATTGGGTGGGGGGTGAGGCAAAGTGTTTACCGGTTCATTCGCCCCCCTCCTCTGCCTTCTCCCCCTTTGGGGAGCAATCAAAGACAGAGGGGAGGGCAAACGTTGCTGGAAAGCCCCCCTCCAGCCCCCCTTCCCCCCTCCCCGAAGCTGCGATTGGGCTCCTGATCACGGCTTCGGGAAGGGGGTGGGTGGCTAGGAAGCCCCCGCTCCAGCCACCCTTCCCCCCTCCCTGAAGGGCTCCCGGTTGCGGCCTCGTGGAGGGGGGTGGTGGCTGGAAAGTCCAAGGCAGCCAAGGCAAACCGGGTAAGTTTTATCCTTTCTTCCACCTTCCTGGAAGGTGGAAGAAAGGGGCGAATCTTGCGGTTTGCCACGGCTGCTGCCCATTCCCTGTGTCTTCATTCCCTTCCAAAAGGAATGAAGATGGAGGGAAGGGGGGTGATGAGGGAAACCGCGTATATTCGCCCCTTTCTTCCTTGAGCTTGTTTGGAGGTTCTAGCAGGGGAGCATAGCTATCGTATACCCTTGACCGAAGAACGGTACACTCCTATCTGGGATGGTCGTCCTCTTCCTCCGAGCGCGTAGCTTCGGGAGGGACGCACATGGAGCGGTGAGGGAGGAAGGGGACACCCACCTAGCCAGCCAGATCAGCCGAATCAACAATGGGATGACAGATGTCGCAGCCAGATCGCCCTCACATCCGCGTATATTCACCCCTTTCTTCCATCTTCAAGTCAAGGGTGACTGGAAGGTGGAAGAGGGGCAAATGCTGCGGTTTGCCACGGAGGCCGCCATCCCCTCCATCTTCATTCCCTTCACAAAGGGAACGAAGACGTAGGGAATGGGCAGTGGCTGAGGCAAACCGAGTTCATTCAGCCCCCTCCTCTGCCTTCACCCCCTTTGGGGAGCAACCGAAGGTGGAAGAGAGGGGCAAATGTTGCGGCTGGCTAGCTGGCTGGCTGGGAGAGCCCTGCCAGCTGATCCTGTTTGCTTTCCCAACTCACTAGGATTTCCTCGTGAGTTGGGAAACAAAGAAGATCAGCTGGCAAGGCTCCCCCAGCCAGCCAGCCAAATTGGGTGGTGGTGGTCTTATACGGTGTATATATGCCAAACTCTAGATTTTTACTGTAAAATTGGGGGGTCGTCTTATATGCCCAGTCGTCTTATACACCAGAATATACGGTACCTTAACATACATGACAAAAGGTTACTTTATTTTTTTTAATAAAATAAGCACAACATTAGCACAAGTTCAGAACCTCACATATGTCATCATAGTGATCCTCCAAGCCCAACTCCTACTGTTTTTCCTTTGGAATAGCCACAGAAAGCAACCTCTAGGTCACATATCTAATTAGCTAACACACATTGTAAATTGCTTAGAGAGTGCCTAGTGAGCTATAAAGCAGTGTAGATGTGTAACTGCTATTGCTTAACAATTTGTAAGCTGCTCTGAGAGCCTTTGTGGCTGAAGAGAAGGGTACAAATACTCAAACAAACAAACAATGCCAGTGAAGGGTGGAGGGGACCAACTGTCCCTATGTGAACAGGTTGAGAATGCAACACCACCACCCCAATCATAGAGTTATAGAGTTAGAATATACCACAAAGGTCATCTAGTCCAACCTCCTGCCATGCAGGAATACACAATCAAAGCATTCCCGACAGATGGCTATCCAGCCTCAGTTTAAAAACCTCCACAGAAACAGACGCCACTACACTCCGAGGCAGTGTATCCCACTTCCAAACAGCTCTTACTGTCAGGAAGTTCCTCCTAAAGTTTAGATGGAATCTCTTTTCCTGTAGTTTGAGTCCATTGCTCTGTGTCCTAGTCTACAAAGCATTTTTATGGTAGACACCCAAATGGCATACAGAACCTCCTAGCTTAAGGTAATATAGGTTGACCCCCTGTATCCATAGTTTCAGTTATCTACATTCAAAAAATATGTTCTCTCTAGGCACTTCTAGGTCCTTCAATGTAATTCTATGGTCAACGTCTGGTATTTGTCTCATTGAAATAACAGGGTTCCCTATTATCCAGTTTCAGATATCCACGGTATGTGTGTTTCTTAGAACATATCCCTGTGGATATGGGAGTTGACCTATACTACCATCAAACACTCAAGTATCACTATTATCCCTATATCAATAATCAAAACTGTTGATTCAAACTGCTGGGAGTTAAAGCATTCAAGTAAAGGATAATTGCTTCTCAGACAGGAGTGTCACATATACTATGGATATATCCCATTTGGGAAACAATTTTGGGGGAGGGTCAGCATCAAGTGTTTGCAGAGGCAGCTTTGGAGGGAAAATGTTTAGAGAAAAATTAGTTTATCTACAAAATGTTACTGGGAGAGAGAAGATTTCTGCAACTATCTGTGCTTTGGGCAGGACCATTGGCCTGTTCAGCTCAGGACTACCTGCTCAGTCAAACTGTAATTTCTTGTGGGAATGAAGTGGTCCTCCGGATGTTGTTGACTACAACTCCCAGCATTCCTGACCATTGGCTATGCTAGCTAGAAACATTGGCAGTTGCCGTCCAGCAACATCTGAAGGTTGATATTATTCCCACCCCTGCTGTAACCCTTAAAATCAGGTTGGAAGCCTGTGGCCATCAAGATGCTGAAGATCTTCTACTGCTATTAGCCCTCATCACTGGCCACACAGAAGGGACTGATGGGACCAGGAACTTAATAACTGTCAGGATCCTGACTTTGGCTTAGCCTGGCTCCAGCCAGTTTCCTGTCAGGCATGATTGTAAGCCTGAGGACAGGGAACTGTTAAATTAACCATTTGTAAGCCACTCTGCTAGCCTTTGTGGCTGAAGAGCGGGGTATAAATACAATTAATAATAATAATAATGATGATGATGATGATGATGATGTAGGGCAATGGATTGTTTATGGATGGGAGGGGAGCTACAATGTGAGTACATTGAGTTTCCCAAGGACCTGGCACCTGGTATCTCATCTCCAAGGTCACATCTGGCCAGGCGCTTAGGAATGAGGGGGGGATGGGTCAACCCTTATTTTAAACCCTACACTTTCTTTCTGTGAACCAGTTCTGCCAATATCCTTGGACCTGTTCACTTCTTTACCTCTTCAATAAAACACTTTAACCAATGATTATTATCTTAGTGAATTGAAATTCTGTCTGGATCCTTACAATAACATCAGGAGGGTCAGAGGCTTCTCATCCCAGCTTTAACTCAAGAGGCCAAGTATTGAACATAGGGAATATTTAGGCAAAAGTGTCCTCTAGCATCAAGCTACTGAAGTCTCAAACCCATGATGCAGAATACTTAAAAGACTGTGAGTCCTCATTAATCCACACGTCTTACAAAGTTGATTGTATTAGCAAGCTTGTATCTGAAAAAGAGAGGCTCACTTTTTCTGGCTTGATGGGGCTAGAGAGACCAAGAAACCTACAAACCTACTAAACCAGAAAGCCATATATAACTTGCAGCTAGGTAGCTTGAGGATGGTTGACTCCTACACAAACTTTGTAGCTGTTGAGTTTTACATGGGTTGTGATGGGAAATCACCTACTCATGGAACTGAAGCCTGCTCTTTCTTGATTTGTATGCCTGACTTCTTAGGTAACAGGTAAAAATATAGTTGTCCCTCCACATTCATGGATTTGGCATTCACGGATTTAAGTATTCGCTGCTTGAAAATATTCTTAAAAAAAAATAATCCAAAAAGCAAACCTTGATTTTGCCATCTTATATAAGGGACACCATTATATTGCATATAATGGGACTTGAGTATTCACTGATTTTGGTATCCACGGGGGTCCTGGAGCCAAACCCCAGTGAATGTGAAGGGACAACTGTATTTTCATTTGCTAATGTTTTTAAACTTGTCGACTGCTGTTTTACTGACTACTGGTTTAGAGGATTCATGAATTTTTACACCTTGGGTTTACTTGCTGACATTTTTAATGGTTGATTCTGAGCTTTTAATAATAGATAATAGAATCATAAAGTTGGAAGAGACCACAAGGGCCATCTAGTCCAACCCTCATTCTGCCATGCAGGAATTCACCATCAAAGCTCTCTCAAAAGATGGCCATCCAGCCTCTGTTTAAAAATTTCCAAAGAGACTCCACAACATTCCCAGGTAGCAGTGTATGCCACTTCCGAATAGCTCTTACGGTCAGGAAGTTCTTCCTAATGTTTAGGTAGAATCTCTTTTCCTAGAGTTTGAACCGATTGCTCCATGTCCTAGTCTCTGGAGCAATGGAAAACAAGCTGGTTCCATCCTCAATATAACACCCTTCAAATATTTAAACATGGCTATCATGTCCCCTCTTCACCTTCTCATCTCCAGGCTAAACATACCCAGCTCCCTAAACCGCTCTTCATAGGGCATGGCTTCCAGACCTTTCACCATTTTGGTCACCCTCCTCTGGATGCACTCCAGCTCATCAATATCCTCCTTGAATTGTGGTGCCCAGAACTGGACATGGGATTCCAGGTGAGGTCTGACCAAAGCAGAATAGAGTCACACTATTACTTCCCTCAGTCTAAATACTATACACCTACTGATGCAGCCTAGAATCGCATTGGCTTTTTTAGCTGCCACATCACACTGCTGACTCATGTTCAGCTTGTGGTCCACTAAGGCTCCTAGATCCCTTTCACATGCCCTGCCATCAAACTGGCTTCCCAACCTCTCAGAATTGTAACCATTCTTTTTTGGATGCACTCCTTCATTAACCTCTTTCTTAAAACGTGTCTTCCAAAAGGCACTTACCATAAAGAAATCCTTCCTAACGTTTAGGTGGAATCTCTTTTCTTCCCATTGGAATCCCTTGATTCAAGTTATATTGCCTGGAGCAGTGGGGAAACAACCAAGCTTGCTCCACCTTTTAAACTGATGCTTTAATACCTTCTCAACATTTTATGATGAGTTTTGTTTTTGTGTTTCATCTTTTACAATTTGTAAGCTTTTTGACCCAGCTTTTGAGCAGATAAAAACATGTAAAAAAAAGAGAAGGGCTGTCAACACTTAAGATGGTGTGTTCATTAAAAACATTTCAAAGCATTTAAATATGTAAACAAGGAATGCAACATGTGTTTGTAAACTATAGGTTAGTCCCAGAACACTAGCAAACATAGGAAACAATCCAAAGTCACAAAAAATGGTTTTCTTGGGTGAAGCAGGGCCTGGAAAAAAAATCCCCAAAAGGAAACCCACTACAGCTAATTAAAAAAAAAAAAACTTGAGTATTTTCAGAGCAACAAAAATAAAAGCTTTTATTTGTTCATTTGAATATAAAACAGGCGTTATCACAGATGTACAAAGCGTACTGGTGGTTTAACATACAAGAAGGTTGCTGTTTGTTTGCACATAAAAATTTTCATTTGAAACTGTGATTGGCTGAGTTACATGAATTTCTCTAACCAGTCACCACACTCTATGAAATAACGCTGCTAACATTCAACTGATAAAAGGGACAGTTTTCCCTTGGGTAAAGTGTCAAGCAGGATTAAATATATATAATAAACAAGCACCATGAGGAATCTGCTCCTGTTTGATTAGTTTTGTGTTTAAATGTTCATTGTGTATCCTTCTTTCTTTCCTTCCTTCTTTCTTTCTTTTTAGGTGTACATGTGCATCAGGTTGATTACATGATTTTGTCTGACTTCAAAAGCACAAGGTCACAAGACAAACATTTTTATACATTCTCATGAATGATTTATCTACAGTACAGTTTCTAATACAGAACAATCCTTCTTTATTGCTGAATCTGATGGTACATGTGTGTTTCTTTCCTCTCAACTTGTACAACAAAGCTTGGAATTCAGTTTATCATCATTCACCATCCCAAGTTTCAGAATTTTAAACAACCAAAGATGGCAGGTTGCAACAGAGATCAGTTATTAACTATGTCATATGACTGCACTGCAGTCCTTTGTCGCCTCCCCAGGAGTGGAAAGTTGACTTGGTGAAGGTTAAAAGTGATGCTTTAACAGAATGACAGCTAAATTTGTGTTTTGCAGCACTGAGATCAGCAATAGCAAGGACATCACAAGTTAGTTCATACACTGTAATTATGCTCATAATTGATCAATGGCTTTTCTAAACCTTAGAGCAAAGAGCAACTTGACATTTTAACAGGGAAAAGAAGTTTTATTTCAGGGGACAAACATACAAACAAACAAACAAAAAACAGCAGGGGGGGGGGGAAATAGATGAAATGCTTCAGGATTGGCCTTTAGAATACAAGTACAATATTCACAGGGCAAAGAAAATCTGGGAAAGAGGCAACAGAAAATGTAAAAAAAAATCCCAAAGAAGTTTGCCATGTTGAGATGCTCTGTATTCTACATGCAGACTAAAAACCACCCCTTATCTTTAAGAAAGCCCACCCATCCCCTCTAAAAAAACAAAAAAAACCAAATTTGGTTATTTTGAATCAAATGAAGTCTGCAATGGTAGCCAAAAATATTTCCCTTATACGTTATACAAAGATTGTGTAGCTTTTGCCCTGCAGCTGTCTTAGTCATGCATATTCTGTAATGAATGCCAGCAAGTTAACATTATTTTAACTATTAAAAAAAGCATTCTTGGACTGCTTCTGTTGAAATTTCACCTTGAGATCAGACACAGGTCAACCAGGATAACACTGGGATAACCCCAAAATAAGCATGAAAAAAGAAAAAAGAAAAAGGAAGACAACGAAGGCGGCAGAAACTGAAGATTCGGTTTAACTTGAAAGAGTAAAATTTAAAACACATACAGTACATACAAAAAGGCAGCTGTGATCCATGCATTTTTCTGTTCTTCTGTCGGCAGATTCCTTTTGGAACTGAGGATGAGATTACTCTCATCATCAGTTTCAGTTCCTCTGTTTGGCATTAAGGACATGTTAGCAGTTGCACCTAGTTGTGCCAAATAGTTTTAGAGTGGCTTTTAGGCTGCTCTCCAATAACAAATGTGCTATAAGAGAGAATATTTAAGGGCAACAACTTTCTGCAAAGTGTGAGGTGGAAGGATCCATGCCCCCACGGCCCCTTGCCCAAACGAAACACAGCGGAGCCAGAGGGGAGGCAACGATATTTTTTAAAAAAATGAAAATTCTTGTGCAAAATGACCACCGAAACAAGCAAACAAAATGTCTTTACCACAAGAAAGAAATTAACAAAAACAAAACACCAACTTTAAAAAAAATGACAAATATTGTGCAACAATATTATGCAGCTAAGAAAAACAGTGCTATTCTTCAAAACCTGCCTTTTCTAATGTCTAAGAAGTGTATGAACATACATGCCAGCACAGATATTTTTTATTGTCATCTCCATGATTTAAAAAAAAAAAGAAAAAAGAATCCTTCATAGTGCACTGTTAAAAGTCTTTGGCCGCAAAGCAAATCCTACATTATTGGGTGCATAGAAAACAGGATGTGGAATGGCTCCCATAGGGCCTTATAGACCAGACCCCCACCTGTGGAGTCCATACCAAGCTGTGTTACTGTTCTTCCAAGCCGATTGGCCAAAGCAGCAGAAGAGCTCCCTCTCATGCCATCCACTCAAGTGCTGCTTTTACCGTTACCCTAGCTTCCAGAGTACAGGAAAACAGCATAAAGAGCAGAGGCACAAACTGGGGAAGAACAGGAACTGGGATGTGGGGGCTTAAGTATGAAAGGCTGCAAAGGAAACTCAGTAGCCTTGCTGAGAGACTCAGCAAGCTTGGAAGAGTAGCTGGACATGGTGGCAGCAGGTGGGAAGGAGAACTTCATCTCCGCACTCTACAGGAACCGCTGCACATCCTGTACTCTTCACAGGCAGGAAGCAGGACTGCGACCTTAAGAATTCACTCACTGCCTTGCAGGCAGAATAATGGTGTCACTTGCTGGTATTTGGAAGATTCTTTTTAGACAGGGATACTTAGGAATCCAGGATTGCTTTCCCCCCCCTCAAAGTTTGTGAATAATGTTTGCTTATCTACAGTGGGAGAAGAGACACCATGCAAGTGATGAGTACTGCATCCTTTTTTTTTTAAACTTTAAAATCTTTTTTTCTTTTTGTCATTAGTGAATTTATATTTCATATATATATATTCGATGTGATACTATCCACTCAAGATAATACAACCCCTTTTGTTTTTTATATTAGCAAACATTACAAGACCTTAATATTCTTGAATGTTTCTCTTTTATACTTCTAAAGAGATCAAAATAAATTAAAGGTTTTGTACATAATTACAGACGTAGTTAACTTATTTTATCTTTTTAGTTTAGTACAAAGATATCTGCAAGTTCATTGCCGAAATACACCTTATTTATAAATTTCTGTTCATTCTAACACTAATAATCAAAGGCTCTTTCCACCTTTGAATTTTCAGCATTTCCAGGAGAGAAAGCTGTTAAAAACTCTTAATTTGAGAAGGTGCTGTTTTGGGTATTTTCCTCGTACCTCAATGTCATTTCCTAAGACAATGGAATAGAAAATGGCTTAAAATTAGTAATGGATCCATATTGGAAAAGATTTTTATGGACATTTAAAAACAAGCAAACCAAAACAATTCAATCTTATTATGAGCGGTTCAAAAATATCCACTTGGAGGGCAGATTTTTAAAAAAAAGCTACTTCAGTTTAACGTAAAATACAAAGCCATATTACTTAGAAAGCAGTATCATCCCAATAAGCAAAAAATAATCTTTTTTAAAAAGTCTAATAATGGGCTTTCCAACAAACTGAAGGCAGTACCCCAAAGTCCTTCTGTGCTAAAATGTAGTGGTAAAAGAAACACATTTCACATTTTTTTTGTCCTGCTAATAACGAGCGCTTCAGTGAGTCCTAATAGAAACAGTTCCATTCTGAAGAGCGTCCCTTTCTTATCAGCACACGGTTTTAGTGTATGTCAAAAAAATGTTTTATACATCTAGAGTAAAGTCCATAGAAGCCTCAATAATACAAGACTACATGTTGTAGGCCACATAGATGGGATCTAGTTGGTCTGCCAAAAATCCATCTCGTAGGTGCATACGTTGTTTCTCTCCACGGGAGTTGATAGGGATTACACCAACGTCCACCACCACCACCACCCCTACAATCAGATAATGCTCCTCCAGGACCACATTGGTGACCAAAGGAACCAGGTCTAAGGCTTCTTGTTCTGATCCATCCAGCTCAACAACAACGACCAACAAATTTGTCCAGGTAAACACCGCACTGAAATGCAAGGAGGAAACATGTATCAGAATTGGGCATCTGATTCACCAGTTTCACCCTAAATTGTTTTTTTTTTTTTTAGCCCTGTTTGTTTAACCTGTGATGTGGAGCTTTTGATTGTCTCTGCTATTCCCCACCATGTAAAATGCAGTGGGCTGGATCCAGATTTAGTCATACTTTGAAAAGACTTGTGGAAATTTGTCATGACTGACTTAAGTCCCACGGTTTTCAAAGAGTCTACTCTGAGTATGAATGGACTTGGAATGGAAGATCCAACCTTTTCATTTTCTTGGAGAAAGTAGGTGATACAATAGGAATGAACTAAACATGCTATTTTAATATCTGAGACTTTGGACATCAAAGCATTAATATGCGTTTTTAAAAAATTACATTATTTTCTCTACACCCATCTGACTACATGTGTGTACTAACTGAAAATAATACTTCATGCATCTGAGGAATTGGACTTGGAATCACAAAAGCTTATGCAAATTGTGGAATTTATCCATCTTATACACTCTTAAAAGTGTGCCTGTGTTTGTGTCTGTGTATGGTGACCCAGTTGCTGAAAGGAACAGATTACATTTGCAGAAGCTACACAAGTAGAAGCTAGACTATTAATAGATGTGTCCCCCCACTCCATTTCTTCTCTCTCTCTCTCTCTCTCTCTCTCTCTCTCTCTCTCTCTCTCTGTGAATTTTGAGTTTTTGAAAATTTCTGAAAATTTTGAGATGTGGTGCTAGAGAAGAGTGCTGCGTAAACTGTGGATGGCGAAAAAGACAAGACGAATGAGTCCTAGAACAGATCTAGCCTGAACTCTCCCTGGAAGCCAAGATGACAAAACTGAGATTGCCCTGTTTCAGCCACATCATGAGAAGGCATGACTCACTAGAAAAGACAATAATGCTAGGAAAAGTGGAGGGCAGTAGAAAGAGATAAAGGAAGACCACATGCCAGATGAATAGACTCAATCTAGGAGGCCCTGAGCCTATAGGACCTGAGCAGAGAGGTTGAGGGCAGGGGGTCTTGGAGATGTCTCATTCACAGGGGTCGCCATGAGTCAAAGTCAACTTGAAAGCAGTTAACAAGAACAACAAAAATCACAAAATCTGGCTGTCATGATACTGGAGTTTACTAAGGGAATATTTTGAAATGGCACACTTACAAGCAAGGACAAGGAGACAGTGTTAGAATTCTGTGGGCTTTAAAAAAAAAATCACTTGCATGGTCCTGGAGATACTCAATAAGACCTGCACAATCCTTCTGAACAACTGGTCTTCCCACAAGAGTTGAATTTAGACTTGATAATATTTCGATGAGCCCTAATGAAATGAATGAGACTGGCCACTCTCATTGGAGTCACATTCATTTCAGTGGGTCTGCTCTAAATATGCTTCAGTCTAGCTCTAACCCAGGCATAGCTATGGTGTTTCCAAGCTCCTGTAGGATGGGCCCCTGCTGGCGAGGTAGAAGTAAGGAAAGGCTTTGGTTTTTCTCTCCCAGTGCATGCAGTAGGAGGCAAACAATTTAGGCAAGTCTCAAGACACGCCTAAGCCTTGCTTCAGATCTGGATGTCTGGCAGATGGCAGGAAACGTCTCATTCTATTTCCTTTGTCTCTGACATTGGAGAGGTGGAGTGATGGAAAGATCTGTGGGGAAAGGTGTGTGTGTGTGTGTGTGTGTCCAAAACTAGGGAGATTATCAGATGCAGCAAATATGGCATTATATAGATGACAGGATACCGTGAAAGGGTTCCCTTATCACACAACGTCATCGTCCTTGTTTTCTGCTGCTGTGAAAAGGGCATTGTTTTTTATTAGTGGGCCAAAGCCACCAATTGATATCCCATGGGGTTTCCCCCGCAGTATTGCTTGTGTGTGAAACCACGTCCCATTCTGCTAGTGTGATTACAGCGTCAATGGGCGGTCCCCGCCAGAACACTTCCAAGTGAGAATGCGAAAACTAGGTATGGGATGCTCTTTTTATGAACTTCCCCATTTTGCTGGCAAGTTTTTAAGTGTGTTTCAGTGCTTGTGTGTTCATTATTGTTAATTTAGGTGTTTTTAGACTTTTAAGCACGCTCACATCTTCTTGCAAGAACAGCTGAAGTCTCGCCCATGCGAAAACGCAGAAGTAAACAACGCTAGCAGTCGTGTTGCAATAATTCTGAGGTGTCTCTTTTTTGTGATTACAACAGTGTGTGATAAGACGTTATATTATGCCAGGATACTTATGCTTTAAACTATGGGGGGGGGGCGTTTTTAGAAGCTTGTCTGATAATCTCCTAGATCTCCCTCACCAGAGTGAGAGCTCTGTCCCTCTGTTAGAGAGCTCTGTTAGGGGCAGATATCTGCATTGACATTAGACCACCTATGATGCCATCACAGGATTGCAGCCCAAGAGAACAGTGTCATGTGTACATGTGGGGTGCAGCACACAGTACTTACCATTCCGTAATGCTTTTATGCGCTCTAATTACAGATGTCTCAATATCTATAGGGTGATACCTCATTCCTCGCAGTTCCATGGCTTCATCTAGTGCACCTACTACATAAAGTGCATCATGCCGCTCTGGTTTGAAGAAAGAAGAAAAAAAAAAAAAAGAAAAGAAAAATAATTCACTATCTGAAATGCTGAACCATGTCCCTTTTATAAACTCAAGAACATCAGCGCCACCTGAAAGAACACATGAAGGTTTGCTTTGCTAGTCTGTGTACTATATTTCTTGGCTTCCAGATGGTCAACATAATGAAACAGACTTTGCAAAACAAGATGTATCAGTGACAAGGAATTAAAAACAAAAGCAGACATTAAAACAGCACTGCATTTATTTATTAGCCCACAAACTTTTTTTTAAAAAAGTAAGAGCACTTACCCCCATTTGCATCTGTCAGTTCTGTTCTTCTCAGGAACCCCAAGTAGCCAGTTCGTGCCCAGATAGTTTGTGTGTCTCCAAAACTAAGTCTTGAGTTAAAATGGTCTGACTGTAAGGACTCGTCTCCATAGATAGTAAAGTAGCCACTGGCATTATGAGCACTATGAACCCATATCTGGTGGTGGTGGGGAGAACAATATATGTTTCCATTAATGAACAATTATTGGCAATTCTTTTCTCCAAATATTTTCATTTTAAACCCATAGTCTCTACAATATAGTCACTCAACAAGATGAATACAGCAATCATTTTTCTTTGCTAAGGAAATACTCTGTTTCTTGCACATGTATTGACCTGGAAACCAAATGCCAACACTGTGAGCAGTTCTACCCAAGCCAACCTACAGCACATTCATGACTTAGCCCAATTTCATATCCAGCCTATGGGATATCTGTAACTGACAGTTTGTTGGAGCTGACAGCCACATTGCATTGGTTGTGCACTAAAACATATGTTAAACATGGACATTCCATCATGTGGACACCTCTACACCAATTCCAGTGGCTTCAATGAAGGTGTGCTGCTGGGTGTGCAGCATATTCATACAATCTGGGCAAATTGCTTGATTCTATGACACCAACAGGAAGAAGCAATTCTGTGACAGAAGTACAGTATCCGCTGGAGTTTGGTTCCAGGAGCCCCATGGATATCAAAATCTGTGGGTGCTCAAGTTCCATTATATACAACTAGCTGGACCCAGCATACCATACACCATTTAAAAAAACTCCCCAAAATGCCTGGTAGACCTCATAACAACCCTGTAAGGTAGGGCAGTGGATCCAATTTCTTCCTCCTGCTTTTCAACATTCCACACTTTTCCCGGAATTGGTGACTCGCTCTGTTACCCCGCCATGGGCACTGCCAGTTGACTGCCTGGGTCCCATCGCAGTGGCAGCAGTGGCATCCCATGGCTGCCATCAGTTGACTGCCTGGATCCCATCGCAGCCCGTGACTGATGAATGGCTGAGGGAGTGAAAGGAGGGAAGGACCCTTGTGATACGGTGATGCGGACCGAGTGGATTGTGAGAAAGAGAGGGAATTTGCATGTTGGTGGTGATTGGCTGGATGTGGGTTGGGTGTGTTTCCTGAGCAGCCAATCAGTACACCGGGAAAGGCAACATACCCAAGAGAATTATATATAGAGATGATGTCCCTTATATAAAATAGCAGACAGCAAGGTTTGCTTTTTGGAATTCCCACCACCCTGAATATTTTTGTGCCATGGTTTGTTGAGTCTGTGGATGCAGAATCCATGGATACAGAGAGCAAGCTGTAATGGCTTACATTTAAACCACATAGAGCAGAAAATGTCTTAGGAAGACTAGCACCAGGTTTGAGGGGACCTGTGATAAGGTACTATCACCCTCAATAAGTTTTGTGATCCCCTTAATAGTAAGCATCCCCTGCTCAGAAAGCTTATCAGGCAGTGATATCTTTTATTTTTTAACTTTTTTTTTTTTTAAATCACGGAATGGGAACATGTGAAGCAAGTTGCCAGCTAAAACTGTGCCTGACTTCCATCTCCTCTTCTTGAGAATGCCTCAGGGCCCTGAAGTAGACAGGTCCAGAAGCATTCTGAGAAAAAGGAAATGACAGCATGGTGAAGCCATGGCCCACTTCATTTTACAGCTGGTGTGTCTATATGTAAAAAGAATAAACTGCTACACCAAGAATCGGTGTCAACCTCAGTGAGCTCTCAAGGGCATGTGGACTCTGGTTTATGCTCCATCACACTACATGTTGATGCCAGACTTGTTATCAACATTTCATGTGCAAATGCTAATGGAAGATTACAAGCAAGAAAAAGCCCTGAAAAGAACTTGTATGAAAAGAATATTGCTAGATTTGGGGAGCTTTTCTGTTACTACATTATTAATGAGACAGAAGCTTTCTGCTAATGTAGGAATGGGACATGTGTGGTCCACCAATGTTGCTGGCTAAAGTTCACATCATTCGGCAACACTGGCTTTGCTTCCCAGTTGCAGTCCAATAATATCTACAGGGCAGCACATTCTTCACCCCTGAGCTAAGGGAAAGGTCCAAGCCAAAAGTCCAATTTGGGTGTGACTCTCATAGGCCTAAATCGAAGGGCTTGTCTACACGAGCCCAGAAAAACCGGAGTGCCCCACAGTAATGGTATTTTGCAACAGCAGCGACTTGTCTTAATGGTGTTTTTGCTCTCATAAGCTTTGCGTGCTAGATGGTGGCCACAAGTGATTTACTTGTGTTTGTACTTTACTGCCACCAAACTTTTTTTTTTAAAAAAAAGATGTCCAAGGTACAATATAGTGATTTTTCGATTAAACAATACAGCAAAAACCCCACACCCTGTTTTATTGCCTTAGCGATCACTCGCTAAGGAGAAAATCCAACATGGCCTGCCGTCAGGCTTGCCGATCCAATCAGCTTTGTGCTTCCTCTGCTATGAGAAAATGATTCAAAGCAAATTGCTTGTCCTGACAAGCAGGAATGTGGACTCCCTCACTGTTTTTAAAAAACTATGGGAAAAGCCGCAAAAGCTTTTCCTGTGTTGTTTTTGCCATTTTGGACCCCTCTCCTTCCAAATACAGTGGATTGATGTGGGATCCCATTTAGGCAGGTCATATTCCTAGCAAATTGAGGGGTATTTTCACAGTTTAGACAACCCCTAATTGTTAGTCCAAACCAAAACAGACTTACTGAATCAGTAGGAATTTGGCAAGCCAACACTTAAATAAGATCCAGTGATTCAATGCGGCTACTCTAATGTGCACTAAAAACTGAATTTAAGTTACCGTAAAAGTGGAGTAGTGCATGTATGTATCAGAAAGGTGTGTATGAGAGAGACTGTGTGTTTTAGAAAGTAATAATCGTAAACAGCCTGACCAAATATGTTATCTCCTTAGACTATAACTGCTAAAAATTAATTGGATAGGTAAAATTTCAATGAAAAAACCAGCAGATTTTCAAAAAAGAATCCTAGGAATGATATTAACAGTTTTCAATGGTGACAAGGCACAGTAATCTCAACTGGCCTGCTATTAATTTCACATACTTCCATAAAGCTGTGTGGTGCATACCTGTGCAAGTGGGCTGTTTGCCAAAGGCTTATTAAGGAAAACTATGAGGGAAGGAAGGTTGCTTTTAAGTCATGCAATTCTAACCGAGGCACAGCTTGTGACTCACCTCTCCGAGATGAGAATCTCCCAGGGGCCCCTTTGTTTCTGGATTGGCAATAATGATACGGACGCCAGGGAGGATCTATTGAAGACAAAATGAGTCACATTTGGTCAGAAGCCAGATGATGTGCATATTGTTTTATGCAACCACAGAACTTCCCTTCTTATGCCCCGAAGTTCTTCAAGAGACTCTTATAGAAGGATTAAAAAAGGAAAGAGGTTGGCGGTGTTTCTTAGAGGGAAATGACGTGGGAGTAGCTAAGCCTTGTAAACGTCTGATTATGAATTGGATTTTCACTGAGCACCATAAGTTATTAGTTCTTTCTTGCTCGAGTCCAAGGCAATAACCACCAAAAGCAATGGTGAAGGGGAAATTATATCCAAATATGCACCAAAAAACAGAAGGGGAAAAGAGGACTCCAGTAGAATTTTTAATCAGTGTGGTATAGTGGTTTGAGTGTTGGACTAAGACTCTTGGGACTCCAGGTTTCCAAATCCCTGCTTGTCCATGGGAGAGTGACCTCAGACAAGCCACACTCCCTCAGACTCTGAGGAGGACAATGGCAAACCCACTCTTAGATCTTGCTGAGAAAACCCCATGATAGGTTCACCCTAGGGATGCCATGAGTCAGAAAAACTTGAAGGTAAACAACATCAAAGTAGCACCTCAACATAGGCTTTCGTGGACTCCAATCCAATGGAACTGGAGTCCAGGAAAGCTTATCATGAAATACATTTTTAGATTGAACTGCAGGCCACTTGGGCTAGAGTCCATGAAAGCTTGTGTGGAAATAAACTGGGTGGTCTTAGAGGTACCACTAGACTTCTTCCTTCTTTTTATACTGAAACAGACTTAACACAGCTCTCTCTCCAAAATATGCCCTGTTAACATACTGGAAGAACATTATTGTGGCCACCATGGTAGCAACAGTCATGGCATTGATATCACATCTCACATGGAATGAGAATGTGGGTTATACAAGGCCAACACACACCTGAGCATGCTGGATGTGCAGACATGGCTGGAGAAGATTTCCCCAACTGTATTCTCACTCTAAACCTCTACTTTTACTTGTGTTGTAATGCCTTCTTCACCACTTAAATGTAACAACTCTCCCATGGACAAGCAGGGATTTGTTTAAACTGTCCAACAGATCCCCCCCCCCTTTTTATTTACCTTTCCTGATTCCATGAGGGGCAAACTATGTGGGGATCCTCTTTCTACTAAACGCACTCTGAAAAACAAAACACAGAAGACAATGATGATGGCTGCATAAAAACTGCAGCACTGCTAGTAAGTGACAGGCACTTGGGTACTTTTCCAGCACTTGAATTTCACCCACCACCAGCCTGTAGGGTGGTCTTTTGCTCTCTTCATAGCAAGGGAGACAAGCACACATGTCCCTGTTAGATAAAACATGCTGTGTTTTTTGTTTTGTTTTTGTAGATTAAAGTTGCTAGTCATGTACCACTTACTGAGAGGTAGGGTCCCCTGAACACAAATGTCAAGTTGTCATGTTTGAGATTGCATAGGCAGCCACAAAAACCTCAATACAAAGCGCACAGGAGGAAAAAGGCATCTTAAGCCCCTTTGGGCTGTCACGAAAAATGGCATGGTAGAGAAGATTACTGTGGATCAGTTCAGGCATAATCTGCCTAACCAATAGGCAATGTGAGGCACTTACTTCAAGCAAAAGATGCTCAGTGATGTGGATGGGGAAGCAGCAGCAGGTCTCTGGCAAGTCTCCTCCCCTAGAGCAACACTTCTCAGGCTATCTGATGTGGGGATCGGATTATTATTTTCCCCCTCACTCTGTCCGGGATTGGCATAATCTTTGTGTCCACTGGCTAAAACTGTATCTCTTTCCTGGAAACTCTCCAGGGACTTGCAGTCAATAATTTGGGGACCAGCACCAGTCCAGGGACTACTACTTTGAGTAGCACTGCACTAGAAGACAGAGCTATATGTTCCAAGCAGCCTCTGCTAAGGAGCTAGCCTGCTGCACTCTGAGAAGATGGGGTGGAGGATGCTGTCCTATCACTGGTGTTCAAATAATATTGAAGACCTGGTCCAGTCAGTCTGTGGATAGAATAGTGTTTTGCCTTTTGCTTCAGGCACCAAAATGTTTCAGGGAGGCCCTAGGTTTGGGTAGAAATAAAGGCTAGTGGGCTAGTTCTTCTCCCACTTTTTTTTTTGGAAACACATACCCTGGCCAAATCTGGATATACTTAATTCATTTGCCAAAAGAGGTTATTGCATTACATGGAATTGCATGTTTCCTGGTTAGAATACAACACTTTTGTATACTGGAGCTGAGTAATTTATATTTATGCAGTTTTTCAAACTATCATTTTTCCAGATAAACTAAAATATGTTGGGAGCCTGCATAAGCTTGCATGAATACACATAACCTACTGTTGCTCTGAATAATCCTTTGTCAAAGAAATTATGAGTGGGTTTTAATGGCTTTTAACAAATTGCTTTGTCTTCATGTACTTCATTTTGATGTTAGGAGCCACTTCGCAGGCTCCTCTCAGGGCTTGTCTACACTGCCAAAAAATAAAATAAAAAATCATAATCAGCTCCTAGTTGCTGCGATTATGACACATGATGTTCTTGATGATTCACTTGGAATGCAGTTCTTTTCAATGCCCAAGGGCTTTAAACTGATTTTTAAAAAACTTGCCTTTTAGCCCACATTTCCCTGGAAAATCTGGAAAATCATATGTATTGCCTCTGGGTTGGCTTCAGTGCGGAGCTGGGGTGGGGTTTTGGGTCACCTGATCATTCCTACCAGAAACAGCTACTTCCTCTGTTTGTATTTATGTTTTACTGTTGAGCAATTGCTATTATTTTTTTGAAGATACATTTGTGCAGATACTTGTGTATCATTATTAGTGCACCTCTGACTATTTGCATGCATGATGGGGGGAAAGTGGTGTGGCCACAAACATTTGTCTGAAAATAATGTGAAGTATAGGGCATGTGATCATAGCAGGACTGCCCTTTTACACTGAAGTGAGCTCACCTAAGAGAAATGTACGACTGGTAATGCCACTCTCACGACACTTTAACAAGATGTGTGTGGCATTAACAAGATATGTGTGAGGTCACTGTAGATCAGGAAAATGAGTGAAACAGATTTTTTTCACCTGTGTAGACAAGCCCTCAGTTTAATTAGTTGGGGGGGGGGACTTTAATATCAATTCACTGGACGTGCAAAAAAGTGAAAATGTTGGGCACATACTGTAAATCTATTTATAGATATGTTTTTTATTCTGTGATTTATGCCCTAGTATCCCTTGAAGATGTGAGAATTGAAGATATGGGGTTGTCATCACAACAATGACTACCGTATATTCCCGGCGTATAGGACGACTGGGCGTATAAGACGACCCCCCCCCAAATTTTAAAGTTAAAATATAGAGTTTGGGATATACTCACCGAATAAGACCACCCCCTTCTCTTATACGGTGAGTATATCCCAACCTCCCCCCTCCAACCTCCCCCCCTCCACCCACCACCAGGTCCGGTTTAAGGAATTTTGGGGCGCCCTGCAACACTTTATTTTGGGGGGGGCATATATTTATCTCAGGTCAGTGTAACCTAGCTTATTCGCAGTACAGGATGTTCAGATTATTACATAATTTGCCACCAATAATTCAGGTAAAAAAACTATATTATAGGCACTAACATATTTTTGTTACTGTTTATTAGCAATTAACATAACGGTGTAGTTTTCCTCAAAGAAAAGAAAGAATGGACCACAAGCTGAACGTGAGTCAGCAGTGTGATGCAGCAACTAAAAAAGACAATGCAATTCTAGGCTGCATTTATAGGAATATAGTGTCTAGATCAAGGGAAGTAACAGTGCCACTCTATTCTGCTCTGGTCAGGCCTCGCCTGGAATACTGTGTCCAGTTCTGACACCACAATTCAAGAAGGATATTGAGAAGCTGGAACGTGTCCAGAGGAGGGCGACCAAAATGGTGGGAGGTCCGGAAGCCATGCCCTATGAGGAGTGGCTTAGGGAGCTGAGTATGTTTAGCCTGGAGAAGAGAGGATTAAAAGGGGACATGATAGCCAGGTTTAAATATTTGAAGGGATGTCATACTGAGGATGGAGCAAGTTTGTTTTTTGCTACTCCAGAGACTAGGACATGGAGCAATGGATTCAAACTCCAGGAAAAGATATTCCACCTAAACATTGTTAGGAAGAACTTCCTGACAGTAAGACCTGTTCAACAGTGCAACATGCTGTTTCTGAGTGTGGCAGAGTCTCTTTTTTTGGAGGTTTTTAAACAGAGGCTGAATGGCCATCAGTCGGGAATGCTTTGATTGTGTATTCCTGCAGGGCAGGGGGTTGGACTAGATGGCACTTTGTGGTCTCTTCCAACTCTATGATTCTATGATTCTAATTAGTTTTGCACCCATACGCCACTAGTTGCTGCCCAGAACACTAGAGTAATGCTGTAACCAATGAATAAAACTGGCAAATAATAGAATTACAGTATAGAGTTGGAAGAGGCCACTTGGGCCATCTAGTCCAACCCCCTGCCCTGCAGGAACACACAATCAAAGCATTCCCACCTCTGATTGCACTAGTTAAGGGTGGAAGAGTGGTTTGAGCATTTGGACTACAACTCTGGAGGCTAGGGTTTGAATCCCCACTCAGCCATGGAAACCCACTGATGGCACTGGATGACCTTAGGCAAGTCACATTATCTCAGCCTCAGAGGTAGGCAAATGCAAACATCCCCCTGAACAAACCTTGCCAAGAAAACCTCATGATAGATTTTCCTTAGGGTTGCCATGAGACAGAGGGAGGGAGGCCCTCTTTTGGGAGAGGAGGGGGGTGTCCATCTTCCTCCCCATCTCCTTCGCTGGAGGGAGGGCCCCCCTTCCTTCCCTTCCCCTTTACTGCATGGGGGTGGGGGTTCTCCCTCCCTCCCTGGGGCCCCTTGGATTGGATTGGCTTTGCGGCGGGGCTGGGCCACAATGGCAGCGTCAGTGGCGTCGGGGAGGGTGGTCACGGGCACCTCCTGAATGGGCCACGGTGGCCTGGGCAGGCAGGGGAGGTAAGGAAGAGGAAGTGGCAGAGGCGGTGGCAGCAGCAGCACTAGGCGCACCCCCCTTTCCACCCGGACGCAGAGAAGAGCTGCGGAGGAGGCAGCAGAAGAGGGCTGGAGCATGCAGGCGCCAGAGGGGAGATGCCTCACAGGCACTGGCGTCGGTAGTGGCTCCATCCCCATCCTCCTCCTTTCCCTTTCCTTTGTCGTGGCGGCGGTGGCGGTGGGGAGCACCTGCTGGTGCTCACGGAGCCTGGAATCGCCACCGCCGCCACAAGTTGGGGCTCTATGCGAGGGGGACGCACACATAATGGGCCCCCGCAAATCCTGATGCTGGCCCTGCCCACCACCCACCCATCGCGGCTTTGTGAAGGGTGGGAGGGGGGAGGGTGGCTTTCCACCCCATACCCGCCCTTCACAGAGCCGGGATTGGGGTCCCAATCGGGGCTTCGTGAAGGGCGGGACGGGGGTGGGTAAGGGGGGGCTTTCCACCCCACACCCACCCTTCACAGACCCAGGATTGGGGTCCCGATTGGGGCTTTGTGAAGGATAGGAGGGGGGGCTTTCCACCCCACACCTGCCCTTCACAGAGCCAGGATCGGGGTCCTGATTGCAGCTTGGGGGGTACAGAGGGGTGGCTAACTGGGCAGGGTTTGGTCTTATAGGGCTCCCCATCACGGCTTCGGGAAGGGCGGGTGCTGGCAAGCCTCTCCCCATCCATCCAGCTACCACCCGTCCTTCTGAAGCCGTGATGGAGAGCCCTATTCCGGCATATAAGACGACTCCCTAATTTTGAAAAGATTTTGAGAGCTTAAAAAGTCATCTTACATGCCAGAATATATGGTACCAAGATCACAACCAGTGAGCTGAATGCTTGAGTGGAGATTTTAACCCAAGATTTTTTTCAATGTACCACATTGGTTAACGGCAAAACTGGTCTGAGAAATCTGCATGATAGATGACTGGGAGAGAAGGGGTATAATGGGATCTTCCCTACATCTCTTTTTGAGGGTGATTAAGAACATGTTACACTCATTTCTTCTTTGTAAAAAGGGCCATTGGGATTTAAACTAGTGCTGATCTTTCCAAAGCCTCTACCAGAGTCTAGAATAAAAGGCAAAAACCTGTGCTAAATTCCTGTCCATAAAACAAGAATCCATCAGATGTTTTATTTTTTAACTGAGCCTCTTAAACAACACCTACTCAGGTTTTACAAGGGAAATTAATCATTCAGAGCATGACATTTCTGCTTTAAGAAAACTCCAACAAAAGCCAAGCCACAAATCCCTTTTCTTATAACATATATTTACATGCTGGTGAACAACTGAGAACCCATGCTGCGATTTCATGAGCTTCCACTATGAACACTGTTCCAAATGTCATTCCAATGGCAGATAAAGGGAAGTCTTGGAATAGGAAACTTTTCCAAGAGGAAAACTTCCTTCTGGGCACACTGGAAAGCAGCTAGTAAACAGCAGCAGGTGGCACCGTTAAATTTGGTCCAGGCTGTGGGGGATTAGGAAATGTTGGGAGAAAGGAGATAGGAGCAGTGAAAGTAGATGAAAATTTTTCAAATATGGGTTATGAATGATACAAAATACACTATGCAGAACTAGCATGGAGTTATGCTTATATAATGAGCTTTAAAGCACTGATATAGTAATCTAGAAAGCCCACCTGAAAATTAAATACCAGACTTTGAAAAAAACCCAGCACATTTCCGTCTTTGATGGAAGCTGCTTAAAAAAAATGTTTCAAGGCATTTCCATTGATACTACTGACTTAATTTGCCCATGATATCACACCAGGTCAGGGATTTGTGCAGTGCTCCACATATCAGCTAGGGCTGCTGGCAGCTGCACACTTCAACAGCATCTGGAAGGCTGTACTTTGCCCATAGCTCTGCTAAACAATGATTTTGTATGGTGATCATGAACAAAAACAGCAAGCATTATGTGCCCATACAGCTGAGACAAGGGTTTTAGAAGATGTTCCTTTTTGTTGTTGTTATTGCATATTCTAGAACAGTGGCTCTTAACCTTTTCTTTACCAGGGACACCTTTTAAATATCCTTTGTTGCTGTAGACCCCCAAGACTTAACTCAAGATTTAAAACAAAACAAAACAACAACAACAAGAAAGCATCCATTAAACCTTGCTAGAGGTACTAGCAAGGGAGGGAAGTCTTTTCTCCTGCTTCTTTCTGTAAGTTTGTAGCTGGAACGGATTGAATGGCAAAGTGAGGCCAAGCCAGCCAGCCAGCCAAGCTTTGCCTTGGCTCCTGTCACGTGGCCGCTCTATACTGCAGGCAGGAGGTGGGCTGAGCAGCTTTCAATCCTTTGCATGCCCTCTGTGAGGACATCGTGGCCCCCTGGGGGTCCCCAGACCACAGGTTAAGAATCACTGTTCTAGAGTGACACATTGTGGCTAACATGAAATATTGTGTGTGGATGTATCTTCAAGTCACCTGTTGACTTATGGCAACCTCATGAATTTCATAGGGTTTTCTTAGGCAAGGAATACACAAAACTTCTTTTGCAAGTTCCTTCTTCTGAAATGTAGCACCTGCTATTCATTGGTGGTCTCCTATCCAAGTACTAACCAGGGCTGACCCTGCTTAGCTTCCAAGATCAGACAGGATCAGATGCCTTTAGGGTATTTATGCAGACCTAACATGAACTATAGTTGCCTTTAAATAACTTCTGATTCATTTTTTAAAAAAGTTTTGAAACTGGCTTGTTGAAACTAACCACAGTTCACGTTGATCACGATTCTGAACAACATGGAAAACTGTTTAACTGAAAGCAGAATCTTTCTTCACCATTACACAAGAGAAAAGGAGAGAGAATAGAGGGAAAGTACAATAGAAGGCCTGAGGCTACTGAGAAGCTGTCCAGTTTTACACTTCTACAGAACTTAGGGCCAGTCTAGACACAATGGTATACTGAGAGAGGTTGTGCATTTTCGCCCATTCACAGTGATGGTGTTTTGTCTCCATTTTTTCGCCAATTTGCATGCACGCGCATGTATTCGAATGGAGCATTCACATGCTCCCATAAAGGACAATACAGCGAAAATGAGCATCACTGCTCATTTTGATGTCCACACATACAAAAACTCACATCTAGGTGCATTTTCCAGAAAACTTTGGGGAAAACCACTAACCCTTTTACTGCACAGTTTGTGGAGCTTTTAGTCCCCCTCCTTCCAAATCTCATTCACAGTGTGTTGGAACAAATAGGATTCTACTCATATCCTACAAGGAGTATTTTTACCATCTAGACAACCCCTTACAAGTTCTAAGTGGAAGCCAGTGTGGTTTAGTGGTTTGAGCATTGGACTCTGACTCTGGAGACCAGGGTTTGAATTCTTGCTCAGCCATGGAAACCCACTGGGTGATCTTGGGCAATTCACATTCTCTTAGCCCAAGAGGAAAGCAAAGGCAAACCGTCTCTGAATAAATATTGCCAAGAAAATCCCATATTAGATTTGCCTTAGGGTAATCAGAGGTCTCAAACAACTTGAAGGCACAAAACAACAATGACAAGAACAACAACAATAACAGAACTTATGCTGTGTAGTAGTTTCCATTTCAGTCCCTAAATTCATTCTCAAGAATTGGGAAATTAAAGGCGAGCTACAAATTGTGCTTCAAGTTAGAAAGTCTGATGCCATGCAGTATTTAACACAGTAAAAACTAGAGTACTGTAGATAAGTTTCAGCTGGTGATGAAGTTACAGGATGGTTGCCTGATGTGAAAAAAGGGAATGGCAGCTCAGTATTGGAAGGGACAGTAACAACTATGGGATTTGGGAAGTTGTCAGACTCTGCAGCAGCTGTATAACTGCAGCAGCTGTATAAACACCAAAAAAGCTAGCCTTTCCTATTTTATGATCTTATATTCTGTCCTAAATACATGGGGAAATAACAAATAAGAGAACTGTTAAGAAATTATGTAGAATATTAAGAAGTAAAATAGCCCATGATATTCTAAACCTGGCTACTTATGTGCTTGGTAACTAGAAAGGTCTCACATTGAATAAGAAGATGCTTAGATTCAGGCTTGGATGAATCCAAGGAGGAAAATATTCCAGAGCTCAGGAGTAACTCTGTATGTGCTCTTGCTTTTAGTATTTTATAGATTACTGTTCTTGCTTTTAGCCAAAGTATTTGAGATCAGCTCTGGACATAGGTCATTTCTAAAATATCTGGGTCCAAATTATTTGCAATTACATAATCAAAGCTTGTCAGTATTTGCGTGCCCTATATCCCTTGTCATTCCTTTTATTCTTTTCTTATTTCTCCCACCTCTCAAATGTTGGGTATCCTATTTTCATACTAGGCTATTTTTACACATATTTTTCCCAGTTAGATGTGCCATGTTCCTGAGTGTTTTTTGAGGCTGTTCAAGTCTACACCCACATGCTTTTTATAATGCCATGGGCATGCCAAATAATTCAGATTAGGAAAAGAGCAGGCATGTCTGAAATGTGATTCATGCAGCCCATGATGTAAAGGTCGCATGGATCAGATCCGGTAATTACCAAGAGGAACAGACCCCAAAAGAGCTCTTTCCAGCTTCCCAAACGATGCCTTTCTCTACCATACTCTCTTTGTTTCTACAAGCATTCGATAGAGGGGCTGGAATCTTTTCTGAGACTCTGAATAGCACCTAATTCTTTACAGGGATCTTATGTTGGATTGCTCAAAAGTTAAAAGGAACACTGACTCACTCCTGCTTCTGGTGAGCCCTCCCCCTTTTTTGTATCAAAATAGGAACTGGGGCAGTTATTGCTTGGTGGGATTCTTATGGACTTTTCTGACTGCTCCAACAAATCCCCCATTTATATTCATGTGGGCTCAACTTCTTTGCCCAGTAATTAGAATGAAGAGATTACTGACCCCCACACCCTTTTAACACTCATGTTAGGAAAGAGGAATAAGGATTATTCCTCCTATATATATTCTCTTCTGCCAATAACCGACCCTTCTACTCATTTTTAATTTATTGCTTTTTCTCCAAACAGGCACAGATGCCTCAGGAAGCTCCCAGCCAAGAATTCTGGGAATTGTATTTTAAAAATATATTTTTTTGGGGGGGGTAATAAATAAACAAAATCCATCCCGTTTCTAATTCCCTCTTGCCACTCCTTCCCCTTGGTGTCGGTACAGTTCATCATCCTTCACTCCACATGCTAGACATGTGGTTAGGAAACAAGTGTCTCATGGTATTAGATGCAGCTCTATCCTGAGGTATACAGTAAATGGCACAGCTTGGAAAAGTTACTTTTTCCAAGAACAATTCCCAGAATTCTTGGCTGGAAGCTGTAGTCCAAACAATAATTTCCCTAAACTCTGGGAAGGGGAGGTCTGTTTTGCTGATCCCATACAGACCAGTTTGCCTGCCATCTGCTCATGTAATATAGAGTTGATGTGGGGAGGGGGGAATATGTTTGAGGAGGACTGTGTGACTCACCTGAAGAGCAAGCTGACAGCTGTGGGCTGGACTGAACACTCTAAATTTTAAAATTACTGTAGCTAGATGGACATCCTTGCAGGCATTGTATTACCTATGTGAAGTCGAAGGCTTTCATGGCCGGCATTAATAGATTGTCCTTGTTTTTTTTCTGGGCTGTGAGGACGTGTTCTGGAATAGTTTCCTTCTGACGTTTTGCCTGCATCTGTGGCTGGCATCTTCAGAGAATGGTTGGGTAGAAGTGTATGTAGGAGTTTTGAACAAAATTTTATACAAAGTCTGGCTGCCAGTTTTGAAGAACAATAGAAACAAAACTCAACACTTACAAAGGAATTCCACCCAGGGACAGAGGGAGTTCCAGCAGATAATGGCCCATCAACCAACCATTAGCTAAACAGACGCTAATGAGCCTTGCATTTCTATACCCAGTAACTAACCATTCAATTACACAAATTTACATATACTCCCAAACAGGGGTTCACAACCTATAAACTCCACATACAGTCCTACCTAACCATTCTCTGAAGATGCCAGCCACAGATGATGATGATGATGATGATGATGATGATAATTACCCCGCCCCTCTGTTAAAAACAATCGGGGCGGCTTCCAACAATTATAATGCTGGCTAAAATCCCTAAGCACCACCCACACCCTCCCTCCCCCATAAAAAGATATTAAACTCTTTTAAAATTAAAAACCGCCTAAACTAAAATCACATATAAAAACAAATAGAAAAATTAACAGCCAGCAAGACTAAAAGAGGCCAGGAGACGCAGCTCCTGAGGCTGGGATCTAATCAGGAAAGGCCTGCCGAAAGAGATCTGTCTTTAGTGCTTTTTAAAAACTATTTAAGCTCGTCATCTGACAGATCTTGTTCGGCAACCCATTCCATAATTTGGGGGCGATTGCCGAAAAGGCCCTCTGGGAGGTTGCAGACAGCCTAGATTTTTGTGGATGAAGCAAATTCTTCCCAGAGGACCGGAGTGCAGGCGAAACGTCAGAAAGAAACTATTCCAGAACACGGCCTCACAGCCCGGAAAAAAACTAAGGAAAATCTATTTATTATCTAGCTTGTAATATGAACTCAGCCAGTTAACAATGCTTGGCATTATTACAGAATGATCAGCCACTTCCTCAGGCAATAAGAACCAAGAACACACATGTTGCAACAGCAACTCCCGGTGCTAAGGGCCCTAGGATATGTAGTTTCTGCGAGGCACCTAAACCTTTAGTGTCAGGTTTCCCAGGAAACTACATGTTCCAGGGCTCCTTGTACTCAAGATGCTACTACTATTGCCAGGCAAGGAGGATGGGCAGGGGCAACAGAAGGAAGACTAGGTTCATTTATATCCTCTTCTGCTCTCTGTGCTGCCAGCAGAAGTCCAGGAGGATCCAGATTTTAGAACTAAGGTTAGGGAAAAACAAAAAGCTCTTTTCCCAATTTTCAGGAAACAGATCTTTTTGCCAAACCCAATTCCACATGGAGCTGAGGAAAAGTTCTCCCATCACTAATCACAATATGCACTAAAATATAATTGTTTCTATAATAAGACAAGAACTTCCTTCTCTTCAAAGACAGAACCAAGAAAGGTTTGTTATCTGGCTGATGACTTTAATTAAATTACTATGCAGAGGAAATGGTCTAATTTGTATGCCCTTTCTATTTGCCTTTGGTAAAACAAGGATGTCTAATTATACCACAGCCAATGAATGAGCCCCAACACCCCTGGGTATCTTTATTTGGGACTCAATTTACAGGGTTATGGTTCCTTTTCACTTCCACACATACATCTCCACCTGCCTTCATTTTCAGGGGATGGGTGGGCGAGAAAAATCAACACAGCACTCCTGGCCGACTAACCTACTGAGCAGTTCATTGCATTCCAGGCCATAGCACTGAGTAGCGTGTTGCATATTTAATACTCTCCAACATTGCCTAATGCATTTTGCTGAATTCAGCACATAGAGACACATAATTTAAAATCCAATAAAAGCGTTAACTGGATGGACGTGCTGGGGGAGAGTGAAGCAATGCTGTAATAAGCTGAACATGCCACACAGCAGGTTGTAAAAAGTGCCCTCTGCCTGAGAGAGAGTTGAGCAGAGAGAACAGGAGCCAGAAGGTTCCTGAAGGGAATTCTTTATTGCCGTATTCTGGCAGGAATCTGTTTAAAGTTACCAGTAGCTTTTACTTAATTTTTCTCTCCATATTAAAAAAACCTGTGAACATTCCTTGTTCTCTCTCAATATAGTGGTACATATACTGTGTAGTCTTATAACAACTTTAGGGGTTGTCTAAATGGCAAAAATACTCCTCATGGAATGTGAGGAGAAGACGACCTGTCCTAATGGCAATCCATGTTGTTTTGCCATATTGTGAAGGAGGGGGGCCAAAAATGGCAAAAACGCCACAGGAAAAGCCTTTGTGGCTTTTTCAGGAGTTTGTAAAAAACCCAGAGGGAAATGCGAACCCCTGACCATTAAGACAACTGCACGAATTGTTGCGTGGTCTGGAGGGAGCAGAACGACTTTCTGATTGGTTGGGGGTGTGCAGGTGTGATCCTGCACGTTACCCTCTTGTTTTTGTTTTTGTTTTTTGACAGGGCGGAGGGCAGTCACGGGGAGGGAGAAGAGGAGGAACCAGGGAAAGGAGGATGCCTCTCCTCCTCTTTCCCCCCCCCCTTTGGGTGCCCTTGGTGCCACCGCTGCAGGGATTTGGGAAGGATGGCTCCCTCCTCCTCTGCCCCCTTCCCATGGGTGCCCTCTGTGCCGCTGCTGCCATGGTCCTGTTTGTGAAGCTCATGGGCACCAAAAAAACCCATTAAGACAAATCGCAGCTGCTGTGATTTGACATTACTGCGGAGCAATCGAGTTTTGGGGGGCTCGCACGGTAATTCCAGACACATTTTGCTGCCTGGAGAGAAAGATAAGGAGATTCTTCCATTTGCCACTTCCTGTGTAACATCTAGCTGGCTTGGCAGCTGAATTGCTCCTCAAAACTCACTCTGAGGCTGCAACCTCCACCACACCTGAAGGGTCGGTTGGGAACACCAACTATGGAACACCCTCCCTAGGGAGATGAGATTAAATCTGTGTGTGGCACCCTCCTATTATCCTGCCCAAGGACCTTGCAATGTGCAGATTGACAGGATTGACAATGTGACAGGATTGACAATGTGTATGTGTCACCAAGTCATACTGCTGACTCAGTGCTGAGCTGGTAAGGGATAATTTAACCAGTTAAGGAACAGCTTCACATAAGATGGGAGGGAAGAAAGGAGAGGGAGAGGGAGAGAGACCCTCTGCCAATGCAACTCTGTTGGAAAAATGTGGAAATGTCTAGAAATTTTGCATTAAAAGGACAGCACCACAGTGGATGCAACACAGGGGACTGGTAGGGATGGCAGTCAGTGCTGGTGTCTCTCCTTTTCAGGGGATAGCTGAGGCTCTGCAGAAGCCTTTGCAAAATGGCACATCAGCTATGAATAAGGAGGCATTCTGCATCACTACTGAGCAATCACTTAGTTCAGGTGCATATTGGATTTTTGTTTATTTCAGTCCTGGTGGAATATCACCTAAAATTGGTTCTGTTACTTTGCTACTTCATTTGCACTTGGAGAGTGATTTGTACACAGGATATCCCATTATGCTATTTTAATGATGTGATTTTCTTATTTAGAATACAAGCCTTCTGCTTACAAATTTCTCCTCTTTCATCTCAAACCAGTCATAGTTGTTTGACATGCTGGATGAGCATCTTGGATACTGGGAAGCAAAAATTCCTCAGCGAGAAGGGCAGCAGGTTTACTTCATTGTAACCAGAGGTGTTATTCCTGTCTTCCAGAAGTAAGGAAGGAATGGCATAAGCAAATCCCAGTGACCATCTCTACTGCCTGCTGCCCTAAACAGGAAGCAGTGGTATGAGAATCAGAGGACACAGGGATATGTATATGCACATGGGTAGGAGCTGAGGTTTCTAGGAACAAGTTTCTCCCTTTCTAGTTCAAGAGCTCAGGGCAGGGGAAAAGCTATTACAAATATACTGCTTATCTTCCAGTGGGTGTTAAAGAACTGATTTTAGAGAGTGTTCCATCCTTTTTTAATAAGATTCAGATACTGGGTTTTAAAGGGCCTAAATAACCTAAAGGTACCAGATCGCACCTGATCTTGGAAGCTAAGCAGGATCAGCCCTGGTTATACTTTGATGGGAGAACACCAACTAATATAAGGTGCTGTGAGCTACATTTCAGAAGAAGGAACTAGCAAAACCACCTCTGAGTATTCCTTGCCTAAGAAAACCCTATGAAATTCATGGGATCACCATAAGTCAACAGGCAACTTGAAAGCACATGTTCATACAATTCAACAGGCAACTTGAAGGCATGTGTGCATACACAGACAGAGAGAGGATTCCAACTCCAGTTCTGTTCTTAACTTTCCAGTGTTTAACGTGTAAATATTTCCTTCTTTCATTCTCATATGCAAGCATGAATAATTTCAAAATAATCTTGCTGGGCAAGATTAGAATTCCAGAACCACAGAGCTGGAAGGGGCCTCATGGGCCTTTGAGTCCCATGACTCATTTTACCATTTTGCTATAATTTTTCACATTTCAGGACCTTTAAACAAAAAATTGCTTGCATAAAAATGTGTGGTTTCATGCAGAAATCGTTTTTATGTGAAGAAACAAACAACGTCTTGTGTGAAAAACACATTTTTTCACACACACAAAAAAACCCAATGGAAGTTGACAATTTTTTCAATAGGGTGCCACAATGTGTCAAGATACCTTTTTTATTGAACATGATGTAACATTCAATCACACTGAAAAAGGAGGACATTTTTTCCCCTGGCTTTTATGGATGTTAGGCCTCTCTTCTTCCTGTTACTTGTCATAGCTAACCAGTAAATTCACTCAGGAGCATTGGGGAAGGATCCTTTGAAAGCCTTATGAAACAAATTAATACTGAGCTGTTCCTTTCATGTTCATACCACCAGAAACTGAAATAATAATTAGCACGCTTACTGAAATACTAATTTGGATGATCATTCATAATTATCCCAAGGTATCATAATAAAGTTTCATGTTTAGCTTCACAAGGGGATACTCATTGTCGATGAATTACAGGGGCAATCTGTCCAATAAGGCCTGTTTTCTGCATCAAAGTTTAAGCCCTGAATAGTTTTCCCCACCCCCTACCCCTGCTTTCAACTTGCAAAGGATATCTCATTTCCTTTGAATTATATTGCTATGGAAGCAAAGGAGATTAAACTACTTGAGGAGGAAAAAGAGGCAGTAGACTTCTCACTAAGAGAGCGTAGATAATAGGCCAATCTCATAGACTGTGGGGAAAAAGAACTATAACATAAAATCCTGTTCAGCACTAATGGAGAGTAAAATTCTACCAGCATGAACAAGCCTGAACAAGCTAGTTTATTGCACTGTGGGGTGAAAGGGAATTGTATGCATAAGGAGCTTCTGGATACCTCCTTACACAACCATGTAAAAAGCACAACCACTGGTATAATTATACTGGCATAATGTCCCAACAGGATCTCAGGCTGGTAACATTAGTATTTCATCTCTTATGGAACATCATTCTGAACTTACATTGGAGAAGAAGGATTCACGGTAAAGCTTCATGTTTAAGGAAAGCTACAGACATTCTATGACTACTTTGGTGACAGGCCATCTCATAATGCCTTCAACTATATCTACGGTGCAACCACACTTGGAATACCATGTAAATTTCTACCTGCCACCTTGCAAAAAGAATATTGTACTGATGAAAAAAGTACAGGAAAAGAGTAACAACCTTTCTGCTATGAGGAAAGGTAACCATGTTTGGGGTTTCTGAGATTAACAAAAAATAAGTAAGCCAGACCTTAGAAAGGTTAGCTGTTTCCAGAATTCCCCAGCCATCTTTAGCTGTAGCCATGCAGGTTTAAGGATTTCGGTGGTGGTATCTCCCACAAAATAACTTTTCCAGTCTCTGGGTAAAATATGTGATAGAGGTGTATACAATGCATGGTGGGGAAGAAGTGCATTGATATATGTTTTTCTTCCCTCCTTCAGAATACTTGAACCCTGAATGGGATTTCTGATCCCTGAATATTGGGAGAGTCAGGACAGATAAACAAAGTGCATCCTTGTACAGGAGACAGTTAAATTATGAAATTTTATTGAAGTTTAAATGGATTTTCTAGCTTGGACTATCACCAAAATGAAAACAAAAGACATACCTGTCATGTCTGAGGGCCCTCATGTCAACATACACTGTGGTTGGATCAGGCCCAGATGTCCCCTGGAAAAGAAAACATCTCAGTTAGCACTCTACACAGAACAAGTGTTTTGGATATTACTTACCATAGAAGTAAAACAAAACAAAACCCATATTATAATGGTAAAAATATAGATTACATTACATTAGTATCAGGGAAGGGGGAATCTAATACCTTCCTCGGCATACTCATTTACCTGTTGGTTGCAAATATACCATTATGCAGTTGCCTGTGTTGTTAAAAAATAGTGTCAATGCAAAAATAGTGAAAGGTACACATGTTTGACAAAATATGAAGAAACAGCTGAGGACATACAGTTTGTAATGGCAGAAGCAAGCGGTCAGGTGGAAAGCATGGATTTGTAGAGATAAGCATGCAGAAAATTTATTTGAAGTCAATGGTATTAAAGAGCAAAGTATGTGATATCAATAGGTATGAGCTGAAGAAATATAAGCAGTTATTCTGGTCTTTTTTACACCATCTGACTGGATTTTTTAAAGCATTTAATTTCTTTTTTTCAGGTGAGCTCTTCTAAAACTGTATAATTTGTTAATCTGGAGTGTTGCTACTGCTCATATAGTAGAGGTTTCCAGTACTCCCTCATGCCAACTCCACAATACTCTTTCCATCCCCCAAGAATTTGAACTCCTAAGGAGGAGCCTTCTTTGAGTTTTTTTCCCCTTAAAACACCTGACTACCTTCAAACAGAAATGTGGCAGAATGCTATTTACAAAATCAGTCTAACTGCCATAAATTTCAGTCCAGGACAGATAATTTGAATTAGGAACCAGATGCATAAAACCACATTGCTTTCTAACCAGCATTAGGATGTGTTGCAACATTAGCTTTGGAAATTTCTGTACCAACACATAGGAGACACTTTACAAGTCTGTGGATTCCTGAGGTGTACAAAATGTATCTAAGCAAATGCAAAAAATAAAATAAAATAAAATAAAATAAAATAGATCCATGCATTTGCAAAAAAACAAAAAAGGGGTATATTCTACAAGCACACTAGAAAGAGAGCTATGATTGGCTCTTTGCTAGATGTATGCAAATCACTTCCGGATCGTAGATAAGAGGAGGAAATTGCTCTGCCAGTATCTCTTTATGAACCAGGATGCTCCACAGATTCTGTGCCATATACCAAAAAAAAAAAAAACAAGAGAGAAGAGCCTAGCTAAGTGGTACACAGTCAAGGTTAACAAGAAAGAGCACTATATTGCTTTTAGGTTTCCCTGGTGGTTTCTGGAAGTTTATTTTCTGGCACTCTGCCTTTCTGCAGAGATTCTATACCGAAGAAGGCAAGAGATATCTATACAAGTAACATTTATTAAACACGGATCAGCACCCCACCACCAAGACAGCAAGAGAGAGTTACGGGAAAGGCAACATGCGCATTCGCCATTTCAGCTTGTTATAAAAGCCAACACAAGAACACAAATCCTACCTAGCTGGCGCAGAAGACAGAGTTTTCAGTGTGCTAGCAGTGTAACAGACTAGCGCTGAGTGGAGAACCTCATTTCAAGCATCATTAATAGAGGGGTGGGGGAAGCTGATCTATAAATATTACCTTAGGAAACATTTTCATAGCTGACCAGAACCAGTTTGTAAAAATCAATTGTTGAACATTAACTGTTAATTTTGGTTTTGTTTGTTTCAAAGCCTCTAGCATGTTAATGAAATGATGGCTAACTTTTGATGAAGAATGTATATAGATCAAAACAAGAGATTAATTTCCCATCCCCTCCCTATACAAATACCAGCACTGAAGGGTCTTAGTGGTGCAGAAGCACAAGGAGGGTGGGACAATTTGATAAGCTGCAACTCCTGCCCAAGATCTCCAGACTTCCATCTAGTCTGTCCCACTGTTAGAAGTGGAAAAGTGGATATTTTTAGGGAACACAAAAATCCCCTACCTGCTCGGCCAGTTTTCCCAGCCTGTGTGGCTACAGCAGCAGGAATAGGAGGGATATGGGGAGAAGGAAAGACAGTAACACATGGAAAATAATAAAAAGGGGTGGAGGCAGAATGGAAGTTGGGAGGAAAATAAAAAGAGGATAATGCAAAAAGCAGGGAGTAAAATAAAAAGGAAAAACCATGTCAAATACAGAAAACTTACAAATTAAGCCATTATACCGTTTAAAGGTTTAAAAAAATATGAGGTGTCAACATTTTAGCAGAGCAAACAGAAGAGACAGTAATAGACTCACTAACTGTCGACAGAGTTAAACAATTTAAGAGACAGCATAGACAATATTGTTAGTGGACAGCGTGACCCAAACAACTCACTCTATCTCACTGTAAAGAAAATACTACAGCCTCTCTCAACATTTTCCAAACTTCTGAGACACAGAAAAGCACAGCTTTGGATGGGGGTGTATGTGTTCAAATTTAAAAGGTGGACTTTACTTTTATACACAAACAATCAACCAACCCCTCTCTTTTTCTCTGTGTGCAAGAGCTCTGTGTTGTCAGAGGGCCTAACCCCCTTCTGCTTCTCTATGAGTCATTGTTCTGAGCATCCCTTCTCTGAATGCAGGTAATTCTGCAGTGGGAGCATTGCATTATCTAGTCACTCTGCAGAGACATGACTTGTGATCACTGACTGGAAGGAAGGGCAGAGCAGTGAATCTTCCAAAGATAAAGAGGACAGCATTTTTTATAAGTAGCTGGTTTGGGATCACAGAAACCTTCAATCTTAAAAAAAAAAATGCAATATATTTCTCCTGGTACACTAATTGTTTTACCATGGCATGATATCTAGTGTAGCTACTTTAAGAACCATGTTAATTTTACTAAGAGATTTCTAATACGCCTCACAGCTTCTGCAGCAACAAAAAGGTACAGGCAACAAGTTGTTCTCCTAGAATCCTATTAACCTATGACAAAGAAACACAGACTTAGTATGCCCCATTGTCTATAAAGATGTTCAGCCTATTGATACAACTGAATAAATTAGAGGGTTTGTCTACAGATGCTCCAGAAGAGCAATATTAAATTCTAGAAGAATGCTGTAACACATGATTCTTTTATATTTGACTCTTAGAAAACAATTTGATAAATATACAGCACATGGTAAATCAACTATTTGGACTATTAGTAACAAGCCACGATCCCAGATCCCATGTCAAACTCCCACCTAATGTCATGTGACTTCCCAAATGCCAACCCCAGAGGCAAAACAGAAGTGTGGCTTAATTGAATTTGTGAAAATGGGACCACCTGATTGGTCATTTGGGGAGCTAAGGCATAATCTATTACATCCCACTTTATTTTTCTATATGGTCCTTTGGACAAATTCTAAAATGGTCAGGAACATAGGTATTTCCGGTATTAGCAAAGCCTGTATTATAATGAAAAGTTTACATGGGCACTGCAGTCTAGTTTTTAGTGAGGCAATAAACCACCTGGGCTGTACTTTCTTCACAGAAAGTGGGCACCATGCCACATAACTGAATGAAATTCTCTCCACACAGAAAACTAGATTTCATTCTAACCTACACTTATTTCATTACATACCAGTTTTCTATGTGTACAAATATTTTCGCACCTCCTGCCCTATGGTGAATCATTCCATCATGAGGCTCTCATCTGCAGTCTTGAAGTGGTATACTGTAGTCCCAATAAAGGCACCATGATGGTAACTGAGCTATGAAGAGAATTCTCCAAACCAAAAGCTAATTTCTCCAAAGCAATATGTGAAACAAACAAGCTACACCTTACTGTATTTATAGTTACAGCATACTCTCAACTTTAGGTCCAGGGATAATAACTGCCCCCCATCTTCATTAAGTGGTTAAAAACTAGGGATATCTGGCTTATGGGGCAAAGTGCTGCCTGAACAACTCGATATCAGCTGCTTCATTATAAAGTTGCCCGCTGGCTTGTGTTGGACTGGTCTGGCTTATTTCAGCTTTAATACCGATATATCCATTCAAAAACAAATCCCACTGAATTAAATGAGGCTGCAGTTCTGTACAATTCTGTACACACGTTCATGTACAGAACTGCAGCCTCAATGGCTTGTCCCCTGCAGTTGCTCTCCAACCCACATTCTATCCTTTTTTAAAAAGTTGAAACCAAACCCTGTATATACATTTTTTAAAAGGCAGCAAAGGCTTTGATACTTTTCCCTTCATTAACCTACAGATATACTACATTGTACAGTATGCTAGGATTTGGGGTCCACCCCTTTGCATAAATTGAAGGTTTATGGCCCAGAACACACCTGGAAGCTGCACACTACAGTATGAGATTGGTAACAGAATGAAGCCTTCTTCCTCAAAACTTTGTTTCCTTACTTATCTTGTCTGGTGAGGTGCCTCTCCCTCCCACTAAGTGACAAGACAACCTGGTACACACTGGGATTCAAGGATAGCAGTGTAAGCAGCATAATTTTAAATAATCACACCACCCCTATTATTATTAATCATGTTAATATAGTAACATTATTCCTTCATATCCCTATTCTCCAGTGAAAAAGCAGCAACATATCCTGCTGCCTTCCCACATTTCCTCCACTAGAGCAGATCAATGAGTCCTACTCTGCCACTTCCCTCTGAAAAAGAAGAGGTTTAGGCTACAGATTTAAGGTCCATCCCAGACAAGTAGTAATTTCATTTGCAGAGAACAAGGAAAGTAGTAACATGGGTACAATGGTCCAAGGGACATAAAATTCTGTCACTTGCCCAAAGTGACTGCACAGTGTTACATTCTGCTGTATCATCACCTCTTTTATTACCAGCATGACTATCAAATATGCAGGCTTTTCAAGGAATAAGCATATTTTGTTTCTACAATGCAAAGCTGATGCATGCATACACATTTCATTTGAATAAATACATTTTGCATTTCTAAGTCATATTTTCTGAATGAAGGAACTAGAGGTTACATATGTGTACAGGAATGGTACTGTCAGCTATGACCACTTCATCACACACTGAGTGTACAGGAATGGTACTGTCAGCTATGACCACTTCATCACACACTGAGAGAGACCACTGATCTATGTAGCTAACTACTCTTTATTGTTGGGTCAGAACAGAATCTTCTGTCAGATGGTCAGAATCTGATCATCCGTGATCCTCCAGACAGCCATGTACCTACTCCTCTATACCACTATACCATTGTTTGATGGTTTACCAACCTTTGTATGGTTTTTACCCATTCTAAGAGCTTTACCGTACGACAAAGCAGCAGGAATGTTCTATCTTTCCTGCTGCCTTTCTGCATGGCATTGTTGTTTTTTCATTCTGGTCCCGTAAGGGACCAAGGTAAAACCGTGCCTTTTTGCTAACCAGAAAAACCTATTTGCAAAAGGTGCAATTTTAGCTTGGTCCCCCACAGGAATGGAACGAAAGGATAGTGGAAGGACGCCAATGTCATGTGGGAAGGCAGCAGGAAAGACAGAACGCTCCTGCTGCTTTTCTGCTTTTCCTCGGAGGGTGGTAAGGCTCTATAAGATTGAAATACCTCTCTTAATGCTTAGTTGATGTAAGCTATAAGTGCAAGTATGCTGGTACTTTTGGTTCCACCATTTTCCTCTCCTGATGTTGTTGAACTTCAACTCCCATCATCCCTAGCTAGCACAGCCAGTTGCAAGGAATAATGGGAGTTGTCCAACAACATACAGAGGACCATATTTGTTCTATTCTGTCTGACACTGGTATCTCAGGCAGAGCCCTGTCCTATCCCTACTAGAAACCCTTTAACTAAAGGTGGGCAAAGTACAGCCATGGGCTGCTTTTGTGTCCCACAAAGGTCAATTCCCCCCCCCAATGCCCTTTGGTGGCATGGGAAACATTTTTGTCATGTCTCTCTCCACTCCCAAGCCATTTTAGGCCAAGAGGTCTTTTTTTTTAAAGGAAAGAAACAGGAAGTTAGAAAGGCCTCTCCTGGAAGACTTTGGGGGCTAAAATATATTTTTTATTTTTTTGTTGGGTGTTGCAGTGGGGATGGAGCCCTCCAAGGTCTCTTGGTGGTGAGCTAATTTGGCCTTCTCACCTCCCCTAGTTATCCACCTCTGCTTTAACTAGAGATGGATCAAACCCAGAATCTGATGCATGTATAACCACTCTTAAGATCTTGGATAACATCACGTAGAGTCACCTCTGGAACAATATATTAACCTACAACAGGGTTCATTTTTTTTTAGTGCATGTAATCAATCTAGCATCCTTCATAATCAACCTATACTATTTAAAAAGACTGGTAGAAGGGAATTCTATAGCTGGTATTATGTCCATACTGTGACACCATTAAGATGTTCTCTGCAATGTCCAGGGCACTGAACACTGTCATCAGTGACTCCAACAATATTTCTACAGAGAACTGTGATGTTTAATGCAGTTTCTCATAATAATGTTGGTGGAGAGAAATGACTGTAACAATATTTTCATAGTGAAATTTTTCAACTTCAACTAATAAGGCCAATTCTTCACATTTAGCATTGCCTTTCAGAGAAACAAATTATTCTAACTATGGCATTCAGATATATAGTATACCTAGAAAAATTCCTAGTTATAATTATAAATATCTAATTTTGTGTATGGATACCTAATGGATTCAGTTAGAATAATGTCTCTTCTCAGAGGGAATAGAAGTATATCACAGAGTTTCCACAACACAGAAGTTGACATTTCTTTCTTCTTTCTTCTGTTGAACAGTGTACTGTTTATGACATTTCAGACGGAGGACTACTAACTTTGGCAAGAATTCAGCTGTGTACTTATGCTGTATCCTGTAGCTTCTGTCAGAACCTGCAATCTCACTATTCTGCGTCAACCTCAAAGGGAAACCCTTGGAGCAGGGAAGCTGTAGTGGGAGGGGTAGACAAAGAAAATCCCAATTCCCTCCTATTCTACACCAAAGTACACCACTGGACCTTGACCTTTGAATATTCAAGATGAGAATGAATGGAATGACCCATGTATAACCATCAACAATCCTTGGTAGGCTCTAGAACTTTGATGCATGAAATGATGTCCCGTTGGCATTGTATCAGTTCAATCTAATATGTCCCCTCTAAATGGCTTACCAAAAACAACAAGTGTTGCCTGATACTAATTGCTGCAATACTGCTAGATCAAAACGTCATGGCATGCTACGCTTGTCCTCTTTTGATGGGGGGGGGCAACACATTACAGCCATACTTCAGTTAACAAAGCTTCTGATAACGAACCCCCTTTTAACAAAATCTTTTGACACCTGCCCAGCCCCTATTTCATTACTGTCTTCTGTCTAGCTAGAAGTTTTGTTGTTGTTGTTGTTGTTTTTAGCAGCATCAGCATCAGAAAGATAGTGAAGACAGGCAGGAGAAATCCAGACTTTTGGTGCTGGGTTGCAGCAGCATGGCTGCAATAACAATCCAATAAAGTTTGAGTTGAGAAAGAATGAGATTGTATTTTACAGCTGTTTCTACAGTAGCTGTCTGTGTCTGCCTACAACAGGCAAGGTAAACAGCAGCTGCATCCAGAAACCTTTACTAAGCATTGTGAACAGCAAAGCAGAGAGTAAAGGGGGAAACAGATAAGCCTCACCGGTTCCCTCCAGCATGTTAAAAAATATAGATCTAACCACTTTGGCCACCAAAATGAAAATCATTAAGAAAAGTGGAAGCTGATGAGGGAGGGGGGGAGGAATTATCCCTGGATACATTTTGGAAGAATCATAGAAGTGGTCTTTAGAATGTTTTAAATGTTTCTGTTTACTTAAGCAAGACTTTCCTTACCTGGTTGTTTCATGTTGTGTGTATATTATTAGTTCTGAACTAAAACTTTGTTGAAATATGTTGATCTGCGCTTCTTTTTTGTGGTGCAGGAATCTATTCCTATTCTTCTCATGTTATTTCTGCCTCTGGTACTAAATTTTCTGTTAAAGAAGTAATGTTCAGGAACACATCTATCTACTTTAATTGAGATATATCTGCATAGCTGGGCTGAACCCCTCCTGTTTTGTGACAGTGGTGAGTAAACAAAATCTAATTTTGGACCTTTCAAGATTGCATTTAGAAGACATAGAGTAGAGAGGCAGAACCAGTAGCCTGAGAGTCATATGCAAAACATAGCCTCCTTTCTATATTCTACCTATGTTGCAAACTCCATCCACTTTGGCACTGGCTCCACTGCTGTAATGCAGTCCTCAACAGGTTCTGACTAAGGGCTCTTTCACACTAGCACTATGATTCTACTTTAACTGCCATGGTTACAGCCTACAGAATCCTTGGTAGTTTGGTAAGACACTATGTTAGCATGCCCTACTATCCCCTATCCACAATACCTCAAAATTAGAAATATGAGATACTTTTCAGAGTCAGGTTGGCTGGGCCAACCCAAATAGGTCACAATGAGCTGGGATGTATCTTAGAAATATTTTGGCAAACAAGCCCATACTAGGATTGTGTGGAAGCCCATTAGTAAACTCAGTTGTTAAGGAGATATGTGCTAATCCTTTCTTCCAGCCTCGGGCACCTTGGCAATGAGTCATTCAATCAAACAATTAAGTGACCATTCTCAAATCTACTCCTAAGGAAATCTCACCTCATGCCCCCTTCCTGTTCAGCCTTGCAAGGTTGTCATAAAGCCATCAATTCCTATCACCCAGCCATTAAAGCAATCAGTTGAGTTTTGTTCCCTTTGTCTATCTAGTGGGGAAGCCATCCAGGCATAGCGCTCCCAATACCCACCTTTTCTCAGGGCAAAGCTATACCACAGGCCAACACTTCTGCTGCCACCACCAGTCACTCACCCCTCTAAAATGACAGCTTTCCATTACCTATCCAAGGCTGTGCTGCCATCTTGGGTAGGTGAGGCAATTGTTGGCTGCCATTTCAGTCAGCAAATCAATACCATTGACAATGCCATGTTAGAGAAGCACCATCAACCATGGTGAACCCTGCCAGGGCATATACACCACCCAGCAACTGCCCCAATATGCCAAGTGTTGATCTTAGGTCTCTGTGTGCATAAATGTGTATATATAATAACTTTAGAACCTCTTCATTTTAGCAAAATGAAAACACGGAGCCAAATTAGTATTTTTGAAACCGAGAGTCAAGCAGTTAACTAACAGAAAACCACTAGTTCAAACCCCACCTCTGCTGTGAATTCAACGTGTGTGGCCTTATGTCTTAGCACCATCTGTGCAATAGATAAACAGGGAATATAAGCTTACTTTACAAGGTTGTTGTAAAGATGATTGTGATAATGTATGTAAAGAGCCCTAAACACATGACCACATGATGGCTAAGTATTACTATCAAATCTTGTCACTTTCTGTCCAAAAGATTAATAAATCCTCAATCTATCTTTTGATAGAAGCCACAACAACAAAGACAAAAATTATTTTAAGCCAAGTGGTTCATATTATATGCATAAGTAACATGTCAATTTCAAAACACTACGCTACTCGTAGGAAGAAATCAGCTTCACAATACGATGCATACAGCCCTTCGAAGTACAGCTAGGCCCACCCTTGTAATGCTGATTTTAACAAGTTACAGATTTAGAAACTATCTACCACACTGCTTTCTAAGATAAGGTCAGAATAAATGCTATAAATGTGATGTGAAGGCCTTGTGGAAAATGCTCATTAAAAAAAAAATACAGAAAAAGGGTATTTCTGGCAATATGAAAGAGCAACACCACATGCATTGGTTAACCAAGCTGTCTGACATGAAACATGACCATTTTCTTTTAAGAAGCACTGCTTTTAAGATTGTTGTCAGCAATGGAGAAAATCTTACCTGCAAACATATAGCCAGGTTAACTCTGCAGCCAAATGATGTGCTGACGGCCCTGGGGTGTAGACCCAGATCTTTAAAAAGCTTTGAAAATGACTGTGTCAGAGCTATTCGAGGTCGTTCTTCTGCCACAACCACACATGTCCGCACTCTTGAGAGGTCCAGTCCCCTTGCCTGGAAACATAGTACAGACTAAAGTTATCCCAAAGGTAGTGTTGGCATTTAGTCAGTTTATTTCTGCAATTTTTGAACCAACTGTCCTGTGAGCAGGAAAAGAAGCATCCAATGAGATAAAAAGTGTCACCATTCACTAAAGAGCAGGCTAAGAACCAAAAACACCTCTAAAAAAAAAGTACAGGCAAATAAAATATTTTTTATTTTCTTTTTAGTTGAACATTTGTAGTCTCAGAACTGGAAGGCAAGGGTGAAGAGAAGCAGAATACAGTTTGTACTGTGAAAGAGCCTTACTGAGAGACCACGTTGGATGGGGGAATTCTGGGAACTGTAGTCCCCAAAATAACTTTCCCAAGCTCTAGGTAGAACTGTGTTTGACATGTAAACCTAGTGGCAAAGGTCTGTATCATCTGTAACCCTGATAAGGCAACGTTCCTAGTCATGCAGACCTTTGCAAATGCATTTTTACTTTATGAGAGTTACATTTTCTGTTAAAAACCTTCCTTGTGAATATGTGAGGTCACAAGTGAAGGAGACAGGGCTGGAATGTCAGTCCCTGCTCCTATCCATGCTTACAACTTTTGAATGCATGAATAGGATTGTGATAAAATTGCTTTTGAATGCATGAATAGAATTGTGATAAAATAGTTGTCCAGGGCAGAACAACTACTATGATGAAATCACTTTGCTGCTTTGGATATTGTCTCCTTGGAAATTGGCCTAAAATCCTATAGAGATGTCAGCCTTGCTTAAAGGTCTCATCATGTGCAAGAAAACCTAAAGTTAACATGAGCTCAAGATGAAATCTAAAGGGAAGTACAACACAAAAAGATGAGATTGTTTGAAGACAAGTACTGGATACCTGCTTCTGTTCACCCCTCTGGAAATTATTAAAAACAGATATTGACTTGGTTTTGACTATGGTTTAGTGATATGTGGATGAGCCTGGCTGAATTTAGGGCTCATGGAGACAGCTCTCCTTCAGTGTAGCTATGAGACTGAAAGCTTTTACTTCAATTTTGAGCCAATGCAGTTTATCACAATGAAAGCTGGACAGCTTGTAGTTGCTCCTAAAGTTTATTGAAAGCAATCAAATTTAAATTGGTACCCCCCACCTTGAATTATTGCTATAAGCAATAAGTTGAGATGAACTCCAGTTTAGAATTGAGACAATGCTAAATTGTAGTTAACTGAAAAGGAGAAGGAAAACTTCTGATTCATCCCTTGTGGCTGCATTGGGGAGAAGCACACAGGAAACCCACCAAGCTCATTCAGATAAAGGCTATAGTTTGAACAAGGCCACTGGAAGCATGTGGAAGTGGTATAGCCTATGACTAATTATCAGCAAGCAACAAGTGCTCAATAAAAAAATAACAATGAGGATGTAACGCGGAAGACATGAGCAATTTTCCCCAAAGGTTTTCTGCTATCCCAAATATGTATTTTATTAAAAACTGATATGCCAGCACTCTACTAAGTTGCTCTGAGTAGTTTGTGTATGGCTCCCAGGTGGGTCTCCCACCCATGCAGCTTTCAAAACCAAAGCTACTTAGTTGCAATAGAATGATACCGGCTCCTTCAAGCCATTCTGTGTGTTTCCTCTTTGAAGTTCCTCTCCTGATTTCACAATTTATCATGGGCAGCTCCTCCACGTTGTGGGCAAGGCATATTGGAAGAGGAGGAAGCTTTTGTTGGTGGTGTTATGTTCTTCTTGTTTTAGAATTTATTTCATGCATTTATAGAATCAGATAGAAAGTATGGCAAAAATGACCTGGGTTAAAAATAGACCTTAAAAAAAAGCTGGAGTGATAAGCCTACTGCAAAACATTTTTTGATAGAACCACAAGTCTTCCTATTTATTTTAAAATGTATTTGTGGAATTAACTGAACTTCTATCCCTACTCCATCACCCAAGATATTTTGCAAACTTTTAAAAATAAACGGCAGACATGTACAACCCAAGTAGTTAACAATCCAATAAAATGATCAAATATCATCAGGCCAACCCTACCGCACACCGAAGTAAGAGGGAAAATCAAAGGGAGAGGGGTGGGGAGGGAAAGCCTTCACTCAGCAGCAAAAGACTGTCTGATTATTAATCTTTTTGGGTGGGAAACCTCCATAAGCTGCTACAAACAAGGCACTTTCCACTGTTTATACGAACTGGAACTTGTCCAGGGGAACGATGCTCAGAAAACCACTATCACAGTGAAAGCAGAGCATGGGAAAATTACCTTGTTCAAGCACTACACACAGTATCCCCCAGCCAGCATGGCTATTTGGTCATATGAGTTGCAGGGCATTCTGGGAGCTTTAGTTAAACAGTGGGTATAGTAGAAAGGGCCTCACACTAGTACTCTGGAATACCTAAAAGCATAGCAGACATTAGGACAAGCCACAGTGATAGATTCTAGCTCATGGCTGGCTTGGGAACACCTTCAGAGCACCCTTCCCAGCTTATGAGCAACACTCTTTTCCTGCATTCTGCAACAACTTATCAGAAGATTCCCAAATATTTAGTGAGGCCCCTGTACAGGGCTTGCATAAATTCCTAGTGGTACGTTGCAATGAAATAAACCATGAACAACAATAGCAACAAAATCTATCTCTCTATGAATAGCAAACTACAAACAGGGAAAGTAATCACGGTTAAGTAAATATTCTTTCGCAACCCAAAGCTCAGGGAACAGCAGGTGAGAAGGTTCCTAGAAAGAGGAATTCCACAGGCACAGCTGGAGACTTTTTCTCCACTTCTCAATTTGTTCTCTTCTTACTGAATGCAGTCTTCTGACTCATACAGATGAGGACATGACAGCTCTAAAAAAGGCAATGCTATGTGGGAAGGGAACCGTGGGGGAGGGGGGAGACAGAGAGAGCACAGCAGGCTTCCTTACCTTCAATGATTCTGTTTGGGAACCGAGACCCTTGGTACAAAGTTCCATCACAGAGTAGGAGCAAAAAGTGTCTCTCACTTTGTACTGACTCACAGCCAGGAGCCAGAGAGCAGGCGTGGTCTCCAGTTCTGAGGGGGGAATCAAAATAGACTGGTGTCCCGAATAAACGCTGCAAAAATACAAGATTTGTTAAAATACACACCAGGAAATCTGTCTTGCTAGACCAGAAAATGGCAAACTGAAAAGGGTGTTATTTTTCATAGCTTCAGTGACACATCACTGTACAATCCACAAGGCAGAACAAAAATTAACCAAAGAACTCTTTTCCTTGGTTGGTTTGGATCTATTCATCTAGGCGGTCAGCTGACTAGAGTAGGGTAACCATTTTGTCCATAGAAAATAGAATGTTCTCAATAGTGGCACAAGGACTGAACACAGCTTACAGAAGTTCCTTTTTTGTCTGTAACTCCCAGAATCCCTCACCTACATGGCCATTGGCCCTGATGGCTGGCTAATTTGGGAAGATGCAATTCAAAGAAGTATTTTTTCCAAAAATAATTTTTCTTCTCTGGTGTTATTACAAGTGCTTCAGAGCCAGTAGATTGTGACAACAGCCACTCTCTTTTGGAACAGTCTCCATGTACCTAAGGTTTGAATTTTGCAGAGCTAGTGCAGTTTTTGGAAATCAAAACTTCTAAAAGTTTTGGAAAATGTATTCTCTTTGTTGTACCTAGGTAATTCATGAGATGGCACTGAGCATTTCAGTACAATGTGAGTCAAGTTGGTAACCAGTTCAGACTGCCACGTTTTCCTTGCGGCAACTCTGATCATCTGCAATTAACATTACAGAAGATCTACAAGCTCAATGGCAGACCATTTGCTTTGTATGCAAAAGGTCCCAGGTCTCATCCTCTTGAGTTAAAAGGACCAGGTAGTAAATGAAGGGGAGCCTAGGAAGCCACTGTCAGTCATTAGTGATAAACAAATAGTTCTACACCTGTCTTAGATCAAGTTGGCTTCCTCTATTCCTATCTAATGTGGCTTTTGCTGAAAATGACCACTCAACACTAACTATGAAGGTTATACTTATAAGGCAGTTATTCCTACTGCCTGAATGCTTAGGCTGGTCACATCCCTGGACACACATTACTTGATGACTGGATGAATGAGTTCAAGACAGGACAAGTACAAATTTCAAATCACCTCCCAGTATAAATGTAACGCTTTTTCAACTGCAAGTCACAAGCAGTTAAACAAAAAGCATTCTGAAACTATTTTGTTTCTATTAGTGGGAAGAAAGCTTAATCAAAACAGCAGTGGGTTACTAAAAAAAGGTTAGGATAGACAATGCAAGTACTTAGGGAAGACCTCTAGATCACATCTGGGGAACACATAGTCTTCCATATGTTGTAGCACTTCCACTTTTATCAGTCCAAGACAGGCTGCCCAGTGGTGAGATATGATGGGAGTGGAAGTTCATCAATATTTGGAGAGCTACAGGCTCTGCATTACTGCAAAAGATATTAATAATAGGAAGCTGTTTTGTAAGAGCCTGATCACCAGTCAATCAATATCAATACAGGTTGAGTATCCCTAATCCGGAAATCTGAAATGCTCCAAAATCCAAAACTTTTAAAAACTTATTTATAAAATGGCAGCAGAGGCAGAGATAGCAGCAACCCGTGGCAGCCAGGCATGTATTCTTTGAGATCCTCTGCCACTGGCGAACCCACCAGCCACCTGCTTCCACCTTCATTTGCTTCCTGGAGATCTGTATAGGGCACCCTTCTCATGCCTGGAGATCTGTACAGAGACATGAGGCTGAAGAGAGATGTGAAAGATGCAAGGCTGGAGAGAGATGCAAGGATCTGTAAAATGTCAGGAGACATGGATTTGCACTGAGCACTATGCCTGGATTCCCACCATTCACAGATCCTCAGTGTTTCTCTTCAAACACAGTGCATACTATGCTACTTGTATTCCAAAATCCAAAAACCAAAACACTTCTGGTCCCAGGCATTTCGGATAAGGGATACTTAAACTGTATTACAGTATTCACAATAACTATTTACACTTTCATAGCTTTCAGATAAGTCTTTCCCAGTCCTACCTGGGGCCCTTCCGTACCACACAATTATAGCAATATCCTTCCATTTCTATTGCCATGGTTCCATCTCATGGAAGCCTGGGATTGGCAGTTTAGGGAGGGGCATTTAGCATTCTCAGCCAGAGAGCTCTAGTGCTTCACAAAATTACAAACCCCAAGATTCCATAAAATGCAGCCATGGTGGTGGATGTGGATTCATAGTGTTATAACTGTATAGTGTGAAAGGTCTCCTGTAGATGTGAGGGACTGAACCTAGAACCATATGTATGCAAAGCATGTGCTCTGCTGCTGAATTAACAGTATTTCCTGTTATACCTGTGATGTCGTTTTCACACCTACTTTTAAATTCAATTAAGTGTGCTTGTCAGTTGGAATATGTGCTTTCTTATTGGCAGTTGCTACAAGCAGGAGGAGTAAAAGAAGACAAAGTATCATGTGCATCATCATCATCATCTTCTATCCCACTTTTTCCTCAATTTGGTCTACAGAACTCAATACATGATGGTCACAAACTTTTATTTCTTAAAAAGCCCAATACATTTTGACTATTTATTATTAAAAGAAAGGCAATCAATGGTCCACTTGGATAGAGAGTGCATACAACTTCACTGAGGACTGAATAGTCCTTGAAGAGGGCCAACTGGTGTCAAGGCCAAAATGTGTTAGGTTTTTTAAGAAATAAAAGTTTGTGACCATCATACAGCACACTGAGCTTTGTCTCCTTTTACTTCTCCAGTGTGATTATTTGCTTTCCAGTTCTTTGTTTTGTTCCTACCAGTTGCTGCAAGCATACATACATAAATAAATACATACATTTATTTAAAAGATATATTCACTGTACTTGAGTCCCAAAGACCATTATAGAACAGTTTACAGTTAAAACACATTTAAAAAATAACATTGGCATGCTTAACAGCAGCAGCAACACAGTCTCCAAATGAAAATAAACAAAAATTCAGCAGCAAAACAAACCCAAAAGTTAGTATTAAGGTCTCAGCCTTTTTTAAAAAAAGGTGTTTGCCTAGCACCAGAGACATTTTAATTAGTGCCAGCTGATGTCCTCTGGAGGGAGCGTTCCACACCTGGGGCATTGTAACCAACATTTCAGAAGGCCTAAACCAGAAGTGGGCAAAGTCACCAAGATCATTTTTGCACCCTGGACCAGTTCCCCTGATCTCCCCCTCCCGCTACTAAAAAGTACCTAATTACACCTCCCAAGGGTCCAAGGAGTGCACTCAGCCATTTTCTCTCATGTCTCTGCTTGCCTGTTTTAGATCCATAGGGACCATTTCTCAAAACAGGAAACATCCATTCAGTTACTTCTGGTTTTGCAATGGGCCTACAAAAATGGGACAAAGTGACTATAACTGTGCTCTCTGGAGGCTTTGGGGGCCATAGCAGCCATTTTGGTGAGAAAATGGAGACTTTAGGGAAGTGTGGAGGGAATGGGAATGCAGCTTTTGAAGGCCCTATAGGGCCTTGAAGTTTCCCCATGAAGTTGCCCACTTGACCCAAAGTAGAAAGAATTTAGTAGCTGCTTGAATTAAATGAGTAAGAGATAAGCTATAAAGAAAACATGGGAGAGGAAAAGGAAATCACACCACAATGAATTCCAGCATTCCATGTTTAGCACAAACAGCTAAAAGCAAGAAGACAGGTATCCATGAACTCACGTTGGCCTGACGACTGTTGTTGTGCCCAGAATGCATCAATCTTTGACAGAGATCCCCAGGAAATCCTGCTGGAGTATGTGGCCAATTGATAGGAACTTGGAAGAATTTTCAATAGAGGTCTATTGCTCTGCTTTGCAAGGTTTCTTTTCATTATTATTTTATACCCTTTGGGACATAAAATAAAAACAAAAGCAAAACTTTGCAAAACCCACGCAATATACTCAGGAAGTATCAACAGGTTGGCTCTGTGCTCCAAGGAGGTTTTCCTTTGTGGTTTGGAAGTCTCAGAATGTTGCACTCAGGGACACCACAGCGGAGCAGGCCAGCACAACTTCATAGCATCTTCAACAGGGATAAGTGTGTGTGTGTGTGTGTGTATGTATAGATATCTATATCAATATCAATATCGATATAGATATAGACTGTTTGTGCCCAGATTGCAACCCCTGAGTATAAGGGATTCAATCACTTTTCACTCTGCTGTAGCAGCGACTGATGTCAATAGTTCTAAATATGGATAAGGTGTCATTGTCCTGACCTGTGATTACTGACCAATTAAAATTTACTTCAGATTTGTTTTCATGACCAAAAGGTTTATCAGAGGCTTGAGAGAGCTGAAAAGAGAGTGAGTGGGTAGTAGGAAGAAAGAGTTCCTGGAATAGATATCATATTGGTATCATCTTTGTGTCTTATTTGTGTATATATATTACAGAAAAATTATAGCTTGTTATCTTGGGTGGGAATAACAGTATGGAGCTGAACATTCCCTTTCACACATTGACTAATGAATGATCCCAGATTATAAGCAACAGCAAGCAGCTAACACACTCCATTTTCTCTGTGTAAAAAGTTGGAGGGAACGTTTCTCCCCCTGTCTATCTCTCTCAACAACAAGGAAGCCTTTGTTGCTCCTCTCACAGCAGTTAGGAAGTACTGAGACAAAACAGGCCTGGTGAACTGCGTTTGTTGAATGATGCATACACAGGCAAGATAAAGAGGCAGGAAGGATTAGCACCTTCTCATGCTTGGAGCTTTTTTTCCTTAAAGTTCCAGTCTGTGGTTTGCACTGGCATTTTTTTTTAAAATACCAACAGTTTTTTTAAGCAGCAGCAAGACTTCACACACCAAAAACTACTGGCTGAAATTTTTATTCAAGTGGTGAACTGACTTCAGTTTGAAAACTCAAATTTTCAACCCCCAAATTTCTCAGATACATCAGGAGTTTTTTTTTAAAAAAAATTTTTTTTCATGAAGTATCTGGTATTTTTCCTCACCTTCTTGAAGTAGCAAACTGCTCATACACCACATGCTGTCCTTTTACTACATTTACGTTATTTGTGGAAAGCTGAGCAGAACTGATTCTTTCCACATGTACAGCAACCGGGTCACTTTCTTGTTTTCAGACTTTTGTTGTTGTTGTTGTTAGAAAAATCTAACATAAACTGTTTCTGGTAATTTCAGAGACATTTTGAAACAGTACCAACAATGCACTGCCCATGAATTAAGTCATTAAAGAGTTCAGAAACTTGTGCAGACACTATTCACTCTTACGATAATAATCACATGAGATGTAGAATTGGTCCTGGGGGTCACACATAGAATCAAAGAGTTGGAAGAGACCACAAGGGCCACCCAGTCCAACCCCTGCCCTGCAGAGATACACAGTCAAAATACTCCTAACAGATGGCCATCCAGACTGTTTAAAAATCTCCACAGAATGAGACTCCGCCACACGCCGAGGCAGTATATCGAGGCAGTATATTCCACTGTCAAACAGCTCTTACCGCCAGGAAGTCGGATGTTCCTGTTTTACGGATGTTCCATTATGAGAAATTACTGAATGACCAAGTTCAAATTAATATGGATTCTCCCATGTTTACTATCTCTGCAGTGAAGGAAACCAGAAAGGGAGAAGAAGAATGGATACACCTCCTCTAACACCACTTTCTATCTCATCTTGGAATAATCCTAGGGGCAAAATATCAGCTAAATCAGCCCAGGGAAGGGCTTGTTGTTTCTAGGAAACCTATATACCAACAAAGAACTCATTTTCCATGAAAGGAGCACTTTGCCAAAATGATACCATTCAGAGTAAGTTATCAGGAGGTTGAGGGAAACGCTAAGATATTCAGAAGTGCAATTTTTTTAAAAAAAATCCCACCTACGGGCGACACAACCTCTACACCAATGCAAGAATAGAGCAACTCAGAGACCAAAGAAAAGAAGAAGGTAGAGGGAAAGGAGGGAGAGCCAGAATGGAGTATTTTGGGATAAGAAAATTCAATAAATGACACCTTCTAAGAGGAAAAGCCATGCTGCAACGTTTTGTTGTAAATCCCATTTACTCATATTAAAAAGGCTATAGTTTTCCTTCAGTTTACACGGAGTGCAAACTGTACAGTCCAATATAGGCCTGCTGTTAAATTTATTTCTAAGGGTATTAATTCACTCTCCTCTCTGATAAACCTGTTGATCACATCATCTGGGAGTTGGTGGGTTCTCAGTCCTCCCCCACTCTCACACACCCACACGCAAACACCATTTCTGTTTTGTGATGCTAGGAAGCCCCCAAAGGGAAACTTACCTACAGAGGCACCAAAGGACAAACCCAAGTCCACAGTAAGGGTCCAAACAGATAGCAACTTCTCTAGAAGGATAAAGCTCACATTGCAGCTTAATAGAACGACAGAAGGCACTAGTGGCTGCATGAGACATCTGGAAGAAGATAAGATGGCAGTCATTAGATGATGAACCGTAGCATTCTGTAGGTTTGTTTCTGAATGGCTGCCAGGTCTTCGGTCAGTAAGAGGATGGATAAAAATAAGCATCCCCTTTACAAGCCCCCTGCAAAAACACAGACAGAATCATTTTATATATAATGAAAATTAATATGTTTTCCCAGTCCTATATTCAGTCTTCCAAGTTAAAAAAAAAACTGAAGAGAAGAGAGGGAATGACTCATCAGTGCCTTTGATTTCTAGGTTATTATCAGAAATCATCAGAAATTAAATTCCACTCCAAAGAGAACAGGTTACTTCTTTTAAAGTGGGGGAGCAGAGGAGTGTCAGAAGGGTGACAACCATAGCTCACGGGTAGAGTGCATGCTTGGAACAAAGCAAGTTCCCAGTTCAATCCCCAGCATCTTTTGAGCAGTGCCTTGGAAGAATCCCTCTATCCAACCCCTCTTACTGCCCCTATCAATGGGACTCAAGCCACCTTGTGTCCCATTGATTTGCCCCAGTTTGGGGGAAAGGCACAGTACAAATAAAGTAATAGCATAGTATAGCACAGACATCACAAGATTAGAAGGGTAACGACAGCCTTTCCAACTTTGTAGTCCAACATCTGGGGAACCAACTTTCATCACCCTTGATCACTGGCCACATTATCTGTGGAGGATGAGACTCATAGCCCAAAGTCTATGTTCTACCATAGTCTATGGTAGAAAAGTTGAGGCTGGGCTACTGAGATGATTCTTCACAGTGGGAATTTCATAGCATTACAGCCTGTTTCATGCAGCATGAAATAAATGTAGGTTCACAATCTGGCAGTACGTAGGACTACTTTTCAAATTACAATCTTTGGTCAGAACCAGAAAACAATTACTGTTTTTGACTATAGGTCCTACAATCCCCCAGCCAGCATGACCAGAGGCTGTACTGGCTGGGAGATTCTGAGATTTGTAGTCCACCACCCCACCACCCTGGATGTATGACTGGATATATGATGGGCTAAATTGTCTGGGATGGGGCAACTAGGCATATTTTATTCACATACAGTGGGCCCTTGTACCTGCTGGGGTTTGGGTCCAGGACCCCACCCCCATGGATAACAAAATCCGTGGATGCTTAAGTCCCACTGCATACAATGGTATAGTAAAACAGTGCCCCTTATATAAAATGGCAAAATCAAGGTTTGCTTCTTGGAATTATTTTTTTTGGGGGGGGGGAATATTTTCAAACTACGGATACAGAGGGCCAACTGTATAAATATAGGATAGAATAAGGTATACCTTTTTTTTAAAACATGGAATGGAGCATGAAGCCCTCCAAATGTTGTTGGACTGAAACTCTCATCAGACCTAGCCAGCACAGTCAATGGCAAGGGATGATGGGAACTGTAGTCCAACCACCTCTGCAGGGCCATAATTTCTCCATCTTTGTATTGCATTATTCCACCCCACTTCACGCCATGTCATCCACACAGCATGTTTCACATGACATCATTCAGTCTGGGTGTGTAGAATTCCTACCTTCACTCCTGCTAGCATTCCAGTTGTGGATACACTGAAATCGAGATAAGCCAGCATGTCAGGGTTAGATGGTTTGTAGATCTGAGGAGGTCGCTTCTTTGGCAAATCATCTGGGGGGGAAAACCCAGAAAGGCATGATTCCTGCAGTGCCTGCAAGGTGCAACAGTGATTCAAAATGAGATGAACGGAGGCAAGCAAATACCTGTGTCTAATATAGGGGGCCACGTTCTGACATCCACAGCTGCTGCCGCTTCTCGTGATCGTAACAATTTACATATTAATTGTGTTGTCATTAAACAGGCAGACCGGCTCACCTGTTTTCAAGAAAAAGAGAGAGAGAAGATAGAAATGAGACAGACACTGCCTAGCATACAAGTTGTTTATACATTACAGGAGTATATATTTCAAGTTTGCAACTTAACATAACATTCCCTACTCCACTTCTCTCAGATTTTGTTATTTTTGGATTATATAATTACTATTATGGTTATAGGTACAATAACTATGCAACTAGCTTCACAAATATTAGGGCAGCCTTAACTTATTATATTTTTACATTGTCCTTTAGACTCTAGAGGCAGTATGCAAAGTAACTCATGGCCAAAGTTATGTGAGGTAGATTAGGCTGAGAGAACTCCCTAAGAAAACACTGGCAGAGTTTTTTAAAAAAATTCTTTATTAAATTGTAAAGCGTAACATCCAGCAAAATAACAATAATTCCTTCCCCCCTTTATCCGTCCTCCCCTCTGGAATTAATTCTACAATGACAAAAGATGAAAGAAAAGAATAGTGTAAAGTTAATTCTTGTCCAGACCTCCCACTACCATGTAAAATATAAAATTATAGTAATAGAGTCCATAATAAGATAGAGCAGTCCAAATTTTCCAAATTAGTCCTCCTCCTTCAGGCTTCACTTATTTTTGCCATTCTACCCTGTATTTTTATGGAACACTTGTATCTGTGTTTTCATTGTTTTAACATATTGAATAAATGGGCACCAATTTAAATAAAATGCATCTGGTTTATATATAATTAGTGTATCCATCTTTCCATGCTTGAGCTATTATCAATCAAGCTGCCACGATGTAAAGTATTGCAAGGTCTTTATATAAAAGACTGCTATGATCTCCTTCAAAAAGACCTAGTAGACATCGCTTAGGATCCTTCACAACTGGCATCTTCAGTACAAAGGAAAGTTCTTGAATAATTACATCCCAGAAGGAACTAACAATAGGGCAGTCCCACTACATATGCCAGTGGGTGCTCCTAGAGTCACAGCTCCTCCAACCAAGTCCTGATCCTGCATCTTTAATACTGGAGATCACATAAGCCTTCTTTAAAGAAAAGAGAAGCCCAGCCTGTGGTCTCATGCCATTGTTCCCACTTTTTTGTCTATTGCAACATTTGTTTGTTCAAATACTTTAAACACTAAATTGCCTCAAATATCTTGGGTACATGTTGTATGTAATAAAAATGGCTGGGCAAGGATTTGAATCCAATTCACTTGGTTGTGGTAAGCCACTCTTCTAGTTCTGAGTTTGTATCTGATGGGGGGCGGAACTCCCAGAATCCTGTAGTCAGCATAGCCAGTGGCTGGAGGATTCCAAGATTTTGGAAATGTAACTTCCAAGAAAGGAAGCTTTCTCCTTCCTTTTTCTCTCCCATCACAAATTGCTTTAGAAACTGTAAGGCTTTTCAAAAGCAGTTTGTGATAAGGAAACGCCTGAAGATGTGTGGTGATTCAAAGGGAAGAAAGGTTGACAATGTCATCAAGATATACCCAAGCACCTGGAACCCAGCCATTGGTTTCTTTGTTTTAATTAACCATTTTTATTAGCCAGCTGACCTCCACAATCATCTTCACTGTAGGCAACGTTGTTGCGATGTTCTGCGGATGGGGAGGACGAACTGTGATTGGCACACAGCCTGCGTATAAGCACCCGTAAAATGCAGCAATCAAATCTATCCCTGCATGAAGAAGAAGCACAAGAACACGAGGTGATGTTCTAGTTTGAAGGAGGAAAAAAAACTCCTCTCAAGTTGACATAATTTATGAAGACACTGACAGCATTGAGTATAACATAGTTAATAACAGCTCATTGCTCCCGTGCCAATGGGGCAGTGAATCCAGTCTGGGTTTTAATTCAAATTTTAGAGAAGCTACCAAAGATGCTGACCCCTATTTGTGGGATATGCTTCAACACCATGGATAGCGCCCTTAAAGTTCAGAGTAAATCCCAGAGTGGATTCAACACCCCATTAATGTGGAAGCCACCAGTCAACTGTCTATGTTGAAATAACTTCAACAAAGTTAAATAAGCAATGTGAATCTCGAACAAAGTGATTTTTCTGGTCTTTCTAATAATTTTTAAGGTTCACCAATTGTTCTAATGTGAGGTGCTTTTAAAAGACATGGAACCGTTTAAGGAACAATTTAAGGAAAGGACAGGCAAAATGTGGTCCTCCAGATATTGTACTGCAACACCCAGCTTCCTCACCACCAACAACGTTGGCTTAGGTTGATAGGAACTGCAGTGCAACACCTGAAGTTCTGCACTTCATCCACCCTCACCTTAAGGGTTTGAACTGATGTCATCAAAAGGATAATTAAAATTACAACAGAGTTTAGGACAATATATTAGGTCACCATGCTATGACAGTTCAGGTGGGCAATGACCAATGAGAAGGACTTTCTTTACATGGTACACTTTAAATGGAATCTACTTCTCTGGGGAATCTCATATGGCACCAAATTTGATGTCATTTTGGCATTATGCTGGGGGTGGGGTGTTTTGATTTTTTTTGGTGGTTTAGTCAGGCATTCCAGTAAATGGCATACGGTGCTTTTAACCATGCCCCCACCCCTGGAAATTTGGCTGAATTTCTTCTATTTACTCTTGAGTGTTCCATTATTTTTAATGTTTTCATACTGAATTTTACATATTGTTCCTCCCCACCATTTTAACGTATGCTGTCCTAAGGGTTTTGCATTGAGCAGTGGAAAAATATTCCACACAGATAAAAATAATGACCAAGATTTTCTTTTTACTTCTGTTGATTTATATACTATACACTAAAGGTATAAGATACTGTAACACACAACACTTCACTTCAATGGTTTAACATTCAAAAAAATCTTTAGAAACCAAAGCACGTACAAACTGAAAGCTATCTGAGGGTCAATGACTCAGACAAAAAATATAATGAAATACAGGTACTTGCAACACCTCAGGAAAATAAGCCTTGCATGTGTATTTCGTAACAGTAGTTAATGGCAGGTTGACCATGGGTGTTTAAGCTACACTCTTAAACTCCTTCACTTGGCAGTGGGCACTACTGAATTCACTGCAACTTACCTCTGAGCAGACATGTATAGCAGCCTTTGCCAACCTTGGTGACCCCAGATGGGTTGAACTACCACTCCCATAATCTGATAGCTATGTTGTAGTAGTCCAACACGTCTATAAAGCACCAGGCCAACGAAGGCTGACACATAGGGTTACACCAGTTAAAATTTAGTCACCAGCCTACATCCAACTGCTATTCCTAACTACAGCAGACCCAATGAATGAATCAACTGTTTTATGGCAGGTTAACACTTCTGTAAAACCCATTCACTGGATGGATGCACTCTGGTTGGGACTAGCACTTGGAATTCATGCAATTGTTGAGTGTAACTGTTTGTTGAGTTATTGTTCTGGAGAGAAAAGAAGACCCAAAGTTCTATTTGGGTCTTCTTTTTGCTCCGGAAGAGTAGCTTTTCCATGTGATCATTACTTTTTTTAAGTTGCTGGAAGCAGACTCTCTGTTTTGGAGAAAGTGGAGGAAGAAATCCAGCTCCCTTGCACCTCATGATTGCTAGGTAATGGGGCTCCTGTATTGCTGAATATGTCTTATTGTGATGCTTTGGGGATATGGGGGACACCACGAAATTGCACCTTCAATTTAGGCTGTGATTCTGAGCTGAAATAATTGAAATTAACAGGCGCTATTAAAAGAAAAGTTAGGCATAACTAAGTCCCATACAGAGAAATGGAAAAAACAGGACATACCTAACCTAAACCTTACAAAGTGCACACACTAATTGCTTTTCAGCCATTATTATTTTAATGACTATTTTTTACAGCTCTGTCAACTAGCTAAAGGTCAGTTTACAACAGCAAAGTATTTAGAGTCACCAGTGAAAACACATATATGCTCTTTACCTGGTGGGTATACTAAAGCAACATGATCACCATCTTGTAAATGTCCCCGTTCCATCAACATAACTGCTATCTTTTCAGCTCGTTTATGTAGCTGAACACACGTTAGAGAGTTTGCTATAGTCCCCTGTATTTGGGAAGAGGAAAAAAGCCGAGATATAGCAGTTTTTTTTTAAATGTACGGATTTTTATTCACAAATGATGTCATTACAGCTAATTTTAAACTAGGTCAGTGATATAAATGTGACACACAACAACTTATCTTCACAGGTATGTGAGGAATCTGAATTAGCGATGAGCATGAGAGTTGGAAAGATGAACCAAGTGAAGGATCTACCCAGACCAAAATGCCTTTTTCTGCAACTGCGCAATTCTTTTTCTCTTTCTCTACATCAATACCTCCAGAAGGAAGGAATCATAGAAACTCAGAGTTGCAAGGGACCACACAGGTCATCTAGTCAACGCCTAGCTGTGCAGGAATACACAGCTCCTGAAAGGTGCCCATCCAACCTCTGTTTAAAGACCTCCAAAGATGGGGAGAGTCCACTCCACCCTCCAAGGCAATCTGTTCCATTGCCAAACAGCTTTTTCAGTCAAGAAGTTCTTCCTAGGGTTTAGGTGGAATCTCTTTTCTTGTAATGGCAATCCATTGGTTTGTTTTTTAGTTTCTGAAGCAGCAGAAAACAAGCTTGCTCCATTTTCTGCATGACTACATGAACATATATTCATTATTTGTATAGCTATATCCTTGGAATCCATCTGAGGACCCCTTCCATTGCCTTGTGGAATTAACAGTTATTTGTTTTGTTTGTTTGTTTGTTTGTTTGCTTGATGTCAACATGCTGTCCATCAGTTTGAATCTATACTCACTTCAGATCAGAATACACACACACATGCACACACACTTAACAAGAGCACATTCTTGTCTCAGTCTTTTGCTCAGTTTATTTGGACCTTCTATCAGAAGAGCAGCAACTTCCTTCATCTAAATCAGATTTATTTTATTTATCAATTTGATTTGAATCCTCCCTTCTTCTTATGACTGAGACAATATAATAATACAAATACAATTAAAACACATGAGGAATAAAAGCATTAATATTTTTTTTAAAAACCAAACCGATTTATATATGCACCAGTAAAAGAAATATAAGCGTTCACCCAGTTAAAAGTTCATTCTATAGTAAGAGAAATGAATTGCCAGAGGCCTGAATAAAAAAGGGTTAATGCCAGTGGAATGCCAACTGAAAGACACCAAGGAGGGACCCAGAGCCTTCTTGGTGACTGCTCCCAGTTTGTGGAACTCCCCTCCAAAGGAAGCTAAGTTCGTCCACTCCTTCTATCCTCCACCAGCAGGCAAAACAAACAAACCTTGTTCTTATAATGCACTGTTGTGTCTGTTTAGATCATGTTGGGCCCAAATACCCTTAAAATTTGGGCCTAGCTCATAATGGTTGACCACACTGAGGAATCTTTTCTGCCACGTCCCTCTTCCCTTTCCTGACTAAAGTTATTTGGTAGGAGCAGATAGGGATAGCTGTGGGTCTTAAGGAAACCCTGTACACAGATACAAATACGTGATACTGTTCAGAGCCTCAAGAACAGTGTTTCTCAACCAGGGTTTCCTGGAACTCTAGGGTTCCTCAAGAGGTTGAGATTGTGGGGTGAAAGTAATAGTAGTATATAGAATAATGTTTATGCAGGAGTTCCCTGAGACCTGAATATTATTTCAAGGGTTCTTCCAGGATAAAAAGGTTGAAAAAGGCTGCTCTAGAAATTATGGCAGCCATGGTAGCATAGATCCATAGGAAGTACTTTTCTCCATGATTCCAGAAAGCCTCAGATGGTGTCACACATGTAGGGTAGCACTATCTAGAGCCTAATGGAGGCTCCATTGAGAGCTCTCTTCATTGCCAGCTTAGTTCCAGAAGGGGAATCAGGAGGCCTCTGGTAAGTCCCGAATCTCAGAACAAATGTATTTATTAATTAATTAAAATATTTATATCCTGCCCTTTATCCAAAGATCTGAGTGGCTTACAATAAAATCAACTTAAAACAATAAATAATTACAAAACTTTAAAAGATTATAAATATGTTAAATAGTTTAATTCAGATTAACAGTAACTATTTTGAAAATAAAGTAGCTTAAACTGAACCAATGGAACCTTTCCAATCACCTATAGGAATCCACACATCATCCACACAGAAGAAGCGCTGCTTTCTCTTTTAGCAGCTCAGTAGTTCAATGCCTGCATATTAACATAGCAATATTGAGGAAATAAAGAAGTCTGTCTAAAAGGAGTGTTCCTGGAAGTTTCTCTGTTCATTAACTTGCAACATTGGAATGAAGCCAGCTGGCAAAGGAATCACTTTAGGAGAGAGATGAAACACTGAATGAGGACAAAAGAAGAGCTTGTAATATGGAAAATATCTCACTTACTCAATCTTACTTCAGAAAAAGTAGGACATAATGGGCGTGCCATGAGCTAACTGGTAGTAGTATCACAAGCAATACAATTTTAAATAATGGAGGGACTTCCGGGAGCCCAAATCATCCACATACAAAGCAGTTTCACTGATAAGCACAGTCTTAGGCTATTGCCACAGTACCGTGGCTCTGAAGCATGTGTTGATGCCAGAGTCAACACGTTTTGTCTAGCTTTACTAGCCAAACAAAACTGCATTGTCATTAGGATGCCTCTCCTTCAAGTGGCAGACTCTTGTCCCCTACATTGTGGCTTCATCTTTGAAATGCAGTAAAACTGGCTGATCTTTTCTCCAGACTGAAGCTAGCACAAGTGAAGGCTTTTAGGAAATGACTGCAGTGGGCTTTTAATGATGGCCTGTTTTGCTGATTCTCTAATATTCTTTTAATGAATTTTAAATGGTTTTGACGCTATAGATTATTTGTTTTTAAATAAACACGCACACACACACACATACTCACACAGACATTGATATGTTTTTAATCTGAATTGGTTTCAGTAATTTCTAAACCACTTAGAGTCCCAGTATTGGGAAAAGGGAAGATATAAATGAATAAAATCAATAATAACCCCACTCACCCTGCTTGGCATACATTTGATTTCAGGGTATTTTTATTACTACCAGAGTTCATTTTCTTTTCTTTTTTACATTGAAAACCAGGGATGGGCAAAGTGTACACCCAGGGCCATTTTTTGTGATTCTCGGGAGTCTCCTCCCCCCAATATTTTTTAATTGCTCCAAAATGCCCAAAAGTGTCCTCTAAGAGGTGGGTAGAGTATTCCCACCATGTCTGGAACCCCCTGGACCCTCCAGGGGTCTAAATGGATTTTTTCAAAAACTTTTTTCCCCTCAAAATGCCCCTGGGGGGCAGGAAGGCTCCAAAATATGCTTCCCTGTGTACTAGAGGATGCTTGGGGGGGCCAACAGATTATTTTTTTTTGGCAGGAGTACATGCAGTGGGGATGGGTTTCCAAAGTCTCATGGAGGGCTGATGTGGTCCCCTTGTCTTCTACAGTTGCCCACCCATTTTAAACAGAAACGTTTTGTAACAGGAAGAGGTGAAAAATGATATCTTTATAATATTAATGAACTCCACACAGCCTTACCCTACAATTTAGTAGTGTGTAAAGCACATGGTCAGGAGTTGTTTGCGCCCTCCATTGTAAGACTTCTGAGAGAAACAGGAACTGGGAAGGGGAAAAGAACAACAACAGAAAAGTTAGAAACACTTTATAGTATTAAGCACCTTTAGCACTTGTGAAACACAATCCTATGAACATCTATGCAGAAGTAGCACCTGCTTAGTTTAATGGGACTGTCTTCTATGTAAGTAGGTGCAGGATTACAGGCAAAGAGCTGCCATTTCCCCACTCAACACTGCTGCCTGTTTTTACACATTCACATATCATACCACTCTAGAGGAATAAACTTAGGACTTTGACAGCAGAAAGCTGAAAAGGCTGGATATAAATATTTAATATTCTATAAAATAAAAATAAATTGCTATCATCCATTTTGTTCATCAATCAAAAGAGCAAAGTCTTCTTGTTTTAAGTGCCTGCATGGATTGGAGAAAAGGGAAAACACATACTCAAATACTGTTTGAATGAAATGCACTTCTAGGAACTACCAGGTCAATTTTAAAATTAAGGGCTATGTGTAACACACACACACACACATTGGAGGTTATCTCATTCACAGGACCATCACAAGTCAAAGCAGACTTGATGGCACATAACAACAACAGCAATAAGACATTAAAAAATTAAACAGAATTCTGGAGAACAAAAAGAATGCACATTTGTATCAAGTCTGTGCATGCTAAACTTCAACATGAAGTTTCTATGTTTATGCAGTTTCTACAAATGCAGATGTAGGAAATGTCTATGAAACTCCAGATGGTGTCCAGTCTTGGACTAGATTTTGCCATCACAAAACCTTTGCACACTACCAGCCGTATCCTATGCATAATGGCACATGCATACAACATACAATGATATGATTAATCCAAATGTTGTTTTATTGAAGGGTGTTTGAATACATAGAGTTCCTAAGTAGTCTCCCTGCCAGGCAATGACCAGAACCTAAGCTGATTAACTATAGCAAGCTTCATGCTTCCCATACCTTCTGATCATACCCTGAGACTGTAACATCAAAATGTTTTTCATGTACCAACAATTAAAAAAAACAATTAAATAATGTGAAATGTGCTTTTAAGAAAGGATACTCTGAAACAGTCTTCTTTAGATAGGAAACAGCATATACTCAGTGTTATCCTAAATAGACTTAATCAGAACCACATTCCACCGAGTTCAATGGGACTTTACTTTCAGAATGTATTTATATAAAATATTTATAATGTGCATTTCCAACTTGCATTCAAAGGAAACAGCAATGTCACTAATAGTTCTGGAGGTGAAATGGAAACTACTTTTACTCTTGCTCTGATTGTGCCCCCACGTTTCCAACAGATACTACAAATAACCACACAGCAATTACGCTAATTGTGAAACCTCACACAGTATACATGGAAAGCTTGCCATTTTACCTTTCTGGCTTGATCGTTATCTTCTATTTGCCCCAAATCTCTGCCACTTGCCTGAGCAATTCTTTTTCCAGAGACCAGATTCCCCACCATCACAGAGGCAGGGCCAATTTCTATAATATATATGGAAAATATTAATAGCAGAGTGTACAAGTTATAAAAAGAAAAATCAAACTGTTGCTTCCCTCCATCTAATGTGACATCCACTAAGTGTTGAAACTCATTGCAAATGTACCGTTTGAGATGCAAATGCTCAGCATACAACAAAACAGAAGTGTTTGGTTTCTAGTAGTCAATGGATTGATTCTTTTCGATGCTGCTTTTGATGACACCTTTCCATATTACAGGCAAGGGAATTACATCTATTTGCCACATCAGTCAAGAAACCTAATGCCCGAGAACTACTCTACTAATGCTCACCAATGAGGCCATCCATGGCAAAAATGGGCACTAGTAATGACTGACTGAACCTTACAGTTTGGTATATACATACCTGGAAGGCAAAAGGGCAAGCAAATGAACCCATTTTCACTGTTTAAGTAAAGGAATCATTTAAGATGGCCATGTGGCACCAGGAAGTCTGGAACCTGGCTATGCCATAATGTAAAAAGCAAAGCTGTTTTCCACTCTAGAGAATTCTGAAGCTTGTCTCCTGACAGTAGAGGAAAGCTATAGAAGCTTGTTTTTCTAAGCGATAATGAGAGGAAAGGAGACACTGCTGGCCAATGGGAATTTATCTTCAGTTATCATATTCACCTAATCTCCCCTAGCACTTGAGGAATAGGGGAGATTAAATGAACCAGGATAACTTGAGATAACAGAAAGGAAAAGCCGGCTGGCCAGCAATCATCTCCTTCCTTGTCATTAAGGCATATTTTTTCAGATTTCCTCAACTGCTGTGAGAAAAGTTAGCAGAATGCCCAGTCCGTAGAACCTGACTGTTAGTTTGTAGTGGGTTCATAAAAGAGCACCACTGATGCATATTCCCACTGGATCAAAACTGTTTTCTTAAAAAGGAACCCATTCTCTCTTATGCAGGAACTACCACTAAAGAACACAGATATTCCAGTGACAGGTTAGAAAGGTAAGAAACAGAAAGTGAAAGCAGAAAGTGTATAATAAGGCTATTAAATCATGGAGCCATGAAGCTTACCTGGCTGTTTCTGTCTTGGTTTAGGCAGGTTTGTTACACAGGTGTGCGGACACATTAGCACATTACAGGGATGCAACGCTCCTTCCAGGAAAAGCTGTTTAGTTTCTGATAAGTGGATTCCACCCAGAGGAGTCTTTGGGAGTGTGTTTGCTGGTACCAGGGCTAAGCAATAAACACCCACTTGATGAATACTGTCTATAGCCTAGAAACATTTAAACAAAAAGGTAGATGTTAAAGCTGAGGAAGATGAGTTCATAGGGGGAAAAGCTACTGACCAGACACAATTAAACTTAGTGCCAACTAGCACCTCTTATGTCAGGGAACTATGAGTCTGCTAGGGTTTTAGCCCCAAATGTAAAGGAGTTATCCAAAGTGCTGAACCTATTTTGATATGAACCTACCAGCCTCAACTGTTTACAGTCCACTTGGCTGCAGAAATGGTATTAGGAAAAACTTATTTATAAGTAACCTATTTTGATTTTTTAAAATATAATTTTGAGAGAGAAATGGAAAGTTAAAGTCAGTAAAGGCTACTTTGATGATCAGAGGCCCACAGATGGAAATCTAAACTGAGCAGCCTGACTTCAGGTTTGTTTCACAGGGGAAAAAACATGTTAAACTGAAACAGACAATTCCTTTTTCTTGCTAACTGAGCACCATTCCTACATGTTGCCAACTGTGAACAACTTTACCTATGACAAGCCTAACCTTGGTTAACATAGTCGTGTACATTTGAGCAGAAGCAGAATAACAGCAAGATTTTTTTTCTCCTAATAAATTAAATAATGATTTATTCTCAAAACCAGAAATGTTCAGTTGCTAAGAAGGAAAGAGTATTTTGTGCTCTTTCTGTGTACATTCAATTGAAAAGTTTACTGTTTTGGATCACTTGCACCTAGACGTTCAGTCAGCAGGGCCAGTGCTCACAGGAAAATCTACTTCACATGCAGAATTCCCAGACTAAAGTGACCACAAAACATGATTAGAGAATAATCCATGCAAGACAAAAGTGCTAAGGAAGTACAGTCATCCCTTCACATTCGCGGGGGTTATGTTCCCCAGATGCCCGCGAATGTGAAAAATCCGCGAATAACAATTGCCCTCCCCCTCCCCCGCCAAAGCGACAACAGGGCCTCCGGAGGCCCTATAGTCGCTTTCCCCCGCCTCCCCAGGCCTTCATGGGGCCTCCGGAGCATCTCCAGAGGCCCCATGATCGCCTCCCCGGCCCTCCCCACACCCTCCCCAGGCCTTCATGGGGCCTCCGGAGCATCTCCGGAGGCCCCATGGAGGCCACTCCGGCCCTCCCCACGCCCTCCCCAGGCCTTCATGGGGCCTCTGGAGCATCTCCGGAGGCCCCATGGAGGCTTCCCCGGCCTTCCCCGGGCCTGCATGGGGCCTCCGGAGACGCTCCGGAGGCCCCATGGAGGCCTCCCCAGCCCTCCCCACGCCCTCCCCAGGCCTTCATGGGGCCTCCGGAGCATCTCTGGAGGCCCCATGGAGGCCTCTCCGGCCCTCCCCAGCCCTTCCCCAGGCCTGCATGGGGCCTCTGGAGCGTCTCCGGAGGCCCCATGGAGGCCTCCCCGGCCCTCCCCAGCCCTTCCCCAGGCCTGCATGGGGCCTCTGGAGCGTCTCCGGAGGCCCCATGGAGGCCTCTCCGTCCCTCCCCAGCCCGTCCCCAGGCCTGCATGGGGCCTCCGGAGCGTCTCCGGAGGCCCCGTGGAGGCCTCTCTGGCCCTCCCCATCCCTTCCCCAGGCCTGCATGGGGCCTCCGAAGCGTCTCCGGAGGCCCCGTGGAGGCCTCTCCGGCCCTCCCCAGCCCTTCCCCAGGCCTGCATGGGGCCTCCGGAGAGTCTCCGGAGGCCCCGTGGAGGCCTCTCCGGCCCTCCCCAGCCCTTCCCCAGGCCTGCATGGGGCCTCCAGAGACGCTCCGGAGTCCCCATGGAGGCCTCCCCGGCCCTCCCCAGCCCGTCCCCAGGCCTGCATGGGGCCTCCGGAGCGTCTCCGGAGGCCCCGTGGAGGCCTCCCCAGCCCTCCCCACCCCCTCCCAGGGCTTTCACGGGGCCTCCGGAGGCCCCGTGTTGCGGTTTTGGGGGGGCCCGGGGGGCCCTCCCAAAACCGCGAATAATCAAAACCGCGAATGTCAAGTTCGCGAATGTGGAGGGACAACTGTATTACCTATGTGAACAGAAAATTAACTTCTGTTCTTCTTCTAAAAGTCTCCTACTTTATTCAATCCAACATGTACCTAGGTACAAAAAGAATTAAACATCCCCACAACCTCCACCCATTACCATTCCAGATTGTGAATCATGATGCTCGGTTCTCCTTACGCTTATTGGGGATAATTACCACATGGCCAAGTGGGCTGGGAAATAGTAAGGGGGGGGAATAAGTGTATGCATTCAAGCATTTCTTGTCTCACTGTCTTTCCCCCTTTCCTTTATTTATGGCCTTCCACATAATTTATGTTTTAACTATAAGCTTTACAGGGCAGAGGCCTATTAATGATTAGAATGTTGGACTAGAATGGAGGAGAAAGTTCAGATCCCTATTCATTTGTGAACCTCTCTTGTGATTTTGAGCCAGTCACTGGAATATGAGGTACTTCTCAAGACTTTTGAGGAAAAGGAAACCTCACCTCTGACATTCTCAGGATAAAATATGTATAATTGAGAGGTATACATACATATGTTCTAGTCAGTGGGGGAAAGTTGTGTACGTTAGGTAAATTGTTCTATTAAATGCTTAAATAAGTGAAACTGGGTTAAAAAACTCCAAGACTTTCAATAGGAAAAAACAAACAAACAAAAAGTCTTGCAACTTGGTCTGAAAGAAGAATGAGAAGAAAAAGAAAGTAGGGATCAGAGAAACTCAGTGAGGTCTAGAATGAAGCTCAAGAAGACTGAAACAGAAATGTTCACATCCCTAACAGAACTCAAAAATTTTATTTATAGTTGGGTTGGCACAGTCTCTTAGAGCTGATACTCCACTTCAACTAAATGTAACAGGAATATACACATGTTCTTCCTTGTTTTCCCTGCTCAAGGCTGGTCTAAGATGTTTTGCTGCCTGGAGTGAAGGAGAAGATGAAAATCTATCTATTTAAGATAAAATGCTTGGGCATGTTTCCTTTCTCAGTGTGCTGACTAGCCGCTTAGGAAACATACCCAACCAATCCCCTCCCTCCTCTCACTCCCTCAGCCAATCACCACCCACACGCAAATTCCCTCTCCACCTCACAATCCACTCCTGCCACTCAATCTGCATCTACACCCCCAGCCTCATAAGGGACCCTGCCTCCTTACACTCCCACAGCCACTCACCACCCACATGTAAATCAATGCAATATTTTTCCCTAAAATAATACCATGTAGCTGAACTGTGTGAAAGGAATGCTGTCATTCCAAGCTCCATGCTGCAACTATCATTTGAAACCCCAGTAGGGCACATAATGGCATATGTTACGCTGGATACAGCTATACTAGTATAGTATAATGACTGTAGCACTAGCAATGTTTATGGCACCTCAGAAAATACCAGAGGAATTCTAGTAGTAGGGATGGGAAACATGTGGTCCTCCAGAAGACTTTATGCCCTTCCCCTTCCTCAGTCAAATCCCATATTGAATTATATGTTATAAAGCATAAAGCAGAGGGAGGATTATGGAAATCTCAAGATGTTATTGGATTGCAACTACCACCACTTCTCACCATTGGCTGTGCTGGCTAGGTCTGCTGGGACCTACAGTCCAAGAACATGGTGAGTGCCAGGTGAACTCCACCTCTGCCATAAACACTGTAGCATTAGCAATCCTTATGCAATAGCCAGAATCCTATTAATGGGTTATGCACATGCATGCCCTTTGAGAACTTGTATAGGAGCTCAGTGTATCCTTGTACAATATCTCCCCATCATCACCACCACCAAGCAGCTTTCATGTGCTGGTGCACCCTGCCAGGATCATTATATTAGCAAGAGAGGGGTGGCAGAAAGCATCCAGGCTGCCGTTCCATAGCCAGGAGCTGACATCACCCTCCTGAATCTCCAGCTACTCACTGGGAGAGGAATGTGAGCTCCATTCTCCCAGCTGCAGTTCAGTTAGGGGCTGCCTGGCTGCCATCCCTCTCCTACCCACTTGCTCCAACCAGTAAATGGCAGTGGAAGCTGCCTTCTGGGAGCAGAAAATAGGTGTCACTGCATGGGTGGAGCATTATACTTCTCCAGCATGATACAGGATCTCAGACTATATGTCCATCTTGACCTCCATTTCAGGAAGCAAAATGTCTTAGACCAGCTGTACAAGCAGGGCTAGACAGAAGAGGGAACAGCTGCCTGTTCTGTATAGGGAAAAAATTGACTAGGGTTTCCAGGAAACAGGTGGTATGTCTTGGCCTCCTGGACTTTCAGTCTGATCCTCCTGATTACAATATAAGTGATCCTACCTGCAGAACTCTGCTCATCCACTGAAAGCTATCTTCCTCTGTAGAGTCTGGCCTTTGCTCAGCCACAATTACTATCCTCTCATCATGAAGGACGCTCACAGAAAACACTGCGATTCTGTGGAATGGGAAAATAAAAACTGTTAAGTGGATAAGAATACCAAATGCAGAGAAAGCTGTATTTCATTATTCTATGAGACTAAGCACTCATAAGTTATGCAACCAAGAAGGCTGGGGCTCCAGTTCTTGTTTCTTCTAGAAAACGACAGCTGCATTGAACACCTACACACATTTAAAATAGAGCACACTGGATTCAGAGATCAACACTTATAAAAGGAAGCTTGTTTCAGCTCTCCAAAGAGTAACATACAATCCTTGCAGAATATGACTTCACTTTATACACAACCAGTATTTAGTAAGAGCAGGGCTCAAAGATAAGTAACAGCATAAAGTCAGTGCTCTCCTAGTTTTTGTTTAGATTAAGGGAAACAAGCAAAGTTGTATTTGTCTTCATTTGTGGTGTGCCAAAGATGGCATGCTTTCCTCAGAGAGGTTCACCTGGTACCTAATCTGAGGTTATTTCAGTACCAGATGAAGGCCCTTTTATACTCCCAGGTCTTTATTTCAATCTGCTTGGTTTTTTTTTAAAGCTTTTCCATTGGTTGTATATTTCTTTTAATTATTTTTTACTGTTCATATTTTTAGTTTCCTTTTATTCTTGCAGTAAATTGCCCTGAGAATGTGGAGAACAGTGGGCCCTCAATATACATAGGGATTTGGTTCCAGGACCCCATGTGGATACCATAAAACACAGATGCTGAAGAACCTTATTTATAAAATGGGGTAGGGCAGCAACAGAGATGGTGGCAAGCCCCGGCCACCAGACACGTATTCTTCGGGATCCCTCACTTCCAGAGAGCCCACCAGCTGCTTGCTTCCACCTTTGAACAGCTTCCACGGGGAAATAGTGATTGGTGGCAGCAATGATGCTCCTGCTAGTTTCCTCACAAATGAATGAGCAGTAGCACTGCCATCTCCAATCACAGGGCAGCAAGCAGCTTCCACAGGGACATGCTTGTTTGATGAGCAGGAGTACTGCTGCCAATTGCCATGTCCCTGTGGAAGCTGCTTGGAAGGGGCTGGCTGGTGAGCTCCCTGGAGGTGGGGAGCCTGAAAATGTGAAGCTGGTGGCTGAGGCTTGCCGCCACCTCTGCTGCTGCCCTGGGACTGCTTCATAATAATAATAATAATACTTAGTTATTTATTACCATGGTCTGGTTGCACTGCAAGTGCATAGTGGCCTTTGACCTGGAGCTCAGCCAGGCTGTGGAGATGAGCGGCAGAGTCACAGGACAAGGGCAATTTGTGTCCCTTTCTTCTCCCTCCATATTTCAGGGTGCTCACTTTATTAAATCTCCTGTATTATTTTTTAAATATCTTGACTCTCTGGTTGGTTAAATTTGTGGATCCAGAGCCCGTGGGTCCAATGTATATAAAAACGAAAAGTAAATAAATATAAACAATCTGGGGGGAAATCGGGCTGCAACTTCCAGAACCCCACAGCCAGCATGGACAGTGAACGTACTGGCTGGGGGTTTGGGGAGTTGTAGTTCAAAGGTAATTTTTCCAAGCTCTGTCTGGAATAAGAACCTGAAAAAAAGGTTTCCTAGTCTTATTAAGGCACCATCTGTTTGAGAGTATTTGAAATTCTGTTCTGTGCAATATGATTGCCTTTTCCTGAATTCCCCTCCCCCTTTTTAGAAGAAATGGGAGAAAGTAAAGCAGACCTTCCCCTATAGACAAATTTCATTGGCTCCACTGCCAACGCCGTGGCTACGATGTCATCTGCATTGTGCCTTCGTCCACTAACAACCATAAGACCATCCATTTTGCCAACAACAAATACAAGTCCGCCTGGGCCAATAAACCCAAGCAGTCCAGTCCTTATAAAAGGGTATTCACTTATTGGTGCACCTGAACTGGTCATAGGGAACACCTGCAAGACAAAGAGAAAAGTGATGGGCTTAAATTTTCATTGTTTCAGTGGATCGGTTTATGAGCTTCTAGAGTAGGAGTAAGAACCATGCAGCCTTCCAGATGGTGGGCTGCAATTTCCAGCATTCTTCCATACTGGCTACGTAGACTAGGGAGACTAGGCTTTCCACTCCAAACACATCTGGACGGTTGCATGGATCCTGCCCTGTTCTACAACATGTGCTATGAAACACAAAAAATTGAGAATTGTAGCAAAGAAACATATTCTCCCAGCTTCCATTATCTCCTGCAAAATATTTTCATTCTGATATTCCTGCTGATCTGGAATTTAAATAACAGTGTGATGCCAGTAGCTGATAAACCAAATCTTTATCAGTATCTGGTAAACCAAATCCTTAAATGCCAAACTGCTTACAGGATTTTGCCAGTAGGTTGTAAAAGAGTTCTGACTGACTGGGCACGTTTTGTCCATGAGAACAAAATACCCATCATGTTACAGCTCAGGTACAACCTGCAGCACTTGCTGGTAGAGGACAAGTTTACCTGGACCCCTCACCTCCAGGTTTGCTTGCAGAGTCTCAAAATGGACAAAGCTATGCACAGAAGATCTTTACCAGCTTTGTAAAGGCACAGATGAAACCTATTGCCAGGCAGTAATGGCAACGCTGGGCTAAAATAATCGTTAACTCAAAAAGCAAGCAATCGTTGACTACATATCATGGGAGTTAAGGAAGGGTCACTTTGAGCCAACCTCTGTTGATGAGAAGCTCCTGAACTGTCTTGGGAATGTCCTCTCCTAAAGCAGGGGTGGAGACAGGTTCAGAGTTGTAACTCTCACCTCTGCAGTTTTTCCTACTACGGCAGAGATTAGTTGATTGGCCTTAGCACCCATGGCTGTTAGGACCTTGCCTGAGGCTGTGTTGAAGGATATATGAACAAAGTATAAAATACAAGAACAACAAACAGAAAGTATTACTAAGTAATTGGCTTGTGCATATCCTCCAGTATCCTTATCTATTTGTTAAACACTTCCTGAATTTTTTCTTACCCTTCATACATATGGCTTCCAGGAGGTTTTTTTATTATTGATTGATTGATTGATTGTATTTATACCCCACTCTTCAGCCACAAAGGCTATCAGAGCAGCTTACAAATGGTTTTTAATTCCAGAAAGTGTATGCATCTGGCTTTCTTTGCTTCATTTGTGATACCTGCTTTGAGAACCATTTTGGGGTGATCTATAGCCAGTTTTTAAAAATGGCACAGAAATTTCATTTTGAACTCTAGGCTATATGTTATAAATGCTCATATACAAATCTACACATGAAAAGGTAGGCTTAGACTACAAAAAGTCCTTTTTTCTGCTTCCTAATGAATGCTTTTCATATAAGATACTTAATGTTCTGAGAAGGAAAGCAGTATTTTGGAAAAGGCCTTTAATGGAAACCATATCTGCTAATAGTCAGTGTAGACAATGTTGTGATAGAAGAACTAATTTTCAGACAGTATACAGTATAAAGGGGGCTCTTTATGGGAGATCTGCTAGCAGTCTGCATACACAGACCAACGTCAGATTTGATATAAAGGTAGATTTACTTGAGATTTGCTGCTACTTAGAATAAGTGATATTGGGTTAGATGGACTAATGGTCAGATTCAATAAAAAGGCAGCTTCACCAGTCTATAAAAATATAACAGAATTGTTTACATTAATACTAATCCAAAGCATTTTTCAAACCTAGTAGTATAAAAAGGTAACCCTTGGTGAACCCCAACTCACCTCAAATGTGTTTTTGGTCATTCCAGAGAGCCCATAGTATGATGTACCAGTAGCAATCGCACATACACAGAGTTCACCTACTTCATCAGTTCGACAGAGCTGAGGAACTCCATCTGGTTTCACTGCACACATGATGGCTAGGTAAGAGAAAGCAAGAGAGTTTTCTGGAATACAGATGGTTAGATTTACAAAAAGACAAAGAGATATATGCAGGGAAAACCCCCAGAAAGGGTTAAAGTTGACTTGATAGTTTTATTGCCTAGTATTCATGTAAATACCAGAAACTTTAAAAGCTAATTTTGCACTGTGCGTGTGGCATCAAGAGTGGATTTAATAGCTCATGCTGTTCATCAGGCTTTGAAAGAGCTAATAGGAAAGATATTGTGGGTTAGTGCCTTCCTAATCACCAAACTTCTATTCAGACTTCAGAAGGGCTGTCAAGAGAGCTATTGTCAGTGCCCTTACCTCCTTCCCCCAGAAAACAGAGTTGTTTTTTTAGTGGTATAGCAACAACTGAAGATACAGACATAATTCCTCAAACAAAATCACATTAAATATTAAATAGATATAAGACAGACATCCCATGCTTTATAGCTAAATGTATAAAAAGAGAGAGGGCTGCAGAAGGATAAATATACCCTTGATCATTATTATAAGGGAGGGGGGAAGGGAAGGGAAAGAAGATGTGATGCTGTCAAGAAAAGAAGTCTTCCAGAACGACTCTGTAGTCTAACTTCTTGGAAATGATTCCACCGTGACAGAAGCGCCTCTTAATGCTTCTGCTCTTTCCAATCTTGGGCATAAAAAAGGAAAGCCATATATGACTCCTGATGGATTGCTACTGCAGTAAACCCCGAGACAAGCATATGTTTAGAAACAGGGAAAGGAGCCAATGTGACAGAGGTTGGAAAGGGAAGAGAGAGCAGGATGCCTTTATAAGTGCAAGGAGCATTAGTTTTGTATTCACTTCCACCCACAGTGAAACATATATACAGTACACACAAAGTCAGGGTTGCGATCTATGCTGTAATAATTTCAGCTATTAGAAAGTAGCCATTACCTTGCCACAGTTTTAAAATACAGAAAAGAAGGACATATGTGTCTTTCTAGGTATGATTTATTATGAGGTTCTTCATGGAAAAACTTGGCCTTGCATAAAAGGAATTAAGGCTTCATGTCACATTTGGAAGTTCAGACTCAGGGCATCAGTCTGAAAGTTATCACAATCTGCCTAAGACATCAACGTCTTTTAATAATTGTATACACATGTTCAGCTGAGGGATGGTTGCATTAGCAACAGAGTACAGACTGGGAACTGGTCGGGAAGAATCAGCAAAACTACAGCAGGTCTTCAAAAACTGCCTTGAATGGAGTTGGAACCCTCCAGGGAATGGTGTCTCTATGAATCATGAATATTGCCCAGTAGGAAAGACATTTGTCACAGAAATGAATGGCAACTATGTTTTTTTAAAAAAATCAACTTGTCTTTATTATAATTGAGCTCTAATGTCCCTAGTAGAGTCCCAGCAAAGGGCTTCTTATGACCTTACAACTGGATTTATGATTAAAAAAGCAAAAAAAACCACAACGTAACCAAATTCCATCCATTTTTAAAGTATAGTTTGTATACCACCCTACCTCTAAGCAGATAAGGAAAATGATTAACATGAGATATGTTGAGCCACAAGATGGTGAGCCATCCATGACTACCACATTGACTTCATTCTTTACTGGGAATTTGAACCAGGGTTTCCAACATCCAAACACTGAGATACTAGCCATCATAACTACATTAGCTCTCTCAGAAGCAATGTTCAAGCCATGACTGCAAACCACACAAAAATCTTGCACAACTCCAAAAGGCATGGAAGAGATCAAACATTCCTTGCAAAGGGAAAACTAGCATATCAGTTAAAAGGCTAGATCCATTCTCCCAAAAGCTAGCTTTCCACAAGAAGAGGTTTTTTCTTTGGTTTTTGCTTGGTTTGCTTTTTACCTAAGTTTGCTCATGTAAAATTCAAAAACCTCGTATTGTTTCATTGCCAACATTTGGGACCAGTACAATCCTATTAAGGTTCTACTGAACATGAGGAATAGCCCTCAAATAGCCAGGGGAGAAAGGATTTATTTAGTATTTGGACAGAAAGAAATTAAAATGAGCAAAAATAAATGAGGTCAGTTACAATTAAGATAATTTGGGACAATAACAGCTTAGGTAACAGATTTCATATTGTATGTATTATTTGAATATGTATTAAAAAATATTTATTTCCCCAGGATAAGCTAAGTGAAACCAGAGTTTGGGGGGAGAAAAAAAGCCTTTTTGTGTACATTTATGGAAAAAGCATGGAACTTTTAAAATACTCAGCTATTACCTGACTTTTTCTTTAAAATGCATGCATGCTTATACCATAATTCATACACATTGTGTGAGTATTTTGAAATGTTTTAAAAACATGCTTAGAGCTGTCAGGAATCTTTTGGTAAATTACAAAATCTACCATTCCCAAGACCTCTTAGGAGGAATATTACAACAGTTAATGTGAAACTATTTGTCTTTTCTGAACAGATCTCATGTAGTTTTATGCATTCAACTAATCTTTAAATAAGTTCATACTTTCCAGAAAAAGGTGTGGCAGCCTTACCTCCTGGCATCACCAAACCAACATCTTGTACTGTTAACACAGAAAGCTTTTCTTCAGAATCCACTCTAATGACGCCATAGGTAAGACCATGCATGGACAGTACCCCCCTGCCTGGCGGTTGATTGCTATCATCTGTTGGCCTGCCAACATATGAAAAATGTCAAATACATTTGAATGGTATGAAACGTCAAAAAGAGACACAAACAGGACAGGAAAGTAGTGGTGTAGCTATGGGAGAGGGGCCAAAATGAGGGCATTGCATCCTAAATAAGAATCCTACCCCCTGTTTCTTTCAGTCCCCCAGCACAGCAGCAAACTTAAGATGAACATTCAAAAATACAGTTTAGGCATCCAAAGATACCAAGGGAATGAGAACACAGCAAATACAAGTGTTCTAGGTGTGAACAATTTTTAATTTCTCACTCTATGCAATGCTAGACATTTGGAGAGTGAAGAGATTTTTTATTTTGGGAGGGCAGAATTCTTACTGGAGGAGGGCAAAGCCCTTATTTCGCTCCTGTGTAGCGACACCCCTGCAGGAAAGGCTCTCAGTATGAGCCGCAATTCCCAGGCACCTCCTGACATCAGAAGCCCTGTCTCCTCAATATTTTGTCACACCCTTGTGTCATGTTCTAGCAACACTCAGAATCAGAACCCAAACCAAAGCCATGTAGATATATCAGGTTAATTTCTCAGGGACTCTTCTTGACTACTACGTGGGACTGAGGGGGGTCAAGCTAGAGAATGAAGAATGGGACTGTGCTTTTGGCTAGGGCTACAACTTTTCTTCACTACCTATCCCTCCTAAGAGTTGACAGGCCTTCATTTAGTGTTTTAAGTTTTACCGTTAAGTTCCATTTCTGATTATTTTGCCGTAATATACAAACACTGTGAAATCCTACAATGATCTACTGCTTGGTTAGAAACACACAAGACAAAAAGGAGGAAAGCATGTTCACTAATGCAGGGGTGAACAACATGATGCTCTCCAGGTGCTGATGGACTGGAACTTTCAGCATATCTCACCTGGCTAGGACTGATTGGATTTGCAATCCAACATCTGGGGGCTATACTTTGCAGGCTCTCCTGCGTTTAGTGGCAAGACTCTTCCCAAGCAACAGTGCTTTTAGTGATGGTAGATGTTCTTATGTGATGTGGGTACACCATGAGACATCAAATAAAGGTATTACAGGTTGAGTCTCCCTTATCTGAAATGCTTGGGACCAGAGATATTTTGGAATATTTTGGAATACTTGCACATACAAAATGAAATATTTTACAGATGGGACCCAAGTCTAAACACAAAATTCATTTATATTTCATATGCACCTTATACACATAGACTGATGGTAATTTTATATACAAAATTTTTAATAATTTTGTGTATGGAAGTTTGTGTACACTGAACCATCAGCAAGCAAAGGTGTCACTCTCTCGGTCACACATGTGGACAATTTTGGATTTTGCAATTCTGGATAAGGAAGACTCAACCTGTAGTGTGCATCTTTGCTTTTTTGCAACCTGACAGAAGAAACACTTGCATGTAGGTTAAACCTTTATTTATCCTGACATTCCCTGAAATGCTTGAAATACTAGCTGGGTATTAGACAATCCCGTTCATTAAAAAGCACCAACAGATGTCTGGCTCCACAAATTTCAATTAAAAACACTAAGGGACTTCCTCCCTCCTTCCTCTCCCAACATGAAACCAACAAAAAGGATCAAACATGCTGACCATAGGTTGGTTTGAATGTAAGGCATAACAAAGTGAGCCTGGTGAATAGCATCCCCATCATTTGGGAGAAAAATGCAGCCACGCTATTGATCAACATCATTTCTGGCCCTGTAATCTGTCACATGTACCTTGCTGTTCAGAAGATCGCCTTGGAAACAGAAAATTCTCTATCTATTTGCTTTCTAAAATCATATCTTGTCCTTTCATCATACAACACTGATACAAACAAGATACAAGAGTACAGCAGGATTGTACAGGAGTACAGCAGGGGGATTGGTTCCGGGCCCCACCGTGGATAGTGAAATCCGCAGATAATAGCAAATGCCCTCACCGCTGCCACCAGACCACCCACCCATCCAACCACATACAAACACACCACAGAGAAGGGAGAAAGGAGGCAAGCTGAACCACATCAGAAATAGTACATCTAAGTTCTCTGTAGTACATAGATAACTGTCTTGTCAATTTGTTTTTAGCGAGAACTCCAAATTGGATATATTTAAGTGTGTGGAACACATCATTTCTGGTAGCAACCAAGCATTTAGTTAGTTAGTTAGTTATACCCCGCTCTTCAGCCACAAGGCTATCAGAGCGGCTTACAAATTGTTTTAAGCAATAGCTATTTACACATCTACACTGCATTAAACAGTTTCCAATGTGTGTTAGCTAATTGCTCCCCACAAGCTGGGTACTCATTTTACCAACCTACGAAAGGATGGAAGGCTGAGTGAACCTTGGAGCCCGCTGGAATTGAACTTGCAACATGGTGACTTGCAGTACTGGCATTTAACCACTGCACCACCAGGGCTCCAATTTCAAAAGGACAAGCATGGAGCATGAATGTTTCATTTCCATTTATGGTACTGACATGAAAAAACCTTACATAGGTTTCATATCAGAGAAGACATGCAGGTGCCAGTCCTATGAAAATTGTAAATTGTATTTACCCTGGGGTCTAAAACTACATTAACCATTTCAAATCTGCACACAATATTTACTTTTTTGGGGAAATATTTTTATTAACAAATTTTCAGTAAAAACAATAATAAAAAAATCCATTCATTACATATTCATAACTTGTCATATTATTACATATATAAAAAAGGATATATTACAATATTCAAGCAATGTCTTTGCTTGTTAGAACTACAGTCAGCCCTCAACTTTCATGGGGGTTAGGGGCACAGGATCCCCATGAAAGTGGAAATAGGTCTGCATATTATGCAATGGATCTGTTCCGGGACTCTTCCTGTATAGCAATTTTTGTGTATAATTGTGAACACTTTTTTTAAAAAAAAAAACACTTCTTTAGGTACTTCTGGGTCCTCCAGCACCATTCTATGGTCAACTTCTGGTGGACGCTGACCACAGAATCATGTTGGAGGACCTAGGGATACCTAGACAGAACTTTTTTTTTCTGTTGCATATAGGGCAGCAAGCCAGCATAGTATAATGGTTTGAGTGTTGGACTAGGACACTGAGAGACCAGGGTTTGAATTCCCATTTGGCCATAAACCTACTGAGTGATCTAGGGAAAGTCACATTCTCTCAGCCTCAGAGAAAGGCAATAGCAAATCTCCTCTGAACAAATTCTGCCAAGAAAACCTGTGATAGGTTCGCATTAGGGTCGCCATAAGTCAGAAATTACTTGAAGGCAAACAACAACAACAACAACAACAACAACAACAGGGCTGCAGGAGAGGTGGTGGCCAATACAGTCATCCATGAATAATTAAATCTGTGAATTCTTAACCCACAAATGTGGAGAGACAACTTACTACATTTTCTTTTTTCCTACAGTACAGCTGGAGGCAAATATTGAATTTGCAAATAAACTTATATAAACAATATGAAAATCCTTTTTCATAACAGTGCAACAGTAGAGAACAGGTCCAATCCCTGACACCACCTGTCTGAAACAACAGAGAGAGGTTGCTACTCAGTCTAGAAAATGCTGAGCAGGATGACAAATGGCCCCACTCAGTATGAAGCCAGTTTCCTATGTTATCTAGTGACCTCGCAATGGTTAGAGGCCATAACTAGGTGGTTAGTGTGGGTAGATGGATGGATTGATTTGATTTTATCTGAATTACAGTCCAACTTCCTCACGTTTCAGATGGAAGGCACCACCTACCATGATTAAAACACAACTACTGGTAAATTCACAATAAATAATACATATTAAAATACAACTTAAACTGCAAATTATGACATAATATTGTATATCAATGTAAGCCAAGACAGAAGTGTATAAAGCCTATAATAACATTCATATCCTGAAACTTTAGCCTTCTTCCCTGCCATTTTATGCTCACAACCAGCTTGCGGAGAAGGTTAAGCTGACAGACTCTGGCTGAAACAAGGTCAGCCCGAGGTCAGGGATCTAAACCTAGGTCTCTGTGTGACTAATCACTACACCACGCTGTCTCCCTTTAAGCTACTATACATGATGCAAATGTGAGCAACATAAACTAGGTGCCTCCAGCTTTCATGCATGCTCAGTGGGTAAAAACATGGGATTATAATTGCAGCCATAATTAAAAAGACATATTAAAAAACCATACAGAGTAAGTGAACGGAAAGACAGTTTTATATGACTTGATATACAGTGCAACACAATGGATCTTTGAATAAACTACCAACAGATATGCAAGCATTTTGGAATGATACGTTTGTAATTTGACATCAAAACACTTTTAACTTCTGAAAGACAGGCAAAAGTGCGGTATAGGGAGTTAAGTCTGCATGTAAAAGACAATTACATGCTTTCTATTACACTTCAATGGAAAGCAACAAGTTTGCAGAATATCTTTTTTTAAAAAACTGATCTTAAAAAGAAAGAAAAGCAGAAGAAAGGGGAGGGGGACGGACCCAAAACCAAGAGTGATGTAATGTTTCTGAAGTAAAGATATGTGATGAGGCCAATGATTAAACGTGTCTCCATTTCTTCACTCCTCGGACAGCTGTAGACACGAACCTACATTGATTTTCCTTGGGTTTTTTCCAGGCTGTGAGGCCATGTTCTGGAATAGTTTCTTGCTGATGTTTTGCCTGCATCTGTGGCTGGCATCCTCGGAGGATGCCAACACGGCCTCACAGCCTGGAAAAAAAACAAGGAAAATCTATGGATGCTGGCCGTGAAAGCCTTTGACTTCACAACAAACCTACATTGCTTTCAGGACTGCTCATTTTAAACATAAACATACAGTACCTTCTAATAGCCACTGTGAGAGCCTCCGGTGAACTAGCACACGGACAGATGACTTCTTGCCTTAGGCCTTTGCTTTGGAAGACATTAAGAAATGCATCACAACTAGAAATAGACCCTGGAGTTAAAAATAAAAATAAAGGAATCTGACTTCAACATAGTTCTGTGTGTAATAAGCAGTATTTCCAGTACAAAAATAGAGAGGCTCTGAATAGATGACTTGAGATGTGATTCAAATTTATTACAGGCTAAAAGAAGACATACAGATTATGACGCCTAACAGATGTTGTTGGACGATAACTTGCAGGATTCTTCACCACTGGCCATTGGCTAAGGCTTTTAGGGCTTCAAGTCCAACAATATCTGGGGATTCAAGATTGGGAATTACTGAGCTAGAGAAGTACTCCACCAGTTCCATGTTCTGAAAAAACACCATGTCATGCAAACTGTTTTTGAATTCTAAGGGGACGCTCAAAAGCAGTCTTTAATATGGCACAGAGCTCTGGTGTCCAAAAAGTTGGCAGAGATCTGTAATCCTTCTCAGTCTGATTTAGGCTTATACATGGATCCCAGCCATGGTAGATTTAGAATGTTCTTGCCTAAATATTTTGTAAAAAAGTGGGAGGACTGCTTGAATTCCAATTATGCAGTAGGGTCTTTTTTAAAAAAATACTTCAATTAAAACCCCATGTTTATTCCAATATAATTCATAGCAGTTTACAGGATTCTAGCAGAATAGCTGTACCTGGTATCTTGAAAAAGAGATACACGTAGAAAATTCTCTTTCATATGGAGCATAATGTTTGGTTTGAAGAAACAGAATAACCATTTCCCCTGCTGCTTCTAATAGCTTAATCACATTTTCCTTTTCTTTACTCTAGCATGCATATTAAAGTACAAAAAGCATGCGTGTCATGCCAAGTATTTCAAACAGTTTCACTGGGAACCTAATCAGTTTCCAGAATCCCATTTGGGAGAAAAGCGGGATATAAATCAAATAAATACAAATAAACAAACAAATAAACAGTTTGGACTTTTATATGTTCTAAGTGAGTCTGGGACCTGGAAAGTTCACAGACCACCGCATTTCATATGAAAAACCTGACAATCAAGATACTGTCCTGCTTCATGTTTCCTCTTGTAGAAGATACAGAGGATGGTGTCAGAGAACAGGGTTTTCTCAATGGTGCCATGCAGGCTATGAAACTGGCTTTCCAGTTATTCTGCTTCATTATTTGTTTTTATTTTAGAAGCTTTCTGGATTCACATGGGCTTTATTCATTCATTCATTCATTCTTTCATTCAATTTATACCTGACCTTTTTCCTGGGATGAGACCCAACATAGCTTACAACATTTTAAGATAAAACCTTAGCTAAAAAACTTGTTTTACAAAAGTTAAAAAAAAAATCTATAGGCACAATAGTTTAAAATACATTTAGACCACAATTAAAACAATACAAGGAAAAAAACAGGTGTTCATATTGAGTATTAGATGTAATTAGTTTATTTTTATCATTTTTATTATGATATTATATATTCTTTTTATTGTTATTACAGATGTTTTCTATCTGCCAGCCTATACTAGAGTCAATTTTTGAGACCAAACCACTTCAATAAAGGAAATATAAAGAGCCACCTAAATAAACATAGGTATGTAACTACATCACACACAAAACAACATATTGTAAAAGCCAAAGGAGAAGCAGCTTCTTCTCCTGAGAAACATCCTTCATACTTCTTGGAAAATGTACATTCAGGGTGTTGTGGTTTTTAAAAAAAAACAAAAAAAACTTTGGTATGTCTACCCAAGTATGAAAATAAAACTTTCAAAACCTTTGCAGAGAAACCTTCTGCCCTTTCCTACTGCTTAAGGATAAATTTCATTCAGCCTTTACATAACAGCTTGTCATACCATATTTAATTGGATTTGCTGCAACTTGCATTAATGTGGAATATCAGGTTTGCTTCAAGATTTTACTGAAGAAAAGTAATGCTAAAAAGGAAACCCCAAACCAAAATAAATTACTATTTCTGCAAACAGTTTGCACTAAAACTCAAAATGTTCCTGAAGAAGTTGCTATTTGTGTCAGACCCAATCATTTTTAAATACAAACCTAGAACCAAACCATCCCACACATGGAATACATTTCTTAAAGAAAACATCCACTAAGCATTAAAGATGTTCAGCCTTACTTAGTTGGCACGCATCATCACTGATGTCGACCAAGAATGCCCAAGTGCAAAACATCTTGGATGGTGCCCTTCTATCGTTCTACAGTCACCACTTACATGGATTGGCGCCATCAGCTACTATTAGCATACGGAGTGAGGAAAGGTTGATATCTCGTTGATCTCTATGTGCTACTAATGCCCAGTGCATATCTCTGGATTTTACACAAGCCACTTTTGCTGGAAACGAGAGGAGAAGAGGGGAAAGATATATTCAGTTCAACTTAAGCTTACAAAGTTCAAAATATTATTTGAGCTCACAATAAATCTCATAAGCCAAACAACAAACAAACAAACAGGAAGATACACAAGATGGGTATTTATTAATAAATGTCTAACACTGGGCATGGAAAACAAACAGACCGAGAGCCCAAATTAGGCATGTATGCTTCTTCCACTTCTGGAACTGCCACAGTCTAAAACAGGGAGGAGCTACTGTGGAAGGCTAGAGGGGGGTACATTAGGGCCCCCCGGAGATATAGAACAGCCACACACCCCAACACACACCCCTGACAAAAAGCAAAACTGTGTTTGTGCCCCTGAAGGCCTTCTAGGGGGCATGGGGCATTTTCGCCATGTTTTAGGCCTTTCTGGGCCATTTTCAGCCCAGGAGAGGCCTTTTCTAACAACAGGGATTAGCAAAAACCACTTCCTGTTTTAAAAAAGGCCTCTCCTGGGCCTAAATTGGCCCAGGGGCTCAAACACATTGCCAAAATGCCCCTAAGCACCCTAGAGGATACTCGGGGGCAAAAAAAATCATTTTTGTGACCACCTAGGAGATCTTGAGGACCACAAAAACGGCCCGGGGGAACATGAGGCCCATAGAGTGCACTTTGCTGACCCCTGGTCTAAAACAATGCTTTTATAAGAACAGAAAGATGCTTGGAATTCTGGCCATCACTCTCCCTGCCAACATAACATTTTAGATCTTCATATTATGTCCATCTCCCAACTGTTCAAATCAAGCCGATCTAGAAATATAGCACTTACCTTTGTACTGGCAAACCTTCTGTATCCATGAAAGTGGGTTCACTTTCATTAAGGAATATGGGATGCTTATGACATGCATCATGTTCATAACACTCTAAAATAAAATCAAAGGAACATGGGTTTCAGTAATAATCTAACATACTGTTTCGGATCACAGGTCTTTGTTCAAGAGCACCATATTCTGCCTACCACTCAAGTACATATTTGCATGATCAGATGTTAAGAGCCACAGTCATGAATCATATCTTATATTCTGATTTTTAAAAAACAAAAATGGTTAAGTACCTGCATAGTGGATAATGGACAAAAATCTGCATAACATCTCTAGAAACTAACCATGGATATCATACTCAGCATGAATACAGTTGTCCCTCCATATCCACAGATTTGGTATCCAAGGATGTAAGTATTCACAGCTTGAAAATATTCTTAAAAAAATAATAATCCAAAAAGCAAACCTTGATTTTGCCATCTTATATAAGGGACACCATTTTGCTATGCCATTGCATATAATGGGACTTGAGTATTCACAGATTTTGGTATCCATGGGGGGCCCTGGAACCAAACCCCAGCGAATATGAAGGGACAACTGTAGTTAATGTCATAGTCAATATCGTATTCATTTAGTACATTTCAGGTTGATTTATTTATAAATATAAATTTAATAATAATCCAGTAGGAGTGTGTAGAGAATCTTATTTATTAATGATTAAATTACTCTCTCCCAGTATTAATTAACCAAGCAAATGTGGGGGCATGTTGTTTATTAATAAACAGTCTAGAGGATTTATTTTTGCATAATGTAGATTAAATATAAAATGTAAAATAAAATAAAATATGAATGGAAAGTTAATCTCTTGTATGTTTTTTTTAATTAAATTGTTTGCTAAGCTCTGCTTCTTTCCCCTTGGTCATGTGTAGCTCTTTTCATAGATATTTGAGTGCAATTCTTCAAACTGCAAATCAATAGGAGTCATGGGTATAATGTAACAGCTGTTTTCAAATCTCCTTTCCATATGGCAATGTGGTCTTGAACCAATCTCTTTCAACTGTTGGTTGATGAAGTATGGAACAGTCTTTTCTCTCACAGCACAGTAAGAATAGACTTTTGAGCTGTTCTCATTCCCACAACCACCTTATTCTGGAAGCTGAGCTGGAAGTCTACACAGAGTGGAACTGAGAAAGTGAAAATACTGGCAGCTATCTACACAGAGAAAGTTGTGAGATTAAGACTGAGGGCTTGTCTACATTTGGGGCAAAAAGTCTGAATGAAGTTTTGCCTGCATGTCCCCACATTCCCGCCGAAGCCCTGCACATTATTATTCTCCGCAGGGACATGGAGTACCTTGTCTTCACCATCCCTGCGGAGTTTTGTCCACTACCACTGCCACCACCTCTGCCACTGCCAGCTTGACCATAATTTGAAGCTTCAGAGGCAGTTCCCAGATGAAGGGAAAGGTTTCCTCCCTTTCCCTGGCTCAGCAGCACTGCCTCCACTTGCTTGCCCGCTCACCCGTTGCAGCAAGAGGCGCTTGAAGAAAGCAACAGAAGCACCTGAAGGAAACGACAGGTGAATGCAGTGGGCAGAGGCAGTGCTGCCAAGCCAGGGGAAGGTAGAAAACCTCTCCCTTCAGCCAGGAACTGCCTCTAGAGCTTTAAAATTGGTGATGGTGTTAGCGGTAGTGGCAGTAGCAGCAGCGGCTGCTATGACAGTGGATGAAAATACAGAGAAAACCCCAAATCCCACGTACTCTGCATCCAGGTAAGATACCCCCAAAAGCTGTAAATCTAGGCCATGCGATGTGTGGCCAGATCACCCCTGATTTAAGAAAAAGGCCATGCCGCATGTGGCCTGATCACCACACATTCAGGGGCATTTGCATGGGAATTTGGGGTTTTTGATAACGTAGACAAGTCCTCAGAAGTCAGAAAAGTGAACAGACCTATCAGGGTCTGTTTTGGTTTTGACTCCTGGATGAAAGAGTCCTGCTCAGAATGACTACTTCTTGCCAGTCATCACTCCTTCAGACATTCTACTGAAATCTGAAGGCAACACGAGAGCAGGCTTTCAGCTGTGAGCATACTATGGTCAACACTAAGAAAGCACAACTCTGCTATTTTTAAAACCTCCACATTCAGAGGCCATAAACCATCAATTATTATACAATGGGGACAAGAGGAATTGTTTATCATCTTCCAAGGCTGTTTACTGTTGGATAAAGAATGCTACACTTAGCAGATCTTTGGTTTACTCCAGAATTTAGAAATGTTTTGGACTTTAACTTTCAGAATCCTCCAACCAACATGGGCACCGGGGGATTTCATATGCTGGTTGGGGGATTCTGGGAGTTGTAGTCCAAACAGCAATGTTTTCAAGCTCTGGTTTAATACTCTTGCCAGTTGTAGCCATGGCCCCAATCTCTTCTTCCTAGCAGAAAATATTAGTTTCTGTAAGACTGGATTGCAACTACCATTTTCTATGATATGCTTTCAAAAAAGAATCTAGAATCAGAGTGCTCCAAACTCTAATGCAGATGCAAAACAGGAAAATCCCATTCTTAAATAACTAGTGCATAAACAGTGACTCACCGTAAGAATCCCATGCCACAAGCCAACATCCTTCTTGAAATCTAACACGTTCACAATTGTTTCAGCTGTACAACAAAAACAGGGTTAGTGACTGAGTGTATAGTACAGGCCTGAGGAAAGGTTCACTTTAAGAAATAATTGAAATAAAAATTTGATCATTAAAAAAATTGCCAACAGAGGAATTACAGAACCATTTGAGATAAATCATTACTGACTGATTGCTCTTGGCTAGGCTACTGCTTTGTTTCCCTTTCACTCTTGTTTTCACTTGCATTACATCTCATAATCAATGGTTCATTTGGAAAGACTTGTCTTTAACAAACCAGTGTAGAAAATAAGTCTGAAAGAACATAATCTTAAGAAATAAAGTTAACTCCACCTAGAACTCTGTAACGTGACTCATGATACACATCTCAGGGGCTTGTGTACTCTCTTTAATGAAAGCAAGCATTACAGCCCGGGAATTCTTCTATAGCTCAGATTGTAATCCAACATAGAGAAAAGTTACACCCCTTCCCCCACCCCATCTGGGCATTCCCAATTTGCCATGATCTTCCAACACCCCAGCATCTGGGTTCAGATACTGTTTGAGCAGGGTTAGTGTCTGGTATTGTTAGAATGTCCTCCTCCCTCCTCCCTATAATATCTCATAATTGTAAATATTGGACACTTTGAAGAGGTCAAATAGACCAGGGTGATCCAAAATGAGGTCAGGTGGAGATCACAAGGACCTGGGAAGGTGTCTTAGAAATATTTTAGCAAGCAAACCCAAACTAGCATTGAGCAAATGCTCCTTAGTTAGCAAAACCATTAAGGCAGTATGTGCTAATTCCTTTTTGGGGGGCCCAGTGGTGAGTCACACAATCTAAACAAGCAAGTGGCTGTTCTAGCCCAAATCCCCAGGAAATATCCCTCAGAACCCTCTCCTGTCCAACAATACGAGTTTGTCATGAACCCATCAATACTTGTCTCCCAGCCATTAAAAGCAATCAGGTAAGTTTCGGTTTCCTTTGTCTATTCGGTGGGAAACCCAGCTAAGCTTTGTTCCTAGCCAAAGTACCCCCTTCAGGATATGAAACAGAGTAGAAATATTAGTCCTCTTACAATAGAAAGGTGTGCCACTGTTGACGAGACCTCAGCCATTGTGGATGAGACAGCCACTCTCTTTCTCAGCATACCCCCAGATTGGAACTTCCAGTGTCACCCTCAGATTTTTGTCTAAGTACATAGAAACTCTGCTCTTCAGGAGTGGTAACTATCACCCTATTTCCCAAATCTATCCCTCTAGCCAACCTTTCTGCCTAATCCTTCGATAGCTTTGTGTGATTCTTGTGAGTGTGTTGCGTGTGAATTCTTTTTGTGTTATTTCCAATAAAAACATTTTATTTCACTTTAACCTGAAGCCCTCTGCAGTTAGTACTGGTATACACTGGTGAAAAGATCCTGAAGTTACCCACCTCATGCAGCCTCCCATTTGCGCTAATAATAATAATAATTCCCCCAAATATTAATATAGTTTTGGTATCACAAGTGGGGCTCTAAAGCAACCCCACATCTTCAGGTAACAGTGGTGCTATTACAAACCTCTGGGAATGCAGTTTTTCTAGAGACTACTTCTATGTTGGGAAGGCTCAGAAGTAAAATTAGACTGACTAGGAAATAAGTGGAGCTGCATTCCAATACAGGTGGATGGATGCATGTCTGTCAGGGGAAGAGGAATCATTCACCTTAGTTTCAGGTCAAACCAATTACTGCTTGGGAGTGATAGCTCTCCCATCTCTAAGCAAAGTCTAGAAAGAACTGTCAGTACACTACATTATAGTATTGAAAAAATCTTGTTTTAGGGGGAAAACTTGCTGAAATACCTTCTGTGTATCCACACGCTTGTGTAAGAGCTTGACAATGAGTCAGCAATGCAATTCTTGTCACAGTAACCCCGAGAACACTTCCATCTTTACATGTTTTGTACTGCAAAATAAATAAATAAATAAATAAATAAATAAATATTTTTTTTGGGGGGGGAAAGTCCTCATCAAGGCTGAAAATGAAGGGATAATCAACTAAGAGGAGACAGGATGTGGGGATCCTCATGCTCCAAATCCTAAGCCGCAACCCATGCTCGACAAATGATCAGGCATTCCAACTATCCACCTCCACATGCTAAAAATATCACAGGCAACTTTTCTTTACATAAGAAGGAATGCATCTCTGGGCTTTTCCAGGTTGATCTAAATAAATGTGAATTCTTGTGATAGTGCTCCTTGGGTTTTGCCAGTGGTTGTTGCTGCCGCCCCCTCTCATTCTTTTGGGGGATTGTTTGTAGCAGTTTCTTGGATCGGCAATAGGGCTCTTTGAAAGTTTTTTAAAAAAAACAAAAACAGGGTGTGGTTTGCTGTGGTGCTCCTAGAGGCTGAAGGGCAAATGTTCTCCATTAAAAAAAAATAGAGTTACTGAGTTATACAGTAGTCCTCTATATCCACAGATTCAACTATCCATGGCTTGAAAATACACCCCCCCCAAAAAAATTCCAAAAATCAAACCTTGATTTGGCATTTTATATAAGGGACACCATTTTACTATGCCACTGTATAATGGGACTTGAGCATCCTCAGATTTTGGTATCCACAGGGGGCCCTGCAGCCTAACCCCAGTAGATACCAAGGGCCCACTGTGCTGCAGAAGCACCATTTCACTACTGTCCTGATGCACTATAACATAATAATGCACACACACTCTTTCTCATAATAATAATAATAATAATAATAATAATACTATCTCGATATATATAGAGAGAGGGGGGAGGGAGAGAGGGAGGGAGGGAGAGAGAGAGGAGAAAGAAAGGATACCGTTTTGCTCTGGGGGATCTCAGAACTAAAAATAAACCCACTTGAGGGTGGGAATAAAATGGTGCTGGGAATTTCCAGGAAATAGTCTGGGACAATAGAGATATCTTTTAAATATATAGTCGAACCCCCATATCCACGGAACCAATACCTGCGGTTTCAGTTATCCTAGGTCCTCCAACTCAACAAGATTTAGTGTAAATCCTTTATTTTAATAGGGTTTGCTGTTAATCCACAGTTCCTGTTATCCGTGGTAAGTCTGGGAACCAAACCCCTGCAGATGCAGGGGTCTCACTGAATTTTTAAAACCCCAATAACTACGTACAGCAACCATACCACAACCCCCCCCCAACACATTTGCACTATCTGGAGCAATCCTCTGTGTAAGAAAGAGCATAGCTGCTTATTCTTATATGCCAGTAATGTGACTCAGACAGGGGAGTGAATGGTTAATGCACATATTATGGCTAGAGCTCTGCTTGGGTTCCTCTTGACTCTGGGAAACAGTTTACATTTCATTTACATTTCAACTCATGCAACAGCAGAGCTTGGAAAAGTGGTCATACTGGCTTGGGGATTCTGGGAGTTGTAGACCAAAGAACGTAATTTTTCCAAGCTCTGTGAAATAGCAAGTCAGTGGACAAGGGCACTGTTTCTTCCCTTCTAACATTAACCAGTATTCCCATTAAAAATTAACACCCAACCAAAGCCATATATTATTCAACCACCAGGATTTCAAGTTTTATCTGCTAGCTACCTGCTTCTGCATCCACATATCCTGCTAATTCTTCACACATCCTCTGCCTTCCATTATCTCTTACTTCCTAAAGATCCAGACAAAGCTATTAAGCACACACACACACACACACACACAATCTGGTATCAATACTTTATCAGGTATGAACGGGCTTCAATGGTAGGAATGATCTGAGTGCTGAATTGATCAGTCCTGATCCCTGGGGCTTTCCAATCTGAAATCCTAGTAATACAGAAACTTATACCAACCAGGCAAAGACTATTTGTTCTGCTACACCCTGGCTGGCAGCTGCTCTCCAGCATCTCAGGCAGAAGTCTTTCTCACCATCTCCTACTGGTATTGTTAAACTGAAAATACCACATGCTGAACAGAAGACCATTCACATGCAAAACATATTATTTTACTACAATCTTGGAACAGTTACTTTTAGGACAACTGCCAGAAATAAAACTCTACCACCGTCTTAGTCTCATGTTTGGAGAAGGACTATAATTCAGTCTAAAGCAGCAAAAATCCATGCTTTCTACATAAAAGGGTCCAGGTTCCTCCTCTATGAAATCTCCCAAATGACCCCCAACGTCCTGTTGGAAGCAGGGGAACATTTGTGCCATGTTTTGGGTGCATCCTGAGCCATTTCAGATCAGGAAAGGTCTTTTTTAGAAAAAGGGGGGCCAACATGTGGCAGAAATGCTCTCCGTGTCTCCCAGAGTGCATTTGGGAGTCTGGGTGTGTGTGGAAAAAAAACTGGACTCAACAAAATAGTCATGAGGGCTGTGCTTTGCCCACCACATGCAAAGATAAACACATAGCTGCTGAAATGGCATCAAATGTAGGAAAACTAAAAGTCAAAAAACGGTGAATGGCCTTCAACATAAAGATGTTCAGAGCTATCATTAATTATATCAGCTACAGTCAGATATATACTAAGGAAAACAGAGACAGAGGCTGTTCTAAATTCTTCAAACCATGAGTGGATGGGAGGTTGAACGTCTGAAGACAGCCAGCGTATGTATAATACAGCATTTAAAGAAGCAAGGAATATGACATATTTAACGTAGGAAACATTTTAACCCACAGAGAGGACAACATCCACGTGCATGTATACACACACAAACACACACATAAAGTGAATTCACCTCGATGTAAGCTGTGTCGTTGTTTGCATCTTTGATATGAGGGAACCAATCTCGAGGAGGTTTTGAAAGATGTTTTGACTCTGTGACAAACCACAGTAGTTTTGGCCAGCCTTGGAAAGAAAACATAAAAGCCATAGTCATTTCTTTATTTTACGCATTGCCCATAAATGCAGCAGTCAGGCAGCAATAATAAGATAGCAATTCTTAACCTGGAATATATATAATCTCTAGCGGGTCTGTGGATGTTAATTCAGAAAGTTAATGAACCAGGCATAAAAACTGTGCGTTTTCCCCCCTTTGATTTTCTTCCTGTTATTTTGAATTTTTTTGCTACCTCAGTAAACTTTAAGATACAAATTTAGGCTGGAATCCTGTTAAATGAATTAGAATGGCATAAATCTAACCCCCACCATTATAGCCCACTTCTTTGGCCACTACATAAACCAAAATTCTGTTCTGATCACAAAAAATGAAGCCCTCCCCCACTCAATGCACTTTTTCAATGTGGCAGCCACCCCCAAGTCATCCATACCCACATCAGTGGAGACCTGGGGGAGCAATCAAGATACAGCATGATAGTCATGTCATCCTTAGGGCTTCCCAAGAAACCCCGGGAGGACCCTGAGCATGTCTGTTGCAGTATAGCCAGCTAAATGAATATAGCTGGACACCTCTTTGCAGAATCTCAGCCAGTGATTTTTCAAGTGTCATTTTAATTTTGTTTTCTTCTTTAAGACTAGTCTGTGGGAAGCAAACCAATCACCCATGCAATAAAATAAACGATATGCAAAATTTTGTGTATACTATTTGTTATAGTTTAAATCTTCACTTTTTCTATTCTCACATGCAAGATCAATTGGTCTCAAATGTTTTTGTCTTCCTAGGCACAATTACAAGTGGTGTTTTTTTTGGGGGGGGTTGTGTGTGGGGGTACTGTTCAATGAGTTTTCAACCTTTGGGATGCTTCTGAGAGAAAAATTCATTTGCACACACATACAAAAGAACACCCTTACCTTTGCACAGAATATTGTATAATTTGCACAAAATGCACAAAAACATTTTCTCAACAATAGTGTTTTTTTGGGGGGAAAGTCCCTAAATGCAAAATATTTAGGGTGCAAGTGTTCACCATTTTCTTGATGTAGGGTCTCAGTATGTCAGCATAACCTTTTTAATCAAAGGCAAGAACATTTGTGAATAGACTTTTTACCTCCCTAGTATGTATTTATGTGGATTATTCTGGGGAGAGGGTCCACAGCTTTCAACACACTTGCAAAGGGATCCATGACCCAAAAAGGTTAAAACCCACTCTCTTAACCTCAGACGAAGGCAAAGGCAATCACTACCCCCCCCCCCAACTGGACTATGACCCTGGAGACCAGGGTTTGAATCCCCACTTGGTCATGGAAACTCACTGGATGACCTCGGGCAAGTCAAATTCTCTTAACCTCAGAGAAATAGCAATAGCATTCATATTTAATATTTATATCTCTATACCGCTTATCAATGCAAAACACTCCCTAAGTGGTTTATAATGTGTTAGCTAATTGCCCTCAACAAGCTGGGTACTCATTTTACCGACCTATGGAAGGATGGAAGGCTGAATCAACCTTGGAGCCTTGTAGGATTAAACTCACAACGTTGTGGCTGCAGTACTGGCATTTAACAACTGCACCACCAGGACTCCTTAGGAAGGAGAAAGGCAAGGGTAAATGCCCTCTGCACAAATCTTGTCAAGAAAACCCAGTGATAGGGTTGCATTAGGGTTGCCATAATATGGAAATGACTTGAAGGCAAGCAACAACAACATTAATGTATACTTGCCTGTTCTGACTAGATCACTGTGGTGTCCAACTATAAAAGAGCTTGGGGCAGACAGGATGGTTGTAGTTCATTAACAATCCTGTAGAGGTCTAGAATGAGTCATAAAGTGGCACACTTCTTGCCCCCATCCATACACACCTCGGGGGGCTAGAAGTATTTCCTGGCTATTAGTGGTTCAATAAATTTCCCTCCATTTCCTTGCAATGTGCATGAAGACCTAGTGCAAGCCTACCTTTAAACTGTGGTATTTCCCCCGTGGGGCTCTTAGGCAGTCCTTTATGGCACGCATCACTAGTCAAGGCCACAGTAACACCACAGCTTCCGAGCAAGAAACCTATCTGTTGGCTTCCTGCATCCTGGTTGAAGACAAAGCAAGAGAGGGCCCATGAAAATAAATTACTGCATGAGCAGTAATGAAAAGACCACTTCAAAAACAAAAAAGCAAAAAACCAACCAACCCAAAAACAAACAGATATGCAAAAAGGCATTGGGCTTTGCTTAGCCAACCAAATGCCTTTAAAGAGATCTGCTGTTATAACCTGAGCAAGGTTACTGCATTCAGTACTTCAGAGTTTTTGAGACAGAGGCCAAGAATCACATCCTGAGAATCACACCTTGCTTTAAAAAACACACAAATAAAAATTAAACAGAAATCCTTGAAAACCCTTGTATATTTTGCTGCTATAGCTAAGGGTTGAAGGGCTGTGAGAAACCTGAGTTTAGTTCACAGATGCCTATGGCACATAAGAGAAGAGGTGCAACACTGCCGAGACTTAGGAAGAAGATTTAGGACTCAGGTGGAAGCTAATCTGATTCATCCTTATGTAGTGAACAGACAAATTTACTAATCTCCGATTATGCAAGAACCTGGAATCATGAAATCAGTAGTAGGTTCCCACAAGCAAAAGAAAGTACAATATAATAATTAACACATAGCTATAGGATGTGATGACCTTGTCAACTTTTTTAAAAAAAGAAATAAACAAAACAGATAGTTAAGATGAATTCATTTCAGTAATTACTGGCTATCAAGTTCAAAGGACTGTCTCTGAAAACCAAAGGCCAACAGAGGAAGTTATTGGTGGGCTTTCAGGAGACATCTAGATGGTCATTCTTGGAAACAGATGGTCAAGTCATGTGGAATTTTGGCCACATTCAGCAGAGCTTCTGTGTAAATCAAGGAGGGGAATCTTCAGGCTATAGGCTGAATCTGCCCTGGAAAGGTTCCCCCAATGGCCAGTGGCTTTCTTATCAGTGAATAATGAATCCACTTGAAGCTTTATTCTAAGCCAGGGTTTTTTCAACCAGGTTTCCCTGAGACCCTAGGTTTCCATAAGAGGTTGCTAGGAGTTCTGTGAGATATTAAGATTGGGGAAAAAAAAATTTTTTTTTGAACTGTAAGTATAATCATTTTTAGGCAGAAAATTGTTCCAAGGGTTCCATCAGAGTAAAATGTTTGAGAAAGGCTGGTCTAAATGTTAAAGGAGATATCCAAGGTGCTGAATCTATTTTGGTGATAAGAGTTTAGCACCTTGCACAGCTCCTTTACAATCCAGACTAAAACGCCACTTTTGACATGCAAATTTCATCTCTCTATGAGAATTTGAATTTTCCCAACAGATTTGGGGTGACAGTGGGGCAGGGGAGAAGTTGGATTTTTGGCAGCCTTGAGTAAAAACAAAGAAATCTAATCACTATTCTATGGCTTACCATTCCGTCCTCTTCTCCCTTTCCTCGTATAAGCTAAAACATACTTTCTACCTTGGGGGAAAAAACTAGTTAGAGAGGCAAAGATGGTGCCTCAGTTTCAGGATTCCATATATCAATGTGCACAGGCAGTCAATGTTATTTTAAAAAGCATCTAAAATATGCATATGAAGCGCCTTGATATGCTGCATGCATTCTATTGAAGAGTTACTAGTCAACACCATGAATTGTACATATATTTTTTTGAAAGTTCTTTAAGGAGAAAAGGAATTAAAAACAAAACAGAATTTTGCAGAGACTATTAAATATTACAAAGTTCTTATCACAAAACAAAGAAATTATGCAAGGGACAACTGAGGGAAACAAGAAGATGGGGACAATTTAGTGGCTATTGACATAGGTAATACTTTTACAGGCAGATCTAATTTCCACAGCTTATTCGGTTTAAGTGTTTTTGCTTTTTCCATATAATTACAGTAGTTAAGTTATCCAACTGAGATAAAAGACATGCATCAATCCCCCACTTCATTGCACCAGCTTTCCCACACTCTATTTGAGAAAATGTTTTACTACGTTGATGGCTGTGTGTATACTGAGTTTTGAATGACATGGTGGGATGAGAAACTAGTTTATGATAGACTTGTATAACCTTTTCAGAGTTCAGACATCCAGCAAGGTCTCAATTTTATTTGCATTTTCTGTTTCTTATAGTAATTATTAGATATTTATTTCCAGTTTGGACATACTTTTGCAAGAAAAGTCTTCAGAAATGAGCTCTCATTTGGTTTGGCTTCTATGAAAATCCAGACAGAAGGAGGAGTCCCCTTTTTAAGATAAATAGAAAGAGACAAGAGGATGAAATCATGCCATTTTGGGGAAAACGGTGCATGCTGTGCTGTCAAGTAGCTCAAGGAGTACCTGAATTAGGCAGAGCCTGGAAAATCTACAAAGTTTAAAAGGCATTAATACATGGCGGCAGATATGCTAAAAATGCATCCTACATTAGGTTGGGATTGATGTTTATCAGCTTGCTGTTAACTTCTTTCCTTCATCAGTTCCTGAAAATAAATATTCTTTTCTTCTTTGTTCTTACTAAATCTAACTTCTAATGTCATCATTTACAAGTCATGTCACTGGTTTCTTAGACCAAATTAAATCATTCTGATTTTGAACAGCAGCATTCCAAGGTCAAACATTACCGTAATTTGCTTACCTATCAAGGTACTTCCCTTGACTTATCCCCAGGGCATCCCCATATATATATAATTTATGTTCACTACCACTGCCCAAAGTCAATGTCAGAGCAAGGGCTTTAACAGATTTTCAAACCCAGCTTTAGTTGCTTGGGCTTGCCAACAAACAGGTACAGCTCAGCCTACCATCTCAGTTACAAAGCTCAGATGTGGTCACCAAAGGATGTAGCTAACAAATAAAGGTGCACAAGAAGAACATGTACTCCAAAGGATGTGAGGCAAAGCTCTCTCCCTTTGGAACTTGACAAGAGGTGGAAAGGTAGAAAGAAGGAGAATATATATATATATATATTCCTGCATGACAGGGGGTTGGACTGGATGGCCCTTGTGGTCTCTTTAAACTCTATGATACTATATAAAAATATTACTTATTAGCCAAATGCATCTCGAATGACATCATCCCCAGGAGCACTGTAAAACACGCAATGCTCTGTGTCCTGTACTTTTCTCCATTATGCAAAATAAATCACTTTGCAAGAAAGCATTTGAAGAATACAGAGCATTATGCAAACATTTAGGACCTAATAAGTAATTTTACATGGATCTGTAGATTTACCTTATTTGTTTCTGCTCTGGATGTCAACCACACAATCCGCTTTCAGTAATGCAGCATATATGGGCTGGGTACTGACAGCTCTCCATCTTAAGACCCTCTTGGAAAAGTGCTTTACCCTCAGAGACTTAGCGGCATTGTTTGCATGAAAAAACATTCTGTTCACAAATACTGACAGCCATTCTGGAGATGGCCAGATTTAAGTACAAAAAAGCAAAGTGACCTTTTCACAGAGATAGGTCCTCTCCCACCAGTTTGTCAAAGGAGTTCCCCTGATTCCTGGAGCGCTTGAGGCACATTCAGTAGGAGAATATGCAACTATACCAGGGATAGAAAGAGACAGGGAGTGAGGGGGAGGGAGGGAAGAAGGCCAAGGAGAGACGACTTTTATGAAAACCAACAAGTCCTGTCAATGTGCTGACCACATTTTTGGGCAAGGGAGGGAGACAGAAAGGGAGGAAGAGCAGCTATCCTGAATACAAATTAGTAAAATGTATTATTCTAAAACCTGGTCCAAATCCATACTACCAAAATAATCCAGTTTGAAACTGGGTTATTTGCCATGGCTTCTTCCTATGGAGTCCTGGGATTTGTAGTTTTACAATGTCTTTAGCCTTCTCTGCCAAAGTGTGCTGATGCCTCATCAACCTACAAATCCCAGGATTCCATAGGAAGGAGCCATGGCAAATAATCCAGTCTGAAACTGGGGTATTTGTGTAGCATGGATTTGGCCCTGGGTAGCACCTCACCTTCAAAAGCCTTAAAATCCTTCCAAAGGATTACAGTAGGACCCCTGTATCCATTGATTCATTATCCACTGATTCAATTATCCACGGGACACAAAACAGCACACCTACCATAGAATCTTCCTAGAAAATGTGTCCTCTCTAGCCATTTTCTAGGTCCTCCAAGGCAACCTTATGGTATTTTAAACCAGAAATCCCACTGTTTTCCATGGCATTTGCTATTATCCACACTTTTCGGTATCCACGTGGGGGCCAGAACCAATCCCCAGTGGATACAGGGTCTTACTGTACAGAAAACTACCAGTCTCTAAAGAGTAAACAGAAAATATTGTTTTTGTGTGCATATCCACACAAGTTTTCATCCTATAGTCTCCAGTCCTACCTAGAGAGAAAACACATACCTGCCCAGATTGTTCATTAAAACAAAGTAATGGAAAATATTTGTTTTCCACTTTTGTATCTCAAATAATTCAGCAGCTCTGGATCAAAGGTATTCAAGAACTCTTGGCCTGCACAAAACTTACACATCAGCCATCAGGAAATGACATGTATTTCCTTATACTGCATAGGAATGGTTCCCTCAAGAAAAGGGAGGGATTCGGTAGACAAGGTCATAGGAGGACTGGCTATGTTCTTAGGTTTCTGCACCTTGTGACACTGAAAACCAATGTACCAATTATAACTCTTAGCTTAGATTTATTAGCATGGCCTCCGCTCTAAGCAAGAGCTAACAATTTAGGTGAATGCAAACAAACCGTGTTGTCCATTTAGCTCTCTCAGATCTGCTAGGACCTCATACTTGTTCTCTAGCCCTAAGGCAGAAGTGGAACATATAGTAGCAGGGTGTGGCCTCCAACTGGTTGTAGAGTCCTGCCACTGGAGAATGTCCAACCCTGCCCTATGGGAACCCAGTAAAAACCAGTGGGAAGGTATTAAAAACTTAAATTATAAAGCGCTGTGGAACAGACACCTGTTACGTCAAAAAGACATAAAGAAATTAAATAGCACCTTTGACACTAACTTGGGGGAGGGATTCTACCATAAGCTTTTGTGGACTTCAGCCCACTTCATCGGATCAATCTTCCCAATGGTGGGACCCTACAACCAACTGGGGGTCACCTCTGATTATTTTCTAATGTTAAAACAGACTGATACAGCTATCTCTTTGAATACTATTATACCAAGAAACCATAACCTGGATGTATTGGCAACACAGAAGTAACATGTAGCAAATAACAATAGTAACTGCATTAATTCTAGAGTAATGTCATTATTAATTGCAATTACTTTTGAAAAGGAACATAATGTGTACTCCTTACTCCTAAAGTTTATTTGGGAGGTTCATTTGTGGGTTTTCTTTTTAGCATGTAGATTAAAAAATAAAATAAAAACAACTAACAAGAAACATAATAGTACTAAGTAGCATAATTAGTAAGCCTTATTATAACCAAGTCAGCTTATAAAAAAAAATAACAAGAAACTGTGGTAGAACCAATGCATACTCCTGCAAAGAACATTACAAAGCATTCCCGACAGATGGCATCCAGCCTCTATTTCAAAACCTCCAAAGAAGGAGACTCCACCATACTCTGAGGCAGTGTATTCCACTTCCAAACAGCTCTTACTGTCAGGAAATTCTTCCTAATGTTTAGGTGGAAGCTCTTTTCCTGTAATTTGAACCTATGGCTCTGTGCCCTAGTCTCTGGAGCAGTAGGAAACAAGCTTGCCCCATCTTCACTATGACATCCCTTCAAATATTTAAACATGGCTATCATGTCACCTCTCAACTGTCTCTTCAAACTAAACATGCCCAGCTCCCTAAGCCACTCCTCATAGGGCATGACTTCCAGACTTCCCACCACCCTGGTCATCCTCCTCTGGACACGTTCCAGATCCCCTGCCTCCAGGTAGCCTGCCAGTCACCTTCTTCTGCCTTGTGAAGGAACTCCGCCACCTCGAAAGCAGAATCCAACGGCTGGCATGTTTCTTGGAGGAGAGGAGCCTGATCAATATGCACCTGACAGCTAGAACTTGCCGCTGCCTCTGCAGCTGCTCTATGGCATTTTAAATCAGGATTTGAGCATCTATGTTTTTTGGTGTCTGGGGGGGGGGTCCTTGAACCAATCCCCTGTGGATACCAAGGACCCTCTGTAACACATACAGGTGGACACAATTCTCACCATGTTTGCAGGGAGAGGGAACAATAGTGGAAAAGGAACCAAACTTCACACAACTGGTAGGAAACAAATAATATATTCTAAGGTTCAGAGTTAGTGCTTTTTGGACCTCTGGACCGCCTATAGTGATTTTGTTATAGTTTCTGGTTGGTGTTATATTATACTACTTAGCAATTAAAAGAGGTCTGCTTGAACTGTCATCTGATTTCCTTCTGCCCAATACAACGAAGTCCTGTAACATGGGCAGAATGAATCTTAGATTTGGATTCTAAGGGCAACGTTCCCCAATGTGGTGTTCTTGAGATTTTTAGACATAGATTTCCAGTATCCCTGCCTGGGGCTGATAGAAGTTGAAGTACAAAACATCAGAGGAATGTTGATAGAGGAGCCTCCAGCTAGTCAAGTCCACAAGAGGTTTTTGCATGCTCCACTTCACTCCCACAGTGCCATTTAAATATATATATTTTTTCTGAAGCCTTTTGCCACTGTTGCCTATTGCATGGGCACAACAGTTACCCAAATATATTTGATCTGCAACCTTATTCTTCATAAACCGTGAAATTCCAAGATGTGCAAAGCATCCACTGTCAGAAGAAATGCTACATAGAGATCAAACAGCAGGAAATGCAATAAGTCATTAGCATGACAGTGTATACAACAGAGCCTCCAGCCAATGTGAGATAGAAATCAGGTAGTGAAACTGATTACGCAGAAGTCTTTTTGGGATAGTCCATGAAGTGCAATTTCACTTCATTGGTTGCACTCCATTTCCTACTGTATATAAACAAATGCAGGCAATAAACACAGACACACACACATTGCCAAGACTACAAACTCTTATTTGTCAAGAAGACAACAAATCTAGGTAACTACTGTAATGCTTTTCTATATCACAATACAGAATCTCCTCAAACTATCTTTTTACTTTTGTGACTGCATGATATTTATTTAAAATAACAGTCTTGGCAAGATTCAAGCCAACTGTCTAAACTCTTCCAGTTACTTTCACAAACATTTCAACAGACCAAGGTAGAATAAGACACACAATTATTTTGGCACATTTTTCTGCAGATGTCTTTTCAGGTATATTCAAAGAGAACTTTATGAAATTCTTACAGGGAAGTGCTCAAATACAGAACAGAACATCTATGCATTATTTGGGGTAGAGTGGGGGAGGGAGAGAAGGGAGAAATCTGGTAGGTGCTGCTTCACCTATCACTTTTATCCAAGCTTTATAGAAACTTTGTTGAAGTTTACTTCTCCGTGGTACTATATTGCCCTGACCGCAAAGCCATGTTAAAATTAGCAAACACAAATATGCATATGAAAAAATCAATATTGGTCACAACCATGCACACCTACACCACACAGAGACAAAAATGCCCCCAGAAAACCCGAAGCTTCTCTCTCAGCAAAGTAAATTAGTTTAACTAAGATTCAACTACATCCATTCCAGCTTCTCTCTATGTCCCCCTCATAACTTTCCTAGAGTGTCATGTAATACTCAGTTTTACTCAGTTTGTCTCCTGTGCCACATCAATCAATGCATGAAAAACTGAAATGTGCTACAGAAAGGAGGCACTCTCCTTTTCTTGTTAACCCTTATAGAGTTCATGATTCAACACTGGTCAGTGCAATTACAATATAGTCAGTGTAATTAGGTTATAAAGTAAGAAAAAAAACGTGCACGTTAAAATAGTGCTCAATTACTATGGCATGTGCCCATGTCTGCAACACATCCTAGAACAACAACAAGCAACAGAACCCAATTGTTTCCTCAAAAATATATTTAAAAATCAATTTTTAGCTCTTAGTAAGCATTCCACTGTCTCAAACAGTTTTGAAACATCCAAACATCATAGACAAAACTTCAATTTTTCTCAGTTGAGTCCAGAGAGTATTGTTGTTTTTCTCTACAACCAGATAGCCTTTTGAATTTCTCCCAAGAATACATAGACCTGGGAATGTCTTTGCCCAAATCCATGATCCAAGCAACTTGTTCAAAATCAGCTCTGAAAGTGAGTAATTCCCCTTCCAGATAAGGATGTATTGAATACCTTAGACTTCTTACTACTATTTTATACACTCTGGGATAGCTCTTTCCCCATAAATATAGGCCTAAATCCAATTGTCTTTCCAAATCAGAGTATATCCCATTACATCAAAGGCAACTTAGCAAGTCAATACTTGTGCAAATTCCGTTAATTTCATGGGTCAACTCTAGTTGGAATTAATAATCAGATTCAGGCAGTAATGTGATGTTCAAGCACTGATAAGGTTCCAGTGATTACTTAAGAGATTCCTCAAGATTGCAACTATCTTTATTTTTTCAGAACTAAGGTGGACATTGCAAGCATTGCCTATATAGCCAATTGCTCAGATTTAAGAGCAATATAATAACTTCAAAACAACTTAAGTAATCCAGACTCCTAGGTTTGTAGTACTAGCAATGTCTGAACAATTCTCAGTCTAAATTCAAGCCAAACTCCATCCTACTTAGCAGAGAAATTTCAGCTATGGTACCTCCCTAGGTGTTCCAAGCTTAGCTTAAGAGAACAATCATCATTATTAGCCCCTTTCACAGTTCAATGTGCAATCAGTGCTACCATTTCTCTGTGTAAACAACCTTGTTCTTTCAGAAATCCTGTCCTGACATGGAACACAAAGCATAAAAAAGTGACCACTTAGGGACAGCTCCTCCTACTACTAATCAAATGGTATCATATAGCTAGTCGATCTTTTCCTCCTCAGTAGATTTTTTTGTGGAAAGAAAAAAAAAGATGCAAGCAGGGTTACAACTTTACCTGCACACCTTATAAAATTCTGTGAGGGAAGCAAATCATACATTAAAAGCTTCATCTAGAAGTACTGTGTCTGTCTGAGTGATGTCCTTAACATGTGCAGTGCTCTTGAGCTTCTGTTGCATATATAGCTTGCAGGTAGTTCTCAAACAAAATCAAAGTACAGATGAGTTCCAGTGAAGCTAAGATGGATTAACTAGACCATGTATATAAGGGCAATCTTCTATTTTAAAAAAGTTATGTAAGAATTCCTTCATATGATCCATTTCATCCTCAAATGTGTGACCTACTCAGGTTGTCATGTTCTATGACAATTTGTTCTGATAGCAATTGCAACAAAGACAACAAGAAATATCTTTCTCTTACCTTTCTGGTAAGTGGCACTTCAATAGGAACAGGGACAACTTCTGCAAGTAAGCAGCCATAAAATGCTACCATAAAAGCAGCGGGGTCATTGTTGGGGAATACTAGTGCTACCTATAAAACAACATGGGAAAATAATTAAGTACAGTCTCAAAACCTACCTTCCTACATTGGCTACTGCACAAGAAGATTTCATATCTATCAAACACAACAATTTCACTTGGCTATGTTAGACTTTTAGAGAAACCACACTAGAAAAACAAATATCAGAAACAGGGAGCAATGACATTTCATAAAATAAAGCTGCATCTAACAAGAAGTTTTGATACCTTTGACCTGGTTATGCAAGATGTACCTTTGGTATCAACTACCCTAGTAGGCTTCCATATGATTAAAGCCTGAACACAACTAGCTCCAATGGAAGTGGTGTAATGCATCTGCTCTGTATTTTAGTACAAACTTTAAAAGAGCTATCCACAGTGCTCAACCATATGCTCAAAATAGGTATGACAACATGGATTGCCCCTTTAAAATTTAGATTAAATCCAGAGTGGATTTATGAAGTCGAAGGCTTTCGCAACTGGCATCCATAGATTTTGCTTGGTTTTTTTCCGATCAGTGAGGCCATGTTCTGGAATAGTTTCTTTCTGACTTTTGCCTGCATCTGTGGCTGGCATTCTCAGAGAATGGTGAACCATTCTTTGAGGATGCCAGCCACAGATGCAGGCAAAATGTCAGAAAGAAACTATTCCAGAACACAGCCTCACAGCCCGGAAAAAACCCAAGGAAAACCCAGAGTGGATTGATTAGTCCATTAACATAACATAAGAATTGCCAGTACCTGCCGTTTAAACATTTGCTTATTTATTGGATTTATATCCTGCCTTTCTCCCAAGATGGGATCCAAGGTGGTATTAATGATTAATAATGGAAGTGGAAATAAAAGATGTAGACATCCACATGTCAACACTACTTCCTCTAAGCAAATGATAGACGCATACACCCCATTTTAAATTAATCAAACTGTAACCCTACACAGTTTAAACTATTAATACTTTAAAGTACTGTGTTTTTAATCACCTGCTAAAGGTCACATTGATAAACCGTTTAGTCACAGCCTGCTTACAATTACAAGAGGAATCTCTTGGGTGTATGGGATTGTGTATATTTCTCTGTGTGTGCACAAAATTAAGTTTCTATATCAAGCTCATGTACAAGAACAAATGGGAACGTTAAGGGTGTTTTCCCAATTATAATTCTGTTCCACCTTATTGCCTTCACTCCATTAAAAAAAATAACAGAGACCTATTTCTCTAATTAAACTTAGAAGCTATGTTATCAATTTCCCCTTCCATTCCAGTGCTCCATTTCACCCCCGTATTTTTAAAAGCATATTTATCTATGGGCATATATAGAAAGAAAGAAAGAGAGTGTTGTAAAGCAGTGATATATGGCTCGGTCATATCAACACATAAAGCTGTCTTATACTGAGTGAGACCACCGGTCCATTTAGTACAGTACTGTCAATTCTGACTAGCACCTGCTCTCCAGGGTTTCAGGGAGAATTCTTTCCTAACCTCAACTGGAGATCCCTTGTCCCATCCAGGAACTACCCAGAAGCAAACCTGCTCACCTTCCTAAAGTGTCTGTCTGTCTGTCTAGTAAATCTCCTCTCAAACAATCCCAAATTAACTCAACTGTTTTCCAGGTGTTTCCAACTGAGACAAGGGCTTGTGAAAAAGAGCTCTCAAAATGGCAGCCTATGATTTTCGTGTTCTGTTCTCAGGGATTAAAAAATAACAAAAAACAAAACAACAAAGTTTGAGCTCTTCCGTACATTCTTCAAGACCATCCTTTTGGAGGCCATGCTTACTTTCTTCTTATTGGGCTGGTGTTATAATTTGGGTGCTGGTGCCACCCACCATGTATGCAAAGCCACAAATGAAGATCCCTATGTGGACTGCCCTTATTAGTACAATATTAATGCCTTTAAAAAATAGAGGGGAAACAAAAAAGATGATGGAAATTAATTATGCATGTGTGTGGGGATTTGCTTTTTGAAATCCCCTAAGATTTATCTTCACTGAAAAACTTTGGATCTCTTTTAATGTTTTGGTATGTAACTGCATGTCATAACCTGCCTTCTACTCTCAAGATACAGTGAAGTAACAATTCCAAATGAAATTTCAAGAGGAAGATTCACCACTGTACACAGCAATTTAAGGGAAAGAAAAGGCAGGCAGGACACCCAGAGGAAAAACCTCTAGCTGCGCTGTCATCTTTCTAGCTTCTCTTGACTTATTTACTCTGCAAACAGCTTCAGCCCACTATGGCTATGACTTAGAGACTTAAACAGAGTCATAAATCAAGATGAAAGATTCTGGAGACTTGTCTTGGCTAAATGCCAAAGCAGACAGTGATTTAAATTCAACATCTGTCTGCAGTCTCTTTAGTTTAATTCTTCAGGATTACTTACGAAAACAAAAATGTAGAAAGTTGTGTCTTTTCTGAAGGGCTTGAACTGACATCACCCAGTCCATGAGGGCAGCATTCTGAAGTTGAGCAGCACTAAGAGAGGAGGGGAGGAAAATTTCCACAGCAGTACCCTACTGGTGAAGGCTTAGAGGATCCTGCTGTAAGGGACTATTGCAGGGAGCGTGAGCCAGGGGGTATTAGAAGACTCAACAGAACTTAAATTCCCCCAGCTTTCATCACTCAGGATGGCTCATTTTGCATTTGCCCAAGACTCATGAATAGCTTGGTAATACCACCTGTGTGCCAACTTTGTTCAATGCAGATATTTAGAGAATCCACACTCAGCCAGACTAGGCTTCTGTTAAGCTGGGAGACAGAGACGTTAATCAGGTAGAAATTTAGTGTATTGTTTTTAGCCCTTTCTTTGGATTTATGCTGTGCTGTTGTTCTTATTGTCCTATTTAGCATGTAGTTTATTTCACACTTTCAGAAAAGGACTTTAAAATTATGCACATTCTGTAACACAGAGTACAATCCCTCCCATTAACAGACATTTTTGTACAGAGTTATGAGTATTCTTATGCAAATTCGCACAGAAACAACAGCTGCATGGAGACTTGGCTGTCTTATAAGCTGGAAGTAAGATCTGACTGATTCCAAGGGAACATACTTGCATATTAAATGGCACTAGGGATGGCAGGTCAGCAATCTAAAGAACTCAAGAAAAACCCAGCCACTGGCACCACCATATGATAGAGAAAATGTTTCTCAGGGATATTTCTCCATAGCATTTCTACTTGGAATTTCTTGTCATAAGTATTGTTTTCTACCATGGTGGTCTAGTGGTACACACAAGACTGATGAGAGCAAGAGGAAGGAGAAAGTACCAAGCATCTATAAGAGTCTAGTTATTTGTCCAAATTTAGTAACGGCACATGAAATGGATGTTTGTGGACAGAAGTCTCCATTCCAAGTATAAGAAAGAAAGGGGAGTTGCAACCCGTGGTGGAGATAAACAAGGAAGGCATAGAGAGCAACCAATGTAGAGGTGAACAGTAGAAATGGATGATGAGAGGGACCAGAGACTACTAAGTGGGTAGTGGGGATGAAGCACGAAAAAGTCAAGTTAGCAATGAAGCTGCAAGAAGGGGGAGATCCCCATCCCTGTATCTTGATGTATTAAGATGGGAATGACAAGCCCTACTTTGGGCTATATCTGCCTGTGAAGAGACATGGTGGGACAAGAATCGGGTCTTTTTACACAGTATCCTTGAGGGACATATACTGGAACATATCATACAAGCATTTAGAAAAAGTAAGCAATATATATATATATTGACAGGCACTTCTGAATTGTCTATTTCAAATTTAGCTTGCCACAAGTTATCCTTTTGGTTTTTTAATGTGTTCTTTACTGATTCTGTGCACAGTGTTTTATTTGAACATGTTTATTTTATGGATATTGAATAAGCTATCATGGACTTTTGCTAAATGTAAGCATACTTGGCAACACTTGGGTCCCATTCTGGAAGAAAGGTGGCATGTAAATCAAATAAATAAATAAAATAATAAACACTATGTAAAAAGGGTGCTCACATTACATTATGCAAAATCAAGAAAAATGCAGATGTTATGACTCCTCCACCCCCTAATTATACATACAGGTTGCCCCCTCCTGTATCCACGGGGGATATGTTCCAAGACCACCACCCCCATGGATACATGAAACCATAGATAAGAGAGAACCCTATTATTTTCAATGAGATGAACACCATAGGCTGGCCAAAGAATCATATTGGAGGACCTAGAAATGCCTAGCGAGAACATATTTTTTCAGATGTGGACAAGTGAAACCATGGATACCAAATCCATGGATATGGGGGTCGACCTATATTTTAAACTATCATCATAGATAAATTTGCTACTTTTGTACTAATGCAGGAAGTTGGTACAGTTAAGTAATTCTAAACCCTGGACATCATGGGCTTATGGGAGTTCCCTGTTTAGAAGGCAACATATATTGCTTCATAAGGTTCAACACATGGTAAGGCAGTTCTGAATGGTGACTGGAGCCTCCCTCCCCATTCTGCTGCATGGGACTCTGGACCTCTGTCCCAAAGAGGCAAACTAAGTCAGCGAGGAAGCAAAGATTTCATAGTCTATGGAAATCTTTTATGAATTTAAGAACATAAGAGCTATGTTGGATCATACCAAAGGCCTGTTCAGTCTGACATTCTTCTCAAACCGTAGTCAATCAGTTGCCCAGGAGAAACCCACCAGAGGGAATTGAGTGCAACTGTACCCTCTGGTTCTCACTCACCAACAACTAATATACCAAATCACCTTGTCACTGATATCAGAGATGACACACAGCCATCACAAATAGCAGCCAGTGACAGTGCCATTCAACCACCTTGGATCCCACCCCAAGAGAAAGGCAGGGTACAATTCAATCAATCAATCAATTTATCCAGTCCCTTTTTAAAGCCATTCTAGTTGTGAGCCATTGTTACATCTTGCAGCAATGAGTTTTACAGTTGAAGTATACATTCACTGAATGATTGAAATGAAGAAAGTCCTGGTGAGTATTTTGAAGAGAAATATTGGTGGAGAGCATATAGCCTTCACTTTAGGCTGAAAGTAAAAGATGAGAAACTGTTTTTACTCAAAGACAAGGGACAAGAGTCTCCCAACCCTGAAAGAAGCTCTGATAGTTTCAGTGGCTGGCCTGCATTTCACCCCATCACTGTTGGACTGAGACAAGATCATGCGGAATAACTTTCTTCTACACACACAAACACCTTGATTCAAGTATACTTTCTGGATGCCCTCAAAATTGTTATGATCTTACGCCAACTCTCTCTACTTTCAAGAATTTTTTTTAAAGTTATACCAAGCATTTTATTAATTAACTGGCAATATTCATGGGTTCAAACCTAGACTTTTCAAACAGGGCCCTGATTGTTTCTGCGGTCTCCCAAAACACAGGCTCTTTATCAAATTAATTTCATCCACATGACATACACTCTAATGTTTTTATATAAAGAGGCCTTTGTGGCATAAAGTACATTTTTTTTAAGACAGAGACAAATACAATTTTATCAAAAATAGATCACTGCTGTAAATTGTCTGTAGTTTGCCAATCATTTTTTAAAAAGTTTGTATGTATTATGACACAATCATTTAAAGCATTCAGTGACATAGCAATATAACATGGATACGTGTGTGTGTGTGTGTGTGTGTGTGTATATATATATATATATATATATATATATGAGCCAAATAAACATATGGATTCTTCCTCGTGCATTTTAAATGTCAAAGTGAGATACTAGAAAGGCCCACAATGAAAGCATAGACACTTACCCTGTCTCCTGGTCGCACCATGGGTTCTTGCTTTGTGCCCAATTTATGTAGTATGTTGTAAGCAACTTTCATACTACGAGTCCAAAGTTTGCCTGTATGTAAAACAATCGTGTAAACATTAGCATTAAAATGGATGACACTGTTTTAAGTCAAAATGATTCAAAATACAATTCATTCTCAGCACACACATCAAAAGGCTTTGTTGTACTGTACTCCGAAATTTGAGACCCTAATGTATTACAGTACAAACTTAATATCCCTTTACTTTAAGATCTGGGCACCTTATAGGAAAGGAACAGTTTAGCCATGATGTCAGGAATATTATAGAATTGGTCCTTTCTGTCAGACTAGAGGGCCTAGCACACACTAAATTGTGGTGTAATCAACATTGCTTGCACTAATCAACTCTTCCTCTCCACCCCTTCACTCAAAATCAGAGAAGAAAATGTTGGTTGAATACAAAAGGCATTGGCCAAACACAGCATACTGAGCACTTAGCAGACATAGCATGGCTCATAAGAAACATATTTTGAAGGTCTGGCATAATCTGGGAACGAGGGCAAAAGCTTAAATCTCTGTCCTAAACCCATGTAATTTAAACTAAATCCCATCCCATTGGTCTGAAAGAAAACTGGCTTTCAGAAAATTATGTTAATGACTACAAACCACTCAATCATTGGACTTCATTACTTTTACAACTGTAAAATTACTTACTATACTTATGACTAGAATCAACGAACAATGGAGTGGACCCACTAAATCAATGGGATCTACATAACTGTTGAATCAGGTTAGTTGAACCAACGCAACCTCCGTAAGTATTGAATCAGTTTAGTTTGTCCTTTAGTTAGGACAAGCAATTGAATTTTGGCCTTTGTGTCACACGCAACACCTTTCAAGTAGCTATTCCTTTGAAGTACTACAAGAACAAGAACAACAGAGACATTCAGCAGCCAAATCCTATTCTTCATTAAAATGACATTCTAGGAGGTAAATATGGACAAACCATAGATTACTCTGCTTAGGTTGTACTTGGCTGACTTTAATTCCCCATCTATGCTCTTTTTTTCCTATCCCGTAGTGCTTTTACTTCCAAGTAAAGCTTTAAGATGCACTGCTATTACAGCACTGGGCAAAATGCAAACAAACTGGTGGTAAAGTAGTAAAAAAAATCTTTTAAATATTAGTTCACTATTTATGTACACTTAAAAAACATATCCGGATTACTAGGTCAGAAGCTGACAACTGCATGTTGCACAGATATAGGCCAGCATAGCAATCCCCCAAAGTGATGGAGAAGCTTTTGTTCATTTGAAGTTGTATGAAATCAGACAGAACTATGGAGTCTAGATGAGGAAATGAATATTACAGAGATCACTTCCTAAGTGCTTGTCCAAAATTCAGTTTACACTGCTGTTTTGGTGGTGCAAATCTGTTCCACTTTGTAGGCAAGCATATTTTGGTAGCAAACACTCCAGGTAAGGAAAAATTCTGGGGATACAAACTAATGAACCATAATAGTATTTTCATATACATATAGCCAAGTACAAACTATAAATAGTACTTCATATTGTACTATGTACGGCAGTCAAAGTGAGAGAACTGCAACTGTGGTCTTGCTAGCCCAAATAGGCCAGTTCATTTTCAATATGCCTCATATTGCACGGCAGGGGGTTGGACTAGATGGCCGTTGTGGTCTCTTCCAAATCTATGATTCTGTAAAGCTGATGGTTTTATCTTGTGCTATTTTCATATTGGCAAGCATTTATCATGGATGCTTCTGCAGGGCACTGTTCAGGTGCACAAGCCATTGAAAGTTATATAAACGTGTGCTTTGATATAGAGGAAGACATGACTATAATTAAGCTATTAGTCAACTCCATTCTAGATCAGTATCATTAAATGCACTGAGAATGATCATATAGGCATCAGTGTTTCCCACAAAATGCAAAATCTTCTTTTCATCAAGCTGCGATTGTTTTTCCAAACTGATGCTTTCAAGATGAAATCTTTTATTGATAGCAGTTAACTATGGGACACTACACAATAAATAAACACACAAACAGATAAGGCTTTCTCAAGCAAAATTTAAGAAAAAGAAACAAGAAAGCAAGACACTTCAAATCCTTGTCAAGTTGACTTAATTAAACATTTAGGGAGTGATACAGTATGAGGAGAGAGAAATATATTTGAGGAGAGACCATCAGAAGAGAGACACACCTCTTTACAAAAAACACATTTGACAGAAATATAAAGGACTGAGAGCATCACTACAGAACAAAATGGGTGGTGCTGGTAGTCATCTAATCATGTAACATCTCATAGAAATGCCTAGGAGAAGGGTTCTAATCTAGCCATGTGCCAAACATGTTTTTGTTCTACACAATAGGAATGACTGATATATCGTGTCAATTGGTATGTCAACGAAGTTCTTTTTACAACTAGGTAGACTGGCTAATCTTTAAATGTCTACTGTCCCCACTGAGTTCAATAAGACTTATTCCCAGGTAAGTGCAAATATGATTGCAGGCTGACTTCAATGGGAATTTTAACATCCATTTCAGCACTGTAGCCTATGTTTCTTACTTGAGCCAAGCAAACCTAGCAGTGTTGTGGTTTACCAGCCATGATAAAGTGTTAAAAACCTAAGCCTTACTCTTTGAGAGAGAACCAAAAGGTCCAGTCCTAAAGGAGATCACAGTGTTCTTAACACTGCTTCCTTAAGCCTACTTACATACAGGCAAATTTGATTTATTATGTACTGGACTGATCCCTGAGTAAAAGGGGCTTTTGACTGATAAGTGTTTAACACTTCCTTTTGCAAAAATCTTCTCATTAGGTCATTATCACAAATGTGTTAAGTGTAAAGGTTGTCCAAATAAAGCTTGTGGCAGAGAAGTATGCCAAGAGAAAAGAAAACTGTAAAATCAGTTTCCCTATTATTTATAGTAGGGCTGCTATACATCACCACACAGCATCAACTCAGCCACAGCAAACAAGAATAGTCTTACCAAACCTAGGCATGGCAGTTCGGAGTTTGCCCAAAGGCAGCTGCAAATAATTACAAACTCCTTTTCAGTATCATAATATACTCAAAGAACTGATAAATAACAAATGGACTGCATTATAGTGCTTTTGCAGTGAAGGCCTTCTTCCCCAGCTTTTTATAGATAATGGCCAGGTGAAATGAAGAATTGCAGGGGAATACTTGTTGGGACTACAAGTTCCAGAACTGCCTGACCAGCATGGTCAGTAACTATGCTGCCTGGGGAATTCTGGGAGTTGTAGCAGAAAGAAGTAATTTTTCCAGGTTGTAGTGAGAAAGCATCCAAGAAGAGGGCACTGGGGAGGGCTCCCTGTTCATCTTAGCCACAGCTGCCAAGTGGGACTGGAAGGGGTGGGAACTATAGCCTGATTCACACTATACAACTACAGTATGCTTGTACTGAGCTCCACAGCAGCCTGGGCAGAACAGTAACAGCAAAAGCTGCTAAACAGTCCTGGATAGGTGTACTTTTCATTGGAAAATTACATAACATACACAAGGAATTAATTTTGGAGCAACAGACACATTAAACACCCCGATATGCATGCAAAAAAATGTTATGCAATAAATATATAATGCATAGATTTGCTGTTCATGAACCATTATAGAGTTCATGGCAATCCTATGAAATTTTATATTCTTTAAAAAAAAACCACTGGATAACCATGCCAAAAAAAGACACCTGCCTCTAACCTGAAGAGACATGGGAAATGGCTGCAAAATAATCCTGTATTTAGTAGCGGGGGGGGGGGATAACATATGGCTTTTGATATAGCAAGGAGCTTCCTCATACCAAATCAAACTAATTTTCTAGTCCACTGCTACCAATTCTAATCAATGATAGCTCTCCATATTTTTCCCGTCACTGTTACCAATGAGGCTGTGAAGGCAGATTGGTGGGCTGAGCACAGGGCTTTATGCATTCTAAGCATACAGCGATCCATAGAGTTACATTGGTGTTGTCTATACGGTCAAAAAAATACGAACAAGATGCGAATGTACAGCAATCCATTCAAATGGCCGTTCACACAAATACGTGTCATTAGGAGGGGGGGCAGTGAAATCCACTGCAAAGTCCGTGTGCACTGCATTTGGGGCTTCACACGGATTTTCTGAAAAGCTCCGTACGACTTCTGAATGTGCGATTGTTTGAACATTCACATTCATACAAATACAAACACCTCTCCATTTTGATTTCTACATTAAATGGATCAGCCTGTGTATTTACTTATTTACTAATCCCAGCCAAAAATAAGACATACACTTTTTAAAAGAAAACAAAAAATACTAGGAAAGATTAAGATGTATTAGATACGTGAAACAAGTGAAGATGGAAATTATATTCAGAAAATTGCTGACCGTAAGTGAGAATATATAGTGGTTTTCCATTGGTATCCATAGTGGTTAGGCAAGGAGCTTTCGGGGAAATGGTGCCCCATCGTTGCAAAGCTGCTTCAAGAGATGGAGGCCAATTCGTAACCACACCCAGCTGTTCCCCACGCATCGCCAGCATCTGAGCTCCCTCTGGCTTTGGTTGGTTTGGGTCTGGCTGTTGAACTTACAGGTGTAAGAGAGTGTTACTTCACGAATTTTATACCAAGATGCATATAGAGAATTAAAACATTTACTTCTGAAAAGTCACCTGAGAACAACTGAAACACTGAACTTGGCTAGAACAACCTACAGACAAACCTTGGGTCCAGTTCAGACATCATGGCAAAAACATGGATTGACTCTTGGGAGTCTACTATGAGTTCTGTGCTCACTTCTCCACTCAAATCAAGCAGAGTCCCTCCTACATTTCTTGATCAATGGTAATCATGGTTTGCCCTATTTGGATGGCCAAATCACCACTTAAGAGATCCCTGATGAAAATGCCCTGCAGTTCAAGCCACATGAACAGCTGTGCTGAAGCAGAGGCAACCCTGTCATGGGATAGAGTTTGGTGGCAAAATTTGAGAGGCGAGTAGTGGTAGTGAGGTGTTAGAGAACTGAACTGTATGTGCCACGTGGCTTGCCTACTTCTCTCAAGTTCATGAAGGAAGCTATCCTATTTCCAGGGTTGAAAATAATATCCTGTTTCTTCATGGTAAATGGAGCACAATTATGTGGAATGGGAGTGGGGGTGCCACCTTGTCTTTTGCTTCCAGAAAAACAAGTGATATGATGCTTGGGTATCTCTGTGTTGGAGGATCTTGAGAAGGTAGTTCACAGTGGTCACAAGAGCGGACCAGAATAATACTCTTCTCTTCAGCCAGCAATGAGAAGGTAGAAGGTATATTATTGTGCTGAGCAAGGACAAGACATGCATTATAAATGCCAGATCATGGGTGAGTGTTTATGACATCCTGACTGCATCATTAAATAAGAACTCACATGTGTGAATGTACCATTGTGTTCACCAGAGTTTCAAGTTTTTGTGTCATCTGACACATTGCTTTGCAATGAAACTGATTCATATAATCTGCTAAGGTTCTGAAATCAACTGATGAACACTATAACTATGAAACAACTCCATCATAGTTTTCAGTCTTGTTTCACCACTCTTATTCTACCCTGCCACCACACTACTGTATTCCTTTCTCAAATTAATCAAGCCAATATTGTAAAGACAATGACAAAATAATGCAGTTTGTCTAAATTTCGGTGATTCTTTATAATCAGAATCTGAGCTTTCTCACTATGAAGCTCTTTTCTACTTAAGAAATGAACAATAATTCCACAAAACTAATACAAGAACAGGTGCAGGAGGGTCAAACTGTTCTACCTTCTAATAATTCTTCAAAGTCATCTACAAAAAACTCTCGTAACGGTGGTCGTTTTGGTCGTTTTAGGGTGTTGACCAGCTGCTGAATTTTTGCTGACACTCTGCTACTTACTGGAACACCTGTATCAAAGAAATCAATAACAGTTTCACAGCAGTAGTCACACATACCAAATGCAAGCAGAGGAGAAACACACATCAAATTGAAGGAAAATTCAGACAGCCAAGTGAGACAGCTACATATCTGGGACAACTTATTCTCTTGTGAAAAGATACAACATTCTAATAACAAACAGTCTCTGTCTAAGATGGCCAATAACTTTCAGTGGCTTCTGTCTTACACCTGGGAATTGTTGGCTATGGGTTACAATAGTTCTCCAGTTAACTGAGAGTGTTGTTGGGAAACATGAGAATAACTGAAAGCAAGTATGACTTTTGGTGTAGAGAAAGACGTGATCAGGAGCAGTTGTATACAGTCTGTCATAACACCCAAGAAAATGTTCAAATCCCACCCTACCCTCAGAGGTTCTGGAAATGTTCAAATTTTTCACGTTCTAATAACCCTAACCAGACATTGGAATAACTAGTTTGAGCAATCAGTTACTGTATTTGTAAATAATTCCTTTTTCTGATAATTAACATATAACTGAGCTACATTTCATTGCATCTTAATAAGAGATAATTTCATTCATTTAGCAGTAAAACTATAACTTTTTAGGTACTGTTATAGTTGCAGAGTGTGGCTTCATTAAATGATGAAGGAAGAAAACCACTTGCTTCAAATTCTGCTTCATTCATGTTTTGTCATGGATGTTGAAGCAACAATGTGAAGCATGAAGCAAAGTGTGTTTAGTACTACATGCACTACATGTTTTGTACTATAGGCATGCAGTCAGGTATGCTTTTTTAAAAAGGAACTTAAGGCAACTACTCTAAATAATGTTAAGAAAAGGGAAAGTAAAGATTTACTTTTCAAAACAGTAACAGTCACAAACTACTTTTGGGAGAGGGGGGCTTGGGACTATAACTGCAACGAATCACTTTTTAAAAGTAACTTTCCAAGCTGGCAATTTCACAGACTGACTGTGCTAGTTATTGATGACATTAATGCTTAGTAAGGTGGAAGACAGTAGGAAAAGAGGAAGGCCGCACTGTAGATGGATAGATTCAATCAAAGAAGCCATGGCCCTGAATCTACCGGTATAAGACCTGAGCAGGGCTGTTGATGATAGGGTGACTTGGAGGTCTCTCATTCATAAGGCTGCTGTATGTTGATCTGACAGCAATTAAAAATAAAAATATTTTTTTCTGCTGAATTCTTCCACTTCTCTGATATCCCCCTTTTCAAAGTAAACAGGAGCCAAATACCTGTATCACTCACTTCTTCTCTTGCCTGCTCTCACCTTCCTGGAATAAGTGTGAACTCTTACATTTTCTTCCTTGCACTTTATTTGTGTGCGTGCTCCTGACAGGACCTGAGTACTGTACTCGTAATACACAGCCTATATGGCTAAACATTCCATCTTGCATTCCTCCACCGTTTTAAAAGACATACCATCGCCAGTTTCCATAAGTTCAGCATTTCCATATTTTGGCGCCACCCTAGATGTTGAACCTTGTGGTCTTTCTACTTGTATTGAATGTTCCGAGGTGTAAGTGGTAACATCTGGAGGTGCGGAATGATTTTCTGCAAAATACAAGTATGTCTCTTAATAATTTCTTTGAGTACTTTTGAGCAATATTCTCTTACTACACAATTCCTTTGAGAAAATTAATAAATATTGTCTGTCTTAATAAAATTATGTATGTCTTGGGAACCTTCATCAGGAATTTCTACAACCAGAGCCTTTATTTTCAAAGAAAAAAAGTTTCTTATTTCATACCCATCAAACCAAACCAGACAAAAATAGTCTCACTTAAATTCCACTGAAATCAGCGAGACAGGTTAGTTTTAATGGAACTTATGGCTAGCTGCCACTAATTACTGCAATCCATTGACATAGAAGTAATACACAACTAATTCATACATTACTTCTGATGTCACTTCAGCACTTAGCAAATTATTTATTTACACAAAAATGTATAGCCTGTCCTTCTGATTGCCTACACGCCACTCAGGATGGGTAACAACAATTAAGACTCAGTCTTAAAATCCAGTAAATTCCAAAGGTGGGGGGAGAATATTAAAAATACATAGATGCAGAAGATAACACAACACATCAGATAAATATATGCATCCCGAGAGGAGAAGCTGGAGGATCCACTGCCTTGGGGGTGGTAAATCTTGTTTTAAGGCTGCTCTTCCTGCAGGTGCTCTGGGTTGTATGGGAGCATTCCCACAGCTATTCCAAGGCCAAACATCTTCTGGGAGTAGAGAGTTCAGTAGCTGGATGGCTTCCATACAACTTGGAATAGCAGTGGAAAGGTCAATCATAAAACTAAGAGTGGATTTACTGTAATGGATGCACCAGCTGCCCATACCAACCCATTAGGTAAATGCTTTGCCTCAAGGTTTTGACCTAGGGGACAGGAATTCCACATTTTAGGTACGGCAACATCAGGGTCCCCTTCTCTTATCCACAACAAACACCTCCTTAGTGGGGCCATAGCAATTGATTTTACATTGCAACCAGGCTGTAGGATATCCAGGTGTCCTATTTTCTACTGGACATCCCATATTTGGGTTCATGTTTTTTCCCCCATATCAGGGTGATATGGGATGTCCCAAATCTTTTTATTTTAGAGGAGGTGCCAGCTGCACTTCCTTCCACCAAGTATTTATTATATATGCAGCAATTAGGCTTTACATACTAAATGCCAGGGATTTGTCTGCTGGGAAAGCAGAACATGGCACTGCTATGCCTCCTCTCTGTCCATCCAGGCTGACACTGAGTAGTGGAGTAAAGTTTTCATCTTGTGATAGTTTGCGGAAGTTGTAAGATTTCTGTAGGTTTGGGTTTCTTGTGAGTTCTGAAATCTCACAGGAGCCCTGAGATCTCAGGAGAGATCCTCTTCTCATGAAACTTGATTGCTGATTTCCAGAAACCTGGCAACTATAGCAGGATGACATGGGAGGAGTCAGTTCTAAGGCCTTTAACCTGTTTTTACGTCCCTATCCTAGACCTAAGCCATTTAAAGATTATCAGAATTGTTTCAGGAAATAAATCAGTAGTTGGTAAAGCTCTTGCAGGAACACAGATATGATTAAGATTGAGGAAGCGAGCATCCACCAGCATCCTCACTGTTGCATTCAGAGCAATTTCTGAAGACTCTCCTAAAGTAGGCTAATGTTGACCACACAGCAGGGATGTATTCTCCAGCCTTGAATCAAAATCAGGTTGGACAAAAAATTAACAATAGTTGCATATATCTCACATTTTGGGGATTTCATAGTATTTCTTTTAAATAAGCATGGAGGAGACAGGTGGAAGAAGCAGTTATCTTAAATGAGATCTATAATATAATATAATATCATATCATATCATATAATATACATGTTTCAAGACCATGAAGCTAGTCTTGTGAGCCCCGTGACACTGAACACATGCAGTGACTCAGACAGCAGGCCATTCCACAGTGTCAGAAGGTAGTTGGAGTAATTGTCTGCTGTTCAGTCACACATCCCTTTGAACATGTATCTGATGAGTCTGGGTCTATTCCATGAAACCTTATATTAGAGATGGGGAATATCCAGCCCTTCGGATGTTGTTGGACTGCAACGCCTCTCAACTGTTAGTCAAGCTAACAGAGAAGGAAGATGGACTTGCCTTCCAAGAACATCTGGAAGGCCGCATTTCTCCATATTCCTGGCTTACACTATAATACATTTGTTAGATCTTTTAAAGTATCAAAATACCTTTGCATGTTTTCACATTCTACTGAGCAGTATCTTACATCTAGTTGAAATATTAGGCACACATAACAACATGGAAGTTTTGATGAAACCACTATGACTTCTCTTCACATACAAAAGGACAAGGCTAGGTGTGTGCAACCCTTTTATTGCAGCCACTGTTTCACAGCTTAATTTTATTTTTAAATAAAAGCATTAAACTAGGTGACTAACACAACATTCATAACTGTGACAGGAGACCAGCTTATAATGATTTCAGTGGACCCACAGCAGTAAGCTCACTACTTGCCTATTTTTAGAAGTAGTTACTATTTTGATTGTTCTTTGTACCACAGATAGCCTTTCCAGAAATAAGCTTGATTTGGTGACCTGCTTTGTGATGTTGCTGAACAATTTGCAAGTTAATCCTCTCTTTTCACAGCTCAGTAACCCACCATGCATTTCCAATTTATTTTTCCCTTCTCAATCACTTCTCAACTGTACTCTTGCGGAATCTTTTTGAAACCTGTGTGTTCCAGGAGGCAGGAAAGAACACCATCTCAGTCTTAAACTAGTCCTCTATTCAGAAGCCTAAGTGATCAAAAGCATCAGCCATCAAGAGGGGTTGGTGTCATACCCCTAAGCCAAACTGAAACCATTACAGTAGTAATAACTGGCATTGAGCTTAACCAAGGCAAGTCCTTTCTAAAAGATACAGATGCTGTGTCATCTGAAGCTTCAAGATGTCAGCACTCAGAGTAGTAGAGTTATTATATGAAACAAACCTTTATATGAAGCAACCTTTCCATTTACCAGCACTGCTGGTGCCATAGGCAGCAACCAGTGGCAAGTGATATGTGTGGAAAACACATACAATGAGCTATTCATTTTTGCATTTTGTGTTGTGTTGGCTACCTTGAGGAGAGGCAGAATAGAAAATTCAAAGGAGATTATGATAATTGAGTTAAGTAGACACTTTGCAATTACAGTTCTACTCCATGCTTGCCCAATGAGCCATGCCCTAAGTAGACTATAACTTGCATCATGCCAGATAGAGGTGATGGTAACTGTGTCCAAAGATATCTGGAGGATGCCAAGTTTGGGTAAGCTGTTCTAAAGTAATGGCTGCAGATGGAATACTTTTCATCTTATATTTCTTTCAACCCATTCCTTCTAAATCATTGAAGGAATGTAAAGCAATTTGTATAGTTTACTATCCTGCAGAAGTGCAGACAAACTCTGGGACATAACTCATTGTCAATGTGCATAGTAAAGCAAGGGTCAATTCAGCTGCTCAGATAATCAGTTGTCATTGTACAAAAAGAGCTGAAGATCATATAGTTAAAAGGCAATATTTTGTGTGCGTGTGCCTTCAAGTTGCTTATCAACTTATGGTGACCCCATGAATTTCATAGGGTTTTCTTAGGCAAGGAACGCTAGAGATAATTTTGCCAGTTTCTTCCTCTGAAATACAGCCAACAGCACCTGGTATTCATCCTATCCTCCTGTCCAGAGCTGAACTTGATCAGCTTCCAGCAGGATGTGGTACCTTTAGAGTATTTTGGTATCCAATATAGTAATTCCATTAAGGATTTTTTTTAAATGCCCCATGCATTTTTGGATCAAACTACCTTTGTTCTAAAGATAGTCTTTAAAACTGTAAAGATAAATTGAAGCCAGTACTAAAAATTCAGAGAGTACATTTTCCTGGAAATACTTTCAAATATATGTTAAAATTAAATGTACCCATAATGCATAGGATAGTATCAGATTTTTAATTATGTTGCTTCCACGTTAGTTATTTTCTCTGGTAACACTTTCATTGATTGGTTAATTATTATGGAAAATCTAGACACCACCACTAAGCAGCTACATTCTACATTTTTCTCTGTTCATTTTGCCTCTTATAGACATGCTTTAAAGGTCTCACCAAATTGTGTGGGGATGTTGGGAGCTGTAGTCCAACACATCTCAGAGGTAACAGTCTGGGGAGGCATTCTGATTGGAGGGCAGCCTGTCACAAAGCCTGGGGAAAGTGATGGGATTAAGTATGTAGCCCAGCGTCACCTGTGGCTGTGGTATAGCCAGAAAAACGACTGGCATCCACTCTGGACTTTGACTCATCATCAATACCAACCTTCTTACATAGCAACTGAACACAGACCTTCCCATCTGCACCTGTTCACTGAAACTCTTCGACGGCACAAAAATGTAAGCATGTGGGTGGGAGCATTTTGCATACAGCATCAGAAATCCAAATTATGTGCTGCATGCTTTGCATATGGGGGAAGGGGAGAAAATCAACTCTATAGATCTATATGCCAAGATGGCATATCAGGCCAAGTCTTGTTTCCTTTTTCTTTTTAAAAGTCATTTAGAGAGCTATAAACTTGCTAGTTATGCTGAGGATGCATCCTGTCCTATAAGAGCCTGGCAGCGCCATTAAGTAAAATTAAGTTGTTTCAGAAGAAAAATTACTTTGATCAACATATGTTGGCAATAAATATAGGAACAGTGACAGCTGTAGGACTTCAAAGGGCCTCCTCCTGCACAAGCCTATTCATTTGCATTGCCCCATATTCCTGTCCCTTTCAATAAATTCACACTGGAAGCCCAGAAGTTCAACAGCTGCTATTCAATGAGGACTACAGACATTTCTGTCACTGGACCAAAACTCACTATATAATTCTACTAGAAGAGCATAAGCTGGAATTCAAATGCAAAAATAAAATAAGACAAAATGATATACTAACATGACATCCTGTCTCTGTTGGGTAGAAATCAGCCCATCATCTCACTTCAGCCATGAATTGGGTAGGGGGGAGGTTAGAAGATGAAGGCAAGTGAGTAACTTACCCTGTGGCAGGTCTAGCGGGCAAGCAGGCTGAGATGGGTGGTGCAGCAGCAATAGCAAGGCCTTACCTTGCCAAACAGTGGCATATATTTGTATGCAATGAAAAATTCATAATTTAGAGCTAAAAGCACTCCAATAAAATAGCAGGCCCACTGGCACAGGGGACAGAGGGATCAGCTATTCTCTCCATAAGGCTAGTGAAATAACACTGTCGGCCTGAATATAAAAACACACTATTGGAACTTTTTTAGACATTTTATAGAGGAAAACTAGGATTTTTCCACACAATATAAACTCAGGAAGGAGTAATGTAAAATATTTAGGCCACCTTAACTTAAATCTAATTACTATTCCAAACTAAAGTAGACCCATTTAATAACTGCTGAATGGTAAATCTACAGCTACTGAAATCCCATTGGTTCAATGGGTCATTCTAACTGGGACTAGCAACTGAATTTAGACTTATGAACATTTATCACTTTGTAAACTGCTTTGCACATGTCTTTGGAGTGCAGACACTTTTGTTCTGTCTTTTCTTCATAGTATACAGATCTTAGAAAAGCCGGCCTTTTTGACTAAAATCCCCAGAATTACACAGCCAGCATGGCAGTCCAACATAGTAACTCTTTTAATCTCTGATAGTGCTTGGGCCTTCAGACATGCAAACTGAGAGCCAATGGTTAGTCTGTCAAAATCCCTACTCACAAACAAAACTCGTAAGGCACATTGGGACTACAGGTTGAGTCTCCCTTATCTGAAATTCCGATATCTGAAATATTCCAAAATCCAAAATTGTCCATATGAGATAGTGATACCTTTGTTTTCTGATGGTTCAATCTACACAAATTTTGTTTCATGCACAAAATTATTAAAAATATTGTGTACAAAACTAGCTACAGGCTATGCGTATAAGGTGCATATGAAACATGAATTAATGTTGTGTTTAGAGTTGGGTCTCATCTCTAAGATATCTCATTATGTATAAACAAGTATTCCAAAACCCAAAAGATTCCAAAATCCAAAATACATCTGGTCCCAAGCATTTTGGATAAGGGAGACTCAATCTGTAGTTCCTTTTTCTGGTCATAACCTACTTCTCAAGAATAACATGGAGGAGGGTATATACAGTCATCCCTTCGCATTTGCAGGGGTTAGGGGCAGACAACCCCTGCGAATGTGAAAAAAACGTGAATAATAAATGAGCCTGCTGGTGAGCGGTTTTCCACCCCAGTCCCTTCAAAAGGCAGCAAGGAGCTTCCTGAGAAGCCCCTGCCTGCCTTGGGAAGGGAGCAGGGTGTAGCGTGAGCGCGCCAGCTGAGTCCAACCCCCCTTCCCAAGGCAGCGAGGAGCTTCCTGAGAAGCCCCTGCCTGCCTTGGGAAGGGAGTGGGGTGTAGCGCAAGCGCGCCAGCTGGTTCCCACCCCCCCTTCCCAAGGCAGTGAGGATCCTCCTGAGAAGCCCCTGGCTGCCTTGGGAAGGGAGTGGGGTGTAGTGTGAGCGCACCAACTGCTTCCCACCCCCCCTTCCCAAGGCAGCGAGGAGCTTCCTGAGAAGCCCCTGGCTGCCTTGGGAAGGGAGTGGGGTGTACCGCGAGCGCGCCAGCTGGGTCCTAACCCCCCTTCCCAAGGCAGCGAGGAGCTTCCTCAGAAGCCCCTCGCTGCCTTGGGAAGGGAGTGGGGTGTTGAGCGGGGGGGGGCAGGCAGCTTTCCGCAAAAGATCAAAACTGCGAATGTGAAAGTCGTGAATGTGGAGGGGCAACTGTATACCTTTTCAGTGGCTGCTGCCAGGCTCTGGAATTCCCTTCTTAGAGAGGTTACTGGTGCCTTCCTTGTTATCCCTTTGCAGGCAGGGACTGAGGATTGAGTGCTCAGGGGGAAAGGGACTTTCATTTGCTGTGCTGTTAATATTTGTTCTTTTTAGTGGTTTGTCTTAAACTGCTTTTAATTTTATTGACAATTTAATTATATTTTTAACTTTTGTATGACATATTTTTTTTAGCTGTATCTGTTTTAACTTTTCTAAGTCACACATTCTCAGCCCTCAGAAAACCCTGTGATAGATCCACCTTAGGGTTGCTCTAAGATGGAAATGACTTGAAGGCACACAATAACAACAAAGCCGCTTTGAGCCCCCTGAGTCTCAGACTGGGGAAAAGGCAGGAAATCATCATCATCATCATCATCATCCCCCTCCCCAAGGTCCTTGGGGAAGATGTGGGACAAAGGTTTCAGATTTTTAAGGACCTTGGAAGATAGCCTTCCAAACTGAAATATGTTTCTTCTACTCTGGCTTGACTTAAACTTTAACAGAAGAGTCCAATATTAGACACCTAGTTAAAAAGGGATAATTTCATTTGTCTCAATGCATGATATTTTTTCCCTTTTTTTTTAAAAAAAAAAAAAGAAGATCTTAATTCATAGGGCAAAGGAACTGAATTTCAACTGAGTTATGTAATCCATACATTTTGTCATTAAAAAGCAAAACAACCCAGCCAACTTCTCTGAGCCAGCCCAAAGGCATGCTGGTGTCTTGCCAGCACTCCAATCTTCCTGATAGAATTCTGGGCACAAGACTCTATATAACCTCTTTTCCATTACCAAAAATAAACACTGCCACAGACTGGGAATTTCCCTTTGAATCCAGTTGCTAAGCAAAGAAATGCTCTTGATTCAAATTTATTTCCTTTAAAGTAACCTGTTCAAAAACACATAACCTTATCTATAGCATGAACAGAGCTTGGAAAAATTTATTTATTTATTTATTTATGTGCCCCGTATGGACTAGCCATACTGGCTGGGATATTCTGGCAGTTATAGTTGAACAAAGCAATTTATTCCAACTTCTGAGCATGAAGGTTGAAATCCAATACTGCATGCAATTTTGTTTTTCTGATACTGTACACACCAACTGCCAAAGAACACTATCATTTTAATTCTAAAAACTACCATTAATACGCTCCAACTCCATTTTTGTTGGATTTTGCCTTGTATCACAGTGTTCCTTTATCTATGCAACAAACTGTTATCACTTTAACCAATCTCCAGATTAGTTTGTGTAGCAAAAGCATCACCCAGGAGTAATAGGTAGTGAGTATAAACTGCAGAGCTGGTATGAAGTCAACTTAACATTGGGGCACTGAAATGAATGTACAGTTGCTGAAAGTCCCCCTCACCAAAGGCAAATAAATGATGATTTTCCTTAGTATGGTGGTTCATTCCAAAACCTTACGGCTGTTTTGAACAAGATGGGAAATTACAGTTTACAGAAAACCTCCCAGTTTGCTTGCTCCCTGATGCAAAAGGGCCATGTGAGGTTCCAAAAGACGCTTTCATATCTTTCCATTTTCAGATGAGAGATGACAGACAGTCCCAACATCATCAAAATGACTGAGGGTGTCTGTGGAGATTTGGCTGTATTCAAGCTCAGATCCTTTGAGCAGAATGTAACAATTCAACTTTATACATTCATGTAAGGCATAAAGGAGGCTATAATATCAGCTGTCTCACTGAAAGCCTTCCTCTTCTTTTGGTGATTCCATAGCAGCGCATCTGACATATGCCATTTTAGACAAATTGTGCATCTCAGTTTATGCAGCTATTTTGCTTGGACATTGGACCTTTTGAGCCTGTTCCCATAAAACAATTAGCTGGCAATTCTGTTTTTAATTTCTTTTCAGTACATTATAATAATCTGTCTCAAAGGATTTAAAAGGTTAACTTGCAAATGGAAATTTGTTATTAACAACAGTTGCTGAATTAATCTGTCTGCACTACATAGGATTTAATACTGGCCAAACAGAACTTGCTTCTGTAATAATTAAGAAGGCCCTACCTCAATTTAACTGTATTGCATGTACAGTATATATAAGAACATGCTGCCAATAAATAAATATGCAGGATTTGTGGGACGTTCCTGAGTAGGCCTTGGTGAACGTAAAGAACACGTATTTATTATTTATTTTACCTGTGAATATTTCTAAAAGGCTTACATCTAAAGATACTTAAGTGGTGTACACAAATAATAAAATTCACAATATAAAACAATACATAAGATCAATACACAATACCTAATTTGGTAAAATACACAGTAAGCTCAGCTACAGGGAGAAGGTATGTCTTCAACATGTGCCTAAAAACAAGAACTATTGGTGCCTGTCTAATATCAGAGGGGAAAATATTCCACATAATGGCTGCTACCACACTAAAGATCTTACACTAAAAAAAACCTTTAGAGTAGACCTCAGAAGTAGGTGACACTATCAGGAGGGCCCCTCCAGATGACCCATATGCATCTGTACAAAAACAAGTACCCTCTCAGGTAACTAGATCTCCAGTTGTTTAAGACCTTATTCGCTAACTGCAAAACTCAAAACTGGCCCGGCACAATTCCTTCAGCTGGAGTGGTATCTGCTGCTGGTAGGTGGTCCCTCTTAGCAAGCTAACCAAAGCATTCTGTACCAGTTACAGTTCTTGCACCAGTCTTTGAAGTAACCCTATAAAGCATACATTACAATAAATGCACTGTGGCTATGATATCCCAGTCCAATAATGGTCATGGCTGTGCAAGAGACAGGCCTTGCAAAGGACAGCATCCAGAAAAAGCTACAGAGCTTCCTAGATACTCAATAAAGATTGAAGGCTGAAATTCTATATATGGAGTTACCTGGGAACCAGTCGCATTGAGCTCAGTGGGGCTTACTTCCAAGGAGATACAGACTGGAATATAGTCTGTCCAACCCAAAAGGACATGGTAGAATCAATATAGTTCTTCTCTCACTGAACATGAAGCAAGAAACTAACTTTTCTAAGCCATGGAGAACATGTGGTCTTAAAGAGGCTGTTGCACCATAACCCCGGTGCAATGTTGAAATGTTTGAAATGTTGAAAATAATCCTCATGAAATTCACTGGCAATATGATCTGTCTAGCTCCGTGGAAAATGTGCATTCCCACTCATTGGGACAATCTGATTCACATTCATTTGCATTCCCGATAAGAGCGGAAGAGAAAGCTGACTGGTCAGACATCAGACATGAGCAGGGGGCAGAGATTGCTAACAAGGCAAGAGCCTGAAACCACCATGCTGGATTTTTGCCTTAGCGATCGTGTGCTCAGACAATGAAACAGCCTATTTCTTTTCTTTTTTAAAATTTATTTAGGTGGAATATCGCTCGTTCACACCTTAGAGATCCTTTTTTAAAAAAACTGTTTGGCAGTGGCGACTGACAACAATAAAAGCACAAGTAATTTACTCGCACCCACCATTTTAATTTGCAGGAAGCCTGTTGGGACAGCAAAAGTGGATAGCTTTACGTGCCTCCGATTTTGCAAAAAAAAAAAAAATCTGTTTAGACAAACTGAAGCTGTTTCAAATTGGCATTAGTGCACATCAATCCACATCTCCCCACCCTTGTACAGACAAGCTCTCCGTTTCTTCTCATGGTTAGCTATGCTGGCTAGGCCTATTTAACAACATCCGGAACACCACATACTCTCACCTCAGTTCTAAAGACAAGAACTGCTAGAAATAGTTAAGAAGGGATCCGTCAAATCTTTAAAGAATTCTTCTAAAACCAAATCCCACTGTAGCTATAAACTCATTAAACAGCTGTGGGCAAGCCAGTTGCTCTCATCTTCAGCCTCAGTTTACAATAATGGAATGAGAGGATAGCAAAGCTTATCTTGCAGAGGTAGTGTAATGTGATGTGTTTTTGAACACTTGAAATGCAATCTACCAAGTTTTATTTGCAATAGCAAAAGCCAAGCCATGCCTGATGAATTTCTGGCCTTAGGTCAGAGAACCACCATTCAAACAAACAGCCTTGCATTAAAGTTCTGGTTGACCTTGCACAAAAGTATAAATGCTCTGAGCTCTGAACATATTTCATATTATGGTCTCCCTCATCTCTGGTACTTCTCACTGGGGCTGATTTTGCATCTGAATAAGTGAAGAAGATTTCAGACTAGATTCTGAAGGTCAGATCCCCCTTGAGTTCAGAATGGAGTCTTTTTCTGTTCTTCACAGCCAGTGGTGTTGAACACTTCCCTTTAAAAATTCATATTTATCACAATTAGCAGAATGTAGTGCTCTGCCATAATGAGGCCTCTCCTGCAGTCAGAGCAGCTTATAGGGGGTGCTCCTCAAATGGAAGCATAGGGATTTGCATTTCTTTGTCATCAAGAGTGCATTGTTAGTTCTGAGTAATGGTAGTAGTGGACATGCATAAGGGTTACCACAGTGTTTTGACCTACTTTCAGAGTATGAATGAAGCACTCCAATTACCCAAGCTGTACTGGACTTTTCTTTTTTATCTCATGGACAAGAAAAAACAGTCTGCTGCAGGAATTATCCTCCTGCCCCGGCCTTTTACAATAAGCAGAAACACATACAAGTGGAATTATTGAAGTCAGCCTTTGAACAAAACGCAAAAAAAGTACGATTTGTACAATTTCTCTGTTCTGAGAGAGAAACTTGAAATGGGTTCACGTGCAATCCCAACCTGCTAACAAGCACTTCAAGGGACCTGTCTTACATGCCCATCATGCAATGTGAGAGGTCATCTCTGAGCACCTGTCTGCCATCTAACTGAGAAGATGAAATAGCTTAACGTACGTCAAAGCTACATATAATCGCACCTAGTACCGATGTGGTTCTTGGATGCTTTTCACACCCTGGATTTTTTAAAATAAAAACAGCAGCTGGAAACTTGATTGTTTCATACAGTGAACTAGAAGGCACTGTCTATACTTTCTGACAGTTCAAACTGTTTCTGAGCAATTCAAGTGAAACCTTCTGTTGCACAATATGTCTATGGTCCAGAGAAGCCTCCACAATAAAAGTAAAACATCTCTGTGGACAGCTGAAGAGTGTGGGTAGTGAGAGAAAATCAGGAACATGCCTATACACTGGAATCTGTAGGAATCGGTATACTAGGATATCCCGTAGCAAACATGGAAAGACTCCAGCTTCCGTGATTTATTTTGTTTATACAGTAGGACCCCCGTATCCACTGATAGATTATCCACTGATTCAATTATCCACAGGGCACAAAACAGTACAGCTACCATAGAATCTTTGTATAAAATGTGTCCTCTCTAGCCATTTTCTAGGTCCTCCAAGGCAACTCTATGGTATTTTAAACTGGAAGTCCCATTATTTTCAATGGTGTTCACTATTATCCATGGTTTTCAGTATCCACGGGGGGGCCCAAAACCAATCCCCAGCAGATACGGGGGTCCTACTGTAATTACACTTCTTTCCCCACTTTAAATACCAAGATAAAATGAAGTTCATAGACCTTCCATCCATTATAAAATCACATCTCATTCACTTCTGTGCCATTACTCAAGATTACCTTTTATCAACAGTATAATTTAGAGTAGCAACATTTGGGTGGGTGTGTCATTTTATTATTGCTACTTTATTGCTGTTATGCTGCTGTTACTGATGCTTAGAAATCCTTGCTAACCTACTACAAATCACCCAGAGATACCAGTAGGTCCAGATCCAAAAAAAGTAACTTTTCAAAGCTTGGTCTACTTTACACAGTTGTTTTACCAGAACAATCCTACTTGGAATCTTAAGGGGGGATTGCTTCTGCTCAGAGAAGACCCATATGTATCCCACACCCCCATGGCATTTCACTGCCTCCTGGATTTTTTCCCCCACAAGAAAATGTTCATGTTCTGATATGAATGCTGGATGATTCTGCTGTCTCTCTTCAAATTCTGGCTTGTTCTCTTTTATCTGCCACTTGCTTCTTTGTATCTTAGATTGTTTTTGGCTATTTATTTGATATTTTAAGGAAAAGAATCACTTATTTATTTATTCATAAATAAACAAACAGACAAACATAGGCTCTCCGCTAGCTCAGACAGTCTTCCTTAACACATCATCCATTTCCAGCTTCCAAGAGCCCTGCCCCCAACACATCTAAGTGTACCTATACCGGTAATTGTACAAGTTACCTTGCATGCACTATCCTTTCATCTTTTCAGCAGAAAGACGCACATGTGCAGATGCAAAGAGCCAGCTCAAGACAGTTTGCTGTCTGAGACAAAAAAAAACAGAAACAAACAAACACAAGAAGACTTCCAACTTTGGAGAAAAGTAAATCTTGTCCTAAAAAGATCAAATGGATAGCCTCAAAAACAATCTACGATACAAAGAAAAAAGTGGCAGATAAAAGAGAACAAGCCAGAATATGTAAATCAATAAATATAAATATATAGATGCCCATCTCTATTCTGTATACCAAAACTAACTGAACTGGCAGTTGAATCTTAGTACAACCTCCCTAACATTCTAATTTATGGGTTGTCTAAACAGCAAAAATACTCCTCATGGAATGCGAGGAGACAACCTGCCCTAAGGGTAATACATGTTCTTTCAGCATATTATGAAGGGGGTGGGGCAAAAATGGCAAAAAATCCTCAGGAGTTTTAAAAACTCCAAGGGAAAAGCATACCCTTGATCATTAAGACAACCATGTTGCGCAATCTGGAGCAGGTGTGCAGTTATAATCCTGCATTTTTTAAAAAAAGGTAGAGGACAGCCAGAGGGAGAAGAAGAGGAGGAATTGGGGAAGGGAGGGTGGCTCCCTCCTCTTCTTTCCCCTCCCCATGAATGCCCTTGTGCCACAGCTATGGGGATCAGGGAAGGAAGGATGGCTCCCTCTTCCTCTCCCCCCCCCCGTGCATGTCCTTTGTGGCACTGCCATGGGGATCGGGGAAAGAAGGATGGCTCCCTCCTCCTCTTCCCCACCTGCAGGTGCCTTCGGTGGCACTGCCATGGGGATCAGGGAAAGGAGAATGGCTCCATCCTCCTCTTCTCCACCTGCAGGTGCCCTCGGTGGCACTGCCATGGGGATCGGGGAAAGGATGGCTCCCTCCTCCTCTTCCCCACCTGCGAATGCCCTCGATGGCACTGCCATGGGGATCGGGGAAGGGAGGATGGCTTCCTCCTCCTCTTCCCCACCTACGAGTGCCCTCGGTGGCACTGCCATGGGGATCGAGAAGGCAGGATGGTTCCCTCCTCCTCTTCCCCACCTGCAGGTGCTCTCGGTGGCACTGCCATGGGGATCGGGGAAGGGAGGATGGTTCCCTCCTCCTCTTCCCCACCTGTAGGTGCCCTCGGTGGCACTGCCATGGGGATCGGGGAAGGGAGGGTGGTTCCCTCCTCCTCTTCCCCACCTGTGGATGCCCTTGGTGGCACTGCCATGGGGATCGGGGAAGGGAGAATGGTTCCCTCCTCCTCTTCCCCACCTGTGGATGCCCTTGGTGGCACTGCCATGGGGATCGGGGAAGGGAGGATGGTTCCCTCCTTCTCTTCCCCACCTGTGGATGCCCTCGGTGGCACTGCTATGGGGATCGGGGAAGGGAGGGTGGTTCCCTCCTCCTCTTCCCCACCTGTGGATGCCCTCGGTGGCACTGCCATGGGGATCGGGGAAGGGAGGATGGTTCCCTCCTCCTCTTCCCCACCTGTGGATGCCCTTGGTGGCACTGCTATGGAGATAGGCGAAGGCAGGATGGCTCCCTCCTTCTCTCCCCCCTTGCAGGTACCCTCGGTGCCACTGGCACAGGGATCGGGGAAGGGAGGATGGCTCCCTCCTCCTCTCCCCTGAGGGTGCCCTTGTGCTGCCACAGCCACTGCCACTATGAAGCTTTTGGGGGGCAAAAAAAAAACAACAACAACATTAAGACAAACTGAAGGTGTTGCAATTTGATATTACTGCAGAGCAATCGGTTTTTTTGCGGGCTCATATAGACAGGCCCTTAGTTTATGACAGCTGTATGACCCACACAGGTCAACCATCCATGAAGGGTGAATAACCAGAGAAATCAGAATAGCTATTGGGGGAGGGGCTTCCATTGCTGCCCCAGTATCTACTGTCTGTGGCACTTGCCTTAATTGTCAGAGTGGAAGGGTTGACACTGTAGATGGATACGTATAGGCTTTGTTCACACTCACTGCTCTTTATCCAGAGAACAAGGGAGCTGAAACCTTGCTCCAGTGCCCTACATTCTATTGAGCCCACACATTGGGGCACTCCGGGGGAAATAAAACCGTCATCAAGTCTTCAAACAGCAATATGACATCTCTCCTCCCCACAATGCTACACCATTCACAAGCAAGGCCTTCTATGCCAAATCTAAAATTAACAACATACCATATTCTTTTTATAAAGATATAGTTAAAAACAACACTCAGATTTTGTGACTAATGCAACCTTTCAGAATCTGTGGAAAAAATTAAATACAAGTTGTAATTTTCTCCTGTGTTCCAAGTGAAAGTCACAGAGGCATTCTAAATGAGGAGACTAGCAGATTCAGAACCCCCCCAAAATATTGCTAGAATAGTTCAGAATGCACAAGTGGAGAGAAACAATAACAAGGTTGAATTGTCTACCCTGAAAAATAGTGCATTTATTTAAGTGTGAGTAGTGAAAGCTGATAGGAAGAAAATCAACTCATTTCAAATGTGCTGTTAGAGAAGAGTTCTACAGATACCATGGACTGCTAAAAAGACAAGTAAATGGGTCCTAGAGCAAATCAAATTTGAACTCTCCCTAGAAGCAAAGATGACTAAACTGAGGCTGTCGTGCTTTGGCCATATCATGAGAAGACATGACTCCCTAGAAAAGACAATAATGCTTGGTAAGGCAAAATACAGTACGAAGAGAAGACCACATTCCTGATAGATAGATTCAATCAAGAAAGCCACGACCCTGAGTTGGCAAGACCTGAGCAGGGCTGTTGAGGATAGGGTGTCTTGGAGGTCTCTCACTCACAGGGACACCATAAGTCGAAGTCTACCCGATGGTAGTCATAACAAAGTGAGAAGATGAGAAGTTGGTTGTAGAACAGACTATAGTACTGTACAGAGATTAAATGAAGACTGCTGCTCCAAGACAATTGAGTTTGTAATAGACCATACATGGAAACACTTCAGACTAATAAAGTTCACCAACATTATTTTAGTTTCTAGTTTCTTTATTCCATATCATTGTATCACACCTCAGGCATAATAGAAGCAATTCCAGATTTTCCTGTTAATTACTTCTACAAAATTCATAATTCATTTTTGTGGCTTAATAATCAAGCTGGAAAGGTAAAGAGATTTTTTTAAAGCTTCCACAGTGCATGCATATTTTGCCCATCTTTACAATATGGGATCAGTATATATATCTGGATCCAGACGTAGCAACTCTTGGAGCAAAACCCCTGAAACAATTGAAACTCAAGTCTGGAACCCAAGTCCATGGCAAATAACAAATTGTGAGTTCTCCTAGTTTTTTTTTTTTTTAAAGGCAGATAAAAGTTTTCATCTAAGCAAACTTACTCACAAGCAACTTTCATTGAAATCACTGGAAGGATTTCCAAGGAATTATGTGAAATTAGATATGCCTTTGACCCAAGCCTATATACATCCACATACACACAGAAGTAAATCCATGGACCTTGATCCCAAGTAAACATGTACCAGTTACTTTGGAAGAACCAAATTTAGATACCAGACTTCTAGCTGTACACCAAACAGGCTTAATTACTTTATTCTTCTGTTTCATTTTGAAAGCATATGAGCCAATGAATTATCAGTACCATGATTTTTTAAAAAATAGACAAAGAAAAGAAATTAAAAAAAAACCTTAAGGAAACATACAAAACTCTTGTCTGAATGACTTTGGAATGTTTCAATAAATGAGAAATAACCTTTCAAAGAAAATCATGAAACTGGTGTAGTACATCAATACAAGGGGAAAAGAGGAGCAATGAAACAGAGACTATACACACCTATATGTGTTTGTGCCATTACGTCAGCTAGCCTATGTGCAGCACCACTGCCACCACTTTGTGTTGAAGATGAAGATGTTGTAGATGTAGTAGAGCCATGGATTGCTTGACTGATCCAGTGTTCCATATTTATACTCCCTTGGCTTGAGGTTGGAGTTCCCTGTGAATCGCCCTGTATAGAGCCTTCATCTTCTGAACCAGATGAGGTATCTAAGCATGTATGAAAAAACAAACCATAATGAAATCTCATATTTATATGATAAGCCGTAAGAACATAAAAAGAGCCCCGTTGGATCAAAACAAAGGCATATTTACACTGGAAAATAAATCTCCTATGAAGCCAACAAATAGCATGCTTCTGTCCTTGCTTCCCAGAAGCATACTGTTTCTGATAATGGAGGGAATAATATGCAACTATTGAGAACAATAACCACAAAAAACATTCCCACAGAAGCAAAGGACTTCAATTCAAGGAACAATTCTCCCAAAGAAAGTTGATTAAAGCAGTTGACTTTTCCAGTTGAGTCAACAATAGAAAAAGGTCCAGTCAGCTTCCTTGCTCATGCCAGTGCATGGACAATTCAATTAGGATATTAATATGATTGTGGGTTGGACTAGGTGACTCATTCGAACTTGATGTCTTCTACTGTAATTCTACTGGTACTTACTTTGTTTTTAAATTGTGTTTGAAGCTGTCTTGCATCCCAGCTATGGGAGAAAGTCAGGATATAAGTCTAATAAATCATGTATAAATTGTTATAAGGAAAAGAATAGAGGCGTAACTACAGAAGAATACTGGATAGCAATGATGGCTCAGGGTGGAAAATGTCAAAATAAGGCAATTGTTTTATCTATGAGCCCTGACTTAAGACACAGGCATATTTCATACAAAACGAACATTTCAATTTAAAAAACTTTCATAGTTGAAAATTCTATTCCACCTTCCTAGGTTAAAAAAAATAGACCAGACATGCTGAAAATGTTATTTACCCCATGAAAGGAAATTACAGAATAAAACAGGAGTTAATATTAGGTGGTGCCCCTGCCTCTACTAAACAGCGATTGGGAGCAACCAAGAGGTTGAGGATTCCTCTTTTCACCAACCAGCAGGGCTGCCAAGTTGAATAAAGGACAGGGCTCCTGTTGCTTGGATATTTAGCAGATTCTCAATCAGGAAGACTTACTGTCAGGTAGATCTACAGCACCGCTTCTCCCTCACCTTCGCAAACTGCTTTTTGCCTGATGCAGCTTATTTTGGTACATATAATTTATTGGCTCATGTACTTTTCAAAATAGCTAATGCAGCTATTTAGTGGCCAGTGGAAAGGGGGTTGGAGTGAAGAAGAATCCAGCCCCATTGCTGGAGCTGGATGCAGATCAACAGGTGTCCTTCATGATCTCCTGGAGGCTGATATCATTGCTATGCATCTAGTTACAGGAATGGAGCTGGACACTTCACTGCCCCCCCACCCCCATGCTTTCTGTTGGCTAGTCAAAAGCCATGTTGGGTGGGAGGGTGCATTAGCCAAAAGCTGCCTGTTTTGGGCAGGGGGTGCTGATGAGAGAGAAGAGCTGCTGCAGTTTTGCCTGACAGAGTCATTTGACCATAAGCTAAGGAGCAAGGCAAAGTAAGGATGCAGACCTATGGTCCCAGGTTACATTTCAGTGAGTTCAGTTATGTCCCACTGAATTCAATAAGATTTATGGATACACATTAACACAGCTCCACCAACATTTTAGCCTCGTGCCAAAAGATATAAACAACTGCTGTCCAGGGAAGATATTTCAAAGCAGTAGCATAGTAACAGAAAAAGCCACAGAGGGCTTGTGGTCCAAGCAGGGGATTACCTCCACCTCCCCATTTCAGGGTGAAGCATATCACCCTTGCTCAGGAACACCAGTCACCCTTGGAAGAGTCCCTTCTTCTTACACTCTTAGAGGAGAAGTCCCATGGAAGGGAGGCTCAGAGCAATCTTCTATATGCATATGGGATGGGAAAGTCACCAATGTCAGCTTCCATATGTACAGAAAGTCAGGATGTAAGTTCAGTCTAAGATCTTTATTAATAAATTGGGCTGCTGTATTCAAAAGGGACTTGCTGGAATAAATCCATTTCATATTGGGTACTAGCTACACTGAATGTGGAAATGCAAAATGGGTCAGTGACTTTGCTATAGAAATAGGCAAAAAAATGACATCCAGTTTGATAGTGCTGCAAACCTATGCACACGTACATGGGAGTAAATCCCCTTGATCACTAAGGTATTTACATCCAAGTAAAAATGTATGGGCTCAGACTGTTTGGAGCATGGGCCTCTTGCAACACGATCCTCAGGATGTACTGTGATGATAAAGTTTCAATTTAATATTAAATTACAATTCAGTAATTCTCAAATTAAAAGAAAGCAGCTTATAAAATTTAGGAATAATACGTATGGTGTTAGCTTCTTACCTGGAGGAGTGTAGGCATCCATTGATGTTTGCACCACCAATGAACGTCTCTTGGACGGCATAGGGACTGCCATCTTCCTCTCTTTATGTTTTGCAAGTGCTGCTTGGACTGCTTCTGTATGAACATCTAGAAACAAAACCTAAATATCAGTTTGGAGTTCCAGCCAAAGAGGTTATAAACACAGACAGCTTTTACAAGAGATTTGGTATTGTAAATTACTTAGCCAGAGACATATTAAGTCATATGCAAGGAAAGAGCAAGGTATGTGCTAGAATAAAGCTAAACATATGCTAAAGTTCTTGAAAGTTTCTATAAGAATACTAAAACTGCAGTCCAAAACACACTTTCTTTGAAGTACGTTCCAGTGAAAACAGTAGGCTATTCTAGGCAGAAGAATGAGATGTACAGAGCAAAGCATTGTTCAGTTTTTCCATGGATTGCATGTTTGTGACTTCTGCATTTGTTTCAGATGTGTCTTTGGTTGTGGTTCATAGTTTGATTTGTTGCTGCTGGTTTTTTTTAGCTACTGTTCTTATTGGGTTTGGTTTTTATTTAGATTGCTTTTTCAGTGTGTTATAACAAGCCCCTTTTCGGGGGGGGGCATTTAAATCAACCACAGAAAGAAAATCCATTTGAGTACTAAATGCCAGTATATATAGGTAATTTTCAGCATATATTTATTTACAGAGCATTTCCATATCTCTCGTTTTCTTATGCCCTCTAGGTATGTTCAACTACAACTCCCATAATCTCCAGCCAATTATTGTCTATCACAATTGTAGGACACTTTTTAAAAATAGAACTGCTATATAAACATCCATCCACACTAGTTTAATTTGAGGTCAAGGCAAGCACAAAGAAGAAAAGAAATGTCTTTATTAGTACTGGCTACTCCAACCCCCACCCCCAGATTTTCAAAGAGATAGCTATGTTAGTCTCTTCTAGCATAAAATGCAAAAGCAAGGAAGGAGACAAAGGGGAGGGAACTGAAACTTTCGAAACAAAATCGTTTATTTTGCCATGAGCTTTTGTGGATATCAAAATTTGTTCAGTGTATCTGAAAGAATGGACTGATATCTATGGAGGTTTATGCTAACATAAACCAGTAAAGTCCCTTTCATACTACAGTGGGCCCTCTTGGATCTGTGGGGGGTTTGGTCCCCCTCTCCTGCAGATAACAAAAAATGTGGATGATTGTATCTCATATTATTAAATGGCAGCGGCATGCATGTGTTCTTGTCACTACAATTTTAAGTATAGGACGTAACAATCCGCAGTTGCTCAAAATCGTGTACCTGGAGCCCGTGCATCAGGAGGGCTTGCTGAACACAATTATAGCAGTACAGTATATTCCACTTTAACTGCTGTGGCAACATCCTATGGAATCCTGGAATAGTAGCAGCTAATTAGAATTCTCAGCCAGGGAACTCTACTGTCTCACCAAACTAAAAACTCCAGAATTCTATAGGATATTGCCATGGCAGCTAAAGTGGAATACAGTACTATAATTGTGAAGAGTGAAAGGGCTCTTAGTCTCAAATTGCTGCTGGATTCCTTCACACGCTCCCCTTTCCATTAATTTTTTTTTAAAAAAACTCTTATTGAATTTTGGGGATTGTTAACAAACATTATTTTTACATATATTCGAGCCTGTGCAATGGATTTTTCTGGTGGAGTACAGCGCGCACAGAACTGGCCTCACCCTTTAAACCAGAGATTCATCTGCCGTGGCCTTGCAAACATGGATGTGGCAGCGAGGTCCTCGGGCCGTAGGTTTGATTAGAGTTTCCTTCTCTTAGATGGTTGACCTTACAGGGTTGGATGAGCACCATCTGCCCGGGTTTGGGATTAGAGTTTTCCTTCTCCTAGGACGGTTGCCACAAGGCTAGAGAGCCCATCCTGCCCTTTGACGCTGGGCATATATACACAAAACCATTAGTGCTAACAGATTATGCTAATAGATACCTATTAAGTTGATTATCCCAATAACCCAAATATTAATATTTTTTCCATTAAAGTCCTTCCCTCCCACCCACTCCACCCCAAGGGAACAGATTGTTATTTATTCAAAATCCCTTTTCTTTGATGTGGAGAATTGTAATAATTGTATCTTTTATAATTTTGTACCCCTCTTCTTTAATTATTTCTTAGTTTATTCCATTTCGTTAGCCACTCTCTTCCTTTCAATTGTCCCATATATGCCATTCTTCTTTCTAATATAAAATCAAACATTATATATTCTGAAACATAGTATTACCATCTATCCAAATTCCATTTTTTCTTCTTTTCATCCAAAAGCTATAGTTGCACGAACTGCCCTCAACATTTATTTTAGCAAATAAATCATCATCTCTACCCAATCCCAGATTTCTTACATTTAGAGTCATACAATTTTCTTTATTTAATTCCAAAGTTTCCCCTAGTATACTGTTTGTTTCTTTAATTATGTATTTCTTGCCAAAAATTCTGCACCTTACAACATTCCCACCAAATATGTATACATGTACCTTTACCTCTACTTCTACATCCATGCCAACAATTTGGTGACATATCTTTTATTATATAGGATAACTGCTGTGGTGTTCTATACCATCTGCTAATTAATTTCAACTGCTGCTCCCTTACTTTAGTATTTTTAATCTTAATAACTTCATTTTGCCATTCTAGGATTTGTTTACTAGTTATTTTGATATATTTCCCCCATAATTCTAATAATCCATCTCCTGGTTTGAACTGGCATTCCAATAATATTCTATAAATTCTCCCCCTCTCCAAACCTTTTCTGCCTACAACCCTTCTTCTCATAAATCTTCTCAGGGATGTTTCCATTTTATGCTTTCTTTTCCTGGTAAGTCTTCTGCCCCTTCAACAGACAGAAATCCAAGAGGTATGGTGCTCCTCAACCTAGAGATGTCTGGCATACTCAATTTCTGTCAGTCACAGCTTTTTAAGTAAAAATGCCCTGCCAGGAAAGGATGGGTGGGTGGGACTATTCAGAGGGCTGACAACACAACACCAATTGGTATTCCTTAAGGCTGACTTCCAAGTCGGAATTTCGGTGGAGAGTGATCAAGTGAAGCACTGTGTTTCAAACTGAAGACATACCATACTATTCTAAAAGCAGCAACACAAACAGCCTGCTGTTGTTCTGTGCCTTCAACTTATGATGACCCTCAGGTGAACCTATCATGGGGTTTTCTTGGTAAGATTGGTTCAAAGGAGGTTCGTCTTTGCCTTCCTCTGAGGCTGAGAGAATATGACTTGTCCAAGCTCACTCAGTTCATGGTCAAGTGGGGATTCAAACCCTGGTTTCCAGAGTCGTAGTACAACGTTCAAATCACTACACCACAGTGGCTCTGGAGTAGACAATAGGATCCCTGAGATTATCTATAGCTGCCACCACCTGCTGATTTTAAATCCTTACGACCATCAACTCAGTGGGAAGTACTGGGGGAACTTAACTTGTACTTTTCTGACTCTGCGCACGCACATGCACACGCACACACCAAGCAAAAGGCATGTGAAAATGTTTGGAAAGAAGAAGATCTTTAAAATAAGTTTTATTCCAAGCAAGCAATGTATATTAGCAACAATGTTGATCTCACATGAAGGCACCTTTCTTCAGGCACTCTTAGAAGTAGCTACATGTTACAAACAACAGCCTAGATCATATTCAGAAACACAATTCCCCTTATCTAAACATACAGTAACAACCCCATATCCATGGGGGATTGGTTCCGGGAACCCCCCGTGGATAGTTAAATCTGCGGATAATAGCGAATGCCACTGACCACCACCATCCCGCCACTGCTACCACAGGAGCCCTCCCGGGGGGCTGTAAGAACCCTCCTCCCCCTCCCTTCCTCCTTCACCCCCCGCCATTGCCCCCCACAGTGACCGGAGCTCTCCTAGGGGAAGGGAGGGGGCAGGCGAGATCTCTCCTCCATCCTGCTCCCCCCCGCCATTGCCAACCACAGATAATTGAATCAGTGGTTGGCAAATCAGCAGATACTGGGGTGCTACTGTAGTTCCTATTCTACTCATGAATACAGGTGTTATGGATCTTTGATGTCCATGGGGCAATCTGGGAATCTGGACCCTCTGTCCAGCCTCTACCAAGTTCCCAACACAAACAGCCCAATACTATTTTTAAAAGCCCCAACAATATCTTTACTTCAGAGAAATAGTTTATGAAAGAAACAGCCTTTCTGAAATAGAAAAGGTGTGTGTGTTTTAAAAGAAGGAATTTAAATACTTCTGAAACCTGTGCTGAAGTCTATACCTTAAGCACAGAATATTTCTACATTTGCACTGGCTAATAAAGGCTCGAAATGAGTTTAAAATTAATGTGTCAAATCATCTTTTGCAGTATTGCCTTATTTTAGATAGTATTCTCTAATTTTACTTTACTTTTGTTGGGAAACAGCTAGTGGACAGGAAAGTTAATGGAATAAGGGAAAATATATATTAAAGGCTCACCTAGGAATCAACACATTACCCTTAAGAAAAGCTTTGTTTATTAAACAGACAATTTTCAACTTCTGTAATTGACTGGCAGGAGTGGGTATCTTTTTCTAGGGTGGTGCAGAATGATATTTACTGTGAAACAAATCCCAGTGGCATCAACAATACATATTTCTGAATAAATATAAATAGGAGGAGTTTGCAAGATGATGAAACATCATTCAGAAATGCAATTCACTGTAACCAAATGCACTTCACTTTCAAAAAGGTTGCTTCAATTCACTGAAACAACCCAAGCTGAGTAACACCAGGAAATAGATGTGGCAATACATAGCAAGGTAACTCTTAATTTGATTTTCTCAGCTTTAAGCATTCATAGCCTCCAAAAGAAAGTTATAGATTCTTAGCCTTACATGTCTACATTTAAAATATAAAATGATATCACTACCACCTTAGATTAGTTTTAGCTGAAAAATAATTCTAATCCATCATTTTATTTTTATTTCAACAGAAACCACTAAGATAAAGAAATGGAGCATGCACAGTCTCAGGAAGTTGTTTTTTAAAAAAAGCTTTCTCCTTTTAAGAACCTAATATTGCCAAAAACTTCATTCTAGGCATAAACAGTTTTTTGGAAACATAAGTTTTCTTTGGCACTAAATGTTCACAGCCACATACTGGATGGCAAGGTTAGAATACCCTGCTCTTGTAATCAAGGCCGCCCCAAAACATTTTGCTGCCAATACAAATTGTATTGGGGCAATATATTCTCCCATTCAGGTCAAGGTGCATCCTGCCCAAAACCAGCCAGGTTATTTTGGCATCTGAGGAAGAAAATCCCCCAAACACCTCTTCGCCTACCTGGCAATAAAAATATAGCAAAAAGATAGTAATCACAGGAACTAGCATTTTGCTGCCCTTGTATGACATTGCAAAGTTGGCTCATTTACTTATGGTAGAGTTGCACCATTTAAAATTAAGACTTTAAAAAAAAAATGAAATAGAGGCCTTACATCTGAGTAGGCCTGCATTACTAAAACGAGCCTCTAGATTTATAAATCATGGGTACTGCCTTGGTCTCTCTCTCTATTGTCCCCTAAATGTACTGTAATGTGCTTTTTTTTCAAGGGAGTTTAATAATCTAGGGCAGGGTAATGCCTGGGTCTATGTTCTTTAGCTTGCAGAAGTCAAGACTTCCTTATTTTCAGTTCCACATGGATAACATGGGAATGTTAATGCTCTCCTGAACTGGTGCTGTTGTGAAGCCTTTTATTAGCCAAGTCATAACATCCATCCAAAGATATTTTTCCTTGCAAGGAAAAATGAATTTGACTTCCCTGTAAATATGCTTAGAGTTATGGACTTCAAGGGCATATAGAATTCATACATGATAATCTCATAGCAGCTGCTTATTTTCTTTTATATGACCTCTTGCTAATTTTTTGGAAATCATTTTCAGCTCAGCATCTGAACTGTCATTTTAAGTCATTTGTAGTTGATGCTCTAGTTCAGATTGGATTTTCTGCTGCTGTTTGGTTTGAGAATTGTAGAGGCTTGTTTTTATGTGTTATGGCATTTTAAAGTAGGTAGGTAGAAGGGTAAATAAGCTGTATTTCTCCTATGCTCTCAGTTTTTAATAAAATTCTACTCTCTTCTATACTAGAGCATGTTAACTTCCCATTTCATTTCCTTTGATCTTCTTCCTTTCTAAATTGGCTGGCTCATATATTGGATTCAATTTGTGCTTTCTGCTATTCTTAGAGGATCAATATAAACGGTGCAAAATGAAGTAACATGACTGGGGTGGCTAATTGACTGACTTGAGCTCAGGCTCTCTTGTGCCAGATTCGTTATTTAATCTGTCAGGTATTCTTCCTTGGTGACCTGATTATAAACAGTAAAATTTGGGGCCAAAATAAAAGTGACAGCAGCACATTGTTGCTGTCAGAACTACCCTGTGAGGGATCTTATCTCATGTGAGTCAAGAACTTTCACCACACTTGAGAGAGTGTGACTGAACCAAGGACATTTATGCTTCATGGCTGACCAAGAATTTGAATGAGGTTTCCCCACTAAAAGTCAAGCACTCTATGTCTATGTGAACCCAGATTTTAGGTTAATATACAGAAAGAAAAGAGGACATCATATTTTAAGAATCAGCAGAAGTGTGGGGAACAGTATTTTCCCTGCCCCCATCATTTACTCCCCACTGACTCCCCAAACTTTCTTCCATTTCAGGCAGGCTCACTTTTAGTACTGGTCCACTAATTGGGAGGCGGAAGGGAGAGAATCAAACTTTAGCTAAATGACACTGGAAGGGAAGGGGTGGGTTAAGCCATCTTTTCTCTTGAAATCAGATAGCCATCTCTTTCAACAAAACAGATCCAGGTCTGAACATTATGGTTTGTCACTGTTATGTTGATTTTGACTAACGCAAGGAAATTTTACTTTTTTTTAGACTGAAGCTCCCAGTGTCCCCAGTAAGCATGAATGCAGGGGAATTGTTGTCTACAATTAATGTTTCCAAGTTCTGTGTTTTGCTTTAAGATAACTCATATTCACCTTGACCCTTGACTTGATTGCCAACTGAATTGTTTCTGTTCTGTTCAACACAAAGCAACACTTCCATTAGTAAATGGTGTTGAGGTTAGTTCACGCAGTATGTTTTGCTGTCAAAATTCACTTCAGGAACACAAGAAGATCTGTTCTACAGAACTAGAGCACTGGCCCACCTAACACAGTATTATCTTGTATCTGATGAAGTAGACTGGAGTCCACGAAAGCTTATGTTAGAAATTTCTTTTTTCTCAGTTAGTCCCAAAGTGCTAAAGGATTCCTTTATATCCATTAACATTGAAACAGACTAATACAGCTATGTCTTTGAATATCAACATGGTATTGTTCACACTGACTAGTACTGTATCTCAACTGTCTCAGGCAGGGATTTTTGCTGCCCTGTTTGGAGGTGCCAGGATTGAGCTTAAGACAACCTTAATGGAAAGCAGGTGTTTTGAACTATGACCCAACTATATGGACAAAGATGTTTGCCATTCAATTTTTGGAAACAAAGGAGACTGGTGTTAATACACAGAAGGCAGTTCTCTGTGTCTGTTTATGCTCTACTGACACAGGCCTCCAATCGAGCTTGGTAAAGTAAAATAGACTACAACTCTCAGAACCCACAGTAATTGGAGTTGTAGTCCAAAAAGCAAGTATTCAAAAATCCAGTACAGTCTATCCAGATAGTAAATGCAATAGCATTTTTAAATATGTTTGACAAGGTACTGCAGAGCATGCTTTGATTATAGGACATCCTGGGTTCACTCCCTAGCTACTCCAGTACAAGAACAAAAGAGCAAGTTATCTGAAAGAACTCTGCCTGAGACTCTGGAGAGGTTCTGATAGTCAGAGGGGACAACACTGACTGGACAAAATAGCCTGAACAAGTTTGAGATCATGTCCTATGCCCTCTCTCAGATCTGATCAGATCATTCTGGAAAGTGGACACTGGATATGGATCTCGACATTCCCACTGCAGTTGGAGATAAAATAACAATAGGCCCTTCTGCCTATCTTTTTCCTTTTTAGCTATCTCTCTTCGTCCAAGCAAGGCAACAACTGCCTAATCTAATAATGATTCTCTACATTATGAAAAAAAAAAATAAACTGCTCCTGAAAAATTGGCTGGTTTTTATAATCTAGAAGATGATAACCTGCATGTTTGCAACTACCTAGAACAAACTGAACTAAAGCATGGAATGAGTCTTCCTCCTCTTGTTGGCCCACTAAAAATATAGATTCCTCCCTTTGTAGAGGAAGCAGGCTGATTTCCATACATTGGTAAGAGCAGCACAGCTCTAGAAGCATGGAAAAGGCCTAATGTGCTGCAGACTGGAGATGATTTATTACTTCCACCTTGGCTCACCGCACTGCATGCCTTTCTCAGTACAATCAAGTGTTACCTAGTAAATATTTAAAGTTTCCATGTTAGTAGGCCAAGATTTTTTCAGCCTCCTTACGAAGCGATTCATGCAGTCACAAGAGAAAAAGCCTACCAACTCAGACTGCTTGCATCTTCCCCTCATTCACGGCTTGAGTTAAAAGTATAAATCCTTACCGATTAACATGGTGTACTGTGTGCACTACAGGTGGGTAAATGGGCAGAATGATGAGCTTTGACTGGATTCAAATCCCCACATAACCATGAGACTCACTGGGTGGCCCCAAGGAAAGCTGTTCTCTTCCCACTACTGCTTGCAATGGTAACTCATGTACAGAGTCCTGGGTTCATTGGAGGAAAAAGTGTAAAATGTATTTATTCTGCAACATTTCTTGTTGCTGTCTGCCTTCAAGTTGTTTCCAACTTTAACCGATCCTAAGGTGAACCTATCACAGGGTTTTCCTGGCAAGATTTGCTAAGGGGGGTGCCACTGCTCTCCTCTGAGGGTGAGAAAGTGTGACTTTCCCAAGGACACCCAGTGGGTTTCCATGCCTAAGCAGAAATCTGAAGCCTGTTCTTCAGAGTCCTAGTCCAACATCCAAACCACCATACCATGCTGGGCTCTCTGGATTACATTTCTATCTGGCCAAATATAATTAAGGTAGAGTGCAGAGTTATTACTTACTAAACTCTTATGCATCAGGAATGCAGGACAATGTGGTTCCCAAGAGTCACATTTTGTTGCAGAATTCTCTATGGCAGGAGTGGGAAGGGTGCAGCCTAAAGACTGCATGTGGCCCCTTAGGGCCATTTTTCTGGTCCTTGAATTTATTCTGAATTTTTTTGTCCCTTAAAGGAGTATGAGGGGTATTGTCATGTTTTTGTTCTCCCACGTCCATTATAGGACCAAGAGAGGCCATTATTTTTAAAAACAGGTTGGGAGCAAAAAATCATTGTATTTATTTTTTAAAAAAATGCAGGGGGTGCAGCCACTCCAAGGACCCTTGCTGGGTTAAAGCAATCCCCTAATTTCTAACTAGTCACCTGCTAAATTGTAAATAATGTCCTCAAGTAATTATCACTTGAAATGGAGTTTTGTTTCTTGTTAAGCAGGCAAAAACAGCCAGGACAAAAACTGTCCCAGAAAATCTATTGGTTTTCCCACTGGGGTAGTTTTTTGTCCTGGAGACTATATGATTGGGACAAAAATGTTGCATGCCTTTTCTTTTCTTTTCTTTTCTTTTCTTTTCTTTTCTTCAAACAAACCATGATGCCAAGAAACAGAAACATCACCCCTGGTCTTCAAGTAAGTTAGGGAGATTTTTCACATGGGCTATATATCCCATGGCAGGAACGGAACAGGGTCGGGAAAGGTTTTCCCTTTCGGACGATGTCCACCCTGTTCCGTTCCTACATTGTGCCTGTTCTGTTTTCTCCCCGTGATATAGTATTCACGGGGAGAAGTCATTAATAAGCACCCGGTTCCATTTCTGTTACGGAATCACGGGTGTGTGAATCGGATCCCGTCCCTATTCTGGAATGACAGGGACGGGGGAGAAGCTCCATGGCAGGCACTTCCTGCCACGATCTGGACAGCCAGGTAAGTGCCACCCTTCCCATCCTCCTTCCTGGGTTACTTACATTTAATTTTTTTTATTTTTATTCTTTCTTTTGACTGCTGGGGTTTTTTTAATTTGAATTTGCCTCCCGTTCGTTCTCTCGTGAGAATGAGCAGGAGTTCCCCTGCCTGGTTGTAAAAGCAGCGTTACAACAGCTGCATTTACAGCCAGCTGAGCAAGGAGGGAGGAGGACCGTTCCTGTTCTGGAATGGAGGTAAGTGTGCGAACATTTACCTCCATTCCATTGCAGGAACGGGAGAGGAGGTGGCGGGACAGAATCAGGGCTTTTAGCCCCCATGTGAAAATCTCCTAGGTGTGCTGGGTAGACATCAGACTTCTCAGTTAGTTCAGGGATAATAAATAAATAAATAAACCCTACAGCTAACCTTACCCCTAAATAAAATGCTAATTCTATTGCTAGCCCTTCATACACTGAAATTCTTATTGGGGTCAAAGATATGCAACAACTGGATGCAAGGTTTTAAAAATAAATAAATAAATCCTGATGCATGAGAACTAACTATGCTGTTTCATCTCACTAACTTGGCACAGCTTAGAAAAGCTGCTTCAGGGGACTATAACCTCTGAAAGTTGTAATCTAATAAAGTAATTTTTACAAGCTTTGCTTAGGTGACACCCATCCACTCCACGTCCCTTTTAAGGACTTGGATTTTAAACTAGTAAACTCTCAAACTAAATGCAAACCTGGCTGTGATACAATGTGGCCTGTCAGTGAATCAACATTACCTTAACCAGAGAAAATGTGTGCATTCAGCTTTTTAACATTACAGGCACACCTCAGTTCACAAAGCCTCTGGCAAAGAAGCTCCTTTTTAACAAAGGGGTTGTTCAGACGACAAAAAAAATCCAGAAAGAACGCAGAATACCTTTTGCTCAGAATACCTTTTGCTCAGATGACCTCCTGCCGGGATTCACCATATTGGAATGGAGGGGGGCTGAAAACTCCAACTAAATCATGATAACAACATTTGCTGCTTTTCACAATCTTTTTTAAAAATTATGTGAAAATGCACATAACTGCATGCCTGAACAAGCAATTCAAATAGGAGAACATCGAAGAAGTCAAACATGATTGGTCGGACTTTGGCAGGGGCGGGCTTGCAAGGGACAAAGTGGCTGGAGCCGCCATTACTGGGGGCTTTTTAGGTGAACGATCATGTGCACAATCGTTCAAGCGGCAGAGAAAAAAGTTTTTTTAAGTGGAAAATAGCTCTTCCACATCTGTCATTTAAGGACGGAAAAAAGAGGGGGAATGGAGGGAAGTTTTCAGCAGGCCATTCACTCGCAGCCACCATCTTTTCTTGGTTATATGCTCTGTGTGAACTGCAAACTCAGCTAATTTTCCATGCCAGCAATCTTGCAAATGTGTCATGGGCACAAATAAACACTGCAGCGATAGGGAGGTAAGGTGCAATTTTTTACTATTAATTCACTCATCTAGCTGAGCCCTTTGCAAGTATGTATATTGCATTGTGATTAAAGATCTGTGTGAATCAGGAAGATTCCAATTCATATTCTTTCTTGCTCGTGGACACACAAACTAGTATTAGAAAAGACAGTCTCTCTGTCTCTGAAACATTATACTTGTATCTGCTTGATAAATTAATTCACAGCAGAATAATGTAATTGTACGTCTGAATAACCAATTTGAATAGGGGCACATCGAAGGACTCAAACATGATTGGCTGGACCTCAGCGGGGGCAGGCTTGCAAAGGAGGAAGCGGCTGGAGCCACCATTGTTTTTTGTTTTTTGCCAGGTGAATGATCGTGTGCACAATCGTTCAAGCAACAGAGCAAACAAAAAAAGTTTTTTAAGTGGAAAATCACTCTTCCGCATCTGTCATTTAAGAGGAAAATGGGGAGAATGGAGGGGGTTTTTCAGCAGGCAATTCACTCACGGCCACCATCTTTTTTCGGGGGCATGCACCGTGTAAACTGCAAACTCGACTAATTTTCCCTTCCAGCAATCTTGCGAATGAGTCGTGGGCACAAATAAACAATGCAGTTGATAGGGAGGTAAGGCGTGATTTTTCGCTATTAATTTTTATTTTTAATTTTTATTTATTTATTTATTTATTTGTACCCCGCTCTTCAGCCACAAGGCTATCAGAGCGGCTTACAAATTGTTTTAAGCAACAGCTATTTACACATCTACACTGCATTAAACAGTTTCCAATGTGTGTTAGCTAATTGCCCCCCACAGGCTGGGTACTCAATTTACCAACCTATGAAAGGATGGAAGGCTGAGTGAACCTTGGAGCCGTCTGGAATCAAACTTGCGACATGGTGGCTTGCAGTACTGGCATTTAACCACTGCGCATTTAACCAATTCTCCTGTCTAGCTGAGACCAAAGTCTTTTCACACCTGTCAGCCCTCTTTTCCTCCTTGTCCTTTGTCTACCTGAAAGTCTTTTTAGGAAGATGGTGAAGGAGGGCTGGAGAAAGACTGTTTTGTGTGTGTGTGCTGGGTTGCAGTGCCACGTCTGCAGTAAACCAATAAAACTTGTGCTGGGAAAGAATGGGACTCTACTCTAGCCTCGCTTACATTGGGCAAAGTAAGCCGTGTCTGTGTGAACAGCAAAACAGAGAGAAAGGGGGAGAACAGATAAGCTTCACCAGATACCTCTAGCATGTTAAAAAGCACTCATCTATAAGTTTGGCCACCAAAACAGAAATCAAAAGAAATGTGGGGAGTGGTGAAGGGAAAAATCATCCTGAATGAATTTTGGAAGAAGCCTTCAAATAAAATAAAATACTGTCTTTAATACTGTTTTCTTCTTCATTCCCTACTGCTGAAGCTCTTCAGAACAAAAAAAGAGGGGGGGGGGACAAATGTGCCCTTAAATGTGTTGGCTGGTTAAACATTGGTTTCTAACAATAAATCAACTATATTATTAATGTATAATGTGCCTCTTCATATGAAGGGAGCAGGATATGAAAAAAACAGAGATGACTGATAGGGTGGAAGAAGAAGAAGGACGTTGGCTGACCTGGCCTACTACTTCCTTTTCTCTACCTCAACTAATCAGCTACATAATTCCTCCAAAGTTCACCATTCCTGACCAGAAGCCAAAATGATGGGTAGAATGAAGTCCAGCCACTTTATGCTGTCTTCCCCAAAACCACTCAGACTTGCTGGGATCAGTTTCCTGGCTTCTATAACTCCTCTTCAGTCATCAGGTTGGGGAGTAGAAAGCTGCATAATCCAGGTGGAAATTAGGAACGCTTCATGTTGTTGTAACTAATAGTGGAGTTATTCTCTGACAAAATATGGGTAGCCAAAAGGCACCATCCACACAGCAGAGAAGAGGTATCAGCAAGATTTCTTGAACCTCAAGGTTGGCAGACATATAACAAACAAAAATGGGGATGGAATGCAAAACCAACACATCAAAGAATCACTATGTTCAATGGTTACAGAACCACTGAGTATCTGTTGTGCAGGGATTAGAAAACCAGAAGAAAGAGGAATGGAATATCCTGTAAAAGGGAATGGCTGGTTGGCTGGTTAGAACTCTGAAGCCTCCATGCTGCAACGTTTATTATGTATCTTCTCTGTGTGTGAGTGTGGGTGCATACATACAAACACTCGAATGAAACCACACCAGAGCATCTTTCTGGACCAGAAGGCAAAGAACTTTTGAATGTTTGGGTTAACTTTCTGGATTCTGATAACTGATAAAATGAAACTTCCTGATTTAAATGAAATGCTAAGAAACTGGATATATACAGTTCAGATATATACAGGCAATTTCTAGATGTTGAAAACTCCATCACTGCAGATGGCAACAATGCTAATATTATTAATATTGAATATTATTAAATATTACTGAATTCAGATGATCTGACTTGTCTCCTCAGCCATTGCTTGCTAGAGAAACTGTGGATGTACTTAGCAGGAATTTCTGGAAATGCTCAATTTTAGGTATTATGACTATATAATTAATTTTGGTGCCAAGTGTCTATTAGCAACAGGATAAGGACATGTGCTAATTGGTAGTGACAGGTGATAAAGCAGTTAATGTGCTATGATCAAAGCAGCAGAATTATAGGATTTGTAGCCTCTTGTGTCTTCAGTGTCATTAGCCTGCTGTTATCAAGGAGCAAGGGTGACTGGTGGTGCCATGGAAATTGATATGCTAATACCATTAACAGTCAACCCTTGTGAAAAGGAGTCCCACCCACATCACAGGCATTCATTTTGGATGCATTTTCTGGTTCTTCCTTACTGAATACAACACAGGTTATCCTGGAGCAGGCAACTGTGATGTAAAAATCCTCTACTAGGACTTTCTGCCAACCTTTCGGTGGCCCGCAGAACCTGGAGCTTTTCAACTGTACCTTTACTGCCAGACTTAACTGATAATAAACAAAAAAAAAATAGGACAGAAGAAGAAAACCATGAGTCCCATATGCAAAAACAAAAACATGCAGAGCAGGATACCTTTTATTAGGACCACTAAAATGTTTCATAAGCTGGTAATCCTTAACTCCCCAAAATACGTAGCTCAAGCCGCTGCTAAAGAGAAAGGAACAGCTGGCCAGTCTGCAACTTCTGGGGGCTATCTAAACAGTGAATATACTCCTCACAGAGTGCAAGGAGAATCCTACCTGTCTTAATGGGATCCCGTATTGTTTCATTGTATTCAGAAGGGGGGGGTCAAAAACATCAAAAAAGGCGAAGGGAATGTGCATTCCTACTCGTTGGGACAAGTGATTCGCTTTGAATTGCTTTCCCATAGGAGAGGAAGGGGAAAGCTGATTGGCTGGATGAGCACGGGGGGCAAGGCTTGTTCATCTTAGCAAGTGAGCCCTAAGGTGAGAAAATAGGGTGTTGTTTTTTTCCCTTTTTTTCTACAGGCAAAACATTGCTCAAGTGCACAATGGAAAATAGTTGTGTGATTTTGTTTTGTTTTTTTAAAGTTCAGCGGCGGCAAATTAAGGCAAGTAAAAACATGATTAAATCACGTGTGGCCGACATCTTGACCAGTAGACATGCAAGCTTTGGGGGGCCAAAACACCATTAAGACAAATCGCACCTGCTATGATTTGCCATTACTGCACAGCAATCTGGGTTTTTTTGCCTCGTACAGATGGGGCCTGTCAGTTGGCAACACCATCTTCTGCATAAGTCTAGTTTTATGTCATAGTTTATAAGTGTAATTCCCTACAAGTCTATTTTGAACAAGTAGGATCTGCTGAATTCAATGGGGGTTACTCACACATAAGTGAGTGTAAGACTCATTTGCAGAAAATGGCAAAGACTTTTGACAACTTTTAAAAGCTAAGGAAGAAAACTACAAAAAAAGCACGGTTACAGTTGAATATTAAGAAAACAGATGATTTACACAACTTTAAAGGAGATGATGAAGACATTGTAATAGTTAAGGATTTTCTATGCCTTGGCTCAGTAATTAATCAACATGGAGGCTGCAGTCAAGAAAAAGTCTTAAAGTTGAGAAGGGCAGAAATGCAAGCATGAGAAAAGATCCCCAAGTTACAAAAAGTACCTTTGAATACCCAAGTGAAAATCATCCATGCTATAGTATGTTTGATTTCTATGTATGTTCGATGATAGCTGGGCAGTGAAAAAGTTTGGTAGGAAGAGAATCAATTCATGTCTGCTGGAGGAGAGTTCTTGGATACCATGGAGTACCAAAAGGACAAATGACTGGGTTTTAGAGCAAATCAAGACTGTGCTCTCCCCGGAAGCCTAGGAATGTCTAAACTGAGGCTATTGGACATTAGACATATCATGAGACAACATCACTCACTGGATGCTTGGTAAAGTTAAAGAAATGTGAAAAGGGAGAAGACCAGATTATAGGTGGAATGATTCAGTAAAGGAAGACATGGCTTTGAGTTTGCAAGACCTGAGTAGGGCTGTTGATGACCAGGGCTCAGTGGAACTTCCCTTTGAATGGAAATGTACAAAACTGCACTATAAGACTGTAAATTCTGCAGTTAGTGAGTTTCAAAGTTCTTTTTTTTTTTTTTTTGGCCATATGGCAAAAAAACAAACAAAACAAACAAAAAAAAAACCCAAAAAGCATTGTGCAGCAAAAGGCAAGCTGTTTGAAGGCCCACAAAACAGAAATTTCTTCCTGAGGTAAAAGAGTGTTAATAACCTCTAAGTATTAAGGGTATTTCTGGCTGCAGTCCTAAACAGTTTTCAAAGGAGTAGCTGTGTGAGTCTCGTGCAGCATAAAAAGGAGGGAGGGAGGGAAAAGAAATGTGGAAGCACCTGTAAGACTAGCTGGTTTTATTTTAGCATGAGCTTTTGTGGCTATAAACCCACTTCTTCACTCTGTACTGCAGCTGAAGAAGTAGGTTTATATCCATGAAAGCTCGTGCTAAGGGGGCTGTCTAGGCAATGAAAATACTCCCATAGAATTTGAGGAGAATACATTTTGTCCCAACATGCTGCGAAAAAGATTCATGGTATTCAGAAGGAAGGGGACAAAAACTCCAGCTACTGTGCAGGAAAAGCCTTCACTGATTTCCACAAGGTTTTCTGAATGATGCGCAGGCTTACACATTATCGCATATCTGGACATCCAATTCAGGATGCTGAGCATTCTTGGCAAGGATGGAAGTGGATAGTGGTTTGGTCGGACGTGCGTGCGTGCGGGGGGCGGGGGGGCTTGCTGGCAAGGAAGTGGCTGGAAGCACCATTTTTTATTTTTGCTTTATCAAGTGTGCATTTTTTTTTGCTGCACTGAGGTGACCAAACAGCTTTCTATAAGCAGAATGTCGCACTTGCACACCTTTGATTTACAAGTACAAAAAAATACTGTGCAGCGAGTACAACACATGTGGAGAATAGCAACGTGCTGTACTCTCAGCCATCATCTTGATTTGCAGGCATGGCTGCATGTGCACTTCAAACACGGGTAGCTTCGCATACAATAGATTTTGCCAAAAGACCATAGAGACAAATGAGTGCTGCTGTGAATTTGTGACTGTGTGCATCAATCTGCATTATATCTTCTTGTCTAGACAAGCCCTAAAATAAAAACCAGTTAGTCTTAAAGGTGCTACCACCTTCCCTATTTTCAGCCCTCCTTTCCTCTTTTTTATAGTCCTAAACAGATGTATACTCACTCATTAAAAACCTTTGGAGGTTTTTAAAGAGAGGCTGGATGGCCATCTGTCAGGAGTGCTTTGATTGGGTATTCCTGCATGGCAGGGTGTTGAACTGGATGGCCCTTGTGTTCTCTTCCAACTCTATGATTCATTCACTCATTCGTGTTACATTTACAACCTTCTGTTCCTTCACTGAGCTTACGCCAGCATACATGACTTTCTTTCTCCACATTTTTCCTTCACAGTAACAATGTGAGGTAGTCAGACTGAGAAAGCAAACAACTGGCTCAAGAACACCCAATGAGTGAGTCATTGCTCAATGGGAACTAGAAAATGGATTGCAGCACTCTAACCAATACAACCAGATTGTCACTAGAAACTAAGTCCTGTTCACTAAGTCCTACCTAGTTTGGAGAAAGCATGATTATGGTCATTCTACTAGCCACCCTGTGAGCCAACCGCCTACTATACAAATGCCACAGAAAACTCCTGAGCATAAGCAAGGGGCCCAAGAAGAAACAAAGCCTTCAGGTCTGCTGCTTCAGGTTAGGCCACAAGCATCAGCCACCACTATCTAATCAATTAGGTATACACAAAGCTGAAATAACTATTCTGGTGCATCCACCACTTAGTAAAATCATTCTGCAAGGCCACTGCACTCCCTTTTGCTATTTGCTATATAGAGGCAGAAAATGACAGTCTGCCAGTGAACTGCACATTGTGTATGCACATCGATCCAGCTCATAGTCAGGTCTTCTGTTTCACATCATCTGTATGCCCATGCTACAGCTGTATCCTTTCAGCTGGGGTGGGATGTACAGCTAAAAACCAGGTGTAACTCTTTATTTTGTCCACTGTAAGTAAGGAAGGGAGTCCTAGCTCTGTGCAAGAGTTCGTGTTCTCCATGCAGAAGGTACCTGGCACACTTCCTACTTTCTTTGCAGAAAAAGGTTTTCAGGCAGCTGGACTTGGAAAGAAAAGACCTCAGTGTACTTGACTTTGCAAACGCAGGTCTATATAGGGAAAAAAAATCTTGTCTAATTAGCAGTTTTGTGCTCCTGTGCATGCAGAAATCAAGTTACTTTTTTATCCTGTAGTATTTGGGGGGAAATGGAAAAAAAGTGGGACTTGCAGCAAAATGTAGTGGTGTGTCATGTCCTAATTCCTAGCTGCTCCATTCCATCCCCACCACTCCCTCTGTATTGTGTGGCACACTCACTACTAATTGGGCTGTTTTGGAGGGGGGTACTTCAGTAAACCTTGGGCTTTCTCTAGGCCTGCTGACAATTTCCACTTCTTGTTACGTTTTTTCACTACATAAAGACTGACACTCTTCTCTTAATATCTGAACTGGAGGGGATTATACAAGCATTATCATATGCTCATTCCTCTCTCCTGCTAAGGTTAGAAGATGACTCAAGTCTGAATTCCTACTACAAATGATCAACCAGGAAGGCTCTCCCTCAGCCTGATGTTTTTCTTTGCCACGTACCTGACCGATAGCGCTCATCACGTGACCCTGAGGACCTGCGGCGATGGTAGCGAGAGGAGGAAGAAGGCGTAACAGGGGTTCGGCGTTCTTGCGGCAGTGCTTGATCCACTCCTGCATTGGTGGGAGGAAGGGGGAAAACATCAGGTTTTGTTGCCCTACAGTTACAAAACTAGGCAAAGCCGCCCCAATTGTTTTAACAGAGGGGCAGGGTATAAATAAATTTTATTATTATTATTTATTAAAATTCTTTAATCAGCCTGCCCTGCTTCACATATAAGGGCTATGCAGTCTAAACACTGGACTACTAAATGTGCCCATGGAAATACCACAAATCACAACACTGCTCGCAAGCGCGGACAATGCCAGTGCTACAACTCAGGGGAATGCAAATATGTAAGTATCATCACACCAGTGAGGGCTTGCAGGAATCAAGACTGGACAGAGAAGTGGGTTGGCAGGGTCAGAATGGGAGAACAACAGCATGAAACACAATCCTTAAGAGAACAAAGAGACCTTTCATTACAAGACAAATGCCAGCCCTCTATTATTCAGTGGACTGAGGGCCTCATAATCCTAACAATATTTGAATGTCTGGCATGTAAGATGTCAACTTTGAATGAATACCTACTTGGATATCTGGTCATTTTCTTGAAGTTTATGTAAAATTTCCCACTGCAATATTTTCAGTTCATTTTTAATTAAATTGTATTTTCATTTTTTTTAATCTGTCCTTGTGAAATGATTTTGTATAACAAAAAAATAAATGAACTAAAAACATTTTAAAAGGTGGCAAAGAACCCAACCTTGAATGGGTGCAAATCACAACACAAACTGAGAATCAAAACACAGTCAGTTCTTACGGACCAGACCTACTACTGGTTGCCAATTAGCTTAGTGAAGCTACACCACCTGACCTTTGTGAATTCCCATCAATTCAAACAGAATGGGAAAGCAAGTGAGCAAGTTAAACAAATCCAGAAAGAAACAGGTACTGAGTCACCAGTTACTTGTATTGATTTTGCACATGAAATCAAAATCTACTCATTGAGCCTTTGCAAAACAGTTTTCCTAGCTCTAATTCAATGAACCCCATCTGCTGTGTGCAGATGTTACTAGCTCTGACTCCTCAGTGGAAATAAGGAATGGTATATACATGACTTAAAAGGAGAAGAAGGTTGATGATGTAGAAGTTTGCTGTTTGCACAGTGACATTCCAGAAGCAACAGCATTCAAGGGCATCATGGGTTGTACAAAAGAAAAAGGAGGGATATGAAACATGGATTATGTGTTGCGTACTACTCTGACGAATGATTAAAAATACAAGCTAATTGAAATAATCATTTCAATGGCTATTTTCAAACAGCATCATGCAGTTATGCTAGGAGCAGATGACTGCTCTATTTTAGGTCTACACATTAGATACTACAGTGCTATGAATCATGGGGAGTTGAGGTGAGAGAGGCAACACCAGTTTTTGAAGTTCATGCTCTCCAGAATTTCATGGGTGCAAAAAGAGACACTTCTAATGTCCCTAATTTCATGTTAAGGATTATTATCTAAGACCACTACCACCTTTATGGATACCCTATAACATTGTATGACATTTTGATTCATTCTGCAACAAGCTGACATGATTTGTAACCAGAGGGGGGTGCTTGCTCTTTTGGTTAAAGTTACAATATTTTTATTTTATTTTTTTCTGTAATAGGAGGGTGGGCAGAATGTCGACTGAGACAGACTGGAAACCATGAACTGGGGTGTGGTAGACCAACAGCCATTCTGCATTGTTTCAGCACCTCTTCTTTAGGAGTTTGCATCCCTGTTTTCAGTTATGAAATTTTGCAAGGCAATTGTCAATGAACTTTTTCCTTTTGCATGAATGTTTAGACAGCGAAGCATGTTGACTGGAAGAGGATAAATTCATTTCAACTGTAATGCTGGAGGGAAGTTTGAGGGATTCCATGGACTGTCAAAAAGACAAATAAATGGGTTCAAGAGCAAATCAAGCCTGTGCTCTCTCTAAAAGCCAAAATAACTAAAGTGAGAGTATCGTATTTAGGACATACCATGAGACAAAATGTTGTCGTCATGTCTTTCAAATCATTTCTGACGTATGGCAACCCTAAGGGGGTTTCTTGGCAGAATTTGTTCAGAGTGGGTTTGTCCTTGCCTTCCTCTGAGGATGAAAGACTGTGACTTGCCTTAGGTCCTACAGTGGGTATGCATGGCTGAAAGGGAATTCAAATCCTGATCTCCCAGAGTTGTAGTTCAACATTCAAACCACTACACCATATTGGCTTTCTTGAGACAACATGACTTGTTAGAAAAGAAAATACTGTTTGGTAAAGTTGAAGGTAGTAGGAAAAGAGGGGAAATTGATTAGAGGTGAATAGATTCAATCAAGGAAGCACTGAGTTTGCAAGACTGGAACAGTGCTGTGAAAAACAGGGTGTTTTAGAGGTCTCTCATTTCTACAGTCACCATAAGCTGAAGCCAGTTTAATGACAATCCTTATAAATCATAAGCAACTGCAGCTAAAAACACCCAGCACCATTGTGTGATTTTCAGTTTTCGTTTCCTTGATAATGCTCCATCTTTTTTCCTCCTGTGTTTTTTTTCTTCTAACTGACAGGGTGTTTAAAAAAAAAAAAAAAGCAATGCCATCAACACACACTTCCCTGGCATAAAGCCCTAAATGGGAACTGTCTAATTCAATTTACTGCCTTTATTAAAGGTCAAAATAGAACACTGGATTCAAAACCCCATTCTACATCTTCTTTCGCTATTTACAGAAGATATAAATATCACTTTTCATGGCTTCTTCCCAATTTTTCTTGAAGACAGTGGAATCGGAATACAAACTGCTATTAAGTGCTCAACAGGGCCAGGAAGTTCCAATGTAAAAAAAGAAAAGAAAAAAAGAAAGATAAATCTAATTTTCCTTCTAGAATAATATACAGCACAAAATATTAAGCCTTGGTATGCAGGCACTTTTGTATGAGAAACCCTTGCAGAATATTAAACACCAAGAACTCAGTGGAATGTTGCCATAAGCAACAAGGTGGCATTAACAGAGGTGTTAGCCACCTGCCTGGCACACAGAACGTTGCAATTTTTTGGGAAGTTTTCATTTGTTTCTCTGAAACAGAGTTTATTTCATTTACAAAACCAAATAATATAGAAAATGGAAGAGCAACTTGTACATATAGATGAGTTTAACCTGAGATGATCTCTACATGTGAGTCAGCATGCTCAGCTGCACATAATATAAATGAAGATGAAGCCTAGCCTTTTGCAGGAGGGATTTCTATTCCTATGATAGGATCATGTGCTGTAATATCACAGGGAAAGCATGGGATATTCCCTTGATATCCTCTTGAAATAAATTCTGCTCTACTTTCCAGGGATAGCTACTTTGGGTCCCATGTTGGAATAAAAGTGGGCTATAAATTAAATAAATAAATCAGAAATAAATGTCTCTGTGTTACTACTCAGGAAGGAGTGATGCAGGGCCTCACTCAGGAAAGGACATATTTTGTGGCTTCATTAAACTAAAGTAAAAGTGTGTTGCTACATTTTTATTTATTTATTTATTATTGTGCTTACATAAATGCTTAGTACTTACACAGTTTGAAAGCTACATAGCTGTCTTAATTAGTGTTGCACTGAGACTTGGAAGGTCCATGTTCTAACTATCACTGGCCATCAAACACACTCAGACTCCTCAATCCAACATTCCCTCAGTGTATTATACATATCTGCATGCAGATGTATGCTACATTGAGCCATATACCCTTCAACAGACTTACTGTAAAGCTCTTGAAGCCGCCCCCCCCCCCCGCCCACACGGCCATTCTGTGCTTCACATCAAGCAAGCAGGATCAGAGAAGTGGCTGGCTACCTCCCTATAGCCAGATGCACAATGATTACAGCAGCACCGAGACCCCCCCGGAGGACGCTAGCAGATCTCAGAGCTGATGTCATCAATTTGCATCTGGTTATGAGAGAGGTAGCCAGACACTTCTACATTCCTGGCTGTTTGCTGTGAAGCATGGAATGGCCGTGTGAAACAGCTTTAGGGCTTTACAGTAAGTGTGGGAGGTGGTGGTTTGGGGTTCTGCGGAAAGAGGAAGTGAATACTAGCCCCTACAATGCCCGAAAAAAGACATCTGCATATGCAAGGGACACTACCATGTTTGTATGTCTCTAACTGAATGCCAGTCAGTGTGACCATAAGTCAGTCATTCTTTCTCAGCCTGACTTACCTCATAGGGGTCTTGTGAGGTTAATGTTGGGAGAAGGATAGACACCACATGCCTTGAGCTCATTAGATGACACTAATATATTTGTAAGGCAGGTCACTATAAATATCTGCCCATATTACAGATGTGGAGAGGCTGAAACTGAGGCATTGTCTATATGGTAACAAAAATACGAACGGCATGTGAACGTACAGCAATCCGTTCAAACAGCCGTTCACACAAATACGTGTCATTTGGAAGGGGGCAGCAAAATCCACCACAAAGTCCATGAGTGCTGCGTCTGGGGCTTCCTATGAATTTTTTTAAATGCTCTGTACAACATGCGAATGTGCAGTTGTTTGAACACTCACATTTGCACAAATATGAACAGGCAGCGCAATCTGATTGGCTGGATGAGGATGGGGGCAGGGCTAGCAAAGAGGGAAAGCAGCTGTGGACGCCATGTTGGATTTTGAGCTAAGTGAGGGTCCGGTAAGTCAATCAAATGTCGATTTTATACTTTTTTATATATTTCTTTATTTGTAAATACAAAGTATTGCTTGCGCGCAGCCTGGGAAACTTGTTTTAAAAAAAAATTGGCAGAGGCAGGTTTAAAATCGCAAGTAAATTGCTCGCAGTGGCCAGCTGGCTAGGAGGTCATGCGAGTTTGGGGGGGGGGGACTTTTGGCCATGTAGGCAGTTTGCATCGTTGCGAACGCCTGCCTTTCTGAACATGTTTGTATTTTTTCCCCTTGTATAGACAACACCTGAAAGAGCGATTAGCTAATAATGTTACTGTAGCAGCAAAATCTGAACCAGAGCTTTCCTGGTTCGCACCTTAGCCTCTTAGTTCCTAAGGTGCACTAAGACTTTTCCCTGTGTGTTTCTTGTTCTCCAAGAGACTGTTAGTGATGAAACAATAAACACAAATATACCCTGGGAGAAACATTAAGTATGTAGGGGTGTGGGAAGATACAACTCCTAATATGTTACATTACTTAGGAGCTGCTCCCTCCCCTTCCCAGAAAGACCATCCAACACATTTCTGCTCTAGAAAGAACAGAAGAGAAAACTTCTTGTTGTGTGCCTTCAAGTCATTTAAACTTATGACAACCCTATCATGGGGTTTTCTTGGCAAGATTTGTTCAGAGGGGATTTGCCATTACTGTCCCCTGAGGCTGGGATAGTCTGGCTTGCCCAAGGTCACCCAGTGGGTTGCCATAGCTGAGCAAGGATTTCAACCATGGTCTCCAGAATTGTAATCCAATACTCAAACCACTGCACAAAACTAGAGACCATCATTGTGGGGAACTTTGAAGGGAGTATCCATGTTAGTCTGCTTCAGCAGAACAACACCACAGAGTGCAGTGGTAGCTGTTTGCCTTTAAAATGCCAGCAAGAGTCTTTACTGTGGAATTTATTCTTTTACAGGAGAGAACAGACACAGTACAAGTTAAGCAGTGATGTTTTTTATAGCCAGACTACAGTTGTGGAATTCTCTTCCTTGAGAGATCTGCCAAATCTCTACTCTTTCTCATTTAAGATGAGCCTTTGAAAATATCTACGGTATATATTGCCTAATGCTCATTCTTGGGCTTCTTTTTTATGATTATACATTCACTTGTGGTTTTCTTCTGTAAGACTGATGTTCTTAATCATTTTTTGTGGTTACTTTTCACTTGTTATCTGCTTTGAATTTCAATTTCAAAGCAATGAGATATAAATAATGACAATAAATAATATATATATTTTTTAACTTTTAGCTATATTATGGTCAATGCTGGGGACAAAGCAAAAAGGAAATCTTTGCTGAGTGGTCTTTAATTTTGCGTATTTTTGTTCCTCTAAAAGCAACCTTTGATACAGGGGTGGGCAACTGCACAGGGGCAGGGGCATTTTTCCACCTTGTGCCCGCTTAGCAGGCTGCAACAGTGTGTGCCTGCAGTAATAAGAGGTTGCTTCTGGATGCCATTTTGGCTGGGGTTTTTTCAATACTTTTGGTAGTTTGGGGGGCTTTGGAGTCAGGAGAAGCAAACCGTGGTGGCTTGTGTACCTTTTGGATGGCTTGTGGACAAAAAAGAGCCCCCAAATCATCACCATTTAAGAAAAATAGTCTGGAGGCTTCAGGGGTTGCACTTAGAGGTCCCAAGAGCCACATATGGCCCACAGGCTGCACTTTGGCCACTCCTGCTTACAGAGAATAGAAGTGCAAATTAACAATAACCTTGTTTGCCTAGGGATCACCTGGTGAGTTCAATGAAAAAATAGACTGTGGACCTTCCTAGTTCATATCCTTGCGTCTTCCCCTGCACTTATATAGTCCATCCCTACACTAGTGAAGCTTGATTTTGCTCAGGCTCTCATTTGTCCAATGCTGAGCCCATTTTGTTCTGATTCTGCATCACACTGCAAACTTTTTCTGAGATTGCAATTTTTTCTTGAGCTTCTTTTTAATAAAAATGCATTTGTTCATAATTTTTTAAACATACTAATACTTTTTTTTTCATATGTAGACATTTACCCAAGAATTTTACAATGAGCAAAGCATTTTGTCTGGGCACCTTAAAAAAATACACATTTATGTGTGATTTTTTTTAAAAAAAGGCCACATTTTTGCATACTTTTTAAAAATGTAATTTTAATGGACCTTGGAAGTGTGCAGATTTCATTGGAAAACAGCATTCCAATTTGTATTTATTATCAAAATGTGAATATTTGGTAAGCTTGCATTGAAATGAAGATGGAACAAATCCCTCAAACATTCCTAAGGGGGGGGGGCTCTGTATTTTAACTACAGAAAATACTTTGCAAAAATAATAATCTATTTTACTTATAAATAAGTTATATTTATAACTCAGGAGCTCCTGCCCTCTTTTACTCTTGCTGGCTATCAATTTTTTAAAAATATGATTTTAGATTAGCTGGTTTTTTAATTTTATACTAGTTTAATATCTTTTTATGGGGGAGGGTGGTGGTGGGTGGTGTTTAGGGATTTTAATCTGTATTTGTGTTTTAATTGTTGTAAGCCGCCCCAATTGTTTTTAACAGAGGGGCGGGGTAAAAATAAATAAATAAATAAATAAATTTCCAAGGATCTAAAAAAAATGTCTGTATTTTCTTTGCTCCTTTCAAAATAAATAAATAAATAAATAACCAAGTGTCCACAGCTGTTTGCAGTGGTAATCTACACTAAAACATTAAGAGCTGGAAGAGAGTGGAAGGAAATCAAGAATCAAAAGAACAAGTTGCCAGTAGAAGTTCTACAGGTGGAAAGCAGTTGAAAAAACTGAAGAGAAGGCATGTAACAATGTAATAAAGGTTTCATCTTATTGCCACTTGTGGATCATTGCAAGCACACAAGCGGCCAATCTAATTAAATGGAATTGCAGCAACCACTTATCATATTTGTAAATACCTCTTTCAGCATCTTAATTCTTCCTTTTCTCTTAAACTGGTTTCTGCAGTCCATAAGAGGTGCCTCCTTTGCTTCGCTATGCTTGAAAAGAAACCAATATGCTCCTTTCCTAGTTTTTTTTTAAAAAAATTGTGCATATAATCACTGATTCCACCCCCAGTCAAGATCCACCTCAACATGCCATTAGAAAATCCAGTATCTTCTTGTTGCTGTGTACCTTCAAGCCATTGCTGTGTGCCCTTATTACACCATGCTGGCTCTAACCAGCGAAAAAGTACCCCAAAAGCATGTTGTAATAAACATTTCTCTAGATCCCTAAACTGACATGGCAGAGAAGCAAGTAGTGTGCCAGGACCATAGTGTCTCAGCAGCTGGTGACTCATGTCAACGGGACAGTGAATCTGCTACAGGTCTTGTCCTGAACTCTTAAAGAGCTAACCAAGGTGCTGAACCTATTGTAGGGATAGGGTTCCACAGCCTGGACAGCTAAAGTCTGGATTAAATCCAGCACAGATGTATTGCTTCACTGACATGGATGTCACTGGCCTCTACCCCTTCTTTTCCCCATATCCAGTTCTTAAACTGGAATTACTACCCAACTCCCAAGCTGTGGGAAATCCTGCAAATCTAGATCTCAGCTTCACCATTCTGCCACTGAAGAGGAAAGGCTGATAATCTAGAGCAGGAAAATATACCTTGGGAGACGAGGTTTGTTGACTGATTTGGTGCAACATACCATGGGGACAGTTTGTTTTTTTCAGATCTGGGATTTTGTAAGTGGCTTTTTGAAAGGGAACCTCTTTATTCACCAGGTCCATAAAGTTTGGCAAATAAAGGCCTTTCAATAAAGGATTAATTCCCTCCCCTTCCAATAGACTCACTAAAATATATCAATATATAAAATATACAAATATACACACATATGTTGTGCTCACCAAAACGAAAGTAAAAGAGCGGCCGGTTTGCCGCTGTGCTGTGAGGTGCCGATCGCTCTCTAGCTGCTGCTTCCCGGATGTCACAGACCCCAATGTTGCTAGTGCGGAGCGTCCTCCTCGCGGCCCCTTCACTGTGCTGCAGTCTACAACGTACCGCGGCAGCTCCATTCGCCGCTGTAACAAGTTGAAAAAAACTAATTAAATCATGTTTAGTTTTTTTACATTTGTTACAGCAACGGACAGAGCTTCCACCCCCCCTCCATGCAGCACACACAAAGTCATGTACACGTATGGGCGCGCACACACACACACATGCACGCACACACACAAACACTACAGTACGGAGCCACAGAATCAATTTCCCACTCTGCCAACATTGGTGTTTGTAATGTCAGCAAAGCAGCAGCGAGAGGACTGGATGCTGGGACAGTGGGGAACTGCCTTGTGGTTTACTGTCAGTCTGGTGGGCACCTTTTCACAAAAGCTAAAAGCATCATAACCAAAAATGTCATGTGCAGAATTCCAGCAGTCTCTCTGGAAGGTTTTCGAAAATACTACTCAAGTGCAAGATCAATCCCCAATCTTGATCCATGCTTCTTTCCCCCAACAGATTACATTAAAGGATTGAAAGGTTAAAATAGGCAGCAGAAGTTGCTCAGAAACATTCTGCAGCTCTACTTGCACTTTAAAACAATTTGTCTTTCCCACATGGGTAACAGCAATCCTGTATTGGTATGGCTTAAGGGTAGAATGAGTCCCATCATATCAAAACACCAATTTTGTTTGGAAATTACTGAAGACACATATATAGAAACAAAACAGTACTACAAGTACATACAAGATCTGCCAGTCCTAAGAAGAAATAGAGACTTTACTATTTAGTAATAGTAACTTGGCAATCTTTTCATTTTGTTGGCAGAATAAATTAACAGCTTTCAATGGGATGTTGTGATCTTTTCACATTTCTACAAACAAATTTAGTACTTGGATTGGATTTTTACATAGTAAACTTTGCTTCATTTGACAATAATGTACATAAGAAGTGCTGGACTCCTATAGAATATGTCAATGAATGCATTCAGCATTTTAAAAAAATCTCAGCTTGATTTTATAAATGGCAAAGATCTAACTTCTAATAGTTCTATGAATATGTGCCTGAAAGTATACTGGCCATGTCATGGAACTCTCAAAAAGGTAGCTGCTCAGAGATGTTTTCTAGGAGACAGAGGCAGGACCTCCTTACCCTTTCTAACTCCTTACCCCTTCCCTTGATTGCCAAAGGCAAAAATAATTCAGGAAACTGGTAAAAATTCACAAATAAAGGTTAATTTGACAAACATCATTTTTCTTACTGCAGAATTTTTATTTTTCTTAATGCAAAATAGCACACAGCTGTGAACAGCATTTAAATATTATTATTTCCAACCTTGAGTGTGTAATAGGACAAGAGAGAAAGTACTGATAAATTTTACTTAAAATCAGTTGCTAACTGAAATTTCTACAGTATACAAAGGGAATCCCAATACAGCAGAAAAATGAGACGTAGGCACCAGAGTTTTTATGGTCTCTGTAGTGGCTACATTTTTAAAATGTGAGGCATAGTGTTTACAGTATAAAATGCTTCTCCATACAAAACATGTCCTCTATGTAAATAATAATAATAATAATGTCCCTAAGCATCAACTAATTTATCCAGAAGGCAAGTCTTACAAGTAAATGAGAAATGATGATCCAAGTTTCATATCAACAGTTTCAAAATTATCTGTCTCTCCTTTGAATTCCTATTTTCTGCTTTGAAAATTGTTTATGTTGGGGAAGAAGAGTCAATATCATCCTTTAGGAGGCCAGATCTAGCCCTTGGACTCTGATGCTGACCTGTAAGCATATATATGTGTAAGACTTTAGAGAAGCTAATTTGGACAAGGAATGACTTTTGTGCTGCCCAGTGAAACCTATTGAGATCCACATGAAAGTTACCAGCTATGTTTGCACCTCACTTTTCACCATGAATACTAGTTTATTAAACCACAATGTGAATATGATGCCAGCTTGTGCACATAGCCTATTTACACTGACTTTGTTCTTCCCGCTTGCACAAAGTAAGCATTATGTCTAAATCTGAGACTGCATAATCACAGAATAATAGACATGGAAGATATCAAAAGGGCCATCTAGTCAACTGCCTGTCAGTGCAGGAATCTCAAGTTAAAGCATCCTTTGAGAGGTGGGCATCTACAAAAACATATCACATAAGAGAGTTTGCCACCTCCTAAGTTAGTTCCATTGCTGAATAGCTCTTACCATTGGGAAGATTCTTTCTAATGTTCAGCTGGAATCTCTTTTTTGCCTCTAATATTAGTCCACTTTTTTGGGTCCTAACTTCTGGAGTAGCAGAAAATACTCTTGCTCCATCTTCCACATAACAGCCCTTTAGGCATTTAAAAATGGTATCATATCACCTTTCAGTCTTCTCCGGGCTCCCCAACTCCCTCAACCATTGGTTGAGGTTGGTTTCCAGACCCTTCACCATACTGGCTGCCTTCCTCTGGAAGCATTCCAACTGGCTTAGAATAATAGCTTGTTTAAGCATAGTAAATCATAACCCTAGGCTCAGATATCGTGAAATCCAAAATCCACAAGCAGCAATACCTTTCATGGGCTAACTTCAAAGCATAAAATGCAGTATCCAAGCTTTCAAAGCTTCACTGGCTTGTGAAGTAGAAGGCTTTCACTGCTGGCATCCATAGATTTTCCTTGGGCTTTTGTTCAGACTGTGAGGCCGTGTTCTGGAATAGTTTCTTTCTGACATTTCACCTGCATCTGTGGCTGGCATCTTCAGAGAATGGTTGGGTAGGTGTGTATGTGGAGTTTACATGCTGTGAACACCTGTTGGGGATTATATGTAAATTTGTGTAATTGAATGGTTAGTTTCAGGGTATAGAAATGCAAGGCTTGTTAGTGTCTGTTTGGCTAATGGTTGGTTGATGAGCCATTATCTGCTGGAACTCCCACTGCCCCAGGTAGAATTCCTTTGTAAGAGTTGAGTTTTGATTCTATTGTTCTTCAAATCTGGGGGCCAGATTTTGTTTACTTTTAAGGTTTCTTCTTTCCTGTTGAAGTTGTCCAGGTGTTTGTGGATTTCAATAGCTTCTCTGTGCATTCTGACATGATAGTTGTTGGCCTGGTCCAGAATTTCTGTGTTTTTAAATAGACACAAAATGCTATTTAAAAACACAGAAATTCTGGACCAGACCAACAACTATCATGTCAGAATGCACAGAGAAGCTATTGAAATCCACAAACACCTGGACAACTTCAACAGGAAAGAAGAAACCTTAAAAGTAAACAAAATCTGGCTCCCAGTTTTGAAGAATAATAGAATCAAAACTCAACACTTACAAAGGAATTCCACCCAGGGACAGGGGGATTTCCAGCAGATAATGGGCCATCAACCAACCATTAGCCAAACAGAAACTAACAGTCCTTGCATTTCTGTACCCTGAAACTAACCATTCAATTACACAAATTTACATATACTCCCCAACAGGGGTTCACATCATATAAACTCCACATACACTCCTATCCAACCATTCTCTGAAGATGCCAGCCACAGATGCAGGCGAAACGTCAGAAAGAAATTATTCCAGAACACAGCCTCACAGCCCGAAAAAAAACCCAAGTAAAATCTTCACTGGCTTCTTTGGGTTTTGTATTTTGTTGTATTTTGCTGCATGGTCAACATAGCTACCCCTGAATATATATAATTTTTGCTCAGATACCATGCTAAGCTACCCATATCTCATTTGTTTAGTGATTTGCATGAGTGGAAGAAAAGAAAGAGGGAAGCAGAAGTAATTTGGCTCCATTATGATTTAATAAACTAGGATTCCTAGCTTAAAAGTAGTATTTGAATGCAGGCACTCACCCACCACAATGCTTATGATATCGGCTATCAAGATACACCAGGGAAGTAGACTAGTGACATTACTTTTCTTTGTCCTGAATATCTGATAATCAGAGGAAGGCCCCTCTCAAATGAAACTTAATCCTTGTCCTTATCACAAATATGTTGCAGAAAGGGCAAGCCAGATTGGTAAGTTGTAAGTAAGCAAGAAGGTCTGATACATCACCCCCTAAAAGCAGACAGGGTTCAAGTTCTGAGTTCTGGGAAGGCTACATACCAGCTTTTTTTCTGTTTAAATACTATTCTTGTTTGTTTCACCTCACTGTTCACAATTTGGTAACACTGGAAAGCATAGGTCAATCTTCCACAGTCTGACACCTTCCAGACATATTGGAAGACAACTTCCATCTTCCCCATCCAGCATACCCATTGATCACAATAAATGGTATGATGGGATGGTACAAGCTGTAGCTAAATACATCTGAAGGGAATCAGGCTAGAAAAGACAGGTCTAGGGATAAGCCACTCTAGTCCTAGTGGACCAAAATCTGGTATTCTTCCACCTCCTTTTAATGCAAGCCTAGATGGGGATGGATCCAATCTGCAATCCAATTCTGTTGATAGTTACTATTCCTAGGCTTCTCCAAGCCAACTATTCACTTGAAGGTGGGAATAAGGAGAAAAATCCTTTCAGTTTGTTTTAAAGTTTGCTAATTTCATCAGCTTTTTTAAAATTTAAGATGTTATATGTCTGTCTTTAATAGTTTAACCTCTTTAAATCTGACCAAATCAACCCCCATCCCACTAAAATCTAATCCAGTTCCATTCCCCATTCCATTTGCAATGTGATACTCTGGGGGATGGGTGAGTAGATGGGTATACTTCTACCATATAATTATACAAGACATACATTTGTACACCAAAAAACAAAACACACCCCAGATAAAGAAAGCAATTTACATACATTGCACAATAATAACAGGTTGCTTTATGCTCCAGATTATTTTCCAAGACACACATTAATATCCTGGTCTAATGGTCAATACACATGACAGGTCTATGCATTCATTGTACATTTCTACATACCTGGAGGTTGTGGCAAGTAGGCCCCAATTAATTTTGATCTCTTCTTTTCATAGCCCTTCTGTGTGATGTCACCTGCCACGGAAACAAAGGAAAATCAATAAAAGCTTGAATCAAGACACAATCCGGCTGCTCAAGTTGAGGTAGCATATGCTTTGCCACTGTGGGACTGTCTGTCTTGAGACTGTAATGAATGGACAATTGAAAGTACATTATGTTCATTGTGACTACAAAATATAATTCAGTTGCCAAAAATGGCTGCAGTATAAACACTGTCAGTACAGTTTTATACCAGCTGTAGGGAGATTCTAAGAAACAGAGAGGGCTACATTGTCATTTGGATATTCTGCCACACAAAACTACATCAGCTTTCAATAAATTAATCAAAAGTGGATTATATAGCATGCTTGGGCTGCTAATGGCTGGCAAAAGACATCACCAATTAGCATTTTCTCCACTATTAATGAGATTCTTTAATCAAGCATGAAGGGTGTACAAAAGATTTGGAACTGTTGATGCACTATTTAAATAACAATATAAACATTTGGCTAGGCATTTAAGTACTTCTGCAAGACAAAATCCCAAAGCATCAAATACATTGTACTTTCCATGATCAAACTGAAAAAAGACACTACAGTACAACCCCCTTATCCACAGGACTGGTACCTACAGTTTCTCTTACCCATGACTGGGAAAAAAATACGTTTTCTGTAGGCATTTTCTATGTCCTCCAGTGCAATTCTATTCCAGTAGAAGCCACAGAGTCACGTTGGAGGCCCTCCAAATTCCAAATTCCAGCAGAAGTTGACCATAGAGTCGTGCTGGGGGATCTCCAAATGCCTTGAGACAACACCTTTCTAGGCATTTGGAGGTCCTCAGGCATGACTATATGGTACGCTTCTGCCGGAAATACTGGACTTGCTACTATTCGTGACTTTCACTATAAACAGTAAGTCCAGGAACTGTATTTCTGTCTCTTCAGAGGTGCAGTTGGGATACATTTTCTGACAGGCAAAATAAACTTCACAATTCCTAAAAGTTGAGTTTATGAACAGCAAAGAAATGTTTGGGACATTGATTTATTGCTCATCTTAACAGATCACAAAATTTAAACATGAGTCACAAACATGGGTTTATATTAGCTATATAATACCTTGGGTATTTTCTGTTCAGCTTTACAGAATGGGAGCATGAGCTAGATGTCTGGTTGCTGGTTTTGGTAGCAGCTCCACGTTTATACTAATGCATGCATTTTGGCCCTAATATATGAGTTCCATAAAATGCACATTACTTGCAGGTCTGAACATGCATCCCTACCACACATGAAGAGCTAGCCCCTAACATTCAGTTCATTACAAAACCTTGCATCCGCAGGCGCTCTGGGTCTCCAACTGATATAGACCTCCCATGCATGCAGACCACTCAATAAGCAATGGAATCTACTTAGCATTTCTAAGGCCATAGTGATAACCAATTGCAACTGAATCTTTTAACCTGCAAGTCTATGCACAGTTACATATTTATGTACAGTATTTCTCCAAAGCATTCTGCTTAGCAGCATTCTCAAAATGATTCACAAGAAACTCCTTTGCTTGCAAGTAAGTTCTACTGCATACCCACCAACATTTCACAGATGAAAACCAGCAGCATCAGAATACGTTTAAGAGGACAAAGGTTCCCAATGAGGAATAATGAATAAGCTAGCAAAGGCTGCAACAGTTTGCTTTTGCAGGGCCAGATACTGCTCCCTCCTGTCCTCTCCGCCTGCTGAGTTAACTGTGTACAAATGACTTTCCCATTTTTCACTCAGTTTGCAGCAACTTAAGTAAGAGAAAGATGAAGGAGGAAAGTGTGAAGAGGAGAAAGAAATTGGGACATTTTAAAAGCACCTGAAAAAGTGTGACAATAGAGAATCAATAAGGACTGTCCCTGTGAAATCAAGGGGTTGTCTTAATGGTCAAAATAATCCTCATAGAATTTGCTTGGAATCCTACCTGTCCTAATGGCATTCTGCATAAGTAATTCACTTGTGCCTGCCATCTTGATTTGCAGGCATGCCCATTGGGACAACAAAAGCAAATAGCTTCGCACGCCTGCAATTTTACCAGAAACCATTAAGACAAATAGAAGCTGCTTCAAATTTGCATTAGTGCACATCAATCCACATTTTCCCCTTCGTATAGACAGGCCCCTGAACAGTTGGAGGGTATATCACTAGGTAGAGTGGGACTGACTTCAGAGTAAACCTGGGCAGGCTTATGCTGCAAGCCCACAAATATGATACTTGGCAGTCCAAGAATTTCGGAAACAAAATAGTGGACAACTCTGCAGGGGAGGTGGGAGAGTTAGATATTTTACCACTCAAGTTGTCAATAACAGGCAGGCTTGTCTAGATATTGTTTCAGTGTGGTTTAAGCCCACTCTGTATGTTTTTTGTTTTCTTATTGTTTTGTTTTTGATGTGGCTTCAGGATTAGGCAGGATAGAATCTGAAGGAGTAAATCAACTTTTGCAATGAATTCATACAAAACCTGAGTCGAGACAAACCATTTTAGTACTAAGAAATCCATACAACAAAGCCAGCCAAGTAGCTACACTGGATGCTTCTGATATATACATGATTAAGAACTAGAACTAACACTTCCTGAAATAATGAAAAACCAATTTTGTTTTCCTTCCTAGTTCAAATACTACTGTGGCAGATAAAAATCAGGGAGTTCTTTATTTATGTTTTAATCTATATATATAAAACTCTTGGATATGTTACCTTTCCCAGTGTGCCTATTGGCACTCAGGAAACATCCCTCAGCCATTCACCACCCACATGCAAATTCCCTCACCCCTCACAATCCACTCCTGCCACTCAATCTGCACCTACAACCCCAGCCTCACAAGGGCCCCATTGCCAACCATGGCAAGGACTCCGGAAGCCTAAATGGAGCCACCTCCACCATATGCCTTCTCACCATAAGGGGAGAAGCTGACGCACCACAGAGGCCTGCGAGTCCAGGGTGAGAGAGCCAGCCAGCTAGGTGGGTGTATAGATTTTGGTGGTAGTTCCCCCCACAATAATAGCATGTAGCTGAACCGTGTGAACCTTTCAAATCTACTACAACGGCGTGTGTTACACTGGGTACAGCTAGTAAGACTAAATACGCTGAGCTGATCATTAAAACACACCACATGAAGTGTCACTGCAACACAGATGCAATGTTCTTCTCCTTCCCCGTACTCGCTCAATGCCATTTCTGCAAACAGATAATTCTATCAAGTGTCTTCCTGAGATACGTGTTCATTAAAATATACATGCACACGGATAAGAAATTCCATTTTGCATTCATCTGATAAACTCGTTAAGGAAAGCATCAACTGATCAGAGCATATGTTCTGTCATTCTTCTATTTTCCTTTGCAGAACTGTACTTCTAAAATATTCTGAAATATAACTTGAAGAATGAATGACTCTCATCAATAAAACTCATCAATAGTGGCAAGATCTCACACTACAGCTTCTCACTAACTGTAGAAGAAACAGGAGGAAATATCCTCCGTTTCCTGGCAACCATGTTGGAAGAAGCAATAACAAATGAACAGTATATTCCCATGGATAGTCAGGGCTGTTTGTATGTAAGAAAATCTGTGAATCAGTCCCTAAACCTACAGTTCCTAGACTGTATTCCACACAGAGAGCTAACAATAATTAACTAAGGTGCCACCTGAGATCAGGCAACAGAAAATGCAGCAAAAAAGAGGATAAAAAGTATACAGATCTGCATAAAATGTATGTATGATAATTTACACATCTAGATATCAATTTAGAAAAAAAATACTGTAATTGAAACAGAAATGCAATATATTTTGACCACAGTGGAGAAGAATGTCATTAGAAAACCTGTGTGCCTGTTTAGTCTACTGTCCCGGTGGTAACTGTGAATGGGTAACCTCAAAGTTCCTGATGTTTCTTCTAATGGTTTTATATATTTGATCCAGACTTGGACTCAGTCTCCCTTCAAACAGAGAATTGCCCTTTCTAAAGTAGTACATACAGTCCAGCTGGTAGTAACACAATGTATTTAACAACATGTGTACAGAAAGACCCCCTTATCTGCAGGTTCATTTTCTGTGGTTTCATTTACCCATGGTTGCCATTCCCAGAAATGTTTGTGGGCATCTCTTGGTCCTCCAGTGCTACTCTATGGTATGCTTGTGCTGGAAGTTGATCTCCTGCCTTCAAGCATCTGTACAAGCGATTGAGGAAGTGACAAGAGAAAAGCTGGGAGCAGATCAGCAGCAGGTGGGGAGTGGAACTCCTCCCAGTCACGGGAAGCATTGTTTCCAAGCCCCCTTTCACTCTGTACCAAACACTGTATTTTTGGACCATGGTGATTACTTAAACTTAACCCACTAAGTTTAAATAGTCAACTGCGGTCCGAAAATACAGGGTTTGTTACTAACTGCAGCTTCAGGTATCCACAGAGGGTGGGTCTTGGAATGTATTCCCCATGGATAAAGGGGTCTTACTGTAGATAGGTATAAAAGGCAAGAGGGAGAACAAATACACTGCGCACAGAACACCCCAGTTCAATCCCTAGAGAAAATTCCAAGGGTCATTGCACCAGCCTCACCACAACAAAACCAGAAGTGACTGGAAGGTAATTTTGGGTTCAAGAAAAAACACCTGATTTTTAAAAAATGAGCTTTTCCTGTATGTATGTATTAGAGGTTTTAGAGGATAATCACTCCCACAGAGATGTGATTGTTCAGGATTTTTTTTTAATGGGTGAAAACTAATATTTTGTGTTCCAAGCATCTCCAGTGGCAACAAAAAGAGCCTGGAGAAACATGTGGCTCACTGGCCACATGATTCCCACCCTTGCCCTATAATCTCCAGTTTAAAAAAGGAAACATGGAAGAGGTGATATGAAAACGATGAATCTGAGATTTGGAAGAACTACTGCCAGTCAGAGTAGACAGTACTAGTGTGGAAGGACAAACCAGTCTGAGCCAGTATGAGGCAGCCTCTGGCAGTAGGTTAATTCTGATGGATGCTCCCAAAAAAGATTTAGTTTGGGAGATGGAAAAGCATGCCTCCCATATTTTACGCAAAAAAGTATGTGGAGGGAGGGGAGGGAGGAAGAAAACTATCAGAAATTTTGGAAACATCCCAAGTTTGGGCTCTAGATTGAATCCAAACAGTTGCAAGCGAATGGCTAGACATAAAGAATTAGACTGAAGCCAGATCTTTCCATCAGCTACAAGCAAGAACAGAGAATTTTCACGCAAATCGTTCCAATGAAGATTTGTGTACTTGTAGAGAGTAAAATAATAGTACCAGAACAGCTGCTCTAAAACAATCATATACCAATCTTTGGAAGTGATAAGTTAACCTCTCCCTTCTTTTCCTCAAACCTATTCTATCCTCCAAACATTCATGTTGCTTTACAGCTTGTTCAGTGCTGATGACTCAAATTCACTGTCAGCATCTTGGCAAGAGAGATTCGAATAAAACAAAGCTCCTCATAACGGAGCGCTATGACTCACTGATTTCTCCCACTGATGATGCAGTCTCTCTGTCTGCCCTTCCAAAAATATGCAAGGAGACAAGGGATTGCAGGTTTGGAGAGGAAAAAAATTGCAGAAGTGAAAGGGGAGAAAAGGCACCAAGAAAAGAGACTGAATTCTCCACAAAGCTGAGGCGGCGCTGGAACAGAACAGATCCCCTCCAACCAGCAGAACAAATCCCCTCCAAATTACTTGGCAAAATAGTGCTGACACTGGGTGGATTTTAACAGCTATTTTAGATGAGTGTGTGTGTGTGTGGGGGGGATTTCTATAATTTAAATGAAACAGACACAGAAAAATCACACTAGGCACATATAAACCCATGGGCATGCCTAAACAGGCTCCATAAATCCCAGTTTTAGGATTGAAAATGTGTAATCTAGCACCACAGTTCGCTTTTCCAATGTTATCTAGTGTTTCAGTTTAGCAAAGTTAATCCCATCTGTATTTACAAGAAAAATATTGGACTTGAACTCTTCAGAGGAATTAATAGGATTTGTACAATACCACTGCAGACAATAGTGCAGATCACAACTTCTCTCAGCCTCTCCAAAGTAGAATTACTATAGTTTCTTTTTAACCTTATTTAGCTGGTGTGATGTTTCCCCCCACCCTCAAGGACACAAAGGTTTCCCCCCTCACTCTACTTTTTGTTAGACAATGGGTAAACACACAAATGACTGCATTCCAGCAGCATGCAATGGGGAGGTTGCATTTTACAACAGTGAAATACATAAACTACTTTGGTTTCTTCCTAAACATTCAAAATGACAAAACTCTACTACTAACCTTTTTTCACATTATGAAAATAAACCAAAACACTCAACAATTTTTTGCTGTCTTTCAGTCACATTCCTTGCTGATGTAAACTAAACAGCAGCAGACATTAAAATGCCTTTAAATGTTAAGCCTGGCACATATATTCTTAGGAATACATATTCCATTCATCTCCACAAAATAACTTTACAATGCGTGAGGTAATAACTTCATTTTATATATTTTATTATGATGGCAAGAGCCAAAAATACAGATAGAAGTTTACTGGGTGGCTTAGTTCATGCATATTTTTCAGCTTCCTACATCCTAATTCCAAACCCAACATACCAAAGCACTCTTTTTCTTTTCTTTTGTAACTTACCTTAAGGACTCCACCACTTCAGGACATGTTGCGTACCCCAAACAATATCACTGTTTAGAAACTTTGCTGAATTGAGGCTAAACATTATAAAAAAAAAAAAAGGGGGGGGGGGAGAGCCAGCCAGCCAGCTGGTTGTTGGGTCAAATTTTCTAGTATTTTGATAACCAGATGGCAAGACTAAATTGCCACAGTCCTGGCTAAAAGCCAGAACTACAGAGGAATTGCTCAGAATGTAAATATTCTATACAGGCAGCACTGTGTGGTCCCCATCGGTCTTTTGAGAGTTTCCCTAAGAAAGGAGCATTTATACTGCATGGCTTTTATGGCCTGGATTACTATAATGTAAACAGAGACTAGTTTAACAGGGAAGCTTTCCATTCTCAACCGTTTATTTCGTTATTTGAAGCTTTAACAGACACTTTATGTAATGAAAGCAAATCACTTCCATTTTTGGAATTTTATGGCCATTAGGATCACTCCTAATGCTGTTTTCTTTCCTTTATTGCTTTATAAGGCTGGTGGGTTATCTTTGAAGTGTAGATTCTTTTCTTTCTTTCGGTTTTTTTGCAGCTGCTGGAGAAATCATCTTTCATCTCTTTTCTTGCTATTTAAAGGTCTAAATCAGCACTGACTGTCAGCATCAGCAACATTAGTTGAATACAGATTTTAAAAAATTAAAATGGGGCAAAGAATATGCATACAAAAGGACACAGGTATACAGGTCTCCAAATGTATTCATATGACAAAATGCCATTGAGATAGCAGTCAATTTATGTTTTTTGACTGCTACAATTATGTTTTTTACACACAGCTGGCTCACAGAACAAACAGGGAGGTAACTAATCCCAGAACCACCATGGTGTAGCAGTTTGAATGCTGGAGTAGTACTCTGTGAGTCCAGAATTCAAATCCCCACTTGACTATGGAAACCCACTGGGTGACCTTGGGAACGTCACACTATTTTAGCCTCAGAGGAAGGGCAAGGGCAAACTCCCTCTGAACAACTCTTACAAAGAAAACCCCACAACAGGGCTGCCTTTGGGTCAGGAATGACCTAAAGACACACAAAAACAATCTGCCCCACTATTTGGGGTAATATGCTCCCCCATACGTAGTCCATTGCTTATGTCCCTGCAGAACTTGATTGAACTACAGCTCCCAGAATCCCTCAGCCAGGATAACCAACGTACAAGCTGGCTGGGGGATTCTGGGAGCTATGTGCCAAGAAATAACTTTTCAAATCTCTGCTTCTTTCGAAGGCTACACAAGCCCTATTTTTGGAAAGCTATGGAATAAGAAGCAGGACAGTGACTGAACTGCTGGTGGGCCAGCTGAAGAACAGAGCAAGCTGCCCTATACCAAACCAGACTTTGATATCTGATGTTGTCTACTCAGGCAGTGGTTCTCCAGCAACTTAGGCAGAGATCTTTCAGAGTGCCTGCTATCTCATCCTTAAAACTATCACACACTGTAGTGAAGATGTGCTGATACCAGGAATTGATCCTGGGGCCCACCACATGTAAAACTTACTTTCCTACAAAGCTATGCTCCCTTCCTATAGAAAAGCAATTCATTCCTTGTCATGTACTGGCATTCCCAGATACAGCGACCAGCAGTTTCAGAGTTAAAAATAGAAAACTTTATTGGCACAGTCATCCAGAAAGCAAACTATACAGGGTCGTTGCTCAGAATGAAACCCAACTGACAAACAGTACATTAAAAGCATAATTCAGTCTACAAAATTTGGAAGGCTACACAACCATTGGCTACCGATCATCCCCTTTCTTTTTTCTCACAGTACTAGTGTTTAGCCCCTTTTTCCCCCAGAGCCGAAACCCAGCTGCAGGGCTTATCAGGCCCTTCCCAACACTGACCACATACACCCTTTGACAGTTCAGTTATATACTCATTAACAAGCACGGAGAAATGCAAAACACAGTTACATCAAAGGTTACACATCACAACTGATATTGGCAGGAAAGGTCATGTCTGACACCGATCCTGACATTCATTGTCTAGAGACTGAGAAAAAACATATCAAGAATTGGTAAGAATTTTAGAGTGCAGTGCACTGGAAGCTACCTTATAACTTGTCCCACCTGTGACCAGCGGGAGCTCTCTGTGGTTTGTACTCTGACTGGCGGGAGCTCTCTGTGGTTTGGGGTGGAGATATAACCACCTTGTCATATAAAGTTAATTTTCTTTCCTATTAGCAACATCAGGTATTCAGTCTGCATCCTGCATGTAAAGTATATGTTCTGCCACTGAGCTATGGCTGCTGGAATTTCTGGATTAGAACCTGTGTTGACAAAAGTTGATTGTAAATTGAAATAACACAGAGGGCAATGCCACAGCTTTGGTAAGGCCACTGCAAACTGCACAAGTCCTAAGTTCAGTCACTAGCATCTTTGCCTAAAAGATCTCTGGAAATAGACCCAAGGAAATACCAGTTTTGTGAGAATTTGGAGAATAGCCACCGCTCCACATTTTAGGCTACATCAGAAGTGGGCAACTATGGGGGGGGGCAATATTTCCCCCTCCGCACCACTCCCCACAGGCCACAACACCCAATAGTAAGCCCATATACCTCACTATTCTTCTACAGTCCCTCTCAAAATAGTGATAAGAATTGACTTCCCATCACTTCCTGTCAACATTTTGAGAATGGATGCAGTATTTGCTGGGGTACTTGTAGAGGATGTATTTTTACCTGCATAATGCATTGGTGGGCTTTCTGCATGGTTTGGAGGCAGAAAATATTTTGGGGGAAGAGCTTTGAGGGAATGATGGGTGTTTTAGGGGTCAGAAAAATGAGATCCAGGAGCCACATATGACCTGCAGGCTGCACTCTGCCCATCCTTGGGCTAGATGGACCACCAATACTGTGCCAGGTGGACAATAATTCTACTCATTTAAGATGAGCTAGAGAACCCCATTCGCTCCCCATCACCATCCACACAAAGGGAGGCTTTTTCATTCTAAAATGGAGAAAGGCACTCCATAAGCCTGGGTTCCTATTATTTTGCCCAAACAAATGTGGGCAGAATAAATGTGCCCAAACAAATGTGCAAGCTACCTAAATAATTTGCCATATTTAAACGGTATGTATATGGTTTTAATGCATTTTAATATTTTTAATGTTTAATGTTTTAACTTACAAATTGTTTAAATGTTTTTCAAATCTGATATTTATACTTTTATTTTGACTTTTGTATGGTTTTTAACTTTTATAGTTTGAAATATGTTTGAAATATGTTGTTAGCCACCTTGAGTCCCATTATCAGGAGAAAGATGGATGTAAATGATGATGATGATGAGATATCTTCATGATCTTTTGAAGGCACGCGTGGGAGTTTTTTTCAAGCCAGGAAGTAATTGGGCTTCCTGTTGGAACAAGCACATTTGAAGTTGCCTTTACTGTGATTAGTAAAGACTAATCACAGTTTGTCCAGAATAAGACAGTGGTTAGTTAAAAATGGAAGGAGACCTCTCTGATTTCCTAGCCATGCCAGCACAGAGAAAAGGGAGGAACCAATAAGTCTTTCATGTAGAGATAAACCATAGATATCATCATATGTGAATGGAGCATCTTTCTTCCTCTCTTTTTCATTCATCCCTTCTGACCTGGGGGAAAAGATTCATAGCCCCAATGTGCTTCCTGGGATCACAATGAATATAGAATATCACAAACAATATCACACTTCAAAATCTCTTTTGGATCTGGCTAACCTACTAATGAGGGACCGCTACAGCTAAGGTACTGCCACTAAACAGGCCCTATCACTAACCAGAGGAGGAACCAAATGTATGAATCCAGACCCAATGGAAGTCTCCTGTATTGGAGCAAAGTTGATACGGGATTAGGTGTACAGTATATTTTGGGCAATGGTTCCCCCCCCCTTTAAAGAAATAGTTTATGGCTCAGGAGTGTTTCTTGATACCATAGAGGCAGCTATGGCCCAAACCACTTTTGCACAGCTTATCCTGGAACACCAATTGTACCCTTTTCTGGAAAGGGAAGATCTGGCTACTGAGGAAGGCATACCTGATCATTATCATACACTCACATATCCTGATAGTATACTCTGTGGAAAATTTTCAGAAACTTAACCTGATATAAAATGATGCAACTATGACTAGATAGTTTTGGGTTTTTTTTAATCCCATGATTTCACTGTTGTACCACCTCAATTGACTTACGTATACACTTTGCTGGCTTCCAAACAAAATTCAAAGTACTGGCTATCACCTTTAATGATATGAATGGCTTGGGCATACAACACTTGAAAGACCACCTTTCTTTATATGATTCTATCTGTACACTCAGCTCTTTGGCAAATTCCTTATTCCATCTCCAATCACTGACAGAGATTCAGCTGATGGATAAAGAAACTTAGCTGACAGAAAGAAAGAATGTGATATAAATATTTTAATAAATCAATTACACAGTTAATGAAGAATTATGTGGTGCACGCATAGTTCCTGCCTCACACATCCACTAACTGGAGTTACCCAGACCATACACTAAATGTTATGCTATCAAATCTATTATTCACAGTGATGAGAAAAGGTGGAGACTATCCCAATGATGGGAAGGGTTCCAGGGAATAAACAATTCTGGAATCTATTCCTGGTTTTGACAAGCAGTAAACAAAGAGAATAGCTCTGAGAAAAAGGAAGAGTTCAGATCCATGCTTGAACATGGTTTCATATTAATCTCTTAAATTTGAAATCACAGCTGATCCAATTAGTATTGCTTAACAGAAGTATGGGAACCAGAAGTGATAATTAAGATACAGCAAACAGAAGCAACAAAATATAACATGCTGAAGTCACCCACAGCATGGATTAGTACAATGAAAAAGCAATTTCCTCTTTAAGAAAAATAAATGGAAATATAATAAAGTTCTTGTAACTGTTTTGCAAGCCATTGCCTCACCACTGTCTTTAAAAATAAGCCTTCACTTCTTCCCTGAATGGGAAGATATCTGTATTTACAATTTTCAAAAACAAAAATGACCAAGTCTAACAATTGCTGCCACTAATATCAAGTGGAAATCTTCTATTGTGCAATCAGCATTCAGTTGTTTTTCTCAGTAAATCAACTGCAATGCTGCAAGTCTGTGTTTTCCCAATAAAGCTTATACCTATATTTTGTTCCATAACCTACTTAGATATATTATGTTCTTGTTCTAATTCCAAAGACAATTGTTGAAATTCCTGTTTTCAGAATGCTGCTGAGACAATAACAGGAAGACTCCTGTAACTTGTTATTGATTCCTTCCCTGCACAGTTTTCCAGTAACAGTCAACTTACCTTCATGACACATTCAATATTAAAGACTTCTTGTGTGGAATATTTTAATAAATTAACATAGACTAACCAAAGTAGTATGCTGTGAAATGGCATTTCAACACACTTTACAAACTCTTGCTAGATAATTAAAGAACCCAAGTACAGGCTGTTTTGATATGGAAGACACGTGAAAAAAACCGTGACGGCAATTCATAGATTTTAGAAGCCAATAATATATAAACTGATGGTAAACACTGTTTCAATGTTTAATATCAAGAATGTAAAACAGTAACACATGCTGCACACTAACACATACCAGCAGTAACAACTCTAAAGACAAGTCACACCATATCTGCCACTACCACAAGGCTCACACTGATGCACAATTCTTGTGACTGACTTCTGCTCTGCATGTGTCCGTGTATACCCACATGCCTTCAAGTTGCCCATCGACTGATGATGACTCCATGAATTTCATAGGGTTTTCTTAGGCAAGGAATACTCAGAAGTGGTTTGCCATTGCTTTCCTCTAAGTATAGCCTACAGCACCTGGAATTCCTTGGCAATCTCCTGTCCTAGTACTAACCAGGACTGACTCTGCTTAGCTTTCAAGATCAGAAAGAAGGCGGCTGCTGGGCTTGATGGGCAGCCATAATCTTGCTTGTTTCACAGGGGAGAGGAGGGGAGGGTTGTCAGGCGGGCAGCCTGGCCAGGACTTCTCCCCTCCATGCTGAGTGGTATCAGTAGCGACCGGCAGTGCCATTAGCCAACACTGGGTTGGCTAATGAAGGGATCCGGACCCATGTGGTGTATGCCAGCCATTATCAAAGTTTGGGCCTTTTATTGTCATATATTCTCTACTTCATATATACTCTACCTCATTCTGATGCATATCATGTACCATGTTTATCCTTATTACTTATCTCAATATATTTTGTGAAGATATGCTGTGTCAGTGTCTTGTGTTATATGGGTGAGGGAACAGTCAGGCTTGGGCCCGCAATCTGGTACTTTCACAGTATTTTGGCCTTGACGTCTGCACTATGTCAACATAATGTTTAACATTCCACCAGTGAGAGGAGATTGGAGAGGGCCTTCATTGCTTTGGTGCCTCATTTGTGGAACACTCTCCCCTTGGAAGAAACATTCATTTCTTTCTGGTGTCAAAGCAAAACATGGCTTTGTTTAACATGATTTTAGCCTATTTAATTTATTTCATTATTGTTTTAAATCAGGATTGTCAGTGTGTATATGTGTGCGTAATGTTTATATTTACATTGTTTTACATTTATGCTGCTCTGAGACCTCATGATATAGGCTGAGATCAATTTATTTATAAGTAAATACATGAACTATAGTTTCCTTCTCTTAACCATGGCTGAGAGTTATGCCTGTATGATCTTCAAGATCCTTTTTTTCATAGAAGGGTTGCAAATGTGAGAGCCAATTGTTACCTAGCCCAGTGGTTCTTAACCTGTGATCCATGGACCCCCGGGGGGGGTGCCGTCCTCACAGGGGGTCTACGAAGGCTTGAAGCCCACCTGACAAGAGCCAAGGCAAACGCTGGCTGGCTTGACTTGTGCACCGCTGTTCAATCTGCTCCAGCTACAAATTTGCAGGAAGAAGCAAGAGAAAAATCTTCCCTCCCCTCCACTGCATCTGAGGGAAGGGTTAATGGATGGTGTAACTGTATTATTATTGTTGTTGTTATTGTTGTATTATCATCATCATCATCCTTAGGGTTTTAATCCTGAGTTAAGTCTTGGGGGTCTGCAGCAATAAAAATATTTAAAGGGAGTCCCTGATAAAGAAAAGGTCAAGACCCACTGACTTAGCCTATTTAGTAAAGGCCTGAAAAAACTTCCAATTTGAACCCTGAGAGCCTTGTCTAGGCACAGAAAGCAAACAGAATGTTTGTCCAAAAGAGACAGTTTACTATAGCAGTAGGCATATTTACAGGATGGGGCCTTTGGGGCTGGAAACCCTGGGGCAAAACCAAAATGTGAATAAAATAAAAATGGAAAACTGCAAGTTAGAAATAAAGTGAAACAGCGAACACAAGAACATGAGGGAAGTAATTAAACTATTCAGCAAGAGACTTACGGTACCTCAGCAATGTCCCCAGAGCAGCATATATATTTTTTTATTAAAAAAGCAATTGATCAGGGATGATCAGGAATTGTGGGAGCATGACTTAGGAGCATGCAAACTCTAACAAAAGTAGGGAGGAGTCCCCAGCCAACTACTCCACTTCCAAAAATGTCCAAAGATGAATCCTTAGTGCACAAAGAAAATCCATATATGTGATTCATAAAGATCAAGATGAAGAAACATAGTTAAGGATTATATTTTAAATGGGCAAAAATGCAGCATTTAAATATGTATGTATTCTCTTGGATAATAGAATCCATGTGAAATTTGCTCCAACATAAATATGCTCAGAACTTCAGTCTTGGCCACATCACTTTAAATCAAGCAGGACTTGGTATCTGTTTGCCAGTTTCTTCTAAAATAAGTTTAAGAAATGAAAGGCAATAATATATATATTTTAACTTTTCTATGCTTTATAAATACTGTTTTAATAAAATTATTTTAATTGTTTTTAAAAATGGTATTGTCAGGTTTTATTGATTCCTTTTCTGAGCTGCCTTGGGTCCCTCTCCAGGAGAAAGGCAGCATATAAAATAAATAAATTCTGAGCAAAATTCACCTACCTCCATCAGTGCTTGCTTTCCAATGGTCACAGAAAAACCTGGTTGGGTATTTTTTTTAAATTACTTTTTAATCACTGCTACTTTTGACTCCAAATTTGTTTTATTTTCGTAAAGTTTCATTATGTTACTATTGCACTGTATATCAAGGCCTTTGGTGGAGCAGTAAAGGTAGCAAAGCCCAGTGGAACACACTCCCTTGGAGCATGGTGGGGTCTCCGTCCTTGGAGGTCTTTAAACAGAGGCTGGATGGCCATCTGTCAGGGATACTTTGATCGTGATTCCTGCGTGGTAGGGGGTTGGACTGGATGGCCTTCGTGGTCTCTTCCAACTCTACAGTTCTATGATTCTATGATTCTATGTCTGGCTTAAAGACACGAAACCTCAAGAAAAATATGGACTGATAAAACAGCTTATAGGGATGCAGTTCCTTTCTGGTGATAAAAAGGTTTTGTTGTTTCCATTAACACCTAAGCTGGACATGAGATATGGGCCTCACAAGAGACCATGCATACATAGAGAGCTTGGGTGTGTTACGAGTCACCCCATTACCTTCAATAGCAATACAGTTTTACAGTTAAAATTTATGCAAATGCAGTGCTGTCTCTCCACTGAAAGTGAATAGGAAAGCCCTTGTAGGTAAGAAGCTCTCTCGGTTAAGTCTCTGCTTCCAAAGCACAATGAACTGGGACATCACTGATCCGTTCAAGCTAGTATGATCTAGCCAATTATCAATGGACTTTGGGGGCCCATTCATACCAGCGCTAACATACTCTTCCATTAAAATAAATTAAAAGTACTCAATCTTGGCTGGATTGTGTCCCAAAATTTCCATGCTCCTAACAGTATACTGTACTTACATATCCTCTGCTCTAGAACACTCTGTGGTTAATCAGTTTTGTTCTCAAAATCACATTTTGATATTAAAATCAAATTATTTTGAGTTCTACTATTTGGCATTTTGGGGGAGCTAGATTGAGAAAAACAGGATTATTCCTTCAACCCAATCAGTATAACAATATGAAAGATAAATTTTGTAGATCCCCACAAAACAACCAGAATACATGTTTTTCAACACATTAAAAGGACACGAATTTTAATAAAACTCTGACATGATACTCATCATACACCACATTTCTTATATCATGTAACAGGTATGTTTGATATTTAAACAGAATGCTGAAGTTATAGAGCACTTATATAAAAGCAAAGGCTTCAAACAAGCTATTACTGGCACTGCAGGTAATGATATTTTCTCTGCCCTAGACACATTGTGTTTCATGTCACCTAGCCACTAAATTATTTAGTGAATATTTAAAAGAAAATGTTAAGTATTGCAAATACTAAGCTGCAGATAACCTGCTTATTGTGTGATCCCTGTTTTCCCCTCAAAATGGCATAACCATATCTTATCTAATTATTTAAAAGGTGTATATAGTCTCCCTTGGTCAGGGAATATGAATTTATAAAAATAAGATGCATATCAAATCAACAATATTATTTTTGAATATAAATTTTACTAATATGGACAGCAAAGTTTTCCAAGCAGGGAATAAAAATAAGTTCATTGCAAGGTAACTGTTTATCGGGTTATTTATCTTTGCAGAGTTTAATTTGCTAGGGTTGTCACTGAGTTTAATGTGATGGACCCAAGACCTAATTAATCCTTTCAGTGGCAACTTCCACATTCAGTGGCTTTTAGGAAATATTCTGCTTTCTCCAAACCATGATTGTGCCACAGCAAAAGTCCTCCTAAACACAGGATAATTATGTTATCAAAACTAACTAATTTTGATTTTAACAGACAACAGGATTGATTTGTGTAACACTAGTTCTCAGCATCCTGTCATTTGGGGACAGTTTAAACTACAAACTTTTGGCTTTAGGCCAGGCTCAGAAAACCAAAGTCATAAGGTCACATAAATGAATATATGGCAAAAGGATATATAACCTTCAGCTGTACCATTTGTCTGCTCAGATGATCAGGGTGATTTCTAAAGGAAGATATTCACCCAAAACTATAGCTACATAATTGAAAAGGAATTTCTGTTTCCTCAACACATTTTGTACAACCTATGACAGCTTCATGAAGTATGAATTGGCCCTACATCTGTCATATTACCCAGATATTCTTTATGCCCAAATTATCCATGCAAGATAGTTATCCAGAACCGATATAATGAAAACCCCACAATTCTTTTAGACAACTCATTGCATTGACTATATGTTCTTGCAATGAAGTTGGTATTCCCAATATTCAGTCCTGCTTATGAAGATCAGTGAAGATTTGTGCTTGGGTGTAGCAATTTCTTTGTGCTAGACTTCACAGCTATCTTTATATGAGGGCTCCTCATGCTAATAATTACACTGGGCTCTTGATATCCACTGGGTGTTGGTTCCAGGAATCATGTGGATACCGAAATCTATGGATGTTCCAAGTCTCATTATATACATAGTAAAATGGCATCCCTTATATAAAATGGCAAAATCAAGGTTTGCTTTTTTGTGGGATTTTTTTTAAATAATGTTTTCAAGCCATGGATAGTGGGATCCATGGATGAAGAATCCATGGATACAGAGAGCCAACTGTGCAAGGTACTTTGCAGCTATTTGATCTTTTTGTTCTTAATAGACTTTCCACAATAAACAGACTGGAGCGGTTTTGAAAAAAACAAGAGGGTTACCAATGGAGGATTACATTGTCGAGGGTCCTCATAAAATTCAATGACTTGAAGTAGGGTGATGGCATGATAAATGCCTTGTCTGAAATTGCTATTTAAGAAAAATGCTTCATAGTTTTTGAACTTTAATTTAGAAGACTGTTTGGTCAGCACAGGATGTGTCATGATTTTTTGCTCAAGCATTAATCATGATTAACATGTTCTAATTGTTAAATCATTGTGCTCCATGTTTATTGTTTGTTGCCTGAGACCTCATGCACATAATTATAATACATAACCTGAAAATTCACTACTCTGCTACAAGCAAGGACATAAGCTTATGCCAGAAACATGAAACCTTTTGTGCACTGTGTTCTTCTTCAAGGAAAATCTTTGAATAAAGCCAACCAAACTTTATTTCAGCCACAAAAAAACTCATCTGCAAGGGTTTCCATCCATGAGGAGATATTGCAAGGATTGTGAGTCAAGAAGACTAAAGGGCTTAAGCTATGACAAGATTTCCCTTCTGCAAAAACCAAAACACCCTTAGTATTCAAATCTGGTCCATTCTGAAGACAAATAATCTCAGGATTTTGCACCTTTCCAGAAATGCCTTTGCAATGCTATCCTAGACCTTGGAAGAAACTAACTGCAAACAACCAGTTACTTATAATTAATTCCTTTTTGCCTTTATACAGAGGTACAGGTACATTACAGCCAGCATGGTTTGAGTGTTGGGCTAGGACTTTGGGAGACCACAGTCTGAATCCCCACTTGGCAAGTGAATCCCCACTCATTGGGTGACCTTGCGCAATTCAAACAGTCTCAGTCTTAGAGGAGGGCAATGGCAAATCTCTTCTGAATAAATCTTGTCAAGAAAACCATGTGATTAGGGTTGCCATAAATCAGAAATTACATGAAGGCACAAATCAACAACAGCGACATTACAGTATTACTAAAAAGGGGGATAACTTTACTCCTTTTTCAATGTAACACTACATTTAAGTTATATTTAGAGTGACAAGGTATGCCCTCATTAAAAGGAATGTGTGTTTTGTAATATAAACCATCAGTTTGTTCCTTTAAACTACTCTAGTTGCTTTAAACTATTTTAGGGGTGTGTTAATGGGGGACTCCAGTTCCCACTATCCTGCAAACTCCACGATCTGGTAACAAAGTGTTAACCAGAGGTGGGACTAAAGATACCACCTCCAGAGCAAATGTCATCAGTGATGTCAGATCACCAGAGACAGAACTAGCCAATGAGGACTGGCAGAGTGGCAATTTGAAAAAGGTATAAAGGCTGTCTCACCATGAGGCAAGGGGAGTTGAATAGAGAAGGACTTGTGACGAGGAACATCCCATTGTAGGAGAGCTGAAAAACCTGTCATGGGCCACAAGGCAGGGAGACAGACAAAAAAGTCCTGGGATGGCAGCAATATCACATCTCAGGCAAAAATGAACAAAGACTGAACTGTATGGATCAGTGAGTAGACTCGGGAATGTCTAGTTAGCTTGCAATTAGGGAATTTATGTTAATTCACCACTTTGGCTGAATGCTTTGCTTTACTATTTCTGTAACACCTAAGATGTACCTGGAAAGGGGGGGGAGCTTTTTCCATGAGATATTTGCATGCTTAACCTCTGCTTAGAATAAAAAAAAGCTTTTTCTAATCTTTCTTCAGCTGACGCTTCACGTGCCTTTTTGCTTGGTCATTCATTCTCTCCTCCTTGGGCAAGAAAGGAGGGGGTGGTAATATCTCTGCCAGTGGCAGGGAGTTCCAAAGGGGAACCTCACAGTCTCCTCTTGGACCATGTGTAAAGGGGTGTGCAATTCAAGAGATGTTGGCAGCTACAGAAAATTGAGACGTAGTTCTTGGGATTCCCAGGCAGACGAGTTTCCAAGATTGCGTCTAAAAACCCTTACAAGGGGTAGTCCAGACAGTGAAATAAATCCTCATGGAATCCACAGAGAATCCCATGTGTCCAAATGGGATCCCGCAGTATTCCATCCTTTTCAGAGGGAGGGGGAGCAAAATTCGGCAAAACTATAAGGGGAAAGCTTTGGGGGCTTTTCCTGAGTTTTTTTAAAACTGTGAGGGAAATGCGCACTCCTGATTGTTAGGACAACCAAATCACAGTGCAGCGCACTGCTGAAGAGGATAGCTAATTGGCTGGATGTGCGTGGGGGGTGAAGCTTACTAAGAAGGCAGTGCCTGGAACTGCCATGTTGGATTGTTCCCATAGTGCTCTTGCACTGAGGTGACGAAACAGCGTTTCTTCTTCTTTTTGTTATTTCAATGTACTGTAAAATCGCTCTTCTGCACCTTGGATTTAGTTTTAAAAAACTGTTTTGTGGGGGCAATTTGGGGAGTATAGAACCGGGAGTAGTTCACTCGTGCCTGCCATCTTGATTTGCTGGAATGCCTCCTTGTGAACAGCAAACACAGAGAGCTTCGCACACCAGTGATCTTACAAAAAAATGGTTGAGACAGATGAAAGCTGCTGCAAATTGGGGTAGGTTCGCACCAATCCACATTTTATTTCCTCGTCTAGACCAGCCCATAGTTTCCTTTAAACTGCTCTAGTTAAAGGAACAGAAGACTGTTTTGAGGAACAGAACAGTAAACTCCTTTAAAAAAAAAAATCACACCAATAATAGCAACTGACTGTTTTTTGAGGAGGGAGCTTGGAATTATAACTACTTACTTGTTGAAAGTAATGTTTGGATCATTGTGCTACAGCTGATACACTGTCTAAAGTACATCACCCACAACAGCTTTTCCAGACTGTACACTCTTGACGCAGTGAAAGGCTGAAAGTTCACATCAGCAAAGCTCCTCTCCCATGAAGCACTCCAACAGAAAGGAAAACAAATTATCTTGCAATAGAATAACATAAAGGGAACATGTGTAAGGTAATTTGTCAATGTCGCATATCTTAATCCCAATGGTCCCATTCTCATTATGGTTTCCAGGGCTGGAATTGTGACCTTGACACCCATTATGTGCTCTCATCTGCAGCTTAGAATGCTTGACTGCCACCTAGGTCAATTATTCAAATGGCAAACCAATCAGAATCCAAGCCCCTTGTTCATGTATTGCTATTCTCCATGTCATCCCACAAACAAATGTTAATTTGATGCTTTTCAGGAAAGCTTGATATAAAACTACTTCCCTCTGCACCTGTAATTTGAATATAGACAATATATTTGTGGAGAAGAGACCGTTGCTTGCTCTCAACTTCCTTTACTCCTCCCACCGCACCATGAAATATACTTGCCATATATATACCTAGGAAGCTACTCTGTCAGTTAGCTATATACAATAATGCAGGAAAAAATACTATGGTCAATAAGGGGTTGTCAGAGCTTGTCAAGTGAGGAGAGCAAGATCCTGCAAACAAGACAAGATCCTGCTAGTGGGATCCTAGGCATGCTAAAGCAAAGGCAAGTTAAAAGCTGAGAACTACAGCCAGCAGATTCCCCAAACCTCTTAAATATGAGAATAAGGAATCGAGCATCCAGATGCCTTTGATATATCATCTGAACTAAGAATTGTCCAGTTGGTCTAGATAGTCTGTCTGGATCAACTTAGAAAAAGTTGAAACTCTGAGATAGTAAGTCAAAACCTAAAGAAGAATCCTTCACAACATCCTTTCATTTAGGGCACTGTTTATACCGGTATTTTGCTCTGTACGTGAAGTATTTGTGTCTTCAAATGAACAATGCAATGCCTAGGCACTCAGCCAGTGATAAGACAAGTGCTGTACACTTTTTGAGCCAAAACAAACACCATTCAGTCCAGGGCTACCCAACATAGCTGCTCTGTGTAATTTTTTTCATTGAAATCTACAGCTACTCTCATCTCAGCTCCATATTCTTCCATTAACTTACGATCGATTTTTTTTTAATTTGCTCTTTCAGCCATGAAGGATTTTTCATCAAGTGCACTCGTGGCTCAACAGATGTGATGAAATTCTCTGAAACTTCTAGATGACAAAAGCATTTGGAGCACTGACAGAAGCAGCCAATGCACACTCTCTGCATTTTCCAGTTCAGCATTCCTACACCTCCCCACTTTCCTGTCTTCCATAAACCCAATTCACATTTTTGAAAGTTTAGGTCAGAAACAGGCAGTCTGTTGTTTCAGGCTTCATGAAGCATGCTTATAATACTGGCCACCTCAGTATCTTATTCTGGTCAACAACAAAAATTCAGAGAAAGGATGTAAAGCTGATCCCCTGCATGCCATGGCTTGCAAATTTACCCTCCTAATGATAGTTTTTCATTAACTGTGCACAGCTATGACCAATGTTAACTACACTCTTTCATGTTAACTTAACGTTCATTAGGTTTCCTCATAAATGTTAACAGGTCTTGTATCAAATGTGCACAGTTAGGATTAATATTCCTTAAATTCCTGCATATGAGATTTAGCTATTATTAATGTTAACTATCGTAACTGAGGGATTTCAAGCGCATTTTTCAAATTATCACTTCAAACTGTGGACCATGATTAAGATTAACCATGGTTAATTTCAAGAACATACAAATTGGTTTGCAGAGAGATAGCGCTACTTCTGCAATAGGCCAAGAGGTCAGGCTATTTTTGCAGTACATCTTAAGACCTGGGTGCATATTTCCTTATCTGCTTACATTTAGAAATTTTAATGAATATCCTGGTGCCATCTTCTCACTAGTGACATAGTTCCCTAATGGCTCACCAAATGTGATTTATGCAGTAACAATGCCACAGCGTATACACTTCCTACGTCTGTTCTATCACAAGAGTGGGGAACCTTACGGGACTCCAGAAATTGCTGGACTAAAATTCTTGGCCCTTTCTGATCATTAGCCATGTTGGCTGTGGCTGATGGCAGCTGAAGCCCATCAACATCTGGAGGGCCACCAGTTTCCCATAAAATACATAGAATTGCAGAGTGGAAAGAGACCACGAGGGCCATCCAGTCCAACCCCCTGCCACGATGATTGGTTTTTAAGTTATATACCTATATAATGAGAGAGTCTGCTTAGACTAGAGCTGTGTACATAGTTAAAACAAGTGTTTTGAAGGCAATACAATACAATAGTGTACACCATACAACAGTATAAACAATTTTCTTTACAATAAAGAAATGTCTAGCATTCAGCATGGGCTTTTGTAAATCTATTCAGAAGTGAGTCCCATTAAGGTCAATAGGGTTTAATCCCGAGTAACTACACCTTTTGAGCCAGGAGGTATCCTTACACAATGGTTATCTTGAACTTTAGCCTAACTTCCTTGTTTTCTTTGGCTCCACCATCTTGGACGGAGGACTACATAGGCTGAAATTTTCATTGTGCCCAAGAGTTTCCTTGGTGTGACTCTGATGGTCATGACAGACTAGGCCCTGGAAATATTCTCCTCTCACTCCCCAAATCAGCACAGGGGCCATACTCCATAGAATGTATGATGTGCAAATCTAGGACTCCCCTACCAGCCACTCTACAGCTGTTCTGTCTGCTCTACACACTCTCATACCATCATGCACAGAATCACAACCATGCAGTTAAAATGATTTTTTTTCCTTCCTGCCTTTTGTTTCAAGTGAACCTTGCCTACTAAAAAGTGTAATGAACACAATAAATTACTATTAAAATGCACTCTAATAAACCTTGAGTGATTATTCCACAAGTGTAATGTCATGATGCCAGAAATGACGATGAATAGGAGCAGTGTGTTATTATGCTTTCTTGGAAATATCTTCAATGCTTATTAAATTCTAAATAGTGGCAACATTAATCACCCTTTAAGCTCTGCAAAGCTAATGTAATTTGCTGAGCAATGCACCCTTTTCTATTTGTGTGTGTGCCTTTAAATCACATGGTACTTTATGGCAACCCCACCAATTTCATAGGGTTTTCTTAGGCAAGGGATCCTCAGAGGTGGTTTTGCCAGTTCATTCCTCCATTTAATATAATTTTAGAGATGGGAGTATCTTAACCACCAGAACAGAAGGGAAAATAACCTTTTCTTGAGAAAATGGCTGGAATCTTAGAGAGAAAATAAGATTTCTGTTTTTTGCTTAATTACTGTGCAAAGGAGTATCTGAAGCTAAGGCAAAGCTGCAGTCAAATGGGTGTGGATCAGATCAGTCTTTAGAACGTTATTGGTAATCCTGTTTAACTGAAAGATAGCACCTTCACAAACACACACACACACACTTTAAAATCTGTTACAATCCCTTTCTGTATATGATTACACTTTACTTAAAAGGAAATTATTTTTCTGTTATTGAATTGTCAGCCCAGGTATGCATGAATCAAAGCAAGCTTTTGTATCCATTTAATCTGCAATTCACCTTTGATTGCAGACTAAAGTTAGTTGTTTTTTCCCCCTGTGAACATTTCCAATAGAGTGGTTATCTGCTTTCAACAGGTCAACACATTTTCTATGCGTAACTTCCCCTGTCTATTTTATTTTTCATTCCATCCCACCAAAAATACTACTTTCTACTGGATGCAGAGCCTACAACTGGTCTTTCTGGAAACAAATCCATACTGTCATTAGCATTAGTAAAACGTATTTAGTCTTGTCTTCTTCCTCTATATATCACCATCTCAACTCCTGCATTCATAATTATGCTTGCTGAGAGAGAACACCTGTTGAAATCACAGAGTACATCCTTCACTTACTCTGTACCTTTCCTTCAGACTCTTGCCTCTGGACTCCTTTTTCTGTAGCCTTCCAATATCCTGACATTTATTTTCCCATCCTAAATCATCCCCTACATGGGGTTTTAATTCCAAATTAACAGATTTCCTTCCTCTCACAGAAATAGAACTGCAAATTCCTTTATTTCCTGAGCAACTGGACAGGCCAAATTATGACACCAGTTCAAACTGGGTCAGGGTACAAGCCCAGTACAGAGCTGATGATACAACACTGATAAATGTCTGTTCAACACCAAAAATATATTTCATTAATTCAAGAAGTCATAAAAATGTACTTGTCTTAGATTCCATGTTAGCTACTCACCTCACTAACCAAATCAGTGCTGTGAGATCATGTACTCATAAGATTCATTCTACTGACTAGATTTAATCCATGCAATGATCAATTGTGATCATATGTAAAGTATTCAAAATATCTTGTGAGTGTATGTAAGTATGCAAAATGCCTTGGGAAATAAAATCAGGGAGAAATGCATCAATCCAATTAGTTGCTACAGAAATCATTTAGAATTAAGGTAGTATCTCTTGTAAAATATTCATTTTGAGGGAATTAGAATTATAAACAAAACCCACAAAAATGTACAAATATTTAAAAGTTTGAGATTAAACTACCAAAACTAACAAACCTAAACCTGAGCAAATATAAGGGTGTTATTCAATGTGGCACAGGAAGGGCTATGCTTCTGTTATGGTGTGTACATATAGATATCAATCTAATATGTAAAAAGCATTCCCTCATATGTATGTTTATATAAAACAAAATGAATATCAATATTGGTTTTTCTCTCTCATATTTTCTTGTCATAACTCAAAACATCAAGCATGGGTCCTTATTTCTACCATTAATATTTTATGCATAAATAGCTTTGAAGTGTAGGGAGGGCTACCTTCTATCTAAACAAACTAAAAGGTGAAGTTAAAAATAACACTCCGAGCACCATTAAAGGGAAAGCATATCATCTAGGAAAACTTCCACCTGAAATAATAATGAAATAAAGTGATGTTTCAAGCTCAACAAGGAGTGCGTAAAATACAAAACATCAAGACAGTGAACCTGCTCACCCTATGTTGATAGAAAGCTAATGGGCCATGGACAGAAAAGCACAAAACATACAGACAAAACAAGCCTAATCCTACCAGGAACTGTGGAAGACCCTCTGAACAGAAAAAGGGTTCATGCCTAAGCTGGTACAAGCAATCAGTATGGAACAAAACAAATGCAGTTGCTGTTCAAGGTGGTGCTTCTGTTTTCACAGAATCATAGAATTGTACCACTGGAAAGAACCAAATTGGTCATCTAGTCCAACCCCCTGCCTCTGCAGAAATCTAGACGTAAAGCACTCCTGAGAGGTGCCATCCAACTTCTGTTTAAGAAAGATTCTACAGACTTCCACAGTAGTCTGTTCCATGGTCAAACAGCCTTCATGTTCAATCAGATCTCCTTTATTATCATTTGAATTCACTAGTTTGGGGCCTTCCCAGTGAGAAGAACAGAAAACAAACTTGGTCCATCTTTTACATGACTGCCCTTTAAAAATTGCTAGCAAATCACATCTCAGTCTTCTCTTCTCCAAGCAAAAGTTACCCAATTTCTCAATTGTTCCACATGGGGCTTGGTTTCCAGGCCCTGTAGCATCCTGGCTGCCCAATTAGAGACAAATTGCAGCCCATCAATGTCCTTCTTGATGCCCAGAACTAGACATACTATTCCAGTATTCTGACCAAAGCAGAACAAAGTGCTACTATTTCTTCCCATGATCTAGACATCACAGTTCTTTTTATGCAGCCTAAAACTACTGGGGGGGGGGGGGAGGTACAACCACAACATTCTGCTAACTCATGTTTAGTTGGGATGTAATTCTTCATTGTCTTTTCAAAGAGGCAATGTATTTTTTTTAAAGAAATTGCCTTTGTGCTGCAAGAAAGTCCTCAAAAACCACACAGTTTTTGAAGCCTATTCATAATTCAGGAATAGTTCAGGCCTCATTCTCTTCCCCCTTTGCCACCGCTGCGGCGGGGCCATGGGTGAAGGGTGAAGGGATGGAGAAGTGAACTGGTCTCGTCCCCTTCCCACCACAATTGCCGGCACGGGGAGGGGGGTATGGCGGGGGTAAGGGGGCAGAGGAGCAAACTAGCCCCTACTTTCCCCTGGGACGGCCCCCCGGGAAGTTGTTCACTATTATTTGCAGAATTTGCCATCCGCGGGCACCCTGGAACCAAGCCCCTGTGTATGCTGGGGTGCTACTGTATTATCTGTGGATTTCATTATCCGCGGGGGTCCCTGGAACCAATCCCCCGTGGATACAGGGGTCCTACTGTACTATAATTATACATATTTCATGGTCCTGTCTCAACATTCCATTGTTTTTAAGCACATAAAATTCTGGTGGAAGCAGATTCATAAATGCAATCATACAAATTTAGCATTTATTACTAAGAAAAATATAAACATTAAACATGCAGCTCCAGAAGGCATGTGTGTACAGGAAACATTAAAGGATTATTTGAGGGGAAATATGAATCAAAGTGAGGTGAGATCAGATGAAATGTGAACAATTCACAATTCTACCTTAAAGTATCAAATGAACTGGTTGTAAAACATGGAGATAGTGAATACAAGCCAGGTTAACATTTGTGGGGAAAAGACCAGAACTACTGAACTATTATATGCTGAATTAATTTGGCACTAGAGGAAGCAATTTTGAAACTGTATCCTTTTAAACCAGGGCCAGTTTCACATGTGGTAGATCATTTCCAAGATCAAGAACAGGGAAAGAACATGCGGCAAAAATACATTAATATCTGTCAACATTTAGCAAAATACAGAACCTAAAATGAGCACAATTTCTATATTACTGGGGGTCATATTAATTCACAGATAGCCAATAATAAGACTATCCTTAAAAGGGGGTGGTGGATTCCAACCCTATATTGATTTACTGTTAATGACCAATGGAAGATGATTAATTGCATAGTGAAGCCATACAGAAAATCAAAGTTCCAAAAGATGCATTGCGCAGGATAACACCTTTGTGTGAGTCACAGAGACCATGAAGAAGAAACAAATATCATTTATTCAAACATTCAAATGTTGCTGGCAATCAGAAGGGATAGAAAAACGTGATTCTGGAGCATTACCCCAAAGTTTATATGCATGAGAAAAGTATGGAAAGGTATGGATTCAGAGAACAGGGATGCCTGAATACAAAAGGTTTGGAGGAAGAGGCCAACTGCATGATTATTTGCCATTACTTGAAATTAAGTACAGACGAGCCTGTACTTAAAACCTCTGCTTGGTAAAATTCTAGAGGGATTACAAATACAGAGCACGAATTACTGTATGCTACTTTGAAATGTGGAAGGGGGGGGAACACTCTGGTTTACATGACAAGTTGCTTAAAACATTTTTTTTCAATCTAATGCTCAAAAAGAAGGGGTTTTTAAATATTCTTAGCTATCATAACTCTTCAGTAGTAAAATCTTACTGACTTCCCCAGTTCTGGTCTGGTGTGAATGAAATAAAAACTAGTTTAAGCTCAGAGAGCTTTGAGAGTGTTAAGAGGCTCAGCAGTGGGGGGTAGAAGAGAGAATTCTGAAATGACAGCTAGAAGGCTGCAGCTCTACATGGAGGAAAGCGGCTTTGCTCATGCTTGAAATGGGGGCAACTGGTCTATGGCAGCCACAGTACATTTCTGACAGCAGAGTGCCTCTCTGGCAGGAGTATCCTTACATGCAAGACCAAGGTTTTGTCTACAAATGCAGCAAATGCAGTCAGTTCAGTGTACTGTACTACTTCAAACACCATGTGGAGATAACCATTTTCAAAAGCTTTTTCATGTGCAAGCAAGAAAAAAAAAAAACAGCAAGATTCTATCCCAATCCCTTTTGTGCTGCATTTTAGTTGGTACCCTTAAGAGAAAAACAGTAGGAGATTTTAAAAAATGACCTTTAAGTGCAGTTTGAAATAGGTAGACCATTCGGCTGTGTGGGGACTCCATCACACACACCGAGAATGTATGGACCAGCCACAACCAATGTGCTGTACACTGGGCTACCTCTGTACCAGGTTTGGAAGCTTCAGTTGATTCAAGACATGGCAGCCAGATTAGTCACTGGTACATCCATGAGTGAGGACATCACACCAATATTAAAACCACTCCACTGGCTGCCAATTAGTTTCCAGGCAAGTTACAAAGTGTTAGTTACTGCCCTACATTGTCTGGGTCCAGGTTACTTATGGGATTGCCTTCTCCAATATACATTTGCTCCAGTCAGCCAGGACTAGGTTGGCAATTGTCACCCAGAGGACTTTTTCTTCAGCCTCCCGCTGCAGACCGCGTAACAGCCTGCCTGAAGAGATACAACTGCTGAATATGCTGTCTGAATTTAAAGTACGGTAGCATTAAAGACCAGTCTCTTCCAGCAGGCCTATCCAGATGATTTTAAACTGTGAATTTTAAGTTGTGTATTGATTGTTTTAAAATTTCTTGGTTTTAATTGTTCTTTTAAACTGATATATGTTTTTAACTGATATGTGTTTTTAACCAATGTTATATATGTTATTTCATTGGTCCCCGCCTTGATCCATAGGAAGAAGTGGGTAAGAAATCAATATTATATTACATATTATATTATTATGATTGGCACTCACAAGTTATTCCCTTCCACTGTCCAGTTATAGGAAACAAGCAACTGAGTGGGTCACTGTACCCAGGGAAATACTGGTGCAGCACTCTCACTGAAGTGAACTAGTATTAGGTGGAGTGCCTGCAAAGGAGATTGTCTGGAAAGCCTATGAACATCACCTTCAGTCCCATCATAGAGGAAAGATGGAATATAAAATCCTTGTCCTATAATGAAATAGTTCACTGCAGTAAACAACATATAGCTTTCATGTATGTTTTCATATGTGACAGTATGCATGTGTATTTTGTGAGATATATACACACAGTGTACAAAACACACACACACACAGAGAGAGAGAGAAAGAGAGAGAGAGAGAGAGAGAGAGAGAGAGAGAGAAATTACATCTGATTATATATTTATGGGGGGGTTGCCTTCAAGTTCTCTATCCATCTTGATCCAAGAGCACTCTGGTTCTGCTTTATCTGCTTTAGCCTTTCCTTGTCAATGAATGTTTGGTCTACCAAAATAATTTCCTTGTCTAACATCATGGGAGAACAACTGTAACCCCAGGATGATATGAGAAAATATGATACCATCCATAATTTATGCACCTTTCAGCATGTTCAGTGACTAAGATTTATACTCCTAAAATCCAAGACTTTTCAAATCATGCAATACACTTGCCAGCACTCCGATAACTGCCATCAGCTGAGGCTGAATATATCTGCTGGGCAAACTGATAGCATATATCAAGACATTGTTGCAAGTGCTTTCACAGCCTGCTGCTGTGGATGGTATTCTACTGCACTGCATTTTGTCCTGTCATGTGATTAGATATGATGTGTCAAGTAGGGCTAAAGGTGTTAGCAGCTACTCAAGATAGTACCCAGCAGTCCTACCCTGTTTTGTCTTGTAGAAAATTAGACGTGCAATTCTATCACAGGGGAGAAATTGATTTGCAAGGACGCAATACTCTAAATTACTTAAGTTCAAACATATGACTGTGATGGGAGGGAACATGGTTAAAATGCCCTAACATTCCCTGATCTATAATCCAGGGCATATGTTTTACTGGTAAAGTGATTAGTGGTTTCTCTGAAAATCCAGCATGTTTGTAGCCTCCTCTGGCCAATTCCTACAACCTTTTAGCAAAATCCTAAACATATATTGCGGTGATATCTTTATTAGGCCAAACAAAGGACTGAAGATAGATTATGCAAGCTGTTGAAGCTCACAGGCTTCTTCATCAGGCATGGATGCTAAAAGTCATTTTAGGGGATGAAATGATGGAGGGTCACAGAGCTCATCTTTCTTGCCGTGTTAAGACCGTGTTAAGCTGAGTTTAAGACTGGGATGGAGGGAGGTTTGATGCAAGTAAAGATCCAAGCCCCTTGTTGGCCATGAAGCATTTTGGACACTAAAGCAAGATGAGGCAATAAACTCCCCCCACAACCACTTTTTTTTACTCCAAGGCAGTAAACCTTTTTCTCCCGCCCACTCATTTTACCTTTTATAGCCTTGCCTCCAGATCTGTCAAGTGCAGAGGCTTCTCAACCGACTTGTCGTATTCTGCCCACAAGGTGAGCTGTAGTTTTGCACAGAACAGATATGGGTTATATCTGAAAGCAATTTATTTTATTTCTAACAAAGGAAAACAATATATACATGATATATCTTCACCACCTTATTCTGAAAGCAGTTCCCAACATTCTGTTTCTTGGTCACATTCATGCTGACAAAAACTGAATATTGGCAACTGGCTGATTTAAACAAAAACAGTAGTTCATGACCAAGCTAGTAGAAAGTGATGTGATCTTTACAGTGCAACTGGTTACAAGATGCTCAGGATTAGCAATACTCCTAGATCAGTAACCTTAAGCAAATTTAGGAGTGGACACTGTTCACTCCTGAACACTGACCAGAAATGTAGAGGAGGGTACATCCATTGGATTTTACACTACTGTCATAGCAATAGTGATTCTCTGCTTTTGCTTTGGGGCACACAAATACATATGGACTGCTTTTAGGAACAGCAACAACTATCCCATTAACCTCCCTCAGAAAAGACAGAAGTGGAAAGTATGCACTAGAGGCTTGCCTATATAAAGCAATAAAATGTGGATTGATGCACAGTAACACCAATTTGAAGTAGCTCCACTCATTTATTTCAAGATTGCAGGAATGTGCAGTTATACACATTTGTTGTTCAAACGGGCATTCCAGCAAATCAAGATGGTAGGCGCAAGTGAAATATTTGTGTTTTTATTGTCACTAGTTGCCACTGCCAAACAGTATTTTCTTAAAAAGTAAATCCAAGGTGAGGAAGTGCAATCTTCCGTTTAAATAAACAGGAAAAAAAAGGGGGAAGGCTGTTTTGTCACCTCACTTCGAAAATCCAACATGGAGGTTCTGGGCACTTGCCTTGCAGCACACTCCACCCCCTGTGCACATCCAACCAATCAGCTTTTCACTTCCACCCTTACTGGGAATATGCAGCAAAGTGAATCAGTTGTCCCAACAAGCGGGAATATTTCCTTCTGATTTTATATATATACATATATATATGGGAAAAGCCACGAAGGGTTTTCCCATGAACTATTTGGAGTTTTTGGCTCTCCTTCTTTCTGAATATGGTGAAATGATGTGGGATCCCATTGGGACAAAATGTATTCTCCTTGAATTCTATGAAGAGTATTTTCACCGTATAGACAAGCCCTTCTGAAGCATGATGTTTTCATAGAATGAAGCATTAACAATACGAAGTGATTTTTAGTACTGTACTTACTTCCTTCACCTTCACAAGGACCCTGTGCAGCAGATATCCTCATGTATAAGTCAAGAGCAGATTTTGGGGTAAAAACTATGGATTTTAATATGACCCATGGATACACTGAGAGTTATTCCATGGAGAGGGAAAAGTGCCAGTACTGCTTCAGCGGGCCAGCTGCCCCCAGCTGCTGCCACTGTGATTTTCCTGCCTAGGCATTCAAAAAGACCTTTCACCACTCTACTCAGAAAAGGGGATAGTTCCTTTTTTATATATAAAAGTTAAAGAACAATATTAACTCTTACCAAAAAAGGAACCATCTTATTCTCTGAGTAAAGTGGTGAAATGCAACAGCTTAGTCCATCCCAGGAGAACCTGAGAGAAGCACCAACTTCCTCTACTCTCTCAGTGCCACAGCTACCATGTTCCTGCCCAGGCATTCAAAAAGGTGAGAATCAGTGCCATGGTGGAGAAAGTAGAGGAGCTCAGAGCTTCTTTTATGTTCTCCCAGGATAGATTAAGTTCTTGTCTTTCACCACCCTACTCAGAGAATGGGATGGTTCTCCTTGGTTTTTTTCCGGGCTGTGAGGTTGTGTTCTGGAATAGTTTCTTTCCGACGTTTCGCCTGCATCTGTGGCTGGCATCCTCAGAGAATGGTTGGGTAGGAGTGTTTGTGGAGTTTATATGCTGTGAACCCCTGTTGGGGAGTATATGTAAATTTGTGTAATTGAATAGTGAGTTTCTGGGTATAGAAATGCAAGGCTCGTTAATGTCTGTTTGGCTAATGGTTGGTTGATGGGCCATTATCTGCTGGAACTCCCGCTGGCCCGGGTAGAATTCCTTTGTAAGAGTTGAGTTTTGATTCTATTGTTCTTCAAAACTGGGAGCCAAATTTTGTTTACTTGTAAGGTTTCTTCTTTCCTGTTGAAGTTGTCCAGGTGTTTGTGGATTTCAATAGCTTCTCTGTGCATTCTGACATGATAGTTGTTGGCCTGGTCCAGAATTTCTGTGTTTTTAACTAGCATTTTGTGTCCAGGTTGGTTTATCACATGTTCTGCTACTGCTGATTTTTCTGGCTGGCCCAGTCTACAGTGTCTCTAATGTTCTTTGACTCATGTTTGCACACTGTGTTTAGTGGTCCCTATGTAAACTTGTCCACAGCTGCATGGTATGCGGTAAACTCCTGCAGCTGTGAGAGGGTCTCTTTTGTCCTTCGCTGAGCGTAGCATTTCTTGGATTTTCTCAGTTGGTCTGTAGATTGTTTGGAGGTTGTATTACCTCATCAGTTTCCCTATTCTGTCTGTGATTCCTTTGATGTATGGTAAAAATATCTTCCCTTTGGGTGGTTGTTTTTCTTCTTCATTCCTGTGTTTTTTTCTGGGTCTGGCTGCTCTTGTGATATCTGATCTTGAGTAACCATTAGCCTGTAGGGCCCAGTTTAGATGCCGCCGTTCATCCTCCAGGTAGTGGGGTTCGCAGATCCGTCTCACAGCTGCAGGAGTTTACCGCATACCATGCAGCTGTGGACAAGGTTACATAGGGACCACTAAACACAGTGTGCAAACACGACTCAAGGAACATGAGAGACACTGTGGACTGGGCCAGCCAGAAAAATCAACAGTAGCAGAACATGTGATAAACCAACCTGGACACAAAATGCTAGTTAAAAACACAGAAATTCTGGACGAGGCCAACAACTAACATGTCAGAATGCATAGGAAAGCTATTGAAATCCACAAACACCTGGACAACTTCAACAGGAAAGAAGAAACCTTAACAGTAAACAAAATCAGTCTCCCAGTTATGAAGAACAATAGAATCAAAACTCAACACTTACAAAAGAATTTCACCCAGGGACAGGGGAAGTTTTAGCAGATAATGGCCCATCAACCAACCATTAGCCAAACAGACATTACTGAGCCTTGCATTTCTATACCCAGAAACTAACTATTCAATTACACAAATTTACATATCCTTCCCAACAGGGGTTCACAACATATAAACTCCACATACACTCCTACCCAACCATTCTCTGAGGATGCCAGCCACAGATGCAGGCGAAACGTCAGAAAGAAACTATTCCAGAACACGGCCTCACAGCCCAGAAAAAAAACAAGGAAAATCTATGGATGCTGGCAGTCAAAGCCTTCGACTTCACAAATGGGATGGTTCCTTTTTTGATAAGAGTTAAGGTACGGCACTTACCATGACCTGTGGATAAGTCAACCCAGGTTTTTGGGGTTGATTTTTTTTTTTACTAAAATTTCTAGATTTATACATGAATATATACAGTAGGTAATTAGAACTGCTTTCTTAAGAGATGAGTAAGTGATAAAATAATAGTGCCTACAGCACTTTTGCTGATGAAGTACATTTTACAATGCTTATTGCATTGATCCTTGGCAGTGACCTACATGCCTTTTAAGGATTTCTTCTATTTTACTGAAAGGAACTTGAAGGACAATGGTTTGCTCAGGGCAACACAGTGACACCAAAGCAGACCTGAGACTGGCTTTCTCAGTCCAAGTGTGGTTCTCAGCTGATAATGGAGTTTTTCCTTAGGTTTTTTTCCAGGCTGTGAGGCCACGTTCTGGAATGGAGTTCTCTGCATTTCCTGAGTGTTCTTCAACAAAGCTGTTATGCCCAGACTGAAAGGAAAAATGTACCCCAGAAGGTTCATGAATGTTTATGCTTTAATTCAACATTTTTTTAAAAAAAATAGGTACTAATTGCTTTATTAATTTACCTTCTTCTGGAATTTCCCATTCAGTCACACAAAACCCCATGCCACATGACTATCCTTGGGTGGAGCACATGATACATAATGTCCCATTTCTCTCAGATATTAAATCAAGGCTTTGATGAATGGAAATGTATATGCTAGAAACACATTCAAACCAGTCATTCACAAGTATCAAGAGGATCGTCCAAAGACATTAGTTTCGAGTAATGCCCTTATAGGATACAATTCAGAGGAGTGTAAGCATATACACTAGTATAATGTTGTGGGTGTCTCCTTTTTTGTTTTCAAACAGCAGATCATCATCATTGCATCCTACGTTACAAGTTGCTTTTAAAATCTTACTAAGGGTAAGTACAGATAAGAGACTCTAAGTATACAGGAAGCAGATTGAACATACATTTGTTGCTCTTAGCACAAATGCTCTAGAATGCAGTAATTGCATGTACAAACTACCTGTAAAATAATTTTAGAATATATGTTTCTTTCCCCCAGCTTCAACCACACTTGCCCTACCTTCACAACAGAACTTTGTGGACTACAACTCTCAGAATCCCACTATAGCATGGTTAATGTAGTCCAAAAAGTAATGTTTCCATGCTCTGCCTGACAGTACACAGCTGCTTCACCATCCCTCCTCAAATCCTATTTCTTTTCTGAATTTTTTGCAATCTACAAAACTCAACAAAATTTCATCTGACCCTAAGCAAATGGGCTCTCCAAATGGGGCAATGCCACATCGGCAACTCGGACTTCACCTCAAATCACAGCTACCACTACAAGGTTAAATAATGCCAATAATCTAACACACATGTCCCGTGTCTAAAATTTTGGCACTGAGAGGAGGTGGATTCAGCTGTTCATCAGCAGCCAGTCCTTGCCTACAGCAAAAAAACCTCCAAGGTGACCAAACAAACCAGCAAGGAAAGTATCTCAAGAAGAAGGGGACACAGAGGGTTAAATATCCTCCAACAATTTACACATGAAAATAGGAATATGCTTCTCCTTCTCACAACAAAGATGGCTTTGTGACCCACACACAAGAATTACATATCAGTGAAAGTTCTGATAGAATGAAGCATTCATTTATTTTCCAATAGCCTCTCATCTGCTGATTTAAAAGTCAAGAGTGTCACTGTTCTCCTACTGATATAGTAGGAAAGAACACATAACATTTATAATTAATTTATCAATATTAATACATTTGTTAGTGTTTAACGTGCCACAAGATGCATTGTTGTTTTCTTCCCTGTAACAGGCCAACACAGCTATTATTAGAAACACAGGATTATCCCCTGATAAAACATTAACAAAGAGAAATATATCAGCACACCTCCAGTGCATGAAATGGTAGGCAATACATTACACAGAACTGTGCATGTTTGTGTATGTGCATTTTTGTTGACGTGTGCAGTGAAGACAAGAGATTCTGACAAGAGGGGTATACCATAAAGAATTAAAAGGAGAAGAACTGATGATACTAATGTAACAGCAAATTTGCAGAGTGTATGGGGGTGAGGGGGAAGTCCGGCATGCAGGTCCTGTTCCCACTGGCCACACCTACTTCACCATGACCATCCTGTGTTGAGCAGAAAGGTCTTAAGAGAGGAGCTATGTATATTCAGCTACATGTGTGCAGACTTAGACATTGCCTTACAGTTTGAGGAGGTTAGGAGGGAAGGGGGAGGTGCCAGTACATGTGAGGATTTTGGGAGAGGATCAGCATGTTCAGGTCCAGAGACCTTACTTGAGCTGCAGTTTCGTGTTCTGTCAATAACTTAGGTTGCCCACTGGCTGGACATCCTGTTTGTGCCCATGAACAGGTAGGAAGGAGAGAGGTGTGGGCTTACTATACATCTATCTATCTATTTCATTTATATCCTACCCTTTCCCCAATAATGGGACTAAAGGTGGCTTACAGCTTAATTTTAAAAAACCCAATATAGATTAAAAACTATACAAAAATCTCATTTTAAAAGTATAAATATAAATGTTATGGGAAAAAATTAAACAATTTATAAAGTTAAAACTATTAAAATTCATTAAAAGACTGTAAACAAACCAAGAAAACAGCTAAGTACACCATTAAAATCCCACCCGTCAGTCAGTCTCTAAAAGCCTGATGGCATAAGAACTTAGTTGCCAGCCCCAAAAGGAAGTACAGTAGGACCCTGTATCCACTGATTCATTATCCTTTGATTCAATTATCCAGGGAAACAAAACAGCACACATACCACAGAGTCTTCCTAGAAAATGTGTCCTCTCTAGCCATTTTCTAGGTCCTCTAAGGTAACTCTATGGTATTTTAAACTGGACGTTCCATTATTTTCAACGGTGTTCGCTATTATCCACGGTTTTCAGTATCCACGCCCCCCCCCAGAACCAATCCCCAGCAGATATGGGGGTCCTACTGTAATCCTAGCCTCCCTAGGGAGGGAGCTCCAAAATCTGGGAGCAGTCACTGAGAACGCCCTCTCCCCTATTTCCACCAAATGAACCCGAGAAGATAGACAGAGAAGGGCCTCTTTGAATGTTAAAAGCCATGGCTTCCCACAATGCTATTGGCCTATGCAGGAATGAGAATGGCTCTGATTGGTCCTCTTAGAAGGGCCTCTGTGAGCACACATGGACGAAGGCTAGAACCTGTTGGCATCATACTATTGGTCAATGCTTTCAGTGTACCACTTTCTTCACTGCATTCTGCATTTCCCACTGCACTACAGGACAATAAACAAACATATTGGCAGATACGCATTTGGTTGCATAATGCTGGTATTCAGCAGTAGGGTAGTGCAGCGTATCAAATATGCAACTTCATGAATGTAGATTTCCCCTTTGCAAACACAATGTAGGGTCTCTGCCAAAATCTCCTATCTAGTCCACATTTAAGCAGGGTGGCTGTGTGGCCAAAGCCATGCCATGCTTCTCTGGCATAATGGCACTCAGAATGAGCAAAAAAGGGACATAACATAAGGACAGTAAGATAATAGAGGGGCTATTGAAATATTTGGCCTAAATACCCTAAAGGCACCAGATCCCATCTGGTCTTGGAAGCCAAGCAGGCAGCCAACATGGCGGCCACAGGTGCATTCCTTGTTTGCTAGACCCACCCCCATGCTCATCCAGACAATCAAATCACGCTGCCTGTTCATATCTGTGCAAAGCGAGTGTTCAAATGATCGCACATTTGCATGTCATACTGAGATTTTTTAAAAATCCAGATGAAGCCCTGGATACAACACACACAGACTTTGCGGTGGATTTGGCTGCCCCCCGTTCCAAATGACAAGTATTTATGTGCATGTCCATATGAACAAATCACCGTACGTTCACATCCCATTCGTATTATTTTGCTCATATCAACAAGACCACACATTTACTTACCCGCATCTGAAAAACAGTCAGCCCTCTGCATCCATAGATTGATTCATAGATAGATTCACAGATTCCACTATGCACAGTTTGAAAATGTTCCAAATCCCACCCCCCAAAAGCATATCTTGATTTTATATAAGGGACACAATTTTACTACACCATTGTATGTAAAGGGACATAAGCATCCATGGATTTTGGTATCCATGGGGTGGGAGGTCATGGAATGAAACCCCAGCGGATACCAAGGGGCCACTATATGTTCTCATTAGGCATTTCTATGTCTTCCAGTGTGATTCTATGGTCAACTTCCAACCCAAGCATATAGCAGAATTGCGCTGGAGGGCCTAGAAATGCCCAGAGCAGTGTTCTCTCTAGGCAGTGCAATTCTATAGTATGCTTGGGCCAGGAGTCATTTGTCTCAATAGGGTTGGCTATTATCTGCGTTAAGTCTGGGAACATATCCCCTGCAGATATGGGGGTCGTATTGTATTCCTTGCCTAAGGAAACCCTATGAAATTCATGGGTTGTCATAAGCCGACATGTGACTTGAAGGCACATACACACACAATGAAATATTCAGATATTCTATGTCTTGTACTGTACAGTTATACGGTTGCTTGTTGGTCTGAACGACACAGAAGTTCTGATCCTACCTAGACATTTTCTGTCCCCTTTTTTCCTGTGGAGCTTCTTTTGCCTTGCCTTGCCTTGCCTCTACTTGACAAACAAGTTACAGAATATTTATTTTAATATGAAAAAGCAAAACAGCAAATTGATAAATGTAAGAATTTTTAAGTATTCAGTGCAATCCACTTTACTTTTTTTAAAAAAAATACAGCTTCTTTTCTATTTGACAGAGGTCAAGCATTAACATTTCTCAAATCTGCAAGAAACTAAAGTGACTCATGCAATGAGCTGGTGACTTCAATTGACCTTCAAGAAAACCTGTTTAGCCAGTTCTGAATGTTGGCTGACATCAAACATTGATAATCTTCCCTCTCTCCTCTCTCTCTCTCCTCAGAATAACTCAACTTGCTCTTCAGAGGCAGAAGGAACTACAGTAATTTCTTGCATGCAACAACCACATGATAAATGTTTCCCTCCTTATTTCCATGGTAAAATGAAAATGAATCTCATTTTATTTGCCACCTATTTTATTTGCCATCACCACTGCTGGAAAAAATAGTTTCAGATTCCTAGATTCCACTATTAATTTTTTCAGAGCCTGCATGAGAAACATTTTTAAGCAGCCAGTAGCAAATTTTTAGCCATCAGGAGAATTGAGCACCTCTATGACTATTTCACATCCATGCTTAATTTTAGAACTATGAGAGCTTTAAAAAGAACATGGGCCAATTTGGTTGGTGTCAGATACCATCTAAATATTTTGTAGATGTTTAAAATATGTAAAATATGGATTTTGATCAATAGAGGGGGAAGTCAGTGTTGAATATGTTAAATGTGAGTGTAGCAAGTGTATAAATATTTAGAAAGAGGTGTACCGTACATATGTGTATGTTAATAATATATGTTAGTAAATCAGGCCATGATATTGAGAACACAGCTGCGCTGGGCAGGGCACGTTTCTAGGATGGAGGACCATCGCCTCCCAAAAATACTACTCTACGGTGAACTCGCCACGGGTCAGCGTAAGAGGGGTGCTCCAAAAAAGCGATACAAAGACTCCCTGAAACAACATCTCAGGCTTGGCCAAATTGATCACCAACAGTGGTCCGCCCTGGCCTCACATCTGGAGGCATGGAGATGCATTATCCACAATGCTGCAGCCTTATTTGAGAACTCACAACGAACAAGTCTTCAAGAGAAACGACAACGCAGAAAGAATCACAACCCAAAAACATCACCCAAGGAGACCTTCTGCTGTGCTTTTTGCAACCGGACTTGTTTATCTCGGATTGGCCTTTTTAGTCATCAGCGCACTTGCAGAAAGCGCGGGATGAGTCCTTCCTGAATCTTCGTTTGCGAAGAAAAGCCAGCCAGCCATGTTAGTAAATGTAAAGTATGTCAATGATACATGTTAGTAAGTATGTTGTATTGTTACATAAGAGATAAAAAACAATAAAAATTATCTATCAAAAAAAAGAACAAGGACCAAATCCACACTACACGAATAATCCATTTTGAAACTGGATTATTTGCCATGGCTCCTTCCTATGGAATCCTGGGATTTGTAATTTGGTGAGGCACCAGCACACTTTGGCAGATAAGGCTAAAGACCTTGTAAAACTACAAATTCCAGGATTACACAGGAAGGAGCCATGGCTATGGGACAACAGCAAGAGGGCGACATTGTCCTATTTGGGGGGTTACCATGGTCATCAGAATAGTAACTGTAAAAATCGAAGACTGGTCTAGATAGATAGCCCTTTCATCTGCACTTATGATCTTATGACCTCTTGCTCCATGCTTAGGAACAGAAATTGGAAACATCACCCTTTGGACAACAACTCCCAGCATGGGAGCTGATGTCCAAAAAGTTAGCTTTTGCAAACTCCACTTAAGACACAAAAGAATCCAAGCATGGTGTTCGCACCTCTATTCTCCCCCTTCAACATGACATGGGAAATTAGATGTAGTCATCATGAGAGCTTAAAGTCCCCAGAAGTTGCTGCCACTCAATTAAGACATCAAGAGGGCCTTGAATAATGGATTATCCAAATTCTATTTGTTTCAATGGAACTTGTGCACACTTTATAACAAGAGTGAGAATGACTATACATGGAATGTAATGGAAATAAGACTTATGGACATTATCTAAGTAAAATGTTATTTGCAAATGTCAGTCATTACTACCTACCAAATGCAGTTTCTAGTGCCATTTCTTCTTTCTTTTGGCACACTTTTTAGCACAAGGATGCATAAATAAGGGTGACTTTCAAGCCCAATAAAAGCATAGACATGCAGATCGTACTGTCCTGAGCACTGCACTGCAGATCTAAATATCTAAACCTGCCAAACTAGCATTACCATGGAGACAAAACTAATGTGCTGTGACCACATTTCGTAGTTAATGCCATCTGGATCAAGCAAACATTTCAATTGTGCCAGTCCCTCCTTCATATTTTTTTAAAATGTACTGACCCATTTTTCATAAACACAAGCTACACGTCCTAATACAAGCATGTCATATTTTGTACACCGCAAAGGCTTCAAGCCTGCTCTCATAATTGCAGATGTGATATACTCAAAGGATCAAGAACCAGAGTCATGAGGTTTATCCCCATTTTCCTCTCATACACAAAACACACCAGAGCTTACTCTCCAGTCTCATAACCCTGTGTAGTATGACCTCTACATTGTGCCCCTGTGGTACCTTATTCTTACATTTCAAGAAGCAAAGTGTCTTCTATAAGTGGAATAAATGTAATTTTACAGCTGAGTCAATCTAGATGTCAAACTAAACAGAAATAGGGCTTCCAAATCCACTTTGAGGTGAAAAACAGCTTTATGTATACATGGACACATTCTAAACACTGAAATGTAATAATAATAACAACAACAACAGTTTTAGAGTTCACCAGGTGTTACTGACAAGCATGGTGATGCATCAACAGATAATGTCATATATTTCAAACAATGTTGCTTTTTGTAATTGTGTTACTGTGATCCCATCTATGATAATTTTTTGTCGGTCCATTTGGAATTTCTCCCAGAGCACCTATCATCACTGGAACCACAGTTGTTTTCTTTTCCCAGAGAGTTCGTAGGATTTGATATTTCATAATCTTTTCCCTCTCTTAATCTTCAATTCTGCTATCTTCCAGGATTGCCACATCTATAATACAAACTTTCTTTTTTTTCAACTGCAGTTATGTCTAACAAGAACAACAACAATACTTTATTTATAACCCATCTTATTTCCCAAAAGTGGGACTTCAAGAGAACTATGCCTCCCTGTTTTATAGAGCTTTGTATATGCACTGGAACTTCACACACCCAAGAAGTATCTAGGATGAGACACTGCCAAGATGTAAATGGAAACTAAGGGTAAATGACTTTGTGGATCTTTTCCACATGATCAGGGAGGAACAAACTGCAGAAACCAAAAGTATGAGTGAATGGATAAAACCTACACAGATCAGCCTTCCCTAACCTGATGCCCTACAGCTGTTTGGATCACAACCTCCATCACTCCCAACCAGCATAGCCAGTCAAGGATAATGGGAGTTGTGCTCCAAAGCATCTGGAGACTGGGGAAGACTGGCATAGAAACAATAACTTTGTGGTTTCAAAACTGTGTTACCCAAAATGCTCCTGCCAAGAAAATATCAGGTATATAAAGAACATATAAAGTATACAAACAGCATATAAAGAAATGGGTAAGGAAGAGGTTAGGACGGCGCCAATGTACAGCCCCTTCTAGCTAACTCTGGGAGGCCTGCTTCACTTCTAAGAAACATGGGATTTGCACATGATCTTATCAGATGTGTTTCACAAACTGAACAAGGGTGACTGATCGAAGCTAAATGGCTTCTCTGTCTCCAGTCATTTTTTAAAAAACTGTGTATTAGATGGAATGTATTTTATTTGCCTGAGCATCTCCACCAGCCAGAAAGCACTTTACATTATTTATCCTCCACCAGGAATTAAGACCATCTCAACAAGCAGAATTCTCCAAGGCACAAACATAGGTCTCTGCTTCTCTGCTCCCTTTTCTTGATTGCCTCAAATGTGGAAAGCATCTTCCAGGTAATTTGTCATATCCTCTAGGAGTTGATGTAGATAGCAAAAGACAGAACTTTCAGGCTGTTTATTACTTTGAAGTGTTTTCAGTCATAACACTCCCTTATATTTTGATTTCAAGACATGTCAGAATAATGCAATATCCTCATTAGACTTTCCCCTTCACAGGCTATTTCCTCCAGATCTTGAGAATGTATTTTACAGCAGAGACCAATAGACATTTGTTTTCGTTTCCTTTCCTTGGCTGGTCATCTTATAGAATCATAGAACTGTAGAGTTGGAAGAGACCACAAGGCCCATCCACCCCCACCCCTGCCATGCAGGAACATACAATCAAAGCATTCCCAAGAGAGGGCTATCCAGCCTCTGTTTAAAAACCTCCAAAGGAGGAGACTCCACCACACTCTGAGGCAGCGTATTCCACCATTCCAAACAAATATAAATTTGTTAATCAATGTTCTTGTATGGAAACTGAAGTTAGAGGAAGACAAGATTATGTACAATTAATACTATTCCTATGCTCTGCTCTTATGTGCTCCCTTGGGCTTGCTCACTCTCAGTCTCTCAAGTTATTTTGCATTTATATGCTTTCAGAGCACTGTTTCGTTTCTCTATGTATTTTAAAATTCACAAACAAATGTCTGTCCAGGACAATGTACAAAAAAGCACAGAAACCAACCAACCAACAACAACAAAATCAAGTAACAAAAAAAGCCACCCATTCAGCAGATTATCTTCCTAAAGAGGAAATGTTTCATGCCTCTACTAAAAGTAAACAAAAACTGACTCAGGTGGGCTCCAGTGGAAAAGAGCTCTACAGGATGGGTGCCTTGCTAGAAATGCTGCATTGCTTTCATCAGATAAAAATCCTACCTACCTACCTACACATCAGGGTGGACAATTAGTAGCACTAAGCCTAATTTAATGTAATATTTGCCCTAACTTCAAAAGTCTTTGACAAGACATCATTTGAACCTCCAGCATTAGATTACTCTTCAATCAGCCTACTGGGAAAAGAAGGGAATGGCGGGGGGGGGGGGACGAGAAAAATATTGTTCCATGTCAGAACATGGGAATGTTTATTTTTTTATTACATATGCCAGAGTCACCCCAGCCAGCATGGCCAGCACTGTGCTTGGCTAGGGAATCTGGTATATGTAGTCCAAAATGACTTTGCACAGCTTTGCTTAGCCCGCTGTTGGATCTAGCCTTACCCACCAATGGCATGCAGCCCCAAAAAATTACCCTAAGAGACTGTGAACCTGGCCAGTGAAACGGTTCCCTTTCCTGTGTATATAATATATTCAGATGCCAATAGCTATTACAAGTATATCTCAATTAATGAAGTAGATGTGTTCCTGGACATTGCTTCTTTAACAGAAAATTTGGTACCAGACATAGAAATAACATGGCAGGGCATGCTGGCAAATAGTACCCCTGGTAACCATGATGGTAACTAACCTGTATGAAATCCTTATGGAAAATGAAAGCAGTCTGGCATTTATTGAACAGTTTGGAGTGTTGCTTTTGGTAAGAGTAGAAAATGCTATATTCAGCTTAGTTTTATTTTCTCAACTCTGTTCAGCTGATTTGTGCTATTACTTATTTTATAAAAGGTATTTAATACCCTGCCTTTCTAAAAATAGTATACAGAGTTGGCTAGATTGAGGGAAGGAATGGTGCCACTCTATTCTGCTTTGGTCAGACCTCACCCGGAATAATGTGTCCAGTTCTGGGCACCACAATTCAAGAAGGATGGAGCATGTCCAGAGGAGGGTGACCAAAATGGTGGGACGTCTGGAAGCCATGCCCTATGAGAAGCAGCTTAGGGAGCTGGCTGAGTATGTTTAGACTGGAGAAGAGAAGTTTAAGAGGTGACATGATAGACATGTTTAAATAGTTGAAGGGATGTCATACTGAGGATGGAGCAAGCTTCAGGAAGGCCCTCAAAACTTCAGGAAAATAGATTCTTCCTAAACATTAGAAAGAACTTCCTGACATTAAGAGTTATTTGGCACTGGAATGCACTGCCTCAGAGTGTGGTGGAATCTCCTTCTTTGGAGGTTTTTAAGCAGAGGCTGGATGGCCATCTGTCGGGAATGCTTTGATTTTGAATTATGGTATCTTCCAACTCTATGTTTCTATGATTCTGTGGCTGGGAATGGTGGAGCTTGTAGCCCAAAAGATCAGTGCAGCACCAGAGTGGAGGAGGCTCTCCTAGGATATTTCTATCATTATGCTTTCTAACACCCCCAAAATAACATAGAAAAATACTGCATCCAAATGACCTTACAAAATAACTAAAAGCTGAGACAATGACAAAAAAAAAAAAAAAAAAAAAAAAAACACACCCTAGGACCAAACACATGTAGCCTCCTCTTCTTTCACAAGCTCAAAGCAACATACTCTACATTGGCTATTTGATCCTTACCTCCCCCTACCACAGCATAACTATTTGTTTTAGTGCTTTGTGTTTGTCAATCTTGCTACTGGTTTTATTTTGGATTTACTGTGGGCCCTCAGTATCCACTGGGGTTTGGTTCCAGGACCCCCGTGGATAACAAAATCTGTGGATGCTCAAGTCTCATTATATGTAATGGCACAGGAAAATAGTGTCTTTTATATAAAATGGCAAACAGCAAGGTTTGCTTTTTGGAATCTTTTTTTCTGAATATTTTTGAGCTGTGGTCCATGAATGATGAACGCATGGCTATGGAAGACTGACTGTATATGCTGATGTGTGCGCATGCACACACGTGCCTGTATTTTACTCTTTGCTGATCTTTGGTATTTACAAGTTTGCTTTATTCTTGGTTTTATTATCTGCCATGTCCATTGTTGTTGTTTCACTGGTTGCATATATTGGTTGAATTCCATAAAGCAATAAATACATACTTAACAATTTTTTAAAAATCTGTTAGGTGAGATTAGACCACAGTTTAAGCTAATAATGGCACTTATTACCAATGTCACATCAGTAGCACTTCCAGAAACTTAGGTTTTTTTTAACTGTAACCACCACCACCCTGTCAAATCTGCATCTAGAATGGTCATAGGGCCTGTCGGCTGGTGGTACTTGGAACTGACATCCCAAAAAGTAATATTTCCAAGCCCTGCTTCTGCCATACATCTGTATGAAAAGAAATTAAGTTTATCCCACATTCTTGGAGGAATACTGGATCTTGAGTTTTCAAATGTTGCAGTCTACTGGATGTGACTGTAAGTTACTTATCCAAAGTCAAAATGTCAGTGTCTGGTTTGATGGGAACATGGTCTCTGTAATTCATGTCAAGTGCTCTAGAAAGATTTCTTTACAGAAGGAGATTTGAGTACATCTGACATAAGTTTATCATAGGTTAGCAATGATCGTACTTATGTTTTGCTATACATACATGCAAGCAGCAGCTAGTGCCAACTGCAGCTTCACACTCCATGAGGAAGCAATGGGAAAGGGATGTGTTCATTTAGTACAAATGAAGACAAATAGAAATCAAGTAATTTCCTGCCTGGTGTAGGGTTTCATTAATAGAAAATAGATCTGGGGCCTGTCTAAAAAAAAATAACCCTCATGGAATTCGCTGGGAATCCTACCAGTCTAAACAGGATCCAGTGCCAATCCACACTATTTGGAAGGAGGGAGGCCCAAAACAGCAAAAACAATGGGGTAAAAGCCTTTGCAGATTTCCCCATACTTTTTCACAAACTGCAAGGCTGGTGCGCATTTTTGCTCTTTTGGACTACCGAACAATAAATAACGCAAAGGGAAGCACAAAGCTGATTGGCGAGGTGAGAGCGGGGGGGGGCTTGCTAGGAGTGCAAGTGCCCACTGCCGCCATGTTGGATTTTTGCCTTAGCAATTGCTCACTAAGGCAATTTTTAAAAGGGTCAATATTTTCTGTTTTGCTTTGGAGAATCACTCTATCACACCAGTGTACCTTGGGACATTTGTTTAAAAAAATAAACCCGGCGGCAATGAAGAACTAACATGAGTAAATAATTCATGATCGCCATCAGGAATGTGAGGGCTTCTGATACCAGAAAAACCATTTGGCCTTATCGCTGCTACTGCCAAGATGCCAATAGTACAAGGTATTCGGGATTTTTCCCCTCGTGTAGATGGCCCCTGGTATATCTTAACACTCTCAAGTATCTCACCTCTCTGTCACTCTTTTATCTCCTACAGCTCTCTACAACAATCTTCCATGTGTGTCACAGAGTATACAGAAACAGCAAACATTTTCTATCACTGAACTGTACATTTTGGCATGCTTCCTAGATGTGGTCATCAGCATTATTACGATGATTGGATCAGAACTGATTTCTCCTTTGGAAATTCAGATTTGACGCAGTGACAAATTTATGTACAATAACGTCTGATTTAGCATCAGGCTCTAGGGCCAGTTTTAATACTCTGGGCAACTCCCTATCACAAGGTGTTTACTTTCTCTCTCGCTCACTCTTTTCTTAACCCCACCCACCAAAATCAGAACAGAAAGCAGGATACAACTACTGCCTATTTCCCATTTACAGAATCCAAATTTCAGGGATCCCTCCAAACATCCCCTTCTTTAGTTGGTCTTGCTGTGTGCCTTCAAGTTGTTTCTGATTTATGGAGACCCTATCACAGGGTTATCTTGTCAAGATTTGTTCAGAACGGGTTTGCCTTTGCCTTCTTCTGAGGATGAGTGTGAGTTGCTCCAGGTCACCCAGTGGGTTTCCATGGATGAGCTGAGATTCGAACCCTGGTTTCCAGAGTCATAGAACAATGCTCAAACCATTACACCATGCTGGCTCCCTCCCCTTATTTAGATATACAGTAACATCAAAATAAATTAGCCCTCTAAGGGGCAAACAGAGCTAAGCTACAGAAGCCACATAACACAGATTCGAAAGAAGTTGCAATGGCTGCCAATATGCTTCCAGTGTGAATTCAAGGTGCTGGTGATAACATTTAAAGCCTTACATGGTTTGATACTGCAATGCTACAAGGACCACCACCTATCCCCTTCTCTCTTTATATATGCAGGTCATACACATATCCATGGAATCAATATCCATGGTTTCACTTATCCACAGCTGAAAAAATAGGGGCACATACCATAGAGTTGTGCTGGAAAATGCCTAGAGAGGTGTCCTCTATAGGACTTGCTAGGTCCTCCAATGCAACTCTATTGTATGTACCAGAAGCCCTTTATTTTAATAGGGTTTGCTATTATCTGCAGTTTCACTTAAAAATTGTAAGTTCAGAAACTTATCCCCACAAATACTGGGAGGAGGTGACCTCTATGTGTGCGTGCGTGTAGATTTTTGCTAGACATATTTGCTAGAACCCCTGGGGCTGGCTGGTTTAATCCAAATCTATTCTTATGTATAGTTTTGAATGGTCTTAACTGGTTTTAAATGGTTTTGTTTTAGCTTGTAAGATTGTTTAATATATTTCTAGTCTATTTAAATTACTCTTATTGTTTTGAATGGTTTTGAATGAGCAGAATTGTATTTACTGTATGCTGATCCTTGGATAGAGAGCAGGATATAAACATTTCAATTAATAAATAAAATAAACACTGAGTAATCCTCCGAAATGAGTGTCATCTATGCCTATGAGCTGAACAAAACATTAATTATGAGGAGCGTGTGGACAGAGTTCAGCCTGTTTGCTGATTCAAAACCTCAATTCAATTCAGCACCCTCTCCCAACCTGGTGCCCTCTAGGTGTGTTACAGTAGAGCCTCCATCACTCCCAGCCAGCAAGGGGAAGCTGGAGAAGGCTGTAAGGAGATGATACTATGTTTTTTATCACAGTTCAACCACATCTCTTCTGTGGCATCAAAAGTACAGATCTCTGTCTAAACTGTGACAGGTGCCCCCTATTTTTTTTTAAAAAAAAACCTCTCTTATTATTTTTCAAAAAGTAGCTGTGTTAGTCTTTTGCAGCATAAAAAGGAAGAAGAAGAGACAGAGAGAAAAAGGAATGTGGCAGCAGCTTTTAAGATGAACTGGTTTTTATTCTAGCATGAGCTTTCATGGATATAAACCATTTGGTTCAGATGCACTCTGTATTCCATCTGAAAAAGTGGGTTTATATCCAGGAAAGCTCATGCTAAAATAAAAACCAGTTTGTTTTAAAGGTGCTGCCACGTTCCATTCTTCGCCCCCTTCCTTCTCTTTTATTGTTGACTCTTTATCCTACTTTTTTCCCCAAGGAGCACAAACAAGCATATATCATTATCTGCTCTGCCACTCATTTTAACTTCACAGCAGCTCTGTGAGATAGGCTTTTCGTGAAAAGTCACCCAATGACTTTCATGACTGAGTAGGGATTTGAACCTTGTTCTCTCAAGTCCAATCCAAAATTCTAAACCCACCTTTCCAGATGTTTGACTAAGGGCTGTAGGGATATGGAAGGTGCAGTCCAGCACACCTGAAGGCCACTGTTCTAACCCTTATCTCAAACTGCCTCTTGGTATGTAGTTTCTGTCAATCCTTAGTGCACCTTCTTATTATGCATATTTGACTAAAGTATTAGAAAAGATTAACAAAAGGTACAATCTCTAGCATTCAAGCTGCATGAATATCACCAAGGAAACAGTGATAATTTAGCAGGAGAGTGTGTGTGTGTGTGCATGTGTGCTTAATGAAAACCTCAGGCAGCTTTGGTTTTGCCTACAATAGTGCAGAATACAGGATGGTCAAAGCAATTACATCTTATTTCCTTTCCCCATCGATTTATTGCACCTTCATTACAAAAACAGAAAGATTACCAGTGTCTTCCCACATACAGCTCTCTGACATTCTTTATTAATATTTAAACCCAGAAGCTGAAAATAAAATACCATATTTGGAATAGCAAAAATCAGAGATTAGAAACGTTACTTTTTTTAGACTATACAGTAATCCCTAGAACTCCATAGTGATGCTGGTAGGGAAATTCTGGGAGCTGTCATGGTTAAAAAGTACCTTTTCCAGGCTGTGGCAGAAATAATTTTCAAAACAAAAAACAATGTTGAAGTACAAAATAAAGATCACCACACATGAATTGAAAGTAATGAACCATTCCAGACATTTAATTCAGTGCTGTTAAATATTAAAGGCCGACTAAGACAAAAAGTACCCAGAGCGTTTTCACTTTTTCAATAGCACAAATTCACTGCAAGGGCCTCTAGCAAAGTAGCCAGACAACAGTACCAGATTTAAGACTCATTCACAAATTTTCCTTTCAGTCTCCTTGCCATAACAGCAACATGTGAAGTGCTTTCACTGAGAAGCAATTGTCTTTTGAGATTGGATATGAAACCTATATCTGTGGTATTTGGCCTGTTCATTGCTCCTTCTCAAGTGCAAGTAATCACTCGATTTTCTTTCATTCATAATAGATGCAGTCAACAGAAGCGGAAAGGAGCAGGAGGTGGTCAGTCCCTATGAGGCCCACATGAAATCTACATATATAAAACACTTGGGTATGTTTTCTTTCCCAGTATGCTGATTGGCCGCTTAGGAAACATACCCAACCAATCCCCTCCCTCCTCCCACTCCCTCAGCCAATCACCACTCACATGCAAATTTCCTCTCCATCTCACAATCCACTCCTGTCACTTAATCTGCATCTACATCCCCAGCCACACACGGGCTCCTCCCTCCTCTCACTCCCTCAGCCATTCACCACCCACAAGCTCCAGGCCACAACCACAATTCCAAACCCCAGCAGGGTGCATACGCTGGACACCAGCCACAGGGTTCTGGGAGATGTAGTTTGCAAACATGTGGAACGCTGCCACTCCAACCTCCATGCTGCAACCACTGTTTGAAACCTCAGCAGGATGTATGTTATGTCAGGTACAGCTAGTTGTGATATACATTTTATAAATACAAATATTCAGAAAAAGAGTAAAACAACTTTTATAAGGGAAGAAAACCATCCCTACATTGATGTAAAGTCCAAAGTAGATTTGTGTACATTTTAAAAATAATGTTAATAGCAGCCATGGGGGTGTTGGAGGAGACCTACGGATTCAGCAGCATCAGGATTTGGACCCCTGTTGTAACATTACAGTTTCAAAGTTTCTGTCTGCATCAGGAGGTAAGTCTCCACTGGCATTAATGGGTGGCAATTATTAAGCAATTAATAATTGCCGTGGGGCAGCATGATACCCTTCTTATACCAAGAACACTACATTTAACATGTTTACATGGCTAGTGATTTATACTCCGATTGGTAGGTCACAGGTTGAACAGGACTACAACAGGACTACAAATGATCAGGATGAAGGCCCAGATGGAAAAGGCTCAATGACTTTTTGCAGGACTTTTCACATACAGTTCAGTAAATGCTAGAATCTGATTATTATTTATTAATGCTTTATTTGTTGGTTAGGGGCTAGCTAAATGGGGCATCGCAGCTAAAAGTAGTTATGACATAATAAAAAACAAAAAAAATGGCCACTGAAATGTAGTGGTGCTTCAACAGATATTAATACAGCCCTTTGAAAAACAAGAGTTTGATGTTTATTTGTCTGATAATGCCTTTAGATTGTTAGAAGACAGAATGAGGGGGGGTGTCTACAAATTGACTATGTATGTACAAAAATGGAACTGGAATAATAAACTGTTACACATTAGACAAATGTGCCCAACTGGCTCATCCAGTATATTTGAGGTTGCCAAAGTTCAAAAACAGTAATTAAAAGCTACCCAGTGATGAAATGCTCACTCAGAATCTGTTCTTCATCACTATAAATCAATACCTGACTCTCAAATGGACCCTTCCATCAATACAATGACTGCCTCAATTTTGTAATGTGAAGAGAAAAGTAATCCACAGATTTTCCTTGGGGTTTTTTCCGGGCTGTGAGGCCATGTTCTGGAATAGTTTCTTTCGGATGTTTCGCCTGCATCTGTGGCTGGCATCTTCAGAGAATGGTTGGGTAGGAGTGTGTGTGGAGTTTCTATATTGTGAACCCCTGTTGGGGAGTATATGTAAATTTATGTAATTGAATGGTTAGTTTCTGGGTATAGAAATGCAAGGATGATTAGTGTTTGTTTGGCTAATGATTGGTTGATGGCCCATTATCTGCTGGAAATCACCTTGTCCCTGCATGGAATTCCTTTGTAAATGTGGAGTTTTGATTCTATTGTTTTTCCAAACTGGAAGTCTGATTTTGTTTACTTTTAGGGTTTCTTCTTTCCTGTTGAAAAAAAGTAATCCACAGATGAATAACTTAAGGATTATATGAAATGCATGGGTGGCTGCCTGGTAACAGAAATACCAGCCCAGTTGGTTATTTCTCTCTGATTGTGTGCTATGCAATTTAAGCAGCATGATTCAAGCAGAGTTGTATACTTCAAAACTGTGGCTGAAATCAAGGTGATTTAAAAGTATGCAGCATTCACTGGACAATGCCCCAAAACAATGGCAAATGCCAGTTTCTCAGTAATCTTTAGAGTGAATGTTGATTCATCACATGGCAGTATCACACTCAGCTAGAAACCTAATACTGATCTAGGTATGAGTTTAATAAGCTCACACTATGTTATTGCCCTCATTGGTGAGATGTTTTTCCTGCTCAGCCACCTATGAGAAACATTTTCTCATAACTTTTTGCAGAAATCTTGGATGAATAAGATGACTGCACATCAACCTGTGCCTTCTTACGTTATGCAAGCAACCATCTGGTAGAATGGCACAGTTTAGAAAAGTTAATAGCAGAGATAAGAAAATACATATTTATCAAAGGACTTAGGGGAGAGGCTATGTTATGTTACATCAGCAGCAAGTCATGTATGTACAAATTTGTCTTATTCTTGTTGACTTGTACAGCATGGTAGCCTATGGTTTTAAAGCTTTTAAAGCCTTTACATTTTTTTTTTGGAATACAGCTTCTAGAATCCATGGCACCAGCGTGGGGACTCTGGGAGTTTCTAAACTCGAACTAACTTCCTTATTCCTAATTCTCAAAGAAATCTGAAACAAGGTTATATGAGAAGCCTTAATAAGGAAACGTACCGTATATCTGGATAGCAGTTTTAAACAAGTAAAAGTTAGGCAGTCTCCTGAATCTCTAGATTCAAAACAGGTATCAAAGTGTGATAAAAGTGTTCCTGTCTACTGACAGGATAAATGGGTGCATCCAGACTGATTTTAAAAACCACAGAGTCCCAGATTTTGCACCTGTTCTTTCCTATTTTATTTTGGTGATCCATATACATTTTGTTTATCCCAGAACATTTTCTGTCAGCTCCCGGTATGATCAGAGACTTTTTATACCAGCTCCCCTGGTCAGTTGATTTAAACCAGTATAAAATTAGAAAGAACAGAGGGGGAAATCTGGGACATTTTGATCCATCTGGATGCACCCACTGGTAATCATTGTTGATTGTGAATCATTGTGAGCAGTGCCATATATACTATAGAATGGGAATCTCCTGTTTGTTTTATGCAGCATTGCAATGAGAATTTCAACATTCACCAGTGAAATTAGCAATACAGTTACCTTGCTTAAAGTCAGACAATGCCAGAACTAAAAGAAACTCATCCTAAGTATATGCAAGCACAGGTGCCTGACAAATTAAATACCAGGAGCTATAGTCACTTTGTTTAGATTAGAACAGTAGGAGTGACAATATTTAGGTTATCAAACTACTCACTGCATGGCAGTATCTGAACAAAAGGAAACAGAACCATTTTGAGAATAGTTCTCAAACCTGCCCATTAGCTTTTAAGGCAGGTGCAAACATACAATGTCAGAAAGGTGAATTTAGCCTCCCTATTAAATGACAGCTAGAATTAAAATTGGGATGCTATGATCTGGGCACTTTTTGATTACATGGCTTGTAAATGTCTTGCATACATATTTTATTCATTAGCTTGGTTTGTTCATTTAGTACTGTGCTGTTGGGTGCACACACAGTTTGCTAGTAAAAGCATACAGTCACACTGAAATTCTCTACAGGGAAACTGAATGGGTTGCCTGAACAACCTGAAATGTTACTTTGTCTTCAAACCCATATAGGCCATAATTCACTAGAACCTCACACTGAAAGGAAGTCTGTTGCATGCAAATACAGCTTCACTCTTGTACATATTCCATGTCATCAAGAGAAGCTCTGCTCCTTCTCGGTGTGATTAAACTTGAAAGCCTTCTCAGCCTCCTCAGGAGTGGCACCAAACCTGTAGAATATTTTTCCCAGTAAAACTGGCCACGCCACTGTCGTGTTAGTATATTCTAAACCTTTTAAAATCAAACACAAATGTCTGCTGATATTTCAACCTTGCTTTATCTTTGTATTGGCTTTATGCTATGTGGCTTTGTGGCTAATAAGCACAAAGGCTCACTTGAAGGGCCTGGATGAGAGAGGTTCTCAACTGAGCTGTGACTCCAGCAGGTAAAAAAAAAGGGATAAGAGAGAATCCCACTTTAATGGATGCAATGCATGAGTGGGATTGCCATGGAAAATCCTACACTGAGCAGGCACCAAACATTCCATGTGTATGAGTTACTAAGACCACAGAGAAGAAAATGTCTTATACAATTATATACATGTCTACTCAGGAGCAAGCCTCACTGAATTTGGAGGGCCTTACTCCATAGGACTACAACCTAAATATATGAAACTCTGTTTCAATCTACTATTAATGATGCATTTATTCTTGATTGTTTTATTTTATCGTTTATATTCACACTGCACACAAATAGTACTCTACAGTGAACTCGCCATGGGTCAGCGTAAGAGGGGTGCTCCAAAAAAAAAAAAAATGATACAAGGACTCCCTGAAACAACATCTCAGGCTCGGCCAAATTGATCACCGACAATGGTCCGCCCTGGCCTCACATTGGGAGGCATGGAGACGCAATATCCACAATGCTGCAGCCTTATTTGAAAACTCACGCCGAACAAGTCTTGAAGAGAAACGACAACGCAGAAAGAATCACAACCCAGAAACATCACCCAAGGAGGCCTTCTGCTCTGCTTTCTGCAACCGGACTTGTTTATCTTGGATTGGCCTTTTTAGTCATCAGCGCACTTGCAGAAAGCTCAGGATGAGTCCTTCCTGAATCTTCGTTTGCGAAGAAAAGCCAGAGAAGAGAGAGCGCACACAACACTGGGAACATTGGTTTGAGTAACATATAAACATGATAAATTAATCAATATAAAAAGACACACAAGTACATAGAATGTCTGAGTGAAGTCCCAAACTAACAAGGAAGTTTTTATAGCCCTTCCAAGTTGAGAAACACCAATGGTCAGCATCGGCAAGCAAAAAGACTCCTGTTCCTAAGAATCTTTTAGTGCCCAGGGAAAGGTCTCTTAACATTTTGCTGTTTGAGGTAGAGAAGCAAATGCACCTCTCTCCTCATTCAAGCATATTGACCCAAGACCTATCAAGTTGTTTCTATCCAAAGAAGAAAAACCTCCATATTCAACTCCCCATCTTTAGCATCAAAAGGAAAAGAATAAGAAATTAAATAACTATTTGCTGCCTTTTCAATCCCAAACACCCTCCCCATTCTGTCTAATTGTAGGGGTGGCCCTGGTTGCCAATCACATGGGGGAGTTCTGCATGGGGCTGACAGTCCCATCCCTAGCATCTCCTAGTCATCTGCACAAAATGACCATAGCTTGTATGCCCACAAAATCCAAAGCAAATTGTGTTGTTCTTTCTCATTCAGTTTCTTTCTTCTAAAATTCCTTTCATGCTGGGTTTCTGTTTTGGTAAGGCCCAGAAGGCAAAGAAAGGCATGTTTGTTTTGTTTCAATTATCACTTTAAAAGACTTGCCTGGGTACATTTGACACCTCTGGAAAACTGAGATGGAATATTTCACCCCTAGCAAGCAATAACTGCTTCTCTGATGAACTGTTTCTCTCTCTCTCTCTCTCTCTCTCTCTCTCTCTCTCTCTCTGTTTCATTTCACTAGGCTCACCTGGAATTTTGCTATTAGGTACTCCATTCCCTGAAGGTAATAATCTTCCTTATAGTACCACTGATGCTTAGGAGAAAGGTTAATGTCTCCTTTTCCATAGTAAGGAAAGATGACAGAGATCAGCAACTCATTGCTTAAGCAGGTATGTAACATAATAGTTAAAATTAATGGTCAAATTAAAAATATATCATGAGCTAAAGCAGAGAGAGAGAGAGAGAGAGAGAATAAAACAAAGCAATCTGGAAAGTCCTAAATTCACAATTTCAGTCTCCAAAGCTATCCTACTTTTTCTGAAAACAGGAACATTACTGCTCTCCAGAAATCACTCAATAACTCAAAATCCACAGTTGGGCAAGACAGCTATTAGGATCAATTGAATTGCCACAAGAAGCATGTAGGTTTCAGCATTCTCCAGAACTCTTCCACAGGCTAACTGGTACAAAAATTAGGAAATAGGGAAGAAACCAACAAGTCCCAACATTTGGTCAGGTGTTGCAGCAAAGCGGTGTTCAGCTAAGCTGAGTCCCAAAATGACCACTGCACACTAGATAAACCACTGGTAGATGTACAAGTACCAAGTTGGGCCCAGCAATGTATACTAAACTAATGGCCAGTTTCTTTTCTTTTTTTTAATTATTTTATTTCAAATATATAGTAATAAAAATTAACAAAACAAAATAATTAATTTCCTTTTCAACTGTGTTTGAACTTGAACAATATATTGTCATATACTTCCCTATCTACTATTTATATTACTCCAAAAAAAATCCTTCAGATATAATCTCTCTCTCTGGCTTTTCTTCACAAACGAAGATTCAGGAAGGACTCATCCCGCGCTTTCTGCAAGCACGCTGATGACTAAAAAGGCCAATCCGAGATAAACAAGTCTGGTTGCAAAAAGCACAGCAGAAGGTCTCCTTGGGTGATGTTTTTGGGTTGTGATTCTTTCTGTGTTGTTGTTTCTCTTCAAGACTTGTTCGGCGTGAGTTCTCAAATAAGGCTGCAGCATTGTGGATAGTGCGTCTCCATGCCTCCCGATGTGAGGCCAGGGCGGACCACTGTTGGTGATCAATTTGGCCAAGCCTGAGATGTTGTTTCAGGGAGTCTTTGTATCGCTTTTTTGGAGCGCCCCTCTTACGCTGACCCGTGGCAAGTTCACCGTAGAGTAGTATTTTTGGGAGGCGATGGTCCTCCATCCTAGAAACGTGCCCTGCCCAGCGCAGTTGTGTTCTCAATATCATGGCCTCAATGATATAATTATATATTATATATTATCAGATATAATATAGCAATATCAAAGACAATACAGTTACCCCTTCATATTCGCTGGGGTTTGGTTCCAAAAACCCATGAATACTCAAGTCCCATTATATGCAATGGCATAGAACGATGGTATCCCTTATATAAGATAGCAAAATCAAGGTTTGCTGTTTGGATTATTATTTTTTTAAGAAGCTGTCAATAATTAAATCCGTGGATACCAAATCTGTGGATACGGAGGCACAACTGTAATTCTTATACTATTTGTATCTCCAACAGAAGATTAAAACATACATTTTTAATTTGTTCATCATTTCTACTCTTAGTCTGAAAACCATATATCTGCGTATTTTCCCCAATCCATTTTCCAAAAGTCAATTAATTTTATCCAATTTTATCTAAATTTTGTTATTGATTGGTATCTGATCCAACATGTTAGTTGTTTCATTCTTGCAAATTCCAATAGTTTAAATATCCATTCATCTGTGTTTGGAATCTCCTTTTGTTTCCATATATATCAGGCATATATAATTCTTGCTGTAGTGATCATGTATAGCATTATAGTTTTTAGTTCTTTAGGAAAATCCTTATCAATTATGTTTAAAAAGTATAATTCTGGTTTTAATTTAAGATTGATTTTTTAATATTTTCTTTGTCATCTTATGTATGTTAATCCAAAAATGTTTCGCTACTTTACATGACCACCACATATGAAATGAAGAACCATCTACATCCCCAGGCATGTTTTTATTTTTGAACACAGAAAAGACAGCAGCAATGAATAGAACTATCCCTCTTTCTTCTCATGGACCATTATACCTATAGGGTTGTGGGGGTTTTTTGATAAATGAAATTTATAAACCTACCAGACACTTATATTGCTACAATTTATAATCTCTACACAATATTCACATGACAAAGTATGCTGTTATCTGTGAAAACTCGCGTCACCATAAACCAGCTAAACATTAAGAGCCAACACAACTCTTTTTGTCTATTTACCCAAGAAGGCTAAAATATTCTCATTCATAACCAATTTTGTTCTCTACGCAGTGAGAAACTGTGCTTCCTTTTGTCTAATCAGGGTTCAGTATACTTTTGTAAATTTATGTATTTGAGAAGAAGATATCAGGAAACTTCTTTGTTATGTGTCAAATTCCAGAGCTTAGAAATACCACTATTTAGGACTACACAGCTCATAATCACCCAGCATGGGGATCTTGAGAGTTGTAATCTAATCGAACCCTGGTCTCCAGATTTGTAGTCCTACACTCAAGCCATAATGCCATCTAACCTAGTACTGTCTAATCTGGCAGGTAGTTACTCTCCAGGAACTAAAAAAGAAATTTGTCACATCACTGTCTACCTAGTACTTAAAAAAAAAAACCTGGTGATGTTTCCAAATGAACTTGCCATCTTTTTATTCTAAGTATGGACTTTACTCCTTCAGGCTCCATACTTTTGAAGAGAAGGATTATTTTTTTTTTTTGCTGGGGGGGGGGCAGGGAGGAGGCTGTTACAGAGATTGATTTTGTTGCAAGAATAAAGCAACTATGTCTTATAATGCTTTTGTTATGCCAATTAATTTACAAATATGCAACTTGAAAATGGAACATCAGTTTCCAAAAAGCAAATACAGTAACTTCAGTCTGGTGCCTTAACCTCCTCTTCAGGCAGCTATAAAAACTCAGACTTCTGTCTTAGATGAGTACAATATTAAAACGTCCGAACTATTTCGCCTCAGCCAAATCCATACAAGTAGGGGATGATTAGTAGGTAGTACTTCTCAGCCATCAAAGGAAAGATTCAACATCTTTCCTATTGTTTGCCTAAAAGCCTAGGAATGGTTGTATCTTTACACAATAGCATTCTCGTGACACTACCATGTCATCTGTCATGCAACACTTGAAAGTGGTTCACTGGGTCAACTGACACAGATACAAATGGTCCAGAAGATAACATACTTAGCAGTAATGCCACCGCATGGCTTTTCTCTTCTGAGAAATCCCAGACACGCACTTATTGTGGAAAGACCTCTGATAATTGCAGCAATATTGTGTATTTGTACTTGTCTGAGAAAAAAGGAAGAGAATGCAAATGTGCCTAAAAGTAATTGTTTTAGGCTGTGCATTTGCAAAAAAGCCACATAAGTTGTGATTCAGGAAAACCACTTGGAACCAGAAAATATTTGTTATTTATTTCAGTAATAAGTTCAAAACCATATTTAAAAATATACAGTTGGCCTATTGAGCTTGGTGGTCTTGTGGGTGAATGGATTAATTTTAGACTGTCAGTACTACTATGGATATTCTGTGGGAAAAGGTTGAGTTCTAAAGAGGTTCATAGTCTTTCTCGTATATTTTTAGAATAGATTTCCTTTAGAGGTAGAAGCAGATGCAAGAAAACCCAACCAGATGTGATGAACTGCTGCTAAATAAACCAGAGGGGTTTGAACATTCTTCTGCATTATTAGGAAGTCCTAAAGAGACTTCTTCCAAAATCAAATTTATCTAAAAAATTATTTAACAATTCTTTTAAATTTATTTCATTAGTCATGTCCACCCTTTAGACATAAACCAAACTCCCACAAAATTCATTAAGTGGTCTTAAAAAAAAACAGATACCATCTTGGACACTTTCAAACACTTTGTCCTGGGGTGGATAAAATAATGGAAAGACAAAAATCCATGTAACTCCCCAAACAAACCTTACTACCTTAGGTGCCTGCCTTGGCAATCTGTGGCAGACTGACTGCTTGAGAGAGGGAGGGAAAAAAAAGTTTTTCTGAGTTCAAAAGCTTCTCTCACATCTAGTCCAGAGTTTTTTGGACTACAACTCCCAGAATCTCCCAGCCAACATGGTCAAGCACTGATCCAGAGTGTTGTATGAAATTGTATGATATAGATAGTAATCTCACTGGAGTTAAACAGGTCTGAATCTGGCCAGTACCTAGATAGATTACAAGAAAACTAGATGTAAACCACCTAGAGTTTAATGATTTTTAAAAAGGTAGGATATAATAAATAAAGTGGCAATTCTGGCTGGCAGCAATTCATCATGCATAGGGATTCTCCTAGCCTTGTGGGAAGAGACTCTTATTCTACTGTCTCAGGGAGATGAGAGTGCATATATATCTCAAATCCCCGAGTCAAGCATGAAATGTTCTAAAAAGTAATTCTAGTGTTTGGAAAGTTACTTTTTAAAAATAATTAAACACAATTATATTTACAGGGTCCAAACCCCCAATACATAGTGTGATATAGTGGTTTGAGCACTCAACTACAACTCTGGAGACCAGGGTTCAAATCCCCCCTCAGCCACGGAAACCTACTGGGTAACCTTGGTGGCAAGTTACACACTTTCAGCCTCAGGAGAAAGCAAAGGAAAACCCCACTCTGAAGAAATCTTACCAGGAAAAAAAACATGATAGGATCTCCTTAGCGTAGCCGTAAGTCAGAAACAACTTGAAGGCATACTACAACTACATTATCACTACAATTTTTGAAAGAAAGTTGGTGGTTTTGTGTTTCTTGAAAATATGTAACTAAAATAATTATCTTTAGTTCCATGTTTTTAAGAACACTTCTGACAGCTATAAGCTGCAGGTGTATGGTACCAAGCATACTCTTCTACCATCCACCTGACAGCTGCCTGTACAGCAGAGCAAGAGATAGCAGCATAATAACACACACTGTAATTAGCTAACACATATTGGAAACTGCTTAATGCAGTGTAGATGTGTAAATTGCTATTGCTTAAAAACAATTTGTAAGCCGCTCTGATAGCTTTGTGGCTGAAGAGCAGGGTATAAATAAATAAATAAATAAAAATAATAAAAATAATAACTCTTCAAGCATTCACTGCAGGGGTGGGCATCTTTCAGCACCCAGGCAACGAGCCATTTAGCCCTTTCTATGTTAATACTAACACTCTGAATTGAATGTGGTGGCTCACTGAATTGAATGTGGTGGCCAATGCACCAGTTTCCAGAATAAGTGCCATATATTAAATCTTTGCTTTCCCACCACCAAGCAGGCAACAGCCTTATGAATCAGCCTCTGGACTGCCACCAAATAGACTGCATTACAATAGTTCAGTGATTAGAAGTGATTAGAGCATGGACCACTGTAGCTAGATTATCCTGGTCTAGGAACAACTACTGATGTAGACCAGCCTTGGTAGACCATGAGCATACCTTGTCACTAGAGCTACCTGGCCAGGGGGAATTCTATGTCATCCAAAACAGGGTTTTCCCCCCCTGAAGTCCTAGACCATGGAATCACCTAGCCACACACACTCCATCTTGTTAGGATTTGACTTCAGTTTACTGGCCTTCATCAGGCCACCGCTGACTCTGGGCTATTATTTGCACATTCTCTCTTTCTATACTTTTGTTTCTTAAGAGTGCTGGGTTGTGTGTGCATATGATAAGACTTACATTTGCATGTGTTCTTGCAGGATTTCAATCATGCTTTATCCAAAGATTCAAGATGGGTTTCACCCAAGTGGAACAAACCAAGACTTTGTTCAGAGCAGATGCCTCCGTAGTATAATGCTAAAGTTTAAAATACATTAGAGTAGCATCCCTGTCTTGAGCCTAAACCCTTAGTCAGCTATTATTCATATCCTGATATCTGAGGGGTATACCATGCACCAAAAATGATGAAATTGCCTTTTCTCTATCTCCAGCAATCCATATTATTCTCTTGACACACTTTCCCTGCTGTCTCTTCCTGTCAGTTTGCAAAACAGGCTCAAATCTAAGTCTTCTGCCCCTCCCTCCTGCTTTACTGATGGCTCTTAACATGATTCTTTGCTGATGGATGAACAAGCATACAGGCATTTGCCTCCTGCCTTTGCAAAGAACTCTGATGCTCAGTGGACTGCCAAACACAGTCTGTTCTAAAAGCAGCACGTTGTTTGCACTTCCAGCAGTAGACTATGATTCAATTAACTCTTCCACTATATAGAAATAAGAAGTCTTTCAACCACAATGCAGTACACAAACTGCAGGGACATAAGGACACCTCTGACAGAAGAGATTCTTCCATGACCTTCATAAAAAACCAGCAGTCCTCAAGGAAGAAATTCAAAAATTAGCCAGAATATAAGTTCCTGAAGCTCTGTGGGTTTTTACTTCCCCACAGTTCTAATCTCTTTTATTCTTCTGGGAGTACAAGTTAATTATTCATTACGTTTTAATTACATACATGTGCCTGTGTGGATAGTGTCATTATATAGTTTATTCACTAGATGGCAGTGGACTTAATTTTATTGGGAGTGCATGTTGTTATTTTGTTCTGTTTGGAAAAGGGCAATAATATTCCTGTCTAGCTTTCTGATTGTTCCTTTCCGTAACAGTGCCTGAAGGCCTTTTGGGAATTAAACACATCCTCCTTCACACTCTATACCTACGAGTAAACCATCATTCAGGAGAAGGAACTGCCAGTGTTTATAGCCATTTAAAATACTTGTAATTGCTCCAATGGCAAACTACATATTAAAAATTAATAAGTGAAACAAATAATAATAATAATAATAATAATAAACTACTATATAAATATAATAATGATAGTAAGTGGAGGCAGAAATAACCAAGTAGCAGGAACCCAGATTTGCAATTCAAAGAAAACATATTCTAGCTACAGCATTCCACGAAATACAGCACTTTGTATTTAAGACTTTGCATTGTAGTCATTCAACATATATTTCAAATTCTAAAGACAGAACAGGCATAATTTTCATAGATGCATTTTAATATCACACACATAAAAAATAGTTCTGAAGAATATGTTTGAAACAAATGCATAGCATCTCCGTTTGTTCTTTCCTCCACCCACTCAGTGTCAACACAAGGAAGGTGGAGAGTTGTCACCAGAATGAAACACATACAATAGGGATCAGCAACTAGTAGTACATGGGAGGGGGGTCTCAATCTGGCCATCAGGTGCTTTCCATCTGGCCCTTAGCAAAGCCATAGATCCCCAGAGCTGCCCCTTATTGTTCACCTCAGCTGCTTTTCTTAGCATATGTTTAGGCAAAGACAGAGTTCTTTCACAGATGGAGCTCCAGTGAGAACAAGGACAGAAGCTTTGGTGAAGTCTTTCCTTTATGTTTCATTTCTCTCTGCCTCTGTGGCAGGTCTTTGTCAAATCCTCTGCTACTGTCCATGCTGTTGTGCAGAGAGCCAAGTGCTAATGAAACATTACATACAATCTGATGCATAAAGACGATATAGCTCCATCGGCTATAATCAAATTCCAAAATTCATATTATGGTAACACTTTGATTAGGCCTTCAGAAAAGGTGCACATGTGTTAATGCTTGTTATGGTATCACAACACTAGTTTTTGCTTTTCAGCTGGGTGGTATCAGCTGGGTGGTATCTTTAGTACACAGATTGGGAAAGCAAATTATGATAAATGGAGAATTCAGAAAGGGGGACGTACTGTATTTTGAATCCCTCTGGGAAAAGCTCCTGAGATGAGAAATTTAATGGCGGATGGGAAATTTGCTGGTGGATGGGAAAAGACAGTCTCTCTCTCTCTCTCTCTCTCTCTCTCTCTCTCATACACACACCTCTTCTCCAAATGTCTTCTTCACAAAGTTACTTTGATGCCTAAAAACTAGCACCAGCACAGTTATATGATTAGCATATCACATGGATACCATGCCTCTAAATATGGTTTACTGAAGCACTGGCATTTGTTGACAATGGTTAGTCAACTCCAAAGTAGTTGGCCCATCAACACTGAATCCATTCAAACAATTGTCAGCTTGAAATGCACATTCAACTGCATGAACCTCCACATGGTGTGCAGTATTATTGTTTATTAAAGGCAGTTTTCCAGATAATAACACTGCTGTATATTTTGCTCTCTTTTGAGTGAATTCAAACTTCCCCGGAAAGCAATTGCTTGCACATTTATCTACAGACATGAGGTATGTAATGAGATGAAGAGAATTATCATAGCAACAACACAGGGTCAACAGGGAAGCATATTTTCAAATTACACCATTCAGGGAAGCTGCAGATGTGTGTGTGTTTTCCTTATAGATGACACTACTCATGCAATTAGAACACTCTTGCATAAATGTAACAGTATGAGCTATATGAATCTTCAATCTGTGTTTACTAGCAGTTTCCACTGAAGAACTCTTGACTCACAGTTTTGTTTCATTTTTTTTAATGACATGCTGGGGAAAGGAAGGGACAAAACTACAAAGCAAAGGCCAAGTTTAAATATAGTTATCACTCATTCCCAGCCAAGGAAGAGGTGATCCCATGAGACTCTAGCTGTGGCATGCTGTGATGGCAAGCATGATACTGTGCAAACATTTACTGAATTTTTTTTACTATGTTTTAAAGTTAAAAATTTCAAGTTTTACTATTTTTCTGAGTTTTAATGTTATTTTATTTATAATGTACATTTTACTCCATTTTTAAATTATTGGTTTTCCCACCAGGGATTAAAGTAGTGTGATACAAAGTGATTAAAGGCAGGGTTGACAGGGACAGTCAGATAGCATAAGGAAACAATATAAATATTTCTACTGTTACCACTACTAAGATAGAAATGAAACTACCAAACATACACCACTTTGATGCCACTTTACCCACCTATTCTATGGAATCCTGGTATTTGTAGTTTGCTGAGGCACCAGAGTTCTCTAGCAGAAAAGGCTAAATACCTCACAAAACTACAAAATTTATTTATTTTTATTTTTATTTATATTTATTTATTTATTTATACCCCGCTCTTCAGCCACAAGGCTATCAGAGCGGCTTACAAATTGTTTTAAGCAATAGCTATTTACACATCTACACTGCATTAAACAGTTTCCAATGTGTATTAGCTAATTGCCCCCCACAAGCTGGGTACTCAATTTACCGACCTACGAAAGGATGGAAGGCTGAGTGAACCTTGGAGCCCGCTGGAATCGAACTTGCAACGTGGTGGCTTGCAGTACTGGCATTTAACCACTGCGCCACCAGGATTCCATAGAACTATGGTGTATAAAGTGGTGTCAAATTGCTGTATTTCTGCAGTATAGACAGGCCCTGAGTAATTATCCCGTCAGTACAAAACTCCTGGTTTGAATGCTTTTTTAAAAAATATGAAAAACCTATAAACATACATACGTCAAACTCAATCAGATCACCTTTAATACCTTGTACAAGTAGAATATAGGTTTGAATGCTTCTGAGGAGAAAGCTTCCTTGCTTAAACACCTGCAAACAGAACTGAGGCTAACACAATCCACCTTCAGCAACCCTCCCCCTGCCTTGATCACTGCTGCGGTATCAACTCTACTTGTACCCCAAGCCAGGGCACTACCAGTTTCCACTAGTTTGTATAGGAGGTAGCCGAAGGTGTATGCCCAAACAACCCCCCACTCTCCACCAGCAATTTTGCTAGAAGAAGCCCTTTAGCGTGTTTTGGGGTTGAGGGATGAGGGATGATTATCTTGATCTTTAAAACTTTTTGTTTTACTACAGGGTTTTATAACTACTTAAAGAAGATGCTTGTACCAAAAAAAAAAAAAAAAACCCTGATTGTCTCCAGGATAATTAAGGAATAATCTTCCATCTCTAATACACAATTTTGCCCATGTGGCACTATGAGATGCATGCAGAGGTTGAAATCATCCTCCATGTGATGCAAAGCATGAAAACAGAATTGCTGGCTTTACTCAAGCATGCTGCTGATTTTTGTAGGACTCCCTTCTATGAAAGTGCCCATAGGTCATTTTAAGCAGACACACACTTGCATAGAAGAAAGACCCACTGAAGGAACCAATATGGGCATCTAAAGTGAGAACCCATTCTCTTTAAAAATCCTCCATTGATGACCACTCCTCAGTTTTCCTTCCCTCTTTTCACAAACTGCAGTTGGTATACTCTTCCTAACCTTCAGCTGAAATTTACACAGCTGCAAATTAAACTCATTACCTCTTATCCTTTCCTCAGGCAGGAGAGAATAGTTGTTCCAACTCTTCGTTATGTCAGCATCTCCAATATTAAAAGACTGTAATCACACCTCTTTATAAGCTACTTTTCTCTCACTGGACCTTTTCCTTCAACCACACTAGATTATCCTTGGGTCCATGACAAATGAATAATATGATCATTTTAAGCAAACTATTAAAAGCCTGAAAGAGTAATTACACATTTTATTTTTAACAAGATAGCAAGTAGGAACTGGGATAGGAAATAAGATGAGCAAATTGTACTCTGATCCAACATGGACATATTGGGAACACAATAAAGCATTAAGTCAATTCCACATTGGTCAATGAAAGTGAATTCATACATATCCTTAATGTGAGACTGATATCCTGTATATATTTCTGATTAAGACTGCATTTCGCTTGAAGCTGCCACCTAAGAAGACTCCTTTGCTTTTTAACAGTTGCACAAATATTTACTGTAGCAAGATAAGTTTTTCCTATTGTAGTTTATCCTCATGCTAAGTAAATCTGTTCTGTGACCAGTAAAGCAAGCCTGCATGACTTGCAACCCACAAGAACAAAATTCAGTCTACCAACATGCCTTGTTATCATCAGCCAGAATCTTAATGCATTCCCTAACTCCCTCTCCCCCAGTTTTGTAATACCAATAAAGGAGCAAAAATAAGGAAGGTGGGTTTTATTTCAGAGATGGATATTCTTCTTTTAAGAGAATAGGAGTATCATCATGAAATAAGCCAGCAGCCCTAATCTTTCCCAAAATGGTTTTCCAGAAATGTACCAATTAATAGGATTCACTTTCCTAATTTTATTGGTGCTTCTATCATACTAGTGATACTTAGAGTACATACATCTTTCAAATTCTTTCTATTGGCATGGATACAATTACTTCCTGTTGTTGTTGTTGTTGTTGTTTCATTTCATATCCAACTCCATTGAAACCAAGACAAACAAGAATCAATTTAAAGATGCAGATTCATCAGCCTAAAATACATATACAGGTGTTCCCCACTTAATTGACAGGTTAGGGACTAGAGCACTATCAAAAACTAGAAATTATTGAAATGCAGAGCCTAGTCTTTATGATGGCTGGAGTAGCACCAAGGCTCCTATGAGCATGAGAAACTGGCTTGCATGGTTAGAATGGGATGGAAGAAAAGGAGGAGTGAGGGACAGATGGGGGGGTGAGATAAGGAGGGGCCTCCTAAATGAAGTAAGCCTGCATGAAGCTCAGAACAATGATCTATCTTCTTTTTTATGACAACATTTCTGACTGGGTGAGGTTTTGAGAGGTGTGGCATAGATGGGGAGAAGAAGTTCTGGTTACTGTCAAAAGAGCGGATCGTCAAAAAGTGGACCATCAAAGAGCAGGGGACACCTGTGTATGTGTGTATCACCAAATTACTTGTAACTGAATTGGTGAACTGCCTCAGCAAAGCTTTGTCTTTGAGGTCTCAGCGTTAATACAATGGGCCCTCCATATCTGTGGCGATTTGGTTTCAGACCCCCCCTCCCTGCAGATAGCAAAAAATGTGCATGGATGAATCCCATATAATTCAGTGGCAGCAATGTGCACACATATGCTTCAGTGCATCTGCATGAACGTTGCCATCACTTTAGGAATGGTACACATCGATCCGCGGTTAATCAAACTCACAGATATGGAACCCACAGATATCCCTAGGCTTGTATACTGACAGCTATTTCACATATAGCTGGAACATGTCCAGAGGAGGGCGACCAGGATGGTGGGTGTTCTGGAAGCCATGCCCTATGAGGAACGGCTTTGGCAAGTTTAGTCTAGAGAAGAGGTTGAGAGGTGACATGATAGCCATGTTTGAATATTTGAAGGGGTGTCATACTGAGGGTGGGGCAAGCTTGTTTTCTGTTGCTTCAGAGACTAGGACACAGAGCAATGGGTTCAAATTACAGGAAAAGAGATTCTACCTAAACATTAGGAAGAATGACCTGACACTGTTCAGAAGTGGACTACACTGCCTTAGAGTGTGGTGGAGTCTCCTTCTTTGGAGGTTTTTAAACAGAAGCTGGATGGCCATCTGTTGGGAATGATTTGATTGTTTATTCCTGCATGGCAGGGGGTTGGACTGGATGGCCCTTGTGGTCTCTTTCAACTCTGATTCTATGATATACATGCTGCTGCATTAAAAACAATAGTAAGGATTACCAGTTCACTTGTTTAAGACATTATAGCCACCTATCTACTAGTTATGCAGGGTGAAAATCAAGTCTATGAAATCAAGAAATATAAAACTGTAAGAAGTATCAAATAACACAAGGATTCCACGTACAAAATAAAATACAAGGGTTTCATATTAAAAGGATCAAGCTGGCAGGTCAAATAACGGTCAAGATTCTTTTTTCCTTAACTAGTCAAGAGTAATCAATGAGGTGAAATTTATTTCTAGCTGCTGTAGACTTCCATAATTTAGGTGTAGCCACATAAAAGGATGTTTCCCAGATAGCAATAAGTCAAGATTCAGCCATTGTAAGGACATGAAGAGGAGGCATCCAAATAGAATATGTATATAGTTGTCCCTTCATATTCACTGGGGTTTGGTTCCAGGACCTGCCATGGATACCAAAATCCGTGAATACTCAGGTAGCATTATATGCAATGGCATAGCAAAATGGTGTCCCTTATATAAGATGGCAAAATCAAAGTTTGCTTTTTGGATTATTATTTTTAAAAGAATATTTTCAAGCCATGATTAGTTAAATCCGTGGATACCAAATCTGTGATACCAAATCCGTGGATATGGAGGGACAACTGTATTCAGAAGCTTAAAATCATGTATTTTTTGATGACAGCAGATTTTGATCATGGCAACTCTTTGTAACTCCTCTTTATAAGTATGTCTTACAAATACATTCTAGTCACTTATCTTTGGAGTACAGCACAGATGGGAATATATATACATTTCCCAGGCACTTCTTCATCTAAATTCTTCACTGCCAGCAATTAGAACAGCTGGAGAGCTGCGGGTAAAAGTGTATTTGTTTTTGTACAATTATCATGAGAATTAATGCTTGAAACCATAGCATGAGCAACATCCAACCCTTAGCAGGTGACAAACAGACTTTCCTGTCATACAAAGCACCTCAACCAAAATGCTTTATTGTAGAAAAATAAAACATATGTTAATAAAAATATAGAACACTCATCCACAAATTAAAAGATGTTTTAAAAAATGTTGCGCGGTCATGGATATCTTGACAAACTGACCTTTTGTGTTTTCCCTTTGTTAATGCAAAATGCACAATACTTTTAGAATTACTAATACAGTTAACATGATTAAATACAGTAACATTCACCAGTACCAGAAGATGAAAAGTCAGTCCCACAATAACCCTAAACACACTAATCTGGTAATTTGCCTTAGGGTTGTCATCAGTTGGAAATGACTTGAAGGAACACAACAACAACAATGCTCCTATAGAAGAAATGGGATTTAATTCCATGTAAATACATTTACAATGACAGTGACAATAACAGTATTATCACTGGAGAATGTGAAGTTTAAGGAAGAAAACTAGAACTGACATGAACTCTGAAGATGACAGCTATCAGATTCACAATTCAGATCTAATTATTTGTCAAAGGAAACTATGTTTGAATACTAAAGAACACCCTTAATTTTGAGTTTGGTAAAGTGTAAAAGTATATCATTGAATACCAAAGTCAGGATTGTTCACGCCAATGTATTTCTAATTTCTATGTATGGGTGTGAAAGCAGGGCAGTGAAAAAAGCTGACAGGAAGAGAATCTGCTCATTTGAAATGTGGTTCTAGAGGAGAGTTATACAGATACCATGGACTGCCAAAATAACCAATAAACAGGTACTAGAGCAAATCAAGCCAGAACTCTCTCCCTAGATGCCCAGCTGAGGCAATCATGCTTTGGACATATCATGATATGACATATGGGAGACAACAAGAAAAAAGAAAAAACACAGTACAGGTGAGTAGACTCAATCAAGGAAACCACACATCTGGGTTTGCAGGATCTGAGCAGGGCTGTTGATAATAGGGTGTCTTGGAGGTCTCTTATTCATAGGATCACTATAACCTGACAACAATCTGACATCAATTAACAACAATGTGAAGTCGAAGGCTTTCACGGCCGGCATCCATTGGTTTTTCATGTGTTTTTTTCCGGGCTATGAGGCCATGTTCTGGAAGAGTTTATTCCTGACATTTTGCCTACATCTGTGGCTGGCATCTTCAGAGAATGGTGGCATAGGGGTATATGTGGGGTTTATATACTGTGAGTCCCTGTTGGAAAAGATATATACCTTCGTGTATTTGGATGGCTAGTTCCTGGGGAGAGATATACAATGAGGATTAGTGTCTACAGTATTTAGCTAATGGCCCATTGTCTGCTAGGAATCCCCCTGTCCCTGGGTGGAGTTCGTTGGCTAACAGTCCTGAAAAACACCAAAATCAAAACTCAACACCTGCAAATGAACTCCACCCTGGGACAGGGGGATTCCCAGCAGACAATGGACCATTAACTAACCTCTTCCTTCCAACCTATCTTGTACACCACTATTGTTTGGGAGTAAATTTACTGTTTGGGTATATGGCACAGTAAATTTACCTAGTCTAGTCTACCTCAGAGGGTGGCTATGAGGCTAAAATGAGGACACAGGGATCTTTCATATTAACTTCAACAGAGAATGCATATTTCTGTATTCATCTATTCCAAAGACCTCTCCATTGACGCCCCCTTGTCATGGGAGAGAGGCTTGTGTACCCTAATGATGTTTTGAGCTATGCTGGCGGTGGCACAATAGCCACCAGTAGGGTCTCCCATGCCAGACAGGTCAAAACCGAAGGTTCTGACAAAGATCATCAAAGGAAGAGACCCTTAAGGCCATACAGCAGTTGAAAAACGGCAAGGCAGCTGGGATTGATGGAATCCCACCTGAAGTTTGGAAACATGGAGGTCATGTACTCCATGATAAATTCCATGAACTCCTTGTGAATTGCTGGGAAAAGGGGGAACTGCCATCAGATCTCCGAGATGCAGTCATCATCACCCTGTACAAGAAAAAAGGAGCAAAATCCGACTGCTCAAACTATCGAGGCATAACACTGCTCTCTATTGCTGGAAAAATCCTTGCAAGGATACTCCTGAACAGATTAGTTCCTGCCATTGCAGAACTTCTCCCTGAAAGCCAATGTGGTTTCAGAGCCAATAGGAGTACTACAGATATGGTATTTGCCCTTAGACAACTGCAAGAGAAATGTAGGGAACAGAACAAGGGTCTCTATGTAACATTTGTTGACCTCACCAAAGCCTTCGACACCGTGAGTAGGAAAGGTCTGTGGCAGATCCTGGAAAGACTAGGATGTCCCCCCAAATTCCTTAAAATGATTATCTTGCTACACGAGGGCCAGTGTGGTCAAGTCAGATATGGCGATGCTCTTTCAGAGCCCTTTCTAATAACTAATGGAGTGAAGGAAGGTTGTGTTCTTGCACCAACTTTATTTACAATCTTCTTCAGCATGATGCTCCAAAGGGCTACGGCAGAGCTCGAAGAAGATGACGGCATCTATATACGTTACCGTACTGATGGTAGCTTGTTTAACTTAAGCCGTCTGAGGGCTCGCACTAAGACTCTAAACTATCTAGTCTGTGAGCTGCTCTTCACTGATCATGCTGCCCTTGTTGCCCACACAAAAGCAGCTCTGCAGCACCTAACATCCTGCTTCGCAACAGCTGCAGAGCTGTTTGGGCTGGAAGTCAACCTGAAGAAAACAGAAGTTCTTTACCAGCCTGCACCACAGGACGAACACCACCAGCCCCACATTGCCGTCGGCAACTCTGTGCTTAAGTCCGTTCAGCAGTTCACCTACCTGGGAAGGATCATCTCCTCAGATGCCAAGATTGACAAAGAGATCGATCACAGATTAGCAAAGGCACATAGCGCATTTGGAAGACTTTACAAAAGAGTCTGGAGTAATAAACACCTGAGGCGAAGCACAAAAATCAGTGTGTATAGAGCCATTGTACTGTTTATTCTCCTTTATGGGTCTGAAACATGGGTCACCTATCGCCACCACTTACAACTCCTCGAACGCTTCCATCAGTGCTGTTTACGCACAATCCTAAATATACACTGGACTGACTATGTGACGAATGTTGCTGTCCTTGAGCAAGCAGGGATCACCAGCATTGAGGCCATGATATTGAGAACACAGCTGCGCTGGGCAGGGCATGTTTCTAGGATGGAAGGCCATTGCCTCCCCAAAATAGTATTCTATGGTGAACTCGCCAAGTGTCAGCGTAAGAGGGGCGCTCCAAAAAAACTATACAAGGACTCCCTGAAACAACATCTCAGGCTTCCCCAAATTGATCACCAACAATGGTCTGCCCTGGCCTCACATCGGGAGGCATGGAGACACACTATCCACAATGCTGCAGCCTTATTTGAGAAGTCACGCCGAACAAGACTTGAAGAGAAACGACAACGCAGAAAAAATCACAACCCGAAAACATCACCCAAGGGAACCTTCTGCTGTGCTTTCTGCAACCGGACTTGTCTATCTCGGATTGGCCTTTTTAGTCATCAGCACGCTTGCAGAAAGCGCGGGATGAGTCCTTCCTGAATCTTCATTTGCAAAGAGAAGCCAGAGAGAGAGAGTATTCCAAAGAACTTCAGCACAATTTAATGTGTTTGTTCTGATATTACTGGTAGATTTCTCCCACATTATTTGTTGTTTTTTGCTATCCCAGTGTAAACAAGTGAATTATTATAACCAATGTCTATAATTTTTTTAGACATTTTTTTAAAGGGAGGAAATTGTGAGCTCCTGAGAACCTGAAAAGAAAGCTCTGTTCTCCTAGTCAATACACACTTTCCCAAGATGTTAAAGAACAATTATGGCTATAACTAAACTGATTGATTGAAATTGGCATTGCTGAGCCAAGCTGTGGAGGCTGGGCATTAAATGTTATTTGTGATGCTAGCAGTTGGGAGGAAGGCAGAGAAGAGAGTGAAGAGATCCTAACCCATTTGCTAAACCTGCTTCAGACAGGGCTGCTTTTTCTCAAAACAGCTCAAAGTTTTATCCTCTTAAAATCAATGGTCTTATCCTCCAATGCATAAGCAGTCTGCTATACTCGCCTGCAGTATTGATGGCTTGTCAAGCATGAATTTTAACATTATTGCCTTAATTAGAAAAAAAATCTTTTTTGCAGCAGTTATACACACCTATAAGCACAAAGAAAAATATTTTATGTTTTCCAGCTGCTCAGTATACTTCACACCTGTAAATTCAACAGTCTTGACAACAAGGCTATAAAGTAAACCAATACCATTAGTCCAGGGTGGGAATTGTATAGCCATCCATATACTGTGGAATTATAACACCGTGTGGTCCTAGACAGCATAGCTAGTGTTGAAGAATACTTGGGAGTTGTAGTTCAGCAACATCTGGAGGCCCAGACAGTTCGCACCTTTGCATTATCCCAACTGTTTGGTAGGGGGAGGAGGAGACAACTGGGGATAACAGTTTACTGAATGTTCTCAGTATCCTATCAATGTTTTAAAACAGGTTTTTGGCCCAAGGGTCACTTCTGTTGTCAGATGGGGGAGCCAGAAGGTACACAAGTGAAGTGCATGTACACATACTCTCAATTCATGCTTTTTTCCCCTACATCAGGGGCAAGGGGATGGGAAAGTTTACATTTCCACTCCCTGCCTGCAAAGATCTAGGAATCACTGGAATACACTGGAAGTGAATGCTTCCCATGTCCCCCAGTCTTTGCCCTCAAAATCATCACTACTCCATGCTATCAGGGGCAGGAAACAGCAATCCCAGAAACCATGGCAGAGCATGAGGAAAAATGGATGGAGTCCTACACAAAACTCACACAGGAAATCATATATTAATTTAAAAGAAAATAGATCAAAAGAAGAGCTGGGTCTGTTGGATTGTCCCACAAAGATGACATCCCCTTTTGGAGTCCACCCATGAATTCTACTTTTGCAATTAACTCAGCATAGGCAACAGTAGGTTGTAAATGCAGCTCATCTTTCCCCTCCACATGGAAAACAGGAAAACAAATAATTGGGGCTGATGGTATGTGGTGGTTTTTAAGAAGATGCTAGTCTGGCCAAGGCTGCCTTGGTAATGGATACCAGCCCACTTCAAAGGTTTCACAATAGTATGGGGGTGTGGCATTTGTTTTTGTTTTAAGTGCAACCACAAAGCACAATATGGCACAGAAGTACTTTAAAATATAGCATTATGGTCACATTTAAAATGTTCACTGAAAATGCATTTGTTGCAAAGACTGTATACGCAGAGTGATTTTTAAAAAAAATCAGCAAAAACTCAGCATCAAAGTAAAACATACAGTATTGCATCAATAATAACTGAATTCTCCTGATGCCATGTGTATATAATATTCCGTGTAGATATTTAATACATATATTGTTTGCTTTGCACTATCCATATGGTAGCAATGTGTTTGCATACGTTGCCTTCTGTTAATCTATATAGCATGGATAACTCAAGATCTTAAGATAGGGGGAGATAATTTAATAAAGGATATTTTTAAAAAGAATAATTGAGTAATTGAATTCTGAAAACTGTATGAAATTATACATTTGGTCCTACTTTGTGTGAGTAGGTAAAAATAGCCAAGAAGTATTAGCCTTGTGTGACGTCCAAATCCATGCTCCAGACGTCATACTATGCTAATGCTTCCTGGTTAGTTTTGCCCATTTGCACACAGAGAGGATGATTTGGGAGAAATTAGAGAGCTGAAGTCTAAAAAGCAGATTTCATGGGAAATATGTTTTTTGAGGAGGGCTTTGAAGAAAATACCAGAAGTACCATGTAAGAGAGGTGTTGTGGGAAGTGGTTCCAAGCATGTGGGACAGCAAGGGAAAATCTCTTGAGGGAAGAGAAGACTTTGAGCCTTGTAGTGTGGTGAAACCTGAAGTGGCCTGTTCTCTGCTGCCCCAGAGGGTAGGACCAGGTCTAATGGTTTGAAGTTAAAGGAGAGTCGATTTCAATTGAACATTAGAAGAAAATTCTTGACAGTAAGAGCGATTCGGCAATGGGACCAATTGCCTAGAGACATGGTACAGTCATCTTCTTCGGACATCTTCAAAAAGAGCCTGGATAGCTATCTGCTGGGGATACTTTGGATGGAGATCCTACATTGAGCAGGGGGTTAGACTCAATGGCCCATGAGGCCCTTTCCCTAACTATGATTCTATGAGCAATGACCTATGGAAAGAGATATACAGAGATATAAGGGATAATTATAATTCTGTAGTTTAGTGGACCTGCTACATAGAAATCAACATACAATGCACTGTCTATATACAATAGAGCTCTCACTCTAGATCTGGACCAAGCACAAGTAAGTAATTCTCACCAGAATTACCCAAAGGAATCCATGCAGGGGGGAAATTATTCTGTCAACTGAGAGGCAACACATACTTTATTTACGCTAACACAAATAGCACCATTAACAACATCTGCTACAAAATTGGCTAGCATCTGTAGACAAGAATATTCCTGAATTTATTTTTAAGTCAGCATTCTATCTCAATATATTTTATTATATAATATAAAATATCTCAATATATTTTAACACAAATTGTACCTAGATATGTGAAGGCCCGAGAAAAAATCCACATTTTTCTGGTTTGGGGTTTAAAAAACAACAACCTATTTCCCCCCTCTTTTTTCTTATTTTTTTTTTACTGGTCCCCTGCCCCACCCCATCAGGCCTTTTATATCTTTAAATGTATCTCACACTAGTAAAGGGAAAGGTTCATCTTGCCAATCTTGCAATGACAGCATAGGTTCATGGCCCAACAAGCAATCCAACAGGATTATTTAGTATGAACAAGGAACTAGGAACTAGTGCTGGAATGGCTGCTAAAGGATGGTCCTGTGGATTTAAGAGGTAGAAGCATAGGAATGCATGTTATACCATTCACATTATATTCACAGGGCTTCCTCAGATCACCCAATTCATCTGCCTCCACTGTATTCAGCACTCCTCCCACATAGTGGTCTGAGGAACAGGGCTGCCAGCTTTTCAATGGCCCTCCTCATGTGTATTTAAATGCAAAATTTCCTAGCATGGAAATCAAGGGACAAGGAATGTTTCCTTTGTTTAATTTTTTGCATTAGGCAGGGGGGTAGGGTTATTTTTTAAAAAATCAATTCTGCCAAGCTTTCTTGGTAGATAAATTTCTATACGGCTTGTCTATACAGTGAAAATAATCCAAATGGCAATTGCACAGAAGGTGGTCTATACAAACGGACATTCACATAAATACATCTCAATCAGAAGTGGGGTAGCCAAATCCACATTAGACTCTTTCAGGGAAGCCTTCGGAGATTTTCTTGGAGTTTAAAAAAAACTCCATAGGACATGCAAATGTACGATCATTCGGGCAGTTGTATTTGCGTTGCTGTGACCAGGCAGCATCAGCTGATTAGCTGGATGAGCATAGGAGTGGGGCTAGGAATCAGGGAAAGAACCTTCTGCTGCCATCTTTGATTTTTGGCTAAGTGAGGGTCCAGTAAGTTTGTAAAACAACAATCTTTTACTCTCTTTTTCCTTTTTGTAAATACAAAATATTGCATGTACGCACCATAATACACTGTTTTAAAAAAACAGTTCAGCAGCAGATTTAAAAGCATGAGTAATCACTCATGGCCACCATCTAGGCTAGGGGTCTTGCAAAGTTATGGGGGCTCTTTTGACCATTAAGACAGGTCACAGTGCAGCAAATGGCTGCTTTTACAAAAGAGATCATATCCCCCCCCCGCTCAAATAGACAGGACCATAGTGTTGGTTAATCTGTATAGTTGTGATGAAGAATGTGTGACCATCTAATACTGTTAGACTGCCATTCCCATCATCCTTCACCACTGGCTAGGACAGGGTGGGTGAGGGGAGCTGACATCCAACAACTTCTAGAAAACATGTTCCCAGTCCCTACAACATAACATCTAAATCTTCACCCAAATCAACAGAAACTAAAGGCATTGTGGTTAGACAGCTAACTATTATTATTAATATATGTTTTCAAGACTTGTAGTGCAATCCTATGGATGTCTACTCCAAAATAAGTCCCAAAGTATTCAGTGGGGTTAACAAAAAAAGCTGCATTGATAAATACACTTACTTTAAAGTAAGGTGCACTAATCACAAAGGGATATGTGCCTGAGTAAATAGATGTAGGACTGTACTGCATAACCTACAAGTGCAACCCCAAACATGTGTACTCAGAAGCAAGTTCCACAGAGTTCAACAAAGTTTATGATAAGCATATAGAGGACTACAGCTTAAGACTTCTCTTCAGCCATATAGACTGCAATCATACAGCTACTTCTCTGGGAGTAATCTCCACTGTACTCAATGGACTCGCATCTAGAGACCCGAAGCACGTCCCTCCCTCACCCCACCACTTTTAAGCATTTTTTTTAAATTAATACAGAATGATGACAATGAAAGACTCACTGAAGGTAAGGTTATGCTCTTAAGAGAGTGTTTCCAGGAATGAGTGTCTGTTGCCAGTTTTCATTGCCCACAAAAGCAGTTTATTGCAAGGATTTCCTTTATAAACCAGCCACAGGGACTTCTGCTAGATCATGGGATATAGCAGTTAGCACTATGGCACAAGAATAAGAATAGCGAGCTTAGAAAAACACTAGACTCAAGGGAACATAAGAAGAGCTCTAAAGGATTAGACTAGTGGCTCTTAACCTTTTCTTTACCAGGGAACCCCTTTAAATATCATTTGTTGCTGTGGCCCCCCCAAGACTTAACTCAATATTTAAAACCCCAATAATAGTTAATAATAATAATAATAATAATAATACACCATCCATTAAACCTTCCCTCAGAACCACTGGAGGGGAGGGAAGACTTTGCTACTGCTTCTTCCTGCAAGTTTGTGGCTGGACCGGACTGAACGGCAGCCAGCCAACCTTTGCCTTGGCTTCTGTCTCATGGCTGCTGCACTGTGGGGAGGAGGTGGGCCGAGCAGTCTTCAAACCTTCGTGGACCCCCTGTGAGGACATAATGGACTCCTGTGGTTCCACAGACCACAGGTTAAGAACCCCTGGATTAGACCAAAGGCCAATCTAGTCCAGCATTCTGTTTCCCACAGTGACCAACTGGATCCTGTGGTAAACATACATCTGAGGAAGTAGACCAAGTCTACAAAAGCATATGCTATAACTTCTTTCACTCAGTTAGTCTCAAAGGTGCTACAAGATCCCTTTGCACATGCACTGGGTCATAAAATAAAATGGAGAATTAGGGGAGACAAGATGAAGACCTTCGGAAGATAGCACATAAACTATGAAACTTGCTTCCACAAGTCACCAACATCACCAAGTTGATAGTCACCAACATCAAAGAGGGATTCATGGTCTCTAAATATCTATGTCTGTAAGTAAGGAACAGAGGCAGCATAAGAAAAACACTGTAAGAAAAAGGTGAAGAAATGGGGAGCTAAGTATCTTAGCCACAAGTAATCTTGTACTTGTAAGCCAAGGGGAAAAAAATTTTTAGAAAAGCAAAAGTGTAAAATTCCACTTTGGACTTTAAACAGGTTGGTCGGGCCAGACATTATTCAGGGAACCTGGTCTGGGTGGGCAAAAGCCATAGATTAATTTATGCCCTCTCCTGAGACTGAAAGATGGAAGCTTGTCTGTACCTGGTATCTCCTCGACCCCAGACTGTATCATCAGAATGAAACAGAAAGAAGGACTTGGTAACCCTAGGTACATATAAAACCTGTACTCTGAACTGTGAGGGAAGGTTACAAGCCTAACATTTCAGTACTTACACCAGGTTTATGAAGCAATGTGTAATCAGGACCATTTTAAACTTCTGATCACACAGTAAGTAAAAAACATCCCACTATAGATTCTTCTATTGTCAAACAATATTGCTACTCTATTCATGCACAGCCGTCAAATGATTGGACTTCAGAAAGTGTTCCATTCCAACTATGGTGATCTTCAGCAGCTTGTTTCTAATATTCAGGAAGTCAATTCAGCGGCTAGGGTAAAATTTAAAAAGACAGAGCTCAGAGGTGGGAGGGTATGACCAGAAGCCAGATTCAGTCTTTTCCTCCCCCACCCCCACCCCTGCCGACCCAGAAAAGACTACGAAATTATAGGGAATACCCTGACTACAGATAATGCAACTGCTCTGCAGCTACGTTGTATAAACTGTACTCATAAACTAACCACTTTTGGGAGAAGGGGAAATTGTATAAATACAGTACTGTAAAATAGTAAACAAAATCAGTAGTCCTGGGAACATCATGCACAGTTCACTTTTGTGCACACAGTTCATCCATTCTATTTCAGATTTCTGTCTGGTCCTGTTTGGCTCAGTGCATATATCTTTGTGTGAACTCAGCCTATAGACATGCAATAATTGGTCGGAAGACTGGCTCTGGGGAACACTAGTCTGGCATATATGTTAAGCCTGGGACTGTCCTATTTTCTGGGACTGACCTGTGTTATTTCTGTGCTGGAAAAAAGCAACATCCTCTGTATGTGATCAAAAAAGCTGAAAACCAATTAACAATACCTGGATACACAGTTGGACCCTCATATCCACAGGGGTTCGGTTCCCAGATTTACTGTGGATACTGGAAACCATAGATATCACTGAACCCTATTAAAATAAAGGACTTCTGGCAAAAACATACCATAGAGTTGCACTTGAGCACTAGAAGAAGAGGAGTCATAGCATGACTCTATGGTAAGTATCCCTATTTTGTGTCCCACGGATAACTGAAACCACGGATATTGGTTCCACGGATACGGTGGTCCAACTGTATATTATTTAATAAAATGTAAAACATTGCTAACAAGGCATTTTATTTTCTTTGCTTTTGAACAAAAGACTGCTGCACTGTGTTTCTTTATTCCTGCATTATTGTTTTACATTATTTTTATTTAAACCATCATTCCAAGCAACCAGGAACATTTACAGCTGGGGAGATTACCCAGAAAATCTAAGAATTAATAAATGAATTCAATGAAGATTTTTTCCCCTTCATCTTCCAGATATCCAAAGTGGCTTAACACATCTGAAAAGACGGAGTATACAGGGTCCCTCATCTGTTAACCTACTTAGTGACACAGAAGAAAGACAAGAAAGGAACTATGCAATAATTAATATTACCCAAGGTATCCTTATCTTTATGATTACCAATCAAGATGTCGATTTTGAAGCCTCATTCTTTAACAAGATTTTGCACTAACTTGGGGCACAAGCTATGAGAAAATGTACTACTTCCTTTTAAACCACACTTTTAAAATCAGCGCGCTTGCAGAAAGCACGGGATGAGTCCTTCCTGAATCTTCGTTCGCGAAGAAAAGCCAGAGAGAGAGAGAGAGAAAATATTTTAAATATTACAATATTTTAAATATTATAAGATTCATTTAGAGCTTTTCATCACTTCGACCACTTTGACACAGCACAATCTCTGAGTGCCAATGGTCCTTTGCTAATGTTACAGTACACAAACATCCCATGTTCTGTGCTCCAGGGAATCTGAGAGTGCAATTTAAAACAAAGGAAGATGACAGGAAGACAAAGATGTGAGTAATTAGATCACACATTTGGGTTTGTTTGCTATGCAAAATCTGATGATCCCAAGTCATTTTACAATATTATTTATTTGTGACTGCAGAAAGTTTAGATTGCCCCTTAGCAAAACACAATTTAGAAAATAATCTTTCTCTCTATGCTTCATGAAAGATACTGGCTCAAGTGATCTGGAAGACTGAACATCATGGTCATGATTACGACAGACAAAATTTATTTGGATGTGTTTTTTTAACAATTCACATGTATGATACAGTTGTCCCTTCATATCCACTGGGGTTTGGTTCCAGAGGCCCCCCGTGGATACCAAAATCCATGAATACTCAAGTCCCATTATATGCACTGGCATAGCAAAATGGTGCCCCTTATATAAAATAGCAAAATCAAGGTTTGCTTTTTGGATTACTGTATTATTTTTTAAAGAATATTTTCAAGCTGTAAATACTTAAATCTGTGGATACGGAGAGGCAACTGTATTTAAAAACAAGGTTGGCTCTGTCATGCAGTTCTGCCCATGGATTGGGATTATCAAATCTTGCCTTATTTGACCGAGATGTGAATGTGCACCTATACACAGCCACTTTGTTCCTCTTTTGGGTGAGCAGGGAAAGAGGTCAGGAAACATCAGTTAACTAGAGCTTCCTGCTATGTTCAAACTACAAAACTATGGTTGATGAGAATGGTAGCCAAGTAAGGTTCCCTCAGTCTAAAACATTGAAGAGCCCTCACCTGTTCTGGCTGTCTCCTTCGTCAGATTAAGGAGGCCAACACAGGGCCCTCTCTTGACTCGGGGCCCCCTCTTGACCTCGGGCCCCCCTGCCAATGCTGATTTGGCAGACAGGTTAAACTGGCCCTGTGTTCAGTCTACAATCTACTGTGTAGTTAATGGCTTGAAAACAAGCAAGGATATAAAGCTGAAGTTTAACTATGTATCCTAGCTTATTAGGAAGCCATGAAACATAGTTTGCCAATTTGGACATAATGGAATGGTCAATGTAAGGAAGCTGCTTTAAATCACCTCAGATTATTGGTACCTTTAGCTCAGTATTGTTCATAACAGGCATAGAGAAATTTATGATCCTCCAGATGTTGAACTACCACTTCTGTTATCTCTCATCGTTTGTCAAGTTGGATGGATCTGACAGGAACTGGAGACCCATTATATCTGGAGAACCATAGCTTCCTCAGCTCTGATCTATACTGTCTGGCAGTGATGTTTCAGACAGGAGTATTCTTCCAATCCTACTTGGAGATCTCACAGACTGAATTCATGACCTTCGGCACATGACACATGTGGTCCACCATTGAGCTACAACTCTGCTCCTAAAGGCTTTGTTACTGTAAGGAATAGAATTCATGTGAATAAAGAGTACTTCCTGCTAAAAACAGTATAAAGACTTACTTCCAAACCATCGTTCCTTTTCTACAGATTTGAAAGAATAAATATTTAGGAGGGTAATTCTGCAGCGAGTGAGGACTCAGGGGTTGTCTAAACGGCAAAAATACTCCTCACGGAATGTGAGGAGAATACAGGCTGTCTGAATGGTATCCCACATTCCTTCGCCATATTCAGAGGAGGGAAGTTAAAAATGTCAAAAACTGCAAAGGTAAAGCCTTTGCAGTTTTTCCCAGAGTTTTTAAAAAACTCTGAAGGAAATGTGCATTCCCGCTCATTGGGACAAGCAATTCGATTTGAATTGCTTTCCCACAGAAGAGGAAGCACAAGCTGATTGGCTGGATAAGTTGGGGGGCAGGGCTTGCTAACCGGGCAAGCGCCCACTGCCACCATGTTGGATATTGAACTTGGCAAGCAGTCATTAAGGAGATAAAACAGGATATTGTTTTTTCTTTTTTGTTGTTAAATGTGAAATATGGCTTATGCGCATCTTAGAAATAGGTTCTTTTTAAAAGTTTGGTAGCAGCAGATTTTTTTAAAAATGAGTCATTCACTCACAACCACCATCTTGAATAGATGGCATGCAAAATTTATGGGGGCTGTAAGACCATTAAGACAGGTTGCAGATGCTGCAACTTGTCTTTACTGTGGATCGCTCAGGGTTTTTTTTGGGGGGGGGGCTCGTATAGACATGCCCTCACTCTTGCAAGTCAGGATTATCAATCCCACAGCTGTTTCAATACAACAAATAACTGGAGAGACACATTCCCTGAGTCATCAGCATGCTATCTAGTATTGCTTTTTTCATGCTATCTAGTATTTCCTAAATTCCACATGGGCTTACACAAAACGGGTGCTTTATCAATCTGTTTTCCACCCCCTATTAAATTTATATGGAAAGAAGTAACATGGGAATTAGATATCTATCATGTTTTCCTTATCTCATAGATGTAATCCAACATGTTGGCTACACGACACCAGATGCTCACAGAGTTGTCCATGAATCTTCCATGTGTTTCACCCTGTGGGCAGTATCTCATAAATCAATAATGTCTAGACACATCCTCTACTCTCAAGCCCCACCCAGATGTAATTTAGTATAGCAATTCACTTCAAAACCACTCTCAGATTATTATTTTTTCTTTTAACTTGTATAGCCATAAGACCTGGAAGCATCTGTTAAAAGCAAGTATTTCTGAAGTGGAGCAGATCATGATGAATATAATCACACCTTTACTGTGCATTTTAATACTATTACTTGATAATTGCTTAACATATGTTTATTATATCTTTTGCTCAAAGTGCTTTAAATTCCCCTGACATTTTATTCAACTAAAGGATAGTTAATTCTTGGTTTGAACAAGGATTATTTGCCTTGAATAACTTCTCATGCACCCTTCTCCATGATTAGCAAAATGAAAGTTATGCAAAGTAATATGATGTAAATGCTTTCCTCCCACAATTTGCTAACGTTTTGTTTTGTTAAGTTATGGGGAGGTGAAATATCTATACATGGGCTGTCTTTTGGGGCCAAACAGACTCTGCAAAGCAGTACAAGAAAGAGCAATCAGAACGTAAGAATGGGCAAGAAAACCTAATGCACTAACCAGCAACAGCCAAAACAAAAACTACAACCAACACTTCAAGGTGGGGGGGGGGAGGCGCTTTAGTGAAAATATTTTTTTTTAATGGATTCTAAATCTCTACAGATTGTATACTTTCTTAAGCTGGGACCAAAATGTCAACAAAGCAAAAAGCAGAATGAACTTCCCCTTGAAGAATTTTCTAAGCCTTGGTGCCTCTGTCCTGAGTAACCCAACCCAGCATTTTTCAAATTCTGAGAAGATCTAAAGTACAACCACAGGCAGATCTTAAACTATAAGTAGGTTCACCTGGGACAATTTTAAAAAATATGTAAAATAATATGGGAAATCATTTGAAAACGCATACTTTTTACAGGTCACAGAATTCAAACTCTCTTGCTACATCACTTGATAGTAGGTGTGTATTATGTATGTTCTACTCCAGTTCTTCATTATAGTGGTATGCAGATAACCTGGCTTCTCAAAGAAGCATAAATTCTGACAGGTTGTTCCAAGGCTGGTGAGGCTTTAATCTTGCTCCAAAGACAGACCATGTGTCCGCTGTCCAAGAAACAGTCTGTCTAAACATGGCAGGACTTAACACCAAATCCATGGCCACCAGATGACAAACTAGACATAGCAACTATGCATGCAACAGTTGTGATCTGCATGAGTGGAGGGACTATGTCTAATCTTCAGCACACATACATATACTGTACATATTTACAGGATTTCCAGATGAAATAAGGGGCAGGGCTCCTGTTCCTTTAACTGGTTGTATAGAACAGTGTTTCCCAAACTCTGGTCTTCCCAGATGTTTTGGACTTCAACTCCCAAAATTCCTGATTATTGGCCAAGGTGGCTGAGGCTTCTGGGAGTTGAAGTCTGAAACAGCTGGAGAACTAGAGTTTGGGAATCACTGGTATAGAAGAAGGAATTTCAGCAGGTGGTAGTGCCACCTGCTGAAATTCCCTCTTCTACACAGCCATTAAAGAAATAGGAGCCCTGTCCTTCATTTCACCTGCCAACACTACATACTTATTTTTTTAAACACACACACACACACATCCCAATCTGTAGTGTGCTAAGGGTGGGGGCATCCAATTGATAACAATTGTTTTTCAAATCATGCATATTTTTGAGGTGGGCTGTTTTTCTGTGTAGCACAACATGAGCTAGATGACTTAGGTTATCTCAAAACTTTGAAAATTTATGTTTTTGAATGAACACTCCACAGCCTTCATGGGAGATTTGAAGAGTTGTAGACCAAAAACAATAAACAACTTTAATCTGCACAAAGATTATCACGGCAATGTGTACCATGGATGTTTTACCCTGCCTTGGCATGGAAAGAGGGACAGGGCAGCCTTTTTATTCTGTGATACTCTTAAGGCTGACCACAAAAAAAGTATGCAGTAATACTCCATTAGCACTGTGGTGGCTGGTGCTATAACTGAAGTACACACATTTCAAATGGAGGTGAGGATGATAGCATGAAAGAGAACCAAGCTTATTTGAAGTATGAGTTCTGAGCATTCCCCTGTAGATTAATTACAGTATTTTCCCTAAATGTCTCGCTGTTTATTCTTTTATAGAACCAGCTTCTTTTTATGTCATGCAGAAATCAACAAGGTATATCACTGATATCATGGCCTAGCCTAGAAAGCTGGTGCTTTGATGCAACACCTTCTTAAAGACTCCTTTGTTGCCTCTTGATCAACATCACTGCAACAAATATGGTCCACCTTATCCACTGAGGCCTAAATCAAATTGTTAGTTACAACTATTATTTATTTACTTGCTTACTAAAGTAGAGCCATTGAAGCAATGGGAAATAAAGGTTGACATATCATGTTCCCTTTGAAAGGGTCTACTCTAACTAGGACTGACAATGGAATTTAAGGCTTAATGATTTCCCTTTTTGATGTGCTACTTCCATTGCTGAGGCCAGTAAATATAATTTATAAATAAGTGCACAAAACAAGGTTCAGGCATAGTGACATTTAAAATACAGTAAGTTACTTTTTATTTCAACTAGATAACTGGTTTCTTCAGCTGGTGGGTAAGAATCTAGTCTCAGATAACAGCTTGACCTGAGGTGAGTCACAAGTGCAACAATACTACCATGCAAATATACAGTGGGCCTTCCCAATACACAGGCTTCCGATCTGTGGTTTCAACCACCCGTGGATCATTGTATCTCACACCTAAAATAGCGATGACATGCATGTGGACGGACGTGCTGATGTGTCCGAGCACCATTGGCACCATTTAATAATATGGAGTGCGATCATATGCCTTTTTTTTTTTTTATCCACAAAGGGTCCTGGAACTGAACCCCCCATGGATCTGGAAGGCCCACTGTATGGCAGAACATATGAACTAGGTCATCAAACACATGTCTGGATTGAAGGTGAATCCTAAGTCTGAACAGCCAATGTTCCAGGCAGAGAGGAGAGTTGCATGATATAGAGCAGGGATAGAAACTGTGTGGTCCTCCAGATGCTGTTGGACTTCAACTCCTAGCTGCCCCATCCAGTAAACGCAACTGTAAGTCATTCTGGGAGTTTCAGTTCAACAACATCCTGAGGGCCACACAATTTCCGTAGCTGATATAGAGCATTTCTCAGCTCTTGGGCATGAATTTAAATTTAGACTGGAATTCGTCAGTAATCAAAAATCTATTAGCTTCTGACAACTGCCTAATGGTCTGTAAGAAATGACCTTGTACATTCCTTTAGGCCTGGGCAACTGACCAACAAATGAAACTGAGTATATAAAAACACCTTGAACAGAACTGAAAACTGCACATATTTAATCCATACAATTTAGCATTTATTTTGCAGGTTACAACGGCAAATTTCAGAGGAAGGGGGTTCCCAGGGAGGTTTTTTTTTTCCATGAGAGAGTTAAACTTTTCAGTGACATTCATAATAAGGCACAGATAAGATATTCTTCCAGTATTTCCCATCAACATTGTAGAAGAGGGAGCAACACAAAACACTGAGCTGCCTTTCATCAAAACCAGACTTGCTAGGTTGATTCACCATGGCTGTGAATACAGTAGGACTCCCATATCCACTGATTCATTATCCACTGATTCAGTTATCCACGGGACACAAAACAGCACACCTACCATAGAGTCTTCCTAGAAAATGTGTCCTCTAGCCATTTTCTAGGTCATACAAGGAAACTATTATATTTTAAACTGGGAGTCCCATTATTTTCAATGGTGTTCACTATTATCCATGGTTTTTGGTATCCACAGCGCCCCCAGAACCAATCCCTAGTGGATAAGGAGGTCTTACTGTATGTATCAAATGTTATAGGAGTGTTACTGTTTTGTGTGAAATGAGATGACCACCTTCTCACTATTTTGTCCTGAATGCTACCATAACAGTGGCTATTGAAGGGCACTAGTGTTTTTAGAGACTCATGTTTCTACACTATGCTTGTATCAGACCAAATGCAGCCTGCCAGGGGCTTGCAATAAAAGTTGTAATTTTGTTGAGTTCATAAATGAAAATCAATAGTCAAGTACCTGGCATGCTGTGGAATCATAGAATCATAGCATCACAGAATTGTAGAGTTGGAAGAGACCACAAGGGCCATCCAGTCCAACCTCCTGCCATGCAGGAAATCACAATCAAAGCTTCACGTGTTCGTATTTGTTAGTTTTGAATAAAACATTTCCTGAAACATGTTACACTATTCTTCTTTTTTGAGGTGCAGGAACCTATCCTTGTCCTTTCCATGTTATATCCACCTCTGCACCTAAACTTTCTGTTAAAGAAATAATGCCCAGGCACCCATCTACTTTGTTAATTGAGGCATACCTCTTTGTCATTAAGGAAGCTGGTTGTCCCTATATGACTGCTCATTTTGTCTGCTGTCCTACAGCTTGTGGAATTCTTTCAAAAATTCTCTTGAGGTCTATTCACTTGGTTTATAATGGGAGTGTGTGTGCCCTGTACTCTGCATGCCCTGTGCCCCTCACTATCTAAACAAATATCATCTTTCTTGCAAAAGGTGGAGGCTTTGGGTAAGTAAAACTGGAGTGGGATGAAAGAAACTGAGGGGGAACAGCAAAAATCGGTATGTGGCCCTTCCAGACGGGGCTGATAGCCTACAGAACTTACCCATCTTTGATTTATAACCTGGCTGAACATAATTTGACTTCCTTAAAAGCAGAAAACTTCATGTCTGGATCAGATTATAGTTCTTTGGCTTTCATTTCCAACTGCAGAACACTTTGCTCAGCCATGAGACATTGGGTAAAGTGGGGCCTCTTGTAATCTTAATGTATCTCACAGGGATATTGCAAGGATAAAAGTGTGAGAGATACTAATGTATCTCACCCTAAGCTCCTTAAAGGAAGAGTATGCTAAAAATGTAATTAATAAATATATTAATACAAGAATGTGAAAACCCGAGAGAGCCAATATGGTATAGTGGTTTGATTGTGGGACTAGTACTTGGGGAGATAAGGGCTCTTCCCACTCTGCCATGGAAACACACTGAATCACCCTGGGCAGGTCACACTCTGTCAACCTAAGAGGAAGGCAATGGTAAGCCTCCTCTGAAGAAGGTTTGCCAAGAAAACCCTCCAGCATAAATTGGAGTCAGCTTAGAAATACACAACAATGGCAGCAACAACCACAACAAAATAAATATATAAAATAAGGTGCAGCTTTCCCATCCCAGTGCAGCTTGGTGGGTCACAAACAGTGTCTGTTTTTCATATCTCTATAAAATCAGCCAATACCTACCAATCAAGGTGAGAGAGAGTTTTGCAGTTTCAGAATGTGGCCAATGTTCTCTTCTCTTGCCCATGTCCCTAGTGGCAGGTGTGCTTAAGACAGCCATTGCTGAGAACTAACAACATTTGACTTACTAAATTGTAAAATAACAAGTGTCATGTTACGTCAATAAAGAGACTTCATGTAAATCTTTAGGCTAATTGAGATTTCATACACATTACTATTAAATTTAATGTCAGCAAGGTGTTTTTTGTGACAAAAGGATATGAGCCAAAATCACTGAAAGAGCAAGCAATATCCCAATAGTTTTGTAAGAAGATTAGGGCCCCCATGAATATGGGGCTGATCATAGGCTCAGATAGATGTAATACTGGGTTAAGACAAATTTATGGAGTAGACAATGGCCATTATCTATACTAGTTAAATACACAGCTGGGGCCCTACAGCTGCCTTAGACTATAACTCCCATCATCCCTAGTCATATAGGCTACTGGTGGAAACAGATTGTTGACTAGATGGATCCTTGTTTTTTTACAATAGTCTTCCTTTGTTCTCACAATGCAATCCCTAGTTGATTAAACTTGGTGTGAATCCCATGTGCACCTCTCTGAGCTCTCTGGACCTAGGGGCCTAGACAAACAAATAAAAGATGGTAGGGAGGCCCCACATTCAAATTCCCCATCAGCTATGTGGTTTCTTGAATACATTTGCTGATGTGTGCCTTCAAATTTCCGACTTATGGTGAGCCTAAGGTGTACCTATCATGGGGTTTTCTTGGCAAGGTTTGTTTAGAAAAGGTTTGTCATGGATTCCTCTGAGACTGAGAGAGTATGAATTGCCCAAGTTACCCAATGGGTTTCCATGCCTGAGTGGGGATTTGAACCGTGGTCTCCAGAGTCATAGTCCAATGGTCAAACCACTACACCATGCTGGCTCTCCTTGAATAAGTAACCTTGGCTAATTCACTATTTCTTATCCTAAACTGCTTTACAAGATTGTTCTCTCACAACTTTAACTCTCAGTATGTTTGTCTGTAAGACCCGTTTTGAGTATACCATGCAGCTGGACAGAATACTGAGTAAACTACATGCAGCAGAGTTAGGTAAAGTAAATGTTCTGTTGCATAAATAAAATCCCATGATGTTGCAGTTACATATAGAGAAATAAACTAAAGTACTCTTTCTACAACATTCATTTAAGTTCTGGTTATGAGGTGGAATGCAAATGCATACCCCCCTCAGAGGCCATGAATAAAATTGATTAAGTGTAAGTTAGGGGAAAAGCAACACCTATTTGCATGTCTGTGCATACCTCATCAAAAAGACCTCAATTGTTTCCTTTCTAAAGAATTTTATAAAGAGAGTGAAGCAGTAGTGAAACCCATGGTCTGTCAAAGCCTCCTGGTAAGGGGAAATGGTTCCCAATAGGAAAGGGAGTCAGACAAGGCTACATTCTATCACCACCCTACTTGTTCAACTTGTACACAGAATATATCATATGTAGAGTAGGATTAGATTCAGAGGAAAGAGGAGTGAAGATCAGAAGAAAGAACAAAAACAAGATATGCAGAGGACACTACACTACTAACAGAAAACAACAAAGACTTGGAGCAACTACTAAAGAAAGTCAAAAAAGAAAGCACAATAGCAGGCTTAATGCTGAATATTAAGAAAACAAAAATAATGGCCACAGAGGATTTACACAAATTCAAAATAGACAAGAAGGAAATTGAAATAATGAAAGAATTTCCATTCCTTGAATCAATCATAGTCCAGAATGGAGACTGCAGCCAGGAAATCAGAAGACAACTGGGAGTGGGAAGGGCAGCTTTGTAAGAACTGGACGAAATCATAAAATGCAAAGATATAAAACTGAGCACTAAAATCAGGTTCACTCAAACCATTCAAACTAAAATCAGGTTCATTCAAACCATTTCCCATCACCATGTACGGATGTGAGTGTTGGACAGTGAGGAAAGCTGATAGGAAGAAAATAAACTCATTTGATGTGAGTTGTCCTAAGGATACCATGGACAACTAAAAGAACAAACAGATGGGGTTTAGAACAGATCAAGTCCAAACTCTCATTGGAAGCCAAGATGACTAAACTGAGGCTGTTGTACTTTGGACACATCATGAGAAAAAACAACTCACTAGAAAAATCAGTAATGCTAGGAAGAGTGGAAGGAGAAAGAAAGAGAAGAAGACTAAACACTAGGTGGTTAGACTGAACCAAGGAGGCCACAGGCCTGAACCTGCAGGATCTGAGTAGGGTGGTTGAGGGCGTCTTGGAGATGTCTTATCCATGGGATCACCATGAGGTGAAGCCAACTCTAAGGCAGTTAACAACAACAACAATGGGAAAAAATGTTTCCATTTAGACAATGATTTGTATTTAAAAAGGGAGACTGGATCTCTTATAGTAGATTTTAACACACCATGTCTTGTTTTTCTTTTAAGAGACTCTCCTTATTATATAATATTGGCACAACAAAACAGAAACAGCTAGTTGTACAACTAGGAGGAAGCCTGATTGTGAGACAAGGTAAGGCTTTCACAGATCTGGGTTGCTATCAAGGGCTATAGGCAGATCTGACCTTAAAAAGAACAACAACCTACCGAGATACTTTTGTGCTGTTGTTTTGTGTCTCTTCCATTCACTTCAGTGAGACCTGCAACGGTAAACAACCCAGTGGGAACTTACCCAGAAATTGAACTGACCCACAGGTGTACATGCTGACTGGAGGATTCTGGGAGCTGTAGTATAAAACTTAAATTCAAGTTCTGAAATTACTCCACTAGTGCTAGAGATATGTGAGGTGTCATTTGAATTTTTAGCCTCAGACAACAAAACTACTGGGTTGGTTTTCTGCAAAGACATTTTGCTATTTGGCTTTTTTGCTGCAGCTATATCACATCACTCTGTGGATAACCCAGGCTGTGGAGAGATGCAGTGGACTCTGTCCCATCTGTTAAGTTTCCACTGCCTTTCAAATACATTTTAAAAACACAAATATTTAATATTAGAGGACAATCCTAACTGCTATAGATAGCCAAAGGCCAAGCCAACCAAAAGCCAACCTTAGACCAGCTGAAGATGTGCTGAATCCAAACCCGTCCCAACCTACCAATGTTGGAAATTACTTAGAACTACCCACACCTGACTTAACTTTGTGCTGACATTGTAGCTGTGTTCCTAGACTGGAGATCTAGATAGGGTATAACTTGATTCCTTCCATCCCTCACTTTTTCTCTGCCTTTATTTTGACTCTTTTTCTGGTGGATATTAGCCAAAAAGAGCAGTCTGACTAGCAGATCAGCTTTTGGTCTTTGAGATCAGCGAACAGAAGGAAGTTCAGTTGCTTGAAGGGCAGGCATTTCTGCCATAAAAAGAGGCTCACCCCTAATTTCAGCACTCTCCAAATGGCACACCTTTGATTTAGGATTACACTTCCTTTCAGTTATAATTTGTATTCCTAGATTCTTTTTTGCTGGCTCTTCCTTTAAATTTTATTTGATGGAATGTTTTAATTGTTTCGTTTCTGGTGGGTCATCATGAACACTGTGTAAAAGAAAGAATGCATATAATTATAAATACTGTAAATACAAACTTCAAATAATTTTGCTGTCTTCACTTTTTTTCTTTACAGTTTTGTTGATTTTATTGTTTTATCATCTTATTAATGGCTTTGATTTGTTTCTTTAAAAAAGGAAACAGGATACACGTTTTAAAATAAACAAGGAAACAAGTGAGAAACAACGGTACTCAGTTGCATTGGCCTATAACCAAAGGGTGTGCCACAGGCTGCAATTACAGTTACTCCGTTGCTTCCAGAAGGGTACTGTATCCACAGCACTAGGAATATTAAGTTAAACATTCTATTAAAAGTGTCACTGCATCACAGAGTATCTACCAATGCCCCATATTAATTAGTGTAACTCTCCACACATAGACACACACACACACACACACACATTTATTGAAGCAGAACGTAGATTATACATAATCTTTCCTGCAGCCTTACAGAGATGACTCAGAAGACATGAAAATCCATTAGCACATCATCACTGATCAAAAAGATACGAGCACAGGAGAAGACTGGTTGTTTTCTATGCTTCTGCTGGCAGCACAGCTATTTTTAGCCTGACATTTTAAAATGAGTCACCACAGAAATCTTAAGGTAAACCTTTCATTCTGAATGTCTATCACCTTGTTGACTGGAAATGTGCAGCATGTATATCCACATATAATTGCAATACATGCATTAAACATTATAGGCATCACAAAAACTTATTTTGGTCTCAGAATATGATAATTATCCTCTGTGGTGTGTGTGTGTGTGTGTGTGTGTGTGCACGCATGCACGCGCACACATGCGCTTTCAAGTCACCTATCACTAACTTCCACACAAAGTAGGTTCAAAACAGCATTTAAAATTTTAAAAAGCTAAGTGTGCTGAATGGTCCTGAACTTCAATTAAAATGTTTGGGATATCGGCCTAAAAGTAAATGTCTCATTTATTAAAAACTGTGTCACACATGTACATTCTATAAATATCCATGCCATCCAAACCTCAGGTCATGACCTTCTAATTCCAAAAGTCTTTTATTTCTCAGCGCCATCCATTCTTTTAACCACACTAAAAGACAGCCAGCAAAATATGTCTTCAAATTAGGTAAACCCAAACCTAATGGCATGGATATTTATGGCATGATAAAGTGAAAGTGAATGTAGAGTTTAATAATCATTATGTGAGACAGTCCCTATTTGGAATATGGACTAAATATAAACCCAGATTATATCAGAAAATGCCATTAAGCATTTCATAGAAAATTAAGAACAGGCTAAGATTTTTGGTTGAGGTAATAAGCAATATTGGAGAATTATCATGGAGAATACACGATGAAAACAAGAGAACAACTTTTGACGGAGGGTTATGGTTTTCAATGATTCTCATAGCCACAGTTATTTTAAAGGTTTAAGATGGATTCAAAAATTATGGTTTTGAACAATGTAAATCTGAGTTTGAAGTGCAATTATGTAAAAATGATGAACAGGTGATTGGTAAAATGTATAAACTTTTGTTAAAATTTGATATGGAAGAAGAGCAGATGAAGGATTGTATGATAAAATGGACCAAGAACTTTGGCTGTAATATACAAATGGAACAATGGGAATAGATTTGAAATTTACTTCATGTTATGATCATAAAGAGAATTTTTATAAAATGATGTATTGCTGGTATATGATGCCTGAGAAATTGTCTAAGATCTATAAGGGAACTTTGAATAATTTGTTGGAAATGTGAAATATATACAGTATATTGATCAGAAAACATTAAAGACCAGTATAAATTAAAACCAGAACTTTTTCTTTGGAACGATGGATGACCAATTAGAAAGGAACTGCGTAAGAATATTTCAATATATGATTATGGGCAGCAAGACTACTACAGCAGGCCTTCAGTATCTGCTGGGGTTTGGCTCCAGGACTCTGTGTGGATACAGATTGCCCCCCTGTATTCACAGTGGGTACATTCCTGGACTTACAGTGGATACGTGAAAACGTGGATAATTGGGAACCCTATTGAAATGAATTACTTCTGGCCCAACTCCCGCCAAAAGCATACCATAGAATCACACTGGAGGACTTAAAATATGCCTAGAGAGGACATATTTTTTTAGATGTGGATAAGTGAAACTGAGGATACTAGTCCCATGGATATGGGGTTAACCTGTACCAAAAGTCTGTTGATGCTCAAGTCCCATTATATACAATGGCATAGTAAAATGCCTTTCAAACACTGATTGCATCTTTACAACACCCTTTGACTCTCAGATTTTCTAACAGAATCCATAAAGCTAGTTATAGTAAAATGTCCTTATATAAAATGGTAAACAACAATGTTTACTTTTTGGATTCCCCCCCCCCAAAAAAAAATATTTTCAAGCCACAGTTGGTGAATCTGTGGGTGCAGAACCCATAGATAAGGAGGGCCAGCTTTATATGCTCAGAAATGGAAGAGAAATGTATTGCCTACCAAAGAGGAATGGTTGTTAAAAATGAACAAGTTAGCAGAGATGAATGAACTGTTTACATACAGTCAGCCCTCAATTTTCGAAGGGTTAGGAGCACAGCAGCCCCACAAAAGTGGGAAAACTGCTCTTTTTTTAAAACCTGAGAAACCATTTCTCTATGCATTTGTAGGCCCTCCAATATGATTCTATGGTCAACGTCCAGTGCTGGAGGACCTACAAATACCTAGAAATACCATATTAATCAAATCTGCAAATAATCAAATCCGTGAGTGCTTAACCTGACAATGTGGCAGGACAGCTGTATTTTGATTAGAGAAAGTAATTGGTCATTTTTTGAAAAATTGCAAATGCTTGATTGACTTTGAGGGGAAAAAATGAAGTTGATTATAGACTTTGATTATTAGAATGAGTTCAATTTATAGATGAATTGTAATATCTTAATTTACAAGCAGGAGGCAGAAGTTTAGGAATTGCCATATAACAGTAGAAATGATAGCTGGAAGTCATATTTTCTTTACCTTTTTTTTCTGAGTATATTTCGTTGTAGTATAGTGTATATTGTTTTCTATGTGTGTCTTTTCTTTTAGTAGTTTGATTTAATGCAGTTTATAGTATGTGTTTTTGTTTGATATATTCAGTTTAGTGTATGTAGATTTTTTTAAAAAATGCTTAAAACAATAAATACATATTCTAGAGGGGGAAAAAACAGAAATCCAAAATGTTAGCTCAAGAGCACCCTAAATTAGTTGATCAACTTGATCCAAATCTTACTACAGTCATTTAGTCCCATTAGATAATGCATCCCCATGTAGTTACTCAGTGATTAAGCATGTGGATTTGTACAGCATGACAGACACTTTAAGTAATAACAGACTTCTGATTCTATTAATAACACAGGAAACAGCTAATTATTGGACCAGGCTATCCTGGGGTCACCTTACACATTACAAAGTGTCCTATGGATGTCAGGTTGCCAGGGATGTTCTACGTGCCAGCTATTATCACGTCACATACCATTTGTATGGTGTTGAACATATAAAATAGGCCTATCTTCGGTGGTGAAATCCATGAGCCACCAGAGGATTTTTGTAATCCATGGCATCCTCAGACATAAGAAGTGGTTCCTGGTGCAATGACAAATCCAAAGGATCAGAAAAACTTTGTTATTATAAAATGAGAAAGAACAAAGGCATGGGCTATGACATTTGGTTTCCTGCAAATATAGCAAGAAGTGGCTAGATCAGCCAAAGCTGTGCATATTTACCATTTGTTTCAAACAGATGGATTCCTTTCAAGCATTACCAACCCTCCCCCTACAATTTCTCATGAAAATAATGAGCATCAGCCTTTTCCTGTATTGTGTCAAATAGTCTTTTTATTTGCCTTTTTAAAATTCTGATGCAGTGTCATCAGCTTCCTAAGCTCTAACCTAGAGAATGATGCATATTCAAACAAATAACAAAGCTATCCATGTGCCCTACCCTGCCAGGAAAGCTGACAATGTGAAAGATATCTAGGAGCATTTCCCCCTCCCCACCCCCATACCCTGATATGCTAGTCTTCAGAGCTTCTGAAAACTATGTTGTGGAACTTTTTTTATTCTTGCTGTTTTCTCCCCTAAAGTGATAGGCTAGGGGGAAAAGACAATGTCGTTTACAAGGGTTACACAATTACTCCTGACAACAATGACATCAGCCAGAATGTTCATTACCTTAGTTGCTAGCAAATCATAGCCTGGTTACCTACTTTTCCTCTAGATAATTAAGGCAAAAAAACAGGCAGCTATTGCTAATATATATTTTGAACCAAAGGAAACATAGAAGAGTGTACTGTGCTAGGCAGACTGCAGAAAATAAATTATTAAAAACATATGAGTTTTTACATTTATATGCAATTCTAATTTTGTCCCATCCAGGAAACACATTGCTCTGGTAACATGAAATTTTGCTTTTATTACTCTGTATGAGGCAAAATATTTATTTTTTTAAAAAAAATCACATTATTAATGGAACATTCCGTATGGTGCTAGACCATCTTCATGGAGTATGTGTACTTTTAGGAAGTTAATGAATGGAATCCAAACAGTGCTGAAGTCTGCAGGTTGACCTTTTGGCAAATGCATTGCTATTTCAAACTAAACAATAGTCTGCACTTCTTGGCACAGGTTCAAACTACCAGGGGTTCAAATTTTAAACATTAACAAGAAAAAGACCTGGCAATTAACAACACCAGGTGAACAACATTTATTTGTATTCCTTTATGATGATGCCACAGATAACCATTCACCAGTCACACTGAACATCAAAGAACAACATTTAATTTGAATTCTCTCTTGCAGCAGGGGAATGAATCTGAGCCAAACCACACATATATGAGCACCATCATAAACTTTGCATTTAAGCCTGTGAGGGGGGGAAAAGACACCCAAAGATTGGGTCTTGTACAATAAAATGTAATGCAAAAGCCACAGGAATTGTGAAGAATTTAAGCCCCATAAGTATTGTACAAATTAGAAACTTACAGCAACAACAAAAAAATCATATTATTATATTATCAAAAACATTAGCATTTTACTTGTAAGCAATAAATAAATGCATTTTAATCTATCCATGTAAGGCCTTTTGCCATGATTCTCAAACTGTGTATAAGGACAGGTAACTTAAAAGCTGACCTATTTCATGACCCATAGTTTATAACTGTATTTGCAATACCTGTTTTAAAAGTTAACCCAACAGAACAGGGGCACTGAAAAGAGTTTCCCCACGTCTTATCCAAAGTCTATAACAAAGAAGGACACTGCAAAGCAGAATGTCAAAACAGCAGAAGACTCCTTCTGGATCCAGGTCTGGACAAAGAAGGGAACTGCTGAAGGGAATGCTGCATCAGCCTGGAACCTGCTTCACAGTTATAGCTAACAGTAGTAATAGTAATAATAATAGAATCATAGAATCATAGAATTGTAGAGTTGGAAGACACCACAAGGGCCATCCAGTCAATAACAATAATAACAACAACAACAACAACAACAACAAATTATTTATTTATAGCCTGCCCAATCACAACGAATCCAGGCGGGTTACAAAAATAAAAACACATGAAAACACAATACAATTCAAAACTAGTCCAGTAGACTTGCCCCACCTAGTACCCTCAAGATATTTTGGATTAATTCCCAGGGTTCCTGATCACAGGAGCTGAAAACTAAAACATCTCAGGGCACAGTCTTGAGTGAGGCTCAGCTACCTTTCTCAAGTGACTTCACTTAGGATCTCCTCATTAAGCAACTACAAGTCTCTTTCACTGTTCACAATTACGGCACATTATTATTATTATTATTATTATTATCAGTTTTACTGCTATGATTCCATCCTATCAAATCCTGGGACATGTAGTTTTGTGAGATGTTTTGAGTTCTTTGCCAGAGAGCTCTAGTGACTTGTTAAAACCACAAATTCCAGGATTCCATAAGGTGTGACCATGTGAGTGAAAGTGGTATCAAATAATTGTGCAGTGAGAAAGACTTACCAGTGGTTGGCTCTCACACAAAGTTAGGGTGCCAGATGGCAATACAAGTAGAGAAAGAGAAACATTACCAAGGTTTGACAGAAAATAAATGAAGCAAAAATATTCCCTCACATGCTAAATGACAATGACTGTAAGGCAAAAACAAAATTCTCCTTCCATAGCACCCAACGACTATAAAACCTATGCATGCATACAAGATTCTGATGAGTCACCATAACAATGAGATCAGTATGATAGATAAATAAGGATGCTGGGCAGACGCCCAAACAGCTTTGTTTTAAATGAAAATACATTTATGAGCAAATGGATATGCAAGTAATTTCACTGAGAATTGTTGAAAACTTACAAACAATTCAAAATAGGACCCACATGTACTAATTTTTACACTGACTCATCTGTGGAGAAGCTATTTCACAGATACTCTTATCTGCTCTGCAAGGCAACAATGGCAGTACTTTTGACTGATAGTGTAATCACAAAAACATGCAATGGAAAGTGTCTCTGTTAAATGAAACAATAACCATTTCCACTCTTGTGTTCATTTTTAAGCTGCCATCATTCTTTAAATGACTTACATTATGATGGTATTTTCTACAGCAGCAAGATTAGTCTTCCAACATAACAAATACTGTAGTCCTTTATGAACAGGAAGAAAAAAGAAGTTGTATCTTGGAAAGCAGAGGTGGAGGAAACACTGGAAGAGATTTTGTCTTAGCTTTGCAACTTTACAAGCCTATCCAAAGTAGTTAAGGGCTCTAGGCACTAATTTTCCAGCCAGAAAAGGCAGATATAGGTAGAACATGTGGTACCTGTAAAAAAAAAAAAGCTGCAGTGTGAAGTGTTCCTGTTCAGGACTCTAGCCAACAAGACAAGATCTCACCCATCCATACCCACCTCAAAATGTTTTCCATTTGTCCTGTCAACACTCAACAGACCATTGTGTCCAAACACTGAAAACACAGCTCCCTGGAACACAAATCAGGGCAGCGCCCAACCTATTTTGTGCCCAGGGCAGACAATTCATCTGCCAGATACAACACCCACTGTACACTAAGTCCCTTCTACAGCTCTTCTTACAGCCTTCAATATCAGAGAACACTCTTAGCAGATTTAGGCCCACCGTATTAGGCAGAGGTAGAGTACAGTGGATGAAGAGGCCAACATCACAGTAGGGCCCATCCCAGGAGATGAAGCCAAATGGGACAAAACTCTCCCAAGCTCCATTTTAACTGTCCTGCAACTTGGTTACTTCATCTAGCTGTGCTGCCCACCATTTCAGAGAACTCAAGACAGAATACTAAAGATATTAGCAGTGGTGGGCAGTACAGGTCACCACCACCACACTGTTTACATGGGATGGGTACCCATGGTTTCACTTACCTGCAGTTGGGGGGAAAGGTCTCTTTAGGCATCTGGAGGACCACAGAGCCACGCTGGAGTTGGTCTCATTAGGCATCAGGAAGCCCTCCAATGCATCTCTATGGTCAATCTCTGGTGGAAGTTGACCATACAGTCGTGCTAGATATTTAGAGAGGCATCCTCTCAAGGCATTTCCTACTATGGTATTCTATGGTGGTTTGCTATTTATACACTGGTCTAATCCAAACGGTGAAAATAATCCAAATGGCAATTGTATGATCTGTCTAAATGGACATTCGTATCCATACATCTCATTCAGAAGGGGGGGGGGGTAGCCAAATCCACCATAAAGCTCTGAAGGGAAGCCTTTGGGGCTTTTTTCGGGAGTTTTTAAAAAGCTCCGTAGGGCATGCGAATGTGTGATCATTAGGACAGTCACATTCACATTGCTGTGACAAGGCAGCGTAAGCATGGGGGCGGGGCTAGCAAACAAGGAAAGCACCTGCTGCCACCATGTTGGATTTTCGCCTAAGTGAGAGATCGGAAAAGAGATAAAACAGTGATCTTTCTCTTTTCTTATTTTTTTTTCTTTTGTAAATATGAAGTATCACTTGTCCGCACCATGGTGAAAAGTTTTTTTTTTTTTTAATTTTTGGTGGCAGCAGATTTAAAATGGTGAGTAAATCACTCATGGACACCATCTTGGATGGGGGGCATGCGAAGTATAGGGGGGCTCTTCTGACCATTAACACAGGTCGCAGTGCTGAGAACTGCTATTTCTTCAGAGTGGTTAAATGCCAGTACTGCAAGCCACCACGTCTCAAGTTCGATTCCAGCCAGCTCCAAGGTTCACTCAGCCTTCCATCCTTTCGTAGGTCGGTAAATTGAGTACCCAGCTTGTGGGGGAGGGCAATTAGCTAACACACATTGGAAACTGTTTAATGCAGTGTAGATGTGTAAATAGCTATTGCTTAAAACAATTTGTAAGCTGCTCTGATAGCCTTGTGGCTGAAGAGCGGGGTATAAATAAATAAATAAAGACATTATATTTTTCCCCCTCGTATAGACAGGACCACTGTTTTGTGTGTCTGCAGTAAATCCGGAAATGTACCCCCTGTGGATATAAGGGCGTGGGTGGGTGAAGACCTGTATTGGGACTTCTCATTCACTTGATAAAAGACATATACAGTATTCCAAAAATACTTGGTAATCAACTCATTCTTCAACTGATTTTGAAAAGATGAAGTCAACAAGAGTGGCTAAAAATGGGGACTGAAGGGACAGAATTGCTGTGCCCTTTCAAAATGCAGGCTCATGCATAGAGCAAGGATCCTAATCCATGATAATCACTATGGATCCAAATCCAGAATGCAGTAGTTATTCCAGAGCAATTAACAGAGACTAGAAGGATGTAATCTTGATAATGTGATATTGGCACTGCTTCTGACTGCTGCATTTGCTGACCCCTTCACTGTGATTAGCTTAAATAATAGTGATTAGATAGGGCAGAAAAGAAAATAGAGTGGCCATAATGCTTTGAACTCACTGAAAATATTCAATGAATATTAAAGACAAAACAGCTGTTTCCAAACTGTCTGTAGATCAAGATGTTTCTGTTGTTCAAATATGTATTGGGGGTGGGGGTGTTCTCCGCACATAATCAGAAGTTAGCCTTCTATATCAGAGAATGCTGGTGCCACAACAAACTGTAGATTCCAGGATTCCATAGCATGGAGCCAAGATAGTTAAAGCAGTGACAAACTGCATTATTTCTGCAGTATGTCAGTAGCCTCTGTGGAATCAGTGGCCAGTTCTCAAAAACCCTTTGAGCAACTTGAAGTATCTCTGTGACTCATTGACAAATTCCTGAAAAACTCTGAGAGGTTCCCAAAAGTTTTGTCCAATTTCTAATGGGTAGACAGCAGAATGATTCTGACAGTTAGCCTTATTTCAAAGACTGGCAGCTTTTGTTCTGTTTCCCAAATATTTTGGTTCCTGGTGGGACCAGATTGTCCATGTAGCAATAAATATGTTTTTCTTTTATGAAGAACAAAAGTGTTCTCCCCCTGCCCATGAAAATGGCAGAGTAATCTCTAAAAAAAACTACAAATCCCAGAATTCCATAGCATTGAGCCGTGGCAGTTAAAGCAGTAAAAAACTGCATTATCTCTGCAGTGTGTCAGCAGCCAGAGTATAAAGTACCACAGGCCAAGTCACCTTACTACACTGAACATAAAAAATTTTCGCCTGCCTACTGACACCATAAACTGAAGTAGGTGATCAACTACCTCAGTGTTGGAACTGCTACTCATGTGTAGCAGTTACCATGCCTAACATGACTGTGTGAAACTCAGGCCTCAATATAAAGTAAATTCTGTTGCTAGCTTTCTAAGACCCAAGCTGTCTATTTTCATCCCGTTGTCACCATTATCAACTTCTGTTTATAATTGCTAAGGCAGATTTTTCCAATATTTCCAATATTGGCACTAAGTATTTCTCCACAACAGTTTGCAAGATACATGAACTATAAAAGTTTGAAGGCAGCTGTATCTGAAGATAAGTACTACCATCATTTAGCCATCTCCACTAAAATCTGTCCATTTGTCCTGCTGTTATTTGATTATGTTATGACACTGTAATATATGATCATTTTAAAGTTTCATTGCTTTAACATCATAACAAAAGATTCTAACAGAATCTTCCACAGATAAAGGATAATATGTGTCAAACTCTTTGGATACACCAGAGAAAACTGGTTGGTGCAAGTGAATAAAATAATTGTGGAATAACCATTTTTTAAAAAAATTAAAAAAAATAACCATTACCCTGAAACTAAAAATGTAAATCTCTATTTTGAACTAAGGTTATGAGCAGGCTTTACATCTAGATCCTGTGATAACAGCAAGTTTGGGGTATACAATTATAGTTTTTAAAAATCCATGCTAGATACTCAGTAAAAACGGACCTGAATAGGGCAAAACTGAGCCAGTTGTTTCCCCTCTTTTCATCCACCCACATCTAAAAAGAAGTTCTGTTCAGTGTCAGTCCACAGAGAAGAAAAGAAACATAATATGTATGAGGAGGACACAATACATGTGGGTCACCAAATCCCTCTGACCTAGAGTAGTCCATGTAAAGTCTCCAGTCCTCCTGTCTATTGCTCCCCCACCCAATCTTGGGATGCTAAAATGGCAATCACTCGCTCTATTTAATATCTACAAAAACATAATAATAGGGCAGGTGCCTGGCCCAATGGTGCAGCTTCCTACACTCCAAGATGCTTTATGCTTATATAGAGAAGTGTACTTAAAAAGAGTAGGAGAGAAAAGCTTTAATCAACATTGAACAGAAAACTGTCACTATTATATACACACATACTCACTTTATATATACTGACATACACTGGATAATATTGATAAATGGCTCCTATTCCTTTTCTGACCATCTTATAACTGTTGTTGTTGTTGTTGTTGTGTAACTCCAAGTACTTTCCAGCTTATGGCAACTGTAAGGAGAACCTATCACGAGGTTTTCTTGGCAAGATTTTTTCAGAGTCTTTGCCTTCCTCTGAGGCTGAGAAAACGTGCCTTGCCCAAGGTCACCTAGTGGGCCAAATGGAGATTCGAACCTTTATCTCCAGAGTCATAGTCCAACACTCAAAACCACGATGCCACACTGGCTCTCCTATAATTCTGTTATAACTACTCCTCTCTGAACCTATTCATTATATTCTCATCACTTCAGCCTGTCTCTCATTAGCGTTAAAGTTATAATACTTTGATTTCCAGCATGGAGAAACAGTATTGATGTCATCCATTATTTCAAGATGGATTTCCAATTGAAAAATGGATTGCTTTAATTGCATCCATTAAAACAAAATATTTAAATATGTATGGACTGACATGCATAACTTAAGACCTGTAGGCTTCAGACCACCAGAGCTGTCTAAACAATGTCTCATTAATTCAAATGTTCCTATCCCATAGCTAATGTAAGTGACATTTCCACTGCAGCTGCAGAACATGGTCTTCTTTATCATACATGCATGGAATTAAAATTATCTGAAATAATGGTTACTTCCTTGTAAGGACAGGTTGTTATGCTAACACATGCACAACACTGTGAATTGCAAGACTCACATCTGTTGGATTTTTTAACCAGTGGATGACCTGAAGTAAGCAAGAGAGATCACTACAGTGGGACCTGACACGTTAATCAAGAAAGACTCTTTCTGGAAATAGGCCAGAGTGAATTGTGAGATAGTCCCTGACTCTGAAATTTCTGGTCATGCAATTAGGAGACCTATTTGTGCTGGCTGAAGATTACCTTTATATCCACAGGAGGTATAATACATGCTAATGTCATCACCATCACCACAACCTGTCACACACACAGTAGAAAATACCATATAGTCCATCCATCTTCCACACTGGTGTGTGTTGATCAATTTAAACCCTTTAAACTACAGATATCAAATCTTTTTTATTGCAGCTACCTGGAATACATCAGCTTTCACATTTTTGTGTCTTTTCTGGGGGATACCATCTGGTGTGATTAGTTAAAACATAACAGAAGAGCTGGACCTGGGATAATTTTTTTGCAGTCTGAACAGTAGGACAGATCAAGTGATTAATTCATTCCGGCACAGGAGTATTCTTACAAATGACACACAGAGGAGCTCTGCTGTGGTAGGAATAATCATTTGTATTTTTTAAAACACACACACATTCTACATGCTTTGAAGACCCAGTGGTACTCACTTTCAGTGCTCTGTACAATCTTGGGTCTTCCTAATCCATTTAAATCAGTTTATGCAGAGGTACTATAAAGACATATTGAATTACAGTCCTCCCTTCAAATTCATGGCTTTCTAATTCGCAGATTTGAGAATTCGCAGATTTGCAAGGCCATGGGGAGGGGGTGAGCAGTTTTCGGCTTTTCCCTCCACATGGAAGGGGAGCCGACAAAACCCGTGGCAAGAGCTGCAAGCTTGGTTAGTTCTCCTTCCGTTGGGGGAAAAGCCAAGGCTACGGGGAGGGTGGATGGGTGGCTTTTGGCTTTTCCCCCTACAGGGAAGGAAAGTCAATCAAACCCAAACCAGCAGACTTTCCAAGTGGCTTGAACAGGGAGAAGGTGAGTTGCCCCCTCGCCGGCCAAGCCGCTCTGGCTCCAGCTGGCAGGCTTTGTGAGTGGGTTGAACGTGGTGGAGGCAAGATGCCCCCTCCCCGGCCAAGCCGCTCTGGCCCCAGCCTGCAGGCTTCACGAGCAGCTTGAACAGGGAGGAAGCAAGTTGTCCCCTCCCTGGCCAAGGCGCTCTGGCCTGAGCTTGCAGGCTTACCAAGTGGCTTGACTGGGGATCGGGCGAGCGGCAGGGAGGCTTGCCTAGCTTCCCTGCTGCTTTGGAAGAGGCAGGGGGCCGGGCGGCTGGGCAGTGGCTTTCCATGCCCCTTGTTATTCACGAGGTTTTTTTTTTCAAATTCACAGGGGTGATCAGCCCATAACCCCCGCAAATTTGAAGGGAGGACTGTATTATATTCATGGACATCAAAACTGAGGAAGTAATGATTTCTTTGGCCAGTGGAATTTCAGAAATGTCTACAGAAAACATCTCTCTCTCCTTCTCTCTTTCCTTTCACATACACATACACACATTCAAATACACAGACATGCATGCATACTTTGAATTGCTCTCCTCTTTAAATATATATACCATTGTTGATATTACTTTAAATGACAGTCTAACCAAATTGCTATTTCACAGTTTACACCCAAAGGCCTTCATTTGATTACCTAGGGAATTACATGTTTGTTGCTCTTCATTGCTGTTAAGTCGCCTTCAACTTATGGTGATGCTATGGTCCCGTCTACATGATTTAAATAATACATACGGCGTGCGGAAGTTTGCGCTTCAGTACACACGGCCATTCGGATTCACACGCATGCAAAAGAGGGGGGCGGTTTTCCACCCTGAAATACGCACACGCGGCATTCGGGAGGGAAAGTGGATTGCGATGAGAAATCTGTATGCCGTTCGGATGGCTGACAGGTCTGTACGGTCCGTTTGCACACATACGAACAGGCTGTGTAATCTGATTGGCTGGCCGAGCAGAGGGGGCAGGGCTAGCACGGAGGGGAATTGGGAGTGGCCACCATGTTGGATTCCCGGCTAGCGAGAGTCTGTTAAGTTCGTAAATTATACATTTATTTATTTTTATTTTATATTGTAAATAGGGAAAACTGAATGTCCACAAACCAGGAACCTTTAAAAAAAAAGCGGCAGGAGATTTTAAACCGCCGCTTGGCTTGCTCGCTCCAGCCAGCTTGGAAGAGGGAGTCATACGGAGTCTAGGGGGGTAAAAAATCGTGTGGGCAGTTCGTATGCATACGAACGACAGCCTATTTGTATTTTTTACCCCCCAAACGGATTTTTTTATGATCGTATAGATGCACCCTATAAATAAGAAACTTCTAAGACACCCTGCTCAGATCTTGCTAAGTCAGAGCTGTGGCTTCCTTGATTGTTTCAATCTACCTGTAATGTGATCTTCCTCTTTTCCTAGTGCCTTCCACTTTGTCCAGCGTTATCATCTTTTCTAATGAGTTGTGTCCTTTCTTGATAGGTCCAAATTATTATTCTCTCAGTTCAGTCATCTTGGCTTCTAATGAGAGTTCAGACCTGATTTGCTCCAGGATCCATTTATTTGTCTTTTTGGCAGTGCTTGGTATCTGCAGAACTCTCCTCCAGCACCAAATGTCTACTGTTTGGGGGCAATTAGGTCCTATAGCCTTTTCTTTTGTTGCATTTTCATCACTGTCCAGCTTTTACAACCATACATAGAAATGAGAAATATTAAGACATTTTTAGCATCAGTAAAAGCTTTCCTAGGAACACTCCCAGTTTTGGGGACAGATGGCTTTGTATTTTCTTCATATGTCAGTCTTAATGCTGTTTCTTTATTTAGTCTAGGCCAGTGGCTCTTAACCCTTTCTTTACCAGGGACACCCTTTAAATATCTTTTGTTGCCGTGGGCCCCCAAAACAACTCAAGATTTAAAACCATAACAACAACAACACAGTTACACCATCCATTCAGAGGCAATGGAGGGGGAGGGAATACTTTTCTTCTGCCACTTCCTGGAAATTTGTGGCTGTAGTGGATTAAATGGCAATGCACTAGCCAAGCCAGCCAGCCAGCCTTTGCCTTGGCTCCTGTCACATGCCCATTCCACTGCAGGGAGGTGGTGGGTCAAGCAGCCTTCAAGCCTTCACAGACCCTGTGTGAGGATACCATAAACCCCTGGGGGGTTCCTGGAACACAAGTTAAGAACCACTAGTATAGGCCACTAGCAGAAGACTTTGTAAGCAACTTCTACTGAACAAAGTCATAATCTGTTATCAAGTACACTTTATTTTGTAGAATTCATTTATATTCAGCAGCTAGTTACCTAACTAATTCATATGCACTCTACATCACCTTCCTACTTCCCCCTCCATCTAGTTTCACTCCCTCCCTGTCTTAAAAACATCTTTTTGGTAGTTTCTATGGCTAACTTGTTGTGGAGAGGTCTGCTTTTCTTGTTGTGTTTCACCCCCTTTCCTAGTCCATACTTTAGAGCAAGGCAATTTACACATCACCTATACAAACTGGGAAGAAGAGTCAGTGGCCAAACTCAGAGATTTGTTCATTGCCTTGGGTGAAACATACAGATTCCTGAGTTAGCACTGCGTATGTTACTTTTGTTTCTCATTTGTCCCTGACTCCACGGTTTGTGGGGAAGAGGGCTATGCATTGAGGACAAACGGTTCATTGAATCATTCTCAAAATAGATGAGAGATTGGTAGAACTAAACATAAGGAACTGTCATCAGTCCACTGGCAGTAGCTGGCCAGGGTTTCAGAGATGCTTTTCTGGAGATACCATTACTAAACGTAAGATCTCTGCATGCAAAGAATGTACCGTACTCTGCTACATCGCTTCAGGTCTTCCCAGTTACTCACACACCCTGAGTGTGAATGACTGGTCTGGCTTCACCATTTTCCAATTAGGTAGCACATTCAAAAAAGCAACTCATATAGAAAGGTAAGCAGTATGCTTTGCTCAGGGGGAGGTTCTGACTGTTACATGCTAAAACTAAGCCTGTGGGGGTATAGGTGTGAAGTATTGAGTCCAATTTTTAATTTAAAAAAAAAGCATGCATCAACAAACATAAATTTAAGAAATGCTAGACTAGCTGATTTATTATAGCATGAATTCTCTCTAGCAGCACAGTCCACTCTCTCTGTTACTGTATGAGTCATGCATCTGGTGATCCACTGGAGTCATGTATCTGACAAAGCTGGCTGTTGCTTATGAACAGGCCTGCCAAGGTAAGCAAGTACCATATCATGTTTTCTCTCCTTGTTGCTATAGACTGTGAACATGTTTCCTCTTTGACAATCCTGTGTGTCCAAAAGATGAACTGCTACCAGGAAAACCCTCAGCTTATACAGATCTAATATATAGCAAGGGACTCAGGGCTCATCACAAGGGTTGGCATGATCAAGCAAATGCAAAAACAAACAAATATTAATCTGGTTTAATTACACCTCAGATGATTTTGGTTACACTGGCAGATAACCTATGTCAAAACGTATAAAGGGGACTATAAGGTCCTATATTGGTTCTCATAAACCTCTCTTGAGGCACTGTATTATGAACTCTATGACTTCCTGGAAGGTAGGTTCCAGAAACTGGTACTAGTGGTTTTAGAGGGTCCTTTCAAGTTCTATTTTACCGAGTGCAATTATCTACATGAAAGTATAGTGGAAAGAAACAAAGAATATAGGGTACAGTGTCAAAATGCTGATGATAGTTAACTCCCTTTTCCATTAGATTTCAGGGGGCTGTAGTTGTACCTGGATGTAACTGGACTAACAAGCTGATGGAAAGCCAACCTCAACACAGGGGGGAAACCAACTATGGGCAGGATTACAGACTCCTTGAAGGACTAGATTCCCTTCTTCAAAGTGCTTCTGGATCCAGCCTTACCAGATAGTGCCTATAGTGTAGCCAGGAGTGCTTTCATGTGATAGAAATATTTCAGTCTATTTATGAATGGTTTCATAAGCATCCATCCTAATATACATTTTTAATACTATATAAAGGAGGAATATGCCACATACAGGACAAGGTCAACTCTAGCTATTCAAGTCTCCTAAGAATCTTCTAAAAGGGGAAAATGTTTTTGCCCCTTTATTCGATGTTTTTTATGACAAAAACTTTTGGACACATTAAAAATAATTTCCACTGGCAAGCTAAGTGGAATGTAAAATGTATCACCATAAACCATGGTGTCAAAGCTGTTGTACAATTCATTGCAATACTCGTTTTAAAAATAGGAGTCTTTTCCATCTGCATCAAATGCACAAAAGAGGTAAACACTGTTTAAGTAACTACAACTAGCTTACAAGTAAGTGAGGAAAACTATATATATCCCTCTTATTAACTGAGTGGCAGCATATTGGATCTACACTATTGCTGCTATTTACATAAAATGATTTCATTGGTATCTCCATCAATACAACTATAAAATGCCAAGGTGTGTTGCCAGTTAGTAGGATGGGCAGTACAATACATGATTATTGCTGTTACTAAAATTAGAGATAAAGTAATTTCCCTTTAATTGAATAGGGGGGAGGAACTACCTTGGCAATTCAGCGTTATTGGGAAATAGGCAATGATTAATAGACAATTAACTAGATTTATTGGACCTCAATTTTTCTCCAATGAAGAGTTTAATTTTTATTTTGTATCCAAGAAGCATCTAAATATTTGCACATTGTATTTTTTGAAATTTACAAAATGCAAATAAATTATAACTTAAGACCAATGAATATAAAATTTTGGGCAATTTATAAACCCCAGCAGGGGAACACTAAAAAGTTACTGAGTAATAAATCATTATTTAAAAATTATTTTAGACCTTGAACCATGTCATAAATAGACAAACTTCAATTACATAGACATTAGCAAGTGCTTATCCTGACATATGTGAGTGGCCATTTTGCATTCAGTAGAACTAATGATGCATGGAAATATTTGTCTCCCCCACCTCTCTACCGATGTTGGTTTTTTACTAGCCCCACACAAAGATACACATAAAGTATATTTGATGGTCTCTTTTATGGTGCTGATAATAAAACAAAACAAAATGACAAGTAAGCTTTTGGTTGCATATTGCCCTTCTTCAGGCTATGATAGAACAATCACAGTACCTATTTATCCAAGGCATTCCAATAAAAAGATAGATAAATAGTAAGTAGGCTGAGCTCATTCACATTTCAGATGTCATACTTAGTCTGACCACGTAACTAATGGTGATCCAAAGGTATTTATATGGTGATATAATTAGGAGCAAGAACAAGTGGAAGGGACTACAGAATTAATATCTGTTACTAAACACATGTTATAGTACTAAGTTTGACCCTGGTCCTGATCTAGAGGTGTTGCATCAATTCTAAATTCATTTACCTCATCCTCACTATGTATCAGACCCTAATCTGGAAAAGATTTTGAGACCATCCTAGCACCAAATACGATTTCTAGTATTCATTCATTTATTTTTCATTATGTGAGATAATAAATGTGCAACTCTTCAGGCAATAGCCTTGTAGAATGTCTCACATATATAGTTTAAAATGGTTGAATAAAAAGATCTTCAGTTGGTACCCCCCCCCCCAAAAAAAAAGGCTTGGCACCAGGAAAACCTCCTTGGAATGTTCCACCATGAGGGTGTCAAAACTGAAAAAGTCCTCTCATAAACTGTCACCCACCTCATATCTGCAGGCAAGAGGAAAGCCTGAGCACCAGAAGATCTCTACACTCTTGCAGGTTTCTGTGGTTTCATGTTCAAAATCTGTTGGTGAAGCCTTTTTTAAAAAAAACAAAATCTGAGTTTCATTCAGCATGGCCTTGATCCTGAGACCATGTCTGAATAGCCTGGGTTTGGACAAGAAACCTCAAAAGTCCTAATCGAGTATTTGCACAAGGGGACAATCAAAATGAGGACAGGAATTTGCAAGGTGGCCCCATACCCATGCTACTGTGTAGACCAGGCCCTGTGCAGGGAACTCTGTTCTACTCTTGTTCAATAGAACACAAATAAAACTTTGCCTCAGGACTTGCCACTCCATATGTTGAGGCTGAGGAAGAAGGAGGCATGACCCAGTGTGCATAAAGACATTAGGAGAAAGGATACCATATGCAACCTTGTTTCCACATTGCACCCTCACGCAATCTACCGTATATTCCGGCATATAAGACGACCTTTGAGCCCTGAAAAATAACCTCCAAAATCAGGGGTTGTCTTATACGCCGGATACACTTTGCTTCAACTGCCGTCCGATCTCCTGCCTCTTCGCTCCCTTCGCAAACGGAGCAAAGAGGCAGGAGATCGGATGGGGGTGTGTGAGGCAAAGTGTTTACCAGTTCATTCACCCCCCTCCTCTGCCTTTTCCCCCTTTGGGGAGCAACTGAAGACAGAGGAGGGGGCGAAAATTGCAGTTTGCCGCAGCCGCCACTCAAACTCCTGTGTGTTTGTTCCGCAAAGGGAACAAACACACAGGAAATTGAGCAGCAGCCAATGCAAACTGGGTACGTCTGCCCCTTTCTCCCACCTTCCTGGAAGGTGGAAGAAAGGGGTGAATCCCGCGGTTTTCAACAGAGGCCGCCCATTCCCTCCATCTTCATATCTCAGAGCCACCCTTCCACCCTCCCTGAAGCCGCAATCGGGCTCCCAGTCGTGGCCTCGGGGAAGGAGTGGGTGGGTGGAAAGCCCCCCTCGAGCCACCCTTCCACCCTCCCCTGAAGCTGCGATCAGGCTCCTGGTCGCAGCCTCGGGGAGGAGGTGGATGGCTGGAACGCTCTCTCCCTCGAGCCACCCTTACAGTGGCCAAGGCAAACCGGGTATGTTCGCCCCTTTCGTCCACCTTCCTGGAAAGTGGAAGAAAGGGGCGAATCTTGCAGTTTGCAGCCGCCGCCCCCGCTTCCCCCATCTTCATTCCCTTTCAAAGAGAATGAAAACGGAGGGGGGGTGGACAAGGCAAACCGGGTATTTTCACCCCTTTTGTCCACCTTCGAGTCAAGTTTGACTGGAAGGTGGAAGAGAGGGGCAAATGTAGCGGCTTGCTGGCTGGGAGAGCCCTGCCAGCTGATCCTGTTTGCTTTCCCAACTCACTAAGAGATCCTTATGAGTTGGGAAACAAGGAGGATCAGCTGGCAAGGCTCTCCCAGCCAGCCAGCCAAATTGGGGGGTGGTCTTGTACGGCGAATATATGCCAAACTCTAGATTTTTACTTGAAAATTGGGGGGGACATCTTATATGCCCAGTCGTCTTATAATGCAGAATATATGGTAATGAGAATGTACTCAGAGTCCTTGTCACAGACAGAAGAAACAGGGATACAAAACACCCACACACCAATTAGCAGGTAGTTGAAACGAAATCTCTAAGTAATCCAGGGCAGCTAGAAATAATTGGAGCATATCTTTCTCCATTGCCTGGTCAACCAAGTAAGACCTTCTGCAAGCTGCACCTTAGGACCCAAGCTCAAGGTATATATCCTCCTCCATATGGCTACTTGGTCCTAACCAACTGTTGAGAATTCTGACCAAGATGCTGATCCTTATACTGATCCTTATCATACACTTGGGCCCTCAAAACCCTTTTACCTTGACCCTTTGTGAACTCTGGATGTTAGTAGTACTTTGCCTTCTTAAAGGTTTTGTTTGTCACCTGTCAATCTGTTAGACTTGTGAGATGATGAAATCTAGTTCCATCCTATTTATAGTCCTCAGCAATTCCATGTGAGTTCTGAAAGATAAGCCAGAGAGGTCACTGCTTGCATACTGCTAGCAAGAAAGAATTCACAATTGGAAGAGTTATTATCTTGTTGATTCCGGTGGAAGCCAAATTAAAATCCTCTCTCCTTGGACCTTCATGGCTTCAGTTCATAGCTGTATCTGAATATTGTTTTAAAACAACAACAATGAAAGCTTATTTGAGCAACTAAAAACATATAAAACCTGGAATATACAGAGTAAACAGATTTCATTAAAAAGTCATTCTTCTCTTTTTAATGCACTCACTTTCTATACATGAAACTCCCTTGAAAATATCTCTCAATATACTGTACTCTAAAATAATCCCACCACAGCATAAATGAAGCCATTTCAAAATAAGGGGGTGTATATGTTCTATAAAGCATGAAAGGAGCTTGATATACAGAACACAAGGTTTGAATTAAGATTGGGGGCAACTTGGAAAGGCTTTTGGGGGACAGTAAAGACCTTAGGATAACTGAGATAACAATATATGAAGAAAGGTTCTGCTGTGAAGTTTTGAAAAAGAACAAGAACACTCCGGTCACAATTACTAAAAATAAGAATGAGTGTTTTCCACGTAATAAAACAGTATTTAGATTACAGTCATTATGGATGGTTTTTAACCTCATTAGGTTCACCCTACAGGCATGACTGGATTATGCCACGGTGTGGGTACAGCAGGCTGTAAATACTGCCTGTACATAACTACTTTCCCAGCTGCTTGTGATGATTAAAAGGGTATTAAATCAGAAACACTGTCAATAATCTTTGAAAATTCCTGGAGAAAAGGAGAGGTTCCAGTAGAATGGAAGAGGGAAAATGTTGTCCCCATCTTTAAAAGGGGTGGAGGGAGAAGACCCAAATAATTACCACCCAGTCAGCCTGACATCAATACTAGGAAAGATTCTAGAGCAAATCATTAAACAGTCTGTAAGCACTTAGAAAGGAATGCCGTGATCACTAAAAGTCAACATGGATTTCTCAAAAACAAGTCATGCCAGACTAATCTTATCTCTTTTTTTGATAGAATTACAAACTCGATAGATGAAGGGAATGCTGTGGATATAGTGTATCTTGATTTCAGTAAGGCTTTTGACAAGACCCCCCCATGATATTCTTGGAAAAAAGTTAGTATCCTGTGGGCTAGACAATGCAACTGTTAATGTGAAGTCGAAGGCCTTCACAGCTGGCATCCATAGGTTTTTTGTGGTTTTTCCCCAGGCTGTGAGGCCATGTTCTGCAAGAGTTTATTCCTGACGTTTCACCTGCATCTGTGGTTGACATCTTCAGAGAACTCAAAACCTGGGGGAAAAACCACGGAAAACAAATGCAACTGTTAGGTGGATTTGTAATTGGTTGACTGATCAAACCCAAAGGGTAGTCACCAATGGCTCCTCTCCATCCTGGAGAGAAGTGACTAGTGGGGTGCCACAGGGTTCTGTCCAGGGCCCAGCGCTATTCAACATCTTTATCAATGACTTAGATGAGAGAATAGAGGGTATGCTTATCAAATTTGCAGATGACACCAAGTTAGGAGGGGTAGCAAATACCTCAGAGGACAGGATCAGAACTCAAAATGACCTCAACAGATTAGAAAGCTGGGCCAAAACTAACAAAATGAATTTCAACAGGGAGAAATGTAGGATACTACACTTGGGCAGTAAAAATGAAATGCACAGATACAGGATGGGTGATACCTGGCTTGATGGCAGTACATGCGAAAGGGATCTAGTAGTCTTAGTGGACCACAAGCTGAACATGAGTCAGCAGTATGATGCAGCAGCTAAAAAAGCCAATGTGATTCTAGACTGCATTAATAGGAGTATAGTATCTAGATCAAGGGAAGTATTCTGTACTCTATTCTGCTTTGGTCAGACCTCTCCTGGAATACTGTGTCCAGTTCTGGCCAGCATAATTCAGGAAGGCTATTGAGAAGCTGGAACGTGTCCAGAGGAGGGCAACCAAAATGGTGGGAGGTATGGAAGTCATGCCCTATGAGGAGCGACTTAGAAAACTGGACATGTTTAGTCTGGAGAAGAGAAGATTGAGAGGTGACATGATTGCCATGTTTAAATATTTGAAGGGATGTCATACTGAGGATGGAGCAAGCTTGTTTTCTGTTCCTAGGAGACTAGGACATGCAGCAATGGATTCAAACTACAGGAAAAGAGATTCCACCTAAACATTAGGAAGAATTTCCTGACAGTAAGAGCTGTTCAGAAGTGGAATACACTGCCTTGGAGTGTGGTGGAGTCTCCTTCTTTGGAAGTTTTTAAGCAGAGGCTGGATGGCCATCTGTCAGGAATGATTTGATTGTGTATTCCTGCATGGCAGGGGGTTGGACTGGATGGCCCTTGTGGTCTCTTCCAACTTTATGATTCTATGATTTAATAATCTTTTGTATTCAAGCTTTTACAAAAATTTGCTACCTACAAATGTGCATGCACACACACATACACACACATATATTAAAAACCATTAACAAACAACTTAAAACATGTTTCTTTTGCCACTTTTTGCGGACAGCTGAAGTAAACTCCCAACTGCAGCAATTCACCTCTCAAGCCCTCTGAGGTGAACTGTGCCTTTTCCTAGGTGACAGGAGTCAAACTATTATTTGAGGCCTTCTAGATCTACATTCGTATCACAGCATTACAGTGGCAATGCTTCCAACAGTTATGACTTTTGCCAATCTCTTGTAACTGACAGTCCTTTACTGGCAATCTGTACTGGTATGCTATCTAATGTCTGTTGAACATCTATGGTCTCATGAGTGCTAGGCAGCTTTAGCACAGAAGAGCAGCAAGTCCTTAGAGCAAAACACCTCAGAAATTAATCTTGGGAGCTCCTGGTAGAATGCTTTTGTCTTTGGTTTTTGGCAGTGTAAATCAAGATGCTAATCTAGCACTGCCATGGATGTACACAACTTTAACTGACTGGAATTGAACTGAGCACAGCTGTTAATGTGGATGAGAACCAAAACAGCATTATCTCTCATTTATATTCAATTTTTATCACGTTCCTTGCCATTTGTTCCATGAAACATTTGTTTAAAAAGTGACCTAACAAACATGGAATGCATCTGCTAAAATATCTGTTGTTTTTGTTGTCAAGTACAAGGCATTCTGAAATACATTCCTATTAAATGTACACTATCAAATCCTATTGGTCTATTATGCTATTTAATTATTGGTCTATTATGTTAAATGTCATGCTTAAGGTTTTCAGTTGGCCTTCAACTGAACACATAAAGATGTGTTTGCACAGAAAGATGTATTTTCATGCACTGAAAAATCATGGAGTAGAATGCAGAGCCACATGGACTTATTCACCTTACCTCCTGCTACCAAGGATCATGACAAACATGCTTCCCTATACAGTCCAAAAGGAAACTGTTCCAAATTCTGGGCAAAGGGTTACTCTATCACCTATGGAACTGCAGGGTGTTGACAACTTAGGCAGAGAGGTGCATGATACAGCCTATCAATCAACATCTGCATACCAAGATGCCCCTCCCTCCAGCTGCAATTTTGTCTCTGTATCCCAGTAGTTCTCAACCTGTGGTCTCCATATGTTGTTGTACTACAGTTCCCAGAAACTCCAGACAGCAAAGCCAATAGTGAGGGATTCTGGGAACCGTAGTCCAACAACATCTGGAGACCCACAGGTTGAGAACCACTGCTCCAACCAGTAAGGGGATAGATCTCTTCTTCTCCTTGGCTGCTGTTCTTTGATGGTGGCAGTACTGTACTGTCCTCATGCCATCATTCATCACTCTGGCAGCTTTAGAAAGGGGGAAATATCCCTGAAATACCAATCTGACCACTTTAGGGAACACAGATGTTTCTATTAACCATTTGCTTCATTTCCCCCTCACCATTCAATGCATTATCTAGCCAGAAAAGAAAAAGAAGAAAAGAAAACCAACAATAAACTTTTAACAAGACACTACCCTTTCCTCCTGCATTCCTGGCTGCCATTTGAAAAAATGGATTATTAGGCAAGTGTGCAGGTGAAAATAATAGAGCTCTTCATGTTTCATCTTGATGCAACAACTCCTGCTGCTGAAGCTAACATGAAAACAAATATATTTTATAGTTTATAATGGGGGGGGCAGCTTTATCATAACAGTAAAGACATGTGAAAAGCATAATTCTATGTTTCTTATACCCCTACACTCTAGCCTTAATTCAGAAATTTTTGAACTGATTGCTAATAATGCAAATCAAACTAATAAATTACATTTAAAAAAAAATCAATTATGCTTCCTCCTAGCCCATCCTTCCTAAATTGGGCAAAATATCTGCTGGTGACATGCATTTGGGAGATACCATTTCAGACTACAGGAGGGAAGGAATACCTAACAACATTTCACATTTGAACAAACCAGTGCTCCACATAGACAGCTATGTATCAAGGGAAAGGCATCTATTCTAGTCTCTACTGTTACATGCTAGTATTCAGTGCAGAAAGATTTTTGTTTCTAATGCAAAATTCAATCACCTGAGTCCCTACGTGCCTTCTGAAATGGTATAGTCCAAAGGAAAATATAAACTAGGTCTCCAATACAGCAAAGCATTGCAGTGGGGGGATATAGCAGCCTGCTGTGTCCTTCTGTTCCTGCTTCTATTGTTCCAAGGGTACATGCCTATTCAGTGGCTCCTATATTACACAAATTAAAAAAAAATACCAAGTAGGAGGGGTGACAATTTGTTTTTCTCCCAGATCTTGAACCCTCTGCAGCATTGTACTAAGAACAAAAACAGCTTCTGTCCCACTTGTGAGTTTTAGCCTTGGTTAGAAAGAAATATGATGGGCTCAATACATACACAAGCAATATTTGGGCTGCAAAGCTATGCTCAGCTACTCATCAACAATTCACACTAAAATCAACAGGTCTGATAACATTTGTGGCTGTAACACCAAGATATAATTTGTTTCCGTACTACTGGTTGCCATTTAAGGACTGGAATTCCAGAACCATCATGTTTAGACTTCCAGAGAAATTGTACTTTAGAGTTAATGCTTACAATAGAAACTTTAAAGTGGAAAAAAAAAGTCCTGAAGGGAAAGAAAAATAATATTTTCTATCCCCTGTTCCTGAGTTTCACTCAGTAAATGCAGTGGTGCAAACAACAGAGGAAATAATTTCAAATGACTCCAAAAATTACTACATAGTAATAATGACAGCCTATCTTGCATTATGAGAGTCTAGAGGAAAAATACTTCAACTTCCCTATACCAGAATCCATCCATTTGGAAAATGTGACCGTTCTGCTTTTTTTATTAATCAATCGCAGCAGTGACTTGCTCTCCTTGGCTAAATGGGCACAATATTACTTCAACATTAATAATAATAATTCCAGAATTATTAAGTCTAACGATTCCCCTCAGTTAGTTAATAAGTGTAGCTAATGCCTTAAACAGGTATTCTGGGGCACACCTAGAATCTGAAAAATGCCAGATCTCTGGGCGGAATGGTAACCCTGTACAGGTCCCACATATTGTAATAAAATATTCCAGATGATCAAACAACTTCTGCAAAATATGCCCTTGTTTTTCAATGATAGGAAATAAATGTTCCAGGCTAGCTATATTTAGAATGGGGGGAAAACACCTACACAATTCCTCCCCTTTTCTCTCTCCCCCTGAAAACATCTTTAAAAAAAATAAACTAACTTGGAGGATATAATAATTACTTCTATAATTATAGTGCACAACTACATACATTTTTCAAGCTGAGATAAAAAGCCTTATACTTCTCCCCACTTCTAATGTCTTCTTTAAAAAAAAAAAAAAAAGGTAATACCTTGATCCTGAATAACAGCTTCTTGGTTTTCACACTACTGAATTGTAGAAACAGAAATAATTTTGAAGGATTGGGTCCAGTTGACTGAAAATGGAAATTATAACCTTTGCAGAACCTTATTATCCCTTACAAACCTGCCTGTGGTTTGAGATCTACTGGAAAGGCCCTTCTCTCTGTCCCACCAGCTCCACAGGTACATCTGGTGGGATCTCGAGAGAGGGCCTTCTCACTGGCTGCCCCAGAATTTGAAATTCCCTTCCCAAAGAAGTTAGGCATTCACCCTCTTTTTTTTCCACAGTCAAGTAACAGGGAGAAAAAAGGTTTTGGCCTCCACCAATGGGACTGCAGTAAACAATGCAATAAACAAAGTGTGAATTGGGAAAGAATGGGATTCTACTCTAGTCAATTCTACTGTACTAATATGTGCCTAAGAGAATCCCTTATGAGCTTGAGTGGAACCAAAACAGAGAGAAAAGGGGAGAGCATAAGCGCCTGCCTCACCAGCCACCATCCAGAATGTTTAAAATGCATAGTTCTATACATTTGGCCACCAAAATGGAAATCATAAGAAAAGTGGAGACTGGTGAAAGAAAAAGCCATCCCTGCACGTATTTTGGAAGAAGCTTCAAGAAGCCTTCAAATTGTTTCTAGAACATTAAAAATGTTTTAATGTACCTGGTTGTTTCACTTAGAATCATAAAATTTTAGAGTTGGAAGAGACCACAAGGGCCATCCAGTCCAACCTCCTGCCATGCAGGAAATCACTATCAAAGTTTCACGTGTTCGTATTTGTTAGTTTTGAATAAAACATTTCCTGAAACATGTTACACTACTCTTCTTTTTTGAGGTGCAGGAACCTATCCTTGTCCTTTCCATGTTATATCCACCTCTGCGCCTAAACTTTCTGTTAAAAAAGTAATGCCCAGGCACCCATCTAATTTGTTAATTGAGGCATACCTCTTTGTCATTAAGGAAGTTGGTTGTCCCTATATGACTGCTCATTTTGTCTGCTGTCCTACAGCTTGTGGTATTCTTTCAAAAACTCTCGAGGTCTATTCACTTGGTTTATAATGGGAGTGTGGGTGCCCTGTACTCTGCATGCCCTGTGCCCCTCACTATCTAAACAAATATCATCTTTCTTGCAAAAGGTGGAGGCTTTGGGTAAGTAAAACTTGAGTGGGATGAAAGAAACTGAGGGGGCACAGCAAAAATCGGTATGTGGCCCTTCCAGAGATGGCTGATAGCCTACAGAACTTACCCATCTTTGATTTATAACCTGGCTGAACATAATTTGACTTCCTACCTTAAAAGCAGAAAATTTCATGCCTGGATCAGATTATAGTTCTTTGGCTTTCATCTCCAACTGCAGAACACTGCAGAAGCTGGATCAAATCTTTGCTCAGCCATGAGACATTGGGTAAAGTGGGGCCTCTTGAATCTTAATGTATCTCACAGGGATATTGCAAGGATAAAAGTATGAGAGATACTAGTCTATCTCACCCTAAGCTCCTTAGAAGAAGAGTATGCTAAAAATGTAGTTAATAAATATATTAATACAAGAATGTGAAAATCCAAAAGAGCCAACATGGTATAGTTGTCCCTTCAACATTCGCTGGGGTTTGGTTCCAGGACCCCCCTATGAATACCCAAATCCGTGAATACTCAAGTCCCATTATATGCAATGGCATAGTAAAATGGTGTCCCTTACATAAGATGGCAAAATCAAGGTTTGCTTTTTGGATTATTATTTTTTAAAGAATATTTTCAAGCTGTAATACTTAAAACCGTGAATGCCAAATCCGTGAATGTGGAGGGGAAACTGTATAGTGGTTTGAGTGTGGGACTAATACTTGGGAGATATAAGGGCTCTTCCCACTCTGCCATGGAAACCCACTGAATCACCTTGGGCAGGTCACACCCTGTCAACCTAAGAGGAAGGCAATGGTAAGCCTCCTCTGAAGAAGGCTTGCCAAGAAAACCCTCCAGCATAAATTTGAGTCAACTTAGAGATACACAAAAATGGCAGCAACCACCACAACAAAATAAATATATAAAATAAGGTGCAGTTTTCCCATCCCAGTGTTGAATGATGGGGGAGTTTGAGAAGAGGGACATTCAGCCCTTCAGTTGTTGATTACCTACTACCATTATGTAGACAATTTTCTGGAAGAATGGGAGCTTTTTTCTGAAGTTCTTACAGGAGAGAGGTGAAAATATAATACTGGCAGGTTTGAGAACTAACTATTCTTGTCTATTAAAATGTAAGCAGAAGTACATATCATCATGTGGGGTATTAGAGGGAAGGAAAATTAATGTTACATTTAAGCCAAGATTAAGAAAGTGGGAAATCACATTTTAATTATCTGTATATGTGAGTATTTTTTGTGTATTACTTGTGTATGTGAGTATGTGTTTGGTGTTTATATAGAAAAGACATTTTTTGTAAGACTGTGTCTAGGTATGGGTTGTTAAAGAATTGGTGTATATGCTTTTCAGTTTTGACTTTTCATTATTTTAATAATAAAGAGTAAGTTTTTAAAAAAAACTACTGTACTACAATTATGCCTCATTGGCCAGGCTGGACAAAATCAGAATTAGAGCTGGACAGAATCAGGAGGGTCAAAGTTTCCTAGCCCTGCATTGCAGTCTTATATGTTCAGAAGCCTGAGATGGACCATAAAATCTCTCTTTTTTGTGCTTAGTAAACTCCCAGAATAAATGTAATATTTTTAACACACACACCTTCTTTTCTTTTTCTTTTTTTACTATGGATGACTCGGGGACAGATTCTGCAAGTGAGAGCTGCAGTTATACACAATCATGATGAAAAGCACCAATGCACACAATCCTCAGTGTTAGGTTTTTATGTCTTCCCCTCCCCATTCACAGCTTGACAGAAAAGAGAAGATTCTCTGAAGACTGTTAAAAATTCATGTGCAGTAATTTCTACCAGGAGTAGCACTCTCATCAGCTTACTGCCTTAATGAGCCAACCACTGGCCACCATGTCTAAGTGTCTGTTTAATGGAGAGCACTTTAGTGTTTAAACACTGCTTTGTAGACAAATGCCAAGAAGGGCACCCACTCAATGAGGCATGGTGATTTTGTTGAGAAGTACTTGTAGGTTTGTGTGTTTATTTCTCTAAGTTTCCATCTTATACACGGAATCATCTTTTGGAAGAGAGCAGGGAGCTGAGCAGAGGGGAAGTCATTGATTTTTTTTTTTTAAGAGCAAAATTAAAGCAGAGAAAATTCTAGAAATTATATTCTCAGGTACTACAGGCTTTCATCCCATATGGGGAAATTCATATGTTACATTAACAGTGGGTATGCTATGTGAGCCTTCAATCATAAAAGAGATGTGGCTATAACTCAGCCAAACCTACGTAACAGGGGCTGTCTTTAAACAGATTCTGCAAGACTTTCCCAAACTTACAAAAAATAAACCCTCAAAGCAATGCCTATTTCCCTCTCATTAATTTAATTATAGAGACTGATGGATAGTAATGAAAATAGTGCGATGTAATACACTTGTGTATGAGCTCACATATATGCATTGAACTGCAAACTTTATTGCAAATGTTACAATGGCACCACACATAGAAGAGTGAGACAACCTCCTTTTTTCCTTTCTACATTAAGAAGAGGAGGCAACAAGAATAAATAAACTAGTGCTTTACATTCTTCTCAAAAGGAAACATTTAGGCTGGACAACCACTACTGCTTTGCTAGTACAAGACGATATGCAAAAGTGTCACCAAAATGTCAAACTTAAAACTGAAAGAGCATTAAACACGTGCCAGCTACATGAACATACTCTTTTTAAAGCCCAATACAGCTCTCTGTCCACAAATATGGTTGTAGGATGAAAACAGAATCTCCCTATTTCACTGTCCTTTCTTTCCACATCCTCTTGTTACAGCAGAATCAATGAGAGACCTGAGCATGTGACATTTCTTGTTCATTGTATGCCTAATTATAATGTGACCCACCAAACCAGTACTTTCTCCTTTAAAAAAAAAACAGAAGAGGAGTCAACTAATGGTATGTTTCAAGCTAAACAAAAGTCACTTCTGCAGTGGCATTCATCAGAAGCAACACCACAGACAGGGACTATGTTAATTTCACTGCTAAAAGCAAAATAACTAATCATGTTTCTCTCAAATAACAGAACTGCATACTCCCAGCTATGCTGTATTCCCCCCATTGCCCAATCGTCCTCTAACAAATTCCCAGTTTTTCAGGTTTATGAAATCAGAAAAGCCTAACCCTTGTTATGTGAGTGTGTATATGTGCCTTCAAGTCACCTGACAATCCACTGCTATTTATAAAGCAACTGCACCCACTTTTTCTGTAATATTCATATGTTAATATGGTAAACTGTTTGCGGGGGAAGGGACTGCAGCCTCTTCTGCCACAGGAAGGTTAGGGATTTCTTAAGATGGGAAGTGAAGTCTATTCAGGAGTTCCATCTAAAAGTCAACTAAACACATAAAGAAGGGAATGCACCAGCCCTGCATCCCCTCCACCATTACTTTGGTGTGAAAAGTGATCTGTCTAGAGTAGAGACCGTCCAGTATTTCTGGGGGTTCTGCAGGTAGCACTGAATGCTGATTTTCCAGGATTCTGGCCAGGTTTGATTTGATTTAAGTCAGGGGTTGGCGAAATGTAACTCTGAGGCCCCACGAAGCCCTCTAGTGCTGTTTTTGTCACTCCTGGTCCCTTCAGACTCTCCAAACTGACTTTATTGTTTATTCTGACTTTACCCCCAAAAGGGTGAATTAACTCATTTGAAAGCCTACAGGACGAGCATTTATATCCAGACTTCTCCTCCTTGTTCAAATTGACTCCATTTCCCCAAACTCTCTTGTCGGTTGACCTTATCTGCCTTGGCACTGAGTGAAGACCTCCAGAAAAAGAGCAAGAAAGTGTGTACGTCATGTATACCACCCTGAAGAATATGCCTATCCACTTGTAATGTAGTCTTCCTCTTTCATAATGCCTCTCACTTTATCAAGCACTATCATCATGATATGGCCAACGTATGATAGCTTCAGTTTGGTCATTTGGGCTTAAGGATCCATTTATTGGTCATTTTGGCCCTCAATAGTATCTGTAGAACTCTCCTCCAGCAACACATTCCAAATGAATTGATTATCTTCCTGTCAGCTTTCTTCGCTGTCCATCTTTCACAACCATACTTGGAAATCAGAAATACCATGACATGGCTGATCCTGACTTTGATATTCAATTATATATCTTTACACTTGAGGTTTGTCAGGCTCCTTAATCGCTGCCCACCCAAGTCTCTCTTCTGATTTCTTGACTATAGTCTCCATTTTGATTCATGACTGAGCCAAGATATATAGAAAGTCTTTGGCTATTTCAGTGTCTTCACAACGTACAGGAAGACACTCAGCTTCAGACTCAACGCTTTTCGCATGAAAAGCTTTGGTAGACGGGAGGGGAGAAACAAACACACTCCACTCCTTGCACATTTAGTGAACCATAATGTCAAACTCCTAAATAGGGCTACAGTTATGCTCATACCCTGCATAAACTCTGACCTAACCAATTTGTGGTTTCTGTCACATCCAGTTAAAATCATTTGATCCTATCACTTCTAGGATTATTTCTTTTGAAAGAAAGAAAACAACAACTAAAAATAACCGAAGAGCCTAAAAATCAGCAAACCCAGGCTGACAGAATAACAATAGTAAACAAATGCCCCCCAAAATACATTTGAAAAGCCAATGCCTCCCACCATTAGGAACCCCTGGTGGTTAAATGCCAGTACTACAGTCACAATGTTGTAAGTTTGATCCTACAGGGCTCCAAGGTTCACTCAGCCTTCCATAGGTCGGTAAAATGAGCACCCAATGTTTGGAGGGCAATTAGCTAATACACTATAAACTGCTTAGGGAGTGCTTTGGCACTGATAAGTGGTATAGAAATAGAAGTGCTATTGCTATTGCTTTATTCTTTCTTCAGCCAGACAATGGTTTTGAAACCTCATCCATAGAAGCCTTTCCACAGTCTTTGCGGTATTGTGAGAACAGGAGTGCTCCTTCCACCGATAATATTAAAAAGGTTGGGGGAATCCTCCTTAAAGATCTTACTTATACATGGCATCAACAGAGATACAACTTGGAAATTCAGTCAATTACAACCTAAATATAATGAACCAGCTTCTGTTTGTTTGTTTGCTTGCTTTATATCCCATGTAGCTACCTACGTACAATCCAAGGCAGCCTACAATGTAGGTTCTCCCACAAACAGAAACTAATGATGTAGCCAATTTCTCTATGCAAGGTTACACAGGGCGTTCATGAAAAGTGACTGAAGGGAGAACCCCTCATAGGCTTGCTCAACCCATGCAGCCAGTTCAATTTGCCCAGACTGACATTACTGTTCTTCAGTCAGACCAGAACAAAGTACATGAATTAAAGTGACTAATTCATTGTTGTTCAAAAATTAGGGCTTTCTGAAGGCTGAATTCAGCATCCAGAGGGATGCAAGCAGAAGAGGAGGGGAGGGATACAGTTGTTTCTGAACAATGCAGAAGGTCTTTTAAAATTGATGCTATGGAACAAGTATTCACGTGTGAAAAAATTATTGTAGCCATATTTTGTAGCAGGTACACTCCACACAGCACAGCATGTATGGATCATGCTTGGTTTACCAGCCAGAAATCTTTAGAAATACAGTAATTATAGCTACACTAGGTTTATATCTATGTTCATTTCAATGGAAGAAAGGTGAACACATACATACATATATACAAGCCCAGAAAAATAACTAGCAAATAATATTTAGTGTGGTTTTGCTGCAGATCTGCTGTACAGTTCTTGCAGTACACACCTGAGATTCTTGAGCTGGGTAAGAATGAAAAGAACATGTGATGGCATCTAGAAGAACTGGATGGGGGGGGAACACCTCCCATTTCACCTTCTAGAGGCTAGTTTCTACAGTCTGCAAATAGCTTTTTTAAAAGAATGCACATATAGTAGTGCATTCTGGGATGGGAATCCAATTTTTCAAGGCAGATTAGACACACAAGGGCTCGCATTAATTACAGCAGTAGGTTCTGGGCAGCTATCCACAAAAGCAGGTGCAGAAGATACAAGTTTATTTGCTGTAATGATTAGAGAACATCACAGCTATTCTTGGTTCCCAGTGATACAAGGCATTCAAATTCTCATCTATTAATTAGACTATAGTAAGACATCCTAAGAGCCTCTCAGAATCCACCCTGGTGGTCAGAACTATACTGTGTATGAAGCACAGCTAGTACAATTTTTGAGGCATTCTTGCATCAATTGAATAGATCAGTTCACTGCATACTTAAAATGTACCAAACAAAATCAACGCTACTCACATAAGTATGTGCTAAGCAATCTAGAAATCTGCTTGTACAAAAAGATGAGATTATATATTTCTTACTGATTGAAAATTACTTCCCTCAGTCAAGAACAAAAACCAACATTTCTAATTTATTTCAAAATGGATATATCTACTCTTACAGTAAAGTTGAAAGCAACCGTTAGTTCATTTATTTATGATGTGCTCTTATTTAGAAGAGAAAAACCCAAGGGAAGGCTACAACAATTCCAATGTAAATGTAGTGCAGTGTAGACTCAATATCATCAGTCTCAGAGAAAAGCAAGCAAGTCCATTAAAAATGCTGAGGCAAGAATAAAATTATATCCAGAAAAAACTCTATCTGAACAAGAACATTTTGATGCTCCTCCTGCAAGACTGCACCACCATCATGCTGCTATTAAAGAAAATGCTCTGTTCTATGCATTAACAGTTGTTACTTCAAAGAAAATACTGTATTAATTTAAGAGGAGGTCATCAAATGGGAGAATAGTACAGTAGACTCAGGCCATACTTACTAACTTTACAACAGACTTATAAATAGCCATTCACCTCATAGTGTGTGGTAAGTAATACTGCCTACAGGTAAACAGATGGGAAATATTATTATTACTATTTATTGCTGTAGTATTATTACTATTTCTTACTGTTACCTCCAAAATAAATTGTTTAGGAAATTTACAAAATTACAACTTTCACAAGATTAACCATATCTGTCATTTTCTTCTAGGACATTAATTACGAATATGGATTTCTAGAGAGTTCATACCATTTCCATTCACTTCATACCAATGATCTGAGAGCACATGATACAGAAAACTTGTTCCATTCATTGGATCTGAATGCACTAGTACTTACAGTACTTAAACTATGGTTTTCCTGGAAATCCAAAGTGGAGCATAAAAAGTTCATAGAACAAAAAAATAAAACCACGATCTGGTCTAGTATCACATCTTTGTCTGAAAAAGGCACTTAAATTACAATCTCATTTTATAGTTTAGACATCACAGGAGAGTGTGGTTTAACAAACCAGGATAGTTTTTGCCAAAGCAAAGCACATGACAGAAGGAGAAAGGGAGAACGCTGGCACACAGTTCATTCTAGGGCTTGATTTACTAGTCTAAATTTGTTACATCTAAATTAGACCTGTGTCCACTGCCTCAAGATGAACATATTCATGCATACATGCAGATATACATACTACCCCTGAAAAATCACTGCCACTTTGGATTGTAATCAGAACGTGATCTGTTGGCCCAATCCTATTTTGCACCCGCAAAGATACCAAACCATCTGCAAGGGAAAATAGGGAAGGTCCACAGCTCAGTGATAGATCACATAGTGTGCATTGCTGAAAATCTTAAGTGAAATCCTTAAGAATTCTACATCAGGCTAAGAAAAACTTCCACGTGAAACCCTGGAGAGCTGCTGTCCATCAGTTTAGACTAGCCTTCCCCAACCTTGTGTCCTCTAGATGGTTTGGACCACAATTTCCTTCTTTCCCAGGTGGCATGGCCAATGAGCAAGCATGATGGGAGCTGCAATCAAAACCCTCTGAATTGTACTGGGTTAGATGAGTGCAGTTCTCCTATCACCGAGCTAGATGCAAAGAGAATATGATTACAGAAAACAGATTACAGGTTCTGGTGTTCCTCAAAATTCTCCCCTACATTCCTGTTCTGATTCCATCAATTATAACCCCCACCCATTCTAGCAGGTACAATTTGCATTTATAATAAACAAAAGTGTAAATTACAGCCAAAGACACATTTATCATTAACTACTTTGGCCCTTCATATTCGCTGGGTTTGGTTCCAGGACCCCCCATGGATACCAAACTCCGTGAATACTCAAGTCCCATTATATGCAATGGCATAGCAAAATGGTGTGCCTTATATAAGATGTCAAGACCAAAGTTTGCTTTTTGGATTATTATTTTTTTAAAGAATATTTTCAAGCCATCAATACTCAAATCCGTAGATACCAAATCCGTGGATAAGGAGGGACAACTGTACTAGGGTCTTCCCCATCTGTTCATCTCCCTGCTGAGGGGGAAATGATCCTACCTGTTGAATTTCTGCCTTTCACTCAGCTGTTAAGGGAACAGTGTCGCTGCCTATAAAAAAGAGGATGGCACCCTTAGCAATAAATGTATCTGGAATGATTTGTCTTAATATTTCCTATGTATTCTTGCATTCCAATACTGGTCTTTTGTTGAGATCAGAGAAGACAGGACATCAAATTACAGAACATTTTATAGTAGTAATTTTTTGAGGTAAACTAATGTCCACTTGAAACATAATGAAGACAAAATAGCCATCATGTGTGAACATTACTTATCTTTATTATCTCTGTGCTAACATATAAAATGACAAGATGGCCTTGTCCAGGGAGTTTACAGCCTACCCAACACAGAAGGTCTGCAAAATGGCTCCAAATGACTTCAGTTTGGTTTAAAAGAACAGCTACACCCACTGCATTTAATTCATGGGATTCATTTTAATTTCCTGCTATTTTAAAACAAGAATATCAATGATTTGCAAAAGTGAAAAATGATACCATGTGACTCAATTCTTCCATTTCGTGTAAGGAAAATATGCATACGTGAACCAGGACAATGGCTGCTTCTTAAGGCACGCACGGCTCAGCAGACTGGTTGGGCATCAGTGAAATATGCAATTTAGGCAGATCAGAGGATAAGCAGATTCCAAAAGAATCAACTGGAATTTCAGAGGCCTGGCCTTACTATACTAGCATGTCTTAAACAGCAATATCTCATCATAATTCATTAAGAGAAAGTCAAACTTGCCTGGAAGTCAAGGGGATACCTTTTTCTTGAATTAAATGTGCAGAATACAGTACTCAAAACTGAAAAAAAATCTAACAGGAGGGAAAGAGGAGGGGCAGTTTAAAATGGCTAAGGATTCACGTATAAGGAAGCGATGAAAGAAAAGAACACGTTGCTTACCTATAACTGTGGTTCTTCAAGTGACCCATCTGCAAACCCATACAAAGGGTATGATCTGTGCGGGTACAGATCAGACCCATTTGTATAAGTCACAGAGACCACAAAGGTCTCTGGGCCAATGCATGTGTGTACATGCCTTCAAGTCACCTGTCAACCTTTGGCAACACCATGCATTTAATAGGGTTTTCTTATAACATAGGAAGCTGTTTTATTGTAAATCAGACCACTCATTCCTTTAGCCCAGTATTGTCAACTGAATGGCAACAATGACTGCAGTTTTTGAGACAGGATTCTCTCCTAACCCTACCTGGAGATTCCTGGTGGTTCTCTTTCAAAGTACAATCTAGAACCGACCTTGCTTAGCTTCCAAAATCAGTCAAGATCAGATGTGTTCAGGATAGTATGGTAGTTACAGTGACACTCTTAACCTTTTATTTACCAATGACCCTCTTTAAATATCGTTTGCTGCCCCAAGAATTAACTCAAGATTTAAAATAATAAAGGGGGAGGGAAGACTTTTCTTCTGCTACTTCCTGCACGTTTGTGGATGGAGCGGATCGAATGGCAATGTGCAGGCCAAGCCAGCCAGCCTTTGCCTTGGCTCCTGTCATGTGGTCACTCCACTTCATGGAGGAGGTGGGCCAAACAACTTTCAAGCCTTCACAGACCCCCTGTGAGGACATTACTGGCCCCTGGGGGTCCCCAGACCACAGATTAAGAACTACTGCTCTATGATTTTTTGAATCAATTTTTCTTTATTTCATTTGTTGCACAGTTTTCACTGTCTCTCGATTATTCACAGAAGTGAACCCAAGCACAGTAACTCACACATTAGGTTGAAAATGGACTTATAGATTTCCGCATGAATTTTTTTTTAAAAAAAAAATCTATTACCAAATGTTAACTACAAGGCTGGCTGTTCAGGTCAGTGTTAGTTGCCAGCTTCACAAGTGAAGATGCATTGTTTGTATTCTTTGTTCCAGCTGCTGGGTGAATTGTTGAATATATAGCATAAAACAGACAGATCTTGGGAAATGTTACTTTTTTGGACTATAACTTTCAAGATTCCCTTGGCAGCAAGAAATCTTGTGGCATCTTGAAGATTAACATCAGTTTGTTTGGGCTGGAGTCTAGAGAAGCTTCTGCCAATTAATTGGGCAATCATTAGCCAATCAGACACTAACGAGCCTTACATTTCTATGCCCAGAAACTAAACATTCAATTACACAAATTTACATATACTCCCCAACAGGGGTTCACAGCATATAAACTCCACATACACTCCTACCCAACCATTCTCTGAAGATGCCAGCCACAGATGCAGGAGAAACATCAGAAAGAAACTATTCCAGAACATGGCCTCACAGCCTGGAAAAAAACCAAGGAAAATCAATTGGGCTGGAGTTTGGAGAAGCTTCTACCACAAGACTCAGTAAATAAATGATATCATCTCTTCAGAACTTTTGGTATTTTAAAGTTTAGAACTGGTACTGTTCTTCCTTTTTCTTCTTGCCTAGTCAGGCCTCACTGTATTCAGTGAACAGATCATATGTATTTGAAACTATCTGTATAGGGCCCAGTTAATGCAAAAATAAATAAATAAATAAATGATATTAAAAAAAAATAAAACTGGATCCAGAGTAGATGGAGGAATCTATATGCTCCAATACGACTACATATGTAGATTGAGCATAACAAACCCCGCATGTGCACCTGCCCTAGCTGTCAGTAGACACAGCTGGGATGCAAAGAATTATTGTAGGTGTGCACAAAGGCTTTGCAATGCCCAATAGAATGCCCTCCTTCCCCAGCTCCACATCACAAAGTCAGTTTCAGAGTCTGCTCAGTTGCAAAACCAGATGCTCGTATTTTCCATTGTTAAAAATATAGTGGTCACATTATCCATTCTTAGGACTTGCAGTCATGTGGTCCTCTTATTAGTAGCATTCACACATTTGTGGGAAACCTGTAATAGGAACTTATACTATTATGGTGTCACTTCTTATTCTCCCACATGCAACACTGCAGCCTGGCAGTTGGAGTTATAATGTTTAAAATCCCCACCCCACCCCATGCAGTTGCCAGCCCAATTTATAGAAACACAGGGTAAAACCTCTCACAAATGGGTCCTAAATTGGTGTTGACCTCTTGAACATTTATTCACCTTTAAATGTAATCTCATTATGCAAAAGCTTAATACAGTGAAGCTTTTGCACTGTATAGATTTTCACCTATACAGTGAAAATCAATGTCAATGGCTCAAACCCATGGGAATGGAGAACACTCATTCTTTCTCGGAGGTCCCCAGCACTTCCTGCAATCACAAGGCCATGTAGCTCTGTATACAACTGGGTCTCAATTTACTTGCAATCTTGGACTTGTGATATAAACTGAGAATGATGTAAGTGTGTGTGTGTGTGTGTGTGTGCGTGCGCGCCCGTGCGCTAGTTCCATAGGGAATAATTGGAGACCAGGGGGGCATGTTCCAGTAAATCTGAAGCAGCCAAAAAATGTTAGCAATTTTACTCAACCCACCATCATTATAAAGAGGTTTAAAGCATACAACATCAGAGGTCACATCTTCCAGACTAAAGGAAGTGCCTCCTCTCTTGCTCTTCTGATCTGCTTTCTTTACCTGGAAAACCTACTGGAGAAGGTACTGGAGAAGTACAGAGTTCTTACCAGTTGCTCTCTGTGCTCCTCTGAAGAGGAAATGTTATCTAATGGCAAGACAGTTGACCCCAACCAAGCCCCCTTGGGATCAGCAGTTGCTGCCTCTTCTCATCCCTCTGGAGAGCATCTCCTATCTCCTTCTGGGTCTTCTGAACAGATGCAGAGGGTGCAACAGAAATAGAGGCAGCACATTTCCTGTACAGTAAATCAGATGCACTACAAAAAGGGGGAAATCCTTGCACAGAACACCCACTGATTTCTCTCTTCCCACTCAGTCCTCAATTATAAGCAGGCTTTAAGATGCCACATGTGTCTCCATCTTTTTTACTGCAGTGGGCTTAGCAAAATTATCCCTTTGAGCATTATTAATACTACCCACTGTCTCTCTTGCCACCACAATTCCATCTCCTCAAGCAGGCAGAGGAAACCCTTTCCTCCAGCCACACCAAAACATCCAAAATTTAATTTTCTTCCTCCCCCTCACACACACCACCATTATGTGGTCACATCTTTCAACATAAAGCATGGATCTTATAGTGTGAAAACAACAGAGCAATAAAATGCACACTGAGCACACACCCTCCTGTGTAAACCTAATCTATGCAAAATGGATAGAGAAAAAGTCTATGCCGTCCAGGGGAAATAATTCCTAAGTGTTTAGTCATTTTTAAAAATCAGTTTACAGTTTATAGTTTTATTTGTCTATGGCACAATGTCCATTACAAAACACTCTGATAATATCTGCTACAACAAATCATAAGAATGAATGGCTTCCCTGTATAACTTATATTTATATATGCACACCCAAAAAAGCAATGCATAAACTGAACATAGAGTGCAAACATAAAGATGAAGAGGCAGCCATGGAATGTTGATGGCCTTTTCAACATCACTGATTATCAGGGAAGGGTGCTCAGCCATCATTGAACCACCCCTTTGACATAACCCCAGCAAGTGCTTCCATTTTGAGAGAGTACAAGCAAGCAATCACTTCTTAATCAAACTGCCATGCCAAGTTGCAGCAATTGTTTACCCATCTAGCATATTATTTATCAGGTAGAAAGTGGTTTGAGGAACCAGCCATACATTCAATAGTAAAGAACACTTTTTCCATCTCGGACATGCACAATTTAAAGAAAGCCTGAAAGTGAAGAATCCAAAAACGTTATTTGGGGGGGGACTGCGACTCTCAGAATCCCCCAACCAGGCATGCAGGTGAGGGATTCTGGGAGTTGTACTGAAAAAAATAACTTTCACAGCAGCTGCCAATCAGTGCCTATGAAAATGAGCTAGATGGATCAATGGCTTATTTCTGCATGAATAGGAAAAAATTTCCGTATTTGTTTGCAACTGAAACACATTTTTTCCCAGTTCAGTGTAGACATGAGAAATTAATGGTTGACGAATGAAACACAGCACTCAGCTTGGACAGAACATCAACATCATCAGATTATAGTCTGACCTCATCAGATGCTATAGTGCACATTAATAAAAACAACTAACAGTGCAATTATATACAAGTTGACTCAGAAAAAAATCTAACTTTGCTATATGGTGCTTACCCTCATGTAAATGTGTATAGGATTGTAGCCTGAAATATGTAAAACAAAACAAACTAAGGTCTTGTCTATACGAGGGGGGGAGAATATATACATGTCTCAAAAAGAAGAAAAAAAGAGTATAATATCACATGCCGTTCGGATTATTTTGACCGTATAGACAAGACCTAAGACAAAATCTCTAGCTTTCTTTCCCCAGTAAATATTATCAAGTATGAAAATAAATTTAAAAGGTAAAATTTGGGGTTGCATAGCCCCATTAAATTGCTTAAATTTAATTCTGTTTCCCAGGCCATGCCTTCCCAAACCTTTGAAGGGATAGCTGAGACATCTAGTACAGTATATTCCCACATCTTCCATACCACTTTCAGATTTGGTGTCTTAAATCAATTCAGTCTGCTGTAAGAGACAGCAGAATTGAACTCATGAACAAAAACAAAAAAATTAAACTGATTAACTCAGTCAGTGGAAAGTGTTTGGGTGCATCCTATAACAACCCAATGAACTTGCAAGTAAGCATTTTATTTATAGCCAGCCATTAATTGCACTATAAATCCTTTGGTGGTTTACTGCCATTGGTAAAAAGTAAAGCAACAGCTTTTAAAATATTACTACTATAAACAGTTAGGACTGGGTAGACTTCTCTCCCGCTTTCATAATACTAGATCTTTTGCTCATCCAATTAAATTGAATTTCAACAGGTTGTCAAAGACTAAGTGCTTCTTCATATAGGGTATAATTAACATTTGAGATTTTCCTCTGCAAGAGGAGTGGGCAACTTGTAGCCCTCCACAGATTTTTGGACTGCTAGTCTCATCATCCGCCACCGCTAATTATGCCAGCTAGGACAGTATCTGGAGGGCCACATGTTGCCTATCCCAGTCCAGAAGGTGTGGTGGTGCCACTACCTTCAATGTCATTAAAACAAGTTTGCATACATTTAGGAAAAACAGGACAACCAACACTTGACAAATGAAGCATTGGGCCCTTGTCATCTGCTGAGATTTGGTTCCAGGACCCCATAGGGATACAAAACCTGTAGATGCTCAAGTCCCATTATATTTCTCTGGCTCTTCTTCGCAAACGATGATTCAGGAAGGATTCATCCCGTGCTTTCTGCAAGCACGCTGATGACTAAAAAGGCCAATCTGAGATAAACAAGTCCAGTTGCAGAAAGCACAGCAGAAGGTCTCCTTGGGTGATGTTTCTGGGTTGTGATTCTTTCTCCGTTGTCGTTTCTCTTCAAGACTTGTTCGGCATGAGTTCTCAAATAAGGCTGCAGCATTGTACATAGTGCGTCTCCATGCCTCCCAATGTGAGGCCAGGGCGGACCATTGTTGGTGATCAATTTGGCCGAGCCTGAGATGTTGTTTCAGGGAATCTTTGTATCACTGTTTTGGAGTGCCCCTCTTACACTGACCTGTGGCGAGTTCACCATAGAGCACTATTTTTGGGAGGCGATGGTCCTCCATCCTAGAAATGTGCCCTGCCCAGCGTAGCTGTGTCCTCAATATCATGGCCTCAATGCTGGTGATCCCTGCTTGCTCAAGGACAGCAACATTTGTCACATAGTCAGTCCAGTGTATATTTAGGATTGTGCATATACAGCGCTGATGAAAGCATCCGAGGAGTCGTAAGTGTTGGCGATAGGTGACCCATGTTTCAGACCCGTAAAGGAGAATAGACAGTACAATGGCTCCATACACACTGATTTTTGTGCTTCGCCTCAGGTGTTTATTACTCCAGACTCTTTTGTCTTCCAAATGCGCTATATGCCTTTGCTAATCTGTGATCGATCTCTGTCAATCTTGGCATCTGAGGAGATGATGCTTCCCAGGTAGGTAAACTGATGAACTTACTTAGTAATATGGTGTCCCTTATATGAAATGGCAAAATCGGGATTTGGGTTTTTTATTTTTTTGGGGGGGGGAGGATTTTCAAGCAGTGGATGATGGAATCCATGGATACCAAATCCATAGGTATGGAGGGCTGACTCTACCTACAAAGGAAGACAGAAGATACCATGATTGACTTGTGTGCTTCCTGGAAACATCACTGGTGATAGGATGATTGGATTCTTATCTGATCAAGAAGGGCACCACTCCTGTTCCTTGGCAGAATACATTCTTGGCATCCAATCCATTGGGGTAGACCACATGTCCTTCTAAAGATGGTGCTGGGCTACAACCATGATCAAAGCATATGGTGGCTGGGGCTGACAGGAGTTACAATCCCAACAATGTAATAGGAAGCACTTCTTTCACTATTTCCAACTTCAAATGCATATATGTGAAAATATGAAGTTGCCTTTCAGTGAGTTGAAGTACGAATCCTCTCAGACAGAAACTGTTCTGAACTTTGCAATCAATGATGATGATCCTTTCAACTGGAAATGCCCAGAAAGGAATATGAGACCCTAAGCATGTGTTGAGGAATAAGTGCTCTTTCACAGAATTAGAATGTGGTCCACATCCTAGAACACACACAACCTAGAACTCCATCTGGTTGTGTGTATTTTTTTTTTCATTTGACTGCTGCCCATGTAAACACCAGGCCACTTTATATCTTCCCTGAATTCAAAGTTGGGAGGAGAGAATGCACAAACTAATGGCATTTCCCTTTTACACAAAAAGTCAGATGTCCATAGTCTATCTTAATGGGTTTGCTTAATGTGTCTGAAGGTACATCTCTAGAAAAAGAATCTCTAAACAAAACACTTTAGTTAGTATCTTTTCTTTGACCAATTTTCTAGTGCAGCCTTGCACAACCTGGCATCTTCTATGTTTCTTAATATACAAACCCTTCATCCTCAATATGCATGGACAAGGATGATGGGTGCTGTAATCAAACACATGCAGAGGATGTCTCATTGGGTAAGACTAGCTAGTGAAAATATGAATAAAAGAATACTTCAGTCTTCTTAAAATTCCCATGTATGCATGTACATATGCATTTCCCTTCTTTTTGCCAACACGAGACCCAAGGTAGCTCACATCATACATTAAAAATACGTATAGCTAAAACATATACAGGCCATCCCATCTAACCACAGAACCACTATCCACAGTTTCAGTTATCCACGACTGAAAAAATAGGGACACATACTATAGAGCCATGCTGGAAAATGCCTAGAGAGGTGTCCTCTCTAGGAATTGCTAGGTCCTCCAATGCAACTCTATGGTATGTTTGTACCAGAAGTCCTTTATTTTAATAGCATTTGCTATTACAGTATCTGCGGTTTCACTTATAAATGGTAAATCCAGGAACCTATCTCCTGCAGATACTGTAATAGGGAATGGAATGGGAATGACCTGAACTTAAAAAATTATTAGAATTAAATTACCGGTACCTATCCTATTTCAAAAATCCACCAAATTAAAACCATTTTAAAGCATTTGAAACAGAACAATGAAAGTAAAACTACAGGACACACATCCCATTAAAAGATCCTTCTGCAACAACCAATGCTGCTGTTGTTGTGATTTGTTGTTGTTGTTCTTGTTGTTGTTACTGTTGTGGTGGTGGCTGTGGCTTTTAATTGTGAATGCTATGTGTTTTTTGTCTTTTATGCCACCTTGTCTTATGTACCTTATGGTAAAAACTGTCTTATCTATTTATGCTGGTCTATGATCATAATAAATTATTGATTGGTTGACCAATGAACCATCAAAAGCCAGACTAAATTAAAAGGTCTTTCCCTTCCAGTGGAAGGAAAGCACTTTATTGTGTACCAAGAGAAAAATGGGAAGGTATAGAATTAGTATTCACACTGAGAAAGAAGAGAGCAAAAACAATTGTCAATTTATGTCTGCTTCGGTATCCTTTATGCATTTGATGAAATAATCACTGAGAAAGTATATATCACAAAAGTATTTAAATCTCTTGAGACAGGAATACAGGATCCTGTGTAACACCTTACCCAAACTTTTCCTTTGGAGTAAGATATTCCTGGAATAAGATACTCCATTCCACAAAGCATTTCCTAACAGAATGCTGGCCAACCTGTTCTTGGAAAGCCCAAAGGAAAATGATTTCAAAACCTCCACTGAACTGAATTCTTACTCTATTGTGGCTAAGCTGTTTTTCCTAACGTTTAAGCTAAATTTATTTACCTGTGATTTAAATACAGAAAAGCTGATTTCCTCCTCCGCCACCCCACTGCCAGCCGCAAGTGTAACATCTTCTCTACTATCTATTTCGAGTAGTCATAGGCTTTACTTTTTAAGTTGTTCAAGACTCCTGTTTTCATTAGAAAAACCCAACAGCAGCAGCATCCCATCATCCAGATAACATGGCAGCACCTTAACACCAGTGTAAACAGAATATAAGGTAGTGTGGCAGCATGACTATCCTTCAGGAACTTTCACTCTGACACCATCTTAAAATGTTCGAAAAACTGTCTATTTATTACACCAAGAGAGCCAGGAGGCTGTAGGATGTGTTGGACTTAGGGGCTTACTATGCTCCAAAGAAAAGCAGCAAAGCAGCAGGAACATTCTGCCTTTCCTGATACCTTACCACATGGCATCAGTGGTCTTCCGGAATTCTTTTTGTTCCAGTCCTGTGGGGGACCAAGGAAAAACTGCATCTTTTTGCAAACAGACTTTTCTGGTTAGCAAAAGCGGGACTGGAACAAAAAACACCGACATCATGCGGTAAGGCAGCAGGAAAGACGGAATGTTCCTTGGCTTTGCCACTTTTCTTCAGAGTGCAGCAAGGCCCTATGACTCTTGGGAGACCAGGGTGCAAATCCTCCTTTAGCTATCTAAACCCACTGGGTAACCTTGGACAAGTGACAAGTCATGCTCTCTCAGCCTCGGAGAAAGGCAACAGCAAACCTCCTCTGACTAAACCTTGCCAAGAAAACCCTAGGACAGGGTCACTATATGTCAGAGTTGACTTAAAGACATGTAACAACAACAAATCATACCACTGTCTTAAATTTAAGACAGATAGTACACCAAAGTAGGTCGCAGCAGCCCAGAATAAAAATGGTCGGGACTCTTTATTTCTCAAGTATTAGAAAATGCACTCTTTTTAATGCCACCTAAAACTAAAACTCCTCCTCTTTAGACACCTCTCCACTTTTACCTTCTTTTACATTTCAGAACATACAGCATGGTATAGAGGTTTGAGTGTTGGACTATTCTGGAGACCAGGGTCTGAACCCCTGCTTTGGCTATGGAAACCCACAGGATGGCCTTGGGCAAGTTATACTCTCTCAGCCTCAGACGAAGGCCAAGACAAAACCCATCTGAACAAATCTTGCCAAGAAAACTCAATGACAGGTTTGCCTTAGGGTCGCGATAGACTGGAAATGCCTAGAATGTATGCAACAACAACATTTCATAAAATACAGGATAGAATGGAGAGACAAGACTTACTGAGCCTGAAGTATGTGACTTGCCCAAGGTCACCAAGTGGGTTTTTATGGCCAAGAGGAGATTCGAACCCTGGTCTCCCGAGTCATAGACAAAACCACTACACCACACTGGCTCCTTTGCACTATCACACTACAAATGAAGGTAGTTCCAGTTAGTTTAATTTATGTCTACATTGACAGGTAACCATTGGAATCCCAGCAAATTCAGAATCCAGTTGTTGACATGAGCAGAAAGGAGAAAGAGTAGGGAAATCGGTAGGTATAACTTACAAATTACAGCATGCAAAAAAACCCACTTCCCTGCCAGACTGAATGAGCTGAAAGAAGTTTGGCTCCAACACCTGTAAATCCTACAAGTAAGATGTAAGGAGCAGCGTCCAACAGATTGCTAGTACTTGCTTAATGAAAAAGGAATATCAGTGTGTCTAGTCTGTCCCCCCCCACACACACACACTTCACAAAGCAGTAAATTATGGTAGCTGTGACTCATAGTGCAGATCTAGAAGAGGTAGCAGGTGTTCACTGTACTTAAAAGAGAAAACGTAGGAGTCATTCCAATATTCTTCGAAATTTAAGAGTTGAAGAAGCTATGCTTCCATACATCCAGGATCACCACAGGAGAGGGGGGGTGTTACAAACTGACCACACAAATCTGTTCATGTTTTGCTTTCTTTATTACATGGGGCAGTATATGTGATAACATAACTTTTACTTGCAATATACACAATATACTTGCAAAAATAAAGGAGGGAAGGCAGGGGGGAAACCTAATGTGCTCAGTCCAGAAAATCCACTTTTGAATCTCCAAAGAATTTTGTATTCACATTTGTTTTCCTATTGATACCTTAAGAGGTACAGATGGATTTCAGGCATCATAAATCAGTTCTGAAACTTACCCAAATTTCGAGGGTGCTTTCAGTGCAACATATTTAAAAAGCATATCTAATAAGGCCAAGCCTTCTTCCTGCTTAAGAGTTCAAGGGTTTTCTGGCTCTGTACAGCAAGAGTGGACCTGAAAATGTTTCATTTATGCAGCAATAGCTTATTTTTACCATGATCTCATCTCCATGCCTATCGGACTTTATACCTTGAAAACTATACTTGATACATTTACTGGTCTTTGACCATAATAAATATTTACTTACTTACTTACTTACTTACTTATACTTGGTACAGAATTCAACAACTAGAAGAATTATGTGAATAGGTATTTTGACTGCATCACTCCAAATCTGTTGACTATCGATTTCCAGGCCCAATTTAAGGTGCTGGCTTTTACCTTTAAAGCCCCTAAAGCTCTATATGGTTTGGGAACAAAGTATCTGAAAGACTGCCCATTGCATGAGGATGTCTCAGCTATGAAGTCAGTTGCCAGAGGCTTTGCTCTTGAGTTTCTGGCAAACTTCTGTGGGGCACCAGAAAGAAGGCCTTTTCAGCACCAGCCCCAAAAATTAGGAACTACTTCTCTACTATAGTTGGTGTTTAAAAGACCTTTAAAACATTTTTATTTCCTATTGCATCAGATTTATTTGCTGTGCTGTAAATTTTAACTGCTCGTGGGTTTTAGAACCAGAAATTGTATTAATATTTTACAGAATTTATTAGGTTTTATTATACAGTTATCTTGGAGGGTATGTCGTCAAAGGCAGATACAACTGTAATCAATCAGTCAGTCAGTCACTAGCTCTACAGCAGTGGCTCTTAACCTTTTCTTTACCAGTGACTCCCTTTAAATATCTTTTGTTGCCATGGACCTCGAACTTAACTTGAGATTTAAAACCATAATAATAATACCTGATAATAATAATTCTCCACAAAAGCAACATCCCCAAGGTTAAGTTAGAGCATCTCCCAGGAGTTCCCAGGCACTGGACTGATAATCCTACCCCACCAGGCCACTGGGCCTCCTCAAGAGGAAAGGATAAAGGCTTCACATTTAGGCTGGAACATTGCTGGCCAATTATATAGTCTTTATTGGCTCTCAGCTTGTTCTCTGGCTCTAGCCCCTGGCTCCTAGTTCCCACTAGAAGCCTGTTGCTCAAGCTCTGATAAAAGCAAACGGATGGATTAGGAAACCTTTTCAATCCATGAAGGCATTAAAAATTATGTAATATTTATGGATACCACATTTGATTCAGGAGATCTCTTTCCTTAACTCATCTGTATGCCTATTTCTTGGGGAGGGGGATTGAAGAAAGAGAAAAAAGTAGGAAAAAAATGTTTTTCAGAGAATTGCAAAATAATGGTATCCAGCAGCATTTTTGCGCAGTGAATTTATTTCTGTCTAGTGTCACGCTGTATAGACTCTCTGAAGTCAATATGAAATAAAATCTATGATGAATTATGCAGTGAGAAGCTGTTGCATAAAACATTGATTGCGCTTTCGTAGAGAACACCAGCTCTGGCATGCATAGAGCTTTAAGTAGGAATTGTTTAATCAGGCACAGTCACTCCTGGAGTTGTGTTACTATTAACACACACTTTTTCTTAATGATCTGCTGAAAGAACTGGGACATAACCTAAAACGTCACTGGGGGGAGCATCTTTTTCCCCTACAACTAAATGCTATTTTAAGTCTTTCATCCATACATTGGAAATTCTAAATTACAATGCTTAGAGAGTAACATTCCTCACAGAAAGGCAGCCTCTCTAGTTTGCAATTAAATAAAAAAAAAAATGTAAGTTTCTCTCTGCCTCTCTGAAGGCCAGTTCCTTGCTGCAAAAGGAATCTCAGCCGTTACATTACTACATAATCTCCCTGAGAAAGTTGTAAAGCACTCCAATATGATAGCAAAGTATTTAAAATGAAAACCAAACTGTGCATGAGGTATGGGAAGTCACATGTCACTGGAAGAAAGATCTAATACAAATGCATTCATTTGTTACATTTATCTCCCTCATATTGTGATCTCAAAGCCTTCCATTATCATCAAGAACACCAAAACATTACTGTGTTCAAATATATAGTATTCAAATTTATCGTCCCTACTTGCCTTCAAGTTGCCACCGGTTGTGACAAACTTACAAATGAAAGACTTCCAAAAGATCCTGCTCAGAACAGCCCTTCTCAGGTCTTAAAAGCTCAGTGTCATGGTTTCCTTGACTGAGTCAATCCACCTGTAATTCAGTATACCTCTTCTCCTACCACCTTCAACTTTTCCCAATATTATAATCTTTTCTAGTGAGTCCCAAAGTAAAATAGCTTCAGTTTAGTGTATACACACACACACACACATATTGCATCTACTGAGAGTTTAGGCTTGATTTGCTTTGTAGTACGCTGCCTTCAAGTCATTTCCAACTTATGGCAACCCTAAGGAAAACTTTTTATGGGGTTTTCATAGCAAGATTTATTCAGCGGGGGGGTTGCCTTTGCCTTCCTTTGAGAGAGTGTGACTTGCCCAAGGTCACCCACTGGGTTTCCATGCTGAGCGGGGATTCAAACCCTGGTCTCCAGAGTCATAGTCCAATGCTCAAACCACTATACCACACTGGCTCTCACTGATTTACTTTAGGAGCCATTTATTTGTCTTTTGGGCAATCAAGGGTGTTCATAAAACTTCCTTCCTAGCATATTATGTTTGAACATATCTGACTCTCAAGCATTGGCCTAGATTTCCAACAGGGAAATATGATAAAGAAACTGGCCGACACCTTCTTAAATTATTTCTAGGCAGCTGTAATCCATAACCCAACTGCTGCAGCAGAACTTCAACTAGAGTAAGAAGATCCTCCTTAATTATCTGTGGACAGCTCCTACTCAATCCAACAACAAAGCTTCTGCAGGGAAGACGTCTGCTAGATTGTGCCCATGGATTAATGCTTGACTTTAATTTGGTAATTATAAAGGGTTTTAAACAAGCCTTTTTAAATCTCTCTCTCTCTCTCTCTCTCTCTCTCTCTCATTCATACCGTGTAGTGATTAGATCAGCTTGAAAATTTCATGACTGGAATGTGAAAGGCAAGATGTGAAAAAGGAAACAGCTGAAGTAATATGAGGAGCTGCATAGTAATCTAACTTGGAGTGAATTCAAGACTGGTTTCACTGATTTTGCATTCTAGACGGGAGGCACTTGATTAAAACACACATACGCGCGCACACAAGAACCTAGTTCATGCCTTCAATAACTTTACTACTATTTGTAGCCCATAAGAATTTCTACAATGTTGAACAGCGGTTAGGCAAAGCAACTGTAAGCAGCTGATGCCACAGGAGAAGTGGGCATTTTGTGGAACTGTTTCCTAGAAACACAGGTGCCAATATGATTCTAGTAATAGACAGTCAAAAGCCTTAGATGAAGATGCACATTCACAATGCATCCAGACAGTTAAAGGGGCTTGCATAAGCATTGCATGAGCAACCACATCCAAATATGCATCTGTATCAAGCCAGTAATTTGCATACACAGAAATACTTCTGCTTGTGGGTACCTTTTGTTATACAGAGATAGTTGTGTGCGGTATCTCTTCAGAAACTGTCACATCTTCATAGGCAACATTATGGGAGTCAAAGGTATATCCAATGCACATCTGAACCAAACAGACTATCATGTTATTCTGTGAAGTCCTTCTCTGTCTGGCTCTCAAGAACAGTCCAAACTAATTGCATTCTCACCTGTGGAAGCAGTCCTACCAGTTGCTCAGATCTTTGATGAAGTTCCTGCCCTGTATCCCACCACTAATCAAGGTATGACTGAAGAGTACATGGGACAGGGTCTTTTCAATTGTGGCACCCAGATACTGGAACTCTGTACTTGGACGCATTACTGTTTGGAATTACATTTCTTAGTGAACATGTTAGCTGGGGATTTCTCGAAGTTATTGTTCAGAAAAGTTTTTTTTAAGACTTTCTTCTAATTGTCTGCCCCACCACCACCACACACTTGCATCTCTACACCAGGTGAAAAACTGGTTTTGGTATGGTTCTAGACTATCTACTCCAGAAGTGCTAATTCGCCTTATACTGATTTATCTACTGGATTTATCTACTAGATTTCATCTTTATTTCATCTATAGATAGATAGATAGATAGATGTGATAGTTACTGTTTTTGCTCTTTGTTTTTCTGATGAAACAGAAAGACAGAATATAAAATTTAAAAAAAACCAAGATTGATGGAACTCATAAATAAAAATTAGAAAATTCCTCTCCCTCCTATGTAAACTCCAATCCAGCAGTACACACAGCACTGCAGGTCCCTAGAAGAAACCAATACTGTTTTACGTAGTGTATAGAGAATAGGAGTTTATACCAATGTCAGGAGCAACAGTGGAAAGATTCCAGAAAGTAACAAATGGGAAGCAACCATAGAATTCTATGTTTGAGGCAAAGCAAATGCACATATTTCAGAAGCAGTTTCAGTGTTTCAGCCAGATTAATATTTGCCTGCTTGCTAAACATCCTTGGCTCCAAATCATACTTTTCTATACAATATGAAACCTGGCTTACTGCCATTTGGCAAAGGGTTTTTTTTTTTCTTTCTTTCCCAGAAGGAAGGTTCAAAGCCAGCAAAAAGTTCATGAGTTTGGCCAAAATAGTAAAAAGGAGTTCTAGGAGGAATGCAACCTAGACAAATTGGATGGGTTTATTTATTTATTTCTATTTCATTTTATCTTTAGTTTAGTTTAGTTTCATTTAGGAGCCATTTGTCTTCAATAGCAGTGCGCTAAACACCCTTGCTGACATGCCTCATTGGTATTTACGGACAAGAGAGCATCCAAATAAAAGCAGCTAAGTCAGAGCATTTTAAAATGGGGGCGGGGGCAGGCATTTATAGTAAGTTTCCTGAAAAAGCATGGGTACAATCCTACCCACACTTAGGAGGATATCAGTGGCACTATATTCCACAAAGCCGTTCATAGAATCATCGTGAACAAATAGCAGAGCACAACACTTGTTATGCAATGGTTATATTAAACCGTTAATAAATCCAGAAGTACTGTACTGTACTATTTAAGAATTACTCAGTTTTAGTCCAATAATTTGCAACTGACATGAGTCACTCTCCTTCCACTGTTCAGAAAACAGCAGTACCATCTGAATCATTGTAAGAGAATATTCATAAATAAAACCTTCAGTCTTAAGGGGGAGAAATTATTGAAATGTCTTAGAGCAAATAAACTATTTCTGGTCAAGCACATACGTAACAGTGACTCACTTCAAAAATGTAAGAGTCAATTTTTTTTCATGATGAATTATAAAGACAGCACATACGCACACCTTAAGTGTGATGCATACCAACTGGAACAGCTTCAGAGGAGGGCAATACAGATGGTCAGGAGTTTGAAAATCCAATCCTATAAGGAAAGGTCAAAAGAGCTGGATTTGTTGAACCTAGAGAACACTGAGAGCACTTTTAAAATTCGTGAAGAGCTGTCACATGGAAAAGGCCACAGATTTGTTTTCTGCTGCCTCAGAGGACCAGACTACATTTAATGGTCTTAATTGACTGCTTATCAGTAAACACAGTTCAACAATGGAACCCGTTTCTTGGACAGGTGGATGGGCTTTCCCTCACTAGGAGAAAGTAAGGCTCAGCTATCTGGACAGCTAGCTGTTGGGCATACCCAGAGCTTAAAGGAGGGGATTCTCCCAATTGCAGAATCTCTGGGATTCTCCCGAGTTTTAGTCCAATAAAGAAAATTCTCTAAGTATCCAGAATATTCGCACTCTGAATTTCTTTCATCAAGCAGGGGGCTGGACTAGGTGGACAAGATCTCTTCCAATTATATAATACCTTCTCAGTCAACTTTGTAGGTTCTCCTCACATTTACTGTTTTTTTACATTCATTCAGACCAACTTCTCAAAGTTTCCTAAAATCAAGCAGCATTTCAATGTGTTTTTTTAAGGTTTTCGTATTGGGCCTTGATAATGCGATTTCATCTAGCTCTAGAAACCCTCACATATCTTCCTGGCTACTGCTCTTCAGCAATTTATTCTACACACCATATGTATTTATTAAAATATCCACCACAACAAAATAGGACCAGAAAATAGGTTCTAACCTGTGTTCATCTTGAGTCTACCACTAGCACTAAGCTGTAAGCTCCCTTCATGAAATCAAAGAGCTCTTGCTGTCCTTTCCAGCAGAGGACATTTAGGAACACTAACATATTAGAGCCTCTCCAAAGAAGAAAAAAAATACAGGTTGCCTGCCATATCTGTGAGGGGATATGTTCCCAGACTATGAATACTTGAAACCATGAGTAATAGCAAACCCATAGAATAGTGCTGGAGGACCTAGGAAATGCCTGGAGAGGCTGCTTCCAGTGGAAGTCACCATAGAGTTGTGCTGGATGACCTAGGAAAAGCCTAGAGACCATATTTTTCGGATGACAGATAACTGAAAACCACGGGTACCGGTCCCACACATACAGTGGTTGGGGGTGGGTGGGAGGACCTGCATCTGAAAGTCCTAGGTTTTGTTCCTATACAAACAAATTTTATTTTTGAGATTTACATGACATTTTCCCCATCCCAAAGTATTCCCAGGGAACTCTCTGCATTGCCAAGGACTGCTCATTCTCACTCCCTGTGTCAGTTTAAATTAACCCACTATTTCCTGAAATTAAATGTACCTCCCCATGGCTGGCTGTTTATGTTTTTCTGGAACTAGCTAAGATAGCCACTGCCATGAAACATAACAATTGTTTTCAGGACCCAGATTCAACAGAGATCAAGCAAGGGGGAAAAAACGCTAGCAATAAAAGAAAATTATCCTAATGCTTAACTAGTGTAATATTGCTAAAGCACTTTAATGGTTTGACTATAACTCCTGAATAATAATTTAAAAGTTCTTAGTGGAAATTGGTGAAGGTCAGTTTCTGAAACATTGCCTGAGTATAGATTGGATATGTGATCAGTGGGAGAGGAGAAGAAAGAACCCAAAGGAAGGGGAAGTGAGGGGAACCTGGCATATTTCAAGAAAGAGTCTGGATTCAAAACCATGAATATGCAGGTAAAATCAAAAAGAGAACTGAAAGTCTCAATACTTCCAGAGACTTTTTGCTTTCTAGATAAGCCCTCACTCCTGCAAAGGTTCTTTTGCTGTGAAACTACCCTTCCTCCCAAGCTGACTCACTTCCTGCCTACCTGCCTATGCCTTGACTTTGTGTTCAGAGCAGTAAATAGTGACATACTCCTCAAAAGAACCAGACATCAACAGTTGGTTGCTGTTGTTTTTTAATTATTTTCTCACTCCTTGAAGGCATAGGTGATTCGCTTCTCATTACATTTCAAGTCTCAACATGAAAGTAAGAGTTCTTTCTGGCAATTACAATTATGTCAATTAAATTAGCCCAATATCTCTTCAGTTATCTTTACTACAATCAAGATGCTGAATTTCAAGTTAATTCAATCTGCAATCAGAGGAAGAATTTACATTGTAGATGAGCACTGAGTAAAGATTTCAATTAATCTGTATATACAATTTGCGAAAACAATTGTGCCATGTTTGCTGAGAAGTTGACAATAGTGACACAGTTGGTAAACGATGTCTTCCCCCCTCAAAAAAGAAAGAAAGAAAAGAAAAGAAAAGAAAAGAAAAGAAAGTCTAGTCCATCAGGAACTGAACTTCCCTTTGCAGGTAACCTTGTAAACAAATCCACATTTGCCAGACTATACATCAGAGGTAGGGAACAGTGGGCAAGGGAAATAAATCTCTCTCACAATACTCAGCAGCCCAGATGACATCAGGGAACATGCAGCTAACCCAAACATCAAGGTGAACTTTCTCCAACTGGCACTTTGACACCTGCAAATATGGGTTGAGAGTAACCAATTTCACATGCTACTCTCCCACCCAACTAGCGGGGGAATCTTATCATCACCCCTGTCACAAACAGCACCATAAAAATTAGGAAGTGCACATCCACTTTGGACAAAGCCTGCATTGAGCTGCTTCCATCAAGGATATGATTTTCTCTGATAACTCTTCCTCACCCTTGTCCCCTCCCCCAATTCCCTGCCACCCAGTCTTCTCCAGAATAAAAGAAAACTCCATTGTTGCAACACTCCACTGGCTGCCCATCTGTTTCCAAACAAAATTCAAAGTGGGGATGACAAGTAAAGCCCTATATGGCATGGGTCCAGACTATTTAGAGCACTGAATCTCCCTTTATGAGCCCATTAGAGCGCTAAGATATTCAGGAGAGACCCTTCTCTCTGTTCTGCCTCCTCCTCAGGCTCATTTGGAGGAGAAAAGGGAGAGGATCTTCTCAGTGGCTGCTCCCAGAGTTTGGAATTCCCTCCCTTAGGGAGACAAGGATGGCTCCCTCTTTGTTCTCCTTCTACTAGCAAGTAAAAACATTATTCTGCTGGCAGCCTTTTAGAAACTAACTGAGATGGGCTGTGCTGTGCTGTTTTGCTTTATGCATATAGTCTTTTAGTGAATTTTAATGGTTTTAATTTTATAAATTGTCTAATTGTCTTTTAAGTAACTTTTATATTTATACGTCTTATTGATGTTTTGGTATTAATCCACATGATTTTTAAAATGTTGTCAGCCACCTTGAGTACCAAGGAGCACGATATAAATGAAGAAATAAATAAATAAATGGTAAGGGCTGCAGGGCTAGATCTCTCTCTCTGGCTTTTCTTCACAAACGAAGATTCAGGAAGGACTCATCCCGCGCTTTCTGCAAGCGCGCTGATGACTAAAAAGGCCAATCCAAGATAAACAAGTCCAGTTGCAGAAAGCACAGCAGAAGGTCTCCTTGGATGATGTTTCTGGGTTGTGATTCTTTCTGCGTTGTCGTTTCTCTTCAAGACTTGTTTGGCGTGAGTTCTCAAATAAGGCTGCAGCATTGTGGATAGTGCGTCTCCATGTCTCCCGATGTGAGGCCAGGGCGGACCATTGTTGGTGATCAATTTGGCCTGAGATGTTGTTTCAGGGAGTCCTTGTATCGCTTTTTTGGAGTGCCCCTCTTACGCTGACCCATGGCGACTTCACCGTTGAGTACTATTTTTGGTAGGCAATGGTCCTCCATCCTAGAAACGTGCCCTGCCCAGCGCAGCTGTTTCTCAATATCATGGCCTCAATGCTGGTGATCCCTGCTTGCTCAAGGACAGCAACATTCATCACATAGTCAGTCCAGTGTATATTTAGGATTGTGCATATACAACACTGATGAAAGTGTTCGAGGAGTCGTAAGCGGTGGCGATAGGTGAACCATGTTTCAGACATTTTAAAAACTGCCTTCCTCCCTATTTTGTTTCAGCTGGGTCGTAAGAAGTGCACTGCTGGATCAGACTCAAGACATGCTGAGCCCAGGGTTCTGTTCAAACATCTTGGCCAACCATCTGCCTCAACAAAGCCCCCAAATGGAACCTAGGCCCAAGAGCATACAAGCTGACCCCCATATCCATAGATATGGTAGCCATGGTTTCACTTACCCACAGCTGGAAAAAAATGTTCTCTTTAAGCATTTCTAGGTCTTCCAATGTGATTCTACAACCAATTGCCAGTGTTCATCTCATTGAAAATAATAGGGTTCCCTATTATCCGTGGTCTTAGGTATCCACAGGGGGTGGGGGTGGAAGCTATCCCCTACAGATATGGGGTTCAACCTGTACTTTCATTCATGCCCCTCAGCAGCTTTCCATCAGTGTAGAAACACCCTAAGTATAAATGGTATATAGCACTAAAACACCCTAAGTATAAATGGAATATAGCAGTTCTTCCAAGAAAGATATATAATTCAGTACGGACAGCATGAGGTTTCTAGTTCAACTCCCTGGCATCACTGAACAGGACTCTAGTCTGAAACCCACAACTGCAAACAACAGTGAGACACAGGAACCAACGGACTGACACTGATTTGATCTAAGTCAACTTCTTATGTTCCTGGGTTCCTATATTACAGCCATTTTTAAAAATTTCCCCATGATTTTGGATTTTCTGAAGGAAAGTTCTGCTTCAGCCCAAGGACAAAGCAGGTTTCTTCCAATGTAGCCCTGTGCTCAACTTCTTTATATCTGAAGCACTGGTGTGGATTTTAAACCAAATCTTGTGTTCTGTAAATACTCTACCCCATAGTAACAGACACATTGTCAAGGTTGGGAGGCACCAGCAACTGTAGGTGCAATGTAGCATGTTTACTTGATGCCCCCATATCTTCAAGCTTCAGAAGGGCTTTGGGCTCCCTTTCAGAGCGGCTTAGTCACTTCAGAGTTCAGAACTATGGCTGAAAAAGATAAGGAACTCATTCAGCAGTTCATCTTCCCAGTATGTTAAATGGTGGGGGGGGATCCTGTTGTTAATAATGCATCAGAGTCTGGTGGTAACTTATTACAAATGATATTTTGTTGTGTACCTTCACATCATTTCCAACTTATGGTGACCCTAATGTGACCCTATCACAGGGCTCTCTTGGCAAGGTTGCTTTTCTTTCTTGGCAAGAGCGGGGTTGCTTTTGCCTTCCTCTGAGGCTAAGAGAGTGTGATTTGCCCAAGGTCACCCAACAGGTTCCCACTGCTGAGCAGGGATTCAAACTCTGGTCTCCAGAGTTGTATCCAGTGCTCAAACCACTACACCACACTGGCTCTCAATGATGTCTTACTTTTATAATTAATTCCTTTGTGCAATAACAAAGGAACAGGCAGGTTAAATTGCAATTGAAATGTAATGAGGGATTACATTCATTCTTGTGCCATAGCAAACTGAAGACACATTCAGGGGTAGCCATGTTGACCATGTAGCAAAACAAAATCCAGAGTCCACAAAAATGAGATCCTTTATTGGCCAACCAAACTACAAAACACGTGATGAAAGCTCTACTGGTTTCTTCACCAGACAAAAGATGTTAAAAAATAAAAGAAGAAAAGTGACGGTGTTGGAGTCACAAGCCTACATGTTGTCTTAGATGTTGCTTGTGTTCTTGTTCAGGTGAGTGATATCATGCAGGCAGAAGCCACTCCTACTTCCTGGCAATGTGGTGTGCTGAGAGAAAGGACAGTAAAATTTAACTCCTTCTGTAGGAACAAGGCAGCCTCTTTTGCGAAGCCAGGGCTCCTTTGTTAGGCAGAGATCACTGGATGTTTCAAGAAGTCTCTGTACTGCTATACCTGGAAAAAGTTTCAGGTGCATACATAAAACTTAACCAATTAGAGTCCAAAAGAGAAGTTATAGGTAGAAACCTTGGAAGTTTAGTCCCAGACAATATTTCCCTCTTGTTTAGGATTCCTTTGTTGCAACAAAATGAGGTATCTTCAAATCCAGGAAACACATTAAGGAGTAGCTGTGTTGGCCATGTAGCAACTTTGCTACTTTTATAGTTACCAAGATGCTTGGTCTCCCTACCTAGGTGTGTTTTGTTGCTTAAGCCGACAGTCTGTAGCATTCTTATAATTCTGATAGTTTTACTTTTGAACTACAGAGTTACTATCTTAAATCGAGTGCATCTACACTGTAGAATTAATGCAGTTTGGCACCACTTTAAATGTTGTTACTCTATTCTATGGAATCCTTGGATTTGTAGTTTTACAAGGTCTTTAGCCTTCTCTGCCAAAGAGTGCTGGTGCTTCACAAAACCACAAATCCCAGGATTCTGTAGGATGAAGCCATGGCAGTTAAAGTGGTGTCAAACTGCATTATTTCTACAGCATAGATACACCCAAGGTAACTGTAATGTAACCAGCTACTTTTTGATATGTTATAATTGCAACTAATAGCTTTTTTAAAGCAAATGCCTCCAGGTCTAGTAGAACCAAGGCTCAATGGAATTATTCAGTGCCATTTAGGAATTCACACACAGAAGACTTTTTAAAAGATGCTGCTGATTCTCTTTTCTTGACACAGGATAATATGAAATGCCCTACTTATTTCCTGCAGAGGGTGCCAATCAAAGGACTTCTCTGCTTCTCCTAGTGTATTTCATGTAATCACTCAATAGAAAAGCAGCTGTAAAATGTTAAAGAGTCAGAAACACAATACAGAATACTCTGGAATATCTTTCCTTCCCCCTCAAAATTTACAGTAATCTATAAAAGAGGCTGCCTAGACAACAAGAGGCAAAATGGAATACATTCTTCTCTTGGATACCATTGGAGGAGTGTGTGAATCTATGGCTGAAAGACATCAACAATAATGAAAGAAGTCATTACCGAATTTCAGCACAATAAGAAATAGGAGTTTTAAAAGGGTGCTTGAAAGTTCAGATTTGCAGGCTCTTCCCTCTGATTAATGGACTTCAAAAACTGAATGATACTGTGAAATGTGTCTAGACACATAACAAAAGATGTGTCCTTTTTTAGCATTATGATTTCTGGGGACAAATTAGCTCCAAAACATTTAGCTATCATTCACCAATAAATTACAGTTAAGATCCAGACTAAGATATACAGTTGTCCATTCATATTCACTGGGGGTTGGTTCCAGGACCCCCGTGGATATCAAAATCCGTGAATACTCAAGTCCCATTATATGCAATGGCATAGCAAAATGGTGTTCCTTATATAAGATGGTAAAATCAAGGTTTGCTTTTTGGATTATTTTTTTTAAGAATATTTTCAAGCCGTGAATACTTAAAGCCATGGATACCAAATCCGTGGATACGGAGGGACAACTGTAGTTATGTCCCATGATCTTACAATTCAGAAGCGTGTCTCACTTTGGTCACTGGAAGCACATTCAGGGGTAGCTGTGTAGGCCGTGCAGTAAAGCAAAACCCAAAACCCTCAAAAAAGTGAGACCTTTATTGGCCAATAATAGTATTGCTTTTTTATGGATTTTGTTTTGGTCACTGGAGTCTGCTCTCAGCTAACCATACAGCCAATTGAAGCTCAATGAGTTATATCTAAATTTTCACACTGATTTAAATGAGACTTAGTTCAACCTACTTACTTATTCTATAGGATTGACAAAGAGATCGATCACAGATTAGCAAAGGCATATAGTGCATTTGGAAGACTTCACAAAAGAGTCTGGAGCAATAAACACCTGAGGCAAAGCACAAAAATCAGTGTGTATAGAGCCATCGTACTGTCTATCCTCCTTTATGGATCTGAAACATGGGTCACCTATCGCCACCACCTACGACTCCTCGAGCGCTTTCATCAGCGCTGTCTACGCACAATCCTAAATATACACTGGACTGACTATGTGACGAATGTTGCTGTCCTTGAGCAAGCAGGGATCACCAGCATTGAGGCCATGATATTGAGAACACAGCTGCGCTGGGCAGGGCACGTTTCTAGGATGGAGGACCATCGCCTCCCCAAAATACTACTCTACGGTGAACTCGCCACGGGTCAGCGTAAGAGGGGCGCTCCAAAAAAGCGATACAAAGACTCCCTGAAACAACATCTCAGGCTTGGCCAAATTGATCACCAACAGTGGTCCGCCCTGGCCTCACATCGGGAGGCATGGAGACGCACTATCCACAATGCTGCAGCCTTATTTGAGAACTCACGCCGAACAAGTCTTGAAGAGAAACGACAACACAGAAAGAATCACAACCCAAAAACATCACCCAAGGAGATCTTCTGCTGTGCTTTTTGCAACCGGACTTGCTTATCTCGGATTGGCCTTTTTAGTCATCAGCGCGCTTGCAGAAAGCGCGGGATGAGTCCTTCCTGAATCTTCGTTTGCGAAGAAAAGCCAGAGAGAGAGAGAAATTTAGCTCTCTATCAGTGAGAACCAATATTAATCTGTGTGGGCTGTGAGTTATCAAGAGCATATGTTTTGTTTCCAGGCAATTTCTGCTGTGATGCATTAATGTAATACAATCATCCCTCCACATTCGCAGCTTTGACTTTTGCGGTTTTGACTATTCGCGGTTTCTCCTCCTTCTCCTCCCCCTCACCGGGAGGGAACTCCAGCCACCTCAAGGGCTTGCCTCCATTTGAACTAGAGAGCCAAAGCCCAGAGAGAGCAAGGAGGGGGGCGATTTAGACCCGATCTCCCTGCTCTCTGGGGGCTTTGGCTCTCCACTCCAGACAGAGCCAAGCCCAGGGAGAGAGGGGAGATCGGGTCTAAACCACACACACACACTCTCTCCTGGGGCTTGCCTCCGTTTGGAGAGCCAAAGCCCCGAGAGAGCAAGGAGGGGGGTGATTTAGACCTGATCTCCCTGCTCTCTGGGGGCTTGGCTCTGTTTGGAGAGCAGCTTTGGGAGGTCGGGTGTGGCGCTTGAGAAGTGGCTATGAGGCTTCAAAAGCCCCCTCACCACTTTGGAAGGGCAGGGGGTTGCGGGCGGGCAGGGGGATAGGTGTATTTTATTCATGGTTTTTTCACATTCGTGGGGTTCTTGTGCCCCTAACCCCAAAAATGTGGGGGACAGCCGTAGTGTATAAGGAAAAAGAAAATTTTAAATGGACTTACTTTCTGAACATCGGTAACAGTTTTGTTTCTTACACTGTAAGCTCTCACAATAGCTTGAATACCCTCTTGAGGTTAGGGGATTACAAAAAGTTTATTTAAATAACTAGTTAAGACAGGTGATTTGTCAAGATGTTTTTGAGTAGTTAACATCTGTAGCAAAATTCACATTTCAAATGTCCACAAACCAAGGGACCAGTTTCCTGTTCTTTACAAGAGCTGAATGCTGCCAGTCATTTTCACCAGTAGTGGAATTCATCATGAAACACTCCATTCTTTCGAAGGGGATTATTACTCTGGATCATCAATCTGAATGGTAAACTGGATTATTATTCAGCAAACTAGCTGAAATCTGCCAGGTTTTTTAAATAATCTCCTGCACATTCACCCAGGAAATACATTAGTGTTTTCAACACCAACGGATTAATGCAGAATCCCAGTACTCAGATCTCAAACTCTGGTTGCTGGTATTGCAGCCAGATGCAAGCATTTCTCCAAAAGATTATTTATAGAAACCTGGACTTTCAGGCACCTTCCAAAATCTTGATTTAAGCTTCCTAGCTTTTATCAAACATTCTATATGCTATTGCAAGTGTTCAGAATTTCCATTTTCTGAAGAATTTCCTTTTCAATAATAATAATTAAAAAAATCCTGAGTAACCTTTAACTGTAATGCTGCATTGTTATCTGATGTATTCATCTGTGTTTTTCACAGATGTATTCATCTGTGTTTTTCACCTAACACAGTGGCTAGTACAATCATCTTCAACTAATGAATCTGAACAGATTACTGGGTCACAGCTAAACTTTCAGTTGGCTGCATCAGTAACACAACCAACATACAAATATTTGGTGAAATAGTTAAGAATGCCATCCCAAAATGCACATTTAGGCAGCTAACAGACGGGTCACGGGGGTCAAGTCGTACTATACAACTGCAATGCTGAGTTCCATTTTGGCAGCCATGGTAACAACGTCCCATGGAATGCTGGGATACGCAGTGTAGGAAGGGGCATTTAAAATTCTCAGCCAGAATGTTCTAGTGCCTCACCAAACTACAAACCCTAGGATTCCATAAAATGGAGCCATAGCAGTTAAAGTGAAATAACAGCACTATAATTGTTTAATGTAAATAGGCCTCTGGTCTGAAAAGACTGAAAACTAGTGAGCTAACACACAATACAATAGTCATAGATATCAGCTGCCTGATTTATCTATAGATAGTCTGGATTTCTGGTCTGGCAAGCTCATATATTTTATGTGAGCAGATGGCACATTTACCACCAAGCTTAGATAAACAGTGAACTATATGTGCTGCTAATGAGGCTTTATGACAGATCTCAAATCAAACTCCTCACCAGACCCTGGCTAAAATGAGATGACCTGCCCGGATTTTTTAGCTGTACTGAGCACAACTGCTGGATTCCTAACATTTCAAACACAACAATGCAAAATTCAATGACTACTAGCCCTTTGTCCTTCCCGCCGCCCCAAATCATTTTAAATGCTCCACCATCCATCCATGCATAATATGGCCTTTAGGCTGCAAAACAATTGACAACATCCAAGTCATATGAGTGAGCAACGCTGAATGGAGTGTTCTAATGGTTGCATTACACTGAAGGGAGAACCTCTCCTACAACAAAGCTAACTTTATGACTTGGATCCATAAAATAGTAAATGTTACTCACTTGTTTCTGAGAATGGGAAGGAACAGCTGGTTTCAGACACACAACTATAAATGCCACAACATATTCTCCCTCCTCCCCCCTCTCTTTAGTGGACAGGTTGCCATTTTTTAAAGTCAAGACAACACACCAAACCACTCAGAAAATACACTAAGATGTTACATTTTTATACTGTATACAGAAGGCACCGAAACTGGGTACAATAGAGGTGGATGAAGGTAGTTCTGCGACCATCAATACTTTCAGCAAAGTCAGGTTCAGGAATTTTAGAAAATCCAATGATCTCTCCTAAGAAGATTAGATGTCAGACCTCTTCATCAAAAGCTTCAAATAGTCCAGTAGAGATGTTCTTTCTGCTATAAAACACCAAAAGGCCTAAATACCCTAAAGGCACCAGATCTTAACTGATTTTGGAAGCTAAGGAAGAAACTGTCAAAACTGCTTCTGAGTAATCCTTGCTTAAGAAAACCCTATGGAATTCATAGGGTCACTGTAAGTCAACAGGCAACTCAAACACATGTAATATGTGAAGGAAAGTCAGGATATACTGTAATGACGTTACTTATAAAGCATTACTTTAATTACTGTGGACCATGTGAAGCTGCTTATAGACTGCTAAACCATAAGCAATGACATTTGTGTTTGCTACACACATAGAATACTGTGTGCTTTTGTAGACACTGGGTTGGATCCAGATTTACAATGCAACCCTATCTGTCCAGGAGCAAGTTGCATTGTATTCAGTGGGACTTAATTGATCAGTGGTGGCTGCCATATTAATGGGACACTAAATCCACTCTGGGTTTTAGTCTGAACTTGACAGGAGCTATCCAAAGTGCTGAAGTCATTTTGGAGCTGCTGTTACCACTTTGGATAGTTCCTTTAAAATTCAGACTAAAACACAGAACAAAATCACCACACACAACAGAGAAGTCACAGAGAAGTCTGAATTGTCTAGTGTAGCTGCTACCATGGCTGAAGAAACAAGACTTTAAAATGGAAAAATAGCTTGGCTATTTAGCTGTACAAGTGGCTCTATTAAAAATATCAAAGACAGGTTGAACTGTTCACAGACTTTTCTGCCTTAAGCATGCAGGTGCATAGCTTTACAGCACTGCAATCTATAACTGTGACTATCATTCTCAGGGGCATTTTTGTTACTCTTTAGTTAAAACTTTAACCTGACTGACAGTCCATTACATGCTTCACAGTAACACCTGTTTCAAAAGTCAGGAAAACAGCTGCTCTTTCTTGGAGACAGTTACAGAACCTAAACTATTTGCCTTCACCAAGTACACACACAAAACCTGGAATTCTTAACTGCTAAGAGCAATTTGTGATCCAAGCACACCAGTATGGTTTCCTAGGATTTATGAAGCTGCAGACATCAACTTTTTGAACCTTTGACCTTTACCAACAGCTGTCTTTCCTATTGACCCCACATGCTCAGTACCTATGATTGCACCTCTAACTACTTCTACATGCCCTTTTCTGTCACTGGTTTTGTTTTATCATTTCCTGCCCAAGGGTCAGAGAAATCCAATTTCATTTTCAATTGTCAGCCATTTTTCTGGAAAGTGTTTCAGAAGATTTCCCCTCTCCCTTAATTTGTTTTATTTAGTCTCACCTCTTCTCTCTTTCCACTATTGTTTAAAGAATGTATAATCCTAAAATTAAAGATTCTAGACACCACATGAATGTCACAGTAGTGTTAGCATTCCATTGTACTCATCAATAAAGCCATTAGGTAGATAGGCATAAATGTTACAATTATAATCCTAAATTTATCAAATATTCCCAAGTACACTCACTTCAAAGAGCCAGCGTGACATAGTGGTTTGAATTTTGGACTACAACTCTGGAGACCAGGGTTCAAATCTTTGCTTGGCCATGTAAACCCACTGGGTGACCTTGGGCAAGTCACACACACTCACCCTCAGAAAACCCTGTGATAGGTTTGCCTTAGGGTTGCCATTAAGACACCACCACCACAACAACAACAACTTACTTCATGATTACCCCACGGAATAAATTATTATTATTATTATTATTTGTATCCCGCCTCTCCAATCAGGATCAAAAGAGGGACTTTTTAATTATCATGCATAGTCTTATACTGAACATTATAATAAAATGGACACAGATGAGAAAATATGCTGATAGATAAGGATCAACACAAAATGTCAAGTACTTAGTTGAACAACAAAAATGAGGCTTAAGAGAGCAGGGTACATAAGAAAGAGAGCAATCAGAAGAAGTAGGAGGTGATTGGCTCTTCCTGAATATCTGACTTACTGCTAGAAGTGTTCTGTCTTGAAAGGGTTTTTGTTTTTTTGCTTTTTTGACTTTCTGGGTTATAAACTCTGAAGTCATACCCCATCTCCAGACAAACTGTTATAAAACTCTGAAGTCATACTCACTCCAGCCAACTGACTAAGCAGGTGATAATTGACTCAGGAGGATTTGGGGTTTGAGCTTCATGGTGCCGAATGAGAAAGAAACTACTTTAGTTTACACCTTTGTGAGTTACACAGAAGTACAGGAGCATGTACTTCCTATTTCAATGTTTCTATATAATATTTGATAATGCTTGCACACAACTTGTAGAAGGGCTGGGTTGTATTGATTAACATCCATTTTCTGCTTCATTGTTGGGATTCAAATATTCCCTTTTTAAATACAGGCCAACCGCCATATCCACAGATTCAGTAGCCACCATTTTACTTACCAACATCCAAAAATATATGTTCTCTCTAGGGATTTCTAGGTCCTCCAGTGTAATTCTATGGTCAACTTCCAGCATTCTTCTCATTGAAAATAATAGGGTTCACTATTATCCACGGCTTCAGGTATCCACAGGGGGTCTTGAAACGTATCCCCTGTGGATACAGAGGCTGACATGTACTGGAATTTAAAAATCCTTTACATTGGAGAAAATGGAATTATCTTTTGTTAAAAACATACACTATTTAAATACATGGAAACACTACATTTTAGCATCTGAACTTGTTAAATTTAAAACATTAACATTTTGAACTTTTAAACTGTAATTATTATTAAGTACAATCTTGGACTATAAAGCCTATTGTGTCAAAGACAAATTTTATATCTTAAACACTCCTAAATTTGGCAAAGGATATTGTTTAAAATATTCCAAATATAGTCACCAGCTCTGAATAGCAAGCTGTGTCCTGAACTAATCTTTCAATCCAGGGAAATGATTTGATTCATAGCCTGAACCAAATTCCTCATGTCTTCTATAACTCACAGTTCTGTTTTTCACTATAGGGTTCCCATCACAGCTTGAAAACATTACATTTTTGGACCACAGCTCCCAGAATTAATTATAATTTTTAGAGCTGCATTCAAAAGAATAACTTTCCTAAGTTCTGACTTTGATGTCCTCTATCTCTAGCTTCTCTGCCCCACAAAATTAGTCTGCCATTGTGAAAATAGAAATAAATTTTGTACCTTAAATATTAACCAATGTATTATAGCATGAATTTTCATAGACTAGAGCCTATTTCATCAGAAGTGTGTAGTTTTATCCTCAGCTGGCAGATATATACATATATACAGGTCGCTACAGTGAAAAAGAAATTTGTAAACAGTTCAGGAAAGTGTAGATAAACAAATCAAAACAATTTTTCAAAGAGACTAAAAAGATGGAGAAACACTATTTACAACAAGCAGCTACAGATTCAACCTTCCTCACCATCAAACAGTGTTGGACTGTCTTTCTATGCCTAAATGTGTAACGGGAGAAAAGCCTTGCAATCCAGTTCATCTAGGACAACAGCTAAAGCTATATCTGTCAAGATATGCATTGCCGTTACATTTAAGTTGCACACTTTTTTCCCTAGGAGTAATTATGTTTAAATGAAGATAAGCCTTTCTTGATTCTTGCAATCAACTGAATCCCGGTTGTGCTTCCTCCACTGATTGATAGAGCTGTCATGACAGAGCTTTTGTACCATGATGAGTAAAGGAAGTTTTGGTTGTGCAGCAGAAAAACTGGGGAAAGCAGAACCTTGCCCCAAACCATGACATTTGTAACACACAAAGCTTTAAGAAAGGTTTTTGGAAAAGCTAGATGGGCCAATTTGGCGACAATGGCCAGGATCCAATATTTGCACTAACATATTTCTGCTAGTGCAACAAAACTTTTTGAAATCTCTCCTCCCTTCCACAGCCTCCCACACCACTTGTTAATCTGATCCAGAGAATCTCACATCCCTCAAAAGCAGATCTGAGATCCACTTGAGGGTGGGTAGTATGATGGGGGAACATCTCATCTTCTAATTCGACTCGATGAATTGTTTCCATCAGCAACAGGACCATACTACATCCTACAAAACTAGGACCTGTCAAAATTGCTTATGAAAAAGAAAATGAATTTAGAGTACCGTGGGAAAAGAACATAAAGTAATCAAATTCAATAAGGGATTTGCTTATTTTAAGCAGAACTGGAAACTTTCCTTGATTTTTGTTAGCATAATAATTTGTTGTTATGTGTCTTCAAGTCAACTCCGACTTATGGCAGCCCTATCATAGGGCTTTCTTGGTAAGATTTATTCAAAGGAGGTTTACCATTGCTTTCCTCTTGGGCTGAGAGAGTGGGGTTTCCCTAAGGTCACCCAGAGGGTTTCCACAGCCAAGTGAAGATTTGAAGCCTGGTCTCCCCGAATGCTAGGCCAATGCTAAAACCACTACATCATGCTAGCTTCACAATGTAGATCTTTAAAAAGTATGATCCTTGGTTACATTCATGTGGTCCATAAGTCTAGGAGGAAATCAAAAGACCAAAAAAAAAAAAAAAAAAAAAAAAGCTTACCAGCCACTGTGAACTAATCTTGTAGCAAGACATACATGTACTTGCATTTTCACTGAGAGATAGATTTGCTGCTAGAACTAGACCAGAGTTACCATCACTACTGTTGTACTAGGGAAAGCGGGGGGACACTTTTTAAAAAGAATACAAAGCCCTACTTAGAGATCTAAAATTTATAGGAATTTGCAATCGGGGTGAGGGAGGTATCTGAGGAAAACCAAGATACATGCAATACCGTACTTACTTTTATAACAAAGCCAAACTTACTTTACTGCTTTAGTGATATAAAACACTTCATTTATAACAGTTAGCACAGACCAGTGTGCATAAGGCATATTTATGAAATTTAAAGATGTAAAAGTCTTAGCTTTGTACAAGCAAAATGATGAGTAAGCCCTACGTTAAAGAGAGAGCTGCAAATTGTTGCAACCTATGCTATTTAAGAACATGTATCTTAGCTTTTACCATCTGAGAAGTGGGAGAAACATGAAAACGGAAACCACAGAAAGTTTATATACACTTTTAAAATACTGAGCACTTCAAGACTGCATTATCATCAAAAGCAATGAAGGCCCCCTCCTGTATGCTCTTCTCATGAACACGGCAGCAACCACTAATTGCAGAAAGTTATCTGAATTTGAACATCACATATATCAATGGTACATACAAGCCATCATCATTTTCTCTAGAATCTTACACAGATTTATATATACAAATCTTCATTTTAAACACAGATGTATTGATTTATTTATTTTAAGCAGACTGGAAGCTTTCCTTGATTGTCATTGGCTTGATAATGTGCTGTTATGTGCCTTCAAAGGAGAAAATGTTTAAACTGGACATTTCCTGATACATTTCCCAAACTTTCCAATGGAAATATTTTAAAATGTGTCCTTGTAACAAAAAAGGAGATTCCCTTGGCCTTCGTACCTCTAGCTTTTTAGCCCTAGGCCTTCATACCTCTAGGTTGTTGTTGTTGCTTGTTGTGTGCTGTCAAGTAGTTTCCGACTTATGGCGACCCTAAGGTGAATCTATCACAGCATTTTCTTGGCAAGATTTGTTCAGAGGGGGGGTTGTTATTGACATCCTCTAAGTCCAAAAGAATGTGACTTTGTCTAAAGTCGCCCAGTGTGCTTCCACTGCTGAATGAGGATTCAAACCCTGGTCTCCCTAAGTCATAGTCCAACACTCAAACACAACACTAGCTCTGTTGTTATTTGTCACCAGGTTGGCAAGCTGAATACTTGCAGAAGAAACTGGAGCTCTTGGAGCTCTCTCATTCATAGGGTCACCATAAGTAAAAGTCAATTTGTTGTTACTAGTTATGAAGTAGACTTCAACTTATGGTAACCCTATGAATGACAGACCTCCAAGAGCTGGGTCATCAACTGTCCTGCTCTAGTCATGCAAACTCAGGGCCATGGCTTCTCTGATTGAGTCTATCCACCTGTAGTGTGGTCTTGCTCTCTTCCTCCTCCCTTCCATTTTACCAACCATTATCAATTTTTCCACACACTTACATTGTCTCGTGATATGTCCAATTTAGGATGGTCTCCATTTAGTCACTTTCCTTTCTAGTAGAGTTCAAGCTTATTCTCTGTCTCCAGGCCTATTGTTAAACACTTTGAACAACATCCTGTTAGTGATATATACATGCAAGAAGTGTTGCTTACATGAATTTACAAAGGCTATTATCTAGCCCTTTGCACTCTGTCAAAACCTGCCCTCCCTAGCACATGTCTAGCCCTGAGAGGGGCAGTAGCTTCTTCTGCTTACCAATGGTGAGGGGGCTAGGAGGGGGAGGCAATTTAGATGATGAAGATGTGGCTGCTCTGGGATGAAGAAGTAGCTGCTCCCAGGTAAGTGGCATGACAGCTGCTGCAGTGGGACGGGAGGCACAGAACTGTGTGGGCAGAATGTTATGCTCTGCCTGCTCAATGTGGGATCTTGGCCTTTATTTCCAAATTAATTTAAAATGGTATTTATGCAGGCTTGGATAATTATGCATTAAAACATCACCATGAATATTTAAAGGGAGCAGGCTGCAGAAGCTTTGCTCTCTAACATATGTGCTGGCTCCACCGTCTTTGTTTTTTATCAAAATGAGGAGGGAAGGGGATCAGCTAGAGTCAAAGCTACTACCATGCTGTTGCCGTAACAACAAGATTTAGACCTAACACACAAGCAAACATTTTCTCCATGGGTTGTTGTTGTTGTTGTGCTTTGGAAAGACAACCCACAGTTTTTAGTCATATCTGAATACCACACCCCAGGCAATTTGGAACAACATAACAACAGTGAGCCTTCCACAATCAAGAAGATGACAAAGGTAGAAGTTATAAGGAAATATGAAGATAAAATTCCAGATTCAGCTGGACCCATCTATTTTTGTCTCCAAAGGAATCAGAGCTGAAATAAAACAAACATTTATTGGGGGGGGGTCAAAATCCTAAAAAAAATTCATTTCTAATGAGAATTCAAGCTTATTCTCTGTCTCTAGGTCAACTGCCTAAACACTGGACAACATCCTGTTAGTGACATATGCATACAGAAATGTTGCTTACATGAATGTACATCTCTTTTTGAACAGGGCACAGAGGCTATCTCTAGGCTTTGTACTCTGGCTGAACACGCCGTCCCCAGGATATGTCTAACCCTAGTAGAAGTCCTAAAGTGGTAGGTGGGTGGGTGATTGTGCACAAGCATCAACAAAAAAGAAGAGGACATTTTCCCCTCTTTACATGGGAGGAGGCTTTTCACATAAACACCACAGCAACGTGTGGGCTAGAAATTCATAGAATTTGGAACTCAACCACTTTATGGTCAACCAAAGCTCCAAAAACATACCTGACAGATCACTGAAATTTCTACAACCTTTATTACAGTCACAGTAATGCTGTCAGAGGAGAAAAGAATGACATTAGCAGAGCTATTCTACACTGATGGAAGAGTTGTTAAAGACTTAGGGCTTTGCCAGATCTATGTGGAGATGTCCATCAAAGTTAATAAATACCACTGGTTTCCATGTAACATAATGGAAAGACCTTTACTTCTAAAATCCAGTACAGTCATCTCTCCACATTTGTGAGTTAAGCATTCATGATCATTTTTGCAGATTTGATTAATATGTTCTCTCTAGGCATTTGTAGGTCCTCTAGCACGATTCTATGGTCAACTTTCGGTAAAAGTTGGACCACAGAATTGTGCTGAGGGACCTTAAAATGCCTAGAGAAGTGTTCTCTCAGAGGAAAAAATTGTGGGCCGATAATCAGTTTTTCCACTTTTGTGGGGCAGCTGCGCACCTAGCCCCCACGAAATTTGAGGACCAACTGTAATTATACAAGTGGTAACAATGGCCTTTACCTCTCAGAGTTTGTATGTAGACCCAGTGTGTATTACTTCAAACTGTCTATAATTGAATACTTTGAATACCATCCATGTCACTGTTTCTACGTATGGTTTCCAGTTTCTATGTATGATTGTGGAAGCTGGACAGTGATGAAAGCTGATAAGAAAAAAATCAGCTCATTTGAAATGTGATGCTGGAGGAGAGTACAACAAATACCATGGACTGCCAAACTGACCAATAAATCAGAGCAAACCAAGCTTAAACTCTCCTTAGAAGCCAATATGGGGATATTATATTTTGGGCCTATCATGAGAAACCATGATTTATTACTAAAGAAGATAAGTACAGGTATGGCAAAGTGGGGAGCAGTAGGAAAATAGGGAGACTGCATTACAGGTGGATAGAATCATTCAAGAAGCCATGACCTTGAGCTTGCAAGATCTTAGCAGGACTGTTAATAATAGGATGTCTTGGAGGTATCTTGTTCATAGGATCACCATAAGTCAAAGTCAACTTGATGGCAATTAACAACAACATTACTTTACTAGATAGACTGTTTCACTACCTCATCCCAGCAATATATCCCATAGTCCTTTGCCAGCACTGCTTATCCGCCTCTATGCCTCATCAGAAGAAAAGAAAGCAAGAAAAGCAAAGAAATGTCCAGAGGAGTAGTCTTAAGATAGGATGACCAAGAATATACTTGCAAGAAAGAGGAGGCTTTGTCATCAGTACTGTCAAGAGGCAGCCAGGAAGAGTAATGTCTAGAGAATGTGTTTAGAGGAAGCAAAGCCCAGGGGTATTTGTCTTCAGATTTTTAATAAAGAAGGAAAAAGTAGACATATACTCAGTTAACAGTAAAATGCAGCAGTAAGTGCTTAGAAATATCCACAAGTGTAGAAATAACAAAGAAAGCTCAGTATTTGCAGAAGAAGAATTGAGCACAGCCATCAGCACAACCAAAGGCCTTCCATAAACAAAAGAAGCACACCTTAAATTTTATATAAGGTATATAAGCTGGTCTAGGTACATCTGGGGCCTGCCAGTAATCATATTCAAATACCATGCTCTGGGGACCTCACCAGCAGAAAAAAAATTATACAAATTTGCATATCAAAGTAAACGAGTTTATGCAGGAAACCAAGCTGGAATACTAAAGCCCATTTAAGAACCTATGATTTAATGACTTAATTGAGCATGACAATTAGTCAAGATGTTTGTATAAGGTCCATATTAATAATGGAAATCAACATCAAAGACTTCAAAAATAGTTCAAATACAATAAATGTGAATACAGTACATCATGTGTCATGCCATAAATTTACCTTCAGCCATGATCCTAAACACACAGGCAGCTCAATCCTATGTTGTAAAGTCACACAGTCTCAGAGGAAAGCAATGGCAAACCAAGAAAAAAACATGAGAGGATCACCATAAGTCAGTGTCAACTTGAACAACAACAAAAATAATGCAATTGAGCCTGCAACCTGTTTAAAAGATGAATCGCCACTCCTGGAAGTTTTGAGAAGAGGCAATTCTACTGGGAGAGACAAGAGAATAAGGTGTGAAGGGATCATGGGCCACAAAAACAGCCTTGGGACTTTGGATTTTAAGGTTCAAAACCAGTACCCTGAACTGAGCTTGGAAAGCAAGAAGTAATGTGTGCAGATAGCACAAGAACAGAACAATCAGATCTTCTCTATCTGAGCCAGTCAAACCCTCACAGCTACATTCTAAACCAATTTAGGAGCCTGTCTAAACAGTGAAAATACCCCTCATGGAATTTGCTGGGAATCCTACATGTCTAAACAGGATCCAGTGCCAATCCACACTATTGGAAGGAGGGGGGCCCAAAACGGCAAAAACAACGGGGTAAAAGCCTCTGCAGATTTCCCCGTACTTTTTCACAAACTGCGAGGCCGGTGCACATTTTTGCTCTTTTGGCCTATTGAACAATTTTAAAAAGAGAAGGGAAGCACAAAGTTGATTCGGTGGGTGAGAGCGGGGACGGGGCTTGCTAGGATGGCAAGCGCCCACTGCTGCCATATTGGATTTTCGCCTTAGCGATAGCTCGCTAAGGTGATAAAAAAAAAGGATCAATTTTTTTTTGTTGCTTTGGAGAATCGCTCTATCACACCAGTGCACCTTGGGATGATTTTTTTTTTTTAATGGCAGCAGTGAAGTACTAACGTGAGTAAATCACTTGCGGCCACCATCAGGAATGCGAGGCTTATGGAGGCTTCCAATGCCAGAAAAACTGTTTAGTCTGGTTGCTGCTGCTGTGAGATGCCAATAGTATGGGGTATTTGGGATTTTATTCCCCTCGTGTAGATGGGCCCTAGATTTCTGTACCTTCTTATCGTCAAATCCCAGTACTGTAAATTAAATGCCTTTTATAAAAATAATCCTCGTGAGCATTCTTTTGTGACTCTCAAATCTTAGGGCTCGAGTCAAAATGTCAAACAAGCAAGGCAACACAGACATGCTTAATTAAATTCAGGAAATGATGACCATCTCATGTACAAACTACATAAATAATTGTACTGTATATATCTCTATATTGTATTTGAAGCTTCTGCACTTGTATTTTATGCTGTAAACGCTTACATGAGACTACATAAAAGCTTACTTCTGAGAAAACTAGTATAGGATTGGACTGTCAGTTGTGCAAATATGCAATTGACTCAAATCTGTCAGATGTGCAGATGAATTCCATAAGGTTTAAAAGCAGAGAGCAGTGCTCTCAGAAGCATCATTGTTCTTATTAAAAAAGAAAAAGAAACAATCAATCACCCACATGAAAACTGTTAACTGATACAGGTTTCCTCCTACTCCTATTGCTGGAAACATCTGGAGCATCTTCAGAGGGATACATAAATCATTCTTTTGCTCTCATTTCTTAGAGGAAAACAAATGGGCAGAATATTCATAGGCTAGCAGATTTAAAAGATAGGGGCAGAATAGGAGTTCTCTTGCTGAACTGTTTTGGGAACGAAGAGATAAAGTATCTGCCTCTTCTTGACTCTTGTTCAGTATGATGGTGGATAATGGGCAGAAATAACTATCACCTAACTCAAGCCAACCTACGGGCTAGAAAACAATACACCGTTGTTGCATTTATCTATGCCAACAATACAGGAAGAGCCATCAACGTAAAAACAAACTACAGTGTATCGTTGTTGAGAGTACTAGGTAGGCCAAGCATTCTTGGACTAGTGCCAAGGGCTTTATCACTTTGGTAGGGCCTACGGATTTCACTTGCCCAGGCTCTCTCTACAAACAAACCACTCAGACACAGGCTCTTGCAGCAGCTTCCAAGGCAAAGGATTGGCATTGTCACCACAAAAAACATGGCAGCATATGTTCCCCCTTGAGAGCCAGCATGGTGTAGTGGTTTGAGTGTTGGACTGTGACTCTGGAGACCAAGATTCCAATCCCCGTTCGGCTATGGAAACCCACTAGGTGACCCTGGGCAAGTCACACTCTCTCGGACTCAGAGGACGGCGAATGCAAACCCCTTCTGAACAAATCTTGCCAAGAGAGCCCCGTGATAGATTCACCTTAGGTTTGCCACAAATTGAAAACAACTTGAAGGTAAACAATGTATTCCCACCCCCTTAAAATACTCTGGAAGATGACTCATCCTCAGGGCATTATGGAGGCAAATGGCCAACAGGAAGTGCAGGTACCAACAATGAAGTGTCCCAGAGCTCCTCCCTCCCCCACAAAAAACCTTGGCCCCTCCATCATAAGAGGCGTGCGTCTGGACAGACCTGCTAAACCTGGATATTGCTACTATAGCTGACTACTGAGGAAAAAACCAGGAATCTTTCATTGATATGGAATAGGGGACAGGGCTTCTTTAGCTTTCATATTTGAGTTGAAGAGGGAATTTCAACAGCTGTAGCTCTGTCAAGAAGGGTACACAGATGTGCCCCAGATCCTCTCTGTCACAGAAAATGATATCTTAACACAAAAAAGGTGGACTGCTAGAACCTTACAAACAGGGTCAAACTGACACAGGGATAATATGCTCATCTTTACCAGCTAATTCACAAAAGGATGGCAGAGTGAGCAGAGGGATAAAATTCAGCAATTTAACAAATAATGAGGTTCATAAAGGGAGATAGTAATAAAATAGCAGGAAAGCTATTTTCATTAAAGCGGGCGGGGGGCTCCATTTGGGGATTGTAAAAAGGAATACTTACGTCTAGCAGTCCATTTATCTCTACATCTACCTAAGATTATGACTCCTAAAAATTAATGAAATGAAAAAAACCACTTCTAGCCTTTTAAAAAAAACCCTACATTTTAATTGAAGTAATCGCTGCTCATTATTTATATTTCACTTCACAGAAAATGAGTCAAATGGCTATCTGAGAAGACCTCTTGTTTCTCAAACTTTTCAGGACTAGTTACTGGTGTAAGGACTTGGGTGACATTTGAATGACTGGATGATATAGGAAAGGACCTCTTCTACTGTAGTACAGTTGTCCCTCCGTATCCAAGGATTTGGTATCCACGGATTTAACTATCTATGGCTTGAAAATATTCTTTAAAAAGTAACAGTCCAAAATGCAAACCTTGATTTTGCCATCTTATATAAGGGACACCATTTTGCTATGCCACTGCATAAAATGGAACTTGAGTATTTGCAGATTGTGGTATTCACGGGGGTGGGGGTCCTGGAACCAAATCCCAGCAAATATGAAGGGCCAACTGTATTCTGTCTGTGGAATGCCACACTGGCAGGTTCTATTGATACAAACACTGGTTTCTTTCCAGCACCACGTAAAAACACAGCTTTTTGTAATGTCTTCAAGCATTATAATTTCCTTTGTCCAAAATATACATGTACATGGTCTTAAAGTGTCATAAACGTTAAGCTTTTTTAGCCTTTTATACAGGTCGAATCCACAGATTTAGTATCCAGAGTTTCATTTATCCACATCCCCAAAAAATATGTTCTTTCTAGGCATTTCTCGGTCTTCCAACATGATTCTATGGTCAACTTCCAGCATTTGTCTTGTTGAAAATAACAGGGTTCTCTATTATCCACAGTTTCAGGTATCCAAGGGGGAGGGCTTGGAATGTACTCCCATGGATATGGGGGTCGACCTGTATATTTAAATTACTTTTGTTGTTTAAAATTTGTTTAAAGCTGTGCAAAATTTATTTACTTGTGTGCCACCCTGAGATATCACAATATAGGATGTGATATAAATATTTTAATAAATGATTTTGTAAATGATCCCACAGTAAACAACCAATTAGCCTTACCCAATTGAGGATGAGCAGAGGGCTCCCTGTGTATTTTAGCACTGGCTGTAGTAAAACAATGTTGGTGTAGACAGCATTCTTTTTTGTTTAAGTAGAGCCTTGTGAATGGTTGTGAATCAATAACTCTTTTTTATATGTACCCAAAAGAACTTGTTTATATGTAGATGTTTATAGGTACTCATATGCAATTGTCTACATGTACTCATATGACCACTTACTTACCACTCCTCTTATGACTTACTTACTTACGCCACCACTTACGACTCCTCAAACGCTTTCATCAGCGCTGTATACGCACAATCCTAAATATACACTGGACTGACTATGTGACGAATGTTGCTGTCCTTGAGCAAGCAGGGATCACCAGCATTGAGGCCATGATATTTGAGAACACAGCTGCGCTCAACCTCAATACTCTCAACCTCAAAAACCCTGTGATAGGTTCACCTTAGGGTCACCATAAGTCAGAAATTACTTGAAGGCACACAACAACAGTAACTTATTATTATTATTATTATTATTATTATTGTTATTATTTAGGGTATTTTGATTAAGAGAGAACAAGGCCTTGAGAGAATAGAAAGAGCAACAGTTCTCTCTCTCTCTCTCTCTCCCTCCCTCCCTCCCTCCCTCCCCCCCCAAGTCCCAGGGGACCCAAGTATGTATTTTAAACCCAAACTTTTAGTTTGCAATTTCCATTAAAAAAGCACTTTTTTAAAAAAATCCTGTTAAAAACTTGAACTGTTTCATCTCATACTTAAGCCAAGTGTGATACTTTCAAAAGTTTTTAAAGATGTTTGTGGCAGCAAATATGTGTTGGAGTGTGGAACTTTGGGAAGTAACACAAGAACTTTCATACACTTGGGGTTAAAATTAATTCTTCTTAATGAAAAGCATCCTGGAGCGTAGAACCACAGGATTCAACAGGACATTCTTAGATTGTATTCCGACAGAATGACAAACTATGGTGCACTATTAGGAACATGAGCTGTGTGAGCCTCAGGTCTACATACTCCCTCCTCCTCTCTACCTCTCAGCTAGCTAGCCAGGAGACAGAAGCTTCTGGTGCTGATTTGTAGCATACAGGTTTTTGTTTTGCCCAAACCTGCTGAAGTAATATAAATAAGGAAAACCATGGTTTCCACTAATTAGGATTCCAAATTATCCTCAAATTGAGACGCTGTTTTCCAAACCAATTTTTGATTTTATGTAGGCTCAGATGATGTAGCAAACTATGGTTTGCTGTAAAACAAAATGGTTTTCTGTAAACCGGAGGGGCGGGTGTGTGGTGGTGGTGAGAGCCTGAGGATGTGAGCCCAAACTTATATGCTTACATAAGCCAGCCAAGCTGTACCATTACAGTCATCTCTCCACATTTGCAGGTTAAGCATTCATGGATTTCGTTATTTGCAGATTTGTATGTTCTATCTAGGCATTTGTAGGTCCTCCGGTGGAATTCTATGGTCAACTTCTGGTAAAAGTTGACCATAGAATTGTGATAGAGGATCTACAAATGCCTAGAGAAGTGTTCCCTCGGGTAAATAAATACATAGCAGGCCCATATTTGCAATTTTTCCACTTTCACAGGGCTGTTGCATCCCTAACCCCCACAAAAGTTGAGGGCCAACATATCTAAATGCTGTCCAAGTAAATCTACCTAAAAACTGTACCCTAAAACAGAAGAGTGTGGCATATGTTAAGTGTAAGATCTTCACAACTGTGCAGATAAACATGCTATGAACTGAAGACCCAGAAATTGGGTTCATATTTATGCTTAATTTCTCATTTATTTATTTATTTATTTGCATCCTTAACAAAATCATGATTAACGTAATCTGTCAGTCTCAATCAGAATTATATCTTGCCTGGTGATTTATACAAACAAGTTTATCATATGTGAATAAAACGTATTTTAAAAATGTAAAAACAACAATGGCACCATATCAGCTTGCCCATGTCATAATTTTACTCTTCTGTCAAGACAGATTTCTTGGTATGATGTTCACACCAGCTAATGAAATTGAACAGAATTAAAATCTTGTGTTCCCATCCATTCATGCTCAAATAGATTTCCATCCCAGTAAGTAAAAGCCAACACAAATATCAAGCAACACATAATGATTTCTGACACAAATAGATTTTTTAATTGTTTTGCAGTCTTTTTGCAATGATGGAAACAGAATTGCATTACAATACGACTACAGAATTTTATATGTTGCCTTGACAAAATGTTGTCAAAGCAAGATGTGATAGATTTACCTTTGGAACTCACATTTACAGCAGGTGTTGAGGTAGTGAGCTGAACCATACCAAGTGGTGATCCCACAAGATTTTGTCAACAATCAGCTCTGAACAAAACAGAAAACTGCAAGAATAGCTAGGCCAAAAAATAATAATCATATTTTTGGACTGATAGTGAAAAAAAAAAATCCAACAACTTTCACATATGCAATGTAAATTATATTGTAAGGCTAAAGGTTGTTTACAGTGACTCAGCAGTAGCAAGGCACTATTTTACTATCACTACATCAGCTACCAGAACAAAGGTAGGCCCTTCTTAATGACTGCCTCTAGCCTTTGGAACTCTCTTTTTTATTCCAACAGGGTTTTGAGAAGAATGTTACATTGGGTACTTACCGTGAAAGTACTTGCTGTAGGGTAGGTGGCAGGAACAATCCTCTATGGTTGGGAAAGTAGGACCACCCAGCTCGAAGCAGGAAGAAGACCTTTGTTCTCTCCTCTCTTCCACGCGGTCTTCAGTTCTCTGACTAGCAAAGCTCTGGAAGTCTGGATTGGAAAACTCCTCCTTGCTTAAAAACAGAACAGGTTAGTGTATAATCTTATACCGGATTGCAGTCACTGGGTGGGCCGGATTGTTCCTGCCACCTACCCTACAGAAAGTACCTTCATGGTAAGTACCCAATGTAACATTCTGTAGGGGGAGGTGGCAGGAACAATCCTTTATGGCTGGGATGTAACCAAGCCTCGGATGACCCCCGGGTGGGGTGACTGCCAATAACATGAGCTTACACTATTGGTGAATCACCTTGTGGAGCACCCTTCTGCCAAAGGCTGCCTCCACGGATCTGAATTTGTCCACCTTATAGTGCCTGGTAAAGGTGGATGGATAGCTCCAAGTTGCTGCCCTGCAGATTTCTGCAATGGGCGCGTTCATCAAGAAAATGGCTGAGGTGGTTGCCGAACGGGTTGAGTGTGCTACGACCCCTGAAGGGCGTGGAACGTTTGCTGTGTCGTACGCCATGAAAATGCAAGCCTTGATCCAAGTTGCCAGTGTCTGTCTTGAGATCCATGAACCCAAAGATGCAGGGTTGAAGGAGACAAACAGGGAGTCGCATCTTCTGAAGGGTTCCGTGCGCTTTGATGTATATCTTCAGCGCTCTTCTCACGTGCAGTTTGTGCCACAGTTTCTCCGTGGGGTGGGTCGGATTGGGGCAGAATGAGGGCAGTATTATCTGCTGAGAGACATGGAAGGAAGAGATTACTTTCGACTTGAAAGAGGGATCCAGCCGTAGACACACCGAATCTGGGTTAAAGGAACACATGGCTTCCCTTACTGAGAGGGCTGTGAGCTCGGAGACTCTTCTTGCGGATGTTATCGCTACCAGGAAGGCCACCTTCAGGGACAGGATCCTCAGTAGGACCTTCCTTAGGGGCTCAAAAGGCGCTCTCGTGAGTTGTCTGAGTACCAGTGGTAGTTTCCAGGAGCCACTGGTGGGGCGAGTAGCGTCGCGCCCCTGAGGAATCTCCTCACGTGAGGGTGAGATGAAACTCTTCCCCCCTGGGAGCATGGGATGAAGGCTGCCAGAGCGGCCATTTGTCGCTTGAGGGTGTTTGGGTGAAGGCTGCTATCGAGGCCCTTCTGCAGGAATGCTAGAATGTGTCGCATCGTAGCTCTGGTTGGGTCTATCTTCTCTGTGGAGCACCACTGTAAAAAGACCTTCCACGTGGCCTGGTAAATCCTCTTGGTTGAGGGGCATCTTGACGCCAGCAGGGTGTCGATCACCTTCTCTTCATAGCCACATTCCCTCAGAGTTCTCCGCTCAGTCTCCATGCCGTCAGTTTCAGCCACGCTACATCGGGGTGCCTGACTGGGCCCTGGTATAGCACGTTCTGATGTGGATGTAGTCTCAGTGGGGGCTTGACTGACATCTCTGACAGCTCTGAGAACCACGGGCAGTGTGACCAGTGTGGCACTATCAGCACCACTTGTGCTTTCTCTTGACGAATTTTCCTGCATACCTTCCCTATTAGCGGAAATGGTGGGAATAGGTATAGAAAACCTTTGGGCCAAGACGAGAATAGAGCATCCATCCCTTCCGCTCCCGGCTGAGGGAACCCTGAGAAGAACCTTCGCGTTCGAGGCCGACGCAAAGAGGTTCACCGTCATCTTTCCAAATGTGCTCATGACCTGGAGGAACATCTCCTGATCGAGTTCCCATTCCCCTGATGACACCGTGTGTCTGCTCAGGAAGTCTGCTTGCGTGTTCGTCTCCCCTTGAAGGTGTTGTGCAGATAGGGAGCGGACTATTGACTCTGCCCAGAGCAGGAGGAGCTTGGCCTCCGCGTGCGGGGATTCGATCTCGATCCGCCCTGTCTCGCTATGTATGAGTATGTTGTTGTGTTGTCCATCAGAAGGAGGACGTGTGTGTCCCGCAGCAGTGGCGTGAAATGTTTCAGGGCCAGTCTTGCTGCTCTGAGTTCCAACCAGTTTATGCTGTGCATTCTTTCCTCTGTGGACCAAAGTCCCTATGTCACTTGGTTTAGGCAGTGCGCTCCCCATCCCCTGAGGCTTGCATCCGAGGTCACTACCACCTGGTCCATGATTGTCATTGGGGACCCTTGGAGATGTTCTCTTTGCAGGTCCACCAATGGAGGGAGTGTGCCAGGGGCCCCATGATCTCCAGGGAGGCGTCTTCTCTCCTCGTTATCTGATCCTGGTGCGGGAGAAGCACCATCTGTAGGTGTCTGGAGTGGAACCTGGTCCAGGGGACGACTTGGATTGCTGAAATCATTAGACCGAACAACCGTGCCAGAGCTGCGAGTGAAACTCTTCGTTTTTTGCTTATTACTCTTGCCTGTGCCTGAAGAGCTTCTTGTCGCTTTCTCGACAGGGTAACTGAGTATTTTACCATGTCGAGGTGAACTCCTAGGTGTGTCAGTTGCTGGGATGGGATGAGTGAGCTCTTCTTGAAGTTTATTAGGAAGCCATGATTTTGGAGGCATCTGATTGTTTCCTGTATGTCCCTTTGTGCCTTGTCCCATGATGACGCTCGCAGGAGTATTTTGTCCAGATAGGGGTAAAGGTGTATGCCCTTGGTGCGCAGGTGTGCTATGAGCACCACCAGTACCTTGGTGAACACCCTCGGGGCTGTGGAGAGGCTTTGAACTGGTAGTGTTCCTCGCCGAATGCGAACCTGAGGAACTGACGGCTGTCCTCGTGCATGCCGATGTGCATGTAGGCTTCCGATAAGTCTAGAGAGGCGAGAAAGTCTCCTACACAAATCGCCTCCCTTGTTGAAGACAGTGTTTCCATCCAGAAATGCTTGTATGTAACAAACGAGTTTGTGAATTCTAGGTCTAAGACTGATCGAAGGCTCCCGTCCTTTTTGGGTACTGTGAAGAAGTAGGAGTACACCCCTGAGAAACGTTGCGTATTTGGAACTGCCTCTATGGCGTCGATCTCCAGTAGGTGGCTTATGGCTATCCTGAGGTTCCTTGCTTTCTCTTGGTTGTTGGGTACGGGAGCTGGTAGGAACCGGTTCCTTGGTCTTGTGTTGAACTCCACCCTGTAGCCATTGGCTATGGTATCTAGGACCCACCTGTCCGTGGTGGAGTCCAACCTGGAGCTTAGGAACCGCGATAGCCTTCCTCTCACTGGGATCGCCTCCGAGTCAGGATTGCTGGCGGGAGGGGTTCCGTTGGGGCTGTGACCCCCCTTTTCGGCTGGTGGATGGGTTTGTGAACGGTGCGTGCTGGATGACGTAGTTTGTTCTCGCCCAGGCTGGTCTGGAGGGGCGGAGGTCCGACCTCCTCTCGCTGCTTCTGTACCAACGAAAGGAACTGGAGTACTGTGCTGAGTGCTTGAAAGGCTTCTTAGCTGCTTTCCGGTTCACTGAGGGCATCGCCTGCTTCTTGTCCTTCGTCTCCACTACGATGTCCTTGAGCGCCTCTTCCCCAAATACCTTGGAGCCCCTGAATTGGGCTGTTGCGAGTGCATTCTTCGATTGGTTGTTGGCATCCCACTGTTTTACCCACAGCAAACGCCTGGCCAGGTTGGCCTCTGCGGTTGCGCTCGTTGCGTATGAAAGGGAATCCTGTGATGCATCCGCCATAAACTGCAATGTGTATTGGGTTCTGTTGAACACCTTCTGAAGTGCTCTGGTCTCCAGGTCTGGCCTATCCATTACGTCTTGCAGCCATATGATCGCCGCTCTTGATATCAATGCTGATGCCAGGGAGACCCTGATCCCCAAGGCTGACGCTTCATACGATTTTCTCAGGGTGGCGTCTGTCCTTTTCTCGTCTAGGTCCTTCAGGGAGCCTTCTCCCTCTTTAGGCGCGAGAGAATTCGAGACCATGGAGACCACCGGCCGGTTGACCACTGGGGTCTTCAGCTTGTCTAAAATATCTGCCGAGAAGTTGTAAAATTTTTGCGCCGCGGATAGGCCTCTGCGCTCCAGCGCCGGCTTTTCGCACTCCTCAGCCACCAGTTTCCAGAATGCTTTCAGAAATGGGAAAAGCGGGCGCTTGGGTTTGAATGAGGGCATCAGCACCACCACTTTTTGGCTTTGGGCGCCTCCGAATCCCTGGTGTTGTCCTGCTGTGGGGACGGGAGGGGAATTTCCAAAACCACCAAGGCCTTATTCAGTAGATATGCGAACTTTTCACCATGGAATATCCTGTCCGTTATCACCGGCTCAGATGTGTCTGAGTCAGACAGTTCTCCGGCTTCCCTGTCCGGGACCCCTTCGACGTCACAGTTTTCCTCGACATCCTCGTTCCTGAGGGTGTCGTTGGAATGCTGTATCCTCCTAAGTAGGTCCTCCCCATCTGAGGCCTCATCAGACTCCTCCAATGAGTGTCTCGACGGGGGGTGTCTTCCTTTTCTCACCCCTTGTCTTACTCGGGGCCCTCCTAATCCGCCTCTTGTCTGACGTGATCGTGTTAGAATCTGCTTTCCCCGAATGCCTGGGTTTGTCACCTGGTGCCCCCTTGCTTTATCTGTGTTAGTAGGGCTCAAGGGCTCTGCCTGATCATCATCTTGGTCTGAAAGGAGAGCCTCCTTTAGCATAGCCAGTGCCAATTTTATGCTCTGCTTTTTAGCCCGTGGGTTAGCCCCTTTTTTTTTCCGCTTAGGTTCCGCGGATGGCCTTTTGTCCTATTGCGCCCCCGCCCCCCCGTGTCCTCCTCAATCGATTCCCCTCCCGACAAAGCCTCGTCTGAGGGGTCCCCCTCCACAATTTCAAGTTGGCTCTCGTCCTCTTCCTCCTCACTGGAGGATACGGACCCTGTGCCCCCGTCCAGTCGCTGCCTGACTGAGGCTGCTGCAGCCGTTGCCTCTGCCAGGTCCTTCTTAGGGAAGGATCCAAAGATGACCTGGCGCAGTTCCTCCCCAGCAAGGGCACCTCTTACTGGGTCCTACGTCCCCTTCCCAGTGCTGCCTTTGCTTCCTCCTGCGGCATCATTCAGGTCACGGGGGGGGGGGCGGGAGGAGATCTCAGTCCCCGCGGATCCTTTCTTGCTGTGCCGCTCTCGCCCTTTGCCACCTCTTTGGAGTGTGGTTTGGGCTTCTTCGCTCTGGGCGTGCTCCCGGAGCGGCCACTAGCGAGGGCCTTCTCCACCTCTCTTGCCACCTTCCTCTGGGGAACAGCCAGCTGGTCTGAGGAGGCTGAGATGGAGGATGTGCTGGAGGAGCTTTCCAGGCCGCCGTTTAGGGGGCTGGAGGCCTCTAAGGCTGCTGGCTGCTGTAGCTGCTCCTGTGCGCCACAGTCATCGTTCGTGGCTTGCCCTTTGCTTCCTCCCATGGCTGTGTATTTTGTGTATGTTTTAACAGTATTTTAATTGCCAGCCACACTGAGCCTCAATGGGGGGGGGGGAGGGCAGGCATTAAGATGATAATACCACCAGCAGCAGCAACTACAACCACTTAATATCTCTACAAACTTTTAGTTCCAATTGTCCTTTGATTTCTGAAAGTGTGAGTTACAAAGAGATCACCCCAGAGCCAATGTAATGTCAGTGAATGTGTAAATCATGGTTTTGCACACATCTTGCTCATCTTAACCCATAGCTAGTGCCACCAATGCAGGAGTGAGGAAGGAATGGATAAGACCACACATTCTCTATCTCCAAGCGATAGAGGTCGACAACATTACTTTTACATCAGTCTACAACCTCTTTTACACTGAACCTCGTTAGTTGATTAATCTACTGGACCAAGCTCAACTTTTGCTTCTTTTTTGGTCTACTTCTATCTGGTCCATCAGCATGTGACTTCTTTGGTTGGTTAGTCTCTTTTAATCTTTTAGTGCAGTGCTTCTCAGGCTATCTGATGTGGGGAACCAGCTATCCCTCCCCCCCCATGTGCCAGGGATCAGCACTACTGTATATCTGTGTACTCTGGGTACAACTGTTTCTTTCTTTCCTGGAAACTAGCCAGGGACCAATCACCAATGGCTCAGGGACTGGCACCAGTGCATGGACCGTCATTTTGAGTTCCACTGCCCTAGTGAACCAAAGTCACTTTCTTCTTTCTTGGTCTGCTTCTACCCAGTCCAAAATGCTTGTATCCTTCTTTACAGATCTACCCTTCAGTTGCAGGGGAGGTAATCATCTTTAGCAAAATGATTCTCAATTTCTGGAGCTGTTTCCAAACATTTCCCAGCCACTTTGGACCTATAACTTTTTAAAGCAACATATGTGGATGCTAAAAAATAATTAACAGTGTAATCCTGTGTGTGCCTGTTAAGAAGCCAGTCCCACTGAGTTCATCAGGACTAACTCTCAGGGAAGAACACACAGGACTGCAGCCTAAAGAACCATAAGCAGTTCTTCTGGCCTTCTAAACTCTCGCTTTGGGCTTGTCTATACGAGGCAATAAAATGTGGATTGATGCACACTAACACCAATTCGCAGCAGCTTTCATTTGTCTCCCCTTTTTTCCCCAAGATTACAGGCATGCAAAGCCATATGAGTTTGTTGTTCAAACAGGCATGCCTGCGAATCAAGATGGTGGGCGTGAGTGAATTACTTGTGTTTTTACACTGAACAGCATTTTTTAAAAAAGGCAAATCCAAGGTGCAGAAGTGTGATCTTCCCCTTAAATAAACAGAAAAAAGGGGAGAGGCTGTTTCATCACCTCAGCACACAATAATAATAACAAAGAAGATGAAAATATAGGTATACAGTTGTTCCTTCATATTCACTGGGGTTTGGTTCCAGGACCCCCTGTGGATACAAAAATCCATGAAATATCAAGTCCCATTATATATAATGGCATAGCAAAATGGTGTCCCTTATATAAGATGGCAAAATCAAGGTTTGCTTTTTGGATTACTGTATTATTTTTTAAAGAATATTTTCAAGCCATGAATACTTAAATCCGTGGATAGGGAGGGACAACTATATATTAATAATAATGTAAATTATTAATAATAATGTAAATTATAATGTAAACTTTAACTTTTATACAAAAACTTATATAAAACTTTGGAGTTTGGATTTAGTAATTCAGAATTCAGCTTCTTTGATCCAAAATTTGAATCTATATGTATATATATATCTTTTTTATGTTTTTTATTTTTCCCCCACCTCTTTTTTAAATATTTTATTACAGGCAACCAGTCTTTTTTCTGCATTTATAGATCTATGTGCTAATGATAGGGAAAGTTTGTCAGCTTCCATCATATCTTGATTTTTTGGGTCCATTCTTCTAAATCTGAAATATTACTGTTTTTCCACTGTTTAGCCAGAAGAATATGTACTGCTCTAATTAAATATAAGACTATCCGATCATATTTCTTCTCATCTTCTTTATTTAATATATTGATCATGGTAAGTAAATAAAATTCATCTATGAGGCGTATTTACACCATACAAATTAGCCCTTAATTCACACCCTGGATGTCTTCATAGCAATCAAAAAGAAATACTGTAGTGGAATAACATCATGTGCTTTAGCTGCTTGCATTTCTTTGACCTTCTCCTCACTGTGTAAAACTGGTTTTTCACACAACAGTGTGACTTTTCCCTATTCCACAACTTTAAAGGGCAATGTAGCAACAGTAATGATTGTTTTATTTGTCTGCATTCAACTGATCTCTCAAGCCCTCCATTTGCAAAAGGCAGTTCTGGTCAGCAGCCTTGAAAATGAGGCATTCTGAAAAGTATATACAAAGAGTTCATCTGCTGGCCCTTTGTTATCTTGATCTAAAGATCAGAACTGGCTTGCTGTGAGTTATTCATCATATTTACCCAGCAAAAATTAATACCCAGTATGTGGTTCTCACTCCAGCTCTTCATTATTAAGAAGACTTGAAACCATACTGTTCCAATTCACTTCACTATCTACAGACGAGAGCAATTTTGCTACAGTAAAAAGCCAACACTGACAATGAAATTTTTTTTTAAAAGTCTACAATGTCTGCTTTCTTTAAGGAGTTAATTCGGTAGGAAAATGACCTCTGTGGCTCCAGCTTTCCTGAAAGTCACAAGCCCAGACATAAAACACAAAGCACAAAAGAAGAGGACCACATAACAGCTCTGCAAAGAGGCCATCCTTTACAACACTTTTGGGGAAAGGTGAAGGTACTGGAGAAGACATTGTATAGTTTTTTTTTCCATAGGAGTTAGCATCTGTTTCTGAACAATGGTGTCTCCAAAGTGAGAAAAGTAAGTTCTTACGAATGAGTTCAGTGCAGCGACATTTGTCTTAACATCACATCCTCCATCTGTACCTCACAGTATGATTTTCTGGGCAAGTATTAAGACAAAAATGCAAATAAAGACATACATAACATTTGTACGTATCACTTGCAAAAATGGTTGCATTTTAACCCATATCTGAAGTTAAAAATTAAAAACTACACCACCTAAAATAAAAACAGTTTTCCTTTGTTCCACTCAGTTTCAGCAGCCTCTACATATGTACAAATTATGCACAAAATGGTTAAAATTAGTTTTTTTCATTTCAATTGTGAAAATGATCTGTTTTATCTCATGCCTCATGTGAAAGAAGGCACTTTCACATGTTATGAAAATGGTTGGTTTTGTTCTCAAGCTGGAGTTTTGGGGAAATGTAAATACAGTTTTCTATAATATAAATAATAAGCTATTTATAATTCAAATAATGCTGGTATTAGAAATGCTGCTTTTAAATATTATCCTACCAGATGGGACATTTTTAATCTCTGAAAGTCTGTTGCAGAACTGGTACAGAATTAGACCTAAGCATTTGTGACATTTCTGCTGAAGAGTTTAAACAATGTCCCCAAGTTTCAGACACCTGCCATGGACAGGGTTTTTTTTAATGAACAACAACAAAAAACAACAGCAGCTGGAACAACAACAAAAAAAGGCCATCAAATCTACTGCATTTTGCCAGTAGGGCGGTTTTTGTCTCACGTGATATAATGTCATGCTATAATGTATTGGGGGACACACACCCAAAAAAAGGCCCATGTAAGGCCCAGTGGTTTGACTCTGGAGACCAGGGTCCAGATCCCTGCTTGGCAACAGAAACCCACTGGGTGACCCTGGGAAAGTCACACTGTCTCAGCCTCAGAGAAAGGCAATCCCCCCCCCCTCTGAACAAATCTGGCCAAGTAAAGTCAATGAGAGGTTCACATTTAGTGGGAGCCGTGTTGGCCGTGCAGCAAAACAAAATCCAAAATCCACACACACACACAAAATGATACCTGCACTACAAAATGTTACATTGGGTACTTACCGTGAAGGTACTTTCTGTAGGATAGATGGCAGGAACAATCCGGAAGTGTTGGGAACCTAGGACCGCCCGGCTTAAGCAGGAAGTAGAACAAAGCCTCTTGGGAGATTTTGTCCCTTTGTTCTCCAGTCCTCTTCTCCCACGAGGCCAGTTCTCTGACTAGCAAAGCCCTGAAAGAAAGGTAAGGAAACTCCTCCCTGTTGAGAGAAACAAACTGATACACATTGTTAGTTGAGAAAAGGAAAGGCATCTCCGTGTTATTGCCCGTAGCCTTGTCGACAGTCACCGGGTGGGACGGATTGTTCCTGCCATCTATCCTACAGAAAGTACCTTCACGGTAAGTACCCAATGTAACATTCTGTAGGTCTAGATGGCAGGACCAATCCGGAAGTGTTGGGATATACCCAAGCTCACCTATGTCGGGTGGGGGTGACTGTCTTGGCGTTAACCTCATTGTTGGACCACCTCGTGGAGGACTCTCCTCCCGAAGATGGCTGTGTTTGATTTGAATTTGTCCACCTTGTAATGTCTGATAAAGGTGGAGGCCGTGCTCCATGTTGCAGCCCTGCATATCTCCTCGATGGGTGCGTTCGACGAGAATACCGCCGAGGTGGCCGCTGACCTTGTTGAGTGCGCCACCACCCCTGATGGGCGTGGTGTGTTTGCGGAGTCGTATGCTAGGAATATGCATGCCTTGATCCATGTCGCCAGCGTCTGTCTCGACACTCTGGCTCCCATTGAAGCTGGTGTGAAGGATACGAACAGTGAGTCGCATCGCCTGAATGTCGCCGTGCGCTTGATGTAAATCCTCAAGGCCCTCCTAACGTCCAATTTGTGCCATAGCTTCTCCGTTGGGTGGACCGGATTGGGACAGAAGGAGGGCAGTATGATTTGCTGTGACACGTGGAACTGAGAAAGGACCTTTGGCTTGAAGGATGGGTCTGGCCTGAGGTATACTGCGTCGTCCTCAAAGGAGCATAAGTGTTCCCTGATGGATAGCGCCGTGAGCTCCGAGACCCTTCTTGCCGATGTGATTGCTACCAGGAATGCCACCTTAAGCGAAAGCGTTCTGAGTGGTACCTTCCTTAGGGGTTCAAATGGGCTCTTGACTAGTTGTCGCAGCACCAGGGGCAGGTTCCAGGAAGGGAACCTGTGGTGGACAGGTGGAGATATTAAGGTCGCGCCTCTCAAGAACCTTCTGATGTGCGGGTGTAGAGAGATCCTGTTACCCTGCGGGTCTTGAATAAACGCCGCCAGCGCTGCCACCTGTCTCTTCAGTGTGTTTGGCCTGAGGCCCTTGTCGAGGCCGTCTTGCAGAAATTGGAGGATATGCTTTGCCGAGGCTTCCAATGGGTTCACGCCTGCTTTTTCACACCATTGGGAGAACACCTTCCATGTAGCCTGGTATATCTTTCTCGTTGACGGCCTGCGTGATGCTAGTAGGGTGCGTATTACGTTTTCCTCGTATCCGCAGGCCTCTAGAGCTCTCCGCTCAATCTCCACGCTGTCAGTTGTAGCCATGTGACATCGTCGTGGACGACTGGTCCCTGAAAGAGGAGGTCCTGTCGTGGGAATAGTCGCATGGGTGGTTCTATCGACATCTCCGTTAGGTCCGAGAACCACGGACGGCGAGGCCAATGTGGTGCAACCAGGACTACTTGAGCTCGCTCTTCTCGTATTTTCCTGCATGTTTTCCCTATTAGGGGAAACGGTGGGAATGCATATAGGAGGCCCTTCGGCCACCGAGCGTGGAGGGCATCGGTTCCCTCCGCCCTTGGGTGAAAGAATCTGGTGAAGAAGCGGTTCAGTTTGGTGTTCAGGTGTGACGCAAACATGTCCACTGACATCTCCCCGAAGTTCTGTTGGATGTGTGCGAAGGTCTCCTGGTTCAGTTCCCATTCTCCTGGGAGTACCGTATGTCTGCTCAGGAAGTCCGCTTGAATGTTGTCCTGGCCTTATAGGTGCTGGGCCGACAGGGACAGGACTGTCTGTTCCGCCCACTGGAGCAGGGTCACGGCCTCCTTGTGTAGGGACCGGGATCTGGACCCTCCTTGTCGCGCTATGTACGAGCGTGTCGTTGTGTTGTCTGTGAGGAGGAGGACGTGCTTGTCCCTGATCTTGTTGGAGAAATGTTGTAGTGCTAGCCGAGCTGCCCTGAGCTCCAGCCAGTTGATGCTGTGTTCCTGTTCTTCTCTTGACCAGAGCCCCTGTGCCACGTCTCCTTGGCAATGGGCTCCCCATCCTCTGAGACTGGCGTCCGAGGTTACTACTATTTGGTGACTGACGGTCAGGGGAGATCCTTTGGCTACGTTTTGTGCCAGGGTCCACCACGTAAGCGACTGCCTCACTCTCTCTGGTATGTCTAGCGTGAAGGTCTCCTTGCGAGATATTCTCTCTTGGTGAGGGAGAAGCAACTCCTGTAGTGGTCTGGAGTGAAATCTCGCCCATGGCACAATCTGAATTGCGGATACCATTAGGCCGAAGAGTCTCGCCAGGGAGGCGAGTTGTGCCCTCTGCTTCCGGCTCGCTGACATTGCTTCCCTTTGTATGGTCGTTTGTCTTTCCCTGGACAGCGCGACAGAGTAGTTTGCTGTGTCTATTTGCACCCCTAAGTGGACTATGCTCTGTGCCGGTATCAGCGTGCTTTTCTTGAAGTTCACCATGAAGCCGTGTCTCTGCAGGCATTGAATTGTTACCTGCAGATCCCGTAGGGCCTTGTCCTTCGAGTGTGCCCTCAACAGGATGTCGTCCAGGTAGGGGTAGAGGTGTATCCCTTTCATCCTGAGGTGTGCCATGAGTACCACCATGACCTTGGTGAAGATGCGCGGAGCCGTTGCCAGGCCGAAGGGGAGCGCCTTGAACTGGTAATGTTCCTCCCCGAAAGCGAATCTGAGAAATCGCCGGCTGTCCGGGTGCATCTTGATGTGAAGGTACGCTTCCGACAGATCGAGGGAGGCCAGGAAGTCTCCCCCCTGTATGGCGACCCGAATGGATGAGAGTGTTTCCATCTTGAATCGTTTGTAGGTGACGAATGAGTTCGTGAATTTGAGGTCTAATACCGACCTTAAGCTTCCGTCCTTTTTTGGCACTGTGAAGAAGTAAGAGTACACCCCTGAGAAACGTTGAGAGACCGGTACTTCTTCTATTGCTTCTATCTCCAGAAGGTGGTTTATGGCTGTTCTGAGGTTCTGCGCCTTTTGCTGGTTCGTTGGTACTGGCGCCGGTAGAAATCTGTTCCTGGGCTCTACATTGAAGTCCACTTTGTATCCGTGGGCTATGGTCTCGAGGACCCACTTGTCCTTTGTGGATGTTAACCAGGCGCCTAGGAACTTTGACAGCCTTCCCCCCACTGGAGAGGTTTCCGAGTCAGGACTGTTGACGGGAGGAGCCTCTACGAGGCTGGGCTCCTCCTCTGCGGTTTTGGTTCGGGGGGGCGAAAGGTGCTTGACGTATAACGTAGTTTGTCCTCGCCCACGGTGGCCTTGTGGATCTGAAGTCGGTCCTCCGACCGCTTCCTCTGTAGCGACGAAAGGAGTTATTGGTCTGGGCTGGGCGTCTGAAAGTCCTCTTGTCGTTTTTATGCCCCGTTGAGGGCATTGCCTGCTTCTTATCCTTCGTCTCGACCAGTATATCTTTGAGAGCGTCCTCGCCAAACAGTTTGGCTCCTTTGAACGCGGCGGTGGCCAAGGCGTTCCTAGATTTGCCGTCTGCATCCCATTGTTTAACCCACAGGTATCTTCTCGCTAGGTTAGCCGCCCCTGAGGCCCTGGCAGCATATGTAAGGGAGTCCTGTGAGGCATCCGCGATGAAGTTGAGGGCTAGACGGATCCTGCTAAAGGCCTTGTCTAGGGCCCCTGTTTCCAGGTTTTCGGCCTCCATGACCTCTTGTAGCCAGATGATGGCTGCTCGGGAAATTAGAGCTGTAGCCATTGAGGATCTAATCCCTAGTGTGGATGATTCGAACGTCCTCTTGAGTGCGCCATCGGCCCTTTTTTCATCGGCGTCCTTGAGGACTCCGTCTTCTTCCCTAGGAGCCAGAGAGTTGGAGACCATTGATACCACTGGCTTATCTACCACTGGGGTCTTCAGTTTGTCTAGAACTTCCTTGGGAAAGCTGTAAAACCTCTGGGCAGCTGCCGTGCCCCGCCTTCCCAGCGCCGGTTTGTCCCACTCCTCCGTTACCAGGTTCCAGAAGGCTCTTGGAAACGGGAAGAGTGGTCTTTTCGATTTGTTCGAGGGCATTAGGGCTGCTGCCTTCTCACTTCTGGGGGCATGAGGGTCCTCCGCGTTGTCTTGGTTGACCACAGGGGGCGCTATCCCCAGAGCAGACAGGGCCCTGCTGATGAGGTATGGGAACTTGTCCCCTTGAAAAATTCTGTCGGCGGCCTCCGAGTCTGATGTTTCCGACTCCGAGAGTTCCCCTTCCTCCCTGTCTGGAGTGTGGGTATCATCGTTATCCCCCATGAGGTCTAGGTCTAGGTTGGGGTCTTGGATAATCTCGTCCCCTTCCGAGGCCCCATCCGACTCTTCGGACGAGTGTCTGGAAGGTGGATCCTTCCTTTTCCTGCTTGTTTGCTTTTCTTTAGCGTTTCCCCCTCTGTTCTCCCGTGGTTTCGGAGGGTTTAGGGGTGCCCTATTCTTTTTTGTAATAGGCGTCTTTCCCCTCTCCCTTCGTTTCCTCAGGAGGTTCAGGGCACTGGCAGTTTCTTCCTGATCTTCCTCCTGATCAGAGAGAAGGGCTTCTGATAACATTTTTAAAGCCAATCTGATTGATTCCTTCTTGGCTTTCTTTGCCCTTTCCTCCCCATTTTTGCCACCCCCCACTGTGAGGTCCCCCAGTGCCTCGCTATCGACTGCTTCTTCGTTCTCACGCTGGTCATCTCCCAAAAACTCCTCTCTCCCCCTTCCCGTGAGGGCTTCCCCTTCACCCTCCTCCCCATCACTTGAGAATTCCAATGAGTCCAGGTAGTGCCTGGCAGTAGGAAACGGCGTTCCGCCTACCTTATCCTGTGTCTTCTTCATCAGGATGTCCAGCAGGTTGGTGTTATTGGGAAAGCTCCGTGGGGGCAGGGACGACACCTCGGCCCCCACGTCTCCCAGGCCCTCCTGCGATGTTGATTTGTTGAGCGGCTGGCTGTTGGTGGGCTTGGTTACACCGCTGGAGCCGCCGCTAGTAAGGGCCCTCTCCGCTTCCTTTGCGGCGCTCCTCTGTGCCACTAGGGCAGATAGGAGGCCAGCGGAGGCACTGCTGGTAGAAGGGAGTTCACTGGCGCCATTTTTGGGGCCGTCACACTCCAGCGTCCCCTTCTTCCTCGGTTTGGCTGTATCCTTCTTGGCATCAGGTCTGTTGCTTCTGATGCCCCCCATGCTTGACTCTGCTGGGCGCAGTGCAAGCAGTAGACAGCAGGTGGCGCCTGAGGACGGAGCTCTCTCACAGCTAGAGGCCGGCTGGGTTTAGTGGGCCTAGCGCGGTCCTCGTTCGCCTATAGAGTGGCCTGCCCGGGGGGGGCTAGGGTAAGGATCGTTCGTTGGGGGGGGGGGAGCGCGCTCGCGCGGCAGCTGAGGCCTTGCAGGGCGCCGCGGTTGGAAGGTGGGGGGGAGCGCCTGTGCGGAGCGCTAGACTACCGGAAGGTGGGGGGGGCGCCTGCGTGGAGCGCTAGACTGCCGGAGGGTGGGGGGGGCGTCTGTGCGGAGCGCTAGCCTGCCGGAGGGTGGGGGGGGGCACTCGGCCCTGAGCTGTAGAGAGCGCCGGAGCGGAGCGCTAGGAGCGCCGGAGGGTGGGGGGGCACTCGGCCTTGTGCTGAGGCGCGCGGACGTGGCTGCTCGCAGCGCTGTATGGCTGCTGGCCGTCCGCTGCGGGAGCCGGAGAAGGCCGTCGGGCCGCTCCGCTGCCGAGGGGGGGGGGGGAAGTGCGGAGTCGGAGCAGAGGACAACTGCTGGCTGCCGGGGGCCGCTCCACTGCCTAGGAGGGGGGAAAAGCTGAAGGGGGGGAGGGGTGAAGGGCTTACTGCGCTGGGGGGAAAGGAGAAAGGATTTTTTTTTTTTTAAAAAAGAAGTTGAGAATAGTGACTAGAGTTTGTGGGGGGGGGGTTTAGATAGAAAAGTTAGAAGAAAGAAGGTCTAGTATGGAGATCAATCCGGAGGAGTTGAGGTACCTGCCTTGCCGGGCGAAGCAGGAAGTAGAACTGGCCTCGTGGGAGAAGAGGACTGGAGAACAAAGGGACAAAATCTCCCAAGAGGCTTTGTTCTACTTCCTGCTTAAGCCGGGCGGTCCTAGGTTCCCAACACTTCCGGATTGGTCCTGCCATCTAGACCTACAGAAGAGAAGAGCACTTCAACAACTTTCAGCAAACTTTTTATCCAAAACTTAACAATATGCTTAAGTGAAATGAAATAATAAGGTCAGGTAAGCCTTGCATAAGTAAGCAAAAACATTTTCAACCTTCTAGAGACCACTTGAAAGTTTCTTCCAAAATGCATCCAGTAACAATTTTTCTTTCTTTCACCAGCCTCCACCTTTCTTATGATTTCTGTTTTGGTGGTAAAACTTGAAGATTTATGCTCTTTTAAACCGTACACACACACACACACACACACACATATATATATATATACACACACACTGGGGGGAGCTGGTAAGGCAGGCTTATCTGTTCTCCTTCTTGACACCAAAAAAGGAGCCAACACTCCAGCACTCCTTCACCATGTTCCCAACACCAATGAGGAAAAAAGGGGGATTGGGCAAGCCTAAAGAGACTTTGTAAAAAGGAGCTTCTCTGACAAAGGCCTCATCGTTTGAGGTATGCTTGTTCTCTGAGCACATGTTTCTACCTCATGTGAACATGTATTTTTTTGGCTCTGGGTATATGGATATTGTTGAATACAGTAAGACCCCCTTATACATGGGGGATATGTTCCAAGACCTGCCATGGATACCTGAAACAGCGGATATTACTGAACTCTATATTTTTTTGGACCATCTACGTAGTCTAAGTAAGTAAGTAAGTAAGTCTAAGTACGGTAGTCAACCGTGGTCCAAAAATATAAGGTTCAATACAAGTTAAAGGGGGGTTGGAAACAATGCATACTATGGCCTGGAGGAGTCTCCCGCCCCACTCACTTACTGCCAATCTGCTTCCAATGTTCCTCTTATCACTTCCTCAGATGTTTGTACAAATGCTTTAAGGCGGAGGTCAACGTCCAGCCAAAGCATACCGGAGTTGCACTGGAGGACTGAAAGATGCCCACAAAAACTTCCAGAAGCAGTGACCACAGGTAAGTGAAACCACAGAAAACAAACCCATGCATTGGGGGGGGGGGTGTCTTACTGTACTTGGCATTCTGTATCTACAAACATTCATCTGGATATGGGCTTTATTGTCCCTTGAAATACACTACAATTCCCTTGGGGTCAGAAAATAGTTCAGAAGTCACTCAATGCAGAGCAGTTTCTCGCCCATATCAATGAAGGTTAATTAGGAATGATAAAGTAGATATATTTTCCCCCCTAACCTGTGCACATTAGCAATCTGCTCTACTGGTTATTTTTTTTACCATGCATGCCACAGCAGAAACATATCACTTGAACTTTCAGAAATATCCTGTCTCCTGCTCCAGGAAGGAATTTTCACAAATGATAATAATGCCTTTTAACGTGGAACTTGTAAATATATATATATATATATATATATATAAATTCTCTTGGGTATGTTGCTGTTTCCAGTGTACTGATTGGTTGCTTAGGGAACTGATAAACCAATCACAGGTCTGCCTATCAGCACACTGGGGATGGGACCATGTAGCTCTCAAATATGGCGGCTGGAGCTGGAGAGTGAGTAACATGGGGGTGGATGTGGTGTGTGCCTGTGTGTTATGGAGTGCAGTGGTGGGGTGGGAGGGGCAGAAGGAGTAGATGAAGGGGCAGAATGAGTGGTGGAGGGGCAGAATGAGTAGTGGGAGGGGCAGAGTGGTGGGAGGGGCAGAATGAGTGGGTGGCAGGGCAGAACAAGTAGTGGGAGGGGCAGAACAAGTAGTGGGAGGGGCAGAACAAGTGGGGGGGGGCAGAACAAGCGGGAGGCGGCAAGGGGCAGAATGAACAGCGGGTGGGTGAGTTAAACCCACCAGACTAATTCAAAGGGTTGTCATGAGGTCTCCTGGGCATTTTGGGGGGAGTTTTTTAATGGCATATGGTACGCCAGGTCCAGCTAGTTGTTAATATAAAACCGAAAGCAAAGAAAATTATCCTAAAGCAGTGTACACTTTTCCCAATATAATATTTACATTCATGATACACACTGATTTGAGACAAATCAGTTTAAGCTTTATGTGCGAAAATCGAATATTGTCCTGTGCACTGGCATTTTGGCTTGCATGCTGCAACCACTACCTCTCAATTTTCTAGATTACCTTCTAATCACCAATTTGTTACTTGAAGCAGGCCTGAAAATTTACAGAGCTTTCTGAACCCCGTAACCACAATGACAAAGCAGGGTTTTGGTTTTTGCAAAAGACTGCCAGAAGATTAAGACAGGTAAAAAGCGAGCTTGCTACTGTGCATTAAGCAGCATATTTTTGCAAATCTTTTCATAATTAGCTGCAGAAAGTGAGATTTAGCTGAGAATTACAGTGTGCCAGATTGAAGATCTGCTTGGCTTGGTAGCGGTATTTGTTTAAATCCAACAGCTTTAGATTTCTGTTGTGTGATAAGATGCTTTTGGTGGTGCCCTTTTAATGACAGCAGAGAGACTGGCAGAGGGCAAAGCAAGGGAAAAGAAGCCACCATACATCAAACAGCAGAGAAGCTAAGAAGAGTACAGTACTGCCAAATTAAGAATAAAAATAAATAAATATTGGAATAAGATTCAAAGAACTTCACAAAAGGACAGCTTAGAGATAATGCCTACCATGGGAAGGCCAGGAAATGTAGCATGAACTGACTCTTTTCCCAGATGATGGGACCACCATGGTAGGCGAAGGTGGGCGACTGCAGCAGGTAAAGGGGTAATTTTTGCTTCATCATCCAATTTTTGGACCATTTTATGGCAATTTTTTTTTAATGGAAGGAACTTCCAATTGGACTTCCATGGTCTATTGGACTTTTGCAGGGGCGAGGGGCTTTGAGGGAGATTTTTAGGAGTTGGAGGCTGTTTTAGTGTGAAATTATGTGGATTTTTTGTTTTACCTTTAAAAATTGGGGATGAAAAGAACAATTTTATTTTGCCCCTCCATGCTGTAGATCATACTGTGCTAGACAGATTGAGCTAGTCTGGTTCATTGTGTGGGACGTTCACACATGATATCACCACACATCTTTATTCATTGCCACTAGTGTTGTTGCAGACATGTGGTCAAACATCCTAACTTGAATTGTATACATAGCTGGCCTCACAACACATCTGCATTCTCAAAGGAGAAAGGAAGTTTCTACAGATTTGGGTGCATGACTTTTTAAAAGGGAAAAAAACATTTGGATAAAAAAAGCAGCCAAGCAGAGATGAGGCCAACACTTCTTGGCTCTGCAGATGGAAGATGGTCTTGAAAACTGTGAATGCACACCTAAAGTGGCTTGGGAGGGCTGTGGGAATCCTCTGGAGACAATTTTTAGCTACTACAAAGGACTGATTGTGGTGGTGAGAAGAATGAACTAAATGCACTATAGCAGGGGTGGGCAACTACCACCCAGCACCATGTTGCACTTCAGAAAACCTCATCTATGCCCATGCACACCCCAAAAATGTGTAAAAATTATTGCTGGAAAAGTCCATCCACAGCCTTAGGGAGGGAGGCATTTTTACCATTCTGGGGGCTCGCTGGCTTCTTTTAGGCTGAGGCTCCCCTGCAACCAGGTCTTGAAATATGTTAGGGAGCTCCTCAAATGTAGCAAAATTCTTTCTCCCCACCCCACCCCACATTCATAGAGGGGGACCCCAGAAATCTGTAAAGAAAATTTACCAAAAAGTGGCTGCATGTGAGCCCACCTCTGCATTCAATATCAGCAGTCAGATCATGGTAACTACCATCTTAAAATCAATTTCAGTACATTTAATTAATGTTAACTAATGTTAAATCTATCTTACACATATTACTAATTTTTATGTTAAGCAGTTAGCCAAATGATAAGTGTCCATCCTGCATTAGAGTAACATTGAATGTAGGCCCCTGGGCACACATGTCTTCATAACTGATCCAATGGGCATGTATTTTGCTATCCAGTATTAAATTGCTAATACGGTAGGTCCATTTCTATGCTTCCTCCAAATGCTCCAAGCAGCCCACAATATCAACAATACTAACATAAAAACATATATAATACAGCTAAGATATTTAACTTTAATTGTATATTAAATCTATTTAAAACATTTTAAAAATTGTGATATTAATAAAGTATTTGCAGTAGCTGATGTATCTGGTTTTTTTAAAATAAAAACAGTATTAAGGTAGGAAAATCTATGGCTGACTGGCACATAAAAACATAAAAACCAATCCAAACAAAGGCTCATTTAATCCAGTATTCTGCTTACACAGCAGCCAGCCAGATACCTATAGGATACTCTCTGCGTGTCTGTGTCTTCAAGTCACATGTTGACTTATGGTGACCCCATTAATTTCATAGGGTTTTCTTACGCAAGGAATTCCCAGAGGTGGATTTGCCAGTTCCTTCCTCTGAAATGTGGCCTACAGCACCTGGTATTTGTTGGTGTGTGGCACTATGGGGGTAGTGGTTGGGATGCTCGCTGAGGTCACAGGACAGACCCCAGACTCACCTAGAGCCAGAGGGGACCCCAAGGATGGCAACACTGGGCGACCTGAGATAGGGAACATCGGCAGCAACAGCAGAAGACCAGGAAGACCGGGGCATCAAGCTGGAAGGGGAGGAGCTGGATGATGCAAGAGGAGGGTGTGGAGAGGGGGAGGAGAGCAGGGAATTGAAAAGGGAAGGGAACCTACAGAGCAAGGAGGAAGAGGTAGATGGAAGGGGGGGATGCCGAGGGGAAAGGGAGAGACTTGATACTGGGCAGCTAAGAGTGTATGCTTTTGGGTGCAAGTAATAAACCCTCTAGTCAATTGCAGATACTGTGTTCAATGATTCTATCAAATTCGTATGGAGGCCTAGGGAAGAGGAGTGCTTCTGTCCCACATGGTGGGGAGGGGTAGTGACACCTTCATGGTGGTCTCCCATCCAAATACTGACCCTGCTTAGCTTCCAAGATCAGATGGCATCTGGTGCCTTTAGGTCCTATAGCAAGACAGAAATGCAGCAACTGACTCCTCCACACTCCTGATCCCCAGCAAATGATTCACAGAAGCACATAGAATCATAGAATCATAGAACTGTAGAGTTGGAAGAGACCACGAGGGCCATCCAGTCCAACCCCCTGCCATGCAGGAATCACGATCAAAGTATCCCTGACAGATGGCCACCCAGCCTCTGTTTAAAGACCTCCAAGGACGGAGACCCCACCATGCTCCGAGGGAGTGTGTTCCACTGTGCTTTGCTACCTTTACTGCTCCACCAAAGGCCTTGATACAGTGCAATAGTAACATAATGAAACTTTACGAAAATAAAACAAATTTGGAGTCAAAAGTAGCAGTGATTAAAAAGTAATTTAAAAAAATATCCAACCAGGTTTTTCTGTGACTATTGGAAAGCAAACACTGATGGAGGTAGGTGAATTTTGCTCAGAATTTATTTATTTTATATGCTGCCTTTCTCCTGGAGAGGGACCCAAGGCAGCTCAGAAAAGGAATCAATAAAACCTGACAATACCATTTTTAAAAACAATTAAAATAATTTTATTAAAACAGTATTTATAAAGCATAGAAAAGTTAAAATATATATATTATTGCCTTTCATTTCTTAAACTTATTTTAGAAGAGACTGGCAAACGGATACCAAGTCCTGCTTGATTTAAAGTGATGTGGCCAAGACTGAAGTTCTGAGCACATTTATGTGGGAGCAAATTTCAAATAGATTCTATTATCCAGGAGAATACATACATATACTGTATTTCATTACTAGAACTACAAGAGCAGATGCCCAGCCACTTCCATCATTTCTCCCTCCAGCAAAGAGAAAGATAATTTTAAAGGATGCTTTGGAAGTGGGACTGCTGTGGCCCAAATCACATGCACATGCAAGCATGTGCTTGTCATGTGCTCTAAAGTCTCTATCAGTTCAAGCAGTAGTCATAACATGCCAAAAACAAATAGAATCTGAGTGGCATCAGGTCAACAGTTAACTAGAATGGGGAAAACGCAAGTCCTCCATGTCAGAACACATGAAGTGAACAGATCTTAGGGATAAAACTTGCCTTTGCAAACAAACCAAGGGCCAATTTAAGCCAACCATTTTCCACAGTAGCTCTGAAAAGAAAGTGTGCTGTATCTACTGAATGGGGATTGTAGCCTCTGACAATGTGCCCTGTAGACCTAAAGTACCTCTCAATGCAAGTCCTTTCTCACTTCTGGGAGGAATGAGGCACCAAAAGCCATAATGAACATAATAGCAATTTACAACTATGACTCAAAAGATAAAAACACAAAGAGGATAGCAGCAGGAAGCATCATAGCATCTGAAGCACAAAGATTAAGACAGAGAAGATACAGGATTTGAGAGAAAAGTGGCAAGAAGATGCAGCAAGTCTGGGACAATCTGTGGAGGAGATAGGAGCACAAGTCAACTGAAGAAGCTGACTGTGGCCTCTTGTCAGTTAACCCCCTGCAGGGCAGCCATATTTCTATGGAAAATACCAACAGAAGGCATCTTATCAGCATACTGCTGGAGGGACTGCAGGCTAAGGGAAGACCACAGAATGGAAAATCTGAGACCACCTTTGGGCTATCTCACACACAGTCCCCCCCTCAATATAGTAGCATCTCTGTGAGAAAAGACACAGAAGGTTACATAGGAAGAAAGTTTCATTTTGCTGTGACTGTAGGTGTTAAGAAGTCATCTGTGCTGTGCATACTGTGACTCTATTTAAAAAAAAGCAGGAAGACAAGACACCTTTACAGGAAGGTAAGACACAATGTCTTTACAGACACTGTGGTAGCTCTTATTTTGACAGTTGCTCCCCATACATTTAAGAGCTTCCAATTATTTGACTTCCTGGTTAACAACTAACTCTCAATAACTTCTCTGATTGAAAAGTACTGACATCAGAGGTGCTGAAGGCATTTTATACCTCATTGTGGAAACAAATGGAGTGATGGCAGCAGCCATGCCAGCTAAAGGAACCTGTAAAGGCCAGCTAAGAGTATTTTTATTGCTCTTCAGCCACAAAGGCTCTCAGAGAGGCTTACAAATTGTTTAGCAATAGCACTTACATTTTTATGTTGCTTTATAGCCTATGGACTTTCTAAGAGGTTTTTATAACGTGTTAAGCTAATCGCTCCCACAAGCTGGGTACTCATATTACCAACCTATAAAAGGATGGAAGGCTGAGTCAACCTTGGAGTCCTGTAGGATAGAACTCACAACATTGTGGCTGCAATACCAGCATTTAACCACAGCGCCACCAGGGCACCAGTCATCTGTTCACGTCATTCTTCATTATCATGAGGTTTCCACAAGCAAAACCCAATTTCAGCAATTCCAAGCAAAACACAGCCTTTCCCTTGATCTTAAAACCAAAGCCCAGGAACATAATCCATTGATATGGATCTGTATGCAAAAGCAACCTTCCATGCTCTCTGCTGATGCAGACTTGCTGAAGTGACTTTATGTGTTTTCCCATGTAACTGGGTCTCAAAAAAGCACCTGCTAGTGCATTTTTATCAGGAACCACCACTAACACCTCCATGTAGCTCCTCAAAACTACAATTTGGTCAAAGTCCCATTCAATACTTAGTGTCAACATTACACCATTGTGTCCTGTTATTTTGGGAATCCTTGCCACATACAGATTAGAATCAGACAGATTTTAATTCACATATCACTAAATATGAGCAAAGCATGTGCAGCAGAACAAGTGTTCAAATATTATGACTAACATCTGTGCCACTGTTTATCAAAATAAATCTCTCCATATACCTCAGTTAAACTGACATTAAATTTTGATTGAACATCTCTACTGTGCTAATAGTGCCATTCTTATGCTCCTACATGGCAATAATATTGTCATGTAGAATGCATCATCATTTACACAGTGCCATGAAGATACATGACAGTTTACAAAGCAGCACGAGATAACAGTGAAAATGGAGGGAAAGGAGAGGGAAGAGTCACAAGGCACGCTCATGAGCAAATGAGTCACAAAGCATGAATGACAGCAAATGCATCTAGAATTTTGACTATAACAACAGAATGTATTAGTAAGCAAGGGGATCTTGTAGCACCTTTGAGACTGAGAGAAAGAAACTGTAGCATAAACTTTCATAGACATGGTCTACTTCCTCAGATGCATGGATTCCTTAGTCTCCATCCACTTGAGGAAGTAGATCAAGTCTATGAAAGTTTATGCTACAATTTCTTTCTCTGTTAGATTCAAAGGTGCTAAAAGATCCCTTTGCCTACTGATATTCCAGACTAACACGGCTATGTCTTTGAACAGAATATATTGGTTAGAAAATTTTAAAATCCAGACTCTCACAAATCTACCAGAAAACATTCTGAACAGCAGTTGCTTGTATAATGTCAACCATGTGATTCTACCCTTCCAAACTCTCCAATACTTTTTTAAAGTAACCTTCATTTGGAAAATAAGGTTGCAGCTGGCCTCTTGAAGATGCTAATTAAAGTAAGGAATGCAGTCCAAAATGTATGCATGTGATTTTGTCCCAACCTACACCCAAAATATATATCCCTGCATGATGACATGACACAAGTGGACCGAGAAATCAACATTAAGTGGTGTGCTATTCTGATTTTATAACTCATTGTTAATACATGTTTTGTAAGAAAAACTAATCTGCCCTTGGAGCTCACAACAGTCCTTAAAGAAAGCCGGGGAGGGATATCTCTTTGCTATTCACACTGAATGTCTACTCTTCTGAACTGTTAATTTTTACCTTAGCTTGGAGCAGAGCACACACAAAAGACAGTTAACCAAAAAATAAAAATAAAAAACAGGATTGAAATGTTTTCCATTGATTTCTTCATTTTACTATGTTAAATAGTAAAAAAAAAAAAATTCAAGTCACGTAAGAGATAATAATGGGACTCAGAGCTCCTTAGAAATGTGAGAAATGGACAAAGCAAAATGGTAATCATATGATTAAAGCAAATGTCATATATTTATAGAAAAGTATTTGGATAATGGACTTTATTCAAATCGCCTGAGGGTCAATTAGAGCAGCACAACTTCTGGAAATTCTCAGGTCATGGAAATAAACTTTTTTTCAGGGAGGTTTGAAAAAATTGAATTTTTGGAAAAATGGGGGGGGGTGATATTAGCACCCTTTACAAATTTGTTACTTTAGGAAAACCAAATGTATTCTGTTTCATTTTGTTTGGTATAAAATTATTACGTTTGGTATATTAAAAGAACAGTTTATTCAGAAAATAATTATAAACGGAATTTCCTTTATTATTATTATTTATGTTTTGTTACAAAGATTGCTACAATGTCTTGAACTATAAGGAACCCCTTTGGTTCTGCCAGTTTATAAACAGCAGGCAAAAAGCAATAAAAACAGAAGAAACCATCAACATTGGTAAAACAGAGAAAAGACTCCTTTTGTTCTTCACAATGTCAACCAGACATAAAAACACTAATTCCTATAAAAAACACTGAGCAATGAAAACCAATACCAGGAATTGCTATGATCAGCTACTGTACATTGTAGTCAATAAAAGTTTCCCTGTTACATAGTTTTTAGAAATAATTTGGTGGGATTAAACATACAAACACTTTGAAAAGAAATATTCCTTACCCCATCTTTTTATTTTCATCTTCATGTTTGCCAGGAAAAAAAGGCTTGGGGGGGGGGGAATGAAAACAACTGGAGGGGGGTCTGTTTTTTCTCCCTGGCTCTTCACCTCTCTAAGGTTAATGGAACACTTTATCCAGCTCTTGAAAAGAATCAATTATCTGACAGTCAGCAGAACAGGTTGTTTGAACCAGTCATTGCCATGGTTTACTAAACCAGTCCTGAATGCCATTATGGGCATACAGTAAGTACACTAACACACAAAAGTACTTTAGTATTTTATAATTATTCATTGTTAATTGGCACAAATATCAGAATTGCTCAAAGGGAACGTGTTTATAGCTATCATTTTGAAGAAGATAGCTATGCTAGTCTGTAACAGAATCAAAAGTAAATGTAGTTACTTATTATAATTACAAAAAGTAATGCAGTGGTATCCTAATCAGACTAATTTTCACAGCTTTCAGAGTTAATAAACAGGACTAATTTTACAGAATTATGCCCTCATAATGAAAATCCAAAACACTAAATACTGTAATCCTGCTTTCTCGTTCATAACAAAGTCTGTTGCTGCATACTGTCTGATCAAATGATGTGCAAAATTCTAAATTTCAATTTCATGGCATTTCTTGGAGTCTCATCTGCCTTCCTGTTCTACCCTTTGTTCATACCAGGTTGTAAGACCTAACCTTTTCTTCCCACTTGGAAATTCAGGCATAGTCTCCCTATAATCACAACCCAGAAACATCAGTCAAGGAGACCTTCTGCTATGCTTTCTACAACCAGACTTGTTTATCAGACTGTCCTTTTTAGTCATCAGCACACTTGCAGAAAGCACGGGATGAGCCCTTCCTGAATCTTCGTTTGCGAAGAAAAGCCAGAGAGAGATTCAGGCACTTTTCTTACCGTAGATGTTTTGTACACATTTTTCCACTGACTAAAGTGTGATTCGGCATATTTTTCAACCATGCACATTTTTAGCCATTTACATTTTTGAAATGTATGTGAGCCTTGCATACCACAACGCTTGCAAATGTGAAAATTCCTGACATAAGCTTTCATAACAATATCAAGAAAGGTGGAATGAGCAACATTGATGAAAATCTCAAAACCACCCAAATTCTTTTTCACACCCTGTTCATTCACACCTTGTTTCTCCCACCAGAGAGATCAGCACCAGTAAAAGGGAACTCACTAAAATTACTTCTGAACATAACTGGCTTGTTGCTTCCAAACAAACCAGAAATTGTAAGCCAACTTCAGACCCTGGGCTCACTCACTAGCATGTCAGAGGAGTGACAAATTGGGAGTCTGGATGTATGGTCAGCCCCCAGCTTTTGAAGGAGTTGGGGGCAGCAGCCTGCGAAAGCAGGAAAACTGTGAATATAGGTCTGATATTTTTTTTACCTGAGAGAACATTTCTCGAGGCATTTGCAGGTCCTCCAGTGCGATTCTATGGTCAACGTCTGGTGGAATTTGACCACAAAATTGTGCTGGATTACCTCAACTACCTAGAGAGAACATGCTAATCAAATCTGCGAATGTTTAACCCATGTCTGCTAAAACCATGCTGCATGCTGCCAGAACTACACAGGAGTGTCCAAAACATCATGCACAACCATCATTGCCCAAGGATGATAAACCAGGAAATCTGGGTTACTCTTTGTAGGAATACAACTACTGTGTCACCAGGTAGATTCGTTTCTTTATTACTTTATAAGGATGTAGTTGCATTTTGAAACCTCCTTCATATAAGCAAATTCCCCACATATACAAAAACAGAAATATAAAGAAGATACCCTTTTCCCATGATATTCCAGGTTTCTTTGATGATACAGTCAAACATAATCCTTCACCATCAGCCAAAGTGGTACATTTCAAATACACAGATATTCCAGAATGTGTTGTTAGTTTGGCTTAGTCAGAGGCTTGAAATGGTGACTGTATATGTTGTACACAGATTGAAACACACTAAAAAGGTGAGAACTAAAGATACAAATATACTCATACACAAAACCCACATCCTGATAACTGGAATACTGGGCACAAATACAATGTGAGATAAAAACATTAGGACATGAAAACAGGAAATGAGCCACAAGAAAAGACCCAAATGAGTGCTAATTTATGCTATGAGAATCTTTTTCTAAGGGCTTATTTCTTCCAAGCAAAGATAAAAATACTCTATTTGGTTCCCAGGGACATGCTTTCCCTAATCCAGAATCTAAATTTGTCTCCAAACCTGGCAATATGGAGACTTCCTGGGAAACTCCTCTCTCTATATATATATAAAGGGGCACCTCTTCTGTCTCTTTCCCAGTTCTACAACACCCTCCTTGGAAAGTGGCAACCAGGATTATAGGTAATATTTCAAGTGCTGTCACATCACATACTTGAATAAAGATATTAGGACATTGGCAGCTTTATTTTCAGTCCCTTTCCTAAGGATCCTTAACATGGAATTTGGCTTCTTTTATTTAATAGCTGCCACACACTGGCTCAATCTGTTCACTGATTTGCTGAGGTACTCACCACAGCCATGACCCCAAGATCTCTTCCCCATCAGAGATTTAAGAGAGTACTGGTAAATCAAATGTTGCACATTACCATTCCTGCAGGAACACAGAGGAAATTTTTATCACTTGAACCTATAGAGCCACAGTGAGTGGAAATAGGAAATCTGGGCTTCCTGTTTTAAGCAATCAACAGGAAACAGATGAAGGCACTCAGTTTGAGGAAACCTGACAAGAATAGTGAATTGCAAGGATTTGCAAATATATGGAGGAATCTTTAATTCTTCTGTTTAATCACTCAGTCAGTTTTCATTGAAAGATCCTTCTATTTTGGCAAAAGCTTTTCCCACAAGAGAGAAACCAACAACTCTGAGGTTTGGAGAACCACCAGACATCATGCTTCACTCTCTGTTTGCAACAACTTCCTATTTTTCCACTTTTGCTTGGATGACAACTTTAAATGACAAGATGCTGTAGGGCTATGTTTCTATGTGATGACTCATACAACCGCCATGTTTGAGCGGGCATATTCACCTACACAGCTTGAGACAATGCTATCTGATAGACCATATCTCCCTGTATGAGACTAAAATCCTCAGGGAAGGGTTTTCTCTCAATCTCACTAGTATCACAGGCATGCCACATAGCAGGGTTCCTCCAAGGCTGTGGAACTCTCTCACACAGGAGTCTAGGATGGGCTCCTCTCTGCCCTTCTTCTTACAGCAGTCAAAAGACATTTTTATTTAGGCTGGCTTTGATGATCAACTTTTTACTTAAGGGAAGTCTTTTAATGGGGTGTATGTGCTGTACGCACAATCCTAAATATACACTGGACTGACTATGCGACGAATGTTGCTGTCCTTGAGCAAGCAGGGATCACCAGCATTGAGGCCATGATATTGAGAACACAGCTGCACTGGGCAGGACACGTTTCTAGGATGGAGGACCATCGCCTCCCAAAAATAGTACTGTACTTTACGGTGAACTCACCACGGGTCAGCGTTAGAGGGGTGCTCCAAAAAAGCAATACAAGGACTCCCTGAAACAACATCTCAGGCTCAGCCAAATTGATCACCAACAATGGTCCGCCCTGGCCTCACATCGGGAGGCATGGAGATGCACTATCCACAATGCTGCAGCCTTATTTGAGAACTCATGCCAAACAAGTCTTGAAGAGAAACAACAACGCAGAAAGAATCACAACCAAGAAACATCACCCAAAGAGACCTTCTGCTGTGCTTTCTGCAACCGGACTTGTTTATCTCAGATTGGCCTTTTTAGTCATCAGCGCGCTTGCAGAAAGCATGGGATGAGTCCTTACTGAATCTTCGTTTGCGAAGAAAAGCCAGAGATGTGCTGTACAGTACTTTCAGTCACATCATTATATTCTAAATGCTTTAAATTAGTGCTGTTTTTAATAAGATAGTTTGATTGTTGAGGGGGGGTTAGCTTCTTTATTCTAATCACTGTGTTTGAACCATACTTTGTTTTAATCTATATCAGGAGTTGCATCGGGTCCCATGTTGAGGGAGGAAAGGGATAAAAATAAAATAAAATAAAGTAAGTAAATAAACAAATACCTTTACTACGTGTTGGCATCGGAAATACAAGTAAAGTGTCCCTCTCTGTGTACAGATTATAGATCCCCAACAGTTTCATTTAAAAAAAATAATTTGGAAAGATGCTACATCAGTTATACTTTCAACCATTCCAGAGAAGTTTATGAATGTGAAGATAACCTGAAAAGAGTCTCTGAAAAACTGTACACCCCAGCCATAACATGTGGCGCCTGGATGCTTCTGATTTCACACATAGGTCCCGTCTACACGATTTAAATAATACGTACGGCGTGCGGAAGTTCGCGCTTCGGTACAAACGGCCGTTCGGATGCACACGAATGCAAAAGAGGGGGGGCGGTTTTCCACCCTGAAATACGCACACGCGGCATTCGGGAGGGAAAGCGGATCGCAAAGAGAAATCTGTACGCCGTTCAGATGGCTGACGGGTCTGTACGGTCCGTTCGCACACATACGAACAGGCAGGGTAATCTGATTGGCTGGCCGAGTAGAGGGGGCGGGGCTAGCACGGAGGGGAATTGGGAGCGGCCGCCATGTTGGTTTTCCGGCTAGCGAGCGTCCAGTAAGTCCGTGAATTTATATGTTTATCTATTTTTATTTTATATTGTAAATATGGAAAACCGACTGTCCGCAAACCAGGAACCTTTAAAAAAAAAAGCGGCGGGAGATTTAAAACTGCCGCTTGGCTTGCTCGCTCCAGCCAGCTTTGGGAAGAGGGAGTCATACAGAGCTTAGGGGGCTTAAAAATCGTATAGCCGGTTCGTATACATTTTGCCCCCCATACGGATTTTTTTATGATCGTATAGCCGCACCCATAGTTTCCCTCACTGAATGTTTAGTGCTGTTATGCAAACTCTGTACAAGTTGACAATCCTGATGGAAAGCTACTCTAGATGCAGTGGTCTAGGCACTGGAGCACTCCCTATGCAGAAGTGGCATCCATGTGGAGAAGGCCTCCATAATTCTGTGGAAATTAGTCTTTGCACAGCAATCCTATACTCACTTACTTGAAAGCACTTTCACTGGGATGAAACATTATTTGTTTACTAATAAGTGAGCTTTGTATCAGGATTCCTCACCCCTAGGATTTGCCCTTACAACCTTATCCTAAATGTATTTGTATGTAAATATAAAGATACCAGAAGTTCTCAAGAACGGCCTCTTACCACATGAACTTGCCTAGAAATTAAGGTCCTTGACAGAAACCCTTCTACAGTACAATCTGCAGTCAGAAGCAAAGCAGGGTATGACTTGGGATAGAGCTTTTCCCACAGCCTAGAAAACCTAATTTTTTGGACTACCACTACCAGAATTCTGGTTGAGGGATTCTGTAATTCCAGTCCCCAAAAATAACTTTTCCAAACTCTGGTCTCTCCATGCCAAGGTGTCCTGCCTCCAAAACTTGTTTCCTGGCAAAAGTCATCTGCCATTAGAGTTTTTCTCCAGTGGAAAAATAGAAAACTTTGGGAAACAAAAAATATATATATATTTTTAAATGAATGAAATATTTTTTGCAACTTCTCACATAGAATTCCAGGAACTGTATAATATGAACATTTACGTGTTTATATTATAGCCTATAGTTCATATAATAGTCCACAGAATTAGAGAATTAGAGAACAACATACAACACTCAAATCCAAGATCGATTTCTGCAGTTAGCAGATGCTGCCATCTTCATAAGAGGAACACACAGAGGGACCTTCACTGCTTGTGATGCTTAAATAAATTGCTGAAGACTTTATATCTAGACAGTCTACTAGCCTAGTCCATAAAAGTGTGACTGTACTCTTAAAGTGTTGGCAGAAGATTATGTACAACAATACCAGCTTCAATTAACATGCACACTTGAATACGATTATCACACTATACTGTTATAGCACTATTATTCCACTTTAACTGCTATGGCTGCTTCTTGTGGAATCCTGGGATTTGCAGTTTAAGGAAGGATATTTAGAACTCTCAGCCAAAGAGCTCTTAGCCTCACTAAACTACAAACCCCAGAATTCCACAGGAGGCAGCCATCACAATTAAAGTGGAATAATAGCACTATAACAGTGCAGTGTGATAAAGTCCAACGAATTGAAACATTTTTATGCTGTCAGGATTTTAGAAACTGACTGGGATGGGCTTTTAATGCTGAATGGTGCTGTTTTTAAGTTTTATATATAGTCTTGTAATGAATCTTAATGTCTGTAACTTTACAAATTGTTTTTAAGTAACTTTTATATTTATACTTTTATTGAATTTTGTGTACACTTTTAAAAGCTGTATTGTTTTTACATGTATTGTAAGCTACCGTTAGTGTCAGTATTGGGAAAAAGGCAAGATTCAAATGAAATAAGAATAATACGTACTACATTCAACCTCAAGACAACTTTTGGAAGAGTTCATTAAAAAAAGGCAAAATATATGTCTAAAATGATTAGATTTAAGAGGCATCAAAGCAAGAGAAACCTGTCTCAAAATATAATAGGATGCTACTGCATGCACTTCCAGCTGTTAAACTCAATTTTGCACACTGAGTAGGGAAAAAATAGCCAGATTTTAAAACAGAAAAAGAGAGAGAGAAACATGGTTGGGTAATGAGAGTGTACTGCCAAAGGAAATTGTAAAATTATCTTCTCTGGAGATCTTTAAGGAGAGCTTGAATAAACATCTGTCAGGGATTAGTTAAGTCCAACAGAGAATCCTGCCACAATGCAGAAGATTCAGTTTCATGATCTAGGAAGTTCCTTCCATGTTTACTATTCTATAAGTCTTATTCAGCAAAAATTCAGCAGAAGAATTTTTTAAAAAATTAAGAAAGCTTATTTAACAAGCTATGTGGCTCCTGAGTAATCGGGGTAGGGGAGCCAAATTTATCACTTGATGTCAAGTTTCCACAGAACAAAAATCTTACTCCAAAAAAAAATATATTTTCCTTTTTTGCAGGAATTGTATTTAATTATTACAACTCAAAGAAATATCACACATGTACAGACAAAGCACACAGGCACATAAGTGAATTGTATGTTTTTAGTCTGAGTGACAGACCCCACATACACCATGGAATGCTATTCCAGATGTCCCCTTAACATTTATGAACAGCTTTAGGGGGTGTATAGATTTAGGAGGTTACCTGTGGAAGGCAGTAACAAAAAAGCACTTGTGTGCAACATGTCATAAACTGAATGCTGGCCATTAATGTTTATATGAAATTATTGGGGTCTTGTCTATTGGGTTGCAAACTACAGAGCCGGTGTGTTGTAGTGGCATAAGTACTGGATTACTACTCTAGTAGACCAGGTCTGCTGAACCATGGAAAGCTACTGGATGACCTTGAGCAAGACACACTCTTTCATGCTTAGAGCAAGGCGATGGCAAACCTCTGAATAAATCTTCCAAGAAACCCCCATGAATTGTAAGTATTGCTCTTATCGGGGTGGGGGAAGCACAGGAAGACCTTTTACCAATTCTGAAGATGTGGTGAGCTAGAAAAGTGTTCTGCTGAATCCCAAACTGAATCAACCAGGAAATTGCTTTTTCCACAAACGTGCTTCAGACACAGTCAGTACATTTCTCTTTGCTATAATAAAAATCCACTGCAAAGCAACAGAAATCTCTGCAGTTCCAGGGAATAAATTCACTTAACAGAATTAAGAACATTTCTGGATTTCGTTGAGAGCCACTTCAAAGGAGTAGATAATCATGTAGCACAGACATTCCTATTAATCCTTGCACATGGAAAATTAGTATTTCAATGGCATGATTAGATTAAACTTCTCCTCAGATTATATGAACTGTCTCCTATATGCAGTATTACCAAATATTGATATATTATTCTGGAAAACAACACAAGTTAAAGGAATATGAGAACAAAAGAGAAACTGCACGCTGAATTCCCAATCCACTGAGTCCTGAACATGGAAGTTGGAGAGAGGGAGAAGAATACCAAACATATGCATCATCACTGGTAATTGACTAACAAAGGGAACTATAAGGATAACTATTTAGACCAGCAACAAATGTCTCCAACACTCTTAGGCTAAGGTAGGTCATGTGACCTTCAAGTTGCCTGTCAGCTTATGGTGACCCCATGAATTACATAGAGTTTCTTAGGCAAGGAATGCTCAGAGGTGGTTTTGCTGGTTCCTTCCTCTGAAATACAGCCTACAGCAACCAGTATTTGTTGCTGGTCTCCCATCAAAGCACTTACCAGGGATGACCCTGCTTAGCTTCCAAGATCAGATGGAATTGGGTGCCTTCAGGGTGGTAAAGCCTTTATAAAAGGTTATGGTTGTTCTCTGAGGACAAGAGAGCTCAGCTTGTTGTGGACCTTTACCTTTCACTTCACCTCTGCCCCACCTGATCAGGAACTGGATCTGAGGCCTTCACAGCCGGAGAGATAACCTACTTTTCTCAAATGAATATGGGCTTGTTTCTTTAGCATGTCAATTTATGCGAAGAAGAAAAAAAGAAAGAGCTTCACCTTCACATATAATTCTCTGATACACGTCTCTTCTTTAAATCATGGCCATAGTGATTTCTATTTTCTTTTTCATTTTTCAGAAAGCACTACTAGAACATAAATTCTATGAAAACTTAGGGCTCGTCTATATGAGGCAATAAAATGTGGATTGATGCACACTAACACCAATTTGCAGCAGCTTTCATTTGTCTCTATGGGTTTTTTCAAGATTGTAGGCATGCAAAGCCATACACATTTGTTGTTCCAACGGGCATGCCTCCAAATCGAGATGGACGAGTGCGAGTGAATTACTCGTGTTTTTATTGTCAATGGTTGCTGCCGCCGCATAGTATTTTTTGCTTTTAAAAAAGCAAGTCCAAGGTGCGGAAGTGTGATCTTCCACTGAAATAAACAGAAAAAAGGAGGAAAAGGCAGTTTCATCGCTTCCGCACACAATTGATATGGTGAAAATCCAACATGGCAATTTCACGCACTGCCTTGCTAGCAACCAATCAGCATTCCACTTCCGCACTTATTGGGAAAGCGCAGCAAAGCAAATCGGTTGTCCCAAAGAACGGGAATGCACAGTTCCTTTGGAGGGTTTTTATTTTTTAAGATCTGGAAAAGCCAAGAAAACTGTATGATAAGGTCACCACAAGCTGGAGTCAACTTGAAGGTACAGGCTTAAGTCTCTTCCTTAAAAGCAGAAGGTTTATATCAAAGACCTTTAAAGTTAATTTTCTAGACTTAAAACTCCTAGAATTCTGCAGCCACCTGGCAAGTATGCTAGCTGGGAGATTCTGGGAGATGTGGTCCAAAATAACAAATTCTGATTTATACATAAGAGACAGTTCCAACAAGTTCCAACTATTCATAAAACATGTAGATTAAAGCAATGCCATCCAGAAAAAGCTCTACCACTTATAAGGACTTTATCATACTATACTATTATAGTGCTATTATTCCACTTTAACTGCTATTTATTTTTTTTTTATTTTTTTATTTTAGTTAGTTATTTATACCCTGCTCTTCAGCCACAAGGCTATCAGAGCGGCTTACAAATTGTTTTAAGCAATAGCTATTTACACATCTACACTGCATTAAACAGTTTCTGATGTGTGTTAGCTAATTGTTAGCTGCTAGGGTTGCCTCCTGTGGGATTCTAAGCGTGGGATGAGTCCTTCCTGAATCTTTGTGAAGAAAAGCCAGAGAGAGAGAAAGAGAGAGAGAGAGAGAGTTTAGTGAGGCCTAAGAGCCTCTGGCTGAGAATTCTAAATGCCCCTCCCTAAACTGCAAATCTCAGGATTCCACAGCGGTTAAAGTGGAATAATAGTGCTATAACAGTTTAGTGTGACATCTCCTTAAACAGTTTTGCCGAAAGTACAAAATGGCCCTGAGGCAAAACCAAAGGAACCTTGGACATGCTGCAACATACTTGTGATCATCTTTGGATCTTTCTGAGGATCGATCATACCAATTCCATGCCAAGATTAACTCATACATTACCCACAGAATATTACCAGCACAGATACTCTTCACAATAATTTAAGCAAGTGAATAATTTCTCCTCCTTCCCAGCTACAAACCTGTCAGTGTCATGAACATTTTTATCAAGTCCTGCCCCTTGATTTTTTTAGGCTAAATTACAGGTGGCCATGGTTATAAATAATAGGAAATACCTATTACCTTTTCCTGCTAGTTCCCATTTAGCAGCACAGCACAGACTCTCCTGAAGAGTTTCACCTATTAAATTGATGTGACACTTGAACTGCTGTTAACTTTTCTTCCATTATTTTCATTAGTGCCTATCTTCAGTCTCTAAGCAGATTACCAAAGAGTTGGTGTGAATGATTAAGTGGCTGTGCTTATCCAGACTCTGCATACCTTGTAAAGTGGCCATACTGAGCCATCATACCTCTGCTCAGAAGAGAGGACATCTAAGAAGAATAGAACCAGTGTAGACAATATGGCAGGCAAAGGAAAAGGAAGACGGGTCACAACAGTCAAAAGAAGGCAGAAAGGATACTGTGTAGAGCACTGGCACTATGCTCAAAGCTACATTTGTACCTCCTAAAGAAAGGGCAACATGCCATGATTTTCCTTTCTTATCATGAGGTCCTAGAAAATTGTTTTTAAAGATGAAAAAACTAGAATTCTTTGACCATCAAATCCTGTAGCAGAAGCCTGACACCTTGCTTCTACAATGTCACTTTGGGATCACAAAACATCCCTAGTAATGAAATATCAGGCTTAACACATGTTAAAAATATTATTCCTTTCCCCCACCCTCTAACTAGTCACAGTATGTCAGCGTAAAGGATACAAAAGATCATTTCTTCACACTCAGTGTATCAGTATCTAGCATTATATTTCAGAATGTTCTAATGGGAGAAAAGACACTTATTTGCATCAATAACAGACAGCAAAACTGAACATCCTTTCTATATAATTTCAGAACCACAATGTAACATGTTTTTCTAAATTCTAAACACAGACACATAACCAACAAAGTTGGAGGTCAGTGGGAGAGACAGATCAGTGATGCTGAATGAATTCATTAAAAAAAAAACCTGAACAGATTATCATGGTTACACTGCAATGATGAGAAAAACAAAATAAATTATATACACCAGGAAGTAATAATCTCATGTATTTGCTTCAGTGACTTTAAATAAATTTATTTTATTTGTTGAGTTGATTGTGTTGTTAAATTGTGGATTTTTTAATTTTAATTTTTATTTTTTGTCTTCCCCTGCAATTAATTCTGGAGATAGCTAGCATTACCAGCCTTTGTCAGATTGATACAACATGACTTACTTGTCTATAGAATATTGCACACAACCTGCTACATGTACAGATCAAAATTTAGATGGTAGAAAATTCAGCAATATTGCCACACTAATTTATTATCTACTTCACATATGTTGAATCTTCACACGTGTTCGTTATCCTCTAACTTTATCCTTGCGGCCTTTTCTGCCTTTCCATCACTGGTTACAGCAAACAGAATTACATGTAACTACAGGCCCTTCCACTTCTGTAGCACAATAGCTATTAGGATTGGTTTCCGCATACAAATTGAAGTAAGAGCTTTAAGCCAGTGGTTCTTAACTTGTGGTCTGTGGACCACCAGGGGGCCCGGATGTCCTCACAGGGGGTCCACAAAAGCTTGAAGCTTGCTTGGCCCACTTCCTCCTCACAGTGGAGCAGCCATGTGACAAGAGCCAAGGCAAAGGCAGGAAGAAGCAGGAGGAAAGTCCTTTCCCTCTGGCGAATCTAAGGGCTTGTCTATATGAGGCAATAAAATGTAGATTGGTGTGTAATAATGCCAATTCACAGCAGCATCCATTTGTTTCCACTTTTTTGGCAAGATCGCAGGTAAGCAAAGCTACCCACATTTGCTATTCGAACTCCAGGGCATGCTTGTGAATCAAGATAGTGGGTGTGAACGAATTACTCACATTTTTATTCTTCCCAAGTTGCTGCTGCCAAATAGTATATTTTGTTTAAACTAAACCCAAGGTGCAGAAGTATGATCTTCTACTTAAATAAACAAAGAACAAAAACAAAAAAGACTGTTGGGTCACCTCAGCGCACAATTGCTATGGTGAAAATCCAACATGGTGGTTCCGGGAGCTGCCTTGTCAGCAAGCTCCACCCCCGTACACGTCCAACCAATCTGCTATCCACTTCAAGAATGCACAGTGATGTGATTTGGTTGTTCAAACAAGCGGGAATATGCATTTCCCCCACAGTTTTTTAAAAACCTGGGGAAAGTCCCAAAGTCTTTTCTAGCACAGTTTTTATGGGGTTTGCCCCCCCCTTCCAAATACTGTGATTTAATGTGGAAACTCATTAGGACAAATGGAATTATCCTCGAATTCCATAAGGGCGTGTTTTTTTTCACCATCTAGACAACACCTGAGGGAAGGTTTAATGGATGCTGTTAATGGTTCAGTGTTCAGGTATTATTATTAGGGATTTAGTTTTTGGGTTGTCTTGGGGGCCTGCAGCAACAAAAGATATTTGAAGGGGTAAGAAAAGGTTAAGAACCACTGCTTTAAGACTTAAATTGCATTTGTCTTTTCTGTACTGAGGCCACTGCCCCCCTTTTTAGCATTACAGTATTTTTATAGGATTATGATAACATTTGCTCTAACGAGTAATAATATAGACTGAACAATGGGGAGAAGGCATGTAGCTTTATAATCCCAGCTAGGAAGAAAGTTGCAAAACCACCTCTGAATATTCCTTGCCTACGGGGCTGTCTAAATGGTGAAAATACTCTTTGTTGAGAAGGCTATCTGTCGTAATGGGAATCCACCTCTTTGCGCTGTATTGTGAAGGAGGGGGGCCAAAATGGCAAAAACTCCAAGGGAAAAGCCTTCACTGCTTTTCCTGGATTTTTGAAAAACAGTGAGAGGGTTGCACATTCCCCCTCATTACAACAGCGATTTGATAGGAATCGCTGCCCAAGAGAACAGGAAGCGTGACCCTGGTTGGCTGGACAAGTACAAGTGGGGTGGAGCTTGCTAAGAGGGCAAGCACCCACAGCCGCCATCCCCCCCTTAGCAAGAGATCAGGGATTGAGGAAGGCAGGAGGGTGGCTGCCATCCTCTCCCCCGGTTCCCTGCCCCCCTCCCCCAGCCATCATTGCCATCACTGCCACCACCTCCACCATGAGGATCAAGGAAGGTAGGAGGGTGGCTGTCATCTAACATGTGAAGCTTATGGGGGCTGCTGGGAGCATAAAGACCATTACTCTATTACTGCAGAGTGTGGTTTTGGGGGGGGGGCTCGGGTAGACGGGGCCTCAGAAAACCCTATGAAATACTTGGAAATGCTAGGGACTGAACATGGGAACCTTCTGATTGCTATTAAAAGGACAGGTTGCTTACCTGTAACATAGATCTTTGAGTGGTCTTCTGTGAATTCACACAGTGGGTAACTCCTGCACCTGCGCAGAGCACTCGGAACACTCTAGAATCGCTAGGCAGAACATGTTTTGCAACATTTTGGTGGTAACTCCATCCATCCTAATGGTCCCTTTAAAGGCGCTCCTGCCTAAATCCCCTCAGTTCCTTGAAGGATGCCGCAAGTAGCAGCATCAGGAGCATAAAGCATAAATATGTCATAGCAGGACATAGAAGGGAGGATGGGCAGGTCTGTGTGAATTCACAGAAGACCACTTGAAGATCTATGGTTAAAGGTAAGCAACCTGTCCATCTTCTTCATGGTCTCTTTGAATACATACAGTGGGTAGTTTAGCAAGCTTCTACTCTAGGAGGAAGGTATGTTATGCTAACAGGTAAGGCGAGGACAGTGTTGGACTAGTGATATTTCTGAATCATAGTAATGAACACTAAGTACTGTGAACAGAAGCACTATCGTGTATTAATACCAGAGTAACCAATAACCATACAGTATCAAGTTGACCATAATAAAAACTCACTCATTGAATAGAGGATAACAACACTGCCCTCCCAAATGCGGCCTCGTTACGAGACCAAGTGTCCAATCTGTAATGAGATATAAATGTCAATGGTGTGGACCATGTAGCTGACCGGCAAACGTCCTCCAACGAGATTCCAGAGAGAAAGGCAGCTGAAGCTGAGACAGTCGTGATGGAGTATCCTCGAACCCGAGAAAGTAAGGGCTTCTGGGCCAGTTCATAACAAAGAGAGATGGTCGAAACCACCCATTTAGACAAACGCTGTGGAGAAATAGGGACACCCAATTTAGAGTCTGCATAGGAGACAAAAAGTTTCAGAGAGTTTCGAAATGGAACTGTCCGCTGTACATAGAAAGGGGTCTCCGAGCATCCAAGGAATGGAGAGACCATTCAAAGTAATCCTTTGGGTACTGCATGAGGGCCGGGAGCACAATGGATTGGTTCAAGTGAAAGCTAGAAACCACTTTGGAGAGGAAAGAAATGTCCGGTTTCAGAACAACTTTGTGTCTGTGGAAGGCCAAATACAGAGGATCGGCACAGAGTACACAAAGTTCACCAGCCCAATGGGCAGAAGTGATGGCTAGGAGAAGGCTGTTTTCCAAGACAAAAGCCTTAGGTCCATAGTAGCCAAGGGCTCGAATGGGCACTTCAACAGCTGAGAGAGGACAAGTCCCAGGCTCCAAGCCAATGTGAGCTCCATGACAGGAGGATGGAGGTTGGCATAGCCCTTCAGAAATTTCTTGACCAGTGTATGACTAAACAGAGAAGGTCGACCCCGTGCATGCAGTTCAGTGGAGATGGCTGCCAGATAGCACCTCAATATGAAAGAGACAGTCCTGAATCCGACAGATGGAGGAGGAACTGGAGCATGGTGGTCATGGAGGAGGATTCGACGGTGAGACTCCGGTCCAACAAAAAAGGGCTCGAAACGGTTCCATTTGTAGGAGTAGGAACGATGCATATAAAGGTGAAGAGATGCATCAAGTACCATCTGGATATCAGGAGGAATATCTGGTGAGACAGGACAGCATGAACCCGATGACCGATTCAAGGCTGAACCCTCCAAGCTGTCAACTTGAGGGTTTGTATGCCCGGGTGTCTGACGTTCCCATCCTGGATGGTCAGTAAGTCGGACGGAACGCCAGGTGTATGAATCGGCAGCAGGCCAGATGAAGAAGGGGTGCGAACCAAGGTTATCGAGGCCACCACGGAACAAGTAGGATCGCATCCGATCGATCCCAATGAAGCTTGGCTACTACCCTGGTCAGCAATGGGAATGGGGGAAATAGGTACAATAGCGGTCCATTCCATTGGAAGAGGAATGTGTTTCCCCTCAACCCCCGAACCCAAGATCTGGTGCAGAACTGACGACACTGTGTGTCACCAGCTTCTCGAAGGCCCAAAGTGCCTTCTGTACCACCAACAGCTCGAGGGTGTTGAAGTGGAGTTCTCGTTCCTCGGCAGTCCAGATGCCTCAAACCGCATATGTTTCGAGGTGGGCTCCCCATCCAAGCGAGGATGCATCTGTAGTGATGGAGACCTGCGGTTGCGGGGGGTCGAATGGCAAGCCTGATAGAACGTTGTTCGGTACTAACCACCAATCCAGGGAGCACTGAATCACCCGAGGCATAGTAAGGAGTTTGTGAGGAGGGTCCCGCAGCGGGTCAAAGACACCCAGGAACCAAGACTGGAGCAGTCGGAATCGAAGCCTTGCAAAGCGGGTGACCGATGTCGTGGCCGCCATGTGGCTGAGCAGAATGTGCAGAGATCCTCCGGGATTGATGTAAGCGATGGATTAAACCTCTTAGGGTATCGAAGTGGGCCTCCAGCAGGTATGCCATTACATGCCTCGAATCCAGACAGGCTCCTATGAATTGGAGGGATTGTTCTGGTTCAAGATGTGACTTTTCCAGGTTGACAAAAAGCTCAAGCACCTCTAGCAGACATAACGTTGTGTCGATGTCTGTGAGAAACTGGGGGCGAGATCCTGCCACCAGGAGCCAGTCGTCGATGTTAGGCACAGGAGTTACCCACTGTGTGTATTCACAGAGATGACAAAGAAGATCCATTCTTTCTTTCCAACCCACACTAAGTGCAATACATGCCCTTTAGTTTTCTTTTTATAGTTATATTACCCATACTTATTGTGGCTTAGGAAGAATGAGCTCAACTGAGTGATCAGAAGATCCCAACTGAAATCCCTGGTATTTCCAAGCAGCTCTGGAAATCCTGGACAATCACTGGTAGTCACTGTAGAGTACTGTTTCCTAAAATTGGTTTCCCAGATGATGCTGGGACTAAAACTCCAAGAAACCACAGTCATTATGGCCAATTCTGGGAGTTGTTCAATAATACCTGCAGGTTGGGAATCAATGCTGTAGACAACACTAAGCTAGCTAGACCAGCAATCTATTTTGGTATAAAACAGCTTCTTAAATGCTGACGGTAAAAAACAGATGATATTTCTTTAACCACATGGTTACTGCTATATTTTTTATATTCATATAATCAAACACAAGGTTTCTTCCTCTCTTTAGTTATACTGTAATTTATTTATTGTGCCATAGGGCTGCACTACATTTTTGCTATGATTTTTTTGTCTAATAAAAAATAATTAAGTGACAGCCATGCTGTGTTCAGTACATTATCTCTTGATTCAGCAGTCATTATTAAACACCCACTAAGCCAAATATGTAAAAGTCTTTCCTTTTTTCTCCATCTTAGAAGCTTTTAATACTTCTCAGAGGCTTGAAGAGGGAGAATAGGTTGAACATAACACAATTTTGTCATGTTTTCCCCATAAACAAATTAATTTATCATAGAATTGCATAATTTCTTTTACATTTATCATAGAAACATAGAATTTCTTATACATTTCCCCCTCAAATGAAAGCTAAGATTCAGAAATGCCAAGTGCTAACTAGCACTGAAAATCAAATTATATTACATCACATTCCACCTATTGCGCTTACCTTTTTTTTTTCTACACCTGCTGAGGTTGGGTTTGTCTATATGGCAAAAAATACTCCCCATAGAATTTTAGAAGAATACCTTTTGTCCCAATGGAATCCTGCATAATTTTGCCATATTCGGAAGGAGGAGGGGGCAAAAATGGCAAAAACTCTGTGGGGAAAACCTTCATGGCTTTTCCAGTATTTTTTTTAAAAAAAAAACTGAAGGAAATGTGCATTCCCACTTATAGGACAACCAATTCACATTGGTGTGCATTCCCAATAAGAGTAGAAGTGGAAAGCTGATTGATCGAACGTGCACAGGGGGCGGAGCTTGCTGGCAAGGCAAGTGCCCTGAACTGCCATTGTGATCATGCACTGAGGCAACAAAACACCCTCCCCCCCTTTTTTTTCCTGTTTATTTAAGGGGAAGATTGCACTTCCACACCTTGGATATGCTTTTGGGAAAAAATACTGTTTGGTGGCAGGAACTGGTGACAATAAAAACGCGAGTAATTCACTCACGGTTGAACAACAAATGTGCATGGCTTTGCATGTCTACGATCTTGAAAAGACCATGGAGACGAATGAAAGCTGCTGCGAATTGGTGTTAGTGCGTATCAATCCACATTTTATTGCCTTGTATCCATGAGCCCACTGACAAGCAATTTTTCTAGTCACTTCTGACAAGGAAGAAAGGTCTTCCCTGTTCAAGTTACCCCTAGTTATTAGCATACAAGCAGCATCTTCAAACCTTGCAATAATGTACATTTTCTTTTTAATGATAGGCTCTTTCATATCACTATATGGATTATTTTTTTCCTCATACTTGAAAGAGGCTCAAACAGCAGGATAGAGATTTTCTTCTATTAAAACACATATTTGAAAGCAAGCATGTTTGTTGAGAAGAATGAAAGGAAGAAAGTGAGGGGAAGAAAGTTTAGAATAAGCTGAATATTCATATTTCTAAGGCCGCAATCTAAAACAAACTGATTTGGAAGTAAATCCTATTGAAGTAAATCTGGGAGAGAGGCTTTTTCTTGTAAGCTAAAAGACAAGCATGATTCATGTAAAAGAGTAAGATTTATTTTTACAGTAACTGATTTTTAAATGATATTGAAAGACAATGCTGGGTAACAGAACAGACAAAGCTACAGCAGCGTGGGAAAGGGCGCTCAAATTTCTCTACCCTATACACACACATTCATTTGTGAGCAGAGAAACTGTAAGAGTTGTGTGAGAGTGTGTGTGTGTGTGTGTGTGTGTGTCTTCAAGGAGCCTGTTGACTTAACGGTGACCCCATTAATTTCATAGGGTTTTCTTTGGCAAAGAATACTCAGAGATGGTTTTGCTTCCTTCCTCTGAAATATAGCCTACAACACTTGATATGATTTGTAGTCTCCCATCCAAGTACTAATCAGGGCTGATCCTGCTTATCTTCTGAGACCAGAAAGAATCTGGTGCCTTTAAGGTATTTAGGCCAGTAAGGGTTGAGAATATATCACCTAAATCCTCCTGTGGAAGCAAAAAGATTCCAATAGTTTCTTGGAATGGGAGGTGGGGTGGTCTGTGATCACATAGGCAACAGGACACCTTGATTATTTTTTATACATATAAATAATTAATTAAAAGTACCCTTCTTATTAAATATTCCCATCGCTCACTTAGAACACCCAAAAGGAGGCCTTAATGTCTCTACGGAAGAAGCAAAGGCTATTTAAGTCTTAAAGCTGTCGTCTAAATGTAAGTGTGGTGGTGGTGCTATTTGCTTTCAGTGTAAGGAGCCACAGTTTGGCCACCATTTTCCATCTTCCACAGTGCTCTGGAGCTGGCATTATTGAGTGGCAGGAGATCACGATAACAACAACACAACAACAATGAAAGGTATTGGAAATGGGAAAACTGGCCTTTTTACGAGTGCATTTGAAAAAGAGTCAAAAGAAAAATTGGGGGGGGGGGACTCTTCTGAAAAATTTCAGCCCAGTTCAAAAAGCAGAGGCTGCAGAGAATGCACCATGGCTATGCACAGATCTCATTTGACAGTATGCAGACTGCTCAATGCACAATAGACTATTTCATGTACAATACAGAAGGATCCATTGTCCATTTCAAATTAACATGTAGTAGGAACATTCCTTTGCAAAACATTAAATGCCCCAGCAACAAAACTGCAGATTTTATTTAAGCTGAACATCTTCCTTCTATGTGCTTTAGTGCTAATTAACCAGGCTGTTTCTACACAATTTAAAACTGGACATAGAAAAAGCCCCCAGAAGGGTGGAGTTATACATTTACCCCACTACAGAGAAGGATTACTAGTGTTAGTCAGAGACAGTAATAGTCAGAGTGCCATTCAGACTCTTTAGAAAGGTCTCAAGACTTTAAAACACACACTTTTGCAGTTCCATTGGCACATCTTTTATGTGGCTTGTTGTGTTTTGGGAATGCAGACAGGAGAAAAACAAGAGCCTTAAATGCTTTAAGACAAGTGGGTGTCTGCATTTTAAGCAAAACAGAAGTTTTTACTAGACCCTTTCCCCCCATTAACCACACCAAGCACTTCCAGTCCATCCTGAGTATTTTCTTTTCTTAGATGACCTAAGGTTTTTATTGTTTGTTTTCCCCCAGAAAAACAGATTGTTAAATTTAGGAGTTCGTGGGATGCCTGCAGATGCAAGGATGGCAATAGTGTCTGAATGTAGGGAGCAATTCCTTGATACTTGAAACAATGCAGCAATCGGAGGCACACCTCCTATCATCCTGCATACGTCAACTCTGCATGTAATAGCTGGAGACTATTATTGACTGGGTGTTTCCAAGCAAGACTCTTAATGGGCAATTGCTCTGACTTAAACCTGGCATTTTATCTAGTGTCCAGATACTGTTGTTTAGACCAACCCACATTGGCACATATGCCAAGGTGCACAACATCTGTAGGTAAGAATCTCCGCAACAAGGCTGGGCAAAATTTGTCTCCATTTTAGGGCCACTTTTCCTTGGAGGTAATCCATCCAAGAATCAGCAACTGAAATCAGCATTAGATGGAGAGAGAGTAAGAGAGTCCACTACTTCCCCTCATCTCTGGCCTAATCTAGCTAGCTATTGAAAAGGGACATCAACCTTGCAGATCCTGAACTGATGACCAACAAAGAGGAAAACAATTCCTCAAATCTCCAGCCTGCACAGCCACTGAAGTTCCAAAGAAGAAACTTTTCTGAGTTACACTGCAGATCACTATTGAAAAGAGACCAAGGGACACACATTTGGTTATTTCTTGCTCTATACACTCACTCACTCACCACTGGTGCTGTTTTATGTGGATAGAATATTCTGTAAGGCAGCAGTTTAGAAGCAGATGCCTGTGTTCAGTTTGAGAAATATCATGATATGCAGTAAAATATAACTTGAGCCTTGTCACATGTGTATCTGTAAATATTTCCCCTTCCTTCCCCAACAGTTTCCCTGTTTCTGTTCCTCCAAGTCATCACAGGGATGTGGGTAGACTTGATGAAATGTGTGACCACTGTTGGTTTGCTGTGGTCCCAGTGAAACATGAAGCATATTCTAAGATTATCTTGAGAATCCTTATGCGGGCTTATATGCCCATGGTGGTAAGCCATCATTATATTAGCACCAGATGGAATGACATCAAGGGGTGTTTCTCCCATTGTTTATGCTGCATGAAGAATTACTCTAAACCTGGATTTGAGTATCACTGTAACATCTGAAAAGACATTCAAATGCACATCTCAGAATCAATGCTTCCAACACATGTTTCAGTGTATGAGATACCACCAATTAGAGATATTAATAAGGGAGCCTTGGTGGCACAGTGGATATATGCCAGTACTGCAGCCACAATGTTGTAAGTTTGATTCCAAGGGCTCCAAGGTTCACTGAGCCTTCCATCCTTCCGTAGGTAAGTAAAATGAGTACCCAGCTTGTTGGGGGCAATTAGCTAACACAATGTAAACCACTTAGGGAGTGCTTTGGCACTGATAAGTGGTATAGAAATAGAAATGCTATTGCTATATTTCTATTGCTATTAATTAGATGCATTTACACACCCTTTTACTATATATTCGGTACAATAAATACAAAACAGCAGCTATTTTCACCAGGAGGAAAACCACACACAGACCTTTCCCTAATTCAAACAAATCTATAAAAAAGGAATTAGCACATTAAGTTATTTTCAGGCAATGAATAAACTTATACTGTCAATTTGCATCTCCAGAACAGAAGATGAGAGAGACAGACTTTTGATAAGGCAATAACAAATATGTTGCTATGTGCTTACTACAAAGAAAATGAAGCTCTAAATAGCATACAGCAGCAGCAATGTCAGGACTAACTCAGGGTTGGGGAGGAGACTCTTCTGATGGGACCCGTCTCTTAACATCAGTGTCTCCTGGGACAGGAATGGGGCCCTGGCAACAGTTCTCAGAACAGCTGGGATTTCAGAGGTTAACTCAAGCTCTCTAAATACCTGAGGGGAGAAGCAAAACACTGCCCTCTAAAAAAATGTAACAGCAGCTTCCCGTGCTGTCTCAGTAGAGTAGGAGGATATGGTAGCCATAATACTCCCCTACCCAAGGCCAGAAAGAGGAAAAGGACAGTGCAGAAGTGATGCCTGCACCTCTCCCTCCAAAGAAGGCAGTCCCCCTCCACATAAGAAAAAGGATGATGCTACTGTCATCCTTATCATTCCAAAGGCCACTTCTGTCACAAAGCTGGCTTTTCCAGGAAATCACTGGCTCTGTGTTAAGCCAGCCTTGGTGCAATGGAACCAAATTGACACTACAGCCATAGCCTCCTCCTTGAGATATTGCTACTGCTGCCACTTTCTCTGGGTGACTGGGTCACTACCACTGCATCCTCCTCATTTTTCTGGGCAAAGCATGCATTTCTGGCAGCTTTCAGAGGGAAAATGAACAGGATGAGGCACAGTGAATTTGCTACTCAAAGAGGTACTGGTAGGTCAAGCTGAGAGTGACTGGCTCAAGGTCACCCAGTGAGTTTCATGGCTCAATGGGGACCTGAACCTGGGTCTTCCAAGTTTCAGTTCAACACCCTAACCGTTACTTCTCCTGTAACATTCAGAGGTGGGACATATGGCTACACAACTAGCCCCGTGTATCCATTTCTTAGGCACAGTCTAGGCTCTGCATCCCAGAATGCCTTGTACAGATTGCATGGAAGATAAGCCAAAATTCCTCAAAGGGCAAACAAAAGAAAAAAGAGATCCCTGAAGAAAAAAAGTTCAAAAACTACACGATACATCACAACATTACATCAACTCCAACGTCTGATATACCAGTGCTAATATTTACACTGAAATGAGAATGCTAATCAAAATTTAAGCCTAAAGATATCACAACTATAATTGGTATTTGTTTTCTGTACAACAGGGAATTCAACAGGCATTTACTCTCTTTTTAAAAATATCAATTCTTCATATACTGAATTCATGTTTGCTTTGTATTCCACAAAAACCTTAACATTCCATTTCTAGTACTTGGGTACAGATAAGGAGAAAAAGGAACCACAATATTTTGAAATATAAGAACCCTGTGGAACCTTAAACAGTGCATAATAGTATAAAATTTAATTGACTGCAGTCAACTTCTCTAGAAAATCCACATACAACCTTGACACCAAAACCTCTGAGAAGAGATACTATAGAAGCAGCAAATTTGTTTGGTCAGACTCCAAAAGAGTTACTTTAAGATCAGTGGGCTTGCCTGTGTGAAGAGACATTTAAGAATGGGGTGGACAGTAGTTCCCCAATTTATATTGCAAACTACATAGAATCATAGAATCATAGAATTGCAGAGTTGGAAGAGACCACGAGGGCCATCCAGTCCAACCCCCCTGCCACGCAGGAAATCTTGATCAAAGCATACCCGACAGATGGCCATCCAGCCTCTGTTTAAAGACCTCCAAGTAAGGAGACCCCACCACGCTCCGAGGGAGTGTGTTCCACTGCCGAACAGCTCTTACTGTCAAAAAGTTCCTCCTCATGTTGAGGTGGAATCTCTGTTCCTGGAGCTTGCACCCATTGCTCTGTGTTCCAGTCTCTGGAGCAGTAGAAAACAAGCCTGCTCCATCCTCAGCGTGACATCCCTTCAAATACATCTGAGACATTCATTTCAAAAAGTGCCTTGCCAAAAGCATGATGTGCTGCTGTTGGGGCAATATACATTCTAAGCCTTGTGGTGGTACATCCTAAATGTTATGAGGCTAGATAAATGCTTGTTTTGATCTTGGCCTTTCTTCCAGATATTATACTTGCCACAGCAAAATGGCATTCTGAACCCAGTATTCCTCTACTCTACTCTTTGGGCAAGAGTTTGCAGAACATTGGCAAGTACTCCTCTTGTGACCAACAATTCAGTAAACAAATAATTTTTAAAAACAGTTAACTACCCAAGCATGTAGTAGCCATGTGAACTTGTTCCAAGTGAATGTTCATCAAACCTAAGCCAGTTGTAATGGATTAATACTTCTAAAGAAAGCATACAAAGCCCAACCAAGGCAAATTTTAATGAGCCCCTAGCAAAGTGGAGGGCAGAACAAGGTGCTTTTGATTTGCATATTGCTTTTCAACAACCTTGAAGGAAAATGCCTCCATCCCTTGCATAAGAAGTGGAACTTGAGAATATATTAGCTAAATTCCTCCTGTTTTGAATTTTAAAAGCTTAGAAAATGGCCACTACAAATGTAAATAAATAAACTTGTGTTCATATTGGTGACTTTGTGTGTTCCCCAAAGCATCTGAAAAGGACTCTTTATCAACACAATTTGGCATAGTGTTGTTTTTCTGTTAGGTTTATTATAGTTACATTTTTAAAAAAAATATATTTAAAACCTTCAGGTTTTGATCAAACTCTGAAGGCACTCTGGCTCAAAACAGATTGGTTTTCGTGAAAATGATGCAACCTAAAACAAGAATGTTGAAATTGTCAGGGAGCCCAAATATGACATCAGGACACAGAAAACAGAGCCAAGCCTAAACACTGTATGAACATCCAGTACAGGGGATGAAAAATCCGTCAAGTCTGCAAAACACTGCACTAACAATATCTTGAGGGGGAAAGCATTTTTCTGTCCTGTAAGCTCTTTAGAACCATGCCTATCAGGACTCATTTTTTTTCTCCTATTCTTGGATCTTCCTTAGTGGTACATGAATTAAAAGGGGCTGGATCCAGATTTATTAATACTTAGAACAGACTGACTGAAATAAAAACCAAGATATTAGAAGAAGTGTATTACACAGAAAGGTAACTTATTTGGACTACAACTCCCTAAACCCCCCAAGCACATATGGCCAGTGCTCACATCTTACCCTGTCGAATGACACGTTTTCTTCCTCCTGACAATTTTACTGCCCTATTGATTTCAGTGGCTCCACTATAAATAGGCCTAATTCCAACCCACAACCTTCAATAAACAGATGAAATACAATGATGAAACATGGTCTAAATGCAGTACTCCAATCATTGCTTTAAAATCAGCACATTTTGAGATGGAGGAACTCTAACTAGATTGAGATAACAGTGGATTTTTAGCATATGTAGTAATGATTTACATAGGTCTGCAAGTCTTAACCAGTAGATTAATTAACTCAGCTTTAGAGAATTAATCAATGGTGGCCAATTTCAGAAGCTTATTTTGAGACATATTTGGTTCTCATATTACTTATATTTTTAAAAAATGGAGGCAGAGAAGAAAGAAGTGGTGCTTTGGACATAATGGAGGCTACATAAGAGGGAGCCAAGCTATTTTGCTGCCTGAGGAGATTCAAGGTTCTGCTCTTGATAGTTTTCATTGCCTAAAGATTTTTCATCCTTCTACAAGAGGCAGGGTTCCTGCCCACTTCTGCCAATTCACAGCTGAACATCAGAAATTCAGGGAATGATATTAAAGAAGTCATAACAAGAGGGACTAGCGTTTATTACATGGTAAGCAAATCTCACATTTCACAACATCCTAAAAGCCTCCAATACATAGGTTTGTTAATTTTGCAAATGTAGGCAATATGCAGGTTTACATAATTGATTAATCAATTAACAATTAAAAGGCAGACAATTTATCAAGCTAAAAATCTTTAATTGACTGGGAGACTTAATGCAAAGCCCCTGTTTTTCAAGCTAGTCTTGAATAGACGGAGGAGATTTCTCAGCTACCTACTGGGCGAAGCAGGAAGTTAGAACTGGCCTCGTGGCTCCAGGATGGAGGAGATGAAGACAAAGAAATTTGAATATGAAGAGGCTTAATGTAACTTCCTGCTACACCTGGGCGGTGACTGACGAAACCCAGATGTAAAGGAACCGCATCACCCCTCCCTCAGAGAATGTGTATCTTTTATCACACAGTCTTATGTCCATATACTCAAAAACAAGTCCCACTGTGTTCAATGGGGTTCCCTCCCAAGAATATTATAACTTTAGACTGTTGTATCATACTGATACTGTATTACCTTTTAAACTTTCTCTACAGCATCAATGTTAAAGGCATTAAAAGACAGCTGTAAAGCAGTCTTCCCAACCCACAGCCCTCCAGATGTGTTGAACTGCAGATTGCATCATCTCACAAGTTGGTGGCTAGGGAATGATGAACTGTCATCCAATCCATCTGGAGGGCATGTTGGGGAAGCCTGGTATAAAGGTGGTTTCATCTTCACACCAGTGGCTGGAAAGAAAAAATTGGAACCAGATTCTAAACATAGAGTGCTTTATCCAAATACTGTACTTAATAACTCTCGGTCTGAGGACCAGAATACATTCTTTGGTAATGCACTCTGACTAAACCATTTCTTCTTACATGCATCCCCAAATATCATCCCCAAACTGGGGGGTGGGGGGGCTGTACAACAAAATGGTGTCTGCTTGTACACATTTTTTATATTCACTCAAAATACTTCTTATGAAACTTATTAAAACTGGCTCTCAGTGTAGAACAATGCATTATAGAAGAAGAGGGGCTACTGCAGAAAATATAATTCCTACAGATGTTTTCCTTTCTCTCCCCTGAGACAGATACTCCCCCAGTATCCATATCCTGTCATGAGTCCAATCCTATGTCTTTGCCTGTTCTCAATCACATCACTGGCAGTGGCTGCTGCTGGGTGTGGTGAAATACACAATGCTGCAACATCCTAACATGGGATGTTAGGAACATATGCCATTTTTAGTGGCAGACCCAGACCTTCCCATAATTAAATGCAATTTAAATTAAATTATCATCCAGAGTTGGATATTTTTGCTGACAAAGATGATGGACAAAATTCAAGCAAGCCTTTCAGACCAAAACAAAAGAGATTGGCCCTTGACTTCACTCTCAGCAGTAATTTTAGATATAGGAAAGCAGAGTACATATATAAATGCACAGAACTTCAAAAGCTGAAACATGACTCCCATAAGTAATGTATGCATACCTACAGCTGCCTATCTGTGAAAAGAGCTGCTTCTTCAGATACCATTCCATATAGAAGGAAATCTTAATCTGTTCAGAGAATTCATTTCTATGTCCATTTAAATCTTCAATCACACAGGCACAAAGAATATACAATGGGCCCTTCACATTTGCTGGGGTTAGGGGCGCAGGACTCCCGCAAAAGTGGAAAAACTGTGTGTATCTCTAGGCCTCTCAAACCACACTTAACACACACAAAAAGTACAATCGACGAATTCAACCCACCACACATGCCTTCGAGGTAGTAGGGTTCCTTTGCAAGGCAGAATCGGGTGGCTGGCGAGGCCTCCCACAGCCTCCTCTGCTGCCCCTATGCCATTTTTATTAGGAACTTTCAAACCTCACTGTGCATTCGCAGTCCCTATTAAAAATGCCATAGGGCAACAGTGGAAGCAGCAGCAAATAATCCATGAATAAACAAATATGCAAAAGTTAAGCCCGCAAATGTGGAAAGCCGACTACAATGTTTCAAGAGTCACATTTTTTAAAATATATAATATTTCCTTCAAGAACTATAAAATTGATTATCAAGAAGCTGTTCTGAGCATGTGAGTTTTGGCATCTTATAGTCATCATACTTAACAGAAATACAGACTGAACAACAGAAATGTGTGTACTCTGCCTAAGGTTTTTACAGACACACCCCTCAGGTTTTTCAGATGAGCTCAGAAAACTGCCACAAAGGCAAGTTTTCCACACTATTTCTTCTATGGTTTGATATTCAGACAGACCATGATACTCTTATTTTAGCATACACTACAATCTGCTGAAGCAATTGACAGTTTCTCCAGATACTAATAGCAAATTACTTACTTTGCCTATTTATTATGATCAGAGTGACCCAGCCTCAGAAGGAATTAGGGCTTAGAAAGCACATTTCAGTAGGAAACTAGTTCAACCAAGTAAATCAATCATTAGAGTGAATGGGTCACGCTTAAGAAGGAACAGCCAAATGAATGTGGTTTGCAAAGGAGTGGTCCAATATATTTTGCTATACCCTACCATTCCACGTGCAGATGTTGAATGGACTGTAAGCTAAATCTTCTATCAATGCTGGCAGCAAAATTGCAACTTCCATCATTGATAAGGGCATCAGGCCAGCTAAGGGAAAATGGGTTGATATAAGGCACACTGATCTGTCCACCACCACACCACTACTCAACCTCAGCTGCCTGAAGTGGACACTTCAATTTGTCCAACATTAGGGCCACCTCTGGCTTTGCAAAACAAGGGAGTTTTTCCATTTGAAGGTTACTTTTGGCTTAGTAACAAGTATGCAAATAAACTTAAATCATCCTACTTTATAGATATTTTAAAGTTCTAGGCCCATGCTGGAGACAAAAACTTATCAAAGGCATACTGAGATACCAGGTAGTTATTGTCAATTAAAGAGATTATTGTCGGATTCTCATTACCTACTTCAGATAATAGATCAAGACCCACAAGTAGGTTCACTTAAGGTGGGTCACAAAAGCAGCAGTCCTGCCAGGCAAATGTAGGATTTTTATGAACAAGGAAATACATGCTTATTGTGGTAGAGATGGGGCCTTGGGTCTGAAAAGATTAAAAGCTACTGTCCTACTTCATCTAAATGTATAATCTTGTCTAAACAGGTTTAAGTGAAACAATCACTCCACCTTCTGCCTTTTCCTCTTTTTCCTTTGCAGCATTTGGTATTGTTCTGCGAATATAATACAGTAGGACCCCCGTATCCACTGTTTCATTATCCACTGTTTCAATTATCCATGGGACACAAAACAGCACACTTACCATAGAGTCTTCTTAGAAAACATGTCCTCTCTAGCCATTTTCTAGGTCCTCCAAGGCAACTCTATGATATTTTAAACCAGAAGTCCCATTATTTTCAATGGTGTTTGCCATTATCCACGGTTTTCGGTATTCACGCCCACCCAAAACCAATGCCCAGTGGATAAGGGGGTCCTACTGTACATGGGACCACTAGCCACATTTTCATTTACCCATGCTGAACTGCAGTCTGAAAATGTTAAATGGAAATGGAAATAAGAGAAAATAAGTGGAAATGGAAATACTTGTACAGTGTTAAATGGAAAATTTGAGAAATGGTACGCCATTCTCTTTCTCTGTCTCACATTTCCACAGTGTCTTGTGTTGTCTCACTGTATACCGTATGCTACCTGCCCGTTAGTTGCTTTAGTAGCCATCTTGTGATCTGATATGATCGCATGCTTGTGCAGGTAAAGTGTTTGTGCTTCAGCAAATTAACTTTCAACTACAGAGGATCCCCAACCACTGATATCCTCTACTCCTGAAATCAAACCATTCACATCATCTGCTCTTGACACCCACCAACTGACATCCTCATGGAATGTTGAAGAAGAAAATAATAGATGGTTAACAGGCATAACAGAAACAATAATAGCAGAATTGTCAAGTTAAGTAGCAATATGGAGATTAGGCTGTTATTTACTAAGACAACAAATACAGGAACAGTTAGGTAGGAAGTCAAATGAATGAATGGTATGTGTGATGTGTGATCAACTTAAGTAAGTTATGTTAGAAATAATGTAAGAATAATGTAATATATCAAATATATAAGGCCTAGCAAACTGAAGTGGAATTATAGGAAGAAGCAATGGATTAGGAAAGAAAGATGAATTGGATGGTAAAGTATGTGTGAGGGTTTGACTAAGTGAAAGAGGGTATGAAGAAGGAGAGGATGGGTTTGGAATGTCGATGAAGGAGAGAAGAATTGAAAATATGGATATGTAATTGATTATGATGGTAACAAAAAGGGGATGACGAATGTAATGGGAAAAAGAAAATTCTCCTTTGTTTAAGTAATTAAGTCAAGGAAATATTGAACTATGTTTATGTATAAGCATGATTGAATCTGTTAATAAAAATAATTATTAAAAAAGACATCCTCATGGAGTTATAATCCAGGATCACCTTCTGATGATACTCCTTCTGATGATCCACCTTATGATGTTTCATCGGAAGGTCAGTACTAGCCCAACACTATGGCACTAAGACACTAGCATTAGGCTTCTATTGATCTTCTGACATCTCAGTGTCTATGTCAGTGGTTCTCAACCTGTGGGTCCCCAGATGTTGTTGGACTACAGTTCCCATGAGCCCTCTGAGGTCTCACCTTGACAGCCAGGTGGTTTTCCCAGTCATTACTGAGGCTGTAGGATTGAACTCACAGCCTCACTAATGACCTGGAGGACCACCTGGCTGTCAAGGTGAGACCTCAGAGGGCTCCTGGGAACTGTAGTCCAACAACATCTGGGGACCCACAAGTTGAGAACCACTGATCTATGTTGTTCATTACAAGTAAAAATATAGCCTTTGCTAATATCCGTGGTTTCGGTTCTCCATGGAATGAGCTGGAACATAGGCCCCACAGATGAGGGGGTCTTACTGTACTTCTCTAAAACACCGTTTCCACTCCTGGAGCACCTGGTTTAGTGGAAAACTTTGGTTGCTACTGCACTGCCAAATGTTGGTTACAACACAAAGGGGGGCTACAACAGGGGCCAGAGTTGGAAAACTAGCCTTTAGACCTGCTAAAATTGTCCACCTCTGATGTAAATCATAATATACTCTGATGGCTCAATAAAAATAATGCGATATGCTTTCTTAGAAGTGCCTTAATCTTGGGCATTATTACACAGAAAGAAAATTATTATTTGGACACTCCCATATTTACTGGAAAATGGTACCCCATGTCTTGCCACTCCCTGTAATTCTCCCTCTTTCTATTCAGCACATCTTATGCATTTGGATAAATGTGTTGCTGGTGCTAACTTTCAGCAAGGAGAAGGAAGGGTAGTAAGGGGGCTGTAGTTCATGCTGTAATACACTTAATGTTTTTTTGTGTGACAGAAGTAACATACTTCTGAAACAGATCCATGAGGCTTTGGCTTAATGCATGTTGAGACTCTGCCCCCTTAAAATGGTCCCTATTCTAACAAAGATTTGTCAATAGAGATTTTTTTTCCAAGTATCAAAAGTAACTCAATTAATAGTGTGTTGGGGGGGGGTGTTTTGCGGGGGTTGGGGGGTTGCAATACTGCAACATTATGCAAAGTCAGGCTTATCCAAATCTTAACTCAAAACCCTGAGCTGTAATTCAATTGCAGGCAATCATATGAATATAGCACTAGTAAAAAAATAATGTATCCTTCCTCAGTATTCGGCCATTATGCAAATGAGGCACTTCTCCGGAGTTAAAAATACTTAAACTGACAAATGATCTTGCTTCCTTGCCTCCCTCAATGCTCTCCTTTCACCCTGATAAACTGAGTCACAGGAAGAGAAACAGAAGCTAGTGGTTCCTTACCATTTTCATAGCAGGTGCCCTCATGAATATGCAAAGGTGATAGGAAGATATAGTTCATAATCTGTACTTTATATTTAGAACAATGCAAAGCAGCTCATCAGGCAGAAACTAATAAAATAATGTTCAACTGCAAAGCTGCTCTTTAGAGTTACAGACTATACATGTTGGTTATTCCTAAGGGGTGGTTTTAGTCTACATGAGTGTAGTATAGGAGTATAGTGTCCAGATCAAGGGAAGTAATAGTGTCACTGTATTCTGCTTTGGTCAGATCTCACCTGGAATACTGGGTCCAGTTCTAGGCACCACAATTCACCGGCATACCCGTTTGAACAGGGAATGTGGATAGGTTCCCATGCCTGCGATCTTGCAAAAAAATCAATGAGACAAATGAAAGCTGCTGCAGATTGGCACTAGTGTGCATAAATCCACATTTTATAGCCTCGTATAGACAAGCCCAAAGAGTTCGAAAGGTAATGATAGAGTTTTCCACTTCCTGACTACCCTGTCTGCTTTTTTTTAATGAAAAGAATCACATTCTGGAAATAAGAAAAGCAAAGGGGAAAGAGAAAGCTGGACACTGCTGTTTCCCTCTGGATATATGTCAGAACCACTGAAATGCAACAGATTTCATACTTTATTTTGTGCATAATGGGCTGGGTTGAGAAAGCAGCTCTTTAGGGGGTAAAATCTTGCTTAAGCTAATCTGTAATACATGCAATAGATCAGGAATTCTGTCATTTCATTAATACTGTTTTTTCACCAGTAGCCTGGGGATTCACGATGCCTCTACACCACACTACTTGGACCCAGCATTTGTAACACACACATACTGATACTTTATATTATTCAGATTTCATTTTTTAAAAATATCTTCTTTCCTTCCCCCTCCTCTTTCTTTGGCAGAATACTGTGCAGCATTTGGCTATATACATTTGAAAATTTCTGCAAGGCCAAAATCCTTTCAACACATGTGGATTTGCCCCAGGAGAAAATATAAAGAATCAGAGCAAAACAACTTACATTCAGCAACACTAGATATAGTGTGTGTGTGTGTGTGTGTGTGTGTATGTGTGTGTGTATGTGTGTGTGTATGTGTGTGTATATGTGTGTATGTGTATATATATATATATATATATATATATATATATATAGGGTTTCCTGTCACTTTAAAGAGTTGTGTATCAATGTGGGTGTGCGGGTTTCCACAGATGTGGCTTCTCCCATAATTGCAGATGGAGAGATTCTCCTCCATGACTCCTAAAACTGTAGAATTCCATTTAGAGTCTGGCAAAAGGCTTATCCTGTGAGGTTGGCTGTTGCTAACTCTACTTTTATAAATGGGAATAATTATTATTTACTCATTTATATCTTACCTTTCCTCCCCCCCCAAAAAAAAAACAGAACTCAAGGTGGCTAGAAAAAATTAAAACCAATACTTATAAATGCACCTTCAGAACATAGGTAAATATATGTGTGTGCATGCGCGCGTGTGCACCTTCAAATCGCCTGTTGACATATGGTGACCCCATGAATTTCACAGGTTTTTCTTAGGCAGGGAATACTCAGAGACGGTTTGTCAGTTCCCTTCTCTGAAATATAGCCTACAGAATGGCAGCCTCCCATCCAAATCCTAATCAGAATTGACCCAACTTAGCATCCAAGATCAGACCAGGATTCAGTGCCTTTAGGGGATTTGGGCTGTAATAAATAAAGTTGTTATACAAGTGCAACTAGACCATCCATAGAATTAAAACCATTTAAAACTAATCCATTAAAAAACTAAAGTTACCAAAACAGCACAATATTGAAAACAGCCTCTGTAATCAATTCCTAAAGGCAAGTTTCCACTTGCTTATAGAAAGACAAGGAGATATCCATTGTCATCTCTCTAGGGAAGGAATTCCAAAGCCTGGGAGCAACCATCAAGACAGCCCTAACCTATAATCCCACCAAATGAACCAGGAGAAATTATTTTTAAATAAAGCCACCTATATTAAGTAGCCTTCCCCAACTGGGTGCCCTTCCAATGTATTGGATAGCAAGTCCCATTGTCCTTAGCCAACATAGTCAACACTGATCAAGCACAAAGAGATTTCTAATTTCATGTCAGATGGGCAGTGTCAGGTCAGAGAAGTTAGCCTAGAGAATCTATAGCAGAAAAATGAGTAGGACTATCTGATTGTCCCACTTAAATATACAGTTTGCCCTACATATCCGCAGGGGATACACTCCTCGACTTACCATTTATAAGTTAAACTGCAGATATTAGTAAACCCTATTAAAATAAAGGACTTCCTGTACAAACATACTACAGAGTTGTGTTGGTGGACCTGGCAATTCCTAAGGAGCAGTCGTTCCTAACCTGTGGTCCGTGGACCTCCAGGTGTGTGATGTCCTCACCGGGGGTCCATGAAGGCTTGAAGTCTGCTCAGCCCATCTCTTCCCCACAGTGGAACAGCCACGTGACAGGAGCCAAGGAAGGAAGAAGCAGGAAAATTCTTCCCTCCCCTTCCAGTGCTTCTAAGGGAAGGTTTAATGGATAGTATGTTGTTGTTGTTGTTGTTGTTGTTGTTTTAAATCTTGAATTAAGTCTTGGGGGTCCATGCCAACAAAAGATATTTAATGGGGGTCTCTGGTTAAAAAAAAAAAAAAAAAGGTTGAGAGCCACCGCTAAAGAGGATACCTCTCTGGACATTTTCCAGCATGATTCTATGGTATGTGTCCCTATTTTTTGCCAGCTGTGGATAACTGAAACTGTGGATATTGGTTCCATGGATACTGGGAGGGGGAGCAACCTATAATACTTTTCCATTCCTAGCTCCAGGCAACTAAGAATGAATGTAACAACCACCCTACTACCTCCTTCACTGATCCTTCTCTCCCTGACTTCTTAAAAAATTATGCAGCAGTAGGTAGAAGGTGGACTCAGATATCATAGAGGGTGGGTGGGAATCTGCATATTCTCAGTGCCCTGGGACTGTTAAAGTGATAAGAATAATATCTGGGTGGAGATCCAGAAGCCCTCTGGAATAACATCTGAACACTCCTCACTCAGCTGTTCTCTGGGTGCATCTACACTGTAGAAATAATGCAGTGTGACACCACTTTAACTACCATGGCTCCATTTTACAGAATCCTGGGATTTGTAGTTTTGTGAGACACCAGCACTCTTTGGTAGAGAAGGCTAAAGACCTTGTCAAACTACAAACCTCAGGATTCTATAGGATGGAGCTATAGTACTTAAAAGCCAAACTGCATTATTTCTAAAGTGTAGATGCACCCTCTGCTACTTATACAAGGCCAACTTTGCATCAATGACTTGATAGTAAATAAAGAGATGGAACACAAATGCTTTAAAAAATCTTCTAAAGAAATGAGAAACCTTTGGCCTTCCAGATGTGTTGGACTTAAATTCCCAGAACAACTACCACTGATAGGGGATTATGGAACTTGTAATCTGAAATATCTGGAGGCCCAAAGTTTCCATATCCCTGGTTTGGAATGACAGGGTTATCTTGGAAACACTGGATCTTCTCACAATCCTTCTGCAAATTCAGACATAATCAGTCACCAACTCATTTGGCAAGGATTTTGCATGATTCCTGCCTGTTCAGAGCAGGTTTTAGAGCAGGTGAAGCTTTTTCTTAAGGGAGAAAATAAATGTTGCCTGCTAGCTTCAACAGCTGTCACTCAAGCAGCTGTCAAGAGGTATGGGAACCCTCCTGACCAGATATAATAAATACATGATTATAAACTAGAGTTTCCAATGCAAGTTTTTTGTTTGTTTGTTTGTTTGTTTGTTTTTTAAGAGGAATGGCCCGGCTGGCTTCTGTGCCTTTAGGAGCTGCTTGGTCTGCAAAGATCTGAAGGTGACATTTTTCATGCCACAAAGATAAAACCTGATCCACAAAGCTGTTAGGTTTTCAGATTTTCAAAGGAACAAGAAGACATTATTTCTTGCTCCTGATGGCCTTTGGTACAACGTTAGATCCCAACTTAGTATCCAGCCTGAATGACTATTTAATAGCAATGTAAAAGCTTACTTGTGACTTTGTGATATTTTAGTTGGTCCCTAATAAGATATTATTCTATTGTTACTTTTGGATTATCACCTGCTTAATTGCCGCAGGTCAAACAGCTGTTATGAGAAAAAGGAACACAGGACTGGCTTTAAAAAAAAAACACAACAGGGATACAATAATATTTACACAAGAAAACACTCCATAGTCTGGACAGGTGAGGAACTGGTTAATTCCCAGCCAGGGAGTGTTTGGATGCAAGCTGAGGCCAACACAGCTGAGAAGCCTAATTGACAATCAGCTTGAGCTGGGCCTTAGCCAGGTACAGATAAAGGAAGCTGGGAATGGTCCAAAAGGGGGATTTTAGGGAAGAATAAAGCAAGAGGAAGCACTGCCAAAGAGGAACAGTAAAGACCCAATGAGGTTCCTTAAGAGGTAAAAAGGACCAGCTCTCTTAATTAAATTCCACAGCAAGACCTGCTGCAGGAACAATGAATATATTATTAAAACACACCCTGCTGAAATGGGGAATCAACTTTTTGATTCTCTATGAGAACATAACAAAGGTCTATCAAACAGGAGAAATAAGCAAACACACACACAAGAGAAGTATACACGCAAACAATTTATGGAACAAAAATGCTTCCAAAAGAGAGGGGGAGGAAAAGTAAAGCTCTTATCTCCTTGCATCTGATGTCCTCTTAGCTGAGGTTTGTTCTACTAATCCCACCCATTCAGGGATAAGGGTGGTGGTGAGACAGGATTGTTAAACAGACCAATATCACTATGTACCTTCCAGGAATGATTCAACTGTTTAAGAGCGGAAGCAGTTGTCTGTATTGTCATAGAATCATAGCATTGGAACAGACCATAAGGGTCATCTAGTCCTACCCCCTGCCTTGCAGGAAAGTCAGCACAAGTCAGTAGTCTAATGAATATCAATAACTTTGCAGGCTCCCTTGCTGTACAAAATTTTGTTGCACAAAATACTACCTCACTGTTCTTAATTGTTGACCACCACACCCAATCCACAAATGGCAACCCAGTGCAGACTTGTGTGTTGTAGGTTACCCAGCATATGGCTCATGGTGCAGGTACAGAACCTCATCAGCCCCAGGACCAAAGGTGGCTCTTCTTGCAATTCTTTCAGATGGCCATGTTCTTTCCCCCATGACACCACTATTTGGTGGTTTCCCAGCTTTTATACTGCTTAGTTACATCCTGTTTGGATTACTGTAATGGGTTCTACATGGGACTGCCTTTGAAGAATGTTTGGAAACTTCAGTTGGTACAAAGAATTGCAGCCAGATTGTTAACTGCAACTAATTACAAGGACCATGCAGCTCCGTTGCTACAGCAGCTTAATTTGCTGCCTGTCTCTTTCCAGGCACAATTCAAAGTGCTGGTCATCATTATAAAAGCCCTATATAGTTCATTATTGTTGTGTGCCTTTGAATTGTTTCTGACTTATGGCGACCCTAAGGCAAACCTACATGGGGATTTCTGAGGCTGAGTGTGTGACCTGCCCAAGATCACCCAGTAGGTTTTCATGGCCAAGTGGGGATTTGAACCCTGGTCTCCAGAGTCATAGTCCAACACTCAAACCACTATGTCACTAGGTCCAGGCTATCTAAACAACCATATTCATCCAAATGAGTTTGCACAGACCCTGAGACCCTTGGGAGAGGCTTTTTTCTCAGCCATCACCAGCAAATCTGCCCACACCTGCTCAATATTACTATAAGAGGCTTTGAAACATATTTCCTTATATCAGTGAACAGTAGTCACCCCCCAGAAAAGTTCTTTTGCCAGCATAAATTGTGGTGTTTTTATGCTGGCAAAAGAACCCCCCTACCACACTTACCTTGAGCAGCGTCCATGAGGCTTCCCCTGCAGTAACAGAGCATAAACGGAGCTCTGTTTACTTCTGGGGCTGAAATCTCCCAGATTCTCACAAGAAGACATTAGTGTAGGGATTTAAACAACAAAATAAAGACACAAAACATTCAGAAAAGCAACAAAACACACTTTAGAAGTTCCAAGTACATGGGGGGGAAATCATAAAAAGCACGTCCCCTACCTGGCTGTTGCAATCTCACCAGGAAGTGTTTGCCCACTGACACTGCATTCACATGAGTCCAATGGCCACACGGATTCAAATGCCATCAATGCCAGCACAAAAGTGCCATGGCTGCTCTATTGACTGCTTGGGCCATCAATAAAAAAGAACGGCTTCTTAACAAAGTCTGGTACATGCGCAATTTTGCTATTATTAGGTGCCCTTATGATGCCATATTTGACTGGTCTGATAAAGTCCATAGTTTTTCTTTGCCACCACTTGATAATTCACACCATCCTTTCTAAGAGTTGCCCCACTGCCCCACAACTATGTTGTGCTAAAGTAGTGATTTAAAAAAACTGTATCCTTCATGGTGATCTGGGATGATTCATTCACTTATTCGAGTTATTATCTGATTCTGCCCTCTGTAAGTGATGGGCATACATGTTTAAATGGGTTTTAACAGTCATGGGTCTCCAAATAAAGAAATGAAGTCTACAGTGGTGCACACAGGCATGGATCAAGCACAAAACACACACTAAAGGGAGGGAGGAATTGAAGCAGCCTTGATTATTTTAATAGGCCACCTTTATTTTTTATTGTTGTTGTGTGCTTGCTAAGGCAAACCTATCACTTGCTTTTCTTGGCAAGATTTGTTCAGAGCGGGTTTGCCTTTGTCCTTCTCTGGGGCTGAAAGAATGTGACTTGCTCAAGGTCACCCAGTGGGTTTCCATGGCCAAGTGGCCAAGGGGGGATTCAAACCCTGGTCTCCACAGTCATAGTCCAATGCTCAAAACACTACACCATGCTGGCTCTCTTTTTTTTGGTTATTTATAATGGAGGCCTCAATACATTTTTAGGTACATAAAACAATGGGTTCATTAAAAATTGCCATGTGGAATGTTCGTGGCTTGCGAACTGAGAATAGGTGCAATGAGATTTTGCCCTGCCTTGGCGGCCTGCGTTATGACATCATTGTGTTGCAGGAAACTCATATCTGTAACAAACAACAGCGGAGCCGGTGTCAGAGATTGTGGACACAAGGACCTTCTGTATGGTCATATGGGGAGTGTGGCGGTTGGGGAATAGGGGTACTGTTTAGGTCCAGGAACAATCTGACCATTGATTTCATGTTAGAAGTAGTTTTGGGGACGTTGGTGGTGGTGGATTTTAGTATGGAGGAAAAGCAGAAAGATGGAAGAGTAGAAAAGAAAGCTTTCAGGCTGTGTGGGCTTTATGCTCCTGTAAAATATGCCGAACAGAAAAAGTTTTGGGGGTATTTAAAAAAAATCAGTGTAACACTCGACGGCATCTTATTATCGTAGGAGATTTCAATAACAGGGCAAGGATGATGGACAGGAGTGCTTACGCAGACCAGAAAGAGCGGACAAAGTTGTCCCTGCCCAAACCCCTGACAGCAGAAGAAAGAGAGTTGGAGTCTTTTCTAGAGAGGCAAGGTCTTAAGGATGCAGCTCTTGATGTGGAGAATGAGTTAGAATTTTTTCCTGTTTTTTGCAGAAAGGCTTTTGGTTCAGATTTTCCCCCAATGGAAGGAGTTCGATTTACTCATTATCACAAAACCTCAGCCAGCAGAATAGACCGTGTGAGAACAGTGAAGGAAATGAAGGTGGAAAAGTGCACTGTTATGATCACTCCTTGGTCGGATCATGGGCTCTTGGCTGTAGAGTTCAGTATAGGTCAGGTTTACCCCAAAGGAAGACCTCTCTGGAGGTTGCGCCCTAAATTTTTGGAAGATGTGGCATATAAAGAGCGCATCACCTCAGCACTAGCCCACAGCCTAACTCTTGCGGACATGTACAAGGATGATTCGTGCAGATGGTGTGAACGTGTGAAACGCGCAGTTCGGGCCACTAGCCGGGCCTACGAGACCAACATTAATGGGAAACAGATTCAGGAGTATCATTTGGCCATTTATCATTTTTTGAAGTGTCATTATCGATTGAACCAAGGTGTTCCTTTTTCAGAACAAGAGCTTAACTGGGCGAAGGGAGTGATAGCAAGATTTTGCCAAAAGCAAAGACAAAACAGAAAGAGGAGTAAAAATTTCAGGACTCGAGGTGGTGTGGTTGACGTGGATGAGTGGGCAGGCGCCCGGAGTCCAAGGGCTCCGATCGAATTAAACGGCTTGAGGGCCTCCGAGTCAGACCCTATTGTATATAGACCAAGTGAGATGCTGGATATCATGGAAGGATATTACAGGCAGTTATATGCTCGGAAAAATATAGATATAGAAGAGATTAAGGGTTTTTTTCAAGCTTTTTCAGAGGACCAGATGGGCACCCTCTATAAGGGTCTGAGTCCAGAGGACAGGAAGAGGTTGGTCTCTCCTATAGAAGAACAAGAAGTTCATGAGGTCATAGTTCAAGGGAAGGGTAAGTCTGCCCCTGGCCCAGATGGCCTCAGTTGGAATTTTTATAAAGTTTACAGGAAGTGGATTGTTCCCCCTTTAACAACTTTGTTTAATTTTTTGTGGGATAATAATGAGCTCCCTGAGACATTTTATCAAGGGGTCCTGATTTTTTTCCCAAAGGAGGGTGATCCTACCCTCCCAAAAAACTGGCACCCCATAGCTCTGACCAACGTAGACTACCGCATGTTGGCAAAAATACTGAACAATCGGCTGGCTAAGGTGGCTGATAAGATTGTGATGGAAGCACAGACCAGTGCTGTGCCGGGTAGGACTATGGTGGACTCTCTTTGTTTGTTTCGGGAAGTGTTCCGACTCAACAAGGAGGGAGCTTGGACTGGTCAAATCCTACAGGTCGACCAGATGAAAGCTTTTGACAATGTAGATCATACGTTCCTATGGAAAGCTCTCAAGTGGAAAGGGGTGCCAGAGAGATTTATTGCTTTAGTAAAATTGTTTTATAGGGATGCAGAGGTAGTTTTGCAAGTCAATTGTCATAGAGGAAAGAGGATTAAGTTAAATTCTGGGGTGAGGCAAGGTTGTCCCCTAAGCCCTCTTTTGTATGTTATTGCTTTGGATGCTATTCTGTGTAAGATTAGTTTGGACAAGAGCATCTCGGGGATCCAAATTCCGCGTCCATTGGACAGTTCATGGTTGGTTCGATATGAATCTGTTAAATTTGTTGCCCATGCTGATGATGTGTCCTTCTTGGTTAAGGACAGGATGGAAGTTAGAAAGATTAAAGATGCTTTTGAGGCCTACGGTCGAGTTTCTGGTGCTCGACTTAACATGGAAAAGAGTTTTTTGATCAGGATTTTTGCTGCAGAGGACAAGATGGCAGCTATTCCTCTAAAGGACGTAGTTGGAGAAAAGGAAAGGTGGCAAGCAAAGCAAGAGGCAAAGATGGATAGGGTGAAGATCCTGGGGCTGAATTTTGCGTTGGCTCCAGAGGGATGGAAAGAAAATTGGTATCGCTGGTTGGAAAAAGTGAAAGAGAGGGTGGCCCTCTGGCAGAGATGGAAGCTGACCATTTACCAGAGAGCCGCTTTTGTAAATACCTACCTGCTTCCGGTGGCAGCCAACTTGGCGGCTGTTTTCCCACCTCCAGATTCAGTGATTAAAGAAGCTGATTGGGTTCTCTTCAAGTTCCTTTGGGGAATGGCCACATTCTCCCTGGCAAGGGCAGTGGCTTATGGGCAGGTAGAACAAGGGGGCCTAGACTTCCCAGCCCTGGGACCTAAGTTCATCGCCCATCTTTTCTGCTCAAAACTTTGGGAAAGTTTCTCTGTTACAAAAGGGTCAGATTCAACCTCAGGCTTGGCTAGTTTTGTTTTGTGAGTGCTGGATAGGGACTAGATGGGGAAAGACTTGGTGGGAGGAAGGCTCATTAAGTTTTAGGTTTTCTTTACCTGAAAAATTGAAAGCACCAGATTATTTGAAAGACTTTGTTTTTTACATAAAGAAATATAAAATTCATGCTGAGGAGTTGAAGGGGGAAGACAGACCAGGTCAGAGCATCAAGAGGAGTTTGTACAGGAAAATAGTGAAGGAGATTTATGTTAACCCGTTTTTGCAAAAGCGTCAGGCCAAACTAGATTTATCAGAATACCTAAATCACCAGACTAACCCAATTGAGTATTTCATGGACAAAAGGGTCCCCAAAAAGTTGTGGGACTTGAGGTGGAGGCTCTACCATCAGGTTCTTAATCTGAGGGGAAAGAGACCATGGACCGCAGAGGATGAGCAGACCTGTCCGCGTCTGAAATGTAAAAAGGCTGAGATTTTGAGTGGCGTGGCACAAAAGGAGACGACCAGACATTTTGTCCAGGACTGCCCAAGTGCCCGGGAAACATGGGAGGAGGTGGCCCGGGTCCTGGATTGGCCCGATTTGGCACAGCAAGCTTGGGAGACAGTGCTTTCAGGGACTGAACTTCCAGAGGGTGTCAGGGGACCCAGAAAGTCAGTGGGCCAAAAGAGGAAGAGGAAGGAGCCTGGTTCCGCCATGGCTGAGAGGTTTTGGGAAGTGCCCTGATCCACGGTGCGCTTGGTAAACCTCTATGTGATGTTAGGGTTAGTTTTCCAGAGACAAAAGGAGGTGAAAAGTCAAAATCTGCAGGATGTAAAAGGCACTGCCTATTATGTGAAGAATGTAATTGAAAATTTAGCTCTGAGTGAAAAAGAGAAATTGCCAAGCTATCGTTGGAAAAAGTTTTGGCCGTGGTTTAGTGAGACGACCCCAGCAATAACATAAAATGATATTTTAAATAAATATTTTATTAATTTTGTATTATTTTGTATTATTATTTTTAATTAATATTTTATTGAGTTTTTTTTCATTTCTAAGTAGGTATAATTATAATGTGTAAATATAATGTGATTCTAGTGTGTTTAGATTAAAGGGAAAAATACGTTAGTGTTAGGATAGATTTACTTTTGTATTAGTAAGAAAAGAGGAAAATAATTAGTATTGTTTTTGTATTATTGTTATGGCCTTTTGCGGTCGGGTGTATTTTTTAGTAGAATGGTCTTATTCCAATAAAAAATTCCCAACAAAAAATTCCCAAAGAAGTTAAAGCTCACAAATTGCCATCCTTCTTTAAATTTAGGAACAATCCCCCAGCCTAATAGTTGTTACTGTGTAGCATTAGCCACAGCAAGGAAAATGTTAGCAACACTATTAGAATGCAAAGGCAGCTGTATTGTAACTGAGTGACTATCTTACAAAATGTATAGCCTTCAACTGGCAAACAATAATGTCTGCCTAAAACTGCAGTGGGGGGGACATGCCAGTCTCCCAGCCAATAGCTAATGCTGAGTGATCCTGAGAGCTGCAACACCCAAATGATTTAGATTTCCGTTTCCACCATCCTCAACCATTTGCAGTGGTAAATGAGGCTGACACAAGTTGGAATCCAATTCATCTGAAGGGTTCCAGCTTGGAGAAGGCTAAGTCAAACCAATGGAAGCTTCTTTTTTTCCAAAAACACCTCTTCACAGTTTAGCTTCCCCCCCCCCTTATAAATTTACAAGAAAAGGAGCAGCTTGTAGAAAACAGTGTCTCTCCTGGGGTGGATATGCTTAACCCCTAAAAAAACTTGATCTCGACTGATGTTGACTGACAAGTCATGATGATTAGTTGTTGCTTCTAAGAGGCATCTCATCAATCAAGAGACAAATGAGCCCAAATCAGGGGTGGGATTGTTCAGGCTGTGCTACAGATACTGCAAGGTGAAGTTCAACAAATATCTGGAAGGCCTCAAAATGCCCACCCCTAAACCCAGCCTTTAGTCCCAACTAGAATAGATCCACTGAATCAATAGGAAATTTGCAAGTGAATATTTACATAAATTCCACTGATTCTATAAATCTAATCTAGTCGGGACTAACAACTGGTATAGCGATTTGAGCACTGGATTATGACTCTGGAGACCCCCCCACTGGGTGACCTAGGGCAAGTCACACTCTCTCAGCCTGAGAGGAAGGCAATGACAATCCCCCTCTGAACAATTCTTGCCAAGAAAACCCAGTGATAGCTTGTCCTAAGTCAGAAATGACCTGAAGGCAAACAACAACAACAACATAAAAGTGTAGTATTAGAGGAACAAAATGAGGGAACTGCCCTCAAATTCTGCCCCCCAATGAAATTTGCATTCAGTTCCCACATTTCTAGCATTGCAGTAACTGAAAACTTCAGTTGAGCATTTAAAAATGCAGCTTAGGCATCCAAAGAAAAGGGGCAGGAAAAGTTACCAAACGAATGTGAACACAGCAAATATAAGAGTTCTAGGTACAGTGTATATAATTATCAAGGTCTCAGTCACTGAATGCTAGAAATTGGGGGACTAAAAAAAAATCCATGACGGTGGGGAACAATTCTTATTTGGGAGGTTATGCCTTCATTTTGCACACAGACACCCCACAGATGGACCAGATCAAAGGCCTGTCTATAACTGCATTGTTTCAAATGACACCCAAGCAATTGAATATGGAAAGCCCAGAAGTAGGACATGGGACAACTGAGGGCTTGTCTACACTATCAAATACCCCAAATCCCGCAGTATGTGGGATTCGAAGTTTTCTGCAGAGTTTTGTCCACCACCACAGTTGCCTCTACTGCAACCAATTTTAAACTCTGGAGGTAGTTCCCAGCTGAAGGGAGAGGATTTCTCCCTAACCCTGACTCAGCAGCATTGCCTCCACCCGCTCTCCTGATCACCCGTCACAGGAAGAGGTGCTTAAAGAAAACGCCAGAAACACATGAAGGAAGCAACAGAAGAGCAGGCAAAGGCAGTGCTGCCAAGCCAGGAGAAGGAAGAAAACCTCTCCTTTTGGCTGAGAACTGCCTCCAGAGCTTTAAAATTATTTGTGGCAGTGGCGGCAGACAAAACTCCGCACAGACGGTGAAGTCAAGGTACCTCAGGTCTCTACGGAGAATAATAGCGTGCTGGGCTTTGGGGGGAATGCAGGGGCATGTGGGCAAAACTCCATTCAGAGTTTCTGCCCCACATGTAGACAAGTCCTGAGTCTAGACTAAAGTACAAGCACCATCAGCTAGAGAAGCAGCCTTCTCTTATGAACTACCAGCATTGTGGCCCTTGTTATTAAGAAAGAAGGATCCATCTCATTGTATCATAAGATACTGTAAATGCAGAATAATAAGACCACTAAGAAGTGGCATAGTCACTTTGTGACATTCTAAGAGGTCTGAAGAACTAGAATCAACAAGATACCAACAAGTGGAGAAATTGTGATCCAAAACATTGAAATGGGATAGAAACAGAAGTTGTATATAAGAACATATATTTGTTTTGAGATACTAAAAATAATTGTCTCTATGCATTTGCCATGCTATTGTAGACACAATGAGACACATCAAATATGTTTTTTTTTAATCTTAGCCTGAAGGTTTCTTTCTCATTCTTTCAAGAGTGTTATTTTTTAAAAAAACTGCAATGTTACCATTTGAAAAACTGCTAGCTTAGAGGTGAAACTTAGGGTATTCTAACATTTGATGGGGTTCAGTTAAGCTGTTATCTACAGTGCAAATAAAGTACTGGCTAAACATAGATATGTCCAGCATTCTAGGTGGTACTGAACATTAACTATTTTTAAGAACTCCATGTAAAACTGCATATCTGATTTTGATACTTTTTAAATTGCATTTAAATTCCACAGAATTTAAATACTTTGAGACTCTCTCTCTGGCTTTTCTTCGCAAACGAAGATTCAGGAAGGACTCATCCTGCACTTTCTGCAAGCGCGTTGATGACTGAAAAGGCCAATCCAAGATAAACAAGTCTGGTTGCAGAAAGCACAGCAGAAGGTCTCCTTGGGTGATGTTTCTGGGTTGTGATTCTTTCAGCGTTGTCGTTTCTCTTCAAGACTTGTTCGGCGTGAGTTCTTAAATAAAGCTGCAGCATTGTGAATAGTGTGTCTCCATGTCTCCCGATGTGAGGCCAGGGCGGACCACTGTTAGTGATCAATTTGGCCGAGCCTGAGATGTTGTTTCAGGGAGTCCTTGTATCGCTTTCTTGGAGCACCCCTCTTACACTGACCCATGGCAAGTTCACCGTAGAGTACTATTTTGGGGAGGCGATGGTCCTCCATCCTAGAAACGTGCCCTGCCCAGCACAGCTGTGTTCTCAGTATCATGGCCTCAATGCTGGTGATCCCTGCTTGCTCAAGGACAGCAACATGTCTTGAAAGCTTTAGAAACAGCAGAATAAAATTTCAGGTAGAGGAATTCACTGGTTTTTATAGGTATTCTTTACAAACCATTACAGAATTGCACACAATAAGAGAAAAGAAGAATGTTGTTCAATTTAAATACTGCATACTGAATTAAGAATGTTTTCTTAGGGCAGAATTCTGCATTTAGTGCAAGACAAAAACACCTTCAGAGATTACAGTATCTGACAGCACTGTATCCCTGTGCTGTTACTGCTGTTGTACATATATGTTTGTTTAGACAGGCAGGCAGCTCAGTGTACTGAATTTGTCCTTCCAACAGACTCGAAACAACATGGAGCATTTCCTCTTATCCGTCAGTTCACTTCTCTGGGATACAGAAACTCTAAACATGCTAATTTTATGGTAACAAAATATTTTCAAATGAAACACATTTAGATATCATTAACCCAATTCATGAGTGCCACTTCAGAGTTTAGAGGGACAGGTGATCTAAAATCAATGTTTTGATACTGAGGCAAAGATAAAAACAGATTTTTTTTTTATGTGTATCACAAAAACTCTGATAATGTTATCAACATAGAACAGGCATTCTATATCAAAGGATTTTGTGCCTTTGACATACACACCTAATAAATAGGCCAATTTTAGTTCTTTGGTGTTTCAGGCCAGTAAGCTGTCCAAAAATATTGGTAACTCTCTAGAATCACACACATAAGACAACTGATCCCATCTCTCTACCCACCCCCATATCGGCATATGCCTCTCTGACAGGATTTCTAGATACAAGAGTAAATAAGAAAGAAGTCAACAATGTAGGGCAAACAGTAAAGAAGGAAGCAATTTTCCAAATAAAATTGCTACAGGGCCCATAACTCCACCAGAGTTCTACAACTTATTTTTCTCTAAAATTAAAACAGCCAGGTTGCATGTATATGTTTAAAACAAATGGCCAGAGTCCAATTCACTTGGAAAGTTACTTTTCAGAATAATCTGTTCCTGTTACTTGATATTTTAATTCCATTCCTCAGCACTAACTTTTAAAAACAGTAATACATTGAATTACTCACTCCATTACTCCTTACTTTCTTTTTTTAAAAAAAGAAACAACTCTTAATAATGATAAGAGAATGGCATTTCATTCAGGAAGCCCTTGGGCAAATGACTGGCCTCTGGAGAAGAGAGTGAACACTGGCTGTTCTCCCCAACCCCACATCTAATTGATGTGTTTCTAAAGCAGGGATCACCAGCATTGAGGCCATGATATTGAGAACACAGCTACACTGGGCAGGGCACATTTCTAGGATGGAGGACCATTGCCTCCCAAAAATAGTACTCTATGGTGAACTCGCCACGGGTCAGCATAAGAGGGGGGCTCCAAAAAAGCAATATAAGGACTCTCTGAAACAACATCTCAGGCTTGGCCAAATTGATCACCAACAATGGACCACCCTGACCTCTCATCGGGAGGCATGGAGACGCACTATCCACAATGCTGCAGCCTTATTTGAGAACTCATGCCAAACAAGTTTTGAAGAGAAGCGACAACGCAGAAAGAATCACAACCTGGAAAACATCACCCAAGGAGACCTTCTGCTGTGCTCTCTGCAACCGGACTTGTTTATCTCAAATTGGCCTTTTTAGTCACCAGCGCCCTTGCAGAAAGTGTGGGATGAGTCCTTCCCGAATCTTTATTTGTGAAGAAAAGCCAGAGAGAGAGAAATTGTTTTTAATTTGGATGTTTTAAACTGACTTGTTAAAATGTATATTAATATTATAACTTATTGTGTTTTTAATTTGATTTTTTTAAGTGTTGTAAACCACCCTCAGGCCCAACATTGTATTGTTATTGTGTGCCTTCAAGTCATTTCTAACTTATGGTAATCCTAAGGTTTATCCTGGGGTAGTCTTGGCAAGATTTCTTCAGAGGGGATTTGCCATTGCCATTGCCTTCCTCTGAGGCAGAGTGTGATTTCCCCAAGGTCACCCAGTAGGTTCTTGTGGCTGAACAGGAATTTGGAAACCTGGTCTCCCAGAGTCCCAGATCAACACTCAAACCACTACAACACACTAGCTCTAAATCATATTTTAAATAGATACAAACAAAGAAATAAAATAATGAAACTAGAACAAAAATCCTGTCAAAATGTCTTTATAACCGCCCTTTACAATAACTTCAGAAGTAACTAGAAAATGTTACTTGTTACAACCAGAGTGTGACTTTGTTCCTGCTTGTTACTTTACTGTTTGAATGTACCATCCTCATTACTATCCCCAAGGTGACTTGTTGAAGGTAACCATGTTACTTCTAACTCTCTGCCCTCCATCCAACTGTCCTTCCCAGCTACAGGAGACATGCGAGATTTGCTAAGTGTTGACTTTTCTATTCATGAATTGATTCAATTCGTCTACAACTCTAGTTGGGACAGCAACTAAAACTGTAACATCTTCCAGATGTTTAGTAAACTGCAAATCCCAGAATTCCTCAACACTGGCTATGCTGGCTCAGGGTGCTGGGAATTGCAGGTCAACAGCATCTTGAGGTCTGCAAATTCCTGCACCCTGTATTAGGCCATAATTGTCAAGCTTGGAGTTCAGCCCTCAGGCTATTAGGCAGAGCTGGCTATATAACCCATCTGAAACTAGCTTCTTGAAAGGTAGGGAGGCCAGTGAAAAGCAACAAGAAGAATGCTAGGAGTACGAAGGCGGGGCATATGAATGCATCATTTCACAAGGTTTAGGAGTCTTTGTCAAGTCCTCTTCAACCGTGGTGATTTTCTACAGAGCAGCAAGTTATCATATGCCAGACAGTTACTGAAGGATCAAAGCAGCAGTAATATTAAATCCAAAAATGATGTATATGTTCTGCTTGATGCTTAATACAGAAAGCCTCTCTCTATATATATAGTGCAGCTGGTGCATTTATCAGCACAGAAGAAGTACTGCACCTTTAGGATATTCATTCAGAAGCACAAAAGTATGTTGTGCTAAACATATCTATTGATGCCCCTTTGGAGAAACATTTGTCTTTCTACAGAGCTCAACTCAAACACTCATGTTGTTACAAAAATATTGCAGATGTGAGTCAGTCAATGATTTATTTTTTTTCTTTAAGGAAACATTTACCATCATGTCCCTTGGCTGATTAAGGGGCATTTGGAACTGCCAGCCTTCATTTAAAATACTACAGGAAATTTTTTAAAGCATTTTTAATATCACCTAATTAATAATGTTAATTGTAACGATAAAAGGTAAACAATGGAAACCAATCTGACAAGAAGCAGAAATAAACCAATTACAGGCTGTTTTGCTTTGCTATAATTACAGTGCAAATAATTCATTTTTACACAGTTTTGGTCTAGCCCAGTGGTTCTTAACCTGTGGTCTGGAGACCCCAAGGGGGCCGTGCTGTCCTCAGAGGGGGTCCGTGAAGGCTTTAAGTGCCTGCAGTGGAGTGATCACATGACAGGAGCCAAGGCAAAGGCTGGCTAGATGGCTTGGCCTGCACATTGCCATTCAATCCACTCCAGCCACAAACTTGCAGGAAGAAGCAGGAGAAAAGTCTTCCCTCCCTCTCCAATGCCTCTGAGGAAAGGGTTAATGGATGGTGTAATTGCAGCATTATTATTATTATTATTATTATTAATATTAATATTAATATTATTACCAGGTATTATTGTTAGGGTTTTAAATTTTGAGTTAAGTCTTGGGGTCCCTGGTAAAGAAAAGGTTAAGTGCCACTGGTCTAGACTATCTAAGAGGTTGTGTCTTTCCACATGAACCTGCCCAAACCCAAAAATCCTCAGAAGAGTCCCCTTCTCTCAGGCCCACCATTTTCATAGGGACATCTATCAGGGATGCAAGACAGGGCCTGCTCAGTGGCTGCTCCTAGGCTCTCAGGTACCCTTCCTAGGAAGGCTCGAATGGTCCCTTCCATGCTGTTCTTTGGTCTGTAGGCAAAGACTTCTTTATTCCAACAGACTTCCAAGAACTGAAAGTTTGAAATCAAGGGCTTTCAGTGAGGTGCTATGCTGCTTTTAAATGTAATGTTTCATCATTGTTTTTATTAGTTTTCATTCTATATTTTAAATTGTTTTTAATGTTATTGAAGGTTTAATTACACTTTAATGTTCAACTTCTATATATTTTAGCTAGAATGTACAGTATTTATTTTAATTTGTAAGCTGCCATACATCTTGGTTTTTTGAGAAAAGGAAGGATGTAAGTTAACAGTAATACAAGAGAAAATCACAAAACATTCAAACATGCATCCGTGAAAAGGGGGATGATCATGTTGCTGGGGTAAACCACTAGTCTAAGCAGTCCCTGCTAAAGGTCTTTTTTAATCCAAGTACTGTAATAAAGAAAGTGTAGGGAGAGTTTCACACCGGGACGAAAAGCCCCGGTTCTGTCCCGCCACCTCCTCTCCCATTCCTGCAACAGAATGGAGGTAAATGTTCATGCACTTACCTCCATTCCGCTGCAGGAACGGTCCTCCCCCCTCCTTGCCCGGCTGGCTGTAAACACAGCTGTCATAAGGCTGATTTTATGACCAGCCGGGGGAAATCGTGCTCGTTCTCACAAGAGAACGAGCGGGAGGGAAACTGAAATTAACCCCCCCTGTCAAATGAAAGAATAAAAATAAAAAAATTTTTTTAAAAAAATACAAGTAACCCGGGAAGGGAGGGAAAGGGTAGCACTTACCTGGATGTCCTGGTCGTGGCAGGAAGTGCCTGCCATGGAGCTCCTCCCCCATCCCTGTCATTCCAGAACAGGAACGGGATCCTATTCGCACACCTGTGTTCCTTTACAGAAACAGAACCTGGTGCTTAAAAATGACTTCTCCCCATGAATAAAATATCACAGGGAGAAAACAAAACAGCCACAATGTAGGAGCGGAACAGGGTGGACATCCTCCGAAAGGGAAAACCTTTCCCGACCCTGTTCTGTTCCTACCACGGGATATATAGCCCATGTGAAAATCTCCTTGGTATTGTCACTATGTGAAATAGCCTCTCAAATGTGTGTTTGTGCATGCCCACACGCCTTCAAGCCACCCATTGACTTATGGTGATCCCATGAATTTCCATAGGGTTTTCTTAGGCAAGGAATACTCAGAGGTGATTTTGCCAGTTTCTTCCTCTGAAATGTGGCCTACAGCACCTGGTATTCAAATTGGGTCACTTCATCCACTACCAGCACAGCTTTGTGTGTCTTGGATGGCATGGTTGAGTTCAGAAAAGCTATTTTTTGGACTACAACTCCCAGAGCCTCTCAACCAGTTCTAGCTGGGGGATTCTGGGAGCAGTCATTGGAAAAAAAGCAATTTTCTCAGGCTCTGGTTGGCTTTAGACAAACAGCATGCAAGGTTGACCTACCTACCACACACTTTCTGTTTCTAAGTTTTAATCAGCTATCTCACTATGATGTGCTTTACAAATCATCCACATGAGCTTGTTTATGTAAGTAACCGAAGGCAGCTGACCCAGAATGGTTATCCTGAATGTAAAAATCTAGGATAAGGAATTCTAGCAAGGCTGCCTCAGGGTATTTTTATATTAATACACATAAGTATTATAAACAACAACAAAACATCATCATCATTGTTATTATACCCAAAGCAGCCTGATGAAATAAAATACTACTGCTCCACTCCCAAAGAAAGAGACACATACATGGCACCAAAAGCTGCCACCTCACTGAGGTGTCTCTAGCCTCTAACATAGCACCTAAGGATTCTCACTGAATTTCAGGATGTTTTAGCCACAGCCCTTTGATAAAATACTTTGAATGAATCAATTGGGTCACTTGAGTTACTAAGGAACTCAGTGGTGCCTAAAGTCCTCAGATCAGGGACAGAGATCCTTTACTATCTATCAGGTATGCTAACTACACCTGATGGGAGTGCAGTCCAACATCATCTGGAGACCCACATGTTCCCTATCCCTACCTTAGTGTCATGACATATCTTTCCAAATTTGTAGTGTGCCCACAAATCATAAATACAGTACAAACAAGAAATTGTTTGTATTTATGAGTTGTGGGCATACCACAAATGTACAAAGATGTACAGAGATGCAGTTGTTGCCACATGGGGCAGCCTTGTATCTCTTATTTCTACACAGATATTGCTGTTGTTGTTAACTGCCATCAACTTGACTTGACCTATGGCAACCCTATGAATGAGAGACCTTCGAGTCACCCTAACCTCAACAGCCCTGCTCAGGTCTTGCAGATTCAAGGGTGTGGCTTCCTTGATTGAGTCCATCCATCTGCAATGTTGTCTTCCTCTTTTCCTGCTACCTTCTAGTTTACCAAGTGTAATTGTCTTTTCTAGTAAATCATCTCTTCTATGTCCAAAGTACAGCTGTCTCAGTTTAGTCATCTTGGCTTCTGAACTCTCCCTAGAAGCCATGATGACTAAACTGAGACTGCTATACTTTGTATATATCATAAGATACCAATCATAAATTACATTTTACACATATTTCATATTAAAATAAAATCCTAAGTACTATATTTCTTTTAGTGGCATTGTGTCTTTGGTCTGGCAAATTCAGCTTCATCCTAAACTATTTTAGTGCTTTTATTTTATTTTATTTATATTGCACATTTAACTGGAACAGGTAGATTACATCCTGTACAAGTAGATTACATCCAGTATGTTGGGAATGATTTGACAGTGTGTTCCAGCATGGCAGGGGGTTGGACTGGATCACCCTTGAGGTCTCTTCCAACTCTATGATTCTATGATTTAAAAAAAAAAAGTTTTTAAAAAAAGTTTAGCTATTTCTCAGTCTAGTCAACTGATACCTGCAAAGCCTTCTGTGCAGCCCTGGGCTGGGAATTATATAGCCCCCCAGATGATGCTGGACTACAAGTCCCTGCAGCCCTAGCCAGCATAGCCACTGGAGGGGAATGCTAGGAATCGCATTTCAACTAAAGCTCTATGTCACCTGATTCCCACTCTTGATGTAGCCAAAGGGCTGGATGCACACATTTAACTTCTTTTCTACTACCCTAATCAAGAGGTTAACTGCTACAATTTGCAGCAGGAAAGAGAATTAGTATTTGCTGTAGGGACATCCATTCTCTACATACTGCAACAATTTTATATGGAAAGATAACAAAGACCCTAGGGAAAATCCAGAAGATCATAATGTTCTCCTACGCCCAGAAAGCTAACATATATCCCAAGATCACAGGGTTGTGGAAAGTCTGCTCATAGTTATTCATACTTTCTACTCGTAAAACAGCTCTTTGGTAAAGATTCATTTGCTATCATCAGAACTGAGCTAACCAAGGTCTCTAATTTTAACTAGTCAGCAAATGAATCCAAGTGGATTTGGCCTCTTTTGCATGCATAAGGAAGCTTGCCAGCCACATTATCTTTGGGAAAGCTTGCTCTCTCTCTCTCTCTCTCTCTCTCTTTTTTTTTTTCTTTTTTTCTGACAACACATATTCTGGTGCATGGAGACCTTGCTCCCCTATGGAGAAAGAAGCACTGTTCTTCTGCCACATAATGAGGCAAGGAAGACGGGCGAAGTGAAAGGAGAGAGAAATTGCCAAAAACTAATCTGCAAACACAAGCTGAAGAAATGATCCAATGAATCCAAAACAAATTAACATCTACAGAGCGGCTGAAAGATATAATTCAAAAGCCACCAAATAAATAAAAAACTAAACACACATGTAGGATGTTTTAAAATTACACAGACACATATATCTGCAGATGCTCTAAGCACAAGACAGAAAAAGTGTTAGGGTGCATCTACACCGTAATGCAGTTTGACACCACCTTAACTGTCATGGCTCCATCTTACAGAATCCTGGGACTTGCAGTTTTGTGAGGCAGCAGCACACTTTGGCAGAGAAGGCTAAAGATCTTATAAAACTACAAATCCCAGGATTCCATAGGATGAAGCTACAGCACTTAAAGTGGTGTCAAACTGCATTATTTCTACAGTGCAGATGCACGCTTAGGCACAGTTTTGAAGCAGTAGGATATGACAGCACAGTCAAAGCCTAAAATTGCTACCCAAATATATGTTTACTAGTAGAGTAGGTCCTGCTTAAATATGATGAAAAGTGTACAACAAGAACTTGCCCATGTGGCACTACATACAGTTAGCACCTAATATAAAACAAACTCTTGATAGCTATATATACAGTACAAATCCCTGGGATACATACAGGTGCAAGGTAATCTGTTTAAAATGAGAGACTGCCATGTGCAATGAATGCTCCACAGCTTACATTCTTCTTGCCTGGTTATCACATTTAAATCAGGCTTCTCCCATTGAACTCAACAGGAACAAACCTCCAAGGAACAGCTGTATGTCCCATTTGTCTCCCTAAGACTTGGTACCAATCCTCATATAGAATGGGATTTATATATAAATATGTAAAAGGGAATGGTATATATCTAAGAGAGGAATATTGTGTGGAAAAGCTGGGATGGGGGAAAAGGAGATGGTGTTGTTGGAGCTAGGCCACTGCACCAAAATTGTATATTGGACACAATAAAGATACCACACTGAAGTTTGTGTTTACACTGTAGTAGTATTGCTGAAAAACTAAGAGATTAAACTCAGCCACTGTTTTTCTTCTGTATGGACAAATCTCTTATGCTTGATTTTTCTCTTTTCGGTTCATTCTGTTAAGTTACTTTGGGGGACGAATGTACTCCACTCGAAAACTCATGCAATTTGTGCACATTTCTCAAAATGCAGTGGTTTTTGTGAACAATTTTTCATAACAAAAAGGATCTTTCTATTATGCAAATTTTGCATGAATGTTTAAAGTACAAACACTGAGTGCAAATTTCATCCACTGGGTACTGCTTTCAAAGTGAATTCTCATTGACATGTGGGATAATGCAGATATGGTAAATCTGCTAAAAATGATAACCCAACAAATTCCTTACTTTCCCTCCTAGATTTCCAAGGGTGACCAGGGGACTATTTAGAAGAAGAAGAAGCTATACATATACCAATTCATAATGGTCTCAAGATGATGGTAAGCAGCCAACTGCTTTTACAAAAAGGAAGAGGGGGGGAAATATCCAGACTAGTATCTTGACTAAGGTATCTTATGGCATCCGTAGATTGCATAATAGATGCTTGGATATGCAGAAGAACCAATACTTTGGATTCTTAAATGAAATACTGTACTTCACTGATAAAATAAAAATTACAACATTTGCATGATGGTCAGGCCTCCCTCCTTAGCAAGTGTGGATATTGCAGTCAAACCTCTACTTCAGCTTTGCCAAGCAGCTGCTATGCAGTCATTTTGGACTACAGTTCCCATCAGCCTAAGAAATAATGGCCAATGGTCATTGGTGGTAGGAATTATAGCCCCAAACGTCTAGAGAGCAACAGTTTGGATAGGATGGTTTTATCTAGCCTAACCAATACCCCTTAAGGATTAGAAGAAGGAAGAATTTCACACAGCAATAGAAATGTTTTTAAGTTCACTAAGTGTGCTGTTGATCTATTGTTCCCACAGTTCCTGGCTTTTGGTGGGGTTCGGAAGAATGAATGTATACCAAATGGTCAATGTCATATTTTAAACCTCTCTGGGAATACAACCAAAGGGCAGTATAAAAACACCTATAAACAAATAAACAAACAAACTGAAAGAGGATTTTAAATGAAAATACATAACCTATTTGGAAATCATTTCTGATCTTACCCCACTTATTTGCTTTACATTTTTATGTCGTACCATAACAAAGTTTGCTGAGCAGCTTTACAGTAAACAAAACAATTTAGACAAAAAATAGATCACAGAACCATAAAATCAAAAGCAACATAAAATACAGCAAGAAACAAAATTCACAGCCACTGTAGTTCCTTAAGCATTTACATAATGTTATTTGCCACAGCTTATTTTCTTGACTTGGAATCAGAATGCAAATGAAAAGGCCATACAATATCATGAATCACAAATTTAATGTGAATTTAAGTTTCTGAGGATTGCACAGTTGCCATTTTGAATCTAAACAAAATACAAAGTGACAAAGTAACTTTCACTGGCCTAGCTTAAACCAGTATCAGAATATGCAAAGTTTTCAACTACAATCTTACACCTGCTTGATTAAGAGCAAGTCCCTTGGAACCTAACAGAACACTCTGAAGTAGCCATCCACTGATCAAGCTACTGGAGGTTCACCAAATTCTTTCATCTATGCTCTTTTATCAACAGTTCGTTTACACACATTTTTAAAAGTTCTCAATATTTTGACACTCTAAGTATAAACCATGCTGAACACTTATAGCACTGCATAAATATATGCCAGTGTAATGATGCTGGATTGCTGAGTTGTGCAACTGACTGAGAAATGGGTGCTGAGGTCTTGAGCTCTGCAATGGTTGATGAGCTCCTCACCTACCAAATCAAAAGTGTGAGAGAGGACTACGTTGCATTTATGGAAAGACTGGCTGAACTATGAACAATATTTAAGCAATAAGAAAGCACAACTACTTGTGCAATTATTTTTACTCTTGCACAATGCCCCAACAAGATTTCAGCCACAGTATCATGCACTGTTATCATAATCCCCAAGCTATCCCAGAGAATCATAGAACTGCAGTGTTGTAAGGTACTCAAGGCTGTTCTAGCTCAAGCAAATCAGAAACCCATAGCTAAAGCATCCCTGATGGGGAATGGTGAAGAATCCAATAACATGTTGCCTGAAGGCTTGAAAATCAGACTCACAAACACTCCCTGCATCTGATGAAGTAGACTTAAATCTACAAAAGGTTATGCTACCAACTTCTTTCTCTCAGTTAGTCTCAAAGGTCATACAACTCTGTAGCTGCGCTTCTGGTGAGAATTTGAGCCCAGTGATATTACTGGAGGTTCACAGGTTCCTGAGCCATGCTTTATACTAAGGTGGTACTGTTAATAAGCATATAAATCAATCAGTTCTCTAATTGTAGGTTCCTAAACCTCATCATTGTAGCCCAGAATACTCTTAAATCTGCTGTGCTATGTAATCCAGCCCAAAATTGTACCTTTTCCTTAATCAATATCCCATGAGTCAGTTGACCAATGGTTTTATGCAGTTCTACAAGTACCCATTAATAAATTGATGTTTCTCATGGAGACATACCTGCATCTGGCTGTCTGGTTGCAGAAGACTGCTACACAGGGTTGGTCACCTCTTATAGAAACAAAAAGCAGGAAGATACAAAAAAGTAACATCTACTAAAATCAATGGAGCCAATTTCCATGTCATGGGATTTCAAGATAACTTTTTCCTCAACCACACTGCTGTCACTGTACTTTAAGGAATGCCTCTACACATCTTCTCTGTTCTCAGAACAGACTAGAAACACCCCCAGGGAAGTTTACAGTAGTGTCATAAAATTAAGCCTCAGTACTTACCTTGAGAAGTGTCATTTAGAGTGCACAACACATTTTCACCTTCTCAAAGAGATTAGGCTGGCTTACACACTTGGGACACAGAGAGGTTGCCCGATAAGCTTTTGGAGGCCCTTACTTGGATACAGCTTCACAGTAAGTAACATAACAAAATCAGAGAACATGTAGCTCAAATTCGATCCTCAGGACATTTAAAGTAAACCATTATCAACTAGGTTAAAACTTTCCCTTGTCTCTCTCTCTCTCTCTGTGTTTTAAAAAGAAACAAACAGGACTTGAAAACCTATGGACCTTTATTTAGACACAGTGAATTGTGGAAAATATTTATAAATGACATGTCTATCTTGCTCTCCACACCAAAAGTTATCCTGGTCAGTTTCTCATCTGTGCCTCAACTCAGCTTTATTGATGTAAGATCTTCATTTCCCTTCAGATTATTCCTTGAGTTGCTGATAAGAAAGTATTCAGGATCTTATTAACATATCATTCATATTTTCTACTGCTAACATGTTTAAAATCATTATTTTTAATCACCAGTCTCCAATAACTTTACAACATAGAATTCCTATTGTTCCCATTTTACAGATACAGCATACAGTATATTGTAACATGGGCCAAGGACTTTGAAGACTCAAATGGAATTTGAAGCTAGGCCTGATCCACCTGAATCCATTGTGAAAATGTGTAACAAAAATGAATGAATGAATGACAGAGAAATATTGAGTGCACACTCTTAAGTCAGTATCTCTTTCTCAAAGTCAATTAAGCAATTCAGGCCACTGGTACTGTGATGTTATAGACTGTTTTAAAATGTTTTTGTGTTTTTTAGAGAAACTAAGGTGTGGCTGTGTATGCAATGTGTAATATACATGTCTGCAACAACACTAGTGGCAATGAATAAAGATGTGTGGTGATATCATGTGTGAACGTCCCACACAATGAACCAAACTAGGATGCTTTGATCGTGATTTCCTGCATGGCAGGGGGTTGGACTGGATGGCCCTCGTGGTCTCTTCCAACTCTGCAATTCTATGATTCTATATGTAATAAGGTAAGTGATCTATCAGGAAGGAGTGAGAAGACAGAATGTTGGGGGTGACTGGTGATTGGCTGAGTGTTGAATGGGAAAGGCTGCTGTGTTGCTCAGCTAGGTGTATGAGCGTGTGTATGAACTAGAGCTACAGTATAACCTCCATATGGGATATGTTCCTGGACTTAGCATGGATACTGAAGATCACAGATAGTAGTGAACACTATATTGGAAGCATAACACAGAATTGTACATTTTCGCCCTAAATGTAAGGTACTGCACTTAGGGGGAAAATACTAAATGCATAGATATAGGATGGGGGAGACCTGGCTGAATGAGACTATGTGCGAAAGGATCTAGGAGTCTTAGTAGACCACAAGTTGAACATGAGTCAACAGTGTGACGCGGCAGCTAAAAAGGCCAATGCAATTTTGGGCTGCATCAATAGAAGTATAGTGTCTAGATCAAGGGAAGTAATAGTGCCACTCTATTCTGCCTTGGTCAGGCCTCATCTAGAATACTGTGTCCAGTTCTGGGCACCATGATTCAAAAAGGATATTGACAAATTGGAGCATGTCCAGAGAAGGGTGACTAAAATAGTGAAAGGTCTGGAAACCATGCCTTATGAGGAAAGACTTAGGGAGCTGGGTACGTTTAGCCTGGAAAAAAGACGGTTAAGGGGCAATATGATAGCCCTGTTTAAGTATTTGAAGGGGTGTCACATTGAGGATGGAGCAAGCTTGTTTTCTGCTGCTCCAAAGACTAGAACACAGAGCAATGGATGCAAGCTCCAGGAACAGAGATTCCACCTCAACATTAGGAGGAACACACTTTCTCAGAGCATGGTGGGGTCTCCTTCCTTGGAGGTCTTTAAACAGAGGCTGGATGGCCATCTGTCAGGGATGCTTTGATTGTGTATTTCTGCATGGCAGGGGGTTGGACTGGATGGCCCTCGTGGTCTCTTCCAACTCTACAATTCTATGATTCTATTATTAGTGTGGAGGAGTTATGACACATGGTGTCTCAGTGGCAGCAGTGATTCAAAGGCTGTGTCCAGTGGTGAGATTATACAAATAAAGTCTCACACATGAACTACAAGGGCATCTAGAAGGCGTCATAGTGGTGGAACAAGTGGAGGTCCTCACATTTATTGGTAGTGGTGGAACAGGTGAATGGCTCTCACAGATACTGCTTAAAAACAATCTACTAGTTAGACTCTCCAAGGCACTGCACACCTACACTGATCAGTAGATATCAAAGCTATTTTCAAGCAAGAGAGTATTCCACAAACAGCAACAGAGTCAACAGAATACCTGGTTAGAGGCAATGAGGAGTGCCTTGCAGTATCAGTAACATTTTATGTGCCTATAGCATAATCAAAGAAGGCAGTACTGTCTTCAGTTGCTACACCTGAAATACAAGGTAGCTGTCCAAATCTTGGAAGAGGCTGGTTTAACAACCTAGTATGCAAATATGAACCGACACAACCAGAGATGCTGCACTCCACATCCCTTCCCAAATTCCTGAGGTACACTATGTACTCCATGCAACCTACAGTGAGTTTAAACAATGCATAGTGTGGGCTGTGGACCAGACTGTATGCTATTGAATAGAAAAACAAAATAATATATTGTAACACATCATTGTATGCAAATCACTCACGAGCACACACTTGTATTCTGGTAAACTAACATACTGTATATACTTGTGTATAAGTTGACCTCATGTGTAAGTCGAGGCAGGTTTTGGGGCCAAATTATGGATTTTGATATGAGCTGTGGATAAGTCAAGGGTCGTTCCACGGAGAGAGGAAAATACCAGTGATGCCTCAAGGGACTGGCTGCCGCTGGACACCACCATTTCCCCGCCCAGGCATCAAAAAGGCCTTTTGCCACTCTACTCAAAGAAGGGGTTGGTTTCTTTTTTGATAAAAGTTAAGGTACAGTTATCAACTCTTATCAAAAAAAGGTACCAACCCTATCTCTGAGTAGAGTGGTGAAAGGTGAGAGCTTATTCCATCCCAGTAGAACCTAAAAGAAGCCCCAGCCCCCTCGAAGGACTCCTTTGAGGGGAAGTGCCAAAGAGCTGCCGCCACCACCATTTTTCTGCCCAGGCATTCAAAAAGGCCAGAAGCTGCACCATGACAGAGAGAGAAGAGAGGGTTGGTGCTTCTTTTACATTGTCTCAGGATGGACTAAACTCTCACCTTTTGTCACTCTACTCAAAGAAGGGATGGTCACTTTTTGATAAGAGTCAAGGTACAATATTTAAACTGACCCGTGGATAAGTTGAACCAGGTTTGGGGGGGGGTCAATTTTTTAACTAAAATTTCTAGACTTATATATGAGTATACACAATATGTGCAGAAGTAAAAGTCTCTCCAAATGCACTAGGAAATACAGCTGTCCAAATGTTCTACAGGTCTGAGATATAAGAAGAGAATAACACAGCCCATTAGAAGTACTCTAGAATGAATTTTAAAAGAAAAATCTTTAATTGCTCTACATATTGGCTACAATCTCTCTATTCAACCATTAATGAGAATATGACCCAGCACTTGGGCCTATTAAATCAAATGGCTAATTCTTCTCAAAAAAGCTGGGATGAAGAACTGAGACCAGGAAGTTGGGAACAGATCTGTCACACAAAATATAGTGATCTGCAATACCTATAAGAAAAGGAGTAAGAATTGCCTAGCCCTCCAAATGTGGTCAGACTGAAAGTCTCAGCTTTCCTCACCATTTACTATGCTAACAATGGCTGCTAGGAGTTGAGTCCAACAGTATATGGAAACTGCACTTTGCCCATCCCTCCTATGGAACATGTAGCCTGTACATTGCCTTCAATCTGGAATGTATAGATAGGGAAACAATTTATTAATATACGGTAAGTAACCTCCTCCTCTTCTCAGTGGTTTGCTATGACCAAAAAAATTATCAAACATGTGTTCATGTATCTATGGAATATCATTTTTCAATGTTTAACAAAAATCTTCCCAGAAGACTTCCATCAGGTACCTACTAATTGTTTGGATGGCTTACTGCTTATTGATGTATAAGGATAGATTTATGTATCTGTGAAGGCAGTTCTTCTACAGGGAATTTCGCTCTGTATTTCTTGTTTTACACATGATGTGACTTTTCCCAGAACACATTATGTGGTTAATACATATTAGTGGCACATTTATTTTTAGATAAGCATGAGTATATATTTATCAACCTATATTATTTGCAACAGCAGCTTTTTAAAAAATTAAGCACATATCATGAAGGAAATATCAACAGATTACAAAGGTGATTTTCCTGGTTCCAGGTGTGGAATGTGTGGCCCTGTACATACTGAGCTTCAATTCACATCAGCCCTAGGCAGCATAGCTAATGGTACAAGGATTTGCAGTCCAAATCAAGAGGGTCACATTGACTGCCCCTCCAACTTCAAATGTACCAAATCAACCGTCAAAAAAACAGTCAAAGTCAAAAGTAATTAGTGCTATTTTTTTCTTAATGAAAGGTTTTAGTTATGCTTTTCATGTTCAAAGAGAACTGGAAAGCTATTAATTCATGTTTTATACTTTTTTACAACTTTGGTATTATCTGCAGTAGCCTATGATTGTAAATAATACACATACACTGCACAGTTATATACTTGAGCCTGCAAACACTACTGTTGGTAATTAAGTCTTACTGAATTAAATGTACAGTTGTCCCTTCACATTCGCTGGGCTTTAGATCCAGGACCCCCCGTGAATACCCAAATCCATGAATACTCAAGTCCCATTATATGCAATTGCATAACAAAATGGTGTCCCTTATATAAGATAGCAAAATCAAGGTTTGATTTTTGGATTATTATTTTTTAAAGAATATTTTCAAGCCATGAATACTTAAATCCGTGAATGTGGAGGGCCAACTGTGATACATTTATGAGTAAAACATAGGGTTATGCTCCATATCTCACAATACAAACAGGAACCTTGCATTACCATCCTAAGTATGCTTACCCCACTGAATTCAAAGGGGTTTACTTACAAGTAAGTATATAGAGAGCCAGCGTGGGGGTAGTGGTTTGAGTGTTGGACTACAACTCTGAAGACCAGGATTTGAATCCCTGCTCGGCTATCGAAACCCACTGGGTGACCTTGGGCAAGTCACATTCTTTCAGCCTCAGAGGAAAGGCAAAGACAACCCTGCTCTGAACAAATCTTCGCAAGAAAACCGTAAGGTTCACCTTAGGGTTGCCAGAAGTCAGAAATGACTTGAAGGCACACAACAACAACAAATACATTTTGAATTGTCGCCGTAGTACCTAAACATATAAAGCTTATTTCTTCAAGCAAGAACAGCTGCCATTTTTATAATAGAAAAAGATGAACTGGAACCAATATAAGTATTGTGGATGGACAGTGCTGGTAAAATAGACCAGCAAGCACTCAGAGTTGCTTAGAAAGATCCTTTAATCGGGCAGCTACTTTAGCTGGAAAATTTACTGCCCCATCTCACAATCACATCTGTTTCCACATGTGCATCATCTAAATAATTTTTGATACTCTTAGTCTTCCTAAAGAGGGAACTTTATTCAGAACCAAAGAAGGGGGGGTACATGTGGCTCTCCAGATGTCAGTGAACTGCAACTCCCATCAGTACAAGTCCCAGCTTGGCAAATGGTACCTTCCCATCCCAGCCCCAGAATCAGAACATTTGCACATAAAATGTGTTTTTCTCCTTGAACGGGAGAAGGCATCTATAAGCCACAGAAATGTAAACAATGTGGCTGCCAAACATGACATGCAGCAAATGTGTCCACTTTAACATCTCTAGTACTGTATATTGTAGTCTAAAAATGCAGTGAATGTGTTTCAGAGATATTTGATACCTCCACTGACTTTAAAGATCCCTGGAACATGTGGATGTTCAGGTCCTCTTCAAAAAATAATTAAGATATGAACCGTCTCAGCTATCTCTCTTGATACTCTGTGTTCAGTGGACCCACTTCCAGTAAGAGAACACAAGACCTTGTACCATAGCTCCATACATACTTACTGAGAAATAAATCCATGGGATTTACTTACAGGTGAGTATGAGAAATAAATACATGGGATTTACTTACAGGTGAGTATGCAGATTCATCTCAGTCACTGAACTTCATAGAGTGCTTCTTAGTAAACATTTATTCTAAACATTCTCCTACTTTTATCAGGCCTCACAGCTGGGTAAGGATTACACCGTAATTCTGCAACTGTAACTGAATGGCAGTTTCCCAATGGATCTCAGTAAGACTATTTCCTTGAAAAATAATCCCACTTAGGTTTGATTACCATTTTGCATAGAAGGGGATTTTATATGAAATCATTCCAAAACAACAACAACACGCATACAGTTTGAAATTATCAGTGAATTAAACTCGATCTGGCCTCACCCCCAAGAAATAAATACATATATTTCTAAGAGACCCATAAATATGTTTACCTATTTAACAGCAAGTCCATTTTAACATAGGACTCATTTCTGAATAATCATGCATAGGGATCCACCACTCTTTCAGGAATGAATGTAATCCATCGGTTGGTCTGAACAGTTGACCTCATACACTTCCCTGACATAAATATAGATAGCAGGATGGAGTATCACGCATTAGCCATCACTTCTTTGCCACAGAATGTAACCCAGACATTTTGTTATTTTAGAAAAATATCTTACTGGAACTCAAATGGCTTATATGTGTGCTGAAGTATTGTTAGCATAAAATTTTATACACACACTGTGCAGATTTATGTGTGTGTGCACACACTGAAACTCTTTTGTGTATACATTGATACACTCTACATATTGTAACAGGCATTTTCACCTCTCCGTGTTAGCTTAGAAAAGGCCAAATCAATGTGCAGAACGCTTTAATGTGTCAATATTGCTTTAATCTTTGCTACAGGTGAAAATTTTGCAGCTTTGGCAACCCCTCCCCTGCCATACAGTCTAGAAAGGAAGGCACAGAAAGACAACAATCTCAGGGGCTCAATTCCTTTGCTTCCTTCCTCCCCCTGAAAGTGTTAAAAGAAAAATACAATGTCAACACCAGCTCCTCCCTGCTGATGGAACTGGTGTGAGTGCATTTTACTTTCTGGCCAGAAGCCCTCAAAAAACCGTTATTTTAAAAAAAAACACCACTAAGGAAGAAAAGAAAGAGATAATACATTCTGGCAAACTATTCTAAGCCTTCATTTGGGACACATAGGTTCCTTTCTTTCTCAGTCACTTGTCTTTCAAACATTACTCTATTAACCTTCCAGAGGGGCAAGAAAACACAGCCTTTTTCAAAAATCCAAGACTCCTCAGCCAAGCGTTATTAGCACTCCTTTCTTAGGCACTTGCACAGCTAGCTATATTCCGAATGGAGCCAGAGAAAAACAGATAGGAAAAGGAAACACGTCAAATCGTACTGGAAACGTGTGTGGCATCTGGAGACGACAGACAGCAACAACTGAAAAGCATCTAAAATGCCCGTCTAAAATGCCACCTGTGCACCACAATTTTAAACTATGTGGTTTTACCTTCTTCATTTAAAAAAAATGTTGGCTTATTTACCACAGGGGAGTGATTGTTAAGAGAACAATCCTAGGAAAATGGCACAATGCCCTTTGTAAGGTAGGAACTTCCAAGAGCCATGAGAATGGACCAAAAGCATAACAGTAAATGCACCATTTTCATTTAAAGAGAGAAAATGAAATGTCAGCCATTAAAAAAAATAATAAAGCCACCCTAAAAGGCTCAATGGCTCTTTTCCTGCAAGGTTTTTTTTTTTAAAGAAATCAAGTGATTAAAAACCACAAAATGTGCTCCGATTATTTCTCTGAAACTTGATTAGGTAGGAAACCTCACACAGAGACATTGTTACTGGATGTATTCAAAGAGCAGTGGAGTTCTCCCTTAAAGTAGGGTGATGTGTTTTTGTTTTCGTCCTTTTCTTTCAGGAAGACTGTATTTTCTTGGCAGGATGAGAGCCCTTGTAAGCCCAGCCCTAAAGATTTTTCCATCCTCTGTAATAAAGCATGCAACGCTGGAGCAACGGGTCCCCTGCCAAAAGGGGTGGGTGGGGGAAAGCCCCCTTCTTTTGCTTCTTCCCCCTCTCCTCGGCTGTGTCAGGAAGACTAGCCGAAGCCAGAAAGGAAGGAGGAGACGGGATTTATCACCAGCTGAACCCAACCCTCGGCATTTCTACACAGCCAGCCCAAACGGTAGGGAGAGGAGAAGACAACAGGCGCCATCAAGAATCAATGTGCACTCCCCTCCTCCGCCAAATGACATTCATAATAGCCACTTCCCTCAGAAACTAAAAATAAATAAATAAAATAAACCAGGAGGAATCAGATGCACCGTTTTGCTCCCCCGCCCCCCCACAACATATATACACCATTTTCTGGGCTCCATGGAGAAACAGGGGGATGGACAGGGAGGAGGAGGAGGAGAGGGAGAGGCATCTCTCTCTCACACACACACACACACACGCACCCACACCCCATTTTTGGCAGTCTCTCTCTCTCTCTCTCTCTCTCTCTCTCACACACACACACACCATTTTTGGCAGTGTGTGTGTGTGTCTCTCACCCACACACACACCCACAAACACACCCACCCCCCATTTTTGGCAGTTTCTCTCTCTCTCTCACACACACACCATTCCTCTCTCTCCCCCCCTCTCCTCCCCCCCCTCTCTCACACACACTATTCCTCTTTCTCCCTCCCTCTCCCTCACACACACCATTTTTGGCATTCTCTCTCTCTCTCACACACACACACACACACACACCATTCCCCTCACACACGCACACACACCATTCCTCTCTCTCACACACACACACCATTCGCCTCTCTTTCACACACACACACCATTCGTCTCCCTTTCACACACACACCATTCCTCTCTCCCTCACACTCACACCATTTTGACATTCTTTCTCTCTCTCACACACACACACACACACACCATTTCTCTCTCACACCCACACCCCCAAGAGAATCTGACGCCCCTGGGAAACAACTGCCACATGCCACATCCCCACGCAAAGCGATGGGCTGGCGAGAGGGGGGGTTACACACACACACACACACACACACACACTGCAGAGGGGACCCATCACCCTTCCAAAGGTCTCCGTTTCCGCGGTGGCTTCCCCCACCCCACCCCCAGCTCTTGCCCACCCGGCCGCCGCCTCCACTCCTCCTCCTCCTCCTTCGGTCCTGGGCGCGGGAAGGGCTGCTGCCTCTCCTCCGCCTCCAGAGCCGCCCGGCTTCCCTGCGTCCGGAGGAGCCCAGGCAGGCGGGGAGGCCACGGCGGAGGCCGGGCGCCTTCCTTCTTTCCCCTCCCTCCTGTGCTCCGGCCAGCCTTACCTTCCGACAATTCCAGCTCCAGCTCGGCCAGGCGGGCTCTCACCTCCAGCGGCAGAGAGAGGCTCTCGAGGCTGCGGTCCGCCATGCTCGCTCCCAGGCGCTCTCCTCCTTGCGCTCTCGGTCTCTCGCTCGCCCGCCCGCCTGGCTCCCACCCACCGCCCGGTTCTTCTCAGGCGAGGCTCGCTCGCTCTCCCTTCTCCTTCTCCTTAGTCTTCTTCTCCCCTCTTTCTCTCCTCCTCTCGCGGCGCTTCTTTGTTCGCAATGGGCACCACCCGCCAAAGCAAGCCGAGGGAGAGCAATTCTCTGCCTCTATGGCTATGGATATAGATAGATGCAGATATAGATATAGATATAGATTCCCCTCAACACGCACACACGCCCCTCCAAGGCCGGAGTGGGTGGGAAGGGAGGGCGGCAGATTCAGAAACAAAAGCCCCCAACCCTCCCCTCCCTGCGCTGAGGCGGCGTCGGGGGCGCCCCGGGTCCTCTCCTGGCGGGGCTCGGCGGCTGGAGGGTCCCCGAAGACAAGCAGGCAGGGAGGGGGGGAGAAAAGCCGAGCAGTCGGCGGAGAGGGAAGGGAAAGAGCAGCGGAATCTGCCGCCTCCTCCTCCTTCGCCCTTCGCTCCTCTTTTCAGTAGAGCCCCGCCATAGTGCGGGTGGAGGCGATGATGGTGGTGGTGCTGCTGCTGCTGCTTCGTCCTCCTCCTCCTCCTCTCTTTTCTCTTTGCAATCCTCTGGCGTGGCGCTGAGCGGGCCCGCTGCAAAACCTCGCCACTCGCGGACTGATGGACTGACTCACTGCCTCGCTCGCTCGCCCTCGCACACGCGCAGCCCGCGAAGGGCGCAGCGCGCTCGCCTCTTCCCTCGCTCCACCCCGGCCGGCCGCGCGGTGGCTGCAAACTGCGGGGCGGCTGCTGCTGCTGCTGCTGCTTCTGTCACACATGCGCACGTGACGCGCCTGGGCGCAGCTGCCCCCCCTCCCCTCCCCAGGGGGTGCGCTGGAGAGAGAGAGAGAGAGATGGGGGGAGAGGGCGCGCACACGCCAGCGCGCCCCCGTGCACTCCAAGGATGTAGGAGGACCAGTGGTGGCTCTTCACCTTTGCTTTCCCGGGGACCCCCCCCCTCCTGTAAATATCTTTTGTTGCAACAGACCCACCCTCAAGGCATAACTCAAGGTTAAAAACAATACGGTAATGATAATAATGATGATGATAATAATAATAATAATAATAATAAAATTACACCATCATCCATTAAACCTTCCCTCAAAGGCACTGGAGGGAAAGGGAAGACTTCTCTCTTGCTTCTTCCTGCAAGTTTGTGGCTGGAGCCAGATTGAATGGCAATGCGCAGCCCAAGCCAGCCAGCCAGCATCCTTGGGTCCTGTCATGTGAGCTGAGCATCCTTCAAGCCTGGGCTAGTCCAATGCTCAAACTACTACACCAATGTAATTTAATTTAATAATTTAAGCCAATGGCGCTTACCAGGGACCCCCACCCTTTAAATATCCTTTGTTGCCAGTGTCCCCCAAGACTTAACTCAAGGTTTAAAACCATAATAATAATACCTAATAATAATAATAATAACGCAACTACACCATCCATTAAAACTTCCCTCAGAGGCACTGCAGGGGGAGGGAAGACTTTCTCCTTCTTCCTGCAAGTTTGTGGCTGGAGCAAGATTGAATGGCAATGTGCAGGCCCAGCCAGCCAGCCAGCCTTTGCATTGGATCCTGTCGTGTGGCCACTCCACTGCAGGGAGGAGGTGAGCCAAGCAACCTTCGAGCCTTCAGAGACCGCCTGTGAGGACACCATGGATCCCTGGACCCCAGGTTAAGAACCACTGTAGTAGGACTTTTCCCTCCATGGGTATAAATAAATATTATTATTATTATTATTATTAAAAACAAAAAGGGGGTAACAACAACAACAAAAGCATGTGAGTCACATGCACAGGACAGTCAGTTTTGGGCAGGGGGGAGGGAAGGAGGGCCTGCATGCATGCATGGGAGGGGGATAGGCGATGCTGGGTGCTGGTGTATGTTTTTTTCCAGCCACAATATGCTCTCGTCATTCCTTTTGGTCCCATTTTTGGGCCTTCCAATTTGTAGACTGCTGGGGGGAGGGGGCTGTTCCCAGCCCAAGTCCCTCCAAGATGTCTTACAAATGTAAACTAGCTATTTTTTAAAATAATAATAATAATAATAATAATTAATCATGGTCTTATCCGTTTTTAATTGTGTTCTAATCTGCTTTGAACCACTTTTTAAATCTGTTGTTAGCCACCTTGAGTGATAATGTTTCATTGAAAAGCCAGGATAGAAATGTAATGTATAAATAATAAAATAAATTCAATGTATGAGTGCTAAGCAGTGGTATAGTGGGACCATGGCTGGTAGGATCGCAGAGCTGAAATTTGAATAGCAGGGATGGGGTGCAACCTGACAGCCCCTCCTCAAACTTCCTTGGCCTTATGAGACACAGTCGTGATTTTTCCCAGCAATAATAGCCTATCCTGTTGTGATCCAATTACAGTATTCTGACATAACCACCTCAGAGTATTTCTTGATTAAGAAAACCCTATAAAATTCACAAGGTTACCATAAGTCGACAGGCAAATTGAAGGCACATATACACACACCTTGGTCCAGGATGGGCAATTAAGATCCATTAGCTTTACAAAAGACCAGCTCCTGGGAGAAGTTAAAACTGCTAGAACTGGCTTGTTGGTACACTCTTGCAATTTCAGATTCTCCTTGATCAGTTGGTTATAAGGAGTATCTGCACTTCAAAATTTGCCACTGTATCAGTGCTAATAAGAGCATGTGTGACAATAAAGCACTAAGGATATAGAATCATAGAGCTGGAAGAGACCATAAGGGCCATCTAGTCCAATCCCCTGCCTTGCAGGAATACACAATCAAAGCGTTCCCAACAGCTAGCCATCCAGCCTCTATTTAAAAACCTCCAAAGGAGACTCCACCACACTCCAAGGAGTGCATTCCACAGCTGAACAGCTCTTACTGTCAGGAAGTTCTTCCTAATGTTTAGGTGGAATCTCTTTTCCTGTAGTTTGAGTCCCTTGCTCTAGTCTTTGGAGCAGAAGAAAACAAGCTTGCTCGATTCTCAATATGTCATCCTTTCAAATATTTAGACATGGCTATCATGTCCCCTCTTAACCTTCTCTTCCCCAGGCTAAATATACCCAGCTCCCTAAGCCACTCCTCATAGTACATGGCTTCCAGACCTCCCACCATCCTGGTTGCCCTCCTTTGGACATGTTACAGCTTAAAATCACTAGTAAAAAATTCTGTGGTGGTGTAATCTTAGAATCAAGCTAGAGTAGTGTATTGGTTTGAGTGTTGGACTAGGTAGTTTGGAGATTAGGGTTCGATTCCCCGCTTAACCATAGAATAGAATAGAATCTTTATTATGGTCATGGAGATCCACTGGATGACCTCAAGCAAGTCACTTCTCTCAGCCTCAGAAGAAGGCAATAACAAACCTCCTCTGAACAAATCTGGCCAAGAAAACCCCATTATAGGTTTGCCTTAGGGCTGCCCTAAGTCAGAAACAACTTGAAGGCACACATCACCCGTCTTGGAATCATTGAACATTAAAGCTGAAAAGGATTGTAGAGGTCACTCTGCTCAGTGCAGGAACTACAGCATTTACCTCACATTACCTCTATTTGGGGACAAAGAGCTTGCCACCTTCCAAGTCAGTCTGTTCCACCCTTGAATGGATCCCCTTGTTGTGACTTTTCACCCTAATGTTTAACCAACATCTAATCCCTTGAAAGTTTCATCCTTTGGTTCTAATCCTGCCCTCTGGAGCAAGAGAGAACTGCATGGCAGCCCCACCCATTACTTAAAGATGGCTATAGTGTTGGTGGTCTTGGTTTTGTCTTCCACAGAGTAAACAAGCTCAGCTCTTTTAACTCTTCTTCATAGGATCTGGTTTCCAGATCCATCAGACCCTTCTGTGGACTTACTGAAGTTTGTCAGTATACCTGCCATGAGTGTTAGCTTGATAGTGGCAAAATACTATCTTTGTTCTGAACATTTGTAAACTACAAGCCCATTTCATCAAACAGATTAAATTATATCCTTTAGTCATGCATTCATTCATTTCTCAGAAGTATATCTTACTATTTTCAAGCTCAACTTTGAAAGTAACTTACAGATTTAAAACAAATTAAAATACTATAATAGGATATAGGCCATAAAATAACAAAAATATCTTATAGACAACCAAACAAAAAATAAAATCTAACCAGTCATAAACTAGTCTAGGTGCCCCACAGCATACCAAAGACATGGGGGTTCCACCAAAAGGACAGCATAGGGTTAAATATTTTTACTTCCATGATGTTTGTCTTCAGGCACAAAAATTAGGTCAATTTAATTGCTTAAAAAGGAAAAAGAGAGGACATGAATGTTTTGTTTGTTTACAAGTATTTATAAATGGCTTACATCTAGAGATTTCAGAACCATGCACAACCATTATAAAACATACAGTTCTCAGTCCTGTTGGTAATCTGAACTAGAGAAGACCCATTAACATTTGGTAACGCAGGTAATCTGGAGACCCTGATATCAGCTAGATCCACACTACACCAAGAATCCACTTTGAAACGGGATTATTTGTCATGGCCCCTTCCTGTGGAATCCTGGGATTTGTAGTTTGGTGAGGCACCAGCACTTTTTGGCAAAGAAGACTAAATATCTGTTAAAACTACAAATCCCAGGATTCAATAGGAAGATCCATGACAAATTTCAAACTGGATTATTTGTCTGGTGTGGTTTTGACCAATGTCACATGCTCCTGATGGGGCCTCTTTTGTATGGAACCCTCTTCTTCATATTAGACATGCGCTGACAGTTCTTTCTCTGAAACACATTTTAGAAGTGTACCTATTTGGGGGAACTTTCCTAATATGTAGCCACATATTTTAGTCACTTGGATGATGTTGGCATTGTACACTGATGTTATGTATTGTGTGTGAGAGAGAGAGAGGGAGAGGGAGGGAGGCAGGCCTGGATCCTATTGTTAGTCCCCACTTGACTAGACCTACTAATCAATGGGATTTGCACAAGTGTTAAGTCACCATGCAACAGTTGATTGAATGGCTCTACTCTAATTGAGTCTACCAACGGAATTCAGTCTGTATGTTTGTATAATTGTTGTGCATGGCTCCAAAATCTCTAGATATAAGTAGTTTATAAATATTTGTCAACAAATAGCTCTTTCAAATTAGCAAACATTCATATTCTGCTGGCAGGCTCCCCCAAGCATGGGGTTGGCTACTATACAAACAGAATACTGGGCTAGACAGATCTTTTGTCTGATCTAGCAGGGCCCTTCTTACGTCATTATTAACAATAGTTGCAATGCAGTAATGATAAGATCCAAAGAACATCAGCCAATATGCATCTCTGCAAAGGGACTTTCCTATTTCTTTCCCCCTTTTATGAATTAACCTCCCAGAAGCCAATTCTCGGGGGGGGGGTCAGGAGACCCATTAGAATAACAGAGGAGCAACAACATAACCCCCTTTTTATGTGACCAAAATTGCTTTTTAATTCATGCAAGGGGTTCTCTTGATCTGGCCCTGAAGTGCAAGGTGAGACCATTTGAGGCTGGCATTCCTATCCTATAAGTAGTTTGAACCATGACACATTGAAGAGAAGCAATTGAAGGCTACTTCAAATTTTGGAGCATTGCAGACTAAAACAACAGCAAAATCAAAAACCAAAAAATAGCCACCCCACCCCCACCCCCAAAAGCACATCTAGGCTTATATCTCATCCTATGGGTGCTGTTTGGCTGAATTCCCGCAAGCAGAATTCCTTTTTATAGCCACAAACTGTATAGTCATGGTTACAGTAAAAAAAAAAAAGGGGGGGGGGAAGAGCAGTAATAAAAAAATCCAGAAAGATCATCAAACAATTAATACAAGGGTGGCCACTTTAGTATCACTAGACAAAACACTTTGGATTTGCATAAAATCTGCATATATATATATATATATATATATACATTTGCCCATCAAATCCCTATTTGAAGGTATTCTGTTCACTACTTTCTGGAGGAATCTAGTCTACTGTCATACAATTCTTACCATCAGGAAATTCTTCCTAATACAAATGTAATACATAGTAATACAAATGTAATATTTAGTAATACATAGGAGCAGGGGGAAATGTATGTTTAAGACAGATACATATTCTGTTACTGTACAGCCTCACTACTAGAGTGCTCATTCTCTCAATTTCCCCCCCTTTCACATTGTAAAGACCAAGATAAACTGTTGTGTGCTATTTGTCAGGCCTCACACTCACAAACTTATAATAAATAAATAAATAAATAAATACCATCGCTTTGCTCCCTTACTGCAGGCCAATCAGATGTGTTTTCAGGTTTTTTTTTAAATGTTATATTTGCAAGAAGCAGAAAACTTACTGCAACAGAATTATCATTGCTTGTCCTATCCATTCAGCTGCAGGTGTATTCACTCAGACCAATATTTACCACTAATAGATACAATTGTATATTTTTCTTTACAAAAAAAGACATGCTTTATTAAAAATTAAAAACCAGTCTGATTAGCAGTAATAGTGGGATAAAAGATGTATGTACACCATGGAAAGCAAAGTCTCTTATGAACTAATTCAAACACCTCTTTAAAAAAAACAAGGCTGTAGTTCTGTCTCCACCCTGATATACACAGCACTATGATCTCAGCCATGAAATTGGGGAAAACCCTGAAAAACCTGTTTGACCAGAGGTGGCACATGGACAACATTAATGTATACAACCCCTTTTTTCTTTTCATAGAGTCATGCATCAGAGCTCCACCAGGTGTCCTGGATACTCTGTAATTCAGGGCAGAATTTGGAAATAGTATTCTTTTTTATTATTATTATTATTGCAGCTCCCAGAATCCTCCAGCCAGCATGGTCAATGGACTTCCTGGCTGAGGAATTCTGGGATGTATGATTCAACAAAGGAACTTGTCCATGTTCTGTCCTGTATTATACAAAGGAGCCGGCGGTGGGGGAGGGGGGGACACGGCAGCACCTTTAAGACTAACTGGCTTTTATTTTAGCATGAGCTTTTGCAGATATAAACCCACCCTCTGCGTAGGGATGTCCAGTTCAAGTCCAGTTCAAGAGTTAGAATGGTGACTAGATTTTTATGTCTTGAACAACAGCTTCCTGTGCAATGCTGAGTACTTACAGAGTTAAGCAAGTACAGTCAGTCCTCTGTATTCATGGATTTGGCATCCACGGATTCCACTACCCATGGCTTGAAAATATTCAAAATAATAAACTTCCAAGAAGCAAATCTTGATATTGCCATTTTATACGTGTAAGGCACACCATTTTACTATGCCTTTGTATATAATGGGACTCGAACATCCACGGATTTTGGTATTCACAGGGAGTCCCGGAACCAAACCTCAGCGGATACCAAGGGCCCACGGTTTTATAAAACTGGAGAAGCAAGCTGGCAAGTAGGACCAGAATAGCAGGCAAATGGGTGTGTTCCTTTTCTCCTTTCCATGGGAATGGCTTGCTTCAGGAGACCTGTCTTGCATCTTCCTTGTCTGCCTTCCCCATCGTTCTTTATAGCAGGGATGGGAAAGGGATGTCCCTCAATGTTGTTCAACTGCAGCTCCTATCAGCTTTAGCCTACATAGACAATAGTAAAGACTAATGGGAGCAACAGTCAAGCAACATTTATGGGGACATAATCCTCATTCTGCCTTTAGAGACACCACTGAGGCCTGTTCAATAGCTTTTAATTGCTCTTCCTATTGCTTTTAGACTGCTGGTTTTCTGCTGCTTGGTTTTCTTTCCTTCTTTCCTTCCTTCCTTCCACCTTGAACTTGATAGGGATGGTAGAATATAAACGTTTGAAGGGAATAAACCTAGTCCAGTACTTACCACAGTGAAAATCCAGTCACCGCAGCAAAACAGGTTTTATCCTCTGCCTCAGGATTCTTTGCAAGACAGATTTGGCCTAACAGCTCAGTCAGCAAGCTATTCTCAGCAAGCAGTAATTTTCACTACTCCCATCGTCCCTTACCATAAATCAGGTTGGATAAGGCAGATGGGAACTAAAGTTCAACCACACCTGCAAGACTGTAGACTCCCTAGCTCTGTTCTAACCAATGCTGAGCCTGTGTGGGTGTGAGAGAGAGAGACTCTTCACTCTGCATAACACCACAACAATAACATCAAAAGGATTTTTGTCATGTATGTTCTCAAATTAGACAATGGGATTTCAAGAATCTCAAGAATTGATCAGCCTATGTATGTCCAAACTGCTTTGCTATATTGTGGCTTATACTTGGGAGGGGGGGGGTCAGAAAGAGAGAGGGGGAGACTACAGCTCCCAGAATCTTCCAACCAGCATGGTCAGACTGGCTGGTGGATTCTGGGAGTTGTACTCCAAAAACATAGCTTTCCTAAGCTCTAGATTAATGGTTGTGTTCCCATAATCAAAAGGGCAGAACATATAAAGTATATTAATTAAGGTGGCCAGGTGTCCTATAACCTACATTGATAGCCCCCAGCTTGGAATATCAAATAATTGGCTGTATTTAATAATTTGGCTAAGGTGGCCATCCACATGGTTACAGGTAAACCATGGACCCCCTAATACCAAGGTGGGATTCATGCAAGACCAAGGGAAGAGCCTTTCGAAATTCTCCAAAACAGATACTGATGTAAGAAACTCAACACCTGGAGCACCATCTAGTCCAATCACTTGAATCACTTGAATCATAGAATCATAGAGTTGGAAGACACCACAAGGGCCATCTAGTCCAACCCCATGCTTCGCAGGAATACACAATCAAATCATTCCCGGCAGCCACTCAGCCTCTGTTTAAAAACCTCCAAAGAAGGAGAGTCCACCACACCCCAAGGCAGTGAATTCCACTTCCAAACAGCTCTTACTTGCTATGCAGGAGCTAAAGCACTCCTGAAAGATGCCCATCCAACGTCTGTTTAAAGACCTCCAAAGATGGAGAATCTACCACCCTCCAAGGCACTCTATTCCACTGTCAAACAGCTTGTATAAACAGTTGGCCCTCTGTATCCATGGGTCCTGCACCCACGGATTCAACCAACCACAGCTCGAAAATATTCCAGAAAAAAAAAATCCAAAAAGCACACCTTCCTCTTTGCTATTTTATATAAAGGGTGCCATTTTACTACACCATTGTATATCATGGGACTTGAGCATCCATGGATTTTGGTAACTACAAGGGTGGTGGTGGTGGTGGTCTGGAACCAAAACACAGTAGATACCAAGGGGCCACTGTATATTCCACTGCTGAACAGCTTGTGTGTGTGCGCGTGTATCTGTACGTTAGAGCTGTTCAACAGTGGAATAGTGGAAACTGTTTGACAATGGAATAGACTACCTTAGAGGGTGGCAGATTTTCCATCTTCAAATAAAGTTTGGATGGGCAAATATATATATATATATATATATATATATATATACACACACACACACTGTGTGTATGCAAATTTTATGCAAATCCAAAATATTTTCTAGTGACACTGAAGTGGCCACCCTTATATTAATTGTCTGATGATAATTTTGGATGTATTTATCACTGCTTTTCTTACTGTAACCATGACTATACAGTTTGAGGCTATAAACACATATTCTGCTTGTAGAAATTCTGCTAAACAGTACCCATAGGTTAAGATATGAGCTTAGATGTGATCAAGAATGTCTGTGAAGTCTATCTCCCACTCTGTCTTCAGAAGGAGCCAATACAATTTAATATAATACAACCTAAATGCAAGGAATGACCCTTTACATAATTGCAGGATTACAGTTTAAGGATTCTTAGATCTTAAATGTCCCTTATCTTCAAAGAGTTTAAATAACAATTATTCTTCACACCACCCTGAAAACTATTATTATATCCGTGCTCAAAAAGTGGTTACAAAGTGGTTTTGATGTCTCTTTCCAGACCTCCAATCAAGCCAGTGTTAAGTGCGGTGCAATGTTGTCTCCAGCTTTTAGAAGCAGCAGTTGCCTAAAAGGATAATCAGGACAGGCCCTTCTAATTGAAATCAAAAACCTTTCATTATTTACTAAAAGCTTTCAACCAAAGCTAGTATGGTTGGGAAACAAAGATCTACTTTGTCATGCTATATATAGAAATTCAAAATCACACCTTGGCCACATGTGCTGGGGGATTCTGGGAACTGCAATCCAAAAATGTAACTTATCCAAGTTGTATTTAAAATGACTTATTTTCTTATGGTTTAGCATTTTAACTAGAAATATAGCTACATATATAAAAATATTTACTACAGATTTCAGAATCGTTAAGTCAAGCCATAGACATTTTTCGAAAAGCCTCTGACAGTTTCGAAATCAGTTTCCCCATGATGTTGCCAGAAGGACAGGAACTAGCAGCTTCCATGTCAGTCGGATGATAAATCCATTCCAGGTTTTATTCCTTCCAGATAGTTCAACACCTTGGATAGCTCCTTTAAAGTTAATGGGAAAACCTGGAGTAGATTCACTACCCCACTGGATGGTGACTCACTCCCTCATATGTTCAGAACCAATTGAACAATCCTTTGGATCTCAGCAATTTTATTTGCTGGTGACAGAGTGTCTAAGGATATTTTAGAGGGTCAAGGACTGTTTATCTTTATTTATTTAAGGAATTTATTTATTGCCACTCAACCCGTTCAGGTCACCGAGGCAATGCACATTAGGAACAAAAAAGTTTAAAACATTAAATAAATAACCAACCAACACACACACACACACACACACTGGCAATTTAAACAGTTGAGGCTTTTAAAATAGCTCTAAGAATAGTTTTCAAAACAGTGGCTGGCATCCTGTCCTAACATCGTAAACTGACTTAAGATAACAAAAAGGTGAATTGTAACATTGTGCAACACTCATATTCTCAGGAGGGGAACAGAAATGTACCTGTGTCTCTGGGACCATTGTGCAAACAGAGCAACAGTATGGCCATGGAACCATGGGTCCCATTGTGCAAGAGGCACCAGAACTCCCATTGTTCAGCAGAATGCCATGCAGAGCATTCTGATACACATTGTCGCAATTCACTAGAAGGGTTGCATGTCTTCTCAGGGACGTAGCTATGACAACATAAAGTTACCAATCTTAGCTACTGGTGCAGGATCTTGGCTAGTTTTTCTTTTTAACAAAAATTGCTCTAAAGCAGTTTTTAAAACAGCCAGAAGCAGACACCCCTAATTTTAAGATCCAAAGGCCAACCAAAATTGTGCATTCTTCACTTGTTACATGCTTTTACACCCCCTCCCTGCTAATAGATTGGCAATATTTCATAAATTGGCAATAGCCCATACATTCGCAATAATTGACAATTCACGTAGGACCACGGTAGACCAAGCCATCCACAGAAGGGTTCAAGCAAAGGTCATGCAGAGACCTAACAAAGTTGTCTCAGAAATTCCCCAAAAACAGACATGCTCAGGACAAGATTAAGCAAAGCCCCCTCAGACAGTATTTAGGGTGGAATTTGCTAATTTCCCCTGGAAAGTGCACCTGGCAGTGAGTCCTTCACACCTCTGCCTACCCAAGAATACAAGGTTGCCTCAAACCTATCAGTCTTAATGTTCCAACCATTAACAACAATTAACAAAGCTGGAGCTTCCATTGTTTAGCTCTGGGAAACTCACTCAAGCATTGTTCTATACTCAAAACACTCCTTATGGTACGATATTGGGTATAAATATTACCCTCAAATCATAGCCATGTGTGCACAGCTCCTCCCATCTCATCACTCTGCCAGTCTGCTTTGTGATCCTCAGATCAAAATCTGAGTCTTCCTCTGCTACGTGAATTTCTGCTCTCAGGACAGGTAAAATATAGCCCATCATCCTTGAAATTGATTCCTCTATCCAAATACTTCTTCCTAATTCTTTGCTAGCCTTGTGTGCTTGAAGCACGAGTGCATGTGTGAGTGGTCCCATGATTATTTTCCAATAAAAAACATTTTAAAAAATTGTTTTAGCTTGGAGTCTCATCAGTTAGTACTGGTATACACAGGTGTAAAGATCCCACCAGTTACCCAACCTCTCACTGCCATATTTTGACCTAATTAAAATTTCCCAATTTAATATCATGATTTGAGTGTCACAAATGGATCCCATGGACCCCACACAATCTTGGTTACACACTAACCATCAGAAACCCAAAAAGGATGGAGCTAGCCTGACCTCCTTCAGGAGGGAGTTCCACAGTCTGGGGTGCTGCTACAGAGAAAGCCATGTCATATGTACCAACCAGTCTAGTCTCACAAGATGGTGGAACAGACAACCAGGCCTCAGATGATCATCTTAGATTTCAAACAGGCTCATATGGAAGGAGGAGGACTAGACAGCCGACACATGCTAACATACATAAGCCAGAGTCAGTGCTTAGAAATTTTTAATTTTCCCTACTACAATAAGAGAAAGCTTGTTTCTCTTGCGCTAGAGATTAGAACACAAACGAATGGATTCAAACTACAAGAAAAGTGATTTCACCTAAGCATTAGGAAGAATGCCTTGACATTAAGAGCTGTTTGACAGTGGAACAGACCACCTTGGAAGGTGGCAGACTCTCCTTCTTTGAAGGTCTGTAAAGACTAGGACTTGGAAGGGCAGCTATAAAGGAACTAGACAAGATCCTAAAGTGTCAAACTATATAATTGAATAGTAAAGTTAGGATTGTCCGTGCCATTGTTATTTCCCATTTCTATGTATGGTTGTCGAAGCTGGACAGTGAAAAAAGCTGATAGGAAGAAAATAAACTCATCTGAATTGTGGTGCTGGAGAAGAGTTCTATGGACACCATGGGCTGCTAAAAAGTCCAATAAATGGGTCCTAGAACAAATCAAGCCTGAACTCTCCCTAGAAGCCAAGAAGACTACACTGAGACTGCCCTATTTTGGATATATCATGAGAAGACATGGCTCACCAAGACAATAATGCTTGGTAAGCTAGGAGGCAGTAGGAAAAGAGGAAGACTGCATTCCAGATGGATAGAGTCAATCAAGGAAGCCACAGCCCTGAGTGTGCAAGACCTGAGCAGGTCTCTTGAGGATAGGGTGACTTGGAGGTCTCTCATTCATGGAGTCACTGTAAATCTAAGTTGATTTGATGACAGTTAACAACAACTACAACCTATAAGATAACAGCTGAAGATCCATTATAGGACAAATACTACTTTAGCAGGGCTCAGTGCTGGTCCTGACCCTCTCTACCACAGAACAGATACATAGATTAGAGAAATCTGCAATGTTTTTCCAGGAGGAAACAAAGTCCACCCACCCTCCCAGTAATATATTGTTGGATGTGAGGGCAATCTGGCTGCAACATCTGTCATCCTATTGATCAGCAAGGTTGATTCAGTTGATCTGGCTGTCCAGGCTGGTGTCCCCTTCCTCCCTTACTGCTCTCTTCCAAAGCTGCGTGCTCAGTGGAAGAGGACGACCATCCCAAACAGAAGGAGTGTACCATTCTTCAGTCAAGGGTATACAATAGCTGCACTCGCCTGCTAGAACCTCCAAACAAGCTCAAGTAATATATTTTTCTGATCTATTCCTGTCGTTGGGCAATTCGTTTGCAGGTGGCTTGGTCTGGAATCTGCAGTTAAGACCATTTGCTAAAATACCGTTTCTGGTGGAAATGAAAACTGCTAGAACTGGTTTATTGGTCTTGAGATAAAGTGTCTTTCCCTGATGGTAGGAAAAGAAATTACATTTCTGGACACTCCATGGAAGGATGGCATGGTGATTTTCATAATAAGCACTTGGATTTCAAAATTTCACCACTGAACCACTTACACACAGTCCTTTCACACAACACATTTATGATTCTACTTTAATTGCCTTGGTTCCATCCTGTGGAATCCTAGGATTTGAAAGTAAGGAAGGGGTGTTAATAACTTTTATAGAGGGAGTTCTAGTGCCTCATCAAACTACAAGCCCCAAGATTCCATAGGGTTCAGCCATGGATGTTAAAGTGGAATCATAATTCTATATTTGTGTAGTGTGGAATGATCTGTTGTTGATGTGTACCTTCAAATCATTTCTGACTTATGACAACCCTAAGGTGAATCTATCACAAGGTTTTCTTAGCAAGATTTATTCAGAGGGGGGTTGCCTTTGCCTTCCTCTGAGTCTGAGACAGAGTGACTTGCCCAAAGTTGTCACCCTGTGGTTTTCTGTGGCTGAGCAGGGATTTGAACCCTGGTCTATTCAATCATAGTCCAAGGACTTTACCAGACTAAATATTCAATAACATTTCTGCGCCACCAAAAGCTAAAAGCGTATTTGTCCCGGCACAATAACTCTTCCTATCAGACCTACCTCCAGCAGTGTGAAAAGGCAGCCCCAGCATTACCAGAGCATGAATTTAGTTCCATTCACTTCTGCGCTCGTGATCTTGGTGATTCCTGTGAGAAGAATGAAGTGTGGTAAATTTTAAAAATACAGACACAAAACATACACACAAGCACAGAACCACACCTTAAAACTTAAAAGTAAACCAGGGAGGTTCATAAAAAGAGCGTCCCCTATCTGGCTGTTGCGTTCTCACCTGGAGGTGTTCTGGCATTGATGCTGAAATCACGAGAGGACAATGGCGTGAGGTTTCAAATGTTGGCAATGCTGACAAAAAAAGCACCTGATAGTTTGGCCTATCAATAAAAATGAATGCCTTATTCCTTACATATGATCACAAAAGGACATAATAGTCTGATATGCACGCCCTTTTCGCGTTCATTAGGTGTCATTATGACACCATATTTGCTGCATCTGATAAAGTCCCAACAGATAATATAATGTATGTGTGTGTATATGTGTGTATATATATATATATATATATATATATATATATATATATAAATACAAATATATTCCACAGAAAGAATGAAACAATTAATGGATGTGGATATAAAAGTATATAAGTGTACATATTTTAGTGTGTGCATGCGCACACACAAAATGTAAATAGCCTGGCTTCCTCTTAGGCAATTATGATGTTGTAAACTAGACTTACAACTTCATAACAGTTTCATATTCACATTTATGGTTGTGTCACCATTGCCACAACTGCAAATGCCCCTAAAACCCACCTTAAAAGCCAGGTAGTCATACGGAATGAAGAAGTTTTGCAGTGCTGGCGAACAGGGCACTGAAGGAAAAGGGGACTGGCCATGTACTCCTTCAGCATTCTGCTCACCAATGCCACACAACTCCTTCACTCAGTATGGCTTTTTAAGGGGTCAGATAGGTGAATGGAGCATAGCAATGGCATTGTAGCTGCATGTCCCATGCATGTTCTCGGCCGGTAAATAGATTTGTATGTATTTTGCAATATATTTTAATGTAAAATTATTTAAATGTCTACATACATTATTTTTAAATGAGTTACACAGATTGGTCATTATCATTTTTGTTGTTGTTGTGTTACCCTAAGAGGTGGGGGGTGCTTTAGAGACCCATCCATTATATCAAAATCTCGATTATTAGCTGGGGGAATTATTAGCTCAAACAAATGCCTGTGATAGGAGGGTAACTGTGGGGATCTTTTCACCCATGTATACCAGTACTAACTGCATAGAACTCCAGTTGAAAGTGAAATAAAATGTCTTTATTGGAAAGAACACTAATTGCATTCACACACGCAACGCACGTTCCTAAGAACCACACAAGGCTATAGAGGAGTAAGACAGAAAGACTGGATAGAGGGAGAGATTCAGGGAAAATAGAGTGATGGTTACCAGTCTTGAAGAGCAGAGTTTAGCAAAGTACTCAAACAGAAGTCTGAGGGTGGCACAGGAGGTTCCAATCTGGAGGTGCGCCGAGAAAGAGAGTGGCCAGGTTCATCCTCCATGGCACACCTTTCTATTGTTGGGGCACTAATATTTATACCCTCCTTCATACCCTGAAGGGGTACTCTGGCTAGAACAAAGCCTGGATGGTTTTCCCACCAGGTAAACAAAGGAAACCGAAACTTAACTGATTGTGTAAATGGCTGAAGATTGGAATTGATTGCTTTACGACAACCTCATAATGCAGGACAGGAGGGGATTCCAGGGTGAGATTTCTTTAGGGTTGAAGTTGGGAAAGGTCACTTAATTGTTTGGTTGGTGACTCATTGCTGAGGTGCCCAAGAAGGAATTAGCACATACCTCCTTAGTGGCTTTGTTTACCAATTAAAGCTCATGGGAAGATACATAATGATTTGGCTGGCAGCTAAGTAGGAAAGAACAATGCAATGGAAAATTTAGGGCTTGTCTATACGAAGCAAAAAATGTAGACTGGTGTGCAGTAATGCCAATTTACAGCAGCTTCTATTTGTCTTAACGTTTTTTCTAAAAGATTGCAGTCACGCAAAGCTATCTGCTTTTGCTGTTCCAACAGGCATGCCTGCAAATCAAGATGGCAGGTGTAACTGAATTACTTGCGTTGTTATTTACCTCAAGTTGCTGCCAGTGAACAATTTTTTTTAAAAAAACTAAATCCTAGGTATGATCTTCCACTTAAACAAAGAAGTAATAAAAAAAAGAGGCTATTTTTCACTGTAGCACACAATTGTTATGGCAAAAATCTAACATAGTGGTTTCAGGCACTTGCCTTGTTAGCAAGCTCCTCCCCCTGCGCAGGTCTGACTAATCAGCTTTCCATTTCTGCTCTTATGGGGAATGCACACCAAAGTGAATCGGTTGTCCCAATGAGCGGGAAGCACATTCTCTGCAGAGCTTTTTAAAAATTACGGGAAAAGTCACAAAGGCTTTTCCTGCAAAGTTTTTTGTGTTTTTGGCCCCCCTCCTACTGAATACAGTGGATTGGTATGGGATCTCATTAAGACAAATCGTATTCTCCTCAAATTCTATGAGGGGTATTTTCACCGTTTTAAAAATCCCATAGTTGTGGGGATGGGATCAGAGGGAAACAGGATGCAGCCCCCCCCCCCAATGATAAGACAATTGGTCATAAACCTTCATAAACCTTTGAACAGTTGATTTAGCATAGATAAATATTCTGGATCTGTACATGAATACACAAGGTTGCTAGGCTGGTAGGTTGTTAATTGTCTGTGAAGTGTGAAACCAATACTTTGTTCTTGCAGGCAAGTTAGTTCTACAGAAGGCAAATATTTGAAGTTGTTTTGTTATACAGTTCACCCTCTGTATCCACAGATTCTGCATCCATGGAATCAACCAACCACAGTTCAAAAATATTCCACACACACAAAAAAAAAGGTCCAAAAAGCAAACCTTAATTTTTCTGTTTAAGGGACATTTTACTACACCATTGTACATCATGGGACTTGAGCATCCACGGACTTTGGTATCCACGGAGGGGTCCTGGAACCAAACCCCAGTGAATACCAAGGGCCCACTGTACAATTACAATGAAAATCACTCTATTCATACATGCAGTGTGCTAACAAGCCATTATCTCTGCCACCCTTATCATCTTTACTAAATATATTATTAACAGTAGTGCTCCTACTATTACGATCCCGATCCATGGCTACTTAATGATAACTCCTGTGAGATTCTTGACATTTTTTATTTTTATTTTTTTATTTATTTATTTATACCCCGCTCTTCAGCCACAAGGCTATCAGAGCAGCTTACAAATTGTTTTAAGCAATAGCTATTTACACATCTACACTGCATTAAACAGTTTCCAATGTGTGTTAGCTAATTGCCCCCCACAAGCTGGGTACTCAATTTACCGACCTACGAAAGGATGGAAGGCTGAGTGAACCTTGGAGCCCGCTGGAATCGAACTTGCGACGTGGTGGCTTGCAGTACTGGCATTTAACCACTGCGCCACCATAAGCAAATCCTGTACCTGGAGCAGTGCAGAACTGAGAAAAATTATATCTTTGGATTGCAACTCCTAGAATCATTCAGAGGGATTCTGGGAGTTGTAGTCCAAAAAGATAAACTTTCCCATGCTCTAGCAGTAAGTTGTTGTTGTTGTTGTTGTTGTTGTTGTGTGCGCCTTCCAGTTGTCTCTGACTTGAAAGTGAACCTATCACTAAAGCAAACCTATCACAGGGTTTTCTGAGCTTGAGAATGTGTGACTTGCCCAAGGTCACCCAGTGGGTTTTCATGGCCGAGCGGGGACTCAAACCCTGGTGTTCAGAGTTGTACTACAACACTCAAACCACTATGTCACACTGGCTCAAGGTATTATATTCCCTGCCAAAACAAAGTTATAAATATGGGTCAGTAGTTGTTATTGCTGCAGCTCTTCTTTATAAATAATACCTCCCCCCAAAATGGTACCCTAATAGTGATCTATATTTTCTTAGGTTCTCCCTCTGTAGTTAGCAGGCCTAGTTGGTTTAAAGGAAATCTGTCCCAGTGAGCCCCCTACAGGAAAGAGATCCACACCATCTGCAGCTGCTGAATTCTAAACATCCAGTTTTTAAGTTCATACTACCCAAAAGTGGTGGTACCTGGATCAGTGCCTGCCCCTGAGCCATTGGCTGCCAGTCCGTGGTGAGTTTCCAGGAAAGAAAGAAACTTCTATAGCTAAAGGGCACAAATATGGTGCTTTTCCTCAGCCCATTGGAATAAAATAATGGGTAGTCCTCCACATCAGATAGCCTAAGAAGCACTGCTTTAATGTTCATTCCTGCTGAGAGGGAGAAGGAGGAGGAATATCTGTACCACACACCTCAAAAGTGTGTTTGTAGTCATTCTTCCTTCTCAAGGAAGATGGAGTACTATTGTTTTGCAAGGCAGAGGTTAGGTACTTCTCTAACACAGAATTCTCAGCATCCTAAACAAACTGCAAATTCCAATAGTTGTACTTTGCGTATTTGCTTATTTTTAATTACTGTTTTTCATTTACTTTATCGTGTATTGCAAATAAATGTCTGAAAAATAATCAGTAACAAAAAGATGGCTTTTCAAACAGTCACTGTGGCACAAACAAGATCAATTTACTTTGGATTCACATTTTAAGCCAAAGAAAGCATGTAGGGATCCTGTTGGGAAATCACCCACACAAATATTGCCAAATTCTCAGTGTTGCAGGAGGAGAAATCCCAAGCTTTTTGTAGAAAGTAAAATCACAACAATTTAACTCGCATAAAACCTTATTGTATGTAAAGATGCTGTGTGACTGCTTGTGCATGCATGCATGTACATCACCTCCCACGCGGATGAGTTTGCAGGCCAGCTTGCGGATGAGGCCTGTTCCTCCCCCATTACCTCCACGGAACAGGAGGAAGTCCAGACAGACACACCATCTCCCATCACTGCAGCAGCCGCCATCACAGTCTCCCCCACTCTCCCAGAAGCTAGGAAGCTGGCCTGCAACACGTGACCAAGGCCCCCTGCATGGTACCCCTTCCTAAGAGTGATGGCAGACCAGCAGCTGCAGTGACAGGTGGCTTTCTGGAATGGGCTCCTGCAGTCACGTGGGGCCCAATCCGGTGGGAATGGATTAAACCAGGTACTGTATTTTCTTATAATGTTTTATTGGGCCCTACCCTGTCTTTGCCCCGAGGGAGGTAAGGATTGCCCATGGGCAGAATGGGGCAAAAGCCCTGCATTGTCAGGACTGCAGGGCTCTAAGACAGGGGCAAGATGGGGAATATTGCCCATGTCGATCAGCCCATAGTCATAATTCAACAATAATATGTGAGTAACAACTGTTTGCAGTGTTCCTAAATAACTGGTGGAGATGTAATAATACAGTATTGATCCAACGTTTCATTTGTTGAATTATGATTATGTTGCTTCTGTGGTTAATCTTTTTCAGCTTTCCACTTTAAACTATCTTAGTTGTACTGTTATAAATGATAGCATAATGGCTATCGATGTATACCACTTTGGATATCGTTCTATAGGATAAAACAACAGATAGAATCACCGCTATCTCCTCCACCACCAAGTTTCATGACAGTGTAAAAACAGGCTAGTGGTTAAAACGTTACCCCAAAAATGCTGGCTAGTCAGAGTTTGCCCTGGCACCATGATAAATAAATTTGGCTTCACAATTTGATGGTGCTGTATTTTGCAGTATGGTCTTGTAAGAAAACTAAAAGAGAAAAGATATGTATAAAATGACTGATTTGATCATTGTAAATTGCAACTTCTCTGTTCTGATGCTTTCAAATCACTTTGGGAAATTCCTTTTCCAGTTATTTTTTTCCCCACCTTCCATTATTTGGTTTGCTTTTCATTTAATCTATTCAATGACCTTTAGAACTGGCTGCAGAAAAACAGGAGAAAGAGCATTCAGGAATTCTTTTTGAGAGTCTATTGTTGAGTTGCTGAAGATTTATATGTGATTATAATCCCTGCAAAGATGCATCAAATAAATGTGTTTCCTAGCACTTAGTCGGATGAAATTTGCACCAGAGGCACCAGTATTATAATCCCATTCCTCTGCCCTCTATATTACAGGAGGAGATGGCAGACTATGAAGATGCTTTTGCTACAAAATCCCTCATACTTTAGATTTTTTAAATTCCATATTTATGTTGAACTGGTACTGAACTGGGTCCCTTCAGTCAGGAACAGTAAGACATAGGATGAAGCCTTGATGCCGCTATTTATTGGTTGGTTGAAACAATTGAATGAATATCATGCCTTTCCATTAAGTAAATACTGAAGGCAGCTAACAATTCCGTTTGTCTGTCTGCCTGTTCAACTCAGAGATAACAAAGGAGGGAAGCCAGTATAAGTGGGGCTTAGTGATCCAGAAGGGGGCTTGGATGGACTCTAATTATGTTGCATATGTACCGTTATTTGTTTTGGGGACAAAGCAGCCCCAGATGTCATATTTTTCAATCCACTGAGAGCAAGTGCCAGCTGCACTCACAACAGACCAACCATAGAACAATTGGTATGAAGCAAAAAGACTTAAATTACATTCCAAATTCTGGTACCTACCAACTGTCCCAAATGTTTCTCTGCCATCCCACTTTCTCAACTGTTCTTAAATGTTCCAGTTCTTTCTCTTTAATCCACATCCCCCCTTCCTCCTGTCTTGCTTCCATTGCTGCAAACTAAGGGGCTGTCTAAACAGTGAAAATAACCCTCATGGAATTTGCTGGCAATACGACCTGTCTAAATTGGATCCTGCATCAATCTACCATATTCAGGAGGAGAGGGCCCCAAAACAGCAAAAACAGTGCACAAAAAGCCTTCGTGGCCTTTCCTATAGTTTTTCAAAAACAGCAAGTGTGTGTTCCTGCTCGTTGGGACAAGCAATTCAATATGAATCACTTTCCCATAGGAGAGGAAATGCAAAGCTGATTGGTTAGGTGAGCACAGGGGCAGGGCTTGCTAACAGGGCAAGTGCCTGCTGCTGCAATATTGGATTTTCGCCTTAGCAAGCGATCGCTAAGGTGATAAAATTGAGGGGTTTTTTTGTTTGTTTGTTTGCTGTCCTGATAAATCAAAAAATTGCTCTATCAATCTAGCACACCTTAGACATCTTTTTTCTTTAAAGTTTGGAGGCGGCTAAGTACTAACGCAAATAAATCACTCGCAGCTGCCATCTTGCATGCAAAGTTTATGGGGACTTCTGGGGACAAAAACACCCTTAAGACAAGTCACTACTGCTGCTAAATGCCATTACTACGAGGTACTCCGTTCCCCCCCTCGTATAGATGGGGCCAGAGTTTAAAGTACAAAAGTAGTTCTCACTCAATTAACTCAGCAGCAGGGAGAGGAGAGGAGGTGGTGGGATCCTGCCCTTCTCAGTAGAAGCCGCCTCTCCTAGCTTCCTCATTAACAACTCTTGCCATCTTGACCCTGCTCTGGCCTTATGCCTCCCAGTTTTCACTGTGAAATGTTGGAGGATATGGCCTTCCTATATTCAGGGGTTGTCTATACGAGGCAAAAAGAAATGGATTGCTCCACAGTAAAGGCAACTCACAGCAGCTGCAATTTGTCTTAAAGTGTGGTGGGGTTTTTTTGAGGGAGTTAGATAGATTAGCTATTTGTGTTTGCTGTGCAAACAGGGATGCCTTCAAATAAAGATGGCAGCTGTGAGTGAATTACTTGCGTTCCCACCGCTGAATAGTATTGTTTTTTAAAAAGCATATCTAAGGTGTGAAAGTGTGATAATTTGCCTTAACAGAAGCAACTCCACAACCCCTCTTTTATTGCATTAGCACTTGTTTGCTAAGGGGGGGGGGAATCTACAGCAGTTCCAGGCACTTGCCTTGTTAGCAAGCCTCGCCCCTTGCACTTGTCTGCCCAATCAGCTTCCAGCTTCTGCTCCTTTGGGAAAGCGAATCAATTCACATCTTTTGTCCCAATGAGCAGGAATGCGCATTCCCCCCACTGTTTTTTAAAAACTCCAGGAAAAGCCACGAAGGCTTTTCTTGTGGCGTATATGGCGTATTTAGCCTCCATCTTTCTGAATATAGAGAAATGATGCGGGATGCCATTAAGACAGGTCGTATTCTCGCATTCATGTATTTGTATTCTCCTCACATGTGTTGCTGTTTGAAAAACCTGGCAACCCTAGCCAAGGGGCCAGGGGAGAAAATCTCCCTGGTGCCTGAACCTGCTCTTGGAGGTCTTAAATATAATATGTTAAAATTAAAACATTGAAATTCAATGGGTTAAAAAACAACATACCCAACGAAAACAAAGCCATAACACAGCAGTTAGAAAGAAATCATAGACTCATACAGTTGGAAGAGACCACAAGGGCCATCTAGTCCAATCCCCTGCCATGCAGGAATATCCAATCAAAGCATTACCGACAGATGGCCATCCAGCCTCTGTTTAAAAATCTCCAAAGAAGGAGACTCCACCACACTCCAAGGCAGTGTATTCCATTGCTGAACAGTTCTTACTGTCAGGAAGTTATTCCTAATGTTTAGGTGGAATCTCTTTTCCTGTAGTTTGAGTCCATTGCTCCATGTCCTAGTTTCTGGAGCCACAGAAAACAAGCTTGCTCTATCCTCAGTATGACATCCCTTCAAATATTTAAACATGGCTATCATATCACTTCTTAACCTTCTCTTCTCCATGCTAAACACACCCAGCTCCCTAAGCCGCTCCTCATAGGGCAAATAACAGCACCCACCAGATTAAAAAGTACCTCAACAGTGAACTCCTGTCTGAGTAAAAATACCTTTGCCTGCTGATGAAAAGACCACAGAGAAAGCTGGCCCAAGACATTTTACTGCTGGAGGTAAAAGACAGAATGGCTCCCCCTCCAGGTTCCATGTACAGAAGCTGGCTGGGCTGGCAAGGTATTCTTGCTTCAACAGTGGCAGTGGAATTATGTCTTCCAGCACAACTAAGACTGCAGGTTTTGCTGGAAGTGGGAGTGAGGACAGGTTGTATGCAGCACATATAGTCTTGTCCTCAAAGAGAAGATCACAAACCAGGAGACTGGGATCTCTGTTCCACAACAACTGTTGCTTACTGAGGTAATCATCTCACTCTGCTTAATGGCAGGGCCAGCGCCAATAACAGAAGCCAGCCTGGCCTCTCTTGGAAAGGAGTTCCAGAGCCTGGAAGGAGTTATTTTGCACTATGTTCATAGCACAGATAATGGACTTCTAACCCCCTAGAGTGACACTTTTACATATATACTATGCAACTACTTTGGGCTGCTGACACACTGCAGAAATAATGCAGTTAGACAACGCTTTACTTGTCCTAGTTCAATGCTATGGAATCCTGGGATTTGTAGTTTGTTGTGGCACCAGAGCTCTCTGACAGAGAAGGCTAAATATCTCACAAAATTACAAATCCCAAAATTCCACAGCACTGAGCCATGGCAGATAAAGCGGTGTCAAACTGCATTATTTCTGCAACTGTGCCAGCAGCCTAGGAGATTATACCTTGGCACAGATGTAATATATGGATATATAATGCAATGTGGCACACCAAACCAGGTTTCTTTAACTGAGCACAATGTAAAAGAACAAATTTTAATGGAATACAATCCTGAAAGCCACCAAGGACATCCTTGTAACACTAGCTGACCACATGAGATTGCTAGAATCTGGAGCAGTTGCCCATGATAGCATGGCAATGGCCAACACTCATACTAATAAAAACATGGAAGTAAAACATAAGGCCCACCGAACAGAGATGGCATACCACTGACCTTTTCAAGCAGGGATGACGATATAATGTCCCTAGGTGTTAGCTGTCAATCCCCAGCATATTAAAAAAATTAAGCAAGATTTTTTTACAGGCAAGCAGATGAGGAAATACTAGCAAGAGACCTCATCTCAGGACTATCAACAGTAACTTTTTGTGGAATGGGGGTGGCAGTGAGCTAAATAGTTTGCTTCTTTGGCCAGGACAAAGCACCCTGAAAGTCTAACAATTAGGATAAGGAATCTGTGATCCTCTGGGGTTGTCTAAACAGTGAAAATAACCCTCATGGAATTTACTGGGAATACGATCTGTCTAAATGGGATCCCTCATCAATCCACTGTATTTGGAAGGATGGTGGCCCAAAATAACAAAAACACCGCAGGAAAAGTCTTTGCAGCTTTTCCCTGAGTTTATAAAAAACAGCTAGGGGAGTGTGCATTCCTGCTTGTTGGGACAAGCAATTCGATATGATAGCAAGCAATCACTAAGGCAATAAAATGGTGTTTTGTGTTGTGTGTGTGTGTGTGTGTGTGTGTGTGTGGTTGCGTCCATGTTAAATCAAAAAACTAATCTAGTGCACCTTGGACATCAGGTTTTTTTTTTTTTAATTCAGCAGCAGCAAGTAAATCATGCCACCATCTTGCATGCAAAGCTTATGGGGGCAAAAACACCATTTAGACAAGCTGCTGCTGCTGTGAAATGCCATAAGTGTGAGGTACTCCATGTGTGTGTTTTTGTTTGTTTGTTTGTTTTTTGGCCTCATATAGACGGGCCCCTTTTCTTCCATTAGCCCAATCCAGCATGGCCAATGTTAAGGTACTGTGGGAGCTGTTGTCCAGAATGTCTGCTCTGAAGCTGGAAGTTTCTGTAGGAATCCCAACACCACATTACTCACCACTCCCCTTAAAAAATGCCCCCAGTCATCTCTTCTTTGCTCTTCTACCCTTCACAACCTGCTGTGGAAAGGAAAACTTGCTAGGCAGGATGCACAGGAAATGGAGGGGAGGGAATGATATGACTTGGAATTGGATAAGTGGGCAAATGTGGTGTTCAAATACAGTCTGGTCAGAAAACTAGACTTCTGGTAGCCAGCCCGCAAGAATAATTGATACCCAGGTGAGATCCCATCTGGGGAATACTCTGGTCCCATAATTAGTTTCTATGGAATTAGGGAAAATGCATTGAACTATATGTGTAATTTAAAGCAGGATTAGGAAATGTTTAGCTCTCTAGATGCTTTGGACTACACCCCCCAGAAGCCTTTATGTTGGGTGTGGCTGATAAAAGTTGAAGTCCAAGGCGTCTAAGAGCCAAAAGTGTATCTCATTGTTTTCATAGAATCAAAGAGTTGGAAGAGACCACAAGGGCCATCCAGTCCAACCCCCTGCCATGCAGGAATACACAATCAAATCATTCCTGACAGATGGCCATCCAACCTCTATTTAAAAACCTCCAAAGGAGACTTCACCACACTACGAGGCAGTGTATTCCACTGCTGAACAGTTCTTACTATCATGACATTCTTCCTAATGTTTAGATGGAATCTCTTTTCCTGTAGTTTGAGTCCATTGCTCCACATCCTAGTCTCTGGAGCTGCAGAAAACAAGCTTGCTCCATCCTCAGTATGACGTCCCTTCAAATATTTAAACATGGCTATCATGTCACCTCTCTTCTCTTCCCGACTAAACATGCCCAGCTCCCTAAGCCACTCCTCATAGGGCATGGCTTCCAGACCTCCCACCATCTTGTTTGCCCTCCTCTGGATATGTTCCAGTTTCTCAGTATTCTTCCTGAATTTTGGTGCCCAGAACTGGCCACAGAATTCCAGGTGAGGTCTGACCAAAGCAGAATAGAGTGGCACCAATACTTCCCTTGATCTAGACACTAAACTCTTATTAATGCAGCCTAGAATCTCCTTTGTTTAAAAGTCTCCTCTCAAAGAATGGCAAAATCTGTTTGGAATGGCACATCCTAACCATCTAACTGTTGCATTTTGAACCAAATGATAGATTGGCAAATGTGGATGTGCCCATGAGGCTGGGGGCCCATTTAAATGGTGAAAATATCTCTCATGGAATTTGCTGGGGATCCTACCAGTCTAAACAGGATCCAGTGCCAATCCACGCTATTCAGAAGGGGGGGGTGTAAATTGGCAAAAACAATGGATTTTACCCTTTGGCCTCTATCGCCCCATTTCTGTTCCTAGGAATGGCAGTGGAAGGTTTGAATAGCTGCAGGAGTTTCTGTCTTTCTTCCTACAGTTTGCTGCATCTTTCTTTCTGCCTTTATCACATGTTGTGGTCTAACTGAGATTTTTAAGAGGGACAATCATTGGGAACAAGGGGATGAAATAACATTTGCCAGACGGCCTTCAAAGACAAACCCACATATAGCGAGTGCATTGCAGTATCCCTAGTATGAATGTGACAGATAGGTCGTTATAGGTAAGACTCCCTCATCCATAAAATAGCCTCTTCTATACATGTCTTTCTGATGTGGAACAAAAGATCTAATTTTATCTGGGATCACTTCACAAAACTAATGGAATTCTGAAGGAATGGAATATACTTGATGGGGTAAAGGTGCATTGTTGACTTAAAAAAAATGTTGAAAATGCAGCTAACTGCACTTGAACATTACACAAAATATAATCCAAAGGACAGATTGTCATGGTGCGTGTCAAGAACAAATTGACATTTTAAAATGCCTTAGAAATGCTCAGAACTATTTTCCTCAGAATTTATGCCACAATTTTATATTCTTAAGTTGTCATGTAGATCCAACATGTAGATACAAGCCTTGCTTTTTTTTTCATTTAAAATCATTAGATTTTTAGAAGCAAGCTAAAAGTGATGAAGACAGGTATATTCAATTCAGTCATGTTTCTGCCCTATTCATGTATAAAATTTGCTGGGGTCTAATTTTAATGAAAGAAGGTTTGTCCAACCACCAGCACCTGGACCAATGGTAAGTTAGTGTGGGAACTAAAGTCCTAAATAGTTGAAGAGTTAAAGCACAAGTGGGCAAAGTGTGACCCAGACTGCCCTTTTTCTGGGCTAACTTGTCTCTTCTGGAAACTTCCATGAATGATAAGTCACTTGTTGAACAGGTAACAGAGTGGCCTTGCATTTTCCACTTACGTATTTTCCAAAAGCAGAAGTTGATTTCTATCCACTTCTGGTTCATATGTTTCAGGCTTTTTGACAGTTCTTGCAGCCCTCAGAGAGAGCAAGGGACAGAAAATTGACTCTTGGACACAACATAATTGCCCACCTTGGGTGAAAGGTTTCCCACCAATAACAAAGATTGTTTGAAGAAAACGGCTTATTAGTAGTATGTTGTTACCAGAGTTCAGCCTCGGTGTACACAGAGTATGATTATCCTTGTAGATAAAGTTGACGGAGGACTAATCCTGCTCTCGATCCTAATCAAATCAGGAGGAGAAAATCTCTTCTAGTGCAGACCGAAGATAGTTGTTGAGAGATGAGTGGCTGATATCACCTGTGCATTTACATTCACAAGAAAAAGGAAACATAGTAGTTTAAGAGATATTTCAGAAGATAGTTATGATGGTGTCAACAAAGACTGACACAACCTATTAGGCCCATCAGTCCCACCACAAAATTACAAACATCTTTGTAGTCATGAATGGAAATTAATCCAATTTGATTAGTGTTTAGTCAGGGATACTACAGGGTACTCGGGTGGTGTTGTGGAAAGCTGACACTAAAGATCAACTAATGTTTCCATTATAATATCCCTGTTTCTGATATAATTTGAGGGAAAGGTCAGAGTGTTCACAAGTTCCCTTTTGTGGTACTAGAGCCCCCAGAACCCCCCAGCCAGCAATCTAAGAGTTGTAGTCCAAAAAGGGAACTTGTCCAAGCTCTGGGGCAGGTTATGAGAAGAGAATGGACCACTGAGAATATTTTACCCAAGAACATTCTAAAACCTATACCCAGTTACTGCTCCTCTCTGCCACAAATTCATTTTTCATGTGCAGCATATGGCTCCATTTCCACCCAACCAATGAGAAAGTGCCTGTGGCGTTACAAAGGCTGGTGTCACTCCTCCCCCGGATGGTGTCACTTAGTGTAATTTGGCCTCTCTGCACCCCCTAGTGCTGCCACTAGAAAGTGCCTTTCCCTATGAGTTTCTCTGTGGTGCCTGGCTATTAGCAACAGAATATAACAGAAGTAGGAAAAACAAGACTCATGTGGTTTGACTCCACTTCCCCTCATCCCACCCTGGCATGGCTATGATCCAGATGATGGAAGTGTCTTGTACCCACAGCATCAGAGATATTTCGCTACCTAATGGAAAGGACAAGATAGTACCCCCAATTCCACCTATAGATGTTGACAGGACAGACAACTGTATCTTACTTCAACTAGATAGGTCTTCCAACATACCTGGAAGGGCAGCAAGCTAGCTTAGGGGAGAGTGGCTCAAGAGGAATAGTTGGAGACTGCCACTTCTGCCCTTGGCATCTGCCAACTAAGGCAGTTGCTTCACTCTGCCTAATAGTAGGGCTGGCCCTGAACAGCATCTTGCAATGGGAAACCTGTAATTGCCGTTTTATATTCCCCATGTTGACTTAAGAGTTAAAGCATGTTGGAACCTATTAGATAAAAGATATGTTTCTGTATATAGAGACTAAGATTAAGAAGTGCAGGATGAAGTTCCACCAGACAGTTAAAAGTAAACAAAGGCACATAGACTTTGCACACTGAATAATACAACCAGGCAAGACAGAAACAAGGCATTACTTTATAAGAAGCTAAGGCACAGAGCCAGATTGACAATTACTAGCCTCGAATGCTTAGCCCTTTGTAGGCCACTGAGCCAACTGGACCAAGATAATTCCCCCTGTCAAAAAAAAAAAAAAAAAAGGCTTACGAGGGCTATAAAAGCAGAAAAGGTTTAGGAGTAAGGCACTAGTTCAAAGCCAGCAAGCTATGCCCAACATCTCTGCTGCTGTACGCACAAGGCCATAACTGGAAAACCCCAAAACACCTAGGCCAAGGAGACTTAGCCTAACCTTTTGCTCACATATTTATACCTTAATTGGGCCATAGTGCCCAGTTATGCAATTGCAATGTTGCCTGGCCAATGCACATGCAAATCAATGCACATTGTACAACATGCAAAGCTCAGAAATTCACAGTGGCATGACATGCATAAATCCACTTTCATACCCTTCAACTGAATGCTGTTGTCATGCATCAGCCAAAAATGTTTGCATAACATACATATGTATAAGATAGGAACAGAACACCAGCCTTAGAGTGATATGAAATATTTGTTTTTCAGTACATGAATGCACTGATTCTCTGACAAGATGTTAGGGAGCCCTGGTGGTGCAGTGGTTAAATGCCAGTACTGCAAGCCACAAAGTTATGAGTTCCATCCCAGAGGGTTCCAAGGTTTACTCAGCCTTCCATCCTTCTGTAGGTCAGTGAAGTGAGTACCCAGCTTGTTGGGGGCAATTAGCTAAAAAACATTGTAAGCAGTTTAGGGAGTGTTTCAGCACTGATAAGTGGTATATAAATATTAATGCTATTGCTATTACTACTCAAACAGAATTAGAATTACACTCTGGGAGAAAGTGTGTAGCTATGCTGAGTTAAAATGATATGTTCCTAGGGTGTATTATACGAGAAATATCCGAACCACCTTTTTCAGGAAGTTAGATTCTTTATGGGTATTGCAATGTATTACACTGCCTGTATGAAATGTACCTAGACTATGTAATGTCTATGTTTAGATAAGCTATATCTCTGAGGAGTGTGTACCTAAGCCTGTTAAACTTATTCAAGAGAAATAAACACTAATTATAAAGCTGCAAATCTATTCTCCTGCAGTAAATTTCCTGATAATCCAGAACTTAAGATATCCTTAGGAGGAGTAGTGCTGTTGATCTGACTATTGGATAACAACCATGTCTGCAACCTTGGAAGCCCAAGTGACCAAAACAATGAAATGCAAAGCAATTTGGTTAGATACAGACCTTTAGCCTTTCTCAAGATATAGAGGTGGAGGGACCATAACTCTGTCAATCAAAAGAGCCACAGTTTGTTAAGATTCCCACATCAACAGCCATCTTCTACTTCTATCACAACATCATATCCACTCTTTGAAACTGCCACTTTTGAAGATTTTGGCCAACAATATCTGGAGGGCTGTCCTTTGCATACCCTGATTTAACCCCTGTATTTTGCACTATAATTCCCTTTATAACATCTGTGTTTTACGCAATACAGTACATTTTGACCTTCGTATCCACAGGGGATACATTCCTGGATTTACCGTGGATACCACAAGGCATGGATAATAGTAAACCCTGTTAAAATGGCCCAAGCATACTATTGAATTGCACTGGAGGATCTTTAGACTCCTAGAGATAACACCTCTCTAGGCACCTTCTAGGTCCTCCAGTGCGACTCTATGGTCAGCTTCCAATGGAAGCATACCATAGAATTGTGCTGGAGGACCTAGAAGATGCCTAGAGAGACCATATTTTTCTGGACATGGGTAAGTGAATCTGGGTACTGGTCCCACACATATGGGGGTCATACTGTACCTGGCGGGCTAGCAGTGTGATAGATAGGATGTTACATATTACAATATTGACAGCTGTCTTGGCCAATTGATGGCAAAAAGTCATTTCAACTTTGGTTAAACCTGACCAGATGGTATTTATTAAAAACGGGTAGGGGAGTGATAACATTAGGTTGGTTGTAGACCTGGTAGCCTTACATTCCGACAGAACTGATCCAGCGGCCATTATTTCTTTAGATGCTGGGAAAGCTTTTGATAAAATTTATTAGATGTTTATTTTTACTACATTGGCCGATGTTGATTTTCCTCAAATATTTTTTGAAATGGATTAAGATGTTATATTCTGTACTGAGGGCAAGAGTAATTGCCAATGATCTACTTAAATCTTTTTTACTTTGAAACAAAATACAAGACAAGGATGTCCACTTTCCCCATTGGTATTTAATCTATGCTTGGAACCCCTTGTATGTACTATCAGACAAAATTCTGTATCAATTGTTTTGTGCATGCTGGCTTAGAATTTGAAAATGTTCTGTATGCAGATGATCTTTTGATATTTATCTCAAAGCTTCAACAATTAATCCTGGTCTTGATGAAATTGATTGATAATTTTGGTAAAATATCTGGGTATTCAATAATGCCATTGGGACCCCAGAACTGTTCAATTTCTATCACCTACTTGGGTATAATTATTTCCAGAAACATACCTCAGATTTTTAAATGGAATATAACCAGGTTAATTAAAAGATATTACACAAGAGCTATACAGATGGGTGGGTTTAAAGTTAAGCTTATCGGGCAAGGTTAATGCAGTTAAAATGAACATTATATATACAATTATTTATGTTATTCATAGAATCATAGAGTTAAAAGAGACCACAAGGGCCATCCAGTCCAACCCCCTGCAAAAACAAACAAACAAAATTATTCCTTTATGCATATCCTGCAAGTATTTTCAAACATTTAATCCATTGTTTAGGAAATTTTGAGGGTACTCTTCTTCTCCCAGACTATCAAAGAAAAGGATGCAACTTCCAATTAAAGAAGGTGGATTTGGTTTTCCAGACCTTGCCACATATCATCGGGCATATTTGCTATCTTACATTAAAACTGGATAACCCATCATGATTAGGTTTGGCCATTAGATTCTTGATTTGTTAAAACAGACAGAGTATTGCCTACAATCTCTGCAGTAGAACTGCATAGCAAATATTATCATGGCAATTATGGTTTGATCCATATGTCCATGTTAAACTGATCCTATTGGGAAATCCTGATTTAAATATTGCAAAATAACAAAACAACACCACCCAAACACAGTTGTATTGAAGACATGGGCAGAAAATGGGATTTCTACTTTAAACTAATTATTAGCCATTGATTATGAGAGTTTTGTCCTTTTCAACTTTGCAAGATCAGTTTAATCTATCTTCAGCAACCAAATGGCAATATTTACAAGTATGTGTTCACAACTGTATCCATGGGCCCATATCCACAGTTTCACTTATCCACATCTTTTTAAAAAATGTCCGTTCTAGGCATTTTCTAGGTCATCCAGCACAATTCTATGGCATGCTTCCACCAGATGTTGTGCTGGAAGCCATTCAGCTCAATAGGGTTTGCTATTATTCACAGTTTCACATATCCACAGTAGGTCTGGTAATATATCCCCTGTGGATACGGCAGGCGACTTGTACAACATATGTTTAGCTAACACACATTGGAAGCTGCTTATCACAGTGTAGATGTATAAATTGCAATTGCTTAAAACAATTTGTAAGCCGCTCTGATAGCCTTGTGGTTGAAGAGCAGGGTATAACTAACTAACTAACTAAATAAATAAATAAAAATGTTATAGTCTAAATTTGGCCCTGCATCTTTTAGTCCTTTTGGGGCTCCTTTAATTTTAGAAACACTGAGGTTGATTGAGTACCTAAGCCAACAATCTATATATGTAAATGTTTATTATCCACATAAAAAAATGATATTCAAGATTTACAGAAGGAATAGAATAGGGAATTGGAATGCCCAGTTTTAATCAATCAACAATCAGCAGTTTTAACATCAATCACAAGTATGACTATAGATTTCTGATTATGTTCTATGCAACAAAAACTGCTGTTTCATGTATATTGGTCAGCACAAAGTCTTTTAAATAAAGGCTTTTTTAAATTGGCTAATTTTTGGAGGTGTAATAATGTTAATGCTTCTTTAACCCATATGTTTTGGAAATGCCTCCTAGTTGCATTACACTACAGAAAAGTAATTACTGTACACTAATAAATTTGGTACTAGAAAGTTCTCTGGTATTTAGTGATTTCCATATTCTTTTAAACTATTCACTCATGTGAAGTTGAAGGCTTTCATGGTCGGCATCCATAGATTTTCCTTGTTTTTTTTCCGGGCTGTGAGGATGCCAGCCACAGATGCAGGCGAAACATCAGAAAGAAGCTATTCCAGAACACGGCCTCACAGCCCAGCAAAAACCCAAGGAAAATCTGTTTACTCATGTCTTGGAACTTAACACATGGTAAGCAGAAATTGAGCTTTCGTGCCCTCTTGATTGTGAAAAGACTGAGATGCTACTATTGGAAAGATAATACATCCCCATATATGACCCAATGAATAGATGATTTAACAATGCTTGCAAAATTTTTGTTTCTTCATTGCACTGGCAGTTTGGGTGCCCCCCCCCCATTTTTTTCATTAAATGAACACAGCCCTGAGATTTTTTTAAAAAAAATACAGATCAAATAGAAATATTTAAATCAATCAATCAGTTTAAGTGAAATTTGTCTGGATACACTATGCAGAAAAGAAGATGAAGGTTACCACCATCCTCTTTATGTTAGCCTAGGAGTTATTCTCCTGATTAATTTCTTAACCAAAGCAGGCATAGTCTGGGAGCTGAAGTAAAATTAAAATGAATAATAATCTCCCTTTGGCAATGAGGTATGGAACAAGAGAGGGAAAGTACCACAGAGTGATGGGATTTTCCTAGAATGTCTCTGTCTAGAGCTCCAAACTATTTGTCACCTGGTGATCTATAACTTGCGCCTCAGACACAATTTAATTAGAGCCAGCAAGGTAAAAAAGCTATTTTTCCCCTATGAGGACTAATCAATTGAGAAGGCCATTGCACACACTGTGCAGACATGCACAATCTATAAAATTATCACCAGGATGGTATTAAAGAGTCATGTCTTTCTGATTTTTATCCTGATTGTAAGGAAGCAAACATTTGTTTAAGAAATGTTGTCCAATTCAATGGTATTAATCTAACCGGAGCTGAAGCCACACAGATTTCAGAGGCTGAAACACATCGACATGGAATAAATTGTCCACAAGTGTGCTCTGGCTCCATTCTATGAGGAAAGCTAATGTTAATTTCTTCTCTTTAGACCATGATTGGATCTGAAATGTAATTTACTCTTTGTTATTAGGATTAATTTACTCACTCTTTCCCTTCAAGTCTATAAAAATGAAGCAGAGGACATGAGATTGAAGCCTTACTTTAGCAGCAGATATTTGCACCAAGGCACTCAGGTGCATTTAGGTACATTGACTTTTTTTTTTGTCTAGAAACTTTAAGCTTAAGCCATGTAAATAAATAACAAAGGCGTTAATTAAAATTTCTACTTCTCCCCTTCTGCACATACCACCTGAAACAACAAGATTGCATGCCTAAGAAAAGTGGCAAGGCAGGAGGAATGTTCAGTCTTCCCTGCTGCCTTACCACATGACATCACCATTCTTCCAGCGTTCTTTCATTCCGGTCCTGTGGGGGACTGAGCTAAAACCACGTCTTTTTGCTAACAGGTTTTTCTGGTTAGCAAAAAGATATGGTTTTACCTGAGTCCCTCAAGGGACCAGAACGAAAAAACAATGACACCATGCAATAAGGCAGCACGGAAGACGGAACATTCCTGCTGCCTTGGCACTTTTCTTCAGAGTGTAACAAGTCCCTGAGTGATCCTTAGTGAGTTCATACATTGTAATCAATAGCAATGGTTTGCTATATCAGTGGGCCTGTTCTAAGCATGAATGAACATGGATTGGAAGATATCATTCCAGGTGTCCCCAGGATTTCTTCCACTGCAGAATACTGACAGATGTGACTACTATGTCTGTACATGCTTTGAAGTTGTGTGTTGGCATATAGAGACCCCATAAATTTCATAGGGTTTTCTTAGGCAAAGAATACTCAGGTTTTACCAGTTCCTTCCTCTGAAATACAGCCTATAGCATCTGGTATTTGTTGGTGGTTGGCCATCCAAGTACTAACCAGGGCTGAGTATTTAGGCCCTGTTACTACCACAGCAAAAACTACTGTATCATTTGCCATCAATGAAGAGTATGTTACTACCATAGAGCGCAATGGCCAAAATAAAGTTTCTTTCTGTCTGTCTGTCTACTACAGTGTGGCTAAAGTTCTTAAAGAGGAAGAACTCACAAGCTAGGGGAGGCTGCAGCAGTTTAGTTTGCCTGAACCTACTGCAAAGGGCAAAATTCCACCCTCTCCTTTCCTCTCCTCTCCTAGCAGTTGAGTTAATGGAGTGCTAGCAAAAAATAGCAAAGACTTGGAACAATTACTGAAGAAAGTCAAGGAAGAAAGTGGAAAGGCAGGCTTACAGTTGAACATTAGGAAAACAAAACTAATGACCACATAAGGTTTACATAACTTTAAAGTAGGCAACGGTGACTTTGAAATAGCTCATGATTTTCCAGTCATGCTCAGTAATTAATCAGAATGGAGGCTGCAGTCAAGAAATCAGAAGACTAGGACTTGGAAGGGCAGCTATGAAGGAACTAGAGAAGATTAAAGTTTAAAGATACAGTATATCATTGTATACTAAAGTTAGAATTGTCCATGCCATTGTATTTACAATTTACAATGTATGGATATGGAATCTGGACAGTGAAGAAAGCTGATAAGAAGAAAATCAACTCATTTGAAATGTAGTGCTGAAGAAGAATTCTATGGATACCGTGGACTGCTAAGAAGACAAATAAACAAGTAGAGCAAATCAAGCTTGAACTGTCCCTAGAAGCCAAAATGACTAAATTGAGACTGTTGTACAGTACCATGTCTGTCAAGTAGCTGCTTCACCCTCCATGAGTTCCTGTCAATGACTCCCAGTCACGCTCCTTTTCCATTGTTGATTTCTATGTGACAAATTCATCCCGTTGCAGTTTCCGATTCCCAGGCAGTAACGTGGGTTGGGTGGGTGTGATTCTGCTCACCTCCCCCTCTCCACACCTCCGCCTCGCTATTCCCAGGCAAGCAGTTTTTATTTTTTTATTTTCTTCTTTTTAATTTATGTGTATTGCCATAATTTCACAATTGCTTTCTAACCCCCCCCCAAATTTTTTGAAAGGCAAGCAGGCGTACGGGAGGGCATACTGGAGTCAGAAGATGGGGTTATGGAGGTGGTGCAGAAGACACATTGTGGGACCATGGATCACCAAAGCAGAACAGTATGATAGTAAAAGATGCAAAAACCAGTATGTTTCCATTTTTAAGCTAACTATATTGCGACGGGACAGCAGGCTGGTGTGATAAAGTCCTGAAATTACTTGGCTCTCTATTAACTCATGAAATTATTCCCACAGAAATACTTTACCTGAATATCCTGAATTCATCAAGACTAAAGACTTTAGCATATCAGCCTCCCAAAACATTCTTTGGCCAGCATAATTTGTGCCCATTTTTATGCCAGCAAAAGAACTCCCCATACCACACTTACCTGTAATCCCAGCAAAAAGCAGCCCGGCAATGAACAAGGAATGAACAGAGCTATAAAAAACACACAAAGGCACTTTAAAACTTACAAGTAAACCAGGAAGGGTCATAAAAAGAGCATCAACTACCTGGATGTTGCGATCTCACCCAGAAGTGTTCTGGTCAGTCTGGCTATTCATGTTGTAATGATGAGGAGAAAAAGGTGTGACGTTTCAAATGCCGGCAATGCTGGCAAGAAATCACCACAGCTGATCTATTGATGGCTTGGGCCGTCAATAAAATAGAACGGCTTATGGACAGTACATAACCGTGAAAGGGTGACGTCGTCTGATATGAGTGTCCTTTTGTGTTTATGTGGCATCGTTATGATGCTGTATTTCATGTGATAGCCTTCTGGCTGAAGAGTGGGGTATAAATAAATAAATAAATAAATGAATAAAGTGTTTGATAAAGTCCTACCACTCTGGCCCGGGTTGGTCTTAAAGGAAACCAGCACACACAGAGAGTTTTGTTCACAGAAATCTGGTAGCAAAGTTCATTGTAGTGTGATTATAAAAAGAAAACCCCGGCAGAGGGAAAATCTCCAAGGTTGTTTTGAGAAAATGACTCCCATTCTGTTCACCAAAGTTTGCCATGATGTCCACATTGGGCAAACCGTGGGGCTAGTGCTATTCACAATTCAAATCCAAAGACGAATTAGAAGCCATGTTTTGAAGTGGGCTTCTGATTCTGGTTGGAGACAAACTTGCTTTATTAACCAGTTTGTCCGATTTGGACAACATAGCAGACCATAAGAACGGTACATTCGGGAAATGTTCCTGAAAGAAGGCACAAAGAGCAGATGAAGGAATGTGGTAGCACAAAATACATTTCTGGAAATCAGATTTAGACTTAAATCCAAATGTCCGTCCTAACTAGTGTAGAGCACTGAAACAATGGGAACTGTGTAGGTCAATGCTTATGTAAGTTCATTTGATTCAATGGGTCTACTCTAGTTGGAACTAACATTGGATTTAGTTCTATGATTTGGATTTGGATTTAGTTCTATGATCTGGATTTTCACAGATTTGGAGGAGGATTTATCCAGAGGAAACAGCGTTTGTGTTTGTATACTGGTGAATTTATTATGGCATGTGAATGGAGCACTATGCTGCTGATGTGGAGAGTAAACTACTTCTAGTATTAGTTTCACCTATTACATAATTGGTTTATTTGCAGGGAGTGCACAGAAAGAATATTAATCTCTCATGAATGTTCACACACAGTTGCTGTTCCACAAACAGATGCACACACAGCAGAATGTAAATAGCTTTGACGGACCTACATTGATGAAAAGAGTGAACAAGGGCGGAGGCATAGTATTTTGAAGACAACTGGGAGGGGGAGTTTCAGGCAGTGAAATAAGAACACACATGGGCAGCTCATACCATTGTGCCTTGCAGTGTTATGATTGCCTGGCAACAGGGAAATAATATCAGGAAGCAAAAGGAGCTCAAGCAATTAAGAAAGACAGCACTGAAGGACATGGTCACATCCACGGTTGTTTCAGTGTAGTACCAGATTTTAAGGTGCCAATGTTCTTGGGGGAAATGAATGGAAATCAGAACTTGAAAAAGTCATTTATGGAGTAAAGTCCCCAGAATCCTTATGCCAGGAAGATTACTGGCCAAGCTAACTTTAGGATTTTTGGAATTGAATTCCAAGTAAGTATTTTTTCCAAGCTCGGCTAGAATTGCTTGGAACATTCCATGAGTATGATGTTGGGTTACCCTAAGAAGTGTGTGTGGGGGTGCTTTAGAGCTCCACCCATGATGCCAAAATCTCTATTATTATTTGGAGGAGTTATTAGCTCAAACAGGAGGCCTGAGAGAGGAGGGTAACTGGGGATATTTTCACCTATGTACACTAACTGTAGAGAGCACTCCAGTTCATAGAATCAGAGTTGGAAGAGACCACAAGGGCTATCTAGTCCAACCCCCTGCCATGCAGGAACACACAATCAAATCATTCCCAACAGACAGCTATCCAGCCTCTGTTTAAAAACCTCCAAAGAAGAAGACTCCACCACACTCCAAGGCAGTGTATTCCACTGCTGAACAGCTCTTACTGTCAGGTAGTTCTTCCTAAGGTTTAGGTGGAATCTCTTTTCCTGTAGTTTGAGTCCATTGCTCTGTGTCCTAGTTTCTGGAGCCACAAAAAACAAGCCTGCTCCATGCTCAGCATGACATCCCTTCAAATATTTAAACATGGCTATCATGTCACCTCTCAACCTCTCTTCTCCAGACTAAACATGCCCAGCTCCCTAAGCCGCTTCTCATAGGGCATGGCTTCCAGACCTCCCACCATCCTGGTCACCCTCCTCTGGTCATATTCCTGCTTCTCAATATCCTTCCTGAATTGTGGTGCCCAGAACTGGACACAGTATTCCAGGTGAGGTCTGACTAAAGCAGAATAGAGTGGCACTATGACTTACCTTGATCTAGACACTATACTCCTATTAATGCAGCCTAGAATCGCATTAGCTTTTTTAGCTGCTGCATCACACTGCTGACTCATGTTCAGCTTATGGTCCTTTAAGACTCCTAGATCCCTTTTGCATGTACTGCCATCAAGCCAGGTGGCACCCATCCTATATCTGTGCATTTCATTTTTACTGACCAAGTGTAGTATCCTACTTTTCTCCCTGTTGAAATTCATTTTGTTAGTTTTGGCCCAGCTTTCTAATCTGTTCAGGTCATTTTGGATTCTGATTCTGTCCTCTGGGCTACCCCTCATAATTTGATGTCATCTGCAAACTTGATAAGCATACCCTCTATTCCCTCATCTAAGTCATTGATAAAGGCGTTGAATAGCACTGAGCCCAGTATAGAATCCGGTGGCACCCCACTAGTCACTTCTCTCCAGGATGAAGAGGAGCCGTTGGTGACTACCCTTTGGTTTCAGTCAGTCAACCAATTACAAATCCACCTAACAGTTGCATTGTCTAGCCCACAGGTTACTAACTTTTTTGCAAGAATATCATGGGGAACCTATCAAAAGCCTTACTGAAATCAAGATACACTACATCCACTGCATTCTCTTCAATTATTAAGTTTGTAATTCTATCAGAAAAAGAGATAGTCTGGCATGATTTGTTTTTGAGATTGTATTAATGGCTGGGAGCTAGAAATGGTTGAGTTTGCGACAACCTCTCAGGGTTGGACAGGAGGGGTATAAGAAAGATTTCTGTAGGAATAAATTTGGGAACGGTCACTTAATTGTTTGATTGAATCATTGCGGAGATGCCCAGTGCTGGAAGCACACACTTCCTTAATGACTATGTTTACTAAGGCATTTCGGCACAATCCTAATTTGGGCTTTCTTGCCATATATTTCTAAGACACATATCATTTTGACCTTCAACTGACCTCTGATTTGCCTTGGCCAACCTCACCCTGAAAAGTGTCCAGTATTTCCAATTATGAGATACTGTGTGGAGGGGGGTAGTAGGGCATACTGACAGCTGCTCTTTCAACATAATTGCACAAGTGATTCCCGCTAAATTATATTGGACTCCATTTCTCTACACTGAGTGTGGATGGGGCCATCACCTCCCCTCCTCACACATGACATTGTGCATGTGGTGAGTCAGGAAGCTCTGCCCCACCAGAAGCCAGGGATGAGGAAAGTGTGGCCTTCCAGATGCTATTGGGCTGCACCTGCCATAACCCCTTGCTAACCATAACCAGTGGTGAGGAATGTTGTTGATCTAATTTGTGAGATAAGGACACCTGTGAGGACAGGCTGTGCCTTTTCTTCACAATGAAGATCACTTTGCATATTTCTTGTGCTTTTGGTTGGTTCTTGCAACACCCAGTGCCCGAAAACCTGTTGGTTGGGATAATTACATCAGTACAGGTGGTGACACAGAAATAAAATGGTAGAAATAAAAAGGAGACAATATAGGATGCCAACTGTGTCAAGAGAGAATGTTTCCCTGCCTGATCCTCAGCTGAAGGTCGGCAATCTCTAGTGGTGGAAATGGCTTTCCATGCTGTGTCCACCCTGTTGCTGTGCACCATTCCAAACAGACAGACAGACAGACAAAAAACCTTACACATATGTAAAGGAGCATTACAGGACAATTCTGGTCAACGAATCTATAGGGTGAGGAGCTAATCCTAGAGGTGTGGTTAAAAAGGTTGTTTATACCAGCTTTCCCCAATCTGATACTCTTCAGAAGGGATTGGCTATAACACCTCATCCCTAGCTTGCATGGGCCAGTGGTTGGGAGTGATGGATGCTGTAGTCATACCCTTAGAGTGGGTCCCAGTTTAGGGAACATTTGGATTACATCATATTAAGTAACTGTTTGTATCATAGCAAGTACTCTCCTCTTCAAAAAGTATGCATATAAGAAAAATGTATTTTTTTAAAAAAAGAACTTATTCAATTAAGTTGTTTATTCACATTGTAAGCAATCTCCAAGGTTCTCAAAAATACACCTCAGTAAAACCAGAGATCTTTAATTTTGTGCTGATAGACACTTCAGCATTCTCCTCAGCTGGCAAACAAGTAAAATTAAAAAGGATGATTTCTGAATTTTTGAGCTGTATTAATATGTTTAAATGTTCTTTCTTTATTTATTTATTAAAACCCTCAGTTTGATTCTGACAAATTCTCTCCAGTGGAGCATACGCTAAACTCTTGTTCTTCTGTTACAGGGTTGCTGGGGTTTGGGGGAACTCCGGAGGTTTGAAAGTACCATTTAATAACTCTTAAGAACTTGATGATATTGCAATTAGCAAGTTAATTAAGAGGAGGACTTTAAAGGGTAATCAAGAACAGAGCATAGCTTATGAGAAAGTTAATCCATACCATTGTTGGCGCTGTAGTTTCATTGTCTCTTATTTATATTCCTAAAGAAGTACAAATTTCACTTCTATATCTTTATGGAATCCTTCCCTCCCAGTTGAATAATTAGAATATAATATTGAAAGGAAAGCAGCTGTGTTAGTCTGTTGCAGCAAAAGTCACAAAGAGTCCTACAGCTCCTTAAACACATACAAGTTTTATTTAGCATCGTCTTTCATAGACTGCAGGCTACTTCATCAGTTGCTATTCTTTAAAGTGCCAAGGGACCCTTTGTTGTTTCAGGATACAATGCAGCCTTCTAGAAACCTTGTCATGGTTGGGAAATTCCTCTGAGATATGGAATAGCTGCTCACATAGATAAAACCAGGGTGGGAGGCCTTCCAGATGGTTTTTGGATGCAGTCTCAGCAGCCCTAGCCAGCAAAGCCACAGGTGAAGAATGTTGGACGTTCAGAGGCAACAACCATCAATTGGATCACATAATTCCCATCCCTGCTGTAAAGTCTGAAAGGAGCCTTAGCTCAGAGGGTGACCTGCTGTCCAAAGATGAATCCCTAGCATCTCTAGTTAAAATAACCAAGCAGCAGGTAATGGGCAAAGTGGGTGAGAATCAATGTCAGTTGCAGCAGATAACACAAATACAATAACATCCACAAAACAGTGAGGTTGTCTAAATGGCAAAAACACTCATCATAGAATTCGAGGAGAATGTAATTTGTCTAAATGCCATCCCGTATCAATCCACCATATTCAGGAGGGAGGCTAAATCCACCAAAAAACTCTACAGGAAAAGCCGTTGCAGATTTCCCCAAAGTTTTTAAAAAGTTCCGTGGAGAATGCGCATACCTGCTCATTGGGACAACCAAGTCGCATTCATTTGCATTCCCCATAGGAGCAGAAGTGGAAAGCTGATTGGTTGGACATGAGCTTGCTAACAAGAATTGCCATGTTGGATTGTCGCTGTATGCTGAGCTGATGGAACAGCCCTTTTTTCCTTTTTAAAAAATTTATTTAGGTGGGCTATCACACTTTCTCACCTTAGCTATGCTTTTATTAAAAAAAATACTGTTTGGCTGTGGCAACTGGTGACAATAAAAACACGAGTAATTCACTCGCGCCCACCATCTTGATTTTCAGGCATGCCTGTTGGAACAGCGAAAGCAAATAGCTTCCTAGGCCTGTGATCTTACAAAAAAAAAAAAAGTTAAGACAAAGCTGCTTTGAATTGGCATCAGTGCACATCAATCCACATCCCCCCCTTGTATAGACAAGTCCAGCGATACCTTCATTGGGCCAATCAAAAATGCACAGAAGATATCATGCAAGCAGTAAAGGTATCACTGTTTTGTTGATTTTGGATGTTATTTTATTTGCTTCATGGCCAACACGGCTACCCCTGAATATGTTTAGCAGATAACACAGTTATAGTTCCAACTCCCTTTCAAAAGTAGTTAGTTACAGTTAGCAATTTAACAATAACAACAACGAATGTAGAGCAGTGGTGGGAATCATATTGCTCTCCAGACACAAATCTCTGCATTCCTCAGCATTGTCTATATTGACTATGACTGCTGGGATTAATTTAGTATTATTTGTTAATTATAATTATAATTAAAATTATAGTTAAAATAGTTATATCCTGCTTTTAAAAAAACAATGTTTTTACTGGGTGCTGGAATGATGACAATATAGGTGCCAATTGGGCCTCTAAGGGGAGGGTCTTCTATAACTGAGGTGCCACAATTGTAAGATGCTCCAACAGGGCCCCACCTTTTTCATAACTCATCAATTGGCTAAATTTCATATATTGACTTATAAGTGGTACTCCACATGGTTGAACGTAGACCAGGGACCCCCAAACAAGGAGCCCAGGTTTGCTCAGAAAACTTAAGTAGCCTGCTGAAATTCCTAAAAAGACATATCCAGGAAACGATTATGTGGAGTCCCCTTGAACTGATTAGTTAGGGAGAAAGGTGCTAATTCCTCTTGGGCAAGCTCTGGAAGTGAGTCATTTACTAAACCCATTAAAGTGACTGAGCGCTCTTTGCTTGCAAAACTGGTTTTTCCTCACATTTGGTTCTAAAACAATAGACGTTTGCCTGAGACCACTCAGTTTTAATATTTCAGCTATTAGGGATCGTTAACACATCCGGAGAATCCATTGTCGAACCTTAGGAAATTCTGGCAGATATTGTATTCCACTCAAAATCACCTGCTCAGAGGGAATTTTGACTATACAGTAGTCCCTTCCCATTCATGGGGGTTAGGGGTGGAGCACGACCGCGAAAGTGAAAAAACATGAATAAATTAAAGCTCCACCCCAAACTCATCTCCTGCTGACTCTTTTCCCGCCAACAGCACTGCCAGAATCTCCCTTTCCTGCCTTTGCATGATGCCTCAGCCAATTTGCAAAGTCCCTCTGCCTCCCTCCACTCCAAATTGAATGTTAGTTGCTGCTGCTGCTGCTGCAACCAACAATGAGACTACAGATTCTGCCCACCCACCTACATCATCCTAGTCCTCCACCTTCTCTTCCTCCACTCCAGACAACAGCATTGCCTATTTCTCCTTTTCCTGTGTTTGAATGATGATGCCTTAACCATATTTGCAAAGTTCCTAGGCCTTGTGCTTCTCTCAGTCCTCTTATCTTGGCAAAAAACCCACCCCACCTCTCGTTCTCAGGTAGCTTCCAAACCGAATTGCTCTTTGAAACTCAGATTCAACCCCATCTCTCCTCAAGCCAAAAGAAAAGCACAGCCGCCACTCTTGAGCATGCACGGAAACCTCTCCCATCATCATTCAAATGTGGGAAAGGGAGAAACAGGCAAGTTGGAGTGGAGGAAGAGAAGGGAGTGGACAAGGATCGGGTGGGGGTGGAATCTGTCTTCCCATCAGAGTGGAGGAAGATGGAGGGACTTTGCAAATCTTACAGAATCATGGTGGTGCGGAGATTGTGGTTTTTCCAGACAGGAGGAGGGGAAGGGGAAGAAGGAGGACAAGGTCTTGCAATAACAGTACTGTTGATGTATTC